>OX493265.1:46489427-48989427 GCA_950370525.1 Bellardia bayeri | reverse complement strand
TCATCTCAAACTACAAATCGGCATATTTTAATCCAAATACTATACTTTGAAGAAGATGAAAATATGGAAGCTGAATATTACCCTCGTGAGCTAAAAGGGAATACAAACAGCAATGTAATAATTATTGATGAAATCAAATTAACTACTTCAATCCATGCAGATGCAGATGATTTCTGTGATTAGACCTGCTGAAAGGCTAGAGCTTGGTCCTGACTGATTTAAATCAATTTTAAAGGTAGTGGAACGTTTGCTTAAATCAGCTTGTTGCTGTCAATTCTTGACGTAAGTTTCACAATGATCTTTTGGTAATTCTTTCTATGAATCTCTTCATGGGTAATAAATTAAGTGTCTCTTTTATAGAAAATGTTAATTTGCTCGGAAAAATAGTATAAACGATATTTAAATTTTGTACTTAAGACATCATTGAATTTTATTTCAACTGGAAAAATTCTAGTTTTAACCATTTTCTTTTTTTGTTAGGTTATGTTTTCAATTACCTTTAGTCCTTAAAAGCGGGTCTGCACTGTACTTTATTTGAAAAATAAATTATTTTAAAGCTTCTAAACCAAACCAAAATGTATGATTGAAATTGCAAAGGTTTTCCAAGCAATTCACAGAAAAGTAAAACCAGAGACAAAATGCAGTTTAATGCGTAAAACAAGCTACCTGAAGAACTTGTCTGTGCATCTGCATTTAGTGGCAGAATTATTAGAAATAGGCTTCAGGAAGCTTGATGAAAAGCCCATAGTTCAAGAATATTAAAAATATTAAATATTAAAAATAGGCCGTTTTTCACCGGGAAAATTGAGAAAATGTGCTTTGGTCAGCTGTACCTTCGTTTGATCCCATAAAAACGTGAAGCATGGAAAAGGTTCGTTGATGATATGTGGTTATTTTAAAACCCACCACCACTTATTAAGTTTGTCATTCCGTTTGTAACACATCGAAATATTGGTCGTAGGACCAACAAGTATATATCCTTAAAAATTCTAAGACGATCTAGCAATGTCCGCCATTCTGTTGAAGGAACGATAAAGCTTCGAAAAATGGTCTTAGAGGAATGCACATAAAAATCAAGGCACCGAATTTTATAACGATCGGCCCATAATTGGTCATAGTTACCATATAAGGACTTCTTCCGAAAATCATTTAATTCTAATATGAACATAATTTTTAAGTTAAATTTCGACATCAATAATCCTCATGTATACATAAAACGATATTTTTAATTTTACATAGATCGCCTAATTATAAGGACCACTTTCGAAAACACATTAACCAACATATCTATCTATCTTACAAAATTCGATATTAAAACAACATTTTTCTAACATTTGCAAACATTTAAAACACGATAGGGCCTAAACGAGTTGACCTTGATAGAATTGGCAACAAATAGTTATTGTGGATTAGTAAAAAGCTTTAGATTGAAATATATGAAAAACTTTATTCACTATGCATTACTATACGAGGTCTGATCAAACAAATAGTTATTTTCACATTTCGTGAGTTCCGTATGTTCGATTTTCGCGTTTTTTTCTATTATGTTGGTAAACAAGTCTGTTATATATGTTGGTAATATCAGCCCTTTTGGATTGTCAGTTTGTTTTTGACAGATAAAAAGGTGTTTTGGTGTGCTCTTCGCTCTTTTACTATTCGAAAAAATGGATCAAAAAAACTGTATTAAGTTTTGTGTAAAAAATTAAATGCGCAAGGCCATTTGAAATGTTGACTGTGACGTTTGGCGAGTCTACTATGATCAGAACACAAGTTCAATTGTGGTATAACCGGTTTAAGGAAGGCCGAGAAGATGTCAATGACGATGCTCGTCCTGGTCGCCCGAGCCCGTCAACATTGAAGCAGTGAAGAAAATGATTTTGGATAATCGTCAAATCACTATCAGAAGAGTTGCTGATGATGTTGGCATATCGTTCGGTTCATGCCAAGCAATTTTGACGGATGTAAGCATGACACGTGCGGAAGCGAATATTGTTACAAAATTATTAAATTTTGAGCAATAACAACGTCGCATGGACATCGCTCAGGAGCTTTTGAACATCGTCAACGACGATCCAGATTTCCTCAAAATGGTCATAACTGGTGACGAATCATGGGTGTATGACATTGAAACCAAAGCCCAATCATCCCAATGGAAACGTCCAGAAGAGCCAAGACCGAAAAATGCACGTCAAGTTCGGTCAAATGTGAAGCTTTTGCTTACTGTTTTCTTCGACTGCATCATGAAATCTTGCCACAAGGTCGTACGGTCAATAATGAATACTACCTTGAAGTTATCCGCCGTTTGCGCGAAGCAATTCGTGGAAAAAGAAATCATGGATTTTGCACCATGATAACGCACCTGCTCACACATCGATGCTTGTGCGTGAGTTTTTGGCCAAAAGCAAAACCGTTATCATGCCTCAACCACCGTATTCACCGGACTTTGCCCCCGCTGACTTTTTCCTTTTCCCAAAACTGAAGACACCAATGAAAGGAAAGCGTTTTGCTACGATTAAGGAGATAAAAGAAAAATCGAAACAGGAGTTGTTGGCGATACCAAAAAGCTCGTTTCAGAAGTGTTTCAAGTGGAAAAAATGCTGCCATAAGTGTATTATATCTGAGGGGGATTACTTTAGAGGGGACAAGATAGTTATTGATGAATAAATAAATACTTTTTGAAAATATTTAAAATAACGGTTATTTTTTGACATTTAAATATGTGAACCTAAAATCTAGATGAAATTTACACTAAATATTGGTGGTGGGTATATAAAAGACGGCACAGACGAATCCCAATCACACATCCATCTAGTTAAGTGTTGGTTTAAGCAAAACAAAGTTCATGTTATGGAGTGACCGTCACAATCCCCGGACTTAAACCCCTTTGAACATCTTTAGGGAGTCATTAAAAATAAAATTCGGGATATAAACCTAAAAAACGATATGTGGTAAAATATCAAAAAGGAATGTAATTCCATATTTAAGGAAATATGTTCAAAACTCGTTAGATATATGAATTGTCGATGCTTAAGCTGTGTTCACATTATCTGCCGTATTTATAGAAAATAAAGGATGCTTGAAGTGTGCTTTAAGACAAAATTTTCATACAAAATTTTCTTAAAGTACACTTGAAGTATACTTTAATTTTTTATAAATTCGGCAGTATGTGTATATGTCATGTGGACTGTCACTTTTTCGCATGTCAAATTTGTACATATAGTCTGAACACCTTCAAACAATATTATGTGTTATTTCTCTGTGTGCAATACATATGACATTTTTGTATTTAGAACGAGTTCTATTTTCAAGTGACAAACCATCTGGCATCAGCTGTTTTTTATAACCCAAATTTTGTGGCGGCAAAAATTTATTGAAATTTTAATAAATATAATTTATACCTAATAGTAAAACAAAAATACAAAAAAAAACTACACAAATTTATTATTGAAAATGGAGGGAAAACTTGAAAAGGAGTTAACAAAAGTAAGTACATATGTGACATAACCAACATATGAACATGTAATTTATAAACCGTATGTAAAACTCAACTTTTGACATACACATGAAATCACATATGGGTAGAAAAGTGGCATTCCACATGACAAATACACATAATGTGAACACAGCTTTAGAAGTAAAATAACAACAGAAATTAAAAACAAAAATGAATTAAGAGGTATCGTTCTATTATTTTTTTCATTGTTACTTATTATTATTTTTTCTCACATTACGATCAAATATATAAGCGTTATATGTACTTACTTTAACTGTTGGACTAGGTCAGCTTGATTAACGGCAATTTCAGATAGCCTGGAAGTTACATAGCTTTTTATTTCATCTATAACACGATCATAGTGTGTAATATTCAATTCCGTATCATTTTGTAGAGCTTGAATTTTAGCAAAATAAATATGTTCCTTTTCATTCCACAACGATTGTTCGCGACAAGCGAAATTATTTTCGCTTTTATTCCACGTCTGAGCATTTTTATTTAATTTATTGGCATCTACTTTAAATATGAGAACTGTTTGACCAATAAACAGAACTTTCTCAGCCCAACTAGATGACAAATAGTGTGGCAGAAATTCGTAACATATCTCATATCTCCAAATATCAGTATAATTGCTGGCTATATCCTAGATAATTTTAAAAATAAGAATTATTTTATTAGTGTAATCGAAACATTTAATAATTTTGAAAGCAAGTAAAAGTAATGACAATGTTGGTAGTATCAATAACTTTCAATTAAAGTTGCAATTTTATCTTTAAAAGCTTTTTATATTCAGACCGAGCAGAATCTGGACTACTAGTTATTATGTAGATCTAAACCAGCGTTGAAATTGCTGACTATGAATTAGCAAAAGCATAAAAATTTCTGTTTAGCTTACAGTACAATAAACGACTGCGTTTTCAATGACTACACTCAAAAAATTTTGTACGTAAAATTAACTGAAATTGTAATATAAAATAAATGAATATTCAGTTAAAAACCGGTCTACTTATTATTCATTTAATTTTAACGAAAAGTTCATTTAATTTTATATGTCAAAAATTCAACTCCGAATTCCGCAAAATCAACAGAATTTTCAAAGTTTGTTGTATTTAAGTGTTCTTTTTTTTAAATAGTTCTAATAATATATGTTTTCTTGAGGAATATGATTTGTGAATATTCACTTTGGAAAGTTTTGTTTAGATTCTTCATGGTTTTAACTATATATGTAGTATATTTATTTTTTCTTTTATGCTTTTGCTGAGCTACATACATACATATGTATGTATAAACTGCCAGCAACAGCAATAGTTAAAGTAAAATTTTGAAAATGTTGCTATGCTGAAGTTAAGCAGGTCTTATTTTCGTTGTAGCGCTTGTGTTTCTTCTATTGTACAAACATTACCATCAAGAATGATAAAATAAAGATTACGCCAACGCGCATAAAAAAAATAGTATTATGTATGAAATATGTTTTAGGGATATCACAGGTATTTCATATTGTACCTGGGATTCATTGTTAAAAAAGAGTTGCAATCGGTTTATGTTTGTACTTATGTATTATATATGTATGTGGGTACCTAACATTGAACTTGTTATGGAAGAAAATAACTTGGTGAAGAAATTTCACTAGAGATGTTAATCATTCGTTCATTTCTGTGGCACGTGGACAAAATAAGGTAGACATATTGTACATCAATATTTTGGAAATTGTATCTTCTTTTCAAAAATGTTTATAGAAGACTTTTTGCAAAAAAAGATCATTTTTTTTTTTAGAAAATTTAAATTTTTAAACTGCTGTAGCTTTTTGATTTATGAATATTTTTTAATTAAATTTTACAATTATATAGACATTTTTTGTCGAAATGCAAAAGTGAAAATTTGGATTTAGATTTGTTATTGAGAATCCCACAATTCCCAAAAAACTTTTCAAAAATCCCAAAATTGGAATTTTTTTTTTTTTTTTGATCTATTGAAGCCACCAAGCTCGGGGCTATGAAATCCCTTTGCATAATATTGAAGAACAGATTGGGACATACAAAACAGGTCTTAGTTTTTTGAAAGCAGCTATGCGATTTTAGAATATGTTGTCTAAAGTTGAAATTTTCATAAAAAATAGGTCTACTTCGGAAGGCTCTGGACCACGCAATAATAAAAATTTTGATATTATTTTGCTTTTATTATATTTCCCGAAATGTTACCTTTCAGAAAAATATAAACTTATTATTTATTTTTTTCTCATTTTCTGTATAATTTAAAATTAATGTAGTTACTTTTTTCAAAAAAAAAAAATGGCGGAAAAACGACTTTTTTATTTTTTTTAAGTTTGAATGCACATAACTTTTGACTCAGTAGATATTTTTTAACATTTCTTTCTTAAGATTATTAATAAATTTGTTGTTCAAGAAAATTGGGAAAGAATTGGATCCGTTATTAGCAGAATAGCAGAGCAAGGTAGGCAAAAAAAAATAAAATTTTATGTTTCAAATGTGAATAACTCGTAAACTATAAACCATTATGGCTAAAGCAATGTTTTTTGTAGATCTCGTCTAGTACATTCCATATATATAAAAATCTTTCAAATCGGATCGCAAACAAAGATTTGGCATCATTTTTAATTTTTGGTATACCCGAGGTGCCCCATTTTGGGGCATTGTGGCTCGGCCCCCCTCTTGGTGGTTGTTTAAGCCCATATTCAAAACTTAACCTTATCAACACCTCCTCTATAGCCATGGGAAATTTTATTAAAATCGAGCTATTCGTTTAGAAGTTACCGATTTTTTTTACTCTTTTTTTTCAGATCCCCCACTGTGTGACTTCGCAGTTCCAAAATGCGCAGAACATTTTAAAATTTTACGTGAGTTGGCGTAATCTTTATTTTATCATTCTTGCTATTGGTCATACCTCCCATATAAGGAAGAAATGTAAACATCGCTATACATATGTACATATTTTGCTCGCGTGGTGAAATTTACACGTAAAACAAAATTTGATAATTTTCGATAAAAATTAAAAATGTTCTTCAGTAATAAAACAGATTAACCGATACAAAAACCCCGGTTTTGTCGAATATGTAGTTCGAAAATATAAAATATTCGTAAACAGTCGATTTTTTAAATATACAAAAAGGTAAACCGGTATTCAGTTTTTAAATACTAGTAACAAGGTTATTTTTTTATATTTTATAAATTAAATTGTAAAATATAGAATAATTATTATTTCATAATTGAACTGTTAATTTTACTTCTTGATAATTTAGTTAGGCTTGAGTTCATTGAATTTAATTTTCATTAAATTATTTTTACTGAAGTTAGGAATTACAACTTGAAAAATTTTATTATTAAAAATTTTGATAATTTTTCGTCGAACCTGGGTTGTTAAATTTACATATATTTCGAGAAACCCCACTTTCTCTCATCAGAATTCTTTGAAATGAAATGATAATTATTATGAAATAATTATGAAATAATAATTATTCTATAAAAATAGCCATAATGTTTAATTGTTGTACAAAAATGGACAAAAAACATAATAAACAAAAACAAATGTATTCAAGTTTTCGAGACGAAGTCTTGACATGAATACGAAAAAAGGAAAAAACAATTCCACATGAAATTTGTTCCCTTTTATTTTTATACCATTCACCTTTATGAGAAGGGTATATATAAGTTTGTCAATCCGTTTGTAATTTCCACAATATAATTTCTGGATCCTTATAGATAGCGGAGTCTATTAAGCCATGTCCGCCTGTCTGTCTGTTGAAATCAATTTTCTGAAGTCCCCAGATATCTTCGGGATCCAAATCTTTAATAATTCTGTCAGACATGCTTTCAAAAAGTTTGCTATTTAAAATCAGCAAAATGCGTCCATAAATAACGGAGATATGAGCAAAAATCCGAGACAACCTCTGAAAATTTCATCAAAAAAATTATTATTATGTGATGGAAATCGATATCGAAATCGAATGAGTTTTAGAAGTCAATTATTTCGTAATATTTCTGTATTGAAAAACTTTTATCACATAAAATATAAAGATATTGGGCTACTAAGGAGAATCTTAAAACTAAAATTTTGAAAATTAGATTATAAATGCATTAAAATGTATTTCCAAAACTAATTCGTTTTCGATATCGATTTCCATCACATGCCTGATTATATGTATATGTACGAAACATATTTGTGTTCAATATTATTTGGATACCAACATTTTTAAAAGAGTTATGCTCTTTTAAGTGATTTTCTGAAGTGGTCCTTATATGGTAGCTACGACTAATTATGGACCGATCGTCATAAAATTCTACCATATTCAGGCATGTGATGGAAATCGATATCGAAATCGAATGAGTTTTAGAAGTCAATTATTTCGTAATATTTCTGTATTGAAAAACTTTTATCACATAAAATATAAAGATATTGGGCTACTAAGGAGAATCTTAAAACTAAAATTTTGAAAATTAGATTATAAATGCATTAAAATGTATTTCCAAAACTAATTCGTTTTCGATATCGATTTCCATCACATGCCTGATTATATGTATATGTACGAAACATATTTGTGTTCAATATTATTTGGATACCAACATTTTTAAAAGAGTTATGCTCTTTTAAGTGATTTTCTGAAGTGGTCCTTATATGGTAGCTACGACTAATTATGGACCGATCGTCATAAAATTCTACCATATTCAGGCATGTGATGGAAATCGATATCGAAATCGAATGAGTTTTAGAAGTCAATTATTTCGTAATATTTCTGTATTGAAAAACTTTTATCACATAAAATATAAAGATATTGGGCTAATAAGGAGAATCTTAAAACTAAAATTTTAAAAATTAGATTATAAATGCATTAAAATGTATTTCCAAAACTGATTCCTTTTCGATATCGATTTCCATCACATGCCTGATTATATATATATGTACGAAACATATATGTGTTCAATATTATTTGGATAAAAACATTTTTAAAAGAGTTATGCTCTTTTAAGTGATTTTTAGACATATGAAATATACTTTCGTTCAATAATATTTGGATATCAACATTTTTTAGAGACTTATGCTCTTTAAAGTGATTTTCGGAAGTGGGCCTTATATGGGAACTACGACCCCAGTTTCGGAAGGACATTTGTATGGGGGCCAGGTGAAATAATGGACCAATTTCCACCAGTTTCAATCCCATCCATCCTTGGGCCGAAAAAATGTCACGTACCAAATTTTATCGAAATATCTTCAAAATTGCGACCTGTACTCAGAAAGTGATTAACGTGGATGTTGGACCAATATTTATGGGCGTTACAAACATCAGCACAAATCCAATATACCCTCCCCAATATTGTGGTGTAGGGTATAAAAATGGTCCGCAAAAAATAAAACGTCTTACTAAATTTGTAAATTTTAAGTTTTTTTCTGTGTAAAATAGTTAAGTTTTATTTCAAAACCAAAAAAAGAACAAATGATTTTATGTGTATGTGATAATTTAATTACAAGAGTTCAATGAAAAATGTTTAAAAAACTCTAAGTGATTTGAAATCATTATGCTGTTAGACAGGTTTCAAATCACGAGATTTCAATAATTTTTGTGCCCAGAACACCTTTTCAGTGATTTCAAATCACTTTACGAAAAAGTGATTTTCAGAACATGCCTGATAATATAATTGTTCATCCACAAAAAAGATAAAGGGTACATAAGATTCGGCATAGACGAATATAGCACTCTTACTTGTTTTAATAGGAAAAATGTGAAAAGGGAACAAATTTCATGTGGAATTTTTATTCACGATAGGGGTGATTTTAAATAAATAAAAATGGGTAATTTTTTTTTGGAAATTTTCTTTTTGGCAGCTCAGCTTTTTTAGTTCAGTTTGATCTATAATTTAACCATAAATCGACTTCCACACCTAACGTTCATCGTGCACTTTTTTATCGAAAAATTGTATTCAGCGACGAAGCTCATTTCTGGTTAAATGGATACGTAAAAAACGTACAAAAAAGCAGAATTGTCTTATTTGGTGTAAAGAGCATCCAGAAGCATTGCTAGAACTGCAAATGACCGACATGTGGGTGAGAATGTGGCAGAGTATAAACCATTTCAGGCGTAGCCGCTGTCAACATTTACATGCAATCATCTTAAAACATCCAATTACATATAGATTGTTCCATCGACTGAAATAAAGATTTCATACATTTCTCTAAATATTATGATTTTTTTCATTAAATCCGCAAGCTCTTAAAAATCACTCTTTATATTAAAATAGTTAATAGCCGATGAATAGTTTAGTAACATTGGGTAAGTAAATTCTCAGTTCACATCCTGTGTGCGTTAAAATAACGCCAACACCACATATTATTAAAAAAACAAGCTTTATTATATTAATATAAATAAATAAATATATTGGAAAATTATATTGCATTTTTATATAGTTATTCAAGTAGAATTGAATTCACAAAAAAGAAAAACAGTAAGAAAGTATAGAAATTTAATTTTCATTAAATTATTTCTACTGAAGTACGAATTGTTTTACAACTTGAAAAATTGAAGAAAAAACTGAAGAAAAGGAGGCAACATGAAAATAGAAATTAATAAATAAAAATGATAATTACAGAAAATTTTGAACCACCAGGTAACACTGGTTAAAAGATTGATGTTTGTCTGTTAGCTAGCAGGTACCGCAGTGATGCAGAGGGTTAGAACGCAAAGAATTCTGATGAGAGAAAGTGGTGTTTCTCGAAACATATGTAAATTCAACAACCCAGGTTCGAATCCCAGCCAAGAAAATTATCAAAAAAAATTTAATAATGAAAATTTTTCAAGTTGTAAAACAATTCGTACTTCAGTAAAAATAATTTAATGAAAATTAAATTTAATGAACTCGAGCCTAACTAAATAAATATCAAAAATTAACAGTTCAAATAAAATAATAATTGTTCTTAAAAACAGCTATGGCACAAGCTTTAATGTTTGAAGTTGTACTTTAAGTGGTACACATAAAATGTCGACGAAAGTGGACAACAAACATAATAAATGTATTCAGGTTTTCGAGACGAAGTCTTGACATGAATACGAAAAAACTGAAGAAAAGGAGGCAACATGAAAATAGAAATTAATAAATCAAAATGATAATTACAGAAAATTTCGAACCACCAGTTAACACTGGTTAAAAGATTGATGTTTGTCTGTTGGCTAGCAGGCACTGCAGTGGTGCAGAGGGTTATAACGCAAAGAATTCTAATGAAAGAAAGTGGTGTTTCTCGAAACATATGTAAATTCAACAACTCAGGTTCGAATCCCAGCCAAGAAAATTATCAAAAAAATTTTAATAATAAAAATTTTTCAAGTTGTAAAACAATTCGTACTTCAGTAAAAATAATTTAATGAAAATTAAATTTAATGAACTCGAGCCTAACTAAATACATATGAAATATATTTTCGTTCAATATTATTTGGATATCAACATTTTTGAGAGACTTATGCTCTTTAAAGTGATTTTCGGAAGTGGGCCTTATATGGGAGCTACGACTAATTATGGACCGATCAAAATAAACTTGTACCGTATTATTTTTAGACATATGAAATATATTTTCGTTCAATATTATTTGGATATCAACATTTTTGAGAGACTTATGCTCTTTAAAGTGATTTGAGGAAGTGGGCCTAATATGGAAGCTACGAATAATTATGGACCAATCATAATAAAATTGTACCGTATTATTTGTATACAAATTACCGTGGTTGTAAAGTATTTTTACAACTTAGCAAAATAACAGTTCGATAAGGCCTGTATATGCACGTTACCAGGAATCAAATGTTCCTTCTTTACCAACAGGTACAAATAACCAACAACAAACTAGGGTCCCTGATGCAGTATCTCAAGTTATAGAGAGTGATAACTCCAGGCAATTCTCGTACGCCTCTGCAGTAAAAGTAGGAGTGCCAACAACAAACGTAGAAAACATTAAAACAATTAACAGCTTCATGAGCAATATGCAGAACATGTTACAACAGCTAATCCAGACTCAAAGCATGATCATGCAGGTTCTGCTTAATAAAAAATGATCCCTCTAAAAATATGCTTCTGGAACGCAAACGGCCTAAGCCAACATCAAAATGAAGTACAACAATTTTTACATTAAAATAAATTGATGTCTTTCTGGTCTCAGAAACGCACTTTACGCAAAAAACGTTTTTCAGGTAAAGGACTATTATACTTACGATACAAAACACCCAAGCTTGCGGTGGGTCGGCGATAATAATTCACAAAACTATCAAGCACTTTCCTATGCAAGAATATCATCATCATCATTACGGTATCACCGCTTCGGCAGTATATTGTTCACCCAAACATAATATTTGCAAGGAAGAGTTTCTTGATTATTTTCAATCCCTGGGCCCGAAATTCATAGCAGCTGGTGATTACAATGCAAAACATACGTTTTGGGGATCTTGACTAATTAGTCCAAAAGGCAGGCAATTACTTGCTGCAGTATCATCTCGTGGATTGGACGCTATTTCTGCAGGTCAACCCACGTATTGGCCAACAGGCCTCAAGAAGATCCCTGATGTAATAGATTTTGCTGTTATCAAAAACATAAAGCGTGAACGTTTAACAATTACCCCTTCACTGGATCTTTCCTCTGACCATTCGCCAACTTTTCTAACTCTTTATAATGAACCAGTTAACCTGGAGCTTAGTTGTCATCGTTATCCTAATAAGAGAACAAACTGGCTGAAATATAAAAAGTATGTAAGTGCCCATATACCACACAACCTCTCTTTGAAATCCGAAAATGAAGTAGAAGCGGCTGTTAATATCTTCACCAACGTCTTAGTTGAAGCGGCCAGAGTATCTACGCCTCCTGTACCTGTGACAAAAAAAAATTGTCCAATTGCCCAGATCAAAAAAGGAAATTAAGACGTCAGTGGCAGCAAACTCGTTCTCCTGGCGTAAAGCCACAACTAAATCGGATCGAAAAACTTTTGCGCTCCACACTACAGAGTGATAAAGAATTAAATCTCAAGCATTATCTGGAAAAGCTATCACCAACGGATAACACGAACTTCAGTTTATGGAAGGCTACGAGTAAAATGCGATGCCCTACGATTTATGAGTCTCCTATTCGCCTACAAAACGGTGAATGGGCTAAAAATTCAGTTGAAAAACTTGAAGAATTTGCAAACCACCTACAAAGTGTCTTTACTCCAAATGTTTCTTCATCTTCTGTCAACCTATCGCCTATTAGCGAAATAGTTCAACAACCAATGAAATTTAGATTTTCAAAGCACCAGGTAATGATAAAATTACCGCTACAATGATCATTAATCTCCCAATGTCTGCTATGCGCATTATCTTATTTATTTTTAATTCCAATGTCGGTATATTTCCATCGGCATGAAAATTATCGGACATTAAAATGATTCCCAAGCCGGGTAAGGACGTAACCCAAGTAACTTCTTACCGCCCAATAAGTTTGCTGCCCATACTTTCGAAACTATTCGAAAAAATGTTTCTTGATAGCTTAGTATCACAAATTGACATCAGTGCTTTTATTCCCAATCACCAATTTGGTTTTAGGAGGAAGCACAGTACTGTGGAGCAAGTTCATAGAATAACAAACTTGATTCGAGGGGCTTTCGAGAATAAACAGTATTGTTCTGCACTCTTTATTGATATCTCCCAAACATTTGATAAGGTTTGGCACGACGGTTTGTTGTTCAAAATTACAAGATGTCTCCCTGAGAGTACACACAAATTACTAAAAAGCTACTTGACAAATAGATCTTTTCGGATAAAATCAAAGGATGATACGTCCTCGACCAAGAGAATTCATGCTGGTATTCCGCAAGGAAGTATACTAGGTCCATTCTTATACATTCTCTTTACAGCAGATATGCCCACAAGCACATTAACACATACATCTTCCTTTGCGGATGATACAGCAATTATGAGCATCGATAAAAACCCAATAGTTGCATCTGAATGTATCCAAGCGCATATCAATGTGCTGGAAGCATGGTTGACCAAATGGAAGATAAAGGTCAATGCTGCCAAGTGCGTGCACTTAACTTTTACTCTTAGGAGGGATACGTGCCCACATGTTTTGATAAACAATATAAGAATTTCCCAACAAAACCATGTTAAATATCTTGGTATTCACCTGGACCGCCGTCTAACATGGTCCCATCATATTGCGGCAAAAATCAGTCGAATAAAGTTAAAATCCGCCCAACTTTATTGGCTATTAGGACAGAGGTTAGCTCCAAATTTAGACCTAAAGGTACAAATATACAAGGCAATATTAAAGCCTATATGGTTATACGGCATCCAGATTTGGGGCACAGCCTCATCATCAAACGTTGAAAAACTGCAAAGAAGACAATCTAAATTTTTGCGGCTAATAACGTGTGCTCCATGGTTTATAAAAAATAATAACAGCCATAAGGATCTCAATATCCTCACAATTAAAGAGATCAGAAAAGCTACCAGTAATTACATACATAAACTTCCAACTCACCCTAATCCTCTTGCAAGAGATTTGCTTTCATTTGAGGGTCATAGACATCTTAAGAGAAGAGAAAGCACTGATTTAATTGGATAAAATTTTTTTTTTTTTTTTTTTTTTTGAGCCCTGATAGTTGTACCTGGGGGGTTACTCCGTATTTCGATTCGAAAAGAAAATCATTCTAATTTGTATACTTTTTACATTGTATTTCGAAAGCTTTTGCTTTCGAATCGAAATACGGAGTAACCCCCCTGTATTGACAGAAGCAATTTTATTATACTTAGGTTAAGTTTTTAATACTTATTGTAAATTCCTATCAAGGAAGATTCAATAAATAATATATTTATAAAAAAAAAAAATTATTTGTATACATACATATAAAATATATTTGTGTTAAATATTATTTGGATACCAATATTTTTGAGAGTTATGCTCTTTAAAGTGATTTTCGGAAGTGGGGCTTATATGGGAGCTACGAGTAATTATAGACCGATCAGCACAAAATTTGCAGATGTGATTTGGCTTCATTTACCACTCATTTGTGATGAAATTTGTTTGGATACTTGTATAATTCAAATATTTATGATCGGTAAACCCCAATTTCGGGAGGACATTTGTATGGGGGCCAGGTGAAATAATGGACCGATTTACACCAGTTTCAATCCCATCCATCCTTGGGCCGAAAAATATCACGTACCAAATTGTATCGAAATAGCTTCAAAATTGCGACCTGTACTCTGCGCACAAGCTTTACATGGACAGCCAGCCAGACGGACGGACGGATATCGTTAAATCGACTCAGAAAGTGATTCTGAGTCGATCGGTATACTTTAAGGTGGGTGTTGGACCAATATTGGACCTCACCACTTTGGTGTTGTAGGGTATAAAAACAAAAGCGTATACAAATTTATTTGATTTATTGCTTAACAGACCAATTTTTACGCGTCAAAATAAGCAGTGGCAACATCCGTATGCAAAGAAAAAACCTGTAATTCCAAAGGTAGTGCTAATTCTTTTAATTTTTCTTTGTTTAAAAGTATAACGGTAAGGTGCTGTTCAAAATAAGTGCAAGTTTTAGAAGTTTATATTAAAGAACAACCAACCCAAACCTAAATTTTTTTGGAATTATATATTTTTCACCGATGAAAGTAAGTTTGAGATATTTGGAATCAAAAATCACCCAAAAATATGGCGAACCAAGAACAAAGCCTTAAGTAATAAATATGTTATCAAAACGGTAAAACATGGAGGCGGCTCTGTAATGGTCTGGGATTATATGGCGGCATCAGTGATCGTAATCTTACGTTTATAGAATCAACAATAAAAAGGAAGATTATCTCGACATTTTATAAAACATGGTAGCCCCTAGTGTAGAGAAATTAGAAAATACCCTCCCCACTATGGTGGTGTAGGGTTGAAATATGTAAAGCTGCTATCAGACGGGATGTATTTTACATATGGACTGTCATTTTTCTTACCCATATGTAACTCCGTATGTATGTCAAAATTTCCATTTTACATAC
Source organism: Bellardia bayeri (assembly GCA_950370525.1). Classification (NCBI taxonomy): domain Eukaryota; kingdom Metazoa; phylum Arthropoda; class Insecta; order Diptera; family Calliphoridae; genus Bellardia; species Bellardia bayeri. The sequence goes on along the minus strand of OX493265.1, from coordinate 48,973,920 downwards.
GATTCATAATTTTTGCTATCACACCTGCTTATGTTTTTCCGTATGACATAACCTATAAATGTAAACAAAAGCTGTCTTTTTAACGTGTATAAATTTCAATAATTGCTTCTTTTGGCCAATCTAACTGCCATAAATATAATAAACATAATTCAATTTATTAAAAATCGAAAAATACTTACTTTTCCATGTTCATTATCAATTTTCTTTACAATATATTTTTTCAAACAATTTTGTTTCAAAACAAACCAGCTGTTTTGTTTATGTTTGTCAAAGGAAAATAGAGCGTGTTCTAAAAAAATTACATATGTTTTTCCACATGTATTATACACATGCAAAGTTTCATATGTATTACATGATGTGTACAATTTTTACAGATAGAAAATTTGACAGTACATATGTAAAATACATCCCGTCTGATAGCACCTTTACATATTTCAACTTCGTATGTTTGCCAGTTTATATTTTTCATGTGCAATAGTAGTTTAGTTTGTTTTTTCGATTTCGTCTGTTAGTGGTTTTTCAAGACACAATTTCTTTGCATGGGTTATGGTTCGGTAGTAAAATATAAAAAGTATGCATGTGTTCTAGTAGTAAATATATTGCAAATGAAAAATTTTTATTTTGTGTTCTGGTTGCTACTAGAAATATTTTGTATGGCAAAATATTTTTAGAATTTCTACTAGAAATATTTCTACCGTGAAGCTAGTGCATATATTTCGTTGGTTAATAGTTTGTATAGTTTTAATATTTCTACATATAAATATGGAAGTGGTACATATTATTTGGGCAGTCAATAGTCAGTTGGAAAAAATGTTTTACTAAATATTAAACCCTGGTTCTATATACATACATATGTATGTATGTATGTATCCCAGTAAAACAAAAATCGTGTTTTTTGAAGCACTTAAGAGAAAAAGCGCATAATCGAGCGCTTCAATAAAAGCGCTCTTTTGAAGCAGTAAATGCTTACGAATAAAATATACAAAAAAGATGCTTTTTTAGTGCTAACAACGAAGAAGGTTTTTAAGCGAAAAACAAAAATTATATTATAGCCTGTAATGAGTGATGTTTGAATGAAAGAAACACGATTTCTTTTTTTTTTTTTGTAAGTTTATAGATTATTTTTTGATTCTATGATTATCTTCTTAACACTTTTAATACTCTGTTTAATACTCTTTTTAATACTAATTTATTTCTTTTACATCGACTTATATACTAACAGCCATATGTATAAAAACTTACAGTAGGTTTAAAAACCTCTTTTAAGCAAAATTCCTTAAAGTTACATTCATAAACGATTAATAGGCTATTAAACGCTTAATAAAGCATCAATAAAATCTGATATTTTATTGTAGGTTTTACCCTTCTTTAAAACAAAAATAAAATGACACTTTGCCTACTTAACACGTACACCCCGATTTAAATACCTTGTTTTCCAATTTATTTTCCGCTTCTTTTTGATTTTTATTAATTTCTTTCATTTTAATATATTTATTTGAAAAACACACACAAATTAAAACACACAGAAATAAAATTCCCCTAACTATATCTGCTAGTGATGTAAATCAAATGTAAATAAACTCGTTATTCGAAAACGTTTATTACCGAATATTATTAAACTAGGTAAATAGGAATATTTTGTGCAATAGATTTTGCTAAAAACTCTTTATGAACAAATATAATACGATTTTTATTTTTTAACATATATTTTGCGTTATGAATTTATAAAAAATATACATTTATTTGGTTACCGGGTTAATCGAACAGTGGGATAAAACATCACTAACAATGAAAAGACAACCAAATAAAAATAGAGTTGCCGTACTTAAATATAAAATCGCTACATGTCTTCAATAGATATAGAGCTGTTATTGTTGGTTTATAAATACACTTTTTTACAACTGATTTATAAGACAAAAAGTGTTTCATAACTATTGCACTCTTTAAACCTAAAGTAAGAATTTTTTATACATATGGCTGTAAAATTATTTGTATGGTGACAAAGGGGAAACAATGAAATAAAAACAAACATTGACACACTTCACACATCTGCATGCCAGATTGCTGCAGTCGCTGTACTTCAAAGTATCATATGTACTATGATATCATATGTTGTACTTGAACTGTGTGTGTTCTGTTATTGACAAACAATAATACTTGACAATGGTCAGTACTACAAACAATGTAACATGTAATATGTTTTTGTTTATGGGTATTCATAATTATTTTTATTCATCAACATTTTGTGTGACTAATTTTCGTTGTTTTCCCTTCATACACTATGTACTAATAGTATGCACACTTCACCCTCACCATCAAGAGAAATCATCAAATTTCTGTAAAAGAAAATCAACAGAAATTGGAGGATTTAAATAAGTGTGTTGTCCATTGTGCATACTCATGATATTACATTTTTATTATTTAAATATTTGTTATCTATATGCATGTATTAACCTAGACTTACAATTTTTTATTTTGATTTTTTATTTATGTATTTACAATATTGTGCTTAAGAATTATATTTCTTTAATAAGTTTTTGTGGTATATCTTAATATTATTTCCTATCTTAATTGATACGTTCATACCATTTATTCCTATTATGTTATATGGACCTTTATATGGTGCTTTGCTCTTTTTTCTACTTTCTATTCTAACTAGTACTAAGTCTCCTATTTCTAAATTAATACTATTTGCCTTATTATTTGATTCTAATTGTCTATTCCTTTTTATTTTGTCTGTCAATTTCTTCGCATAGTCCAGTGAATATTTTAGTCGTGTTTTTAATTCGTTAGCATAATTTTCAAAATTATAAACTTTGGGATGATTCATTACTTCATCACCTGGTAAACATGGTAATCTTCCAAATATCAATTAAAATGGAAAGTATTCAGTGTCCATATGAGGAGTTATATTGTACGCAAATGCATAATATGGAATTTGTCACATTCATCGCATTCCACAAGATAAAAAATATTCGTTTAAAACCTATGGTTTCTTTCTACTGTGCCTAGCGTTTCATGATGGTAAGGAGTTGAAAATCGTTGTTCAATTTTCAATAATTCGCATATTTCCTTCATTACCTCGTTTGTAAATTCCGTTCCTCTATCCGATTTGAGTATATTAAATGCACCATACTTTAATATCACATTTTCTACTAAAGCCTTTGCTATGGACTTTGCTTCCATTGGACAAGCAATTAGATATTTTGTCAATTCACATTGCATTGTCAATATATATCTGAAATTGTTCGTGGTCGTAGTGGACCAACTGTATCAATTACTATTGTATTGAAACTATGTGACGGTGTATTCGTTATTTCGAATGGTTCTTTCGTATGTCTTATCCGTTTATTTCTTTGGCAAAGGTCACATTTTGTAACATATTCTTTCACCATTTTAGACTTGTTTTTCCATGAGTATTTCTGTTTCAATTTTAGCGTTGTTTTTCTCGCGCCAAAGTGTCCTCCTTGTGGGGTATCATGATATATTCTTATTAGTTTCTTTTTTCTATTTTCGTCTAGTATCCTTTGAGGTTTATTATACAACATTATTCTCACGTCATCTTTATTTGATTTATTCAAATTATTATATTTGTACTTAAATTCTTCTGCAGAATTTAACCAAATATTGCATCATCTCTGGCGATGGCAAATTTTTCATTTTTACTTCTTTTCAAATAAGATGAAAGCTTCTCCAATAGAGTACCTAAGCACTTTGGATTATCAATACACCTAATGCGCATTTCATTATTACTCTTATCATTTTCTGTAATATATCTATATATATCTTCTTTTGGCCTTTTCTCTAGTACAAATTTTAATTTACATGCATGTTTTATATCATTGATGGAATTGCAATCCCACATATGTAGTTGATCAGACTCACTATGGGACTTGTTACTGATATTATTACTAACTGATGACTCTTTATTCTTTCCTCTTGTTACTACTAGCGTTTTCTTGATATTTTCATCGTTCTCTGATGGTATCATACTCTTCAAAATTGTCGAATCTAATTGTATCCTTGATAATGCATCCGCATTTGTATTGTTGAACCCTTTTTTATATATGATGTCAAAATCATAATCAGAAAGTTCCAAACTTATCCGTGTTAGTTTTGAACTCGGATTCTTATGAGAAAATAACGATACTAATGGTCGGTGGTCCGTCACCACAGTAAATTTTCTTCCAAACAAGTAAGGTCTGAAAAATTGTATACCCCAATAAATTCCTAATAGTTCCTTTTCAATCACGGGTTTATTTCTCTCGTGCTTGTTAAGTGATCTACTCGCGTAAGATATGGGGTAAATCATCACCTATCGGACCTTGAGACAAGATTGCACCCAGAGCGAAATCCAATGCGTCCGTTGTTAATACGAACGTTTTGTCAAAATCAGGATACTGCAAAACTGGAGGGCTTTTTAGACTATTTTTCAAAGCCTCAAATGCCGATTGGCATTTTTCAGTCCACTCAAACTTCGTTTTTTTCTTCAATAGTTTGTTTAGACAGTCTGCAGTTGATGCACAATTTTTTATGAATCTGCGATAATAGTTACAAATCTTCTAACATCATCGGAATTGTTTGGAATGGAATACTTGGAAATTGCTTCATACTTGCTTGGGTCTTATTCGCATTTAGCTTGAGATTACACTTGGATAATCTAGTAAAAACGTTCATTAAATTTTCATTGTCCACAACTTCTCTTTTTAATTTAGCAAATTTCTCTATATGTTTATTCTTATCTATTTCCGTTAGCATTAAATTGTTTAATGTTGTGTTTGCGCCTATGTGTAATTTCTTTATCTCTTCTCTTTTAGATTTTATTGTTTCTAATGAATAAGGTCTACGTGATGTTTTCTTTGCATTTGTTAATATTATTTGAATTTGTCTATATAGTTTGTCCATCAGTTATTAACTCTAATCGGAACAAAATTTTATTTATAATTTATATTAAAACATTTAATATTTTTCCATGTTAACTTCAATCTTTTAATTTATTCCAGTAATCCTTAATGGATGTAATTTCATCCATAACCTTAAATTCATCTACTTTCTCTTTCATGGAATTGACTTTGTTTTATATTTGCTATTCATTTGCTTTTTCTAAAATGTACTCTTACATTATCTATTTGTTCCAAAGCTGTGTTTGTTATAGAGTTTTTTATATGTATAAATAATAATATTATACTTATAATTATAATTAACGCTACTGTTGCTATTGATAATGTGGTTCTTAACATATCTTTCTTTATAAAATAATTCTATTTATAAAATTTTTCTTATTTATTTTAATATATTATTTATTCAATGTTTATTAGGATTTTAATCCTTGTTTTTCTTTCTTTCTTTTTTTTAGTTTTAGCCTTTTCTAGTTTCTTATATACTCTTATTTCCTTTAATGTTGTATCAAATTCTTCTTTTAATTCTATTAATCTTTTCTTTAAATGATTTCTTTCTTCGTCTATTTTTTCTATTAATAGTCTTTCATTTGCAGTATTTAATGCATCTTCAATTAGTCTCTTTTATCTTTCTTTCACCCTTATAATTTTTCTATTTTGTTCTTGTCTCTTGAACTGGGAAAATTGGGTAGACTGGTTCTTTTTGTCTTTTATATTTAAATAAAGGTTTTGGCCCTACTGTTAAAATTTCTGGTTTTTCTTTTTGATTACTGTTTTTCCATTCTTCTTTTGTTATATCTATTTCTTTTAATATTTCTTTTAGACTTTTCTTATTCATTTATCAAGACTTAGTTTTTGTACAGTAGTATTTATGCAACGCACTTAATACTCTGTAGTGATAAAATTATGTAATGTAATGAGATACCATGTAATGATGTAATCAACAGGAGTAGGATTGTCTTCAGTCGTCACTTAGGGGCAAAATCCGGGTCAGTTCGGTATGGGCAGGATCAGGATCATCGTCGGTTTGGCAGGAGCAGGATCATCGTCAGTGGCAGGATCATCTTCGGTTTGGCAGGATCATTTATTTTTTTGTCATCTTTATTTGGCAGGGTCAGCGTCAGTTCGGTAGGAGCAGGATCGCCATGTAATGAGTGATGTTTGAATGAAAGAAACACGATTTCTTTTTTTTTGTAAGTTTATAGATTATTTTTATTTTTTGATTCTATGATTATCTTCTTAACACTTTTAATACTCTGTTTAATACTCTTTTTAATACTAACTTATTTCTAATTTTACATCGACTTATATACTAAAATTATTTGTATGGTGACAAAGGGGAAACAATGAAATAAAAACAAACATTGACACACTTCACACATCTGCATGCCAGATTGCTGCAGTCGCTGTACTTCAAAGTATCATATGTACTATGATATCATATGTTGTACTTGAACTGTGTGTGTTCTGTTATTGACAAACAATAATACTTGACAATGGTCAGTACTACAAACAATGTAACATGTAATATGTTTTTGTTTATGGGTATTCATAATTATTTTTATTCATCAACATTTTGTGTGACTAATTTTCGTTGTTTTCCCGTCATACACTATGTACTAATAGTATGCACACTACAAGCCTATAGATTTACGTATGCCAACGAGAGTCAATTACAAAACAAATATCGCGCTTCGCAGTTACTTTGAATTTTTCTTAAGCAAAAACATTCAGACAGAATTAAAAAAACACTTTAGGACATGTTTAATTAGGTTAAAAGAAGCGCTTATTGTCAACAGAAAGTAGTCCATCATGCATCCCATCAGCAGGTTTGAAGCGATTTGAGGTATGAATTCATACATAAAACCTGCTCCTTTTGGAGCACATTTTTTACTGGGTATGTTATATGCATATAGTATATCACAAAACTGTTTTGTTTACTAATTTAAAAATGCCAAAATTAATAGTTACACTGTCTATTATTATAATTATTTGAAAAAATAAACATATTTTTACCTACTTTTAACAATTTGATGTATGAATAAAAATCAAATTGATTGTTTTTGATGTGCTATGTAGACCTTTTATATTGTTAAAAATCTTTTTATTTTATTAATTCGGCTTGAGGTCTCTTTTATTAAAAATATAAAAACTCTTGTTCTTTTTAATTTTTATTATATTTTATTCATTTGCAATATTTTGACCAACTTTGTTGATTATCTTCAGTGAAGAAGAACAAGAGTTTTTATATTTTTAATAAAAGTGAGGTCTCTTTGAAGGTCTCGCCGAATTAATATAATAAAAAGATTTTTAAAAATCAATTTTTTTTTTAAATACGTAGATATAAAAGAGATTATATGCAAATTGTGTATTTACTTTTACAATTACAATTTATTTACTTTTACTCACGAAATCTTCTGAAAGTTTTTACAACATTGTTTTCAATATACTATAATTTATACTCGTATGGACCTATGCACATACATATATGTATGTTTCCTCCCCTGCGTGGAATGAAAAACATGTTCTTTAATTCAAAATTATCAGGGTTAGCTAACATCAAATAAACACAATTAATTATAAGTTATAAGTTAAACATGGGCATTACATTACAACATATTTTGAATTTAAGACTTGCAACCGTTAGGAATTTCAGATGTTTAGAACAGATGCGAAGATTTGACTTTTTACTTACCGACATCGATGTTGCTGGATTTTTACTGCTACCTGCACTTGTTCCTCTTTCACTTTCAAGGGTACTATTGCAATGATTTTCTGCACATTGAATAAAAAATTCCCCATATGAATCAACAATTTTAGCATATAATATCCAATGGGTAAGTTGCTTGAGAAACACTACATTCACGGATGATTGAATTCTGAAATCAATAAATATGTATAGATATCGTTCATATTAATATAATTGACTTGTAAGTTCTAAGCATTACAAAATTAATATACAAAATCGAAAAGTGGAAAAGAACTAACAAATATTATATTTATAAATTGAATGCAACTTGGTTTGTCTGTAACGACCCAACGATTTAATAATTTTTAAACGCCAAATTTACATCAGAAAGAAGACTGCTTGACTGTTCAGAAACTGCACCGATAGCGTATTTTATGATCTTCCTACAACCTCTACGAAGCAAACAGGAGGTACCACGAAACCGTCACAGCAGCATCCGTTCGGCTCATTCCAGCTGTGCGGCCGCGCTTCCCAGCTGAAGAAGAGGGATACGCAGATTAGCATCGCACATCTGAATAGTGATATCAGCATGTTGGTTAAATAAAGCTGCCTAACGTAAGATAACAGGAGTTAAGCAAGAGTCGTGACAGTATCTCGCCTTGAGAAACTCTTTGTTTAACTCTGAGGGGTAGTGAGCGATTGTCTCTAAAATCTACGGACGACTGACAGCCACTCAGATAGTTCACGATCCATCTTTTCATGCTTTTTGGGCATTATGGATTTCAGGCTATCATGAAAGAGTGGCGTGGCTAACTGTGCCGAAGGCCTGTGATCTGTGACGTGTAAGCTGGAGGAGGAGAAGAGCTTATAGAGTCTTTAAGACAGCTGACAAGGGGGATATCCATTAGTCGCGTCCTTCACAGATTTGAGGATTTATATGATTCAATAAACTTTTTCTAAGGTATTTCAACATTAGCCTGGCTCGACTGCCCTTGGTGAGTTTGGTTGCACTGATAGCCTCTGTAATATTAGTTGCCGTAAACATCTGTAGTTTGCGAACAACACTTCGTTTCACCTTGCCTCATTCAGGGTGATCAGTAAAAAGTCGGCATAAAGTACGCGACTGCCGTCCATTGTTGGATATTTTAGTACCCGCTAAATTAATCGTGTCCACGCTCTTTTGCGAGTCCAACTGCTTCCGATGAATATGCGGTTAAAGTAGGGAAATCCGATCAGCCGCTGCTGTGATGCGCTCTCGGAACTTATTCTAAGCTTAATGTACGTTGGAAGATCATTAAATACGTGATCGGTGAAATCTCTTCAATGGAAAAATGTTGAAAAAAAATTTGTTGGGATAATCATGTAGATAGATTTTAACTCCGTAATTCGAGAACAGATTTCGCTGATTAACAATACTAAAATTCTCGAAAATATATATGTACAACCTTTAATAAATTAATAATTTAAAATTAATAAATTAAAAATTAATTTGAAACATCCCATTTTAATTTGACTGGATACGTCACCAAGCTATATTTCCACATTTGTGCTTCTGAAAATCTAAAAGAAACTATTGCATGACAATGCAAAAAATCCTAGAATTTCCATTAAAAAAATGTTTAAATAACAATAGTGGTGATGAATCACTATTAACTTTGCCTTGGATTCCCCAATATTCGTTGAACGGAAAATATGGTATAGGTCTTGTATTCTCGTGCCAAATTTCATCAGGTTCACAATTCACATTACTAATATCTATATCTGAAGTACAAGCACCATCATTCTCTGGAACCAGTTCATCAAATTCGCTATCCCCATCATCTTCAAGACTATATTGATCTACTTCACTGACAACATTACTATTATCAGAAATGTTATATCCTGCCAAGTCATTTCCATCCGATGAATATTCCTCTTCAGAACATCCAAATATTTCAGCTACAAATTTTTGCAAATTTTTATTAGCCATATTCAATTTAACTCAAAAGACGTTATAATACTGCCACGAAAACCGTTTTTATTTTTTTAGCCGTAATCTACCTGTAGCAACTGATCACACTCAAAAACTCAATTAATTTGACGTCAATGTATATCTTATACACATTGTGCGGGAATTCCCGCAATTTGTTTCATTGAAAACGTTTACAAAAAAAAAACACAGCAAAGACATAAGAAAGATGGAAGTGTACACTAAATTAAAATGACAATTCTCATTTTTAATTGGAGTTTGGTTGTTAACCATCCAGCAACTCTATTGCTGTGCAATGGTAAAAATATATCAGTTTGACCGTTCAAAATTTTGATTTGAGCATAAGCGGCAATTCCCGTCATTAGTTTATGTGAAGACAACAGAATGACGGGAATTCCCGCAGTTAAGCCGAATGTAGTAGTGCTGGTTGTGGTGTAGCTGTTGTTAATACATGTTGTTGTAGCTCCACGTTGTGTTTGTCGATAGCTGGGGTTGTTGTGGCTAATACTGGTGGTTGTTGTTGGAGCCTTTATCATGTTCTTTGGTAGTTGTATCTAAGTTTTTTTTCACCGTTAGAGTTTTGTATTTAAATGTTTAGATTTAACTTTATTTAGTAGTTCTTTTCTAATTTTCTATTGAATTGATTTCCTTTTTTTTTACATAAGTTTGTTTGCATATCTCAGGCCACTTATTTTTATTGTTCCTCCTTTTTTTTATTGATTGGAACTATGTATCAAATTTCGTTTATTTCTTTTGTAATTTATATAAGTAACATTTCTGTCAGTAACGCACTGGACATAACTATATAAAGAACAGTTTTATTTAAATCAAGTTTTTCTTTTATTTATCAATTCATTTCTTAGACGTTAGTTATACATTTATAATAATTTAAGTATGTGTTTTTATATTTTATGTACTTTTATTTTTTTTCTTTAATATCCTTTTCTTTATTTTAACATTCTTTTAAATTAAATTTTAATATTCTTTTCCTTGTTGTAACATTCTTTGATTTTGTTGTAACATAGTTTTATCTTTTTTTTAATTTAACATATTTCTATTTTTATTTTATAATATTTATTTCGTTCTTTGTCGTCTTACTTAACGTTGTATTAGTTTCTTTATAACAATTTTTATTTAATTTCGTTTCATTTCTTTTCATTTAGAATATATTTCCTTAAAATAGATTTCTTTTTCTCATATACCTATGTATACATCGTCCCTTTTCATTTTATTTTTAACTCAATAACATTGAATTAAAATATATGTATATTTTTTTTAATTATTCTTTCTTATTTCTTTTAATTATGTATAACTTTCCCACTTTTATTTTAGTAAATTCAATTTGATTCTTCTTTTTTTGTGGAAAGAAAGCACACCACACAATTAAACAAATTTCGTAAACAATTATTTGAATTTTGGCTTCCTTTTTTGTTTTAATTTAGCTTTTAGATTTTTCGTAACGCGTTATTGCTTTTCCGACTCTGTGCTTCACACTCTGTTATACTCTGTCTTCACACCACAGAGTACACAGAGGCGACAGAAGAGCAAAGATAGTGTAGTTTTTTTCTTGTCTCTTTCTTTGGAACCTGCCTTTTTGTTTTCTTTATGTTACTATTTTTCTGACGCAATAAAATTAATTTTTGGCACAGAGTATTTTTGTATTGTTTGATACAACCATAAAAAAGTGCATTTATATCATCTAACGAATGCACAAACTCCACAATGCATACCAAGAAAGTATAACAATTATTAAAATACAATTTATGTAGTTAGTTATTAAAATCACAAACATATAAACAAACTTTCAATTCAAATATTCTAACTCAAATTGTTTTGTTTATTTTGTTTTGTCCACAAAATTCTTGTTGTATACAGTGCTTTGCTTTTTCACATTACAAATTTACTACCAGAAAATATTTTCTTTCTCTTTTTAATATACCTGCCTTTTTAGTTATTTTGAAACGCCAAAATTGACGCCTCTGTTATACTCTGTGCTTCACACTTCAACTGTGTTCTAGCAACTGCCTTTTTCAACTTCTACATGTATGTTTTATACTGACGATCTTCTCTGCCTACGCTGTACCATTCTTTGTTGGAATGTAAAAAAAAAAAAAAATGCGCATTCCGATTGACAAAAAACAATAACTGTTCTCGCATTCTTTAAATTTTTGTCATTCCTTATATTGTTGCGGTGAGAGCAATGGTATTCATGTGTACACGCACATGTATTTATGCACAAGCAGGTATGGTGGGACAAAGAAAAAAACTACAAAGTGGTGTTGGTCATTCTTTCGTGTGGATTATATATATGTTGCGCAACTTGCGCGAATAAGTAATAAGAAGAAAATGTAAGAGCATGCGCTCTCCCTTTTCTTATTTAGCGCACTACCACTTGTTACATTTTTTCCTATTTCTTTGTTGTGAACAAATTTTAATAAGAAAAAAGTTGTTGTCAACTGAAAAAAGAATGGAATTTCAAGAATTCCAAATATGCCGTAAACGTGCATACATAAAAGAATGCAAAAAGTGTCATAAGAAAAAATTTTAAGCGCGTGATGATGGTGTAGTCATATTGTATGATATATTGGGTGTGGGTAAAGTTGCAGACTTTTGAAAAAGTTTTTAAATCCGTAACAAGCTAGAATCTTGAAATCCAGGTATTAGATCCCTTTTACATCAAATACACTGTCGGACAAAAAAAAGGCGGTTTTGTAACCTTCTTCATTCCTTTTTGATATTTTTTTAAAACAGGTCCTCGTGGGATGTCACCCAAGCTTTAACAACATACAGCTGGAGTCTCCCACGAGGCATGTCAGGAAGGACCCTCGAATACACGAGAAAGACTAGATCCGCCTCTTAAAAAATTATAATAGAGCCGATCATTGCATCTATGCAGACGATCTCTACGTTTTAACAAAAGAACAAAAAAAGTGTACAATTTCTCAAGTATTTCAAAAAATTTTACTTATAATTGACAGTTGGTCAAAAACTTTTGAAGCAGACATCTCCTTAAAAAAACGTGTCATTTTCAAATTGTAATAACATAAATATAAATTTTAATAACTCCACTATCTAAATGTCAACCTTTGTAAAATGTTAGGTCTTAATTTTGACACTAAATATATATATATAAAATTGAATGTGTTTATTTGTTTGTATGTACCTTATAGGAGATCAAACCACTGGACCGATATTTTTGAAATTTTCACAGCATTTAACTGGGACTCTGGTATGATTAATAGGGTACTTTTTTACCACGCCCACTTTTTTAAAATATTGTAATTAGAGACCAAACCTCTGGACCGATATTTTTGAAATTTTCACAGCAGAAGGCATTATGCTGAAAGTGGCCATTTCAAGATCTGTTTTAAACTGATCCCAATTGGTATTCTTAAAGGATGTGAACGAGGCACGGTGGGGGATCTGAAAAAAAAAGTGGAAATAAATATGTAACTTCTAAACGAATAGCTCGATTTTAATAAAATTTCCCATGGCTATAGAGGATTTGTTGATAAGTTTAAGTTTTGAATTTGGGCTTAAACAAACAGGGTGGGGGCCGAGCCACAATGCCCCAAAGTGGGGCACCTCCGGTATACCAAAAATTAAAAATGATGCCAAATTTTTGTTTGCGATCTGATTTGAAAGATTTTAGAAGTTACAGATTTATTTCCACTTTTTTCAGATCCCCCACTGTGAGAGGGAGGACTTTGAATCCCGAAATCAAAGTTATCTAGTTGGAGTTCCACTTTGATTGGAAAATTATCTGAGAATGTTGAAAGAGAGGAAACATTGAGACTAGGAATGGCTGTGTTCATCAAATCGCCACCAATTATAAAATGATCCAAGAAGGACGAACCATTGGGGTAAGACGGAGTAATATCCGATACGCGAAAAACGTCTAGGATGTTATCTTGGAGCCAGTTATGTAACGTTCTTCTATTGGAATTTTCAACTTGGTCTCCCCACGAAGAGTTTTTGGCGTTCAGGTCTCCCCCAATTACAAAGCCGTCAAAATTTTTAGAAAAGGCTAGAATTTTGTCCAACCCATTGATGATTTCTGTCGAAGTATAGTTGCACGGGACATATATGGAACCAAGCAGAATATTTCTGGTAATATTATTTGTTTTTAATATTTAATAGTTTATTTTTACAAGCAATAAGGTCACTTGAATTTTATATAAAAATATTTAATTTATTTATTTCCAATATGTATAAAAATGAAAAATTTTTTAACAGAAAATGAAAAGCTTATAATTATGATATACAATTATGATATATATATGTATATAAAACTTGTTTGGAATAATAAATGAAAAATTATATATGTAATATTTTTAGTTTCTAAACTTATTCTTATAAATTAAATGTCTGTAATTTTGAGCTACATTGTCTGTATCTGTTTTCAAATTAATTCTCTTTTCTATCGGTACATTAATAATCTGTAACATTTCTAACATAATCGTCTTTTAAAATTTGTTTCTGTATTTAATATAGTGGTATTTTCAAAATCTGGATAATGATCTAAATTGTAACAATGTGATGTTAATGCAGTTTTTTGAGAAGAAGTATGTTTGTGTTTTTGGTCAGATTTATGTCCAGCTAATCTAGTTTTCAATTTGTTTTTAGTTGTACCTACATATATTTTATTACATTTTTCATTATTTTTACCCTTACACGGTATTTTATAAACAATATTGGACTTATCTAATTTTACTGTTTTATCTTTTATTTTACTATATAATCTATTTAATGTGTTATACGTTTTATGGGCTATCTTATAGTTATTCCTGTCATAAAATTTTGAATTTTCTAGTCGTTCTGAAATTAATGGAATAAAAGTTAGAGATTTATACATTTTAGGTTCAGAATTTATATTTGTATTGTTATTTTTTGGTCTATTATATTGTCTTATTAATTTATAAATTAGTTCATTTGGAAAACTATTATCTTTTAAAATTTGTTTGATTTTTATTTTATTATTTTTATGAAATATTTTGTCACTAATATTTAGAACTTTATCTATTAAGTTTTTAGCCGTATTTATAATAACTCTCTTTGGATGTTTAGAATAACAATTAATAATTCTTCCTAATTATTATTGTATCTAAATATGGAAGTTTATTATTAGATTCTTTTTCAATTGTAAATTTAATATTTTGGTGAAAAGAATTAAATATGTTTAATATATTCTGAAATAATACAAAATAAATCATCAACATATTTTGTTATAATTTTTGGTTTAATAGACAATTTGTTAATACATGTATTAAGTAGTTCTTCCATAATTATATCTGCTATAATTGGAGAAGCTGGAGAACCCATAGGTAGACCTTTATGTTGAGAATATATTTTGTTGTTATATTGAAAGTATCTGTTATCCTGTATGCAAAATTTTACAATTTCTAAAAACAATTCTTTCTCCATAAATATATATTCTCTAATTATATTCCATTTCTTTTCTATAATATTTAATGCTAAATCTATAGGTATACTAGGAAATAATGAAATTACATCTAAAGAAATGATTTTTTCATCATTTTCTATTTTTATTTGTTTAATTCTATCTTTAAATTGTAATGAGTCCTTTATATTGTATATTGAATGTTTAGTTATGTTTTTAAGAATTTTTGTTATGTAATGATCAGAGCTGGCACTGGAAAGTTATGCGATCTGGCAACACCCCAAACTGCAACCAACTTCATGTGTGAGATTGGTTGCAGCTCACTTAATGTAAAATGGCTTTTCCGCATTATTAGAAGAAACGTGGGAGAAACAAGTTTACAATTCAGGTGTGGGGTACAACTGAAAGTGGAAATATAAGAAAAAACAGTTGCACCTAAATCAAAACCAATTAGAAACTATTTTTGCCAACATCTTGGAAATGGATTTACGGCCATCACGACACACAATGATGTCAATGTTGACAGCAGCCGGAATTGAATTCCCGGACTCGGCATCACTAAGCCAACTTAGAACGCTGTACGAATCAGCCACCAAAGCTGAAGAGGAGCCTTTAAATGAAGGTGAAGCAAAATTAATCATTTATGACACCGCTGCACCGGAGAAAATGAAGCTGCTGAACCTGATGCCATTAACACCGCTGTATCTGAAACCACTGCCGCAATCCCTGAAGCCCGAATGATAACACGTACCGATGTCATCGGTAATGAAATCAATGCGGAAAATGTTCCTGCGGCGCCCAATACATCCGCTGTCTTACGTCGTGACTTAATTACTTCCGCCACCGAAATTCCACAAAATACTTCCGACACTGCTGCAAAGTCACAAAACGCAGATTTAGAAGAGGAAGTTAGAAAACTGCAGCTGTGCCGGATGGGTGTAAATACACGCAAAAGGAAAAATGTGTGGGTGTGCGACGTAGACTTGAAGGCACAGCGAAAACACACGCAGCAAACTTGGGCCTTCAAGAATACGAACAACTTAAGAGAAGTTTAATCAAAATGTTTAAACGGAATGTATCCCGGCAGGATGTTTACCGTCAGCTGCGAGCCAGAAAGCTTAGACAGGATGAATCGTGCATCAGCTATCTAATATCAATACAGGGAATAGCCGCCCAGTCAGATATCGATGAAAGGGAGCTGATCGATATTATAATTGACGGAATGCCTGACGACAACCTGGCCACCACCTTCCTTCCATCGATGAATTGGTCAGACGAATGGACCGCTATGAGCAACGTCGTCACATGCTACGAGGGAAGAATACGAAATCTACTGGTGCAGCAGTCATCAAGACGGCCAAGTCAGCGGAGACCGAGA
Organism: Bellardia bayeri; assembly: GCA_950370525.1. Taxonomy (NCBI): domain Eukaryota; kingdom Metazoa; phylum Arthropoda; class Insecta; order Diptera; family Calliphoridae; genus Bellardia; species Bellardia bayeri. The sequence goes on along the minus strand of OX493265.1, from coordinate 48,957,585 downwards.
TACGCTGCTCGCAATTTGGGCATTACCAACACCGCTGCCCAAAGCCGAAGCGCCCACCAAACTCCTGCTTCACCTGCGCTGAGGTGGGCCATTTTCATCAAGACTGCCCGAAGAAGAGGAGGATCGCCGCTGCAATTGTGGAAGAAGCCGCTGAATCTTTAGAAGCGTATCATACGGTAAGTGTTGCCTTTTTAGACAAATATAAGCGCACTGTGGTTACAAATATTTTTTCTTTATTCGATACGGGTAGCCCTATTAGTTTTATACAAGAGTCTGTTGTCCCAAATTTGTCCGGGGGCACAAAAAAGTTGTCCTCATACCATGGCGTAGGAAACTATAACCTAAGTACGATTGGGTCTGTGAAATGTGAGGTCAACTTTAGAAATAAAAAAGTGACCCACATATTTTTATTCTACCAAACGAAGAATCTGTGGTGCCGCTCCTAATTGGACGGGATCTACTAAAAAAAATTAAACATCTACATATACCAAAAAAATAAAATCTTGAATTATAATAAAATTGAATTACAGAATATTAATTTAAATAGCGTTAATAAAGAACCGAATAAAAAAGTCATCAGTGCGCTTATGTTTTTTGACCTATGTAAAGATCAGGGAAAATTGAATATGATTCCAACCACCATTGATTGTAACAACTTAGTAAATACGATACCAATTAAGATGGCCGACAATAGCAATTACTTTGTAAAATCTGAGGCAATTGCAGGTAATAAACCTGAGCGTGTGAATTTTATAGACAATAGTAACCCAATTGTTTCCGAGGTGGATAAACACACGGATAATGACATATCGTCATTGGACATAGTAGGGAGGGACAATGAATCGGAAAAGTTAACGCGAAGGGCTTGTATGATTGGGACAGACAGTGAAGTGAATATTAGCGGGAAATTGAACTTGACAGACACTCAACTTCTTGAATCAGTTATAGAAAGGAACTATTCCGACTGTATGTGCAACCCTCAAGTACCGACGGAATGTAGCATGAAGATCAGATTGACTAATGACGTACCTGTATATAGCAGCCCGAGGCGACTTTCACACCGTGAACGTTCTGAGGTAAAACTTAAACTTAATGAGCTCTTAGGGAAAGGAATAATTCGACCTAGCGAATCACCCTATGCCTCTCCAATTGTACTAGTGAGGAAGAAAAATGGCGACCTGAGAATGTGTGTGGAGTACCGTGCACTGAATAAGATTACCTTGAAGGACAATTACCCTTTACCAATTATGGAGGACTGTTTTGACTATCTGAGAGGAAACAATTTTTTTTCAACATTAGACTTGGAAAATAGCTTTCACCAAGTACCTATGCATGAGGAATCAATTCGCTATACGGCGTTTGTCACACCCCTAGGTCAATTTGAATACTTGTTTATGCCATTTGGTCTTAAGAACTCAGGGTCTGCATTTCAACGTTTTATCAACAGAGTCCTAAGGAAATTCATTGACTCGGGAAAAATTGTGGTCTATCTAGATGATATCAGTGTTGCGACTGAGACGTTTGAGGAGCATTTGAATATTCTTGGGGATGTTTTAAGTACTTTGAGAGGGGCAGGATTAAAACTAAATTTTAGGAAATGCAAATTTGCGTACGATGAATTAGATTATCTAGGATATAGGGTAAATGGGAATGGCATACGTCCCAATAATGACCACATAAGGGCTATTCAGGAATACCCAATGCCAACGGAGATTGATGAGCTACAAAGATGCTTAGGTCTATTTTCATTCTTTAGACGCTTTGTACCAAACTTTTCAAGGCTTGCTAGACCACTGACCAGTCTAAGAAGTGAATCATTCACTTGGACAGATGAATGCACTGAGGCATTTCTAACACTAAAGGACAAACTGGTTAATTCCCCAGTTCTTGCGGTATACAATCCCTTACGCGAGAGCGAACTGCACACGGACGCCAGCAGTAAGAGATATGGTTCAGTCCTTTTACAGAAACAGGTGAATAGAAAATTTCAGCCGATAGCGTATTACTCCAAATGTACGACATCTGCGGAATCGAAATACCATAGCTTTGAACTGGAGACGCTGGCAATAATATACGCCCTGAGAAGATTCCGAATGTATTTGGAAGGAATTCCATTCACGATAGTGATGGATTGCAACTCACTGGCACTGACGTTAGACAAAAGGTTAATAAACCCTAGGATAGCTCGATGGGCACTGGAACTGGAGAACTTTGATTGTAAAGTAAGACACCGGAGAGGGGAATTAATGACTCACGTTGATGCATTGAGTCGTGCACCAATCATAGCGGCTATCGAGCAAAACGAAGTAGATGTTAGTATACAGACCGCACAATCGAGAGACGGGAAAATTAAGGAAATTAGAGATAGGTTGGAAAAGGAAGACATTGAGGGATATGTATTAGAGAACAATTTAGTTTTTAGATGCGGTTTACATGAACAAAGGCAACTATACGTACCGTCTGAGTTGGAGAACATAATACGATTGTTCCATGAGAAATACGGACATGTAGGAATAGGAAAATGTATGAATCAGATACAGAAGCACTATTGGTTCCCGAACATGAGGATGAAACTAGATAGATTCATTAGGAACTGTCTGAAGTGCATTTACTATTCTTCACCAGTGGGCAAGAGCAAAGGAACCTACACAATATTGAGAAGAAACCCCTTCCGTTTGATACGATACATATTGACCACTACGGTCCTTTACCATCAATAAAATCCAAACGCAAACTCATCTTAGTGGTGGTAGATGCCTTTACGAAATTCACAAAGCTTTATGCTGTAAACTCTCCAGGAACGAAGGAAGCATGTTGTGCGCTAAGGAAATACTTTGAATATTACAGCCGTCCGAGGCGAATCATTAGTGACAGAGGGACATGCTTTACGTCGAATGAGTTTTGCAAATTTGTATCTGAGCGTAACATTAAGCACGTAAAAATCTCTGTAGGCTCACCGCAGTCAAACGAACAGGTAGAGAGGGTGAACCGTGATATAAGGGCAATACTAGCTAAGCTCACGGAACCTATCGAACATTCGGACTGGGTTGATAAATTATCAAGGCTGGAATTCACCATTAATAATACCGTTCATGGTACTACAAAACAGTCGCCAAGTAGAATGTTATTTGGGACCGACCAAAGAGGCGAGACTATAGATAAACTGACTGAATACCTGCAGGAAACCTACGGTAGTGAGGCAATAGATTTAAAATCGATCAGGGAAAACGCCTCCAAGGCTATAGACAGATCTCAATCATACAACTTAGATTATTTCAATAAGCATCATAGACCACCAAAGTCTTTTGAAGTTGGGGAATATGTGGTTCTAAAGAACGTTGATACAATTGCCGGGGTGAACAAGAAATTCATACCAAAATATCGTGGACCATATACCATTCGGAAACAACTGGGTAATGACCGTTATGAGATCACAGATGTTGAAAATTGCCAGGTTACCCAAATGCCATACGTGGGTATCGTTGATTCTAGTAGGTTGAAAAGGTGGTTGGAACCAGGGCAGGTACAAAGCGAACATATTTTGGACTCTGAAGGCAACACTTCCGAATACGAGGACTATGAATTCCTCGAGGACGAATTCTTAGATGATAAGCTAGAATAATTTAATCCTTATAAGTAATTAACAATCGAGGTCGATTGTGTTGTCAGGTCGGCCGAGATTGTAATGATCAGAGCTGGCACTGGAAAATTATGCGATCTGGCAACACCCCAAACTGCAACCAACTTCATATGTGAGATTGGTTGCAGCTCACTTAATGTAAAATGGCTTTTCCGCATTATTAGAAGAAACGTGGGAGAAACAAGTTTACAGTTAAATATTTACTAAGTTCATGTGATGAAGAATTTATACATGAACAAATAGGTCTTAATGGAAATGTTTCTTTATGGATTTTAGGAACTCCATATAATTTCGGAGCTATAGCTAAGTTATTTTTAAATTTTTCTTTTCCATCATTGTAATAATTTCTAATTTGCTAGGTTTTTCTACTATATTGTTATTTGTCTGTTGTAATTTAATTGTCGGATCTTTATTTAATATTTGATATGTTGACTGATCATTAAGTATATCATTCATTCTTGAAATATAATCAGATTTATTCATAGCAACTGTAATGTTACCTTTATCTGCATTTAAAATTAAAATATTTTTGTTAGTTTTAAGAAAATGTTCTGTTTTTTTAACATTATTAACGATGAATTTATCTCTATTAGATAATTTTATTTTATTGATACTATTATCTATTATAGTAGTTAGTCTAAATTACTAATAGAATTGAATTATTAATTATTATTCTAAACATCCAAAGAGTATTATTATAAATACGGCTAAAAACTTAATAGATAAAGTTCTAAATATTAGTGACAAAATATTTCATAAAAATAATAAAATAAAAATCAAACAAATTTTAAAAGATAATAGTTTTCCAAATGAACTAATTTATAAATTAATAAGACAATATAATAGACCAAAAAATAACAATACAAATATAAATTCTGAACCTAAAATGTATAAATCTCTAACTTAATTTCAGAACGACTAGAAAATTCAAAATTTTATGACAGGAATAACTATAAGATAGCCCATAAAACGTATAACACATTAAATAGATTATATAGTAAAATAAAAGATAAAACAGTAAAATTAGATAAGTCCAATATTGTTTATAAAATACCGTGTAAGGGTAAAAATAATGAAAAATGTAATAAAATATATGTAGGTACAACTAAAAACAAATTGAAAACTAGATTAGCTGGACATAAATCTGACCAAAAACACAAACATACTTCTTCTCAAAAAACTGCATTAACATCACATTGTTACAATTTAGATCATTATCCAGATTTTGAAAATACCACTATATTAAATACAGAAACAAATTTTAAAAGACGATTATGTTAGAAATGTTACAGATTATTAATGTACCGATAGAAAAGAGAATTAATTTGAAAACAGATACAGACAATGTAGCTCAAAATTACAGACATTTAATTTATAAGAATAAGTTTAGAAACTAAAAATATTACATATATAATTTTTCATTTATTATTCCAAACAAGTTTTATATACATATATATATCATAATTGTATATCATAATTATAAGCTTTTCATTTTCTGTTAAAAAATTTTTCATTTTTATACATACTTCAATTATTATTATTATTATTATAATTCAAAACTTATATTATCCCTGAAGAAGCTATCCATTGCGATAGCGAAATATTGGAAATAAATATATATAAATAAATTAAATATTTTTATATAAAATTCAAGTGACCTTATTGCTTGTAAAAAGAAACTACTAAATATTAAAAAAGGTCAAATAAACGAACTAAATATTTATTTTTAATTCAATTTGGATAAAGTTTCCAAAGAAACCAAGATCACTGACGCTCACTCGATTAAAATTAATAGATTCTCTTATCATCACTGCCACCCCAATACGCGAATTATCGTAAATAAAATTATAACCTCTTAATTTAATGTTTGTATTTTTTTTAGATGACATTCTTGAATAAAACCTATGTCTATTTTATTTTGAAACATTGTATTTTGAAGCTCTACGCGTCGACTTGTATCTACAAGGGAGCGCACATTCTACGCTAAGAATTTTAAGCATCATGGATCATAGGAGTTTTTTACTTTGCTTAAAATTCGCAAAAATTCTGTTTTTGCGGCACTCTTTGACATATTTTTATAGTTTTGGATGAAGTTTTCTGCTTCCTCTTCCGGCGACAATTCTTTAGCTTCAATAAAAAATTTTGATAATTTCATAAACTCATCAATAATGGAGGGTTTAGGATTTATAGTTTCCAGGTGTGAATGATGTGGCTGTAAAAAACTTGCAAATGATTTTCCTTGCATCGCCCTTGAGGTGTGAATAACCTTAGCAACATTATTAGCTGCTATTTGTTTTTTCTCGCGTTCTTCATTCATGCGTTTCTTTTTGTCATTGACGTATTTTTTATATGATGTACAACCTCTCCAATTAGCTGGATGACCTTTCTCATTACAATTAACACCGGTGGGTTGAGAATCTTCATATTCCTTCTTCCTAGTGCACGATCCTGGATCATGTTCCTCATTGCATTTGACACACTCAAATTGACGATTACAGTTGCGGGCAATGTGACCCCATCGTTGACATCTTCTACATTGGATTCCCTGGTCCTTTTTTTTGGTTTTTCCCATACAATAGACTGACTAAGCAGATATTTGATATGTGACACGTCGCATAAACCTTTTCCTGGTATTAAAGAAATTAAAAATAAACCAGTATCAAATTTATTTTTGGTAGAAAATGCTGTTGTAAATTTCGCCACTTTCACTACAACATTAGGAACCAATACTTTCATGGCTTCTTCGATGTCACTGGTTTGCGTGCCAGAGTACAGTCCGCGAATTATTAAGGAAGTTTTACGCAGTTCCTTTGGAGTAAATGAATATGAGTTAACTTTCTTTTCCTTTAAAATGCTCATCATTTCCTCATGTAAATTGACATCAGAGAGATAAAGCTTGCTCTTGCTTCGGTTCAGATTTTTTATCTTGCATGTAATCTTTGGTGATCTGGCCTCTAATTGCTCTACCAGATGTTCAATGTTGACATTGTAGAGAAATATAAGTAACAGAGATAAAAATGTGCAGCGAAAAATCTAATGTGCAATATAGAAATGAAACAAAGGCTTGAGTAAAAAAGACAACAAAAGGATTAATTGCAAGATAGAAAATGCAACAACAATAAGTTATGAATACAACAGCGTAATTATTAAATAAAATTGTAATACAAGGTGGCGCAAAAGTAAAAATGAAAAACTTTGATTCTTCTTGTGGATTATTTTTATTTGGTCTTTAATTTTGTTTACATCAAGTCGAGAATATGATGTCATGTAAATGGCCACCGCCACAGTTGATTGTCATTTGAGCCCTTTTTATGGCATTTTCCATCACTTTGGCCAAAAATTCCGGCGATAGGTCCTCACATTCTTGACGGATATTGTCTTTAAGAGGTGGAAGAGTCTGAGGCTTGTTGACATAAACCCGCGACTTCAAAAAGGCCCACAAAAAGAAGTCTGGAGCTGTCAGATCAGGCGATCTTGCTGGCCAGTGCAAATCGCAAAGGCGCCCGGGAAATGCATCCTTCAGCATATCGGTTGTGGCACGTCAGTGTGTGCCGTTGCACCGTCCTGTTGGAACCACATGTTTTCCAATCCCAATTCATCAAGTTGAGGCAAAACGAACTCGTTGATCATTGCTCTGTAGCGCTCACCATTCACAGTAACCGTTTGGCCCGCGACGTCTTCGAAGAAAAAAGATCCGATTACTCCTCCAGCGAAAACAGCACACCATACAGTGACTTTGAGCGGGTGTAATGGCTATTCGTGGGTTACACGCGGATTTTCAGTGCCCCAGAAGCGTAAATTTTGCTTATTTACGTACCCGCTAATATGGAAATGGGCCTCATCACTCATGATTATTTTTGATGAAAAATCATATTTCTCTTGGTGGTGATTAAGGATGGCTTGAGCGTATGTTAGACGCGATTGGCGGTCAGCAGCTAACAGCTGATGCACCGTCTGGACTTTGTACGGAAACATCTTCAAATCTTGTACCAAAATTCGCTGTAAAGACCGTCGACTGATACCCATTTGCGTGGCACGTCGTCTGGTCGATGTCGACGGCGCTTCCATGACATCCTCGGCTACAGCAGCAATATTCTCTGCAGAACGGCTACTCCGGGGTCTTCCACGCCTGGCAGCATATCGTGTTGTGCCAGTCTCTTCGAGGCGAGCGGCTAAACGTCGCAGTGTTTCACCAGTAAGCGTTGGACGGCCAGGAAATCTGCGACGAAATTAACGTTGTGCCAAAGTCACCGACCGATTATTGGTCAAATAAATAGTCAGCAATATTCCAGAACGCAGCAGTGTAGCGTAACATTGTTTATTAACGTGTATTTCGTATGTGTTTACTACACAAATGTCAAAACAGAATTGACATTAGGGGCCAATCGAAAAATTTATAGTATTTTCTGATAAGAGGATTACTTTTGCGCCACCTTGTATATGATGTTTTCCACACTGATGGCAAATAACACGATTCAATAGATTTGTTAAATAACGCAGTCAGAGGCGCGGACAGTGATGCTGCACTGTTTTTAAGGATACTGCTTGGAATACCATCAGGACCTGGACTAAACGAGTTCTTCAGCGACTTTAAGTTCGAAAGCACAGTATCAATATTTATAAATGGAAAGTAAATCACACATGAATGAGTTGTAGCATAAAGATATTTTGTTGTGTTAGAATAGGACTTGGTAAGTTGCAGTCAAGGAGCCATACTTCAAATGCTTTGAATAACCTGAAGAGCGACGCTTGGAGTTTACGAATTTATAGACAGATTTAGGGTTTATTCTTATATTGTGTTTAATACGATAAATTTCAAGAAAAATGTTTATTATATATCAAAAGAGATGAGTTAGGTGGTATATAAAAAAAATTTGGCGGCCAAAAATCTAGATTCACAATTGTATCAAAGTAGTCTTTAGGAACGATTATTTTAAAAGATGCTTTATTTCTTGGTTCTGAATATTTAAATTTGAAAGCAATCATATCAATATTGGAGCCAATTTTATCAGTTATATAATATATGATGTCATCAGTAGTTGTACAGGAAGCAAATCGAGCAGTAAATATCGTTTTTTTTTTTTTTTTTTTTTTTTTGAGAAATAACTTGAAGAATTTGAGTATTGTTTGACGGTATAGAAACAATTTTGTTTTTGGTAAAATTCTTTTTTGACTGCCTTCTACTCAATGCAAATGGATAAAACTTTGCAGGCATTCACCAGGATAAAATCCGTTACCAGATTTGATTTTCCGAAGTGAAGCTAAATAAACGTATTTAAAAGTGAAATTCGATCAAATTGGCGTACACTTGATACGGCCGATTTCAGTTCAGTTTCCAGCAAAACGGAGTTTTGGAACGGCAGAAAGACGAACGCTACCCTTAGTTCTGTCATGGGCTTCAACTATACACAAAATGCAAGGTTCGACTGTCGATCATGCTGTAATTGATTTGGGACCAAAAATATTTGCAGGACAGGCTTACGTTGCATTGAGCCGTGTACGATAATTGGACGGCTTACGAATCGAAGCACTACAATGCGAAAAATTAACAGGGTCTAAAGCCTGCAATATTAAAGCATTGGAAGTGATGGAGAGACTGCGCAATTTATCATAACATTAAATACTAATCCACAAGTGAAAAGTTTTATTATATGAATATAATTTTTTTTATTATATGAATATAAAATACATGGAAATTGTAATGTATTAATTAAAGCTATTCGTTACTAAAAAGTAAAAAATAAATAAAAAAAAATTTTTTTTTAAAAACGCTTTTCTTTACCTTTTCTTTACAAAATAAATATGAATACTAAAAAAATCGACCAAAAGTAAAAAATAAGAACATTTCAAACAACATAAACTTTTAAATCAAAATGGAAAAAATCTCACACATCTCTTAAAGAAAAGCGTGGGGCGCCCATACCAACATGAACTTAAAAAAACATGACTGCCGAGGGTACATTTTAATGTTTCAGACCGAAAGAAATACAATCAATCATGTTTAAAGCTACGAATTTTCAATAATTGAGCATTGTTAGACATTTTAAAGTAATTTCTCGTTGTAGTAATATTCAAGTATAAATAATTCATACACATTTATATTGTATATCGTACCACTGAGACAAGACGACGTCGTAATTCAAAACTGTTGAATATAAGATTTAGAACTAGGTATGTATGTATATAGTTTACTAATACGCTTTTTAACTAAAACTATCGTAGCACGTATAACTTACCTTTTGACAGCCTTATTGATCCGGTCATCACCATGCAGCGAATTCTGTTGCAAGTATTGTATAATTGCGCAGCCATGGAGTTTTTGTATTCGGATCCCACGTATTAACTTGCTTAAATATAATGCTAACGGTTCATATTCCTGTAACTTCTGATATATAAACAGTAACGATTTACAAGGATTATGCAAGTATCTGATTTCGAGTTCAGTAATGTTATTTAAGTAGTCGTCCAGTACACTTTCAATTCCATTTGCGAAAGCCTTCAAATAAAGACCACTTTGTAAGGGTTCTGCGGAAACAAGAGAAACAAATTATTGTAGGATTTTATGCTTTAATTGTTGCATTTTTAAGAAATTATTTTCTTATTTTCCTCCTTTCTAGAAATGTAAACGAACAAAGCTTATAATATAATAGATATTACATTAACACACGTAACTGATAATCTAGTTATAGATTAGAGGGTGTCGAAGAATTTTTCTTTTTCAGACCATCAGACCTTCAGCTTGTTTTTTTTAAAGAAAGAAACCAAAGACGTACAAAATGGGACGCCTTTAGTGGTAACGTCAAGATTGTTTCACAAAAGTGGATGATGTGGTGAGTAAACTCACCGACGTAGTAGGCAAGTTTTAAACTTTGACAAAAAGGTTTTCATATTGTGAAGTGACACATAGTGTTGTTGAACTGTTCGGACGTGTTATTTTTAGTGCGGCTGAATTTTCGGTGAAAAAATCGTAATAGGTGAAAAAGTGTAATAGGTCGAAATAAAACAAAAAGTTAAAAAATAATTCGTAATAGGTAAAAATACCTACGGTAAAAAAAAAAAATAAATAAAAAACATTAAAAAATAAAAAACATTAAAAAAAAAAATAATAAAAAACATTAAAAATCGCATAAAAACTGTATGAGTGTTCCTCTCAGATGTAATTCTGAGAAAGAGCTTAGCTCGACTAGAAAATCTTTATGGATCTCTGAGGAAGAATCCTTAAAAAAATCTGTGGAGAATCTTCTCACTACAAGAGCCGTAGAACGGCGCCGTTCCTGTTCGCCCAATATAGTGATTTCATCAGATGATAAAACATCAATATCTTCTACATCAAATAGTGCAGTCAAACCTAGAAAACAAGTAGGTATGGATAAATACGTCACAGTTCTTAAGCGACAGAGGAGCCCGACATCTGCTCAAACGTCATCAAATTCAAAAGCTCCCAAGACCGTGAGTATTGACAATCCAAATGATCAAAACAGGTTTGCTCTCCTCCAGACGGATGATCCAGAACTTCCTAAAAAAAACGTTTAAGCCCCCACCAATTTATCTGAGAGAGCCCACTTCCAGTAAATTGGTACAAGGAATTGTTTCGGTAATAGGTGAAAATATGTTTAGCGTAACCTCAATTAAACATGGAAATATCAGCGAAACCAAAATTCAAGTGAAAAAGGAAGATGACTTTCGAAAATTGTCCAACCAGTTGGAGAGGGAGAGTAGGGATTTCTATACCTACCAGCTGAAAAGCGCAAAAGGACTCCAAGTCGTTCTAAAGGGTATAGACCCAGATGTTGATCCTGCCGAGATAAAGACTAGTTTAATGGAAAATGGCTTCAAAATTAAGAACATAACGAATATTAGAAACCGTGAAAAGATTCCTCAGCCTATGTTCAGGGTGGAATTGGAACCCGGAGATATAGTCTTAAAGAAAAACGAGTACCATCCCATCTACAATCTGATTTACCTTCTGCATCGTAGAATCACCGTGGAAGAACCGCATAAGCGTCAGGGACCCGTCCAGTGTCTTAATTGTCAAGAATTTGGTCACACTAAAGCATATTGTAAATTGCCGTCAGTTTGTGTTGCGTGTGGGGAACTACATACAACTGCTCAATGTGATAAGTCGAAAACCGACTCAAAAATCAAAAAATGCAGTAACTGCGGAGGTAATCATACCGCAAATTATAGAGGTTGTCCAGTTTACACTCATTTGAAAGGCATAAGGACCAACAAGACGTCAGTATTACCTGTTCATCCACAACAGCCTAATTTTGCATCGAGTAACAATTTTCCTCAATTGTTACGGCCCACTAGTCATGAAAACGCGCCTAGGTCTAGACAAGTTTCTTACGCTAACGTGGTTAAATCTAATATGCCAGGTTTGGAGCAGGAACCTAAATCTAAATATTACGAGCCTAATATTAACACTCTAGAGACTACTTTGCAGACACTTGTCCAAACTATGAACACTTTTACGACCACTATGACATCCATGATGCAGGAAATGCTGAAAATGCAATCCACTATCTTACAAGCAATTTTAAAGAAATGATTTGTTTAAAAATTTGTTTTTGGAACGCGAACGGCCTCCGCCAACATAAAAACGAACTGGAACACTTTCTGATGGATAAGCAGATTGATGTCATGATGATTGCTGAAACTCACTTGACGGCGACAGGGTACTTCAAAATTAATGGATACGTGTTGTATGATACTAAAGATCCCCGCGGAAGAGCATGTGGAGGTTCGGCAATTCTTATAAAGAACAGAATAAAACATTATTTAATGAACAACATATGTGAGGATTACCTACAAGCAACAAACATTTGTATTGAATTCTGTCAATACAACTTTGTTTTATCATCAATTTATTCGCCGCCTCGATTTTCAATAAAAGAACATCAATACTACAGCTTCTTCAATTCCCTTGGAGCTAGATTTTTGGTTGCTGGTGACTTTAACGCCAAACACACATTTTGGGGTTCACGTCTAGTGACCCCGAAGGGTCGTGAACTCTTCAACACCATTGCCAAAATGGGCTTAGATGTACTCTCAAGCGGGCATCCCACCTACTGGCCGACGGACCGACGGAAGATTCCCGATATTATTGACTTCGGAGTAGTGAAAAATATCCCTGTAGAATCGATACAAGTGGAGCCTTCATTAGACTTGTCTTCAGATCACTCTCCTTCTATTATTTCAATGCGTTTCCTTCAAGGGTATGGCTCTCTATTTCGGGACATGTCTAAATCCAGAGTAAGTTGGATAAAGTATAAAAAGTATTTAAGTTCCCACTGCACGGAAAATGTAGTGTTGAGAACTACCGAGGATATTGATGGGTCGATTGGCAAGTTTACTGAGGACATACGAAGAGCTGTGCATCACGCTTCCACATATGACGTTGAATGCAGAAATAGGACAAACAGAACTTATTTCGCTGAACTCGAACATCTCCTGACAGAAAAAAGAAGAGTTAGAAGAGAGTGGCAAATTCACAGGTCTCCTCAACTGAAAGCTAGGCTACGGGAATGCAGAGATATACTAAGAAATTTCTTAGAAACCCAAAGAATGGCTTCACTTAAATCATACTTGGAGGGAATTGACAGTTCCCCACAATCTGACTATTCGTTATGGAAGGCGGCACGAGGTTTAAAAAGACCAGTTAGAGGAAAGCCTCCTTTGCGAAATCCGATTGGTGACTGGGCTAGAAACGATTCCGAGAAGGGGACTTTATTTGTTAACCATTTGAGAAATGTGTTTACTATAAACAACTCAAATAATGCAACTGAATTGCCACCACTCGTTATTAGACCTCCTGTACCTCTAAGACTTAGCTTTAATGATATTCAAAGCGCTATTGGTACTCTGAACCTTAAAAAAGCTCCAGGTATGGATAAAATCAGCAACAAAATGCTCGTGGAGTTACCTCGTGTAGCTAGAAGAATTATTCTCTTTATCTTCAATGCTATTTTACGCCTAGAATACTATCCTGCAGATTGGAAGGTATCTATGATTACCATGATTCCTAAGCCAGGGAAGGACCTCACCAAAGTAGAGTCATATAGGCCAATTAGCCTACTGCCGACAATTTCAAAACTGTTTGAAAAATTGTTAATGGCTAAGTTGATTCCAATTCTGAACGACACTCAATGTATTCCAAATCATCAATTCGGGTTCAGAGCTAAACACAGTACCATCGAACAAACACACAGATTAGTAAATGTGATAAGACGGTCGTTTGAAGAGAAAAAATACTGTTCCGCGCTTTTCATTGATGTTTCCCAAGCGTTCGACAAAGTCTGGCATGAAGGTTTAATGCACAAAATAAAATTAGCTCTGCCTGCTAACACCCACAAACTTATGAAAAGTTATTTATATGGTCGCAAATTTACAATCAAAGAAGGCGATTTTTTAAGCCCCGCTCAGCCAATTGAAGCAGGAGTACCCCAGGGTAGCATACTGGGTCCTACTTTATATTTGATTTATGCATCCGATATGCCGTCAGACCCCAATATACATACTTCAACTTTTGCTGACGATACAGCCTTTATTAGCGTTCATAAGGACCATCAAATAGCATCACAGAATTTGCAGAATTATATTTATAAACTAGAGAATTGGCTTGAGCTTTGGAAAATCAGGGTTAACGAACAGAAATGTATTCATATAACTTTCACATTGCGAAAAGATACCTGCTCGTCCATCAGAATAAATAACCAAATTATTCCGCAACACAATGAAGTCAAATACCTCGGAATCCACGTCGATCGTCGTTTAACCTGGAAGTCTCATATTGACGCAAAACTTACACAGATGAGATTAAAAGCAGTGCAACTTAATTGGCTAATCGGCAGAAATTCTACATTAAAGTTGGATTGTAAACTTTTGTTGTACAATGCAATTCTAAAGCCAATATGGTGTTATGGAATTCAATTATGGGGTACTGCCTCAGCATCCAACATTGAAAAAATTCAAAGAGGTCAAAATAAAATTCTACGTATAATTACTGCAGCTCCATGGTACGTTAAAAATTCTCGAATTCACAAAGATCTAGGCATTCCTTTGGTGAAAGACGAATTTACAAAATACGCCTCAAAATATGTCAGCAAACTTGAACACCATCCAAACCCACTTGCACGAGACATCCTTAACTTTAGTGGCCATGTTCGGTTGAGAAGGAGGGATACCCTTGCTTTAACTCAAACGCAAAACAGATGACTGGATCAGTGGATGTAAATTTTTTTGTAGTATCATAATATTTTGTCTAGCACTGGCTGGACTTATTATTTTCTTTTAGTATTAAGATTCGAAAACTTATTGTCATTTCATTATATGAAGATTCAATAAATAAATATAATGTATTATAAAAAAAAAAAAAAATATTGTGAAGTAGTTGAGGATGTCAACGAGGTATCGAGATTCTGCGGAATATTATCCAAGGACTCCAGTGGACAGAATCTAGCTCTGACACAATTTCGTTACTGTTGGAAACTTTACAAGTTAACTTATAATCAGTGCTTACGAATCAAATGCTTAGCGCAGGATATATTCACTAGGAATATAATTAACTGGGCGGTTGAGAAATCACCGGGTCTGGATAGTTTAATGATTGCAATATTAAAACATATACCAGATTGTTATTTTATATAGGAAATGCCTCACTATGGGGTATACACCAAAGAGGTGGAGATAGGTTAGGGTAACTTTCATACCCAGGACGGCAAGGCGAACCACTCTAAACCTACGGATTACTGACCTATCATTTCTTCTGAAGATACTTGAGCGATCTCTAGCTAAGGAATAATATTGATACACACCACATTAGTGACATTCAATACACCTACTTTAAGGCGTGTGTTCTATTTATATTGTAATGAATTATAACACATTTCAATAACTAATGTTAGTCATATAATTCTTAATTGTATTTGTCGAGTTGTAGATTAATATCTAAATTCAAACTTATTGTTGTAGATGAGGAAGAAATTTGTTGTCTAAGCTTAATTAAGCACAGTGATGAATTTATTAACATTTTCAAATTCAGGTAATTTTTAAAAGTTAGATTAATAAGCTAACATCTGTGTTTTTCAGTACACTAGAGCCCCGATTTGCGTCTATCCTATTTGCGTGGTTCGATTCCTATTTGTGTCGGCTTTGAAATTATGTATCAATATGCTTTGCGTCGTTTTACTTTCGATTTGCGTCGCTATATACCATAATTCCATTATTACATGTGAATATTTTGCCTACTTGTGTGTAAAAAGGATAATTCCCATTTAATTCATACTTACCATAAGAAGTTACGTGCTATTAAATTAGTTTTGGTTAAGCTTTTATATAAGTATGTACATATGTAAATAGATTTTTTTCTCCTTAAATATTTTTTTTATTCCAGACCTACTGAAATAAATATAATCAGACGTACCATAATATGTTTTTGAATAAAAATATGATTTTGCTTGCTAAATTTTTAAATTTTGGACCCACTCAACAAAAAGTCAGTACATTTGTATAGAAAAAAAGTGATTCGATTTGCGTCGTTTCGGTTGGCGTCGCATTTCCCCGGTCCCTATTAACGACGCAAATCGGGGCTCTAGTGTATATGAAAAGTTCTTAATACTTGATTAACTGTGATCAAAAGATTATTGTATAAATCATCAGGATGGAAACACTAAACGGAAAATAGCAATAACCATGAATGTTTCAAAAACAATGGGTTTTCAATTGGTGAAATATTTCAGAAAGTTTTCGACTTCAAAAAAGTCCGAAAAAACGATGCGCGAGTCGAAAAAATCCGTATAAATCAGCAAATGAGATTCAGATTGCTGTCATTAGCCAAAATGAGTCAAACCCATCTGTAGATACAGTAAAACGTCAATTGCGAGAAGTTGGACTGTTTGGAAGAAATTTCACGAAAGAAGCCATTATTGTCTGAACGTAAACACAAGAAGTGACTCGAATCCAAAACAATACCTTCATTGGACGGATGTAGAATGAAAAATAGTATTCAGGGTTGTTGTGAAATCTGATTGTAATATGAATTGAAATACACAAAAAAATGATTTTGGTTTTATAGTAACCAATATTATCGGTTTCATTTTCGAATTAGAATTGTTGTCAGAATTTGGTGTCACAGAATCCAATTTATAGTTTTTTTTTTGTCAAAAACAATCCGATCAGCTGGTATCTGGCAGATTTGCATTGTTTATATATTCTATCCTTCAAGTATATCCTTCAAGTATATCCTTCAAGTGTACAACGTTTTTTTTAATTCATAAAACTTAATTTAAAATAGCACATATGTAGGTCTTGCAAGAAAATACTTCAAAAGATATATTTACTTACTTGTTTCACTTTACGTTGGCACTAAAAAAACAAGCACTACCGTATGTATCAAAAGGTCGTCACTGAATGATTACAATTAAGGATCAAACTACTCAACTCATCTTATAAAGCGTAATTATACTCATGTATAAATTTATCTTTATTCGTATATATTTGCCTTTTAAGTCAAAAGTGCCGACTATTGGTGCATGACGACTTTGGGAGCATTCACTCTATATCTAAACATAAAATGTGAATAACTCGTAAACCATAAGAGAGCGGACAACACAGACTGCATTTTTATCTATAAGTTATAAGATATCAACCGTAAAAAAATGTTAAAATACAAGCTGTTGTCACGATCTTCATTTATACCATACTTTTTATACCCTCCACCACCATAAGTGATAAATGAGGGTATATTACGTTTGTCATTCCGTGTGAAACTTTGTTAATATTCATCTGAGATCCAATAACAGATAATGCCATGATATTTTGTATGCGTTCTTTTTATGATAAAAGAAGAAAGTGTGAGGAAAATAGTATGAATCGGTTCTCATAGCCCCAATACAAATATCTTCTCCAAATATGACTCAACGATACATAAATGCCTATAAAATTGGAATATTGATACAAAATTCAGTAAAAATAATTTTCATGCAAACAGAAATCGCAACTAATTTTTTTAGTTCGGTCAATGTTTGACTATAGACACATACAAAGCCCACTTCCAAAATTCACTTAAATACGTATAAAACTGGTATAAATAATGTTAAAATGTGAAAATTTGACATAAGTAATCCTTATAGGTAAATAAATTGTTTAACTAAATTTTTTAGTGGTCGGCCCAAAATTGGTCATGGCTCCCATATAAGGACTACATCCAAAAAAGTCATTAATGTTTATATATATCTTATAAATATCGGTACCGATCCAAAAGTTTATATAAATAATTAGCATATATGTACATATATACACAAAAATCATACTGCAGAATTTTGTGAATTTTGGTCCATATTTTACCATATCGCCCATATAAAGCCCTCTTCCGAAAATCACTTCAATATTCATAGGTGTCTTATAAATAACGGTACCGATCCAAAATTTTACACGGATCATTTACATACATCGAAAATCAACCTGTTAGATATTGAAAATATCGGGCCATATTTGACCATGTTCCCCATTTAAGGTCCACTTCCAAAATTCACGTTAATACTAATATATATCTTAAATATATCGTAAGTATGTTGAAATTCAATTCACATAGATCGGTCCATGA
This sequence comes from Bellardia bayeri, assembly GCA_950370525.1. NCBI lineage: Eukaryota > Metazoa > Arthropoda > Insecta > Diptera > Calliphoridae > Bellardia > Bellardia bayeri. The sequence continues at coordinate 48,939,340 of OX493265.1, read as the reverse complement.
TTTACCATAGCTACTATATAAGAACTATTTCCGAAAAACAATTTAACCAACAAAAATGTCTAATAAGTATTTATAACGAACTTACTTTGGAACAAATCGGTTTTAGTGACTTTGCTCAAAAAAAAAAATTCATCAAATAGGGCCAGCAAAAAAAATTTGTTGGCGGTTACGCCTAGGATTTTTTCCTCTATGGTATACAGAACACCAGGTTCGCATAGTAAAAATTCCCTGTATTGCCGGCCTATGGTGGATTGAAAAAAGTCACTAAAACCGACTTAAGCCCTTACTTTTATACAGATCAGAAATTTTAATCCAGAAATCATAATAATATAGATTATTCGGCCAATATGCTACTGGAATTTGTAGCTGTCAGTCAATAATTGGCAATAGCCGCCGGATTAAGACCACTTCCGAGTATAACAACCAACCATATAACTCTTCTAAATAATGGTATTGAGATTAAATTCAAGCAAAATAAGCCTAAAATACATAGAAATAATATTAGTGCATAATGAATTTAGAAGCTATCCATATCTTTTGTAAATAACGTTTTTGAGAAGAGAAGAAAAGAAGCCCTACCTTATAATCTTAATTTTTTTATACTCTGTTTTTTAACTTGTGCTGAATATGGAAAAAATGTTTTTTTTTTCTTTGTTAGATTATGAAAATAAGACAAACTCTATAGTAAAAGCGTCTTTCAAACAATAGGATATAAAATACTAAAAAAAAATTCACTAATACTGCATAAAAACATAGAATAAGCATATTCTATTCCTATAGCCAATGCAGTTTTTGTATTTCTTATTATGTTTATTTGGAGGGTATTAAAGATTCGGCACAGCCGAATATTGCACTCTAACTTGTTTTTTTGTAAAATTGGTGTCCTTATTTACATACATACATATATGTATGTACGACTGATATCAATCTTACTTGAAAAACATGACTCAGATTTATAAATAATAATTCATTTGATACAATACCTATGCAGTTATTTTCTAGGAGTAAGAGTTAAAACCTTTCCTATTATTTGGTTCAAGCTCATGTCCTTAATTAGTCGTATGTACATAGGTAGCTGTACATATGTACATACATCATTATTACAAGTTACTATTTGAACTTACCATCTGTGTCGAAGATCGCAGCATTCAAGTGGAGGTTTTGATTGGTTCCATAAATTTTGGAAAATTTTGCGATTTCACGCAACAAATTTATAATTCCAATAATATCTTCCAATAATTTTTTTTCACAAGGATGTAAAAATGTACTAACTGCATCGGAGATCTACATAAAGAAGTAAAAGTGTATTTTTAAAATATTTCGAGTCCATTATATGTAGATATTACCAAAAACTCTTCAATCGGCAATTGCTTAGAGTGCAAATTTAGGCAAGATAACACAATATCATGTATCATTATTAAATAAAAATGTATCCATTCACAAAAAATCAATAAGGCGGCAAAATACTATTTTATAAAAATATTAATTTTAATAAAACAATTGGGTGGATTTGACAGCAATTTTATATATCAAACACAGGGTTGGTAAGAAACAAAAATTCAACGGGTAACACATAAATTAAAAAAAATGGAAAGTGATAATGCGTTCACATGTAACGCAAATAGAGTTCGCATATAAGTTTTGTGTTCAGTACATATGTATGTATAATACAAATTAAGTATCGTCATCTAAAATACACAGCTTATCTAAAATTTTGAACGTCGGTTTTAGTGACATTGCTTAAAACAGGGCTTGAGTCGGTTTTAGTTACATTTTCAAATCAATTCCAAAATTTTATCACTAGCAAAGTTTTAAATTCTGAGTATAATAAAAGAAATCTTTATCTGCCAAGCCTATGTTCGAGTGGGCGGGTCTCAAAAGTTTGTAATATGTTTAGCTATATGTATCTTAAAAACATATTTATAAAAAAATCCTGAAAAAAATCTATATGCGTAAGTATATTAATTACAAAATTTAAGTCAAGAAATTAATTTAAGGTATAAAATGACCGTTCGGGTAATATAGATCCGGAGATATTAAAAATATGACATTTCACCATTAAAAATACAAGAAATCTTTACTATGCGAATACGGTGTTCTGTATACTATAGAGGAGAGAACCTGAATTAAACATATTAACAGCTATTTTATGACAGTATGAAATTTGGCTTCAAAGTATGTACATATATTAAATTGTGAAAATTATAATTTAAAAAAAAAGAATTTTTTTTAATTTTTCAGATCTTATATATCTGTGATTATGATACTTACCTTAAATTAAAGCTATTTATGTTAATGTGGGATGAGGGATGCAGTAAGTCCCGGTTTACATTATGAAATTTTTGTCGCTGCGATTCTTGCTTTGTAGTCGAGAGCGGTGAGTCGTATTAAAAGGGGTACGCATATGCATGTACTCGTGAGACACGCTTTGTCCCCTCATTCGTTGTTTTTTATTTTCATACATGTTTGTATGTATGTGCTAGCTACAATCAAATACATGTGTTTATTTAATTTTTTTTGTTTATTTTGAAAAGGAATTGTCAAAAAATATATAAAAACATGTATACATCCATGGTGAAATTAAATACAAGGTGACAGCATAGCGCCAGCTGATTATTTTTTGCTCTGTTCATGGTGAAATTGAAAATGTCAAAAAGTTGTTTACAAATAGTCAAAGTTTATATAAAAACGTTACAAAATTATTTTGTTTTTGAAAAATTGAGTTTTTTCGCCGTTTTATCTGCGTAAAATAGCTTAAAAGTGTTAAAAAAAAACTATATTATATTAAATAGTGTGTTTGTTTTTTGAGTTGTTTTACTAAAAGTGTTAGTTTTTTTCTGTAAGATAAATGTTAAGATTCCTCTTAAAAAGTGATTTTTTTTGCTGCAGAAAAATGCGTTGTTGCATCTTATGCCGTAAAAAAGGAGTAGCTGGAAGTGGTACTTTCTTTAAGGTTCCTCAAGACCCAAGAAAAAGAGAACAGTGGAGTAAGTTATGCCAAAAGAATCTTACTCCAAGCAGCTTTATTTCCAATAAAGCCAGTTCGAGAACACACTATAAATTTTTTTTTATTATGTATATTTCCAATCTTTTATTTTAAAATTTGAATAAAAATAAAAACTTCTTTGGAAGAATAAGACTGCATGAATTTTAATTAAAACATTATTATTAGAGGGTTCCTTAATCGTGGGCAAACTGAAAATAGCCTTAACCACATTAAAGTTGACCTCTTTGAGAGACATGTTGTACGCGTAGCGGGAAGAATTAATTTCGGGTATATAGAAATCTGGATTTGATTTCTCCTGAAAATCTCTGCACAAAGAATCGACCACTTACGATAGGAAAACTAAAAAATAAAGTAGCCTGTATAACAAAATTATACAAATCTGTTATTTAAATGGCCTCACTATTGGCATCATCAGGTAGGGGAGAAAAAGGTTGTGAATCTTCTTCATCACTGCTGGAAAAGTAATCACTTTCATCCTGTTTCAGAGGTAATTTCATAATTTTTATAGCAGCAGTCTTAATTGCCAATATATCAGCCAATTGTTCACCTTTCGAGCATACTGTTCGCGTGGCAAGAGGGAAACACAGAAACGACGGTCTAGAATTTCCTCATTAATCAAAATGCCCCGAACAAAATCATCACGAGTTTCGAAATTGTTTAAGAAAATAAAATAAACAATTTTTCACTACTATTGTTTTCTGTTTTTATTCATGTTTGTATGTTTGTTTTCTTTATTTTATGCCAGATGTTTTTGACAGTAACGAAAGTATTACACAAACAAAAATGCCTGTTGTTCTTGCCTTGTTGTAATTGTTGTAGCAATGCTGTCACCTTGTATTTAATTTCACCATGTATACATCCACAAAAAATCTCTGCAACAAAAATCTCACAATGTAGACGCAAATACAATTTTAAAGAAGATACGACAAGAATCGCAGCGACAAAAATTTCATAATGTAAACCAGGACTAAACAATTTACTTGTTGCAACTATTCAGTTGACACAGGGTAAACTGAGGTGTCACGGAAAGGAAGATAATGAGGTTTATACTTGTCTCTTTCTTTGAGAACAGAACAAGTTTTCTTTATGTTACTATTTTTCTGACGCAATAAAATTCATTTTTGGTACAGAGTATTTTTGTATTGTTTGATACAATCATTAAAAAATGCATTTATATCATCTAACGAATGCACAAACTCCATAATGCATACCACCAAGTATAACAGTTATTAAAATAAAATTTAGTTAGTTATTGAAATCACAAACATATAAAACAAATTTCAATTCAAATATTCTAACTCAAATTGTTTTGTCCACAAAATTCTTGTTGTATATAGTGCTTTGCTTTTTCACATTACCAACATACTACCACAAAATATTTTCTTTCTCTTTTTAAGAGAACTGCCTTATTTGCCGATTTTGAAACTTCAAAGACGTTCAACCACAGAGTATAACAGAGGCGACAATTTTGGCGTTTCAAAATCGCTACACTCAGCTAAAAAAGGCAGGTATATTAAAAAGAGAAAGAAACTATTTTCTTAATTTGTTTTTGTGACCAATATTTATAATTATTATAATTTTTAAGGAGTTTCCTTCAGGCTAATTTGGTCAAATGTTTGTTTCCAAACGTAAATAAAAAACTTGTTCGATTTTTATTTTATTTACCCAACGTTTCGTTAGTTTTATTCTAACTTCTTCAGGGGTCTCGTTCTAAATAATCTAGTGACAAAATTTATTGTTTTATTACACAGCGTTAACTTATAGACTAAGCTTTACTTACAGCTTTGATGTTTTTTATCATTGGATATTAATTTTTATTATTAATTAGTTACTAAAATACTAAAAAACGGGACATCACGAACAGAATTTTGGTATAAATAATCAAATAATTAATAAAAATATAATATACAATAAACGACCACAAAACTTAAGTCAAGATTAACTTAAAGCTAATATCACAGAACTAATTTAATTATTAATTGCAGAGGAGTATTGAAGTTTCGTGTTGTCTTTGTCTTCTTTCGTATTCATTGTTGTTTTTATTTTTTGTGGTATGCGTAAACTCTCCAGTGTATACCTTTTGTTTTCCTTCCTTTCTATATCTAATATTTTAACATTATCAAAATCTGCCACATGATTACACTCTTTTACGTGCTGGGAAAGTGCCGTCGATATTTTTCCATTTCTTATATCTGTTTTATGTTCATTGATTCTTGTACCCAGCATTCTTTTTGTTGTACCAATATACACCAAATTGCACATCTCCCCCTCGTTTCCTTCACACTTTATTTCGTACACAACATTGTCTGTTTTTAATTTGTCCATCTTCGGTTTGTTATTCGTAAATAGCTGTCGCAATGTGCTATTTTTATTCCCTTTAATGTTTTCATCTCTATGAGTTTTGGGATGAATGGTACACTTTAAAAAAGTTTTGTTGTTTCTGAAACGTAGTCTTGTTTTTCCCTTCTGTTTTTTTTTGTGTTTTTAAAGCTGAGTTTATTAGTTTGTTTGTTATGACTATTGGATAGTCATTTATTTTTAATATGTTTCTGATCTTTTTCATATTCGTTTGTTTGTACTTATCCCCACTTATATCCAATACTTTCCATATAAAGTTTGTCACTGTGTTTGCCTTCATTTTCATGGGTTGGTTCGAATAATAATTGATTAGTCTGCCTGAAGATGTGGGTTTTGTGTACCAATTTGTTCCAATTTTACCATTTTCTCTAATTATGTTTACGTCTAGGTAAGGTAATCTATGTCGTAGTAATGTATAAGAAGGAGTATAGAGAGAAAATGGAGTTGCTATTAAATGACAAAAATACATACCAACTAATCTCAAGAGGCCCAACAGGAAAACTTCAAAGGAAAAACAATAACATCATCACAAAATTACAAAAGGACAATACGATAACAAAGTTTGAGAAAATGAAGATGATAGCGCACGCAGCGGCAGCTCCACAATTGTATGGTTTACCAAAGATACACAAGGACAATGTACCATGAAGGTACACCCTGCTATGAACTGGCTAAACATATTGGGAAAATTTTAAAGAACATCGTTACTACGACATATAATGTGAACAATGCAATGGAACTAAAACACAGACTAATAGGAGCCAAAATAGATGACAATGAAATCATGGTTTCATTTGACGTAGTATCGTTGTTCACCAACATACCGATCCATCTGGCGATAAAGAACATACTTGACAAATGGCAACACATAAAAGAACACACAAAAATAGAGAAACCGACGTTTTTAAAAATATTAAATTTCTGCTTAACAGAGAATAAATCATTCTCAATAAATAATAAATTCTACCGTCAACTTTATGGAATGCCTATGGGAAATCCGTTATCCCCAACGATTGCAAACATTGTCTTGGATACATTATTAGATGACGTTGTAGAAGAATTAAAAACGGAAAATATTAAAATTCGTTTTTTAACCAAATATGTAGATGATTTGTTTGTCATTATAAACAAAAACGACGAACCAACTATTTTAAGAACTTTGAACGCGTACCACAACAAAATTAAATTTACAGTTGAAAAGGAAATAAATGGAAGATTACCTTACCTAGACGTAAACATAATTAGAGAAAATGGTAAAATTGGAACAAATTGGTACACGAAACCCACATCTTCAGGCAGATTAATTAATTATTATTCGAACCAACCCATGAAAATGAAGACAAATACAGTGACAAACTTAATATGGAAAGTATTGGATATAAGTGAGGATAAGTACAAACAAACGAATATGAAAAAGATCAGAAACATATTAAAAATAAATGACTATCCAATAGTCATAACAAACAAACTAATAAACTCAGCTTTAAAAACACAAAAAAAACAGAAGGGAAAAACAAGACTCCGTTTCAGAAACAACAAAACATTTTTACAGTGTACCATTCATCCCAAAACTCACAGAGATGAAAACATTAAAGGGAATAATAACAGATGACACAACAACAATTGCACACAAATCAAACAGCACATTACGACAGTTATTTACGAATAACAAACCGAAGATGGACAAATTAAAAACAGACAATGTTGTGTACGAAATAAAATGTGAAGGAAACGAGGGGGAGATGTGCAATTTGGTGTATATTGGCACAACAAAAAGAATGCTGGGTACAAGAATCAACGAACATAAAACAGATATAAGAAATGGAAAAATATTGACGGCACTTTCCCAGCACGTAAAAGAGTGTAATCATGTGGCAGATTTTGATAATGTTAAAATATTAGATGTAGAAAGGAAGGAAAACAAAAGGTATACACTGGAGAGTTTACGTATACAACAAAAAATAAAAACAACAATGAACACGAAAGAAGACAAAGACAACACGAAACTTCAATACTCCTTTGCAATTACTAATTAAATCAGTTCTGTGATATTAGCTTTAAGTTAAACTTGACTTAAGTTTTGTGGTCGTTTATTGTATATTATATTTTTATTAATTATTTGATTATTTATACCAAAATTCTGTTCGTCATGTCCCGTTTTTTAGTATTTCAGTAACTAATTAATAATAAAAATTAATATCCAATGATAAAAAACATGTAAGTAAAACTATATAATAAGTTAAAGCTGTGTAATAAAACAATAAATTTTGTCACTAGATTATTTAGAACGAGACCCCTGAAGAAGTTAGAATAAAACTAACGAAACGTTGGGTAAATAAAATAAAAAATAAAAATCGAACAAGTTTTTTATTTACGTTTGGAAACAAACATTTGACCAAATTAGCCTGAAGGAAACTCCTTAAAAATTATAAGAAACTATTTTCTGTTAGTAAATTTGTAATGTGAAAAAGCAAAGCAATATATACAACAAGAATTTTGTGGACAAAACAAAATAAACAAAACAATTTTATAGAATAATTATTATTTCATAATCGAACTGTTAATTTTTACTTTTTGATAATTTTAGTTAGGCTCGAGTTCATTAAATTTAATTTTCATTAAATTATTTTTACTGAAGTTAGGAATTACAACTTAAAAAATTTATTATTAAAAAATGTTTGATAATTTTTCTTGACTGGGGATCGAACCTGGGTTGTTGAATTTACATATGTTTCGAGAAATCCCACTTTCTCTCATCAGAATTCTTTGCGTTCTACCACCTGCACCACTGCGGTGCCGGTCAGCCAACAGACAAACATCAATCCTTTAACCAGTGTTAGTTCTGGTAGTTCGAAGTTTTTTGCTGTAATTATCATTCTTTATTAATTTCTATTCATACCTAGTTGTTTTTTCCTTTTCTACTGGAATTAATTTAAACGGAGAGCACGCCGCAATACAGCAACAAAATGGTCTATAATAAATTTAAGGACAACAAAACCATCAAAGTCAACATCAATAAGTACAAGACAATAAGGGATAAAAACTTAAAACTTAGAAACTCAATCACTTTCTTACTAAGATGCAGGAATATAGGTATAACCCCTTCCTTTATTACTAATTCCACCAAAAATATTTATAATATTTTTGATACTAACATAACGACTAAATCAACTACTCGACAAACACTCTCTAAATATATTCAACACTTTCATAACAAAATTTTAAATTTACTTCTAAAACAAAAACATGAAATCTTAAAACACAATATTAAAGAAGAAGAAACCAAAAAAATAATTATAAACAGACAGTTAACTGAAGATCACGCAGTTGCACTGTGGACCAGCGAGAATATTCTTGCTAAATCTTTGAACGAAAAATTAAAAGACAAACAAAAGAAAAAGTTTGAGAAGTTAAGGTTAGCACAAAAGAAGGAACTAGAGGTTAAACTTAACAAAAATTGGTTTGTGAATAAGACAAAAACGGTCATTCCAGAAGAAATACAGTGGATATTATCACTTGGTCAAAAACATGCATTACCAGTGACGAAAGATAAATTTCCAATGCTCAGATACATTGCAGAGGGAGAGGACTTTATTCAAACTTTAGATAATAGAGATGACAAAGAAATAGCCAGATCAAAATTTACATCAATAATTGACAACCACTTAAATAAATTGAAAATTAACAATAGGGATAAATTTACTTTAAATACTGTAAAAAAGGCAAAACAATTTTTAAAAAGGAATAAAAACATTCTTATTTTAAATGCGGATAAAGGAAATGTGACCGTAGCTATGGAAAAGGACGAATATCAAACCAGAATGAAACATATAATTGGAGATATGATGACTTACCAACGAGTGAATAAAGATCCCACAAACAGACTTCAGAAAATAAATAATGAATTAGTAGAAGAAATGTTTAAAAATAACATTATTTCAGAGAATCAAAAGAAAAGTCTAAAAACTGACACATCCAATGCTCCTAGAATTTATGGACTCCCAAAAATTCATAAAGAGGGCTATCCATTAAGACCCATCTGTTCCACTATCAATGCACCGTCAAGTAAATTATGTAAGCATATTACTAGTGTTTTAAAAAAGATTACTGAAGAATCGAAATATAATGTGAAGGACTCAGTGCAATTCAAAAATATGATAAAAGAACTGACTATTGAAGACGATGAAAGATTGATTTCGTTCGATGTTGTAGCTTTGTTTCCGAGTGTACCTGTTGATTTAGCGTTAGTAATAATTGAGGATAGATGGGAAGAAATAGCAAAATACACAAATATGTCAAAATCATTATTTTTAAGAGTTATAAAATTTTGCATCAAGGATAACCGGTACTTTACATTTGACAACAAAATATACACCCAGAAAAAGGGATCACCTATGGGATCTCCAGCATCTCCGATAATTGCAGATATAGTAATGGAAAAACTTTTTGACTCAGTAATGGAAAATTTATCTCAGAAACCAAAAATATTGACAAAATATGTGGATGACATTTTCTGTATAATAAGGGAAAGTGCAATCGAGGAGATGTTGACCAAATTAAATAGTTTAAAATTCACAAGCGAACTAGAACGCGATTCAAGATTACCATATTTGGACATTATGATTATACGAGGAGGTAACATATTAAAAACAGATTGGTATCAAAAACCAACAGCGTCGGGAAGGATTATCAATTTCTTCTCTAAACATCCAAAGCGGATTATAATAAATACTGCCAATAATATGATACGGAGGGTATTAGAACTTAGTGATGTGGAATTTCACAAACATAATAAGAAGAAAATCCAAAACATATTATCTGACAACAATTTTCCAAAAAGCTGACAAACAAACTGATTAAAGACTATAACAAAGACAAGAAAGAGAGGACTAAATCAAGTGAAGAACCTAAAATATATAAATCATTGACATATGTTCCTGAAATGTCCGAGAGATTTGAAAAATCAAAATTGTTTAATGGAGACAACATTAAAATAGCGCACAAGACTCACCAAAATCTTGGAATAATTTTCAGCAAAACCAAAGACAAAATTCCAAATATGGAAAAAGCAAATGTGGTTTATCATATCCCCTGTATGGGTAACGAAAATGAAACTTGTAAGAAAGTGTATGTTGGAACAACTAAAAACAAATTAAAGACTAGAATTACAGGACATAAATCAGATCAAAAACAACGTTTAAACAAATTTATTAAAAAAACGGCATTAACAACCCACTGTGTTGAGAATAAACATTTCCCAGATTTTGAGAAAGTACGAGTATTAGAGAGCGAACAAAATTATAAACGACGTTACATGCTATAGATGCTACACATCATTAATATACCAACAACAAAAATGAATTTTAAGATCGATGTGGAGAACTGTTCCCAAAGCTACAAACATTTAATCAACAAAGGGAAGAGTGTAGGCAATATTTAGTTTTTAAGTTTAGTTGAACAACAGACGATAAAAAGAAATGTACATTAATTTTACGTGGTCCATATAAATTATTATTTATTTAGTAAGTTTACGTATTATTGTTTACATGTATTTTTATAGTTGTTTTTTCTATGTGTTTATTATGATTGTTATTTATGGTATGAGTTCTAAATTATACCTATATTTATAGACAAGCCCAGATGATGATACTCAAAGAGCATCGAAATATCGGCAGATAAAATAAAATAAAATTTAACTGACCTCGAGCTTGAAATAAAGGAATTTTTATTTATTTTTTAATAATAAATTTTTCAAGTTGTAATTCCTAACTTCAGTAAAAATAATTTAATGAAAATTAAATTTAATGAACTCGAGCCTAACTAAAATTATCAAAAAGTAAGCAAAACAATTTGAGTTAGAATATTTGAATTTAAATTTTGTTTATATGTTTGTGATTTTAATAACTAACTAAATTGTATTTTAATAATTGTTATACTTTGTGGTATGCATTGTAGAGTTTGTGTATTCGTTAGATGATATAAATGAATTTTTTTATGGTTGTATCAAAAAATACTCTGTGCCAAAAATTAATTTTACTGCGTCTGTAACATAAAGAAAACAAAAAGACAGGTTTCAAAGAAAGAGACAAGAAAAAACTACACTATCTTTGCTCTTCTGTCACCTCTGTTATACTCTGTGCGTTCAACCGTGACGATGCATAGACACATTTGATTCGTATTGTAAAATCAATTAATTCTATCATTATACTTTGTTTCAAAAACTATTTAATATATTAAAGGAAACACATTAGCGGACGAAGCAGCAAAATTTGCGTCTTCTGCACCAATTTTTTCATATGTCTCATCAAATAAGTGCGACATCAAAAGAACAATTTCGACATCAGTTAAAAAAAGCTGAAATTGAAGAATGGGCCAACTACCAACACATATACAAAACATTTAACCCAGATAAAACTCCACCAATATATCCTAATTAAGCAAAAAGAACTGATCTTTAAAAATATATAAGGTATAACCCTGCCTTTACACATGCAAGTACTTGCATGCGAGTGCTGTATTACACATAGTGTTGTTGAACTGTTCGGACGTGTTATTTTTAGTGCGGCTGAATTTTCGGTGAAAAAAATCGTAATAGGTGAAAAAGTGTAATAGGTCGAAATAAAACAAAAAAGTTAAAAAATAATTCGAAATAGGTAAAAATACCTACGGTAAAAAAAATAAAAAACATTAAAAAATAAAAAACATTAAAAAAAAAATAATAAAAAACATTAAAAATCGCATAAAAACTGTATGAGTGTTCCTCTCAGATGTAATTCTGAGAAAGAGCTTAGCTCGACTAGAAAATCTTTATGGATCTCTGAGGAAGAATCATTAAAAAAATCTGTGGAGAATCTTCTCACTACAAGAGCCGTAGAACGGCGCCGTTCCTGTTCGCCCAATATAGTGATTTCATCAGATGATAAAACATCAATATCTTCTACATCAAATAGTGCAGTCAAACCTAGAAAACAAGTAGGTATGGATAAATACGTCACAGTTCTTAAGCGACAGAGGAGCCCGACAGCTGCTCAAATGTCATCAAATTCAAAAGCTCCCAAGACCGTGAGTATTGACAATCCAAATGATCAAAACAGGTTTGCTCTCCTCCAGACGGATGATCCAGAACTTCCTAAAAAGACGTTTAAGCCCCCACCAATTTATCTGAGAGAGCCCACTTCCAGTAAATTGGTACAAGGAATTGTTTCGGTAATAGGTGAAAATATGTTTAGCGTAACCTCAATTAAACATGGAAATATCAGCGAAACCAAAATTCAAGTGAAAAAGGAAGATGACTTTCGAAAATTGTCCAACCAGTTGGAGAGGGAGAGTAGGGATTTCTATACCTACCAGCTGAAAAGCGCAAAAGGACTCCAAGTCGTTCTAAAGGGTATAGACCCAGATGTTGATCCTGACGAGATAAAGACTAGTTTAATGGAAAATGGATTCAAAATTAAGAGCATAACGAATATTAGAAACCGTGAAAAGATTCCTCAGCCAATGTTCAGGGTGGAATTGGAACCCGGAGATACAGTCTTAAAGAAAAACGAATCCCATCCCATCTACAATCTGATTTACCTTCTGCATCGTAGAATCACCGTGGAAGAACCGCATAAGCGTCAGGGACCCGTCCAGTGTCTTAATTGTCAAGAATTTGGTCACACTAAAGCGTATTGTAAATTGCCGTCAGTTTGTGTTGCGTGTGGGGAACTACATACAACTGCTCAATGTGATAAGTCGAAAACCGACTCAAAAATCAAAAAATGCAGTAACTGCGGAGGTAATCATACCGCAAATTATAGAGGTTGTCCAGTTTACACTCATTTGAAGGCATAAGGACCAACAAGACGTCAGTATTACCTAATCATCCTCAACAGCCTAATTTTGCATCGAGTAACAATTTTCCTCAATTGTTACGGCCCACTAGTCATGAAAACGCGCCTAGTTCTAGACAAGTTTCTTACGCTAACGTGGTTAAATCTAATATGCCAGGTTTGGAGCAGGAACCTAAATCTCAATATTACGAGCCTAATATTAACACTCTAGAGACTACTTTGCAGACACTTGTCCAAACTATGAACACTTTTACGACCACTATGACATCCATGATGCAGGAAATGCTGAAAATGCAATCCACTATCTTACAAGCAATTTTAAAGAAATGATTTGTTTAAAAATTTGTTTTTGGAACGCGAACGGCCTCCGCCAACATAAAAACGAACTGGAACACTTCCTGATGGATAAGCAGATTGATGTCATGATGATTGCTGAAACTCACTTGACGGCGACAGGGTACTTCAAAATTAATGGCTACGTGTTGTATGATACTAAAGATCCCCGCGGAAGAGCATGTGGAGGTTCGGCAATTCTTATAAAGAACAGAATAAAACATTATTTAATGAACAACATAAATAATGTTGTAGCTTTGTTTCCGAGTGTACCTGTTGATTTAGCGTTAGTAATAATTGAGGATAGATGGGAAGAAATAGCAAAATACACAAATATGTCAAAATCATTATTTTTAAGAGTTATAAAATTTTGCATCAAGGATAACCGGTACTTTACATTTGACAACAAAATATACACCCAGAAAAAGGGATTACCTATGGGATCTCCAGCATCTCCGATAATTGCAGATATAGTAATGGAAAAACTTTTTGACTCAGTAATGGAAAATTTATCTCAGAAACCAAAAATATTGACAATATGTGGATGACATTTTCTGTATAATAAGGGAAAGTGCAATCGAGGAGATGTTGACCAAATTAAATAGTTTTAACAATGGAATAAAATTCACAAGCGAACTAGAACGCGATTCAAGATTACCATATTTGGACATTATGATTATACGAGGAGGTAACATATTAAAAACAGATTGGTATCAAAAACCAACAGCGTCGGGAAGGATTATCAATTTCTTCTCTAAACATCCAAAGCGGATTATAATAAATACTGCCAATAATATGATACGGAGGGTATTAGAACTTAGTGATGTGGAATTTCACAAACATAATAAGAAGAAAATCCAAAACATATTATCTGACAACAATTTTCCAAAAAGCTGACAAACAAACTGATTAAAGACTATAACAAAGACAAGAAAGAGAGGACTAAATCAAGTGAAGAACCTAAAATATATAAATCATTGACATATGTTCCTGAAATGTCCGAGAGATTTGAAAAATCAAAATTGTTTAATGGAGACAACATTAAAATAGCGCACAAGACTCACCAAAATCTTGGAATAATTTTCAGCAAAACCAAAGACAAAATTCCAAATATGGAAAAAGCAAATGTGGTTTATCATATCCCCTGTATGGGTAACGAAAATGAAACTTGTAAGAAAGTGTATGTTGGAACAACTAAAAACAAATTAAAGACTAGAATTACAGGACATAAATCAGATCAAAAACAACGTTTAAACAAATTTATTAAAAAAACGGCATTAACAACCCACTGTGTTGAGAATAAACATTTCCCAGATTTTGAGAAAGTACGAGTATTAGAGAGCGAACAAAATTATAAACGACGTTACATGCTATAGATGCTACACATCATTAATATACCAACAACAAAAATGAATTTTAAGATCGATGTGGAGAACTGTTCCCAAAGCTACAAACATTTAATCAACAAAGGGAAGAGTGTAGGCAATATTTAGTTTTTAAGTTTAGTTGAACAACAGACGATAAAAAGAAATGTACATTAATTTTACGTGGTCCATATAAATTATTATTTATTTAGTAAGTTTACGTATTATTGTTTACATGTATTTTTATAGTTGTTTTTTCTATGTGTTTATTATGATTGTTATTTATGGTATGAGTTCTAAATTATACCTATATTTATAGACAAGCCCAGATGATGATACTCAAAGAGCATCGAAATATCGGCAGATAAAATAAAATAAAATTTAACTGACCTCGAGCTTGAAATAAAGGAATTTTTATTTATTTTTTAATAATAAATTTTTCAAGTTGTAATTCCTAACTTCAGTAAAAATAATTTAATGAAAATTAAATTTAATGAACTCGAGCCTAACTAAAATTATCAAAAAGTAAGCAAAACAATTTGAGTTAGAATATTTGAATTTAAATTTTGTTTATATGTTTGTGATTTTAATAACTAACTAAATTGTATTTTAATAATTGTTATACTTTGTGGTATGCATTGTAGAGTTTGTGTATTCGTTAGATGATATAAATGAATTTTTTTATGGTTGTATCAAAAAATACTCTGTGCCAAAAATTAATTTTACTGCGTCAGTAACATAAAGAAAACAAAAAGACAGGTTTCAAAGAAAGAGACAAGAAAAAACTACACTATCTTTGCTCTTCTGTCACCTCTGTTATACTCTGTGCGTTCAACCGTGACGATGCATAGACACATTTGATTCGTATTGTAAAATCAATTAATTCTATCATTATACTTTGTTTCAAAAACTATTTAATATATTAAAGGAAACACATTAGCGGACGAAGCAGCAAAATTTGCGTCTTCTGCACCAATTTTTTCATATGTCTCATCAAATAAGTGCGACATCAAAAGAACAATTTCGACATCAGTTAAAAAAAGCTGAAATTGAAGAATGGGCCAACTACCAACACATATACAAAACATTCAACCCAGATAAAACTCCACCAATATATCCTAATTAAGCAAAAAGAACTGATCTTTAAAAATATATTAGATTAAGATTAGCACATACCCGCTTAACTGTACAACATTTGTTTAATAACACTAACCAAAACCATTGCCAACTTTGTAATACAACAACAACTCTAAACACAGAACATTTAATTTTCTTATGTAATTTTATAAAACAAGCTCACATAAATCTTTTCAGAAAAATTTGCCTAGTAGATCTCCTAAAAACTGTAAATATAGAAAACATAAAGACTGTAATGTTACTATTAAAATACTGTAATATATACAATCTTATTTAACAAATATTAGGTCAAAATCCTTAGTTGTTAGTACCTATGTAAAATTGATTTGTATTCATAATTTATTATGATTATAAATGATTAAAAATAAATAAATACCTATATTGTCCTTTAAATAAAATTACTGAACTATTTTAATAAAATTAAAAGTACAACACCACAATTTGGGTGCTCAACAGAAATAAAAAACTCCGGTTTGGAAATAATTGTCTAACGAGAGAACTATCGACGTGCGTGAGTGTTTGCGATTGTATGTGTAAGAGCAACCCAACAATACGTTGCATTTTGTGTTTGCAACGAACGAACGGCAAAATAAATACGTGAGTGTGTATAATGGAATAACGGGAACAACGTATAAGTAAAAGAGAAATATGCAATAATTCAAAAACAATTTTGAGAGAGAAGTGTTGTCGACGAATACAAATTTGTGGCCCTTTACACGATGCAATTTTTATGCAATTAATACATGCAATATTTTTTTGGCGAACGGGGTAGAGAAGCAAGAGGGGTAGACAAAGTAGCACGATTTTCGTTTTTCATGCAATTTTTTGACATTTCCTTTTACCATCGTTTGTGTTTTACTTATTTTGTTTTATTCTTATTCTGACTTCGAAGTGTGCGTTATGTTTCGACAACCATTTAAGTTAGCCCAAGAACATTTTCAATTACTTCTGTATTAAAATCTTCCATTTTATACATATATTTTTTACAATTTTTGTATATTGTATTTATGTATGTGCATGTATGTATATTATTTTATATACATACATACATATGTATGTATATTTTTTGTATATTATATTATATTTTAAAATTTTGTTTTTTTTTTGTTGCGAATGAAAAACCAAAGAGGAATGTGTAATTAAACGTCAACAAATTTCATGATTTGTTGCACGTAAAATTGCATCGTATAAATGCACAACATTTTACGTAGCAATTTTAAAAGAGAACGGAAAAAATTGCATGCAATTAATTTCATCGTGTAAATGGCCTCTATGGCAACTTTCATTTTTAGTATTTTTATCGAATTTTCAGTAGAAAACAAACAAAACTAACCATGGTGTAACTATAAAAGGTGAGTGCAGTAGCGCAGCTGACTGATTTTTTTTAAATTTACTTCTGTCAAAAGTAATACTTTTTGAAGTGTTTTTGACAGTAGTACATTATTTTGCACAAACAAAATGCCTGTTGTTTCTGTATGGTATTTCTTGTCGATTCGCAATCACCTTGTATAATTACACCATGTTACTAACATTTAAAATTTACAACTTAAAATAATCACCCCTATCGTGAATAAAAATTCCACATGAAATTTGTTCCTTTTATTTTTTTAACATTGAATTTAAATAGGAAAAATGTGAAAAGGGAACAAATTCCATGTGGAATTTTTATTCACGATAGGGGTGAATATCAAAGCAACCACAAATTCTCAGTTGCCATGTTCGGTAACTGAAGTTAACAGCTGACACTTGCCATCCGTAATCGACCCATTAAATTTATTGCTAAAAAACAGTTTTTTAATAATAACAAGTAAGAGTGCTATCTATATTCGGCTATGCCGAATCTTATATACCCTTCACCTTTGTTGTATATGCATAATTATATTATATACATACATACATATATATATTATATTGTTACGTTTTTACCTTTTAAATATTGTTACGTTTTTACCTTTTAAAAACGATGGTTTATGTCCTTTAAATAAACCGGATTCTTTTTAATTGCAAAATAAAAGCGTCAAGTAGTTTGATGAAAATATGTATAACGAGTCTTTATTTATTTAAATGTACACAAACACTATCTTTTTACACACTTATATTATGGTTTAAGAACACACTTAAAGTTTTCGAACACTTTGTTTGATCAACGCCATCTGTTGATGAACAATATTAATACACTAAGTTTTTTTGATGAAATTTTCAGAGGTTGTCTCGGATTTTTGCTCATATCTCCGTTATTTATGGATGGATTTAGCTGATTTTAAATAGCAAACTTCTCAAAAGCATGTCTGACAGAATTATTGAAGATTTGGATCCCGAAGATATCTGTAGCTTAATTGCCGTATAACCGATACTAATATGATTTCTGGATTAAATTTTCTTATCCATATGAAAGTTGGTTCGATATCGATATTTATTAGATATTTTTGTGGGTTTATTTGTTTTTTTTTTTTGGAAATGGTTCTTATATGGCAGCTATGACAAATTAGGGCCGATCTTCTTAAATTTTGGAACAGTTATTTTCATGCATATGAGGATATTTCACGTCGAATTTCAACATAATAACGGCATATTTAAGATATATGTTAGTATTAACGTGGATTTCGGTAGTGGACCTTATATGGGGGATATAGTCAAATATGGACCGATATTCTCAAAATCCAGCAGTGCTCCGTATAAAATTTTGGATTGGTACCCTTATTTATAAGAGATTTTTGGAAGAGGGCTTTATATGGGGCATACGGTTAAAAATAGACCGAAATTCATAAAATTTTGTGGGATGATTTTGTAAATGATCTGTGCAACGTTTTGAGTCGGTACCGATATTTATACAATATATATAGGGATAAATGTCTTTTTCAGATGTGGTTCTTGTATGGGAGCTATGACCAATTCTGGGCCGACCACCATAAAATTTAGTACAATTTATTTGCCTATAAAGATTATTTGTATCAAATTTTAGCCGTTTAACATTATTTATATCTGTTTTATACGTATTTAAGTGAATTTTGAAAGTGGACTTTATATGGGGTCTATGATCAAACATGGACCGAACTAAAAAAAAATTTCGTTTTGAGATTTATTTTTCCATAAAACTTTTTTTTGCTGAATTTTGTCTTGATATTCCAATTTTATAGGCATTTATGTATAATTGAGCAATTTTTTCGGAAGATTTTGCTGATTTTAAATAGCAAACTTCTCGAAAGCATGTCTGACATAATTATTGAAGATTTGGATCCCGAAGATATCTGGGGACTTTAGAAAATTAATTTCAACATCCAGACAGACAGAAATGGCTTAATAGACTCTGCTATCTATAAGGATCCAAAATATACATATATACTTTATAGGGTTATGAAGGTGAAGGGTATAATAATTGGAACAAGTCGGTTTTAGTGACTTTGCTAAAAAAAAATTGGTTCACCTTTACAAATCTAATTGACTTCTGCTAATGCCATTAGATTTTTATTTAAATAATTGATTCTAATTCAAGCTAATTGAATATCTAATTGCATTAGCAGAAGTCAATCAGATTTCTAATTGTAAAGGTAAACCAATTTTTTTTGCTAATGGCAACTAATTGCAATTAGTTTTACCATTAGAATAAAAATTTCAATTATCTAATGGGAATTAGATAATTGCATCAATTGCTAATTCTAATCATTATTTAACATCTATGGTCTGTAGTTACTATAATCACAGAATTATAAGATATGAAAAAATAAACATATTGTTTCAAAATTTTGTATACTGAAAAAGATTTTCTCCTCTATGGCATACAGAGCACCGGCTTTGCATAGTACAGATTGTATTTTTATGTGAAATGTCGTAATCCTTCTTTAATATTTTCGGATCTATATTACATACATGGTCATATTATATCTTAAATTAAATTTGTAATTTATATACATACTTATATATCCATTTTCGCAGATTTTTAAAAAAAATATCGGATCAAAAAGTAATTTTCCGAAATTGAGAAATAGGTTCATATAAATAGGCCATATCTATGGAAAGGTCTTTAAAATGCCTTGATATATATCGTCTAATAAAGAAATTAAGTTTTCAATATATAGCTAAACATATTACAAACTTTGGAGCACCGCCCAGTCGAAAATATGCGTGACCGCCAAAATTTTTTTTTCTATTTTAATCAGAATTTAAAACTATTATTGGTGATAAAATTTTAAAAGTGATTTGAAAAAGTCACTAAATCCGACATAAACTATTTTGTCAATTTTTCTTTATTAGTCAAGTGTAGAGAGACGAAGAACTGCCAAAACCTGAATGAGTGGTACTTGTGGCCAAATAATCCAGCATAAGCAACTATGTTGCGCCTGAGGTGATATTTTTATATAACATTGGTGCTTAAAAATAAAATTTAATTGAATAAATTCACCAGATTTTTAGGTGAAGAAACATTTGTGGCTTTACTATTCTTGTCTAAAAAATCCTGCTGCGCTGGAGATATTTTTCATTTTAATTTATCATTGTGAGACAAACTTAATTTTCCATTAAATAAAACCAACTCATTATTAAAATGTCATAACTTCTTCCATGCAACGTCAGTTTCTATTGGTGGCCCTAATGCATCAAGCGTTTTCTCGACTTCATCCCAGAATGCTTGTACTTCTTCTTTGAGACGTTTATGGCATCCACTCGCAATAACACTTTTCATATTGCTCAGGTGTTATGTTTTTTGACCTGAAATAAATTAACCTTTAAAATTTGTAAATAATTTTATTATATTTTCTTCGACTTTTTGATTTTTATTAAATAATTTGTAAGCTTGAGGTAACTTTTTGTTTTTTATAAAAGATTGTTTTTAAGAGTTAATTATAAATAAAAATAAAATCTTTTATAAAAAACAAAAAGTGACCTCAAGCTTACAAATCCTTTAAAATTTGGAAAAACTTATAAATAAATTTATACGTAGCTTTAATACTTACATTTTATTTAATTTGAGATTTTTTTAAACAAAATCCTTTTCGTTAGAAAAAAATAACTCGCAAAACCGTACTTATATATGTATGTAGCTACGATCGTATTGTAGAATACATACAATCGAAAAAGAAATGGACGTAAAACAAGGGACGGAAAACAGAATACCAAAGTTGCCAAACGTATAAATTTAAGTTCCGAATCGAAATATAGAATAAGGTCGATGGAACTAATCAAGATCGTGACACTGGATTGGATTTTAACATATTTTTTTTACAGAGAAAATCTGTACTATGTGAAGTCGTCGTTCTGTATACTAGTTATACAGTAGTAGACATTCCTTTGGCTGCACTTGATTTTTACATTGTTAGTGATTCTAATTTTAGGGGTGTAATGTAATTAATGTAATAACTTTTGTTTTTGGTTTACACCATTGAACAAAATAACTAAAACAGCAACAATTATCAGCCTATCGGGTTTTAGAGGAAAAAAATTTATTTGTTTTTGAAATAGTTGCGTTTTTAGACATTTGGTAGCCCAATATCTTTATATTTTATGTGATAATAGTTTTTCAATACAGAAATATTACGAAAAAATTTACTCCTAAAACTCATTCCTTATCGATATCGATTTCCATCACATGCCTGAATGTTCATTTTTATTGCAATTTCGGTGGCGAAAACAAGTTTAAAAAAAATAAAACTGAATTAATTTAAGCACGAAAATTAAAAAAATAGAATTCTAAGTGAAAAATGGGCTCTGGAAAGCAGTTAAAGAAATCTGAAATGAATTTCATAAAAAATTTAAAAAAAGATGGAAATTCCAACAGAAAAATCGCCAGGTTAATAAACCGGTCTGAAAAAGTAGTAAGAAACGTTTTTAAAACTGGGCAATAGATATGGCGTTAACGTTCCAACAAAAGGAAATTCAAAGTTGACCGCCCGACAAAAAGTTCAGATTTGTTTTGAAGCCACAAAAAATCAGCCCGCATTTTAAATGCTACTTCAACCATAAGATGGAAAAAATTAAATCAAAACTTCGTTTAACAAAGGTGCATAAGAAGAAACGACTCTTATTTGCGAAAACTCACATGTCTTGGACAAAAGAATAGGAAAACGTAATTTTTTTCGGACGAAAAAAAATTAATTTAGATTCTAAAGTTGTTATTGGCATGATTTGAAACAAAATAATGTAGTGAGATCAAAGAAGGTGGTGAAGGTCATGGTGTGGGGAGCGTTTTCTTATAATTTTAATTTGCTTTATAACAAAAATAAATTCCCAAATATACCTGAAACTTTTGGAAGATGTTTTGATCACCGGACTGGATGAAAATTCTGATGAAGAATACATTTTTTAACGGGACAACGCCGCTATTCCATTTCTAGGTTATGTAAGGAGTGGTTTTCTTCCAATAATATAAATGTATTGCCATGGCCGGCATGTAGTCCAGATTGCAATCCAATTGAAAATCTCTGGGGAATTCTGCCCTACAAAGTATATGAAAAAGGAAGACAATTTTCGACTGTTAATGACCTGAAAGCGAAAATTAAAGAATGTTGGTGTAAAATTGACACCGAAATCATAAAAAATTGTTTTAATGCCCAACAGAGTATTTGCTGTTATACGAAATGAGGGTGGTCACACAAAGTACTAATGTCCGAAAAACTATTGTTATTTCTTGGTTATTCTCATTAATTTAGCAGGTCGTCTAAAGAAATGTCTCACTAAATTTAAGTTTTCTTAATTTTTCTCTTTTAAACGCGGAAAATATTTTTAGTTTTTTTTTATTTGTAAGCTATTAACCTAATAAATCATAACAAAAAAAAATTTATCGAAAGTTTTTTATTTTTTCTATATTCAGAAAAAATCATAGTGCGGCCAACCGATTGTCTACCACTGTATATCAAATAATGTATAAATCGAAAACCATAGGAGCCTACAAACATTTGTCCAATTTTATGTAGAAAAGTTAATAGGAAATCTGTAAAAAAAAATTATTAAAATCCAATCTTGATTTAAGCCAAATATATGTACATATGTACTTGTATATTTTAATAAAAAAACCATTGAAACCATTTTTATTATACATTTTTTTGTTTAAAGTTATCTTTAGATCAAATGTGGTAAAATTACTTCCTTTATAATACGCTTATTTGTATGCCATGTCAGATGATGAACAAAAGGTCTCACTACAATTGTCAATTTTCCGTGATCAGCTAATGTTTTTAGACCAATAGCATCAGATGTATAAATATCACGTTTATTGAAGGGTACTACATCAAAAGAGCCGTTATAATATCCAAAATGACTGAAATTATCCATTAAAGTATTTAAAACTTTTTACAAAATACATATAAAATTTATTATTTAAACCTTGATTCCCATGGTGTTATCACTCCATCATTTGGCCCACCAATAAGTATCATTTTGTCCAAGCGAGTTAAAGCATCTTTAAAGCCTGACGAATTAGTTGATTTTAATTCATTATTAATATAGGGCAAGAAAACACTGAACTTAAAGTATAAATCCTGTTCGTTAGGATCGTTCCAATAGTTTCCCACTGAGGTATGTTGTCCTACTTTAGAGTAGAACAATTCGAAAGCTGTTTTTGCTGCTAAATCAGGGAATATTAAATGCAAAAAACTTGCTGAAATTTTAAATATAAATAATTTATATTTAACTCTATTAATTTTTGAATGCAACATTACTTCCATACTGCCCTGCTTGCGGAGACGACAAGGATATAAAAACTTTAACATTGTGATTCGGCATAGATTGTATTGTCGCACGGGCTATAAGTCCACCTTGTGAATATCCTGCTGCAAACACGTGTACATATCGTATGTTATAATAATATAATTTACAATTAAAACCTTACCCAGGACTATAATTCCTTCCGGATGTAGTTTCTGAATTGCGTCCAAGTAATCTCTAAATTGAGAAACTTGATTCCAAGCATTTTCAAGACTGTACCAATTACTGAATAAATCACAATTGTACACCTTTGTTCCAGGATGTTGCTACAAAAATCCAACAAAAATCTAAAACCTCTTAAAAAATTGACGTGTTGTTAACAAACCGATTCAATGAATCGCTGTAAAGACATCATTGATTCTGAGCCAGAAAGTATTCCATGTAAAATTACGACAGGCTTAAATGGTAATACCATGGAAATTAATGTAAATATGAAAACACATTTAAAAATTTCGCAGAATTTCATCATTAAAATTAGTTATTCCCAACTGGATATTGTGCGTAGATTTTGTGCTAGTAATCATTTTTTCCAATTATTTTTGTTTTGTTTTGCAATTCTGTTTAAATGTCAAAATAAAGTCAACAAAGTCATCAAAATGGTTGGCAAATCAATATGTTTGATAAAGCGTTCACATCTAATGTATAAATAGAAACTGCATTACTAGATTCTAGCTCAGCAACCCTACAAAAAATTGCTGATGGAAACTAACACATACAAAACTTCTAAACTAACACACTTGCAGCAATTTAATAGTTTCTTCTTCTTTCAAGCAATAAGGTCAATTGCATTTTATATACAAATATTTTATTTTATTTATATATATTAATTCCCAATATTTCGCTATCACAATGGATAGCTTCTTCAGGGATAATATAAGTTTTGAATTACAATAAAATAATAATTGAAGTGTGTATAAAAATGAAAAAATTTTTTAACAGAAAATGAAAAGCTTTTCATTTCAATTATTATTTTATTGTAATTCAAAACTTATATTATCCCTGAAGAAGCTATCCATTGTGATAGCGAAATATTGGAAATTAATATATATAAATAAAATATTTGTATATAAAATGCAATTGACCTTATTGCTTGAAAGAAGAAGAAACTATTAAATATTAAAAAAGGTCAAATAAACGAACTAAATATTAATCTATGGTGAACACTTGCAGCAATTTTATATTAAATTGTTGCTGTCGGCGTTGCCACAGTGGGGGTTTTCATACCAAATTTTAATAAATATTTGTTAAATTTTCTCTTATACCTAATTTTGCTTCGGCATCATTTTTATATACGTATTTGATCATAGAGATACTCTTTTCAAAAGTTTTAGTTTTTTTGTTAATAAAAAATGTTATGCAATGCCAACGCTGATTAACAAGTTCACAAGTTGGAAAGAGAAAAAGAATCACATGTACACGAATGTTTACATCAGGTTTTTCATATTGCCCTTAATAAAATGATGGGAACTACTGATGTATAAACCCATCAGCAATACATCTATTATCTATTATTAATTTATTATTAAATTACATCTAATACTTAAAAGTGTTGCACCTTTCACACTCTGTATTTTTAGAGGGGGAGAAACGCACGATAAAACAGCTGACATTTGTTTTGTTTAGGAATGTGTACATGGTGAAATAACTTTACAAGGTGATGGCAATAGTACAACAATACAAAAGCAACAGAAACAACATGGTATTTTTGTTTTTGCTTTCATGTTTGTAATGTCAAAAACAACTGGTTATTGTTTACAAACATTTTGCAGGAAAAATAAATACATACATACAATTTTTTTAATTTCAAGAAGAAAATAAAAATAATTTATAAATTTGTTAATTTATGAAACATTTAATTTATGGACAATTGTTTTTTTTTACTTTTTTTGTATTTTTTTAACACTACTTGAGCATACATAAATACATATATAAAGTTTCACATAACGAACATGACTAAAAAAAAAAACAGCTGGCGTTTCAACACCACCACGTTTTAACAACAAATACACACAATGTGAACACAGCTTAAGTAAACAAAACAAAGACAAGAATATAGCAAAGTTTCTCTTATTACCAACAAGTCAATTTTTACCGAATTTTAAAATTTTAAAGAAACACGGACAGAGAATCCACTCAGGAACCTAATTTTGTTGGGTCCACGTTATAAATTTTAGTATTTAAAAAAAAAAAAATAAGGTTTCAAATTAAACCTAAAATATCAAGTTTCATATGAATATTTCCAGTTATTTTAGCGGTTTTTGAATCTTGAAAACGACTTTCAATAGCCTGTAACTAGGGCTGTTGAAATTCAAAACTGCCACTTCCGAAAAATTAGGCGTTTATAGGGCATTCCATATTAAAGTCAACAAAAATTAAAAAAAAGGTTGTTGCTCTGTAAAACTTTCAACTTGAGCCGATTATGGGGTATTCCATATCAAAGAAAAAAATTTCAAAAAAGCTGTTGTTGAATAACTCTATCAAATTTAGCGATTTACGAATTTTGAAAACGGATTTCAATAGCCCCCAAATAGGGCTATTAGAATCCAGGAATGTCACTTTCGAAAAATTTGCCGATTACGGGGCATTCCATATCAAAGTAAAAATATCAAAAAGATTGTTGTTGAATGACTCTATCAAATTCAGCGGTTTACGAATTTTGAAAGCGGATTTCAATAGCCCCAACTAGGGCTATTACAATCCAGGAATGTCACTTTCGAAAAATTAGCCGATTATGGGGCATTCCATATCAAAATAAAAAATTTCAAAAGGGTTGTTGTTGAATAACTCTATCAAATTTAGCGGTTTACGCATTTTGAAAACGGATTTCAATAGCCGCCAACTGAGGCTATTACAATCCAGGAATGTCACTTTCGAGAAATTAGCCGATTATGGGGCATTCCATAACAAAATAAAAAATTTCAAAAATGTTGTTGAATAACTCTATCAAATTTAGCGGTTTACGCTTTTTGAAAGCGGATTTCAATAGCCCCCAACTAGGGCTATTACAATCCAGGAATGTCACTTTCGAGAAATTAGCCGATTATGGGGCATTCCATATCAAAATAAAAAATTTCAAAAATGTTGTTGTTGAATAACTCTATCAAATTTAGCGGTTTACGCATTTTGAAAACGGATTTCAATAGCCCCCAAATAGGGCTATTACAATCCTAAATAGGGCTATTAGAATCCAGGAATGCCACTTTCGATAAATTTGCCGATTATGGGGCATTCCATATCAAAATAAAAAATTTCAAAAAGGTTGTTATTGAGTAACTCTATCAAATATAGAGGTTTACGCTTTTTGAAAGCGGATTTCAATAGCCCCCAAATAGGGCTATTACAATCCAGGAATGTCACTTTCGAGAAATTAGCCGATTATGGGGCATTCCATATCAAAATAATTTTTTTTTTAAAGTTTGCAAAAAGGTTGTTGCTCTGTAAAACTTTCAAATTTAGCGGTTTACGCATTTTGAAAACGGATTTCAATAGCCCCCATCTAGGGCTATTAAAATCCAGGAATGTCATTTTCGAGAAATTAGCCGATTATGGGGCATTCCATATCAAAGTAAAAAATTTCAAAAAGGTTGTTGTTGAATAACTCTATCAAATTTAGCGGTTTACGCATTTTGAAAACGGATTTCAATAGCCCCCAACTAGGGCTATTACAATCCAGGAATGTCACTTTCGAGAAGTTTGCCGATTATGGGGCATTCCATATCAAAATAAAAAATTTCAAAAAGGTTGTTATTGAATAACTCTATCAAATATAGAGGTTTACGCTTTTTGAAAGCGGATTTCAATAGCCCCCAAATAGGGCTATTAGAATCCAGGAATGTCACTTTCGAGAAATTTACCGATTACGGGGCATTCCATATCAAATCAAAAATATCAAAAAGATTGTTGTTGAATAACTCTATCAAATTTAGAGGTTTACGCTTTTTGAAAGCGGATTTCAATAGCCCCCAACTAGGGCTATTACAATCCTAAATAGGGCTATTAGAATACAGGAATGCCACTTTCGAGAAATTTGCCGATTATGGGGCATTCCATATCAAAATAAAAAATTTCAAAAAGGTTGTTGTTGAATAACTCTATCAAATTTAGAGGTTTACGCTTTTTGAAAGCGGATTTCAATAGCCCCCAACTAGGGCTATTACAATCCAGGAATGTCACTTTCGAGAAGTTTGCCGATTATGGGGCATTCCATATCAAAATAAAAAATTTCAAAAAGGTTGTTATTGAATAACTCTATCAAATATAGAGGTTTACGCTTTTTGAAAGCAGATTTCAATAGCCCCCAAATAGGGCTATTAGAATCCAGGAATGCCACTTTCCAGAAATTTGCCGATTATGGGGCATTCCATATCAATATAAAAAAATTTCAAAAAGATTGTTGTTGAATAAGTCTATCAAATTTAGCGGTTTACGCATTTTGAAAACGGATTTCAATAGCCCCTAAATAGGGCTATTAGAATCCAGGAATGTCACTTTCGAGAAATTTGCCGACTATGGTGCTTTCTATCAAAGTAAAAAATTTCAAAAAGGTTGTTGTTGAATAACTCTATCAAATTTAGCGGTTTACGCTTTTTTAAAGCGGATTTCAATAGCCCCCAACTAGGGCTATTAGAATCCAGGAATGTCACTTTCGAGAAATTTCAAAAAGGTTGTTGTTGAATAACTCTTTCAAATTGAGCGGTTTACGCAGTTTGAAAACGGATTTCAGTAGCCCATATACATATGTAAAAAATTTTTACAATTAATACTCACAAGAAGAAAAATTCTCATTTAATAAAAAAATCTTTTATAGAAATCAAAAAGTGACCTCAAGCTTACAAATTATTTAATATTTTTACTAATTAAAACTCCGATTAGAATGTAAGGAACATAAATGCAAAGACACAAAATACCTTTATAGCGGCTCTAGAAAAATGTAAACAAGCAAGAACAAGGTTTACTGATCATAAATGTTTGAATTATGCAAGTATCCAAACAAATTTCACTACAAATAATTGGTAAATGAAGCCGAATCACATCTACAAATTTTGTGCAGATTGGTTCATAATTACTCGTAGCTCCCATATAAGGACCACTTCCGAAAATCACTTTAAAATGCATAACTCTCTCAAAAATGTTGGTATCCAAATAATATTTGACACAAATAAGTTTCTTATATACAGAAATAATGACACCTAATTTTATAATGGTCGGTCCATAATTAGTTGCAACTCCGATAAAAGACCCTCTCCGTAATTCAATTTAAGCTCCATAAATCTTTTAAAATATTTATATCGAGATAAAGTTTAACACAAAATGCACAGAAGTTCTACCACTAAATTTTTGGATGTAATATAGCGCTCATTTCTGAATAATTGTTTTATACATATACTGGGTGTAGGGTATTATATGGTCGGGCTTGACCTATTATACTTTCTTACTTGTTTTTTATGTGCCTTAATCCCTAAAGTGAAATTTATTTATTAATTTTTTGAAAATAAATGATGAAAAAGAACACGACCGCAACTTCGAGCAAAAACGATTCCCAGAGAAAACAGGCCCATAATTGAAACGACGGATGCAACTTCACGAACTGTCATTTAATATTTTTATATTTCTTCTGTGTACCAACCTGTAATGCCGACGGCTTTTCCAATTTTTGTCCACAAATCTTGTTTTAAATAAAATTTTTGTACAATGGCGACTGCAAATTATATATGCAATCATGCTTTTGTACTTCTTCAATTAATTTTTCTATAATATCACTTGTTTTCTTCCAAATTACAAAAATCTCACTATTAAATTCACTTTTAAACGTTTCTTTGATTTTCTTTTGTTTTTATTTTTCTTGCGCCAAAGCTACAAAAACATATGGTTTTGTTTACAAAATGTATAAAATTTTATAAGAGTATGGTAATATTGTTAAGAGAATTTGTGTTTTAAAGTGAGAGCATAAGAAAAAACGCTTTCAAAATATAATTCTATTTTCACGACCGCATTCTCTGGCTCTTCCTGTTGCTAAAGGCGTTCCACAAGGATCAGTTTTAGGACCACTTCACATTCTCGTTGTATGTGAATGATCTTCCACTGGTTTTATCATATTCAAAGTTACACCTGTATGCAGATGACGTACAAATTTACATTGGCAGTTCTGTAAAAGATATTGGAGATAACGTGATTAAAGTAAATAAGGACTTGGATAGTGTTTGTAAATGGGCAACTGCTAATAGACTTTTAACAAATCCTGACAAATCCAAATGCATTATTATACACCGTAAAACGATTTATATTCATTTATTTATTTCATTTATTTGTAATATTAAGCCTTCTCGGCCAAAATAAAAAATACATTACATAGTAATAAAAACTACCTGAGATTTTAATTTAATAATAATTAATAATAAAATAAAAATAATAATAATATTAATAATAATAAGTTACTAAAGGTTCCCCAACCATAAATATATATAGAAAAAAAATAACAAGTATTTTATTTTATATTTTATAAGGTCCCATTCAGGAACAACATATATACATATGTATATTAAAAAAAAAATAAAAAACATTAAATAACATTACATTACATTGACTCAGAAAAGTGGCGCAAAAGTTTTAGGCGAAATGCGTTGTTACAATGCGTAAAAAGGCGCAATGGCAGTGGTAATATGTTCCACCACCGAGCAATTCTAACAACATATGATTTCTCAATAGTAAAAAAATCGAATGCGTAATTTCAGCAAAGAATCTTGGTGTTATTATACCCTTCACCTTCATGAGAAGGGTATATATAAGTTTGTCATTCCGTTTGTAATTTCCACAATATAATTTTCCGACCCTGTAAAGTATATATATTCAGAATCCTTATAAATAGCGGATTCTATTAACCATGTTCGTCTGTCTGTTTGTTGAAATAAATTTTCTGAAGTCCCCAGATATCTTCGGGATCCAAATCTTTAATAATTCTGTCAGACATGCTTTCGAGAAGTTTGCTATTTAAAATCAGCAAAATCGGTTAAGGCCAACCAGAGTTATGGACCAATATGTGAGACAACCTCCATAAAAATTTGATATTTTTTGTCCATTTTATTGCAATATTTTGAAATATATTGCAGATAATACGATGAAATTTTGTATACGTTGTTTTTATGATAAAAGAAGAAAGTGTGCCGAAAATACTATGAATCGGTCCATGATTTCTCATAGCCCCCATACAAAAATCTTCTCGAAATATTGCTCAATTTTACATAAATGCCTATAAAATTGGAATATCAAGACGAAATTCAGCAAAAATAAGTTTGATGCAAAAATAAATCGCAAAACGAAATTTTTTTTAGTTCGGTCCATGTTTGACCATAGCCCCCATATAAAGTCCACTTCCAAAATTCACTTAAATACGTATAAATCAGATATAAACAACGATAAACGGCTAAAATTTGACATGAATAATCTTTATAGGCAAATAAATTGTTGTACTAAATTTTATGGTGGTCGGCCCAGAATTGGTCATAGCTCCCATACAAGAACCACATCTGAAAAAGACATTTATCCCTATATATATTGTATAAATATCGGTACCGACTCAAAACTTTGCACAGATCATTTACATATATACAAAAATCATCCCACAAAATGTTGTGAAATCGGTCTATTTTTAACCGTATGCCCCATATAAAGCCCTCTTCCGAAAATCACTTTAATACTCATAAATCTCTTATAAATAAGGGTCCCAATCCAAAATTTTAGACGGATCATTTACATGCATGCCTAAATCAAACTGCTGGATTTTGAGAATATCGGTCCATATTTGCCTATATCCCCCACATAAGGTCCACTACCGAAATCCACGTTAATAGTAATATATATCTTAAATATACCGTTATTATGTTGAAATTCGACGTGAAATATCCTCATATGCATGAAAATCACTGTTCCAAAATTTAAGAAGATCGGCCCATAATTTGTCATAGCTGTCATATAAGAACCATTTCCAAAAAAAACAAATAAATTCGAGTCAAAAAATATTATTTTCGGATTTAACCCATATCCGGTTTATATTTAATCATGATATATATCGTTGGAGAGGTATTTTTAATACCTTTTATTTAATGTATTACAAATTATCAGACACACAGTAGTTCACGAGATATAGGCCCATATATTTTCAACTTTACGGGGCCGCCTCCTCGGAAATAGGCATAACCGCCAACAAATTTTTTTGCTGGCATCTCCTCTAAAAGCCCTATTTGCTGAAGTTTTTTTTTTGAGCAGTCACTAAAACCGAATTGTTCCCCTTTTTTATACTCTGTTTGTTAAATTACACTCAAGATTATTATGAACATCAGACAAACTCTGTAAATTATGGTAATAATTGCATCCACAACAAAGGTGAAGGGTATATAATATTGGGCATAGCCGAATATAGCACTCTTACTTGTTTTTAATAACAATTTAGACTGGTCTACCCATATTACTAAAACTGCATCAAACATTTACTTAAAATTACGTGGACTCTGGCCTACCCAATACTTTACGCCCTTAAAAATTAAAATACTTATCGCCAAAACATACTTAATGCCACGACTTTTATATGGTTGCGAGTTTGTTACGCGCCGTTAAATACTTTCAAAGAAAATTTAAATAACGATCCAAATGACCGGTTAAGGGGGTATAAAAGCTGGCCCGCTAGTTCATTAAGCAAAATTTATCTCAACCAGGGTTTGGCACGTAAGCATATAACATACTTCACACCCCAGGAAGTATGTTTAAAATTTCGAAAAGGAGTCTCAAAAAGCACCTAAGGAAAAGAAAGGAATGATTTTATTAATATGGCCAGATGGTTGCCATATAGGGGTACACTGGTCCCATTCCCAACCTATGACTGGTGAAGTACCCTGAATTTAACCTGTCCCGTTTACAAAACAAACGTTAAATCAAATTTTGCGTACTATGGTCCTGTTCTTCCTAGCATCCATTTAAAAAAAAATTTTAGCAACACATTTAATATTTTACAATTTCATTGTTATAAATTTTTTTATTTAAATTCATTTTTTATTTTGTTTTAAATAACACTTAGTTTTAATTTTGTGTTTCTAGATATAAGTTATAATTAATGAAAATAATTAAAAAAAAATTATATGAGTGGAAGAAAATTTACAATCTAAATTAAAATTAAATTTACAAATACTTAAATTTTACCTTATGGGTTTATTTACATTAAACTACACCTTGGGTTTTGTTTTTGTTGGGTGTTCGTTCCTACTGGAGGATATGGGGGTCGCTGTAAATAGCTGCTGGTTGTGGTGTTGTTGTTGTTGTCGCTAATAGCTGGTGGTTATTGTTGCTAATACATGTTGTTGTCGCTAATAGCTGGTGGTTGTTGTTGCTAATACATGTTGTTGTCGCTAATAGCCGGTGGTTGTGGTGTTGTTGTTGTTAACACATGTGGTTGTTGTAATTTATTTATGTATATATTAAATTAACGTATTATTTTTTTTATTTTTAAGCTTAGAACTCAAGGCAAAATTACAAACTAGAATACTTATTCATTTATCTTCCTCATCTTATAAGTGTGTAGATTTTTTTTGTTTGTGTTCTTTTCTGTTCTTAATTTATTAAATTTATTTTTATATTTTAGTCTTTTTTTTTGTTTTGTTTCTTTTCTATAACTTTAATTTGTCATTCTTTGTCTGGTTTACTTTTAACAAATTTATTGTAAGTATTAAAACTTAAAATTTATTTGTGTTTTTTTTTTAAATATTTGAGTTTTTCTTTATTTAATGTAAAGTAGGTAGTGTTGTTTTGGTAAGTTTTATCCAGTTTTTTCCAGTTTATTTTTACAAAACTCAAATAAATATAAATTTATTGATTACATTAATGATTTCATTTAATTTAAGAATTATTTTTCTTCATATAGGGGTAATAATAGAAAACGGTCAACAGTTGTTTGTACATTTATGTTTTTTTTCCCTTTCGAAAAAGTTATTTTTTTCCAAAATTTTTATAATAAAATTAATTAAAACACACTCAAATAAAAATTTAATGGTAAATGAAGGAAACTTTTAGCACTACAATTTTTGTGGTAATATACGACATTAATTTTGCTTTTGTTAAATACAACTATTTAAACCTGGCTACAGTTTATTTTTACAAAACTCAAATAAATATATTTGTAACTAATTATTTAGTTTGTGTTTTATTACAGGTAACAATATTTATTATGGTTTGTAATTTATTTAAAATATAAGTGTTAAAATTAGTCCTTTTTTCCTTTAAATCACTTCCTTTTTAGTTCACTTCATTTTTTATAAATTAATTTAGTCCTTCCTTTTTTCACTATATTTTCTTAGCATTTTTAACTTGAATTTCTTTTATTTTTTCACACTTCAACTGTTTTCTAGCAACTGTCTTTTTAACTTTTCGCTGATGCCTGTACAACTTTACCAAAAATGCCAATTCGCAATAACAACCAAAAAAAAATAACTGTTTTCCACATTCTTTGCATTTTTGGCATTCCACCGTAAGAATGTGTGTGTGTATCAACAAGGCTGATGAAAAAAAATCTCTACACAATGCATGTTAAGTGCACGACGCAATTATGAGAGTGTATATTTGTGGGTGAGAAAGAACGAGAAAGAAACAACATATGAGTGCGCACGACAATCACGTTACATTTTCTTTCTAGAACGTTCTTTTTGTTTACTCAGTTTTAAATACGTAACTAACAATCCCTAGCAACGAGAGAGTTGTTACTACCAAAAAAAAACTGAGGAATTTCAAATATGTCGTTGGTATGTGCAAACAAGTGGAAGAAGGCAAGGTGTACCAGTATGTATGTACATATATGGACATAAAAAAATTGGAATCTGATGGTACCGTAATATGGTACGATGTATTGGGTATGGCAGAAATCACTAAGTTTAAGATGAACAGTGACTGTCAAAAAAAAATCCGTAACAAGTTGTTCTCTAGCTGCGAATCTCGAAGTAAAAATTTATTAGAGAAAACATATAACAATATAATCAGATACGTTTTTGGTTTAGGAAAATTCGATAGAATATCCCAGTTCTCAAATAAACTTTACAGTATGACACTTAAAAACCTCTTGGATATGAAAGTATTGCAAATGCTACATAAAATGATATATACGAAGAATCCTGCATATCTGTACAACCGAATAACTTTTGCAAGGTCTAACAGAGGGAATAAGATAATTCCTTTTACACACCGCAGCCTGATATCTGAATATCAATTTTTAATTCATTCTGTCCATCTTTGTACCTACTTCCTAATAACGTTCAAACAAAAAACAATGTGAACATATTTAAAAATCTATTAGTTAATTATTTCATAAGCTAAAACCATTTCTATGTATCCATCTATCTGTTTAAATATATTTAAATTTTTGTATTTTTTAAAACCTTTTCTTTACTTTCACTTCGGTGAAGCTTTTTTGATAAAATGCTTTTTTGACTGCCTCCGCAAATGGATAAAACTTTGCTGGCATTCATACTCCCGATAGCAATACACGAATACATGGGCGTAGCCAGGATAAAATCTAGGGGGGTTGGCAAAAAATTTTTTTTTGATAAAATGCTTTTTTGATTGCCTTCTACTCAATGTAAATGGATAAAAGTTTGCAGGCTTACATATTTCCGATGACAATACACGAAACAACATAAACTATGTGAAACATATAACAGAAATATACAAAAATAAATTGTAGTATATACAATTGTTTTAAAAAAATTTGGATATTTAACTTGAAGTAAAACTTCGAATAAAATTTTTTTAAAATTTTCAAATACTCATTTAATATATAAAAAAAAGTTAAATATACAAGGTTTGAAAATAAACACTATTAGACACAAAGATTGCTGATGACGGGTTTAGCAGGCCAGAAAATGCATTACATTTTGCTAGTGTCTATTTGTATATTTTTGTATGATTTTACATTTAAGGCTTCATTAGTCTTTACTTTCTGTTGCTGTTTCGTGTCGTTCCGTTGTTAAAATTTTGTAGTTAGTTTTTCCGTATAAACGTATCAGCTGTTTTAAGTAAACAGACAACACAAAAACACCGCAAAAATAAATAAAAAATACATTAAATCAAAAAGTGTTCAATAATTAAAAAATTAATAATATCAGATGTGCTTCAGATTCTGAATTTGACTCGGATGTTGATGATGCTTTAATAGTGGCAAGTTTTTTAAATTTGTGTAAAATATATACAAAATTTAAAAAGTTAAAGCCGTGCCGTAAGCGAAGATGGTACGCTCGACCAATCAACCGGGATTGGTCATCATCAGGGTACTATCGAAAAGTTTTCAAAAGAATTAAGGACCTGGATGACGAACATTTCTTTCTGCACACAAGAATGACAAAAGATGTTTATGAGCTTTTGTTGTCATTAGTTAAGAGCTCGCTAAGAAAGCCTGGACAGCGAATAATACCTGAGAAAAGAATATCAATCTGTAAGTTTTTATAATTCATTATGATATTGTTTATTTTACATACTATGTATATATGTACATAAATGCGTATTGATTTAGGTACTTAGCGCCTGGAAGTTCCATTCAGTTGATTGCTTGGAGCTACAAATTGGGAAAAACCACAATTAGAAACATCATTTTAAAGATGTATTGTGGCGTTTGTTGTCTCCAGTTTATGTAAGTGAACCCAGTACTGCTCAATATGCTGATATTGAAGAAAATTTTAAAAAGATGTGGAATATTCCCAATTGCGTAGGAGCAATTGACGGAAAGCACATAGCTTTGAAATGCCCGCCAAATTCAGGATCAATGTTTTTTTAATTATAAAAAGTTTTTTAGCATTGTGCTGATGCTAATTACACTTTCATCGCTGTAAGCGTGGGAAGCTATGGCTGCCAAAGTGATGGAGGTAATTAAATATAAATTTATATACATATATTAGTATAAAAATAACTGTTTAAGAAAAAAATAAATTTAATAGAAAAGATGTTAAGTCCATATCAAAAGTATAAAACGTTTTATAAGTAAATTATATTTAATGCTTTTGTTTATCAATTAAAAAAAACGGGTTTTTCTTTTAAAATTTATTAAATTGGACTTAGTTTCTCTTCATAATAAGCTAACGATATTTAAATATTTAAAGTAAAAAATTATGAAAATGCTTTTATTTGTATATAAAGGAATTTTTCGCACATGCCCTTTTGGAAAATCCGTATTAAATAACACAGTTCCTGTGCCACCAAACAAACCCTTGTCATCGTCATCTTCCACACCATTTCCTCACTATTTCGTAGGAGATGCTGCTTTTACTCTGAAGCCAAATTTAATGCGACCCTATCCAGGAATTAACCTCAATAGAGAAAAAAACTATTTTTAACTACCGCTTGTCTCGTGCACGAAGGGTCATAGAAAACTCTTTAGGAATCTTAGCAGCTCGTTGGAGGATACTGCTTACAACTTTGGAGTGTTCACCTGACAACTGTGAAGTCATTGTTTTATCATGCATTGCATTACACAATTTTATAATGCTTAATGACCACAAACGTTGGTATTGTTCTGGCAATTTTATAGATCGTGAAGCAGCAGATGGCACTCTGCATAAAGGCGGTTGGCGCACAGAAATTAGAACCAACGGAGGTCGGTCACTAGAATCGGTGACAACTCACATTCGCAGATCGACGGAAAATGTAATGCAACTAAGAAACCGACTGGCGGAATATTTTTGTAACGAAGGTTCAATTGCTAATCAAAATTTGGTATGATCTTATTTCTTTAAAGGTATTTTTAGACATTACGCATGTCAATACACGAATAATAAAATCCAAAAAAAAATACAAAATATTAGGTTATACATATATACATATGATACATATGTATGTATTTATAGTAGGGTATTTAAACCCCCAAAAATCGTTTATTTAAACATATGTATAACTACAACCGTCGCTTATCTATACATAGTTCTATTAACTTCATCTTATAAAACTTAAGAACACATAAACAACATAAGATTTAAAATAAATATTTTTTCAATCATTTGAGACCATGGGTTTTAAAAATTTAAATTTAGTTTTTTTAATTATTAATTTTTAGGTTCTCATATAATATATATTTATCTAAAACCTACATATGTAAATAAAATTTCTAAAAAAAGAATTCATGTAACTTATTTACATACCTTATATAAAATTGTTTTAAACTATCTGCATATTTTTTCCTATAAAGTAATCTATCCATATCATTTCATCAATAAAACTTCAAATTTCGTTTTAATAAATATAAATTTTTTTAATAATAGTTAAAAATTTCATTTCATTTAACAAAAAAAATATTATATGTAATAATACTTAAACATTTTATTTTAATTAAACAAAAACAATTGTTAATAATAATAATAATACAAAAAAAATCCATTTCTATAAAGTTCAAAAAAACATAAAAAAATCTTAAAATTAATTTAACACAAAAGTTAACAAACAATGCACATTGGGTATTATACTCGAGCTTAAATTTCAAATTTGAACTTAAGATTCTTTATGCTATAAAAAAAAATGCCTAAGCACCCTGCAGGAAATGTCAATAGTGAAACTGTACTGATTTACTATTGACACAGTCACCAGTACTAGTGACTTGGTATACCCCAGACAATGCTAATTACTATAGACATTTAACATGTGTGTGTCATTGAAAATCCACTACTGACATAGGTACTATTGACAAGGTAATTCTTTTAGGACCACATTGTCTGCACTTCTGGTACTTTTCTGAAATAGAAAATAAAAATGCATTTTTTGCTAATTTTTGGAGTTTTATTAAAAAAAAAACTAAAAAATATTTAATTAAAAATAAATTCGAAAACACCCAGAGTCTTTGGCGGAAATCGAACTCGTAACCCTCTGAATGATAGTCCGGCACACTATCGCCTAGTCTATCGGGGCTCACAATTGAAAAAAAATAATTGTATAATAATAACCATTGTGACAATGCTGCTGACAATGTCGCCAAACCGTCACCAAAATAGTAGACAAAAGTGGTAACTTGGAGATACTTGTCCCCAGGTTTCCTTCAGGGCATACACTGAAATATAAAAACTAATCGTATATATGAGTTTGTATGAGTATTTTTTGTAATATTTTAAATGTTATAAATATGTAGTAGGTTTGCCCATTAACTGAAAATTATCGATAATTTGGAACAGCTATTGTCAGTAAGTTTTAATGATCTTGAAAAATTAAAAAAAACAGTAGAAAAAGAGCTAGTAATTGTTTATAAAATAATTTATCAAAAATTCTTCAAACAACTTTTTGTGTTTTTGTTTATAAATAAAATT
This sequence comes from Bellardia bayeri, assembly GCA_950370525.1. Taxonomy (NCBI): domain Eukaryota; kingdom Metazoa; phylum Arthropoda; class Insecta; order Diptera; family Calliphoridae; genus Bellardia; species Bellardia bayeri. Next base: position 48,900,303 of record OX493265.1, on the reverse strand, counting down.
ATTAAAATATTGGGACTACCTTAGGCACTTAATAGTACGAATATATGTATGTATAGGTAAAAAAATTTTGATGTGTTTTTAAAATGGTTTTTCATTTAAGGTAACGCTATATTTGGACGTTGAAATTTAATTTGGCTCCACTTTCAATTGCATAAGTACCTCTGTAATTAGCTTACTACCTCTTGATTGTTTGTCCTCGTTAAAAGAATTCAGCGTAGCAGTTACCATTCTGCCAAAGGCATGAATAGTATCACTTTATTTTTGTTCCTCTTTGGATTTGCAAAACTTTTTTAAAGTATCTACTGCTTGTGCAAGAATTTGGTCGCTATCATCAAACTGTTCAGCTCTTTTTTTGGGTTTTCGCTTTTTTGTGCTTCGGGGGTTGCTGCTGGTATTGGCAATAAAGAATCTTGAGTTTGTGATTCAAAAAATGAAGAATCTAGCGTTTGACTCTCAAAAAAAGATGTATTTAAATTTTGCGATTCTGGCCGTGAGTCTTGAAGTATTTCGGCAATGGAGGCACTTTATTCAATAATATTTACTGTTGAACGCACTCTAAAAATTATGGGCTTAAATAACTATCACAATAAAAACAAATAAGTACATACGGGCGTGAAACAACATTCTTCTCCTTTGCATACCTGTCTCGTAGTGATGTCCATCTTTTCATACATAATTCCTCTGTAAAAATTACACTATTAATACGGTAAATATGTAAATATTACTTTAAATTTACTTACCTGGAACTCATATTTCTTTAGATATTTGTGACCAGGCGGCCCGCTTCTTGTCTGGCATTCTTTATTAAATTTATTATACAAAATGTTTTTAGTTTCCACTAACGTGATCAGTTTTTCATCACCCTTTTTTGTTTTTTTTTTTTTCAAATTTAAGTTATTAAAACACTTTTACTTTATTTAGCTTTATTTTAATAATTTTATGAGTTAAAAAATCACAGCTGATTCTTGCTGTCACTTACAATTACTTATCAAATTTTTGTTTTTAACAGGTTCGTCCGCAACGGCACAGAAAGTAACAAAACAACTAACGACTTCTACACATTTTCTATTTAACAGAATCAAGTCAGCTAATTCGGAACGGAACAGAAAGTACAAACTAATTCTGTTTTGCAACGGAAAGCTATGTGAAATATATAACAGAAATATATAAAAATAAATTGTTGTAGTGTATACAATTGTTTTCAAACAATTTGTATATTTAACTTGAAGTAAAACTTCGAATAAAATTTTTTTAAAATTTTACTTTAACTTAAATTAATTTATTTTTAATTAATTTAAATTTGGTTTTATATTATTTTTTTTTAATTTCATTTCATATTTCTATAAATAATTTTTATTTTATTTTTTTTAATACTAAATTGTGATCTATTAATGTTTTAAATAAATATAATTCCTTCACTGTAATTATAAGATTTATATCTTGTTGTGTAGGATAAGCAAATTCATAAATTATTTAAATTATAACTTTATGTCAAACTGTATGGAAAAAAAGTTCAGCCCGCCCAGTTCTGTTTCATCAGTTAAGCATTCTTTTAAATAAACTTGCATTAGACTTTCAATTATAAAATCATCAGGGGTCAAATTACCGCATTCGTGATCGAATGAGCTATCGTATCGAAATATGATTTCGATATCGAATGCCATAATCTCAAATAAGAAAATTACGATCAATTTTACACGATATCGAATGCGGCCCCAGGATTAGTGGTACCACCTCATATTCTAGCCTTACAATTGCAAATCCGACTGTAAACGATATATATACATTACAGTTTAATTTGCCTGAATTTATTGACGTACCATCATACTCGCACCACTTATAACGTAAGTGAAATTGAAATGACACTTAATGACAACAGTCGTCGACCGAATGTAGTTGGGTGAACAAGTTTTCGCAGTGCCATTGTAAATTTTTTTTGTAAGAGTGTAAGAAGTATTCAGTGATCGTTTTCTTTCGTGAATAAATTTATTGCAGTCCAACATTCATTTCAAACAAAATTAAGGTAAGTTATTTGATATTTATGTAAAAAAAAATAAAAATTATAAAAAACCGTGAAATGGCAAGCCAGTTCAGGTTTGAACAAAGAAAAAGGGGGCACCTTTGAACATGTTTATTTATTAACCGAAGTACCAAACATTGTTGATTCTCTCTTATTTTCTGAAAATGACGAATCCAATGCTGATCATGATGCTTTAAAGGAAAATGTAATGTAATGTCACCTGAAATTTTTGATCTGAATTTTTTTTTATTTTTTAATGTTTTTCTTAATAAATAAATCGAATATATTATTATATATATATAAAATATAACTGTTTATGTTATTTTTGGACATAAGCACTACAAGGAAAAATTGCCGTTCAAAGATGCCCCGTATGGGGGGCACATTTGAATACAATGACTTCATCTATTAAAAAAATATATAAATCGAACTAAAAATAAGTTACTTGTAGACTTAAACTAAAGTTTATTTCCATACATATTAGTTAAATTATGTAAAAAGTCAATAATTCAAAAATATAAATTTGTATGTGGCTTGAAAGCATAAAGTGTTCAACGGTGCCCCCCTCTCCCCTATACATATTTATGTATATGTATTTTGAATTGTGTGTTTCTCGCACCAATTTTAAATGTGAATCTTTTTGACAGTACTCGTGAGAATCTTTTCACAAAATATACTTACAGAAACAATTTTTCTCACATTCTTCCAATAAAATCCAAAAAAATACGAAAATAAAGAAGTTTCTTGGTGGAATAACGTTATTTTCAGCGATGAAAGTAAATTTGACATATTTGGTCAGAAAAAACCTGTGAAAGTATGGAGAACAAAAAATGCAGACTATGCCGAACAAAATTTAATATCTACGGTTAAACATGGAGGGGGTTCGGTGATGGTCTGGGGATGTATGGCGGCAAGTGGAGTTGGGAATTTGGTTTTTATTGAAAATACAATGAATAAAACGGATTATCTGAACATTTTGAAAAACAATTTGCCATGCAGTGTGGAGAAATTTGGCTTACAGGGACCTTGGATCTTCCAACATGACAATGATCCCAAACATACTGCAAGGATAGTTAAAGAATGGCTCCTGTATCACACCCTTAAAACATTAGATCATCCTCCCCAATCACCGGACCTTAACCCAATCGAGCATTTGTGGGAGCACCTCGACCGCCAAATACGAAAGAGGACAATTACTAATAAGGATATGCTAAAATCTATTATAATGGAGGAGTGGCAGAAAATTTCATCTGACATAACCCAAAAACTAGTGGAATCGATGCCTCGAAGACTGAACGCCGTAATTAAGGCAAAAGGAAAAGCAACCAAATACTAAATCACACAAACTTTTGTAACAAATACAATTTGTACACTTTTTTTTGATGCGTAAAATATGATATAAATTTTGTTTTTGTTTTAAAACTATTATTGTAATTTTTTGTTGTTGTTTTTTTATATTTAGGTAGAGTACTGAATACTGATTTAGAAAATAAAAAATGGTATATGTAATCGTATATTTAAAGGCTGAAATAAAAAATATTTTATAACAAATACTTTTGTACACTTTATTTTGATGCTCACAGTATGTGTGATTGTGTAAAAACACATTGTACCTACCAAGAATGATAAAATAAAGATAACGCCAACGTAAAATTTTAAAATGTTCTGCGCATGTTGGAACTGTGACGTCACACGTTCTGTGTTTCTATTGGCTAATTTTTTCTCACTTGGTTTTTTTTACTGTTGTTTTGCTTGCACTTGTTCACTGCACATTTCATGTTTATATTTTCTTTGTTTTTCTTTTTTCAACAGCTTTTATTTACACTTTTTTATAGGACAATGAACGTTTTTAAAATAATTAAATATAACTTATAACCAAATGCAATGCCAAATTTATTTATTTTATCAAAACCCGATGTAATATTTTTTAGAACTTTCAAAGTGATTTCAATTGCAAGTTTGCCAACTATCACATAAAACATACCTTTTTCGCAAGAAATTTTAATTCTAAAGCATAGTACTCTGTTCAAAATTTCAAGTGGAATGCTGTCAAAATTCCGATTCCGATTCAACACAGATTTTTTAATATTTTAACTTTTATTTATTTTCGATTTAAATTCACAAAAAAGCAAAACATATGTGTTTTGTTTACATAAGTAAAACAATGTGGTAACCCTTAGAATGGAACTTCTACGTCGCATAACGGGAAATCATGCGCATGGCGTAATCTTTATTTTTATCATTCTTCGTACCTATGTACATACGTATGTATATGTATGTATGTATGTGATTTAATATTATAAACCTGAAACTAATTTCAATAGGTTTTTAGAGATAAGGAACCAAACACCTATTTCGCATACAATCAATGTCCTTTTTACACGGGTTTTTACATGGCGTTTTTATGGAACCAATAACCGTGTAAAAACAGAATTAGGTGTATATTAATTTAATGTAAACAATAAATGGATCCTATTCTTGCACTTACATATGTATGTATATAAGTATGTATTTATGTGGCACTTTTGTAAGATTTTATCTATAAGCTTATTTATCTTAGGTCTATGGAATTTACATACATACATATGTACGTATGCATGTATGTATGTATGTATCGTTTTGGATCAGATATTACTTACTTAATGTTTTATCCAATAATTCATCTTTAGATGTCTTAACTAATACGTACCAATGTAATAATTTTGTTACCATTTTTTATATAAGGTAGACAAATTTCTAGATGTACATTTATTTATCATTTCTTTTGTGCTTTTTGCAAATAACTACACAAAACTATTTTGTAATAAAAATATAATTTGCTAATTTAATTTTGTTATTTTTATATTGTTATATTTCTACTATGTCATTAATTTGTGTCTCTTCCTTCTTTAAAAAATCCATTTTTGATGTAATGCATACAATTATTTTTAATCGGTTTCAATCCAATCGGCACTTCCCCAGTTTGGTAGCATGGTTTCATATTCCCATCCAGGACCCTAGAATAAAATAAATAGCAAGAAATTAAACAACAGATCACGTGCCAGAAATCGATTCAACGTTGTAAAATTGTGTAACAATCCAATTTAAATTATATTTTATAAACTCTTAATAAATTTATTACTAAGATAATTGTTTATGGAATAAGAACTGTTATTTAAAAATAGAATATGTATGTATGTATATCATTTTTTATTATACACATAAATACTTGTTGAAAAAATAATAAAAGAGACCCAACATAAATCTTATGGAAAATTTGTTGAAATAATTCAAGATAAAAGGTTCATAAACACATTTGTGTGTTGTATGTTGTATTAATAGTCAGACAACATTAAAAATATTATTGATACACACACCTTATATTTCCATGCATGTAAATACATAACAAGGTCCTTTGGTTTAGGATCTCTGTAGCGAACTTTACATTCATAACAATGTTTATCTGAAGTCATTTTTTCAGCATTGAATGCCATGTCTGGAGACTCGTGACCAGTTTGTGTAGCAACAGTTACCTGTATTTTTGGAATAATAATAATAATAAGAAAAACATATAAATAAAAATATTGAACACGTTTTAACGTTCACAAGCCACACACTTCTACCTTGATGTGAGAATATGAATCATTTTTCTCATACACATCATTGCTATTGTTAGTATCGACAGTTGCAAAACTGCTAATGTCAACTGCATCCGTGTTTTTAGCTTCTGTCATTTCATTGACATTTTTCAGAAGTTGTGCTGCAGTGTCCGCAAGACGTGGACTGTTGGGGCATGTTGGTGAAGTTTCACGAGATGTTATTTCCGAATCGTCATCACTTAGAACATGTCCTATAAATGAGTACAAAAATAAAATTATTCTTGGGACACTTATTAACTAAAATGTTTTTTATACATACCTTTCGTTTCACTTCCTAAACTTATAGTGTCAACATCACAGTCTCCTTTAATAGTTTTAAACATTGATATATCAGAGTCACCATCGATACCCAACCAATTTTCGGCATTATGAATATTTATTAAATCACGCACTAGCTCTTCGTCAGTTTTACCACCAATATCACCACCTCGGCCTTTAAGGGGTCCAAATACTTCATGATTGTACAAAGGATCGTTAACAACAGGAAATCCTTAAAATTAAGTAAAAATTTATATTTATTTTAAAATAATTATTTGTAGTGTGTGGTTGTAATTTTCATAATTTTGAGATAACTCTAAAGCATTAAAATGTAATTAAAATTTATGAAGTGAGAATAACTCGCAAACTATAAGAAATCATCTATCTATAAACACTAGGGTGCCCATTAAATTTTTTTTTTAGATTTTGTCCAGTCTCACCCTGCCGTTTGTTGAATTTTAATAATACTGAAGAAATTTCAGGTGCATAGGTTGGGGTCAAGACGTGCCGCAAGCCGGCTCAAATTTCGGAAAAATCATAATTTTACAGAAAATCTGATTTTGAGGTACTCGAAGGTTATTAATATTACAGCAAAACAATGTAAGAACAAATTATTAGCCATGAAGTTTCCAACTTATGTATGGTACTTGAACAAAATTTCTCCTGGTATCATATTTCAAAACTTGATTGAAAAAAATTTCATACAATCAAACGCTATTAAAATTTGTATATAAAAAAAGCTTCTAAGTTTTTATTTTGTATATACAGTCGACCCTCGGTTAACGAACGCCTCGTTTAACGAACATTTCGCACAACGAAAACATTTAAAAACAAAAAAAATGTTTCGCTTAAAGCCTAGTACTCTGTTCAAATTTGGGAAAAATGTTGAACAACATTAATTATTTCATACGGAAAATTTGACGTGTAGCCAATGTTGCCTATCACGCGAATTTACATAATTTGACGTTTTTTTTAATTGAAAGTACGCCACATTGTATTACTTATGTAAACAAAACACATATGTTTTGCTTTTTTGTGAATTTAAATCGAAAATAAATAAAAGTTAAAATATTAAAAAATCTGTGTTGAATCGAAATCTTTAAATAAAAATGAATAAACAAATATTACTAGCCGCTTGTGCAGCAGAACAACAAGTAATAGATATTGTTGTTGCTACAGAAGAGCTTTTGAATAAAAATTCCACGTGAAACAATTGCTACTTTAATTATTTCGCTGTAAAAAAATAATGTTGCCAGATACATTTCACATGTTTTTCACAAAATGAACAGAGTACTACTTCTGCAACATTTCTTCATGAAAATTTCATGTGAATTTTTTTAACATGTATTTTGACAGCATTCCACTTGAAATTTTGAACAGAGTACTATGCTTAACGAACAAAGTTTCGTATAACGACCAACGCAAAATGGGAAATAGGTACCGAATTGCGCGAAAAACTTCTGTCGGTGTTCAGCTTTGGCATCACTTGTGTTCATACAATTAAGAAGACGTGTTGAGACATACAAACATATAGTACATGTTCATTATTTGATTTTGTTAAAAAAGAGGAACTACCGGATTGCGCATAAAACTTCTCTGTTTGTGTTTTGCTTTAGCATCACTTGTGTTCATACAATTAACAAGACGTTAACCGAGGAAGTCACAGAAGAACAACAACCGTTTAGTGCAATTAAAGAAATGCTTAAAGCATGGAAGTCTGCGGCATCATACATTAAAAAGCATGACCCCAATCAGGCAGTGGCTAAACGCGCAACAGATTTATTCAATGATAATGCTGTATTGTATTTTCAACAAACTTTGAAGCGTCGCCAAAACAAACGACTCTAGACAGTTTTTTGTTAAAGAAGAACTAGGTATGCGTCCAGGTATCATACAAAATTATTTTTTTTTTGTAATTTTTTCGTTTTTTCCATTGCAGATTGTCTCATATCGTCCTATATTCAGTTCCTTAAAAATGTTGATAAATCAACATGTTACCTATAACACTTTCAATAAATATTGACGTTGAAATATGTTAGCGTGCATAACGACCACGCTTCTGGAACAAATTGTGTTTGTTAACCGAGGGCCCACTGTACAGTATTTATCGGTTATATGCAGTTTTTAAAATGCAGAACTTTCTGTGCATATAAGAGATGCAAATATAAAAACTCGCTTAAATGCACATACGAGTATAGTGCATATATAAAAACTCTGATACTTGCATTTAGGGTGCACATAAACAAAAAGTAGAGAAAAAATTTTAGAAATTTTTATACATATACATACATACATACATACATATGCATTAGTTTTTATTAATAAAAAAGTTTTTATAAACGAAAACAAAAAAACATTAAATTCAATGTCATAAAAAATATTTTTGTACATTTCGAAGTTTGGACTACAAGGTAGTATTTTACTGAGATCAGTCAACTAGATTAATAACAAAAAAAGAAAAATTCATTGCTTAGTAGAATTGTCCCGGCAGTTACAATACTTGTGAAGTCATTTCGCAAGTTTTTAAAACATAGTCACCAGTTGCATTGCACAAAAAGAGTATAGTTATGCGTTCTTTTGGTGACTTCATACCAGAAATTTTAAAACTACCCCCACTGAGTGTTGATGAAGGCAATGCTTTGAAAAGTAGACCCGTTTCATCGTTAAGTTTAGTTCATTTATTAGTATTCATAATATGTACTCTTAGATTCACAAATTTTTGAAAATATGTACATTACAATATCTTGCAATGATCAGATATTATTTTTATTAAATTCATTGATATTTGTATCATTTTTAACTACATTCGGAAGCGAATTGAATAATTTAAAACCCTTGGAAAATAGGGACCTCTGCATTGAAGATGTCGCAGCACGTGGTAGTCTGAAATTGTCAGCGCTCCTTAACAAGTATGGTTGTACTTCACAGAGATATTCAGGTGCATTCCCAAGTCTTATTTTACGTATGAGTTTAAGTGTATTTAGCGCAAGTCGTTGTCTTATTGAAAGCCATTTCAGAGTCTCTAGCATTATATTTATTGAGGCATATCTGTTTAATTTTTTACAGTCGTTCTAAGTGTGATTCAGTGCAGCATGTATATAATATCGTGATGCCATATTCAAAATGAGGTTTTATAATAGTATTATATATATTTATCGCAGTTAGCACATTTATTTTGTTTCTTATTCTCTTAAAAAACCCATTTTTTTACATATGTATTCAAAGTGATCATTAAAATTTCTTTTTTTTTATCAATTACGAACCCGAGATATTTCATTTGATTCACTTTTTCTATTGTCTCTCCATTTAATTCAAAATTATATTCCATAATTTTAGTTTTTCTTTCTCGTTTAACTTCAGTTTGTTCATTTTTAACCACGTACTAATGTTATTAGATCTTTTATTAAATTTTCCCGACATTGTTCAGGGTTGGACCCTTCTGTAAATATGAGTGTATATTCCGCGTATAAAACCATTTTGCTTTTTTGCAACACATTCGGCATATTAGTATTGAATCTTGGGGGACTCCAAATGTAATATCAATTTTCTCCGATTTAGCGTCATTTACCTTTGTAAATTGCTTTCTGTTTGATTAATATGATGCAAACCACTTAAGCTCAGTATTTCGTTTGCCCTACATGAACAATTTATTTAGAAATGTTTCCCGGTCGATTGCTTCAAATGCTCTTTTAAAATCTAAAAATATTGCCATTATTTTATTATTTTTCTGCACATTTTCCATCGGTTTATAACAAAGTTCACTGTAGTTCCACATGAAAAATTTTTATGGAATCCAGATTGATATTTAGTTAGTATAAAGCATGATTCAACGTATTTTTCTAATTGTTCCTTCACGACTTTCTCTAAAATTTTTTCAAACGTTTTTAATGCATTTATGGGCCTGAATTCTTCACATTTTTTCTTTGTCTTTGTCACTTTTTCGACCGGAGTAATCATAGTATCCTTCCAATTATCTGGAAATATTCCAGTTTTTAGCGAGTCATTTATGATTTTCAATAGTATATTTCCCGTTGGAATACAGTTATTTAATATTTTTGGTGATATTCTCTCATAATCGCTTTTATGTTTTAGGTTTTTAATGGTATTTTTAAGTTCCACAAGAGTGATTTCACGGAATTTGAACTGTATTGGACATATTTATATTGTTTACATATTGCACATTGTCTATTGAGTTTCTTATATCATTAATACTATTAACAAAATATTCATTAAAACGACTAGCTATTTGATTATTATCCTTATACTCTATATCATTAAATATCACAGATTTGATCACATTTCGCTTTTTCTTCATCACTAAATTTTTTTATTACGTCCCATATTTGTTTCTGGTCTTTGGCACTGTTTATTTTCTTTATTTTCGTTATTGTTTTATAAAATTTTCGAAAAGTTTCCTCGAAACAACTGTCCAAATAAATTGAGTTACCGTTTATGTCTCTGCCTTGATCAAATTTTAATAATGTACATAATTTTCTATTGAAAGCCTCGGTCTTATATTTAAAAATCTCAACTTGTTTAATGCACATTATTTCTTTCTTATCATATTTAATAGTTATGCTAATCGCCTCATGGTCTGATACATATATTTAATGCTGGATTAATTTTTGACGATACTCTATGACTGTTTGTTATAACATAATCAATTATTGTTTTCGACGAATTTGTTATTCTCGTGAATTGGTTAACTAGTAGTATCATGTATTGCACTTAGAATTTTATTTTTATAATAACCATTTTTCGACCAGTCAATATTGAAGTCACCCATTATTAAAATATCACAGTTCTTTTCACATATTGCCTCGAGGGTTTCTTGAAACGCAAAGCAGAATTCCGCTTCACTTTCGCTAGGAGATCCGTATATTGCACATAGCAATAAATTATTATTTTCATATTGGGCCTCACAAACTAAAATCTAGTAGTTGGAGATTACAATCTTCTCATAGAACTTTTTTACTGTCCACTCTTGTTTATAATATTAATTACGCCTCCCGTGCGGGCACCGCAGTGGTGCAGGTGGTAGAACGTAAAGAATACTGATGAGAGAAAGTGGGATTTCTCGAAACATATGTAAATTCAATAACCCAGGTTCGATCCCCAGTCAAGAAAAATTATCAAAAATTTTTAATAATAAATTTTTCAAGTTGTAATTCCTAACTTCAGTAAAAATAATTTAATGAAAATTAAATTTAATGAACTCGAGCCTAACTAAAATTTATCAAGAAGTAAAAATTAACAGTTCGATTATGAAATTAATAATAGCTAGGGCACAAGCCATAATGTTTACATGTTGTACAAAAGTGTACAAAAAAACATAATAAACAAAAACAAATGTATTCAAGTTTTCGAGACAAAGTCTTGACATGAATACGAAAAAACTGAAGAAAGAGGAAAAAACAACTATGAATAGAAATTAATAAAGAATGATAATTACAGCAAAAACTTCGAACTACCAGAACTAACACTGGTTAAAGGATTGATGTTTGTCTGTTGGCTGACCGGCACCGCAGTGGTGCAGGTGGTAGAACGCAAAGAATTCTGATGAGAGAAAGTGGGATTTCTCGAAGCATATGTAAATTCAACAACCCAGGTTCGATCCCCAGTCAAGAAAAATTATCAAAAATTTTTAATAATTAATTTTTCAAGTTGTAATTCCTAACTTCAGTAAAAATAATTTAATGAAAATTAAATTTAATGAACTCGAGCCTAACTAAAATTTATCAAGAAGTAAAAATTAACAGTTCGATTATGAAATTAATAATTATTCTGAATTTGATTATATTTAACTAATGAAATTTCACTTTCTTAAATATCTTGGGTTAAATATGTCTCAGATAATACAATGAAATCCAGATTCTCTTTGGCAGATAATATCTCAATTTGGTTGAAATTATTTGTTAAGCCTTGGACGTTTGTATGTATTGCACTTATGTTGTTTGTTTTCTTTTGCATTAATCTTATTCAAAAACGATTATTAAATTTAACAAGCGTTTATTAAGACAGATTTTCATATAAAAATTTTAATAATCGTTTTTGAATAAGGGGCTAACTTATTTTGATATACAGGGCATTTCTTATCATTAGTCAAATGATTCTCATCGAAACCAAGATTTAATTTTCCATTTACACGTATACAATTTGATCGTTATTACAGTCACTTGTTTTGTGGTTACCATGACATTTTAGGCAGGTTTCCTGGTTTTTACACTCACTCACCATATGGTTATAGCCTTTACATTTAAAACACTGTTTTACGGACGTACCATCAAATACTTTACATCTTTCCCACCCGATGTTGACTATTTGGTCACTCATTATAGTCTCGTACGTTTCATTTTCTATTTTTAATTTAACATTGTGAATTGTTCTATTGTTTCGTTTTGTTTCAAATGTATCTAATATTTTTAAGTCTTTTTCTCCGATCACTGGGTTCTGATTTCTTAATTTTGTTATAATTTCTTCTTCTGTATATTTAAATGAAATGTCTGCTATTATAACAACTACTTCAATATGTGTCGCCACTTTTATTTCGTAGCTTTCACCCATTCCGACTCCAATAGCGCTTTTTATTTTTTCTCTCTCCTCGTTATTCTCACTTGTAATTAATACTGTCCAGTTACTCCTATTTTCAACATTTGTAATTTGTAAATTCGCCGGATCGACTTTTTTATTGAGTTCTTCTTTTGTTTTGTCAGCTCCTTGTTTTTCTTTTGATTTCTTGCTTTTTGGCAACCCTGTTTTAACTAACTCTGAGTACAGCGGTTTATTTTGGTTGGCGTTTGTGTCCATAATTGTTTTCTTTATTTCAGTGCACATCTTCTCGTTCTCTTCTCTTATATCATTGCATAGTTTATTATTCTTGCTCTTTACATCTTTTACACTTTCAAATAATTTATTAATGTCTTTAATATTATTTAAACAACCTTTTTGCACATTTTCGAGATTTTCATATCGTTTTTCAATATGTAGCTTCCAATATTTTTTTCAATTCCATCGCATTACGTTTTAATGATTCTTCAAATTCATCTTTGTAGTCGATCAAGTGTTGTTTGTTTTTTTCTCACTTCTTCTTGCACTTCTGCTAACACCAAATCGAGGTTATGTATGTAATGTATGCAGCCATCACACATATATCTAATGAAACTATTAGTTTCCAATATTTTTAAATTATATTGGCCAACTCCACAACATTTAGTAGTAGGATGCAATTCTTTTTTGCATACACCCTCGCAACGCACTCCAGATTAACTACGAATGGCAGAATTACATTTACTGCACTCATGCATTACGTCGGCTTCACTTTTAATTTTAAATAATTTATTATCATATTCATATAATAAATAGAATTAAAATATATTCTATGCTGTTAGAAGTTTTGTATTATTTGCCAGAACACTTGTTTGCACGTTCAATCACTTCAGCTGGAAATAGCACAAACTCAATACTTTTTGCAGGATATGCATATAAAAAAAAAGGAAAGTGCAACTTTGTGGGGATTTAAGTACCACAAGTGGTTTTGCAATTTCTTAAGAGCAACCTGCGATACATCCTTGTCAATATTTTTAAAATTGTGAGTGTGCTTCATCAAAAGGAAATCATTATAGGGTGCGTGAATTGCTAAAGTAGAAGAAAAACAAGCCTCAATATATGTATATTGTTATTATAAATACATATGCAAGTTATCCGCAAAGTACTTTTTTTCTTTAGATAATTCGAATAATTTGTGCAACAAAAATATTTAAAGACTGTAAATAGCTTTTGCATTCCATCTAGCATGATGTTGCGTAAAACGTTATAGTGTTTTGTTTTTCTCCTAAAAACCCCAAAGTGAGCTCTTACAGTTCTCTATAATCGTCTCTTGGGTTAACAAAACTTACAAAGTGACTGGATAATTTCTTTACATATTGATTTGTAACTGCATCGTCCACTACTATTTTGGCTAAGCTTTCTTAAACTTTTCAAAAAGCGCGACATTGAGACTGCCATCTATGTTGAGTTTAGATTCAAATACACTTCTTAAAATAATTTCATGTATATGATGTCTATATGGTAACCATAAAAGTGACTTTTGCAAAAAACTTTCAACTATAGTGCATGTTCCATTTATACGTCCGGTATTGACGGCTGTTGTATCAAAGACCTATACTGCAACATTGTCTTGAATGCCTTAATCCTAAATAGCATTGCACACAGCTAATGTCTGTTCTTTTCCAGATCCAATTTCTAAAGCAGGAACCTGAAGTAGCTGCTCAACGTGAATGCTATTAATAATTATTGGGAGTCTGCCCACTTTATCCTTTGCAGTTAGAGCAGATAAAAGTTTGCCATTCCAATGCAATCATATAACATCCAACTTCCTCGTGTTAAACTGTTGTTTAAATTCTAAAATGTGCTTTTGACGCATGTTTTCTCGGGCACAATTTACACAGGGAAACATTTGGAAGGGAAACATTTTGTTTGGTTCTTCCCCACCCGGGAAGAGAATATGAAATTTGTTTCCCGTTCTCGGAGGCACGCTTTGTGCTTTCATTCTTACTGTTTACATTTGCTATGCTTTTTGACATTTGCTTTATTTCTTTTCGGCGTGTTTTGTTGTCTATGTTTTATATTTGACTTTGTTTGAATAAAAATAAAAAAAAATAATGTAAAATAAAATAAATGTTTTTATAAATTTTATCTTTTATTATATTATTTATTTATATACTTACATTAGCAAATCAAATACAGTAGAAAAAAAACAACACTGCAATTAGACAAATGTCAAAAAAGAAATATAAACTGGAATGTTTCCGACAACAATGTTTCCCTGTATGACCGCGAAGGAAAACACAAAAGAGAATTCCAGATGTTTCCCTTCCAAATGTTTCCCTGTGTAATGAATTTTTATTAACTATATAATCTTGCTCATTAATTATAAAATTGTGAAAAGTTTTATTCAATTATTCTTAATAAAACTAATCGAATGGTCATTTTGGAAGTCTTCGAATAATTATTCGTAAGAAATTGTTCGATTATTGGAACGATCATTATTCAAATGGATACCCTACTGTATACAGAAAAGTTGACAGAAGTGATAAAAAGTTTAAAAACTTACCCAGATATTGTAAGTGGACGCGAATTTGATGCATCCGTCCTGTTAGTGGTTTGCACAATACAACACTTGTTTTTCCATTGTAAGATATTTTCTGAAATGTTGTTGTACAATCTTTGCCCTTTGGTGACACTTTGCAGACTCCTATTTTATAGCTTACAACTTCAATTGGCTCGTTGCATTCGATAACTCCCCTGTGAACAATTTAATTTTACATTTAATATACAATATACATACGAGTACATATATACACAAATACAAGTTTATAAAACAAATAAAATCAAATACATTTATTCAACTGCCACACACGACGAATACATTAGAGAACAACAAATTTAATGGAATAATTAAATAGGCATTTACATATTATGTGTTGACGGCAAAATAATGTCTTTTTATAATTGGATGCAACAATAATTGCAGCATATCGCTCAATTACTTCAAGACTATCATAAAGAAAATAAACAACTACATATTTATTTGGTTAGTATACAATATATTGAAATGCTCTTTTTACACAAGATAAACCATGATATAATATAACTCTACATCAGTAACTAAAGAGAACAGTCTGAATTATAACAGTCTAGAGGTAAATGAGCGATATGTGCATTGTTTTGATACTATTTTATATTCAAATGTATCGTCGTACTAGAACGACTCATTTAATACCATCAACTATTTTTCAGTATTTTATGTAACAGGACACAATTTTTTTTAAAGAGAAGTAACACTCAGGCAATTACTTTCTTTGGAAAGGGGATAGGCGATGAAAGTACAAGAAAGCTTTACATTACAACTCAGCAATTGCAGCGCCTCTGGTGGTGATTTTATAGCCATTATTTAATTATTTTTACTTTGGTGGCGTTTGAATGCTATAACACCGAAGGAGGGCGCTGTGATAAATATTAGTTATGATAGGATAGAAAACTAATAATTATCCGAAACTCATAGTTGTTTGAGTGGCAGCGGCTGGGAATCAAACCCGGGCTACAAATACCAACTCATGCTTAATGATCAAATGCGCTACAGCACCCTCTTGTGGGAAACAGTATTTTCTGTAGAAAGTTTTTTGAATAACACTACATTATATAGCAGTATAACAATGTTTTCTGTAGAAAATATTCAGTATAACTATATTGTTATAGAATATTTCAAACACAAATCTATATACATAAAAATTAATGTATGTATGTATCGTATGGACTACAAAACGCCTGAGCCGATTTTGATGAAATTTTCACAGCATGTTATTGTGACTCTGAAAGGAATAATAGGCTATATGAAGTTTTGATTGTACAAACGGGGGTGGCACCGCCCATATAACCCAAAAATTTAAATCGCCATATTTTGGGCATATTTTGACCTACGTCAATGATATGTGGTACATATGGTATTGGCATAAGTAGGAATACGTACCAGGAGAAAAGTGGATGGGACCACGCCCCTTTTTAAGAAAATTAAAAATCGTAATATAGTCTTAACTACTGGAGCGATCATTATTAAATTTTCACAATAGGATATTCTTACGAAATAATAAATTCTTGACTATGTGACTATGCATCGCTCATATGACGCGCATCAGTATCCTATTATTTTTTCATATGGAGAAGATTGATATCACTTTGAAATGCGTCAAATTAGTCAAGCAACGCGTTGAGTTCTTAAATTCACTCGATGTGCCAGGCTTTCCTCCACATGTGCTACAACATAAAATTGGAGTGCCAATTATTTTATTGCGTAATGTGTATGCTCCTGATGGACAAACTAAACCTAAAGCATTGCAATAAATACGTTAAAATTAAATAAATATGTGGTTGTAAATATATAAATACATTTTCTTTAATTTTATAACGAGGCACACCGGGTTTAGGTAGTATGTACATGGGTCAATTTAAAAAAAAAAGGTACACGAAATTTTTTTTTTGGTTATTTTTAAAGTTTTTTCAATTCGCTTGTAAGAGTGTCCAATTTATGTAGAAATTGATGAAGGCTCTCAAAAAATCAATATTTTTGGATTTTTTTTAAGTTTTCTATGATTTCTATCTTGAGCGACACACACCAAATATGTATAAAGAATCGCTAAAAATGCAAAAATATTTGAAATTCAAGCTTACTACGATGTTCTTTTGTTTCTCAAGATTGACTTTTGTGAAAATCATCTTTTCGATTATAAACAAAAATACACGATTCAACTTGATTTTTAATTTTTTTTAAGTGGCTAGTTATTTTAAAATTTTAAGATGAAAATATGTTAATTTTTGAACTTAGAGGTTACTTGCAAAGTAATAGGCTTGTAACAATGTATTTAAAAAAACTGCAATTATAAGCGTTTTAAGGGAAAAAAAACTAAGTGTGACGCTCAAGATATTTTGTGACGATCAATAGATTTTGTTGCACGTAAAGAAGAAATAATGCCAAATTTAAAGTATAAAAAACAAGTAAGAGTGCTATATTCGGCTGTGCCGAATCTTAAATACCCTCCAAATAAACGTAATAAGAAATACAAAAACTACACTGGTTATAGGACTAGAATATCCTTATTCTGTGTTTTCTATTCAGTCCTAGAGCAAATTTAATTATTATTTTATATATTGTTTGAAAGACAATTTTACGACAAACATAATTTATGTTAAATATTTTGAAATTTTGTCTAATTTTCACCATTTTTTAATTGATTTAATTACCAATTATTATCATAATTTACAGAGTTTGTCTGATTTCATAATAATCTTGAGTGTAATTTAACAAACAGAGTAAAAAAGGGGAACAATTCGGTTTTAGTGACTTTGCTCAAAAAAAAAAAAAAAAACTTCATCAAATAGGGCTTTTAGAGGAGATGCCAGCAAAAAAAATATTTATTGGCGGTTACGCCTATTTTCGTGGGGGCGGGCCCGTAAAGTTGAAAATATATAGGTCTTTATCTCGGGAACTACTGTGTGGCTGATAAATTGTAATATATTAAATAAAAGGTATTAAAAATACCTTTCCAACAATATATATCATGATTATTAAATATGGAGTGAATATGGGTTAAATCCGAAAATAATATTTTTGACCCGAAATTATTTGTTTTTTTGGAAATGGTTCTTATATGACAGCTATGACAAATTGTGGGCCGATCTTCTTAAATTTTGGATCAGTGATTTTCATGCATATGAGGATATTTTACGTCGAAATTCAACATAACAACGGTATATTTAAGATATATATTAGTATTAACGTGGATTTCGGAAGTGGGGGACAGTCAAATATGGACCGATATTCTCAAAATCCAGCAGTTTGATTTACATGCCTAAATGTAAATGATCCGTGTAAAATTTTGGATTGGTACCCTTATTTATAAGAGATTTATGAGTATTAAAGTGATTTTCGGAAGAGGGCTTTATATGGGGCATACGGTTAAAAATAGACCGATTTCACAACATTTTGTGGGATGATTTTTGTATATATGTAAATGATCTGTGCAAAGTTTTGAGTCGGTACCGATATTTATACAATATATATAGGGATAAATGTCTTTTTCAGATGTGGTTCTTGTATGGGAGCTATGACCAATTCTGGGCCGACCACCATAAAATTTAGTACAACAATTTATTTGCCTATAAAGATTATTCATGTCAAATTTTGGCCGTTTAACATTTGTATCTGTTTTATACGTATTTAAGTGAGTTTTGGAAGTGGACTTTATATGGGGGCTATGGTCAAACATGGACCGAACTAAAAAAAATTTTGTTTTGCGATTTATTTTTGCCGAATTTCGTCTTGATATTCCAATTTTATAAGCCCTTATGTATAATTGAGCAATATTTCGGGAAAATTTTTGTATGGGGGCTATGAGAAATCATGGACCGATTCATTCTATTTTCCGCACACTTTCTGCTTTTATCATAAAAAGAACGTATACAAAATTTCATGGTATTATCTTCAATATATTTCAAAATATTGCAATAAAATGGACAAAAAATATGAAATTTTTATGGAGGTTGTCTCACATATTGGTCCATAACTCTGGTTGGCCTTAACCGATTTTGCTGATTTTAAATAGCAAACTTCTCGAAAGCATGTCTGACAGAATTGTTGAAGATTTGGATCCCGAAGATATCTGGGGGCTTCAAAAAGCTGACCCAGACAGACGGACATGGCTTAATCGGCTCCGCTATCTATAAGGATCCAGAATATATATATTTTATAGGGTCGGAAAATTATATTGTGGAAATTACAAACGGAATGACAAACTTATATATACCCTTCTCATGAAGGTGAAGGGTATAATAAACAAAAATTCTTCAAAAAACAAAAATTTTCATACAAAACTAAACATGTACATATTCTTTGATGTCTTTAATAAAAATGGAAAAAAGGAAGTAATTCTTGAAGAAACTTATACACATATATAAATATTTGACACAAAACAATAACTTAACTTCATTTAATTTATAAATTTTCATTCGAATTATTATTCCGAATCTGTATAAACGTCATGAAATGAGAAGCGGCTTTGTTTTTTTCATTTGCATTAATTTTTACCACTTTCGAATTAAAATTGTGGCAAAAACAGAATCAGTCAGTAACAATAAAAATTAAACACAAATAGCGAGCTTTATTTTCTCTCGATATCTTCTTGCTCTTTCAGCCGCCGTTAATTTTGTTGTTTAACTCTTGAAAATTAAAAAATGAAATCAAAATTAAGCATTTTAAGCTATAAAGCAATATATTTCAAAAGTGATGCTCATGAAAAATTTGCCTACTTTGTTTTTTTTTTCGTAGGCAATTTATTTCTCAAATTCACAAATTATAAAAAATGAGTTGAAACCATGTAAACAATGATTGTCAACTTCAATTTTTTACATTTAATATATTCACTTTTAAAAAAATTAGCGTGACGCTCAAGAAATTTTATCGCGCCCTTACCATGGTGTTCACAAAAACTACGCAAATGCACACTTTTTTTTAATAATTTTTTTTTTCGCTTTTTCACTTTTGTAATAATTAAAGTTTGTACTTTCCTTACTAAATAACGTATTTAAACTTGAAATTGAAAACTAGTAATATTACTTGATTTATAAAAAAGTGACGCTCAATGCAAATTGTCCTTACACCTTTCCACCTTTCTTTGCAACGCCAAATTCGCACTAATTAAATTTTGACGACTATAACAAAACAAAACACAAGAAAGAAACACAATAATTCGAATACTTTTATTAAATGTTGCATATTTACTTTTTTATTGATTTTATTTTGTTTACTAAAAATTCTAACGGGGGACACATGCTTATGTATAGAAGCAGTCAGAGGAAGAAACAGAACACCATTCTGAATAAACAAAAAAACAAACATACAAATTTGAGAATAACGTTTTTTTTGTTACATATTCTTCGCTGATCAATCTCATATTTTAGTTTTTTTTTTTTAAATTGACCCATATATGTATGCCACGATAGTAGTTTTGTGCTAATCGCGTTTATTTATACAAACTGCATTTGAAGCTGCTATCACTAATTTGATGCTGCGCTCTACGGCTTGAGTGTCGCATGGAAATTTTTTAATTTTCTGACAAGTGCCGGGACGTTTTTGACAATAACTTTTAAGTCTGTATCAGAAATATTTAAAATCAAAGGTGGCTCAGTTATCTTAAAG
Organism: Bellardia bayeri; assembly: GCA_950370525.1. NCBI lineage: Eukaryota > Metazoa > Arthropoda > Insecta > Diptera > Calliphoridae > Bellardia > Bellardia bayeri. The sequence continues at coordinate 48,879,638 of OX493265.1, read as the reverse complement.
CCTTGCCACGTTATAATGTCGATATAATATCGAAATTAAATGAAGACACTTTAAACCACAGAGTATAGAGGCGACAATTTTGGCGTTTAAAAATCGCTACAATCAGCTAAAAAGGCAGGTATATTAAAAAGAGAAAGAAACTATTTTCTGTTAGTAAATTTTTAATGTGAAAAAGCAAAGCACTGTATACAACAAGAATTTTGTGGACAAAACAAAATAAACAAAACAATTTGAGTTAGAATATTTGAATTGAAATTTTGTTTATATGTTTGTGATTTTAATAACTAACTACATAAATTGTATTTTAATAATTGTTATACTTTGTGGTATGCATTGTGGAGTTTGTGCATTCGTTAGATGATATAAATGCATTTTTGTATGGTTGTATCAAACAATACAAAAATACTCTGTGCCAAAAATTAATTTTATTGCGTCAGAAAAATAGTAACATAAAGAAAACAAAAAGGCAGGTTTCAAAGAAGAAGACAATAAAAAAACTACACTATATTTGCTCTTCTGTCACCTCTGTTATACTCTGTGCTTTAAACGTTCGAGTAACTGTAGCTTTCTCAGTTCTTGCTTTTAAAATGTCATCTTCAAACAGCAATAATATATAATAAAAAGCTTTTTTCTTTCACCACCTTTACTTCATCAACTATCCCCTTTCCAAAGAAAGTAACGCAAGTATATACATATAGGCATATTAATAGCCTGAGTGTTACTTATCTTTAAAAAACAAAAAAAAAAAAGATTTTCTGGGTGCCCGAAATATCCATTTCGTTGAATTCCTTAAATATCGACTCAAACTAATTGTTTTCCACAGGTGCTTAGCTCCGTTCATACATGAGGGATTACACTTTATTGTTCCGTTTTAGTACCATATAGTCTTAAAATTCGATTTGCAGTTTTAAGCCATCTAGAATGGTTGGAAGATCCAGGTTTAATATTAGCTAAATCTGAAGAAAAAATGCCAGTACTGATAGCTGTCATGATATTGTAGATATTTTTGGTCGGTACTCAAATGATTCCTTGTAATTTCAGGTAATATTGTAGGAACGGCGGTGAATTGACTATTGGAATTGTTTCACATTTTTGTAATTGAGACCCAATGGCAGCTGAAAAGGATGGAAACCCCACAGGGCTTCCGTCCAAATGCAACAACAGATGTCGCAGTGTTAATTCATTTGAATGCAACTGGTAGATAAACCACCGTAACAGTTTATTCAGTTTTTTTCCATCAAACGAATTATACCAGCTTTAAACTACTGTTCCATCGCAGCCAATAATTGCAATTTCACTGAGTTTTACCGATTTGGATTTTAAGTAAGTTAGTATAGTATCTTTAATATCCTTAGCAGTCCCCAAATAACACGTGACATGCACAAAATAGTCGCACTTGGCTCTGATAAATTTTTTTTGCCATTCTTCTGAATACTAATGAACGTTTTATCGTTTTTGCCATCAAAATACATACTGTGTAGGATTTTTTTGCGATCTGCATCCTGTAAAGCTGCTCTAACTTTATTTCTTTCATGGCATTACTTGGATCGTTTAATAAAATAATGTCAACATTGAGTTCGTTTATTTGACCTTTTTTATTATTTAATTTTTTTTATTATTTTTTTTTATTATAATTTTATTATTTAATATTTATTTCCAATATATATAAATAAATTAAATAATTTTATATAAACTTCAAGTGACCTTATTGCTTGTAAAAAGAAACTATTTATTTATATATATTTATTTCCAATATTTCGCTATCACAATGGATAGCTTCTTCAGGGATAATACAAGTTTTGAATTATAATAAAATTATAAAATTATAATAAAAAAATAATTATTATTATAAAATTATAATAAAAATAATAATTATTATTTTATTATAATTCAAAACTTGTATTATCCCTGAAGAAGCTATCCATTGTGATAGCGAAATATTGGAAATAAATATATATAAATAAATTAAATAATTTTATATAAAATTCAAGTGACCTTATTGCTTGTAAAAAGAAAGTATTAAATAATGTCAACATCCTTTAAAACAGAAGAAGGTATTATGGAAGCGGCTCTGTCAGACACTCCAGTACGATCGCAGGCAAGGGCTAATGATGGTCAATTGAATCTCTTTTTTTTTTTTGGTGGCGGCGAAACTTTCCGCCGTTTCAATATAAGGATTAGAAGCTACGCTATCGCTTGAGCTATCGCTTTCGGTTGTAATGTCATCAGATAAAGATCGAGAACAACACGCATTGTCAAAATCAGTCATCTTTCTGTTACGAAATATTTTTTCTTTTCTTATTTTTTATAGTTAAAACCACATCTACAGCGCCGATTACAAATTTTCTTGTTGTTTTTTGATCGAGCAAAAAATTTCTTTCTTTCTTGGAAACGCGACTAAACGAAATAAGTCGCTAATAAATCTATTAAACTTTTCTTGGTAATTTTTGTTTGTTTGACGGCCGTGATAATGCTTCATTAAGAGTCTATATTTGTCATGGTAATCCGAATTGTACCAAAACTTTTTTTTTACGAATTTCGCATACTTTTGTTGTTGTATTCACACACATTTACCAACTGAGCTGAATCTTAGTAACAGCAAAACGCTGATAAACATTGATGCATAAAGCTTGGCGAAGTCCCGCCGTAATATGAATGAGGTGACACGTTTTAATATTTACCTTATCTTTTTCTATACTACAGGATAACACTATTGCTTGGTTTTCACTATGTCATTTTTGTTGTCAAATTGTTGGCAATTGTATGAAAACGGGTTGTCATATGTTTGCAATCATGATTGAAAAGATAGATGACGCCATATGACAATTCGTTTTCATACAATTGCCAACAATTTGGACAATTTGACAACAAAAGAATGTCAATTAGCTCACATAAAATATTTGTGTTTTTTTTTGACAATTTTGCCAAACCTCATGATGTCGGGGCACCTCTAAACACATCATGTGCCAATATTATAGCAAAACAAAAACTATTTACACTGTGCTACAAAAAAATGCAGGAATACTCATATAAAAATTATGTTTTGTTGGATACCATGGGGTAAGAAAATACACATAGTTTTACTAGATCAGTTTTTTAAGTGTTTAAGTGAAATAAAGGCATTCTTAAAGTTCTTTTCAATGGTGGTGGCTATAGACAACACATTACAAAGTAATGTATGAAATAAATAGTTTTGACTGTGTTGGTAAGTAAAGTTTTTATTTGGAAATATGCATGAAGAACATTCGTGGCTATTTACGCAGCAGTGTCAAATTTACAAAATATAAAAATACTCACTCTAGAAAATCACCTTCCACACGACAAATATACTCCTTTTGCACTTGCCTATTGCGGATCTGATGTTCCATTTGTCGTGCTTTTTTGGGACTGCGACCAAATAAGAGAAGACCTGAAGTAAGACGATCCAAACGATGTATTGTGCGTAAATTTTTCAAATTATACTCTTTGGCCAATATGAAAACCACAGTGTTATGACGATATCTGCCACATGGATGAACCTTTAAAGTAGATTTTTACAATAATATACTTATATTAATATTCTTATTACTAAATGCAGTGCATGTTCAATAACTTAATCCTAAAGTGAGTAAATAAGACAATGGGAACATAGACGATTGACAAGTTACCCAAGCAGAAATCGACAATAAACTCAAAACACTGTTTACGAAATTTGTAATGTGACTTTTTTGTTGTTACAATACCGTACATTTAAATTTACAACATTGGATTATTAAAATGACCAAATTACGGCATTAAATTTACCTTAACTAAATCCATATTTAAATTTAAATTCAAGAGATTTTAAATACAGTGCCTGTAAGAAAGGAATGTTACTCTTTGTATCTGAATTGAATGTATTCGAAAGTTTAGTGATTTCTGTCTGGGTATTTATGAATAATTAACAGACCGAAAAGAACTGTCGTGAATAACTATGTCTTTGCTACATTAAATCAGTCCATATTTGTATATGAGTATATTTATACAACAATGGTTAAACAATTAAAATATATGCAAAATATTAACATTGGGTGTTTTTTGAAGACTGTGATGCAATAAAATGGAAATTTTATAAGGCCAGAATATTCCCATGTACGGTCAAAAATGGAAAATTTTTTCAAAATTTTCTTCACGACAGAAGGTTAGGTTAGATTCCATGGGCAGCCGTTCTCAGAAACAGCTCACTTGGGACCATTAAGTTGATCCCAGAAGACAAATCAATTTTTTAATTTTTATTTGTGTTTATTAGCTTATTAATTATTTATATTATGTATTTATTTATTTTTAATCAAACTTCACCTTTGTTGAACTTGAGGTCGAATTAAGAATAAATTTAACAACATTGTGAAAATTGTATGCTTTTCTTTTTTGCTAGAAAATCAAAGTCAAAAATTTATATCTGAGTTTTAAGCATTATTAAATAAAAATATTTTCCAAAAAAGTTAATTTTTTTTCTTGCATTTTCCATTACATGAAGCATGGGAAATATAATGGTCGGTGGAACATTTATTAATTAATAATTTTCCGAACTTTTCTAACTTCATAGTCAATACGACACGGGTACACATTATCCGATTTGATTCTAACTAATCCGACCTACTCTCATTGAAACTAGGAAAATTAAAAAACAAAACACCCCAAAGTACTTTGAATTTAAAAATATTAAATAAAATCGTTTTTGTAAAATAAAATAAATATATACTGGTATGTATGTAGGTAATACTATGGCTATCATTTGGTTATTTTATTATGATTAATAAAATTTAATAATTAAATTAATTAAACCATTCTGTTTTAAGAAATTCAACTTGTTTTATTTTATTTTATGATGATTTTCTCGAGAGCGTTTAAAGATGGTAAATCCTTAATGTATAATAATGGTATAAACTCCATAAACCCGACTGCATTTTCAACACATTGAGTATTCTGTTCCCAAATTTTCAATTATTATATACAAACATACATACATACTTGTATACAGTTTAAATACGAAAATGTAAACAAAGAAAGTAGTATTAGTAAAAGCTACATACACACATATTGTCATATATCGATAAGTGTAATAAATATGTTAAATATAAATCGTAAGTAACTTTTTTGTAGTGCACATATACTTTAGCGCTAGACTTCAGACGGTTTAGGGTTTTTGTTTGGAATCCATCATAAAATAAAAAAAAAATTTTTTTTAAGGCAGCGCCCTAAACTTATTTGTTAAATATGACTAATATTAATAATAATAATGGCAGTCTTTAAGCCACTTACTGGTATAGATGCTGGTTTGTTAACAACCACAATATCGTCGTCCATGTGTACTATTGTGATTGGTTGACTAGTAACTGGAACTTCATGTCTGTAAATACATATACATTTATACATATTATAAGTTTATGTAAATATAAATTGATGAATCTATTTCAGTTTTTCTCACATGATATAAGATACAAATTCATTAATCATACTCTATTATAAAAATTAAAGATGTTGGAATGGTTTAGCATTGTACATATATTATTTACTTCTTAAAATATATGTACACTTATTTTGCATTTTAATAAAGTTATTAAAGTATGCTGATGATACTAATCATTTCGAATTTTTCTTGGACACAAAATTAGATTGGAAATATAATTTGCAGATAAGACTGAAAACATTCTGTAGGTAAAATATGGGAATTGCGACTGAACGAAATTGTTTCTAAAGAGGCAGGGGCTGTAACGCAACAGAATTAGGTGGTTTTGACGACAATTAACTATGGATTAGAAGATAACGGGGAAAAAAGGAGGGGTTTATGACAGATCAGAAATGTTCTGTTAAAATATGGCGATTCATACATAAAAAAAGCCTTTGAACAAGTGTCTAACTTTTTTGTGTGTAAATTCTCAAAGGAAAATGTATACACTTGTTATTAGGAGTTTAATTATTGTTATGAATATGGCTGTTAATTATCGAATTGTAAGTGTACCATAAATATTATTTATTTAAATAAATATCATTGTCTTTTCCAATTTTAATACAGTTAGTGGAAACATCTTTCAAAAATAGCCAATATTTAAGAGTCTATGATGAAATGAAATTCTTGTAATTTTTAATAATGATTTTAAATTTTGACACACATAAAGCATGAAAACAACAAGCTTTGTTTAATATGTTTTGTAAATATATTAAGAATTGGTCATTCCTATAACTTATCTATAAGTATTAATATTTATTACAAATAATAACTACGGCAGTTGTATTCATAAAAAATTAAAGTAGACTTCAACTGTACTTTAAGAAAATTTTGTATGCCAATTTTGTCTAAAAGCACACTTCAAATCTACTTTATTTTTTATGAATACGGCAGTAAATATTTAAATAAATATTAATTAAATATTTTTTTTGTATTCAAACATATTTGTACATAAATAGTATCGGTTACAAATATTTGAAATAAAAAGCAATTTTCAGCACATTGTTTGGAAATCATATAAAAAGAAACATGTACGAGTAAACATATATTAATATAAGGTTTTTGCAAAAAAAAGATGAAAATGTTATTTGTGCACAACCGAGTGCACGTTCAATATGATTTTACTTAAAGGGCCATAAAATAATAAAAAACGAAAGAAGTTTTGTCAGATTTTTACCATTTACTCTTTATTATTGTATTAGCAAAATAAAAAACAATATTGAAAGAAACGATAAGGTACCAAACCAAATAAATTCAATATAAAAACATAAAGCAACTCAATTAACTCAGTTTAGTCCCCGTTTACACAGGGAAACATTTGGAAGGGAAACATTTGAAATTCTCTTTTGTATTTTTCTTCGCGGTCATACAGGGAAACATTGTTGTCGGAAACATTCCAGTTTATATTTTTTTTTTGACATTTGTCTAATTGCAGTGTTTTTTTTTTAAATTCTACTGTTTTAGATTTGCTAATGTAAGTATGTATATTTGATTTGTGAAATAAATAAATAAATTATAAAAAATTAAATTTTTAAAAACATTTATATTATTTTATTTTACATTATTTATTTTTATTCAAAGTCAAATATAAAACATAGATAACAAAGCACGCCGAAAAGAAATAAAGCAAATGTCAAAAAGCAAAGCAAATGTAAACAATAAGAATGAAAACACAAAGCGTGCATCCGAGAACGGGACACAAATTTCATATTCTCTTCTCCACCCGCCCCTCTCTATCAAACAAAATGTTTCCCTTCCAAATGTTTCCCTGTGTAAACGGGGACTTAGTATGGTACGAGTATCTTCAACCCCATGTTTTTTATAACAATATAAATTGACCGTTATACATATCGGCACTTAAAAATTCTCATATTGTGTTAGTTGTGAATTTTCTTTTGTGGAATTTTTTTTTTAATTTTCATTCCCATAATTAGCATTTTTAAATAAATTTAAACTAAAAAATAGTATAATAGTTTTGGCAGAAAGCGAATACCCATTCAGAGAAATTGCGGAGACGTTACAAGTGAGTCAACGAAGTGTGATTGTTGTAAGAAAACGACGAAATGTAGCTTCTGTGCCGAATACTGGAAATCTTCCCAGACTATTAAAAGACTCAGACGCTCGATAAATGATACGCAAGATAAAAACGAATGACTCGTAAACAAGCTGCTAATGCTATAAATAAAATCGTAAGTGTATGAACAGCAAGAAGAGCTCCTCAAAGAATAGGATATTTGGCAGCAGTTAAAAAGAAAAAGCTAGCTCTATCTAAGAAAAATATAAATGCATGAGCATTGGACTGTAGAAGATTGGAAACGAGTCAGGAATAGACTAAAATTAACCGATTCCAATTTGAAACACTTTTGGTGCAGACCTTACGAAACTATTCAAAGACATCATGTGAAACAAACAGTCAAACATGGCGGAGATAGTTAAATGATTTGGGTTTGTTTCACTTGGTGACATTTAGGACCGATTGTTAGAATAAATGGAATTATGAAGAAAGAAGACTACCTCCATAATATAATATTCAAAGTGAATTTATAGAAAACTTGATAGAAAATAAAAACGTTATTAAAAACAAGGGGTTATGGACACCATACTAAGAGCTAGTTTCTGGGATAAAGATAATCTACATTTTTCGCTTAAACCTAGATTAAACTAAAAATTGTGTTTCTCAGTTATTATTTATTTGATATATAATCTAGGTTTACCTGAGCATCATTGGTGAGTTAAACCTAGATATAAAATGTCAAAATACAAACAGCTGAAAAATAAAATAAACAATTCAACAAGTGAAAAGAAATTTACGACATTTTAACAAAAATTAAAAAAAATGGATTATTCTAGTGATGATGAGGATTTAAGTGATTCAAACACATATAATAACTTAAATATGTCAATTGTTAGAAAGATACGTCCAAATCATTTCTGCATTTATACCGACGCCGAATTCTTTCAAAGATTTCGCTTAACAAACTAATTTATTAAAAAAAAAACAAAAATTCTCTAAAAAACTAAATAATAATTCATTTCTAACAATTGCAAATTGTAATTTTTAGAATTCCTTAGGATACGTTGGTTTGATTTTTTGCGAAAATTTAAGATATTGCCATATTTATATAAAAAATTAGGAGGAATGCCATATGCATTTTGACTGAACAGTACGGCAATGCTAACAAAATTGACAGGAGGTAATCCACTACTGAGAAACACAATCAGTAGTTAAATCCCGGCAAAATATATTTGAGGTTTAATATAACAGTGTGTTAAGCTGAGTTTAACTGACAAGTAAAAAACTAGCTCTAAGAAGTTAGTTGAGTTGTTTTATGTTTTTATATAGAACTTTTTGTTTTTGTTACGTACTTAAGTACTTTCAATAATATATTTTTTTTTGCTAATTAGTAGAATCATATTGAATATGCACTCGGTTTTGCACGCCAGTGCAAATATATAAAATCATATTTGAATTAAATATTAAAATGCATACATACCGATGAACAATATTTGCTAACAAATCATTGTGTTTTAGTCTGTAATCAATAGGCACTTTGTCATAATTTACTGTTAAAGTTCCAGATTTAATGCAGCGTTCATATTCTTCAGCTGGATGTGCTCGAAATTCACGAGCGAATACATCTAGAATTTTTTCACCTACCCAGCGTCCTTTGGTAAATGTTGTAAAAGTAAAATAATATGGATACACCTTTCGTAGTCCTTAAATAAAAAGATCATTATTGATTAATCGTCAATAAATGAATTGATATTAATGGTTCAATATTAACAGAAATTAAAATTTTACTAAATTTTATACCGTTTTCAATGTAGTACGATGTCTCGTGATATCGCTCATCAGTAAAGCCAGGTCTTTTAGCCTTCAAAGCCTTTGTTTCTAGTTTTGCCTGCAAATAAAATATGTATAAAAGCTTATTAGATAATAAAGCTTATTAAATAATAAACACAAAGTCCATCGTAGAAAATGTACTATGTATTGTAGTATTCTAAACGGAGGTTTGAGTTGAATACATTTTAATAAACGATCCGCCAAATAACTTCTTTTTTTTTTGAAAATGCTATAAAAAAAACTACTGAATATTTTCTCAAATTTCTTTTCTTATTTGAAAGTACAATCCTTCCGGTTAATAATGGAAAATAATCTCATTCAAATGGCTGCAATGGCCAATTTTTAAGCACATTATCGATTGTGTGCAGCTGTATGTACCAATGGCTTGTCGGTGTAACACTTATCTTTGACGGCACCCCACAAATAATAGTTCAACGGTGTCAAATCGCAGCTCAGAGGTGGCCAAACGACATCAGCTCTGCGGTTGATAATGCGACCTTCAAAAATAGGGCGCAAAATATCGAAAGCAGCTTCGGCTGTGTGGCACGTAGCGTTGTCCTGTTGAAACCAAATGTTGAGAATATCCTCCTCTTCAATTTCTGTGAACAAAAATTCGTTCAACATGGCCCGATAACGATCGCCATTGACTGTAACGGCCACTCCTTGCTCGTTTTCCAAGAAAAATGGCCCAATTATGCCTCTGGACCAAAATCCGCACCAAACAGTGATTCGTTTTTGGTGCATCGGCTATTCGATGTATGCATGCGGGTTTTCTGTGCCCCAAATACGACAATTTTGCTTGTTTACTTACCCGCCAAGATCAAAATGAGCTTCATCTAAAAAGATAATTTTTTTCTGGCAAAATCGGCATCTTCTGTAAGTCAACCTGAACCAATTGGACTTTGTATGGCGTCATACCAAGATCTTTATGCAAAGTTCGTCTCAATGATGTCTCCGAAATGTTCAATTGTTGTCTACCACAGCAGCAATATTCTCGGGTGTACGCACTGTTTTTGGTTTTTCACGCTTTGGTTTATCGATGAGGATGCCAGTTTCTTTCACTTTTTTCACAAGATAACGAACATACGGAGCTGACGGTGCTTATCTTCTTTTTTTTTATTCAAGAAGAAATATTGTTTTTCAAAATACATATGACATCAAAAAAGAAAAACTACATTATAATTCAAAATAGCAATTGTTAAACATATATAAATATTTGTATTTTTTCCGCTTTGAAATCCAGATCACCAAAGGAATTATTTCATCAATTAGCTTTCATCATCTAGGCATTGTTGTTGTTCGTGTAATCAGGCTATAATTTGTGTTTTGTGTTTCTTTATATTAATAATTTAATTTGCGTTTTCTGTTTCATTGTATTATATTTTTCTTCTGTTTTTAAATTTTTTGAATGATACCCCGCAAAGCTATTCAGCTTGTCTGCAGGAAATTGATTTAGAAAAAAATTATCACTATTGTAAATTCATCGTTTACTATTATTTAGTTCAGCTTCATTCATTGCAAGCTAATAAAATTATTTTTTATGAGTTCATTTCTTTTGGATTTATTTGTAATATTTAAGACTTGAATTGGAATTTTATTAATAGTTGTTGGTAGTGTTACCGAAAGGGTGTTTTTGGTGTATTCATTATTAAAGCGTTGGACTTTAAACCTCCCATGAGCTCTTTGTCTTGTATTATGAGAATGATCAATTGGTTTTAGAAAACTTGTGTTGTTTTGATATTCTTTGATTATTGTTGTGTAATATATGTTCTTTATGTTAAGAATTTTTAAATCTTTTGCAAAATTATAGCTTTGTTTGGTGCGATTGTTCTGATTTGTTGTGTTGTTGTTATAAGTGTTGTCTATGTTATATTGACGTTTTTTCCATAAAATTTGAAAAGTGTGGTGTTATATAATTGCAGCAGTTACTTAAATGATATAGCATATATGATGCTTTTCGCAGTTTCTTTTTTAAATTTTCGATATGGGTTTTCCATTTGAATTTATCATCAACATAAACTCCTAGATACTTATATGAATTGGTTACTTCTATTATTGTTGAGCATTTGTCGTTATTTGTTAGATTTGTGGTAGTGTTTTGTGTAGACATTCTGTATTATGGAATTCTAAGATTATATTCGAGTTGGTAAGATGAGGCGTTGTCGTGACACCATTTTGTAGCCATGTCCAATTGTTTTTGCATTTCTTCGGTTGCCTTTTCTGTGTTTTTATCAGCTACTACTATGGCCGTATCGTCGGCGTATGCGTAGGTTGTACCGTTCAGGCAATTCATCAAGTCATTGGGGTATAATATATATAGAATCGGGACAAGTTTTGATCCTTGTGGTACACAACAGTCATAAAATACTTCGTTGCTACATTTGTTATCGACTTTAACGTAGTATGATCAACATTTAAGATAATCTCTGAACCACGACAATATATTTCCTCTTACACCGATTCTCTCGAGAGTTTGCAAAATTTTGGTGTGCGACATAGTGTCGAAGGCTTTACTAAAACCTATAAACAACACCAAAACATGCATATTTTTACCCAAACACCCGTTTATGTGATTAGAGAAGTCTCCTAGTAATTTATTTATATTTTTTCCTTTTTGAAAACCAAACTGGTTTTTATTGACAATTTTAAATTTTTGTAGGAAATCAGTTAATCTTCTAACCACCACTTCTTCTAATATTTTATCTATTATTGGTAAGATAGTTATTGGCCTATAATTATTAAAATCAGTTTTATTATCACTTTTGTGTATTGGCCTTACTATTGATGTTTTAAGTAACTTTGGAACAATTGCTTGTTCCAAACTTGCATTAATTGTAATATTAAGTGTTTTTAAGATATTATAAACTTCTTCCTCGCTGGTATAATCAATGTACAATCGAGTTTTGTACCGACGTATTAATAATATTTATTGTTTTTATGTCACAAATGTGTATAATTTTTTTGAAATTCACATTAAAGTTTATTGCAAAATTATTTATAGTATCAATTATATCTTCATTTTTGAAATTTTTGGTTATAAAATTGTCAATGTTAGAGTTTTTTTTTTTACCAATTATTTCATTTATTAATTGCCATGTAGCTCGTATATCGCTTCTATTTTCAATGAACTTGTTTCTACAGTATTTATTTTTTTCATAAATTATTTTTCGATTCACTAAATTTTTAAATGTTTTAAATTCTAGTTCATATATTTTATTTTTTGGATTATTTCTCCGTTTTTTAAAACGTTTATCCCTAATATCACAGTATTTAATAATTTCTTCACTAATGCACGGATTTGTCGATCTTTTTTTTACTAGTCTTTGTTTTTTTAATTGAGATGTTATATATTTCGCTGAATATTTCATGTGTTTTTTTATATAAATTGTTTGCATTTGACATTTGTTCAGTTATCGAGTAGTTCCAATTGGTTTCTTGAATTTGTTTATTAATTTTAAAATTATTAAATTGTGGGCTTTCTGTGGTTATATGTCTTAGTGGTGGGGTCTGAGTAATATGGTTATCCCATCCCTGCTTTTTGTCTTGTTTGTTAATACAGCAAACAAGAGAGTAGTGATCTGATATTGTTGTTGTTATAATTGCAGAGTATGTTTGTGTATTTGCATTATTCATTTTTATAAACAAGTGATCCGTACGCAATTTTCGCACACATTCTGCGACATTACCATGATTTTCAAAGTAGTGTCGCAATATTTCCCAGCCATATTCGTTCAGCGGAAGGATAAAACAAATTATCTGTCAAATCAGACATGAGCTAAGTGTTACCATTCACGAAATAAGCACTAGTTGAAAAAAAACGTTAGATGGTGGACCCGTTACTTCATAGTGTATTTCAATTAGTCATATATTAAATTTATGTATAGGAAAATCATTATCTTAAATAACTATCAATTTTAACAACATATTCGAGTTAAGGTGTTTTTTTTTTAATTTCAAATCATTCTCAAACCACATCATTTTTAAATATCAAATAATATTTTGGAATACTATTATATTATGTTTAATCTCTGATTAGAAACTATAAATTTTTAGAAAACATACCTTTTTCAAATCTTTTAATTGATCGGAATCATCAGCCTTTCTCTTTTCGGGATTCTGAACTTTTGGCTTTTCCTTATCAGTAGGAGGCAACAACTGAAATAAACAAAATACGCGTGTGATTTATTATTGCAATCAATTATAAATAACATTATTATAAAACGTAATTTTAAAAAGGTGTCAAATCGTTGGTAATTTGATTGAATAATGAATAAGACCACAAATGAGTAAATGTTTGTACTTTGTTGCGTAATAATTCAAATAATAAAGAAAACTTAATTTTTTTTCTCATTTATTTAATATTTAACAAAATAATTTATAAATCAAAACTAAAACATCAAGTTCCAAATAAAAGCAAAAATATATGTATGTACAAAACAACCCGAATGTACTCATGTATGTGCACCATAAAAAAAAACTTTTGGGAATGATAGTATTTTTAATATTTAGTTCACTTTCTACATGATTTTGGCTCTTCCAGATTGGTTGGAATTGATCGGTATTGTCCTGTAAAGTGTCTTCATCCGAATGATACAAAATCGGGAAGATGTGCTTGCAATATGGTAATTGTAATTTGTAATTTAAAGTTAAAATAAATGACAAAAAATATTTGTCAACTTTCTTTATTTTTATTCAATAAAAAATGCTCAAAGAATAAACATTTGTGCTCCACACACTGTAAGTAATTGTCTATAACTATTATACTATATACTCGTACATACTTACATACATATACATATGTACATAATGTACAACAACTTAAGATACGATACATAATTTCTTACATTAGCTCATAGATTAATTATTGGCCTACAAAGTGTAATGGATTTACATATACATACATATGTACATATGTACGTGTACATACATATGTACATATCTATTATTAAAATCGGGCTTTTTTAAATTTACAAACAAAATACGGTTTAAACTTTAAAGCGTATAACATCTACAATCGAAATTCAGTTGATTTGAAATCAGTATTAAATCCGCAATGTATAACCTATATTTAGTATTTTTGATTTGTGAATCTTAAATTAAATGAAATATATTAACATGAACTGGGGCCAAATTACCGCATTCGATATCGAGTAAAATTGATCGTAATTTTCTTAGTTGAAATTATGGCATTCGATATCGAGCAAGAAATTTAGGACATTTTATCATAATTTCGAAATCGAAATCATTTTTCGATACGATAGTTCATTCGATCACGAGTGCGGTAATTTGGCTCCAGGGCTGGGTAGTATTTAAAATACATGTATGTATTTGAAGTACGTATTTAAAATACAAATACAAAATACGTATTTTGTATTTGTATTTTAAATAAATGACGTGAAAGTATTTTGTATTTTAAATACATGTCAAACAAGTATTCCCAGCTAGCCAATAGCTGTTTAATAGACGATTGTGACTAAAATACAATTCGCAAACGAAACTCCTGATGATTATTTGAGGAGTTACAATAACAAAACGATGTTTATTTTAAGTTTTTACGCACGTTCGCCGTTTAATCTTGCAATGATTAATATACAACTCTTTAAAGATATTTCAATCGTGTAAATCTAGCTTTATCTTTCATCTTTCTTTGAAACGATTGATTTTAATCTTGCAATCTTTAATCTTTAATCGACGATTTTTTTGCCACAATATGTTTGTTATTGTTTCTATTTTCATGCAATTAACGGTTAGGATTTCTATTTTGTCTTCTTTTGTTCGTTGATATTTGCATTAATGTTGTGTAAAGTGTTTTTTTTTAAGAATCAAATTTGATTCTTAAGATATCTTAAGATATTATAAATTATATGTGTTTATTACTAAACATTTATTTAAGAAAATAAAATCAAAAAATTTGTAAAGGAAAGTATGAATTAAATGTGTTTGTTATTTAGTAAAAAGTTTCAAGTTGAAAAAAGTTCAAAAGTTAATTTTGTTTTTTATAGATCTGTGTCATTCCAAATTCGCACATTGTGATGATACATACTATTATTAACAGAACTTTGTACATGCTAAAGACCGTATCGAAAGACGTTTAACAAGGCAAAATCAAACGAAATAACTTCCATTATTTTTTCAATATAAAGAAGCTGTTATATCTCTGTACATATATGACTTTTTACATATCCATAGGTACCATAGTTTGAATAAATTTTTTGGTTTCTTTATTAATTTTTTTCGTTTCATGAAGTATTCTATGTTAATTTTTTTATAAAGTATTTTATATTCAATAAATGAAAAATGTTTTTATTAATTAATTTGTAATACAAGAAATGAAATTGATTTCTTAATACATTGTAACGTAAATTGTTCATAAATAATTTTCAATAGTAAATATGACGATTTTATCACTAAAACAACGTAAAGTATCATTCTATGTATGTAAGCTTTAAAGAAAACTAGCGGGACTTTAACGAATTTCTGGAATTTTTTCTTAACCCACTTGGCGCAACCGTCCTTTTAAAAGCACATAAAATATACGGGAGAATACCGGGGTTGTACGTGCGTTTAAGTGCACATTTTTTTATATTGTCATTGTTTACTCTTTGTTGTGTGTCTTCTGAATCTAATAGCGTCAGTTGATAAAAGAAGTTTGTCTTGTTTGAATTGTGTTTTGTAAAAGTGCTTTTTTTTAAAATGTGCACAATGGAAACAAACTGGTAATTAAATCATTTACATAAGTATATTTAGCTCTTGTTTTTGTTTAAAAAGCAATTAGAAAAATATCGTAGGTAGACAACAAATAAATGGAAACCGAGCTCAAAGCTGTATTGTGGCGCCACGGTCCATTTTGCCACTGCTTCCTTTTAAAAGGACAGTGGCAAAATATACTACCTATTTTCATTACTTAATATTTTATGTGTTATTATGTAGTAAATTAAACCGAAAGGCATTGAACTTAAACGAAATTTTGGAAGAACTTGAGCAATGACGTTTGTGAGGCCATTTACGTTACACCGCCTGACAACGCTAATGCAGTTATAACAGATGAAGACAGTGGCGATGAAGATAATGTGTGCCTCAGCTACGTGCAGAGGCAGAAATGAGGTACAAAAATGTTCCTGAATGCGAGAGCGATGGTGATAGCGATGACAATATTACATTATCAGATCTAATCAAGCGCAAAAGGATTGCAGAACCAAGGCCAAGTAATAAAAACAATTCAAGAAATTGGCAGCAAATGTATATTGTTCCAAGCCTGCCACAATGGGAGGTATTTTCAGAATGCTACCAAAATCCAGATCCAATGAAAATATTTTTAAAGTTATTTGAAGATGGCATACATCCTAAGGAGTGCTTCTTGGCGTATCACACCCCAACTAAGATCATAAAGTTTATTATTTATTTTTTTATTTTATTAATTTTAATTATACAAATTATTTTTTGTTTAATATTGAATTGTTAATTTCGTTATTTTTTATTAAAAACAAAGTAGTATATTTACCCGATTCTGGGAAAACTATAGCTTTTTAGAAAAAATGTATTAAATAAAAAATGTTTAAATACCTATGAGGATTTATGTTTAGAAATAAAAATTTAAGTTTTCACAAAAAAAAGTTCCGGCGCTATCTGGGTTAAAGTTGTTGCAACAACAACTTCAACATCTAGGTAAATTCTGTGTCATCGTTTGAAGTTTTAGTTGATTATAAATAGCCGTGATGTGAAGAATAATTCAACAATTTATTAATAAAATCATATTGTGAAAAATATCTAACTTGGTAAGTAATAATGTTTGTTTTTTGTGCAAAAAAATGTTTATTGAAAATGAAAACCATTTTTATCATTTAAAAAACTATCATTTTCTAAAATGCATTGATGATTGTAGATGCTGCGGAATTTTGTTTGAACCAAATAAAGAATGAATGTAAAAATATCAAAGAGGTTTTAAAGCTGTGGCCTTAATACAAAGGGTCAAATTCAACACAATTCACAAAATCATTTTGAGTTGGGAAGATAAGTTTTTAAAATTATACAATTATTTAAAAAAAATCATACTCAAATTAAGGACAAAAATATAAACGAAATTATAACATCTATAAATAAAGATGAAATAGAAAAAGGTAATATGTAATTATTGCTAATTACATAAATGCTAATAAATAATTACTTCTTCTTTCAGAAAAAGAATTGTTCCATCTTAAACTTTTGTGGTGTCTGCACTATAACTTGCACCCAACAAACAAGTTTATCAGAAAAAATATCAATGGCAAGAGGGAATACGGCAAATTTACAAAATGAGAGAGATTCGCAAGAATCTTTTATTTATACAAACGAAATTACTATGTTGTCTTTGGAGGATCATTTCGATTTTTTATCTGCAAAAGGAGATCCAATCTTTTAAAATTAATAACTTTTTTATATACTTATTTGGATGGCCAACCATGCTATTTGATAGCTTTCAACGATCGTTTGATATATGTTTTAATTTAAGTCTTATCATTTGTTTAATGTTGAGTATCCCTTGGCTTCTAATCCCTTTTGGATATTTATTGAAAAATATTTATACAATATATCAAAAACTGTAAAAAATAATACTAAAGTTTGCCTACTTTTAGATGAGTTATCTAAAATGTGAATTATAAAAAACTTAGAAAAAAACTGTAATTGTTAAAAAAATATCTTATATTTAACACACTCTATTTAAGTTTTTTTTTTATTTAAAAACTGAATTCTTAATACTTTAATTTAATAGTTTATCTAACCATAATTACAAAACCTAAACTTTCTACAAATTTACAATATATTAAATATATGCATATAAAAAATTTAATACTTTTTTTTAATAAATATTCATATTTGAAACGAATATATTTTATATAATGACTTGTTTTCATTAGAATAATATTACGACGAAATATCGTTATATTAATGATATGTGTCATACTATTAATGTAAAAAAATCATTGCATTAAGAAAACAATTTAGTTGCATCAGTGACGTAATTCATTCCTAAAACGTAGAAAATCATTGTATTAATGTAAAATATTATTAGATTAATGAGACAATCGGCCCTGTTCTGTAAACTGAATCCGAGTAAATTTCTCGTTTTAAAACGAATTCACATTTTTTGGTGTTCTGTAAACCGAATTCACATAATTTATCTCGTTTTGAAATCGAGTAAGCAAACCTAGTCGAAAGTAAATCGAATGTGTAATTATTTTAATAAATGACTACAAAAATAACAAGAAAAACAAATGCAATATAAAATATGAAATCTTTTTTATTTATCCTATTAAAATTACATGGATTTTAATATATTTGAATTAAAAAAAAATATATTTAAAAAGCACCCTAAAATTTCTAGATATTTTTGCTTTAAGAGTGACAAAAAGGTTTAATGAACAAAACACGTTTTTTTTATAGAGAATATAAAAGGCATTTGAATAAACAACACTCTTGTAATAATATTGAATATTATACATTAAATTTTAATGACAAACACTTTATAACTAAATTAAATTTTAATTCAAAAAAACTTATTTAAAATAAAATAATTGCGCAAATCACAAGTATTTTGCAAAAACACCATTTATTTTTAACATGGCGATCACAATTTTTTCTTATATCTTTCTTTTTATTTACAAATTGTGAATTTTTTTAATCAACAGCTGGCATTGACGTTTAACTAAAAATTCGAACATAATTCCGAATCATATCAATACGAGTAATTTGCAGAACACCAAAAAGCGATTTATTCGGTTTTAGAAATTTCTCGTTTTTAAAAACGATTCCATTTACAGAACAGGGCCGAATATCATTAAATAAATGCAGTTTTTCATTTTATCCACGACAAAGTTACATTCCAATAAGGACATAATTTCATTGTAAATACTAAATGTTTTCATTGCAATTATGACAACTTACATTTCTGTAACGTAAAGTTTCATTATATCAATATTTGAGTGTATTAATATTAATGACATAATTTCATCATATTTCTGAAAATTTTTAACCTAATGAAACAATTTTCATAGCTGGAATTACGCGTTACGTTGGTTGAAAATCGATGACAAAATCGTTACTCTAATGTAAAAAAAAAAACATTATATTTACGAAGCTTTTTCTTTTGGTGTACATACGATAAATGGAAGTATTTTGCATTTTAAATACCGCAAACCATGTATTTTGCCCAACACTGATAATGACAAAATTAAAACTGATTTATTCAAATCAACACATTTATAAATGAATTGATCAGAATTTATTTGATCGATAAATTGTGTCTGAAATCAAATATTTGTGTTTAGCATGAATTTATTAACTTACGAGTACATACATACATATATGAAGATTCTTTGGCTAGACTGACGATCACCAAACAGCCCACGCCACCCCGTGTCGTGCTTTTATATTCTTTTGATCGTTTAAACAAATTTTATTAGTTTTTTAAATTTATTAAACACTTGTTGAATAACATATACATATGTATGTATGTAGATTCTGACGTGATTTTGAAATAAAACTATTTCAGTCCACACTTTTCGTAGGTTGTTATTCTTTTCAAAAAGAAATTCTGTGAAAATTCCCCCCCTTTTTTTTCTAACTTGTTCACTAAAATAACTATATATTATCTATTAATAAATTGGACGAGATGGTTTAATGATACGTACTACATAACATGCATACATACAATATTAGATCACAGTATGTATGTATATAATGTAGCGTACATATGTACATATGTATATAAAATACAATAATACACATACATACATACATACACTGAAAATAATTCATTGCACATTTTACTTTTTTTCCTTTTAGATTTTTAGATTTAATTTTTGGTAGCTCCATTTTTCGTTCACTATACGAAATTTTCATGTTAATTTTCATAGTCTATTGAAATTTTACTGTTAATTTTGTAACCAATGGTTTTACATTGACCTTATATGTTGCCATTATCGGCAAAATCAAAAGGGGAGAAGGCATGCCGCAACGATGGCTGACTTTAAATAAAATTTTGTAAGCAATTAAAACAATTATTTCGTTAGATTGTATTCACATATGGCGAATTTGTAAAAAAGGGATATAAATCCGCAATTTCTAAACGGTAAGTCCGATTGCAATAAATTGATTTTCAAGTTCATCAGATGACAGTTTAAGAATTTGTTTTACTTAAACAAATAGTTGTGGTTTTAAATTCGTTTAAAGTAACAGATTTACTTTATTTAGGGTACACACTACGTGTTTTTGCTTATGTATTTTTAAGTTTACAACTCACATGTTTTTCTTTATGTCTGTCAAAATTGGTTATGTTGCATATGGGTTTTAATTTTTGGTCACCAACTTGTATGTACAATTACACGTGACATCGCCATGATTAAAACAGCTGATACGCTTAAATATTATTCTTTTTTTACACATAAATTTCCATGTCGTTTCTTTAAAAAATGCGTTAAAGCCGCTACAAAGCGTCACTAAATTGCCGGCGTCAAAAATATTGATTTAAGGTTTTTCGTTTTTTAATTAATATACAAGATGTGGAGCTTGTATCAAAAAATTTTTAAATAATTTATATCATTGTTATTAAATTATCAAAATGGGATAAAAAAAAATATTTAATTTATCACTTATGCAAATTCTTCATACGGACGGCTAATGATAGCGCAGATATTTAACCGTCGACAAATCTTTTCGCCTGGCATATACATTTGAAAACATGTGTTTGAACATAAGAAAATAGACCGTGTTCTAATCGAAAAAATACATATGTATTTCCACATGTATTTTACACAAGCAAAGTTTTTGAGGTCACCAACTACATGTTTTTACTCCCTTATGTAAAATTTGACATATGCAATGTAAAAAACACGTAGTGTATATGCACCTTTAAATTCAAAGAAATTTAAAAAAGTATTTAAATATTAAGCGATGAACTAGTGAAATCTGTCCTTAAGAAGAAACCACAAAAGAAGGATGATTTACTTAACACTTTTTAATTTAATAATGTCTGATATGGAATCAAATATTGAATAAGAAATAGAATTATTTGTCTCGGAGGTTAAGAATGGATTGTTTATACAACAATTTGCTAACAATGTTGCCCACAAACGATGTGAACGATGCTTTTCGTCGGTTTCATTTATTGGATTCATACAAATTAAATCAAGATTAATTATATATACAGTAAAAATTCGATAATCCGTATAATTGATTGCAGACCCCAATACGGATTAGCGAATTATCCGGATTACCGGAATACTACGCATGTATGTATTTATTAAAAATTATAATAATTTATAGCAAAATTAAGCATAAAAACATAAATATTAATTTATACAGTTTATTTAAAATAAAAAATACACATTTACATACAAACATTCGTAACAATAAATAATATGTAATAATTTTTTTTAATAAAGTAATCTAATACGGTTGTTTGTCGCGAACTTGTTAAACTTCTTTCTAATGCTTTGTCACGTAATTCATGAAGAATTAAGAGTTTTTCTACTCTTACGCCATTTTCTTCGGCCCACTTTATTGAGACATCCAAACTTTGAACAGCATCCTTGGCTTTTACGAATTGTAAAGGGCGTAAATTTTCATCCTCTTCATCTTCTGAGGATATCTGATACCGTTGAGTTATTATCGTTAATCCATTCTTTTACTTCTTTGGTATTGAAATTTATTTGAAAAGAATTTTGAGGCATGTCTGATAATAATGTAATATTATTTTCATCGTAATCTAGCCTTTCCTGCAAAACGGACAAAGGCAAATCATCTACAGAGTCCCATTTATCCGGAAACAGAGATCTAAGCACTCTATCACTGACTTTTCTCTAAGAATTTATAATTTTGAATTGAATAATGAAATAACTAAAAACGGTTGTTATTCAATCCGGTTTATAGAGTTGCAATCAATCCGGATTACAGAATACGCAATGAGCTGCAAAATTCTGTCCGGATTACTGAATAGTCCGGATTAGTGGAGTCCGGATTATCGAATTTTTACTGTACTTAATAATTTTAAGAAGCTTTTTTAAGATTGAACGATAGTATTCCATTGTTTTTAAAATAATATATGTAGGCGAAATGACATACGAGTGCATATTTTTGTAAATCTAACATTTCAATGTAATGTTTGAAAATTATTAATGGTTTGTAAACTTTTAATAAATTTAAAATTTATGAGGACAGAAAATATTTGTTTTCAAACATTTTTATATTTAACTTAAGTTACTTTTTGAAATAAATAGGTTTTGTTTTAATATGAACAAAAATCTTTTATTATCCCGGAATTCCAGGATTTTTATGTTAAAAATCCCGAATCCCAGGATTTGAATAACCAGTCCCGTTTGACTCCCTAATATTTATTAATTTCTGAAAGCTAACTTTAAGAGAAAATTTTTAAAATTATAGCTATTTTTTTTTTTTTGTAAAATTTAAGTTTAGACAAATGTTTACAAATAGCATAGTTTATATCCAATAATAATAAAAATAATAACCGATTTTATATGGCACAATATTTTCTTAATTATTATACAAACCCGCTCCTTATGTAGACAATATGGGTAAAAATTTTAAAAATTGCATTTTTGTAATATCTAAATGGCCTGTTTTTGTATACTGATTTTTTTTCAGTGTAGACATAAAAACATCTCTACCCAGCCTTTAAATTAAATGCGCGTTCCCTTAGCAATAATCAAGTTGGCTATATTGGTTATTTTTAGCACTAAAGTTAAATATCAAGTGTTGTAATATACCGACCGACGTTGTACGCTTTAGAATTTGGATACCGAAATTTGCTGCCACTTAAATATACACACGTAATATATATGTATATGAATGTACATATGTATAAAAAAGAGGGCTGACGATTCTTTGCATTAATAAAATACATTAAAAAAATATCACAAAAAAAAAGCATAAGAATTTCTACGTAAAAATGTTTAGACGTCGTTTCATTTTTGATGGTAGCGCAAAACTTTTTTTTCATTATTTTGCGTTTGTTGCCAAGTATTAGAAGAAACGTAACAAGTGTTTTTGTACCCTAAAATTAGAGATGTATATGTATTCTTACGCTGTCAGTAGGTTTATAATAGGAATGCCAAACGGAACTGGATTTTCAAATCCCGGGATTGACCATATTTTGACTATAAAGACCACTTCCGAATATCACTTAAATGCCGAATCACTATCAAATTGGAATTCAACACAAATAGTCTACACATATATATAAATGGTCACTCTCAATATGATGGCGAACAGTCCATATTTGACCGTACCCCCCATATGAAGACCACTTAAATCCATATATATATATACATATATATTTATGTATATACATATATATATTTATATTATAAATTTGTTTGTAAGTTTGCTTGTTTGTTTTAAAATCATGTCTAAACGGCTGAACCGATTTTAGTCTTAAAGGGAATAAAAACGACTAATGGCCGAATTCACAGTATTTAGTTAGCTAATGACAAAGGCTTAACTAATGATTCTTTATTCGCAATGCTTAGTTTGCCATAAGAATAACAAGTAATAGTTAAACAATAGTTAGTATTTTAGTTTACCAATGGTTAACTAATGACTGAGAATTCGGCCATAAGAAGTGGTATTTTGTTCTTAATCTTAATAAGTGATCTACAGACTCGAACCTTTAAATACTGATATATCAAAAACATTCAAACTTAATGGGTAAAAAGGGCAAAGATTTGTATTTTTGTACTTTTTTGGTACCATTTTTATCTGTTGTTTTAAGACAACGAAATTTTTGAGAAGTAAATTTTTCATAATACAACACCTAAATAGTAATAACGGGTAAAAATGGGAATTTTACATTTCTTTGAAAAAGGACTGTTGGTGTCTTACTCGTACAGTTTTAAATATGGATTCTTACAATGAAATATAAGTTAAACCTAAAATTAGAGGCCCAAAAAGTGAAAATCGTGAAGTTGGTACTTTTTGTATAATTTGTTTTAAACGGATAAAAATAATTTTTTGGCGTCTTAGATTCACTCAGATATTTATTTGCAAATCATCTTTTCCATCAAACGACTGATAATAAGGGAAATTTGGTTGTCCTTTGAAACTAATGAACGACTAACATATAATTTTGAATATTTATATTATTTTTAGATACTTTTTTGTATTTTATGTCGCTCTCTGCAATCAAAAAAATATTTATTAGGAAAGGTCTTTTTCGGTAGTCAACCTTCAAGGATTATTAAGTACATAAGATTTAAGTATATTTCTATATAAGAGATCAAAAGTTTAATAGTCTACTAGCATTGATGACCTTAATGTTGTTTGATGTTACCCATATTTATTTACATACATACATATATAAACAGTAGTCTTACATACAAAACTACTCAATCGGGGCATTTGTTCCTTTAAAAGCCATTATGATCTTATAACTTATGGACCAAGATGTGAAAATAACGAAGGCTATTCATATTTTAAATGTAAGTTTACTTATTTTCAAAAAATCTACGATAAGCAAGCTCAAATATACGTTTGGAAAAGAAACTGCTATAATCAGCACCCTACCAGAAATTAAAAATCTGAATATCAATATTGCTTTGTCCAAAAATTAATTTTTTGAAATAATTAATGAAAAAAATGCTGTCCCATAAATGAATTTGAGTAATGTTTTTTTTTCTCCTACAGAATGAACTACCACTTTACAGACGAAATATGATTCGTTTGTGTGCTATTCCTAAAGCAGATTACCAAAATATTACCAAATGATCAGCGACCAGGAATTAAAGGTCAAAAATATCTCGGGCAAAGCCGGGTATAAAAATCACCAAGAAGTCAAAATTCAACACACGTAATCCGTATATACATACATACAAATCGTTGTAATAAATTTCATAATAGTCGGTTCATGTTTGAGTATAGCCCCATATAAAGTCCATTTCCGGAAATCACTTAAATGTCTTATATGCATCAGTAGCAAGTTTAAGTTCGACACAAATAGTCCATACGTATATAGAATTATTCACACCCAATTTTATGATGATCGGTTAATACTTGACCGTACCTCCCATATAAAGTCCACTTCCGGAAATCACTTAAATGCGCATAAATTTCTTATAAAAATCATTATCACGTTGAAACTCAACACAAATAATTATCCTACAGAATTTCATGATGAAATTGAATTCGAAAACTCATTAACCTACATAAACATACGTATCGAACCGAAATTTTACACAGATCAGTTATGTATGTAAAAATTATACTATTGACTTTTGTAAAAGTTGGTACATAATTGGGCATACGGGAGCTATGCTATGCAAGCTCCACTTCCAAGAATAACCACAGAGTATACAGATGGGACAAAAAGCCAAAATCTGTTTTCTAGGGTACTTTGGTACTTAATTTATTGTGTGTTAAAGTAAATCTCTCCATGTTATGCGCTGCACAAATATAAACAAAGTGTAAATTTTTGATTACCAGTATAATTTTAATATGCATAAAATTCTTATAAATATCGTTATTGAGATGAAATTCTACTAAAATAAACGTAAAATAAATAGAAATTACGCTACAATATTTTATAAAGTTTGCCCCATAATAAATTCGGTACAGCCGAATATAAACTCTTACTTGTTTCCACTGAAATTAGTCCTGAAAAACAAAAAATCGTAGAATACCTGTCCGTTTTCTGTTTCGGTTTTAAGTCGTGAAAATTTGCGTTTTCGGTTAAAACCGACCACGAATCTCTAATAAATAACATATGTACATAACAGATACAATGAAGAAGTCAATTATATATTTCTTAAAAGTGATGCCAATAAGATTTAATAGCGAAATTCACAATCTTGTGTAAATGGTCTTGCATCATTGCAAGTAGACAGTAGTAGCATGTGCATTTCTGTATGTTTTATTAGTGTAGAGCATAAATATTTTGCAAATGCAATGATGCAAGACCATGTACACAAGATTGTGAATTGCGCCAATTAAATAGTTTGTTTATCGTCCATAGAACATTCATACGTACATGTACATATGTACGAGTATGTACATACATATGTATATGAAAATAATTTTATGCCATTAGCTAACATGATTCGAGAAGTGTTGAAATAGGAGTTCTAGCTAATAGAGGCTTAGAGAAATGTATTTATTGTTGGATGTTGATGAAATGTCTGAGAAATATTTAACATTATATTGGAGGCAAAAAATATAAAAATTAACCCTTTCATGCTCTTGGGACTTAAATGATTGGAAAAAGTATATTGCAATATTTTGACTCTAATAGCATGTAAAGATTAATTGAAATTTTGGCTTCTTAATAGAAATTATTTCATTATACCCTACACCACAATAGTGGGGAGGGTATATTGGATTTGTGCTGCTGTTTGTAACGCCCACCCACCTTAAAGTATACCGATCGACTCAAAATCACTTTCTGAGTCGATTTAACGCTGTCCGACCTTCCGTCTGGCTGTCCATGTAAAGCTTGTGCGCAGGGTACAGGTCGCAATTTTGAAGATATTTCAATAAAATTTAGTACGTGATATTTTTTCGGCCCAAGGACGGATGGGATTGAAACTGGTGGAAATCGGTCCATTATTTCACTTGGCCCCCATACAAATGTCCTCCCGAAATAGTAGTTTAAAGATCATAAATGTTTGAATTATAAAAGTATGCAAACAAATCACATCTACAAATTTTATTATGATCGGTCCATAATTAGTCAAAGCTCTCATATCAGGCCCACTTCCGAAAATCACTTTAACGATCATAACTCTCTCAAAAATGTTGGTATCGAAATAAAATTTGACACAAATAGGTTTCTTATATACAGAAATAATGATACCTAATTATTTATATCGAGATAAAGTTTAACACATATAATATTTATATTCAAATAAATGATTTTTCTGAAAAACCGTTTTATATATATACTAGGTGTAGGGTATTATATGGTCGGGTATTATATATACATTCTTCCACTAATTTCGTATAATTTTAATAAACAAAACATTTAACATTAATTAAAAATCTATTTTTTGCACTTATCTACGACAAATGGCAGTTAACTTGATTAGTAAATATTATGTATTGTAAATCAAGTTTACTTTAAACTTCAACGTAAATATAATCAAAAGAAAAAGTTTTATTTTATCTACTGCTTACTGTGGGAAAAAACTCAGGATATCCGTAAACCATGAACTGTAAGTAAGTCTCTCTAGACGTGATAGAGAAAAGTAATAGCAGTGTGTAGCAATTAAGGCGTACTTTTTATTAACTGAATTAAATCTGGCATATACATTTTGCAATTATTGCCAGATTTTATTGAAAAAAAAAAAAATGCAAAACAAAACTTTTAAAATTCAACTGTGATGCTGATAAATGTATTTTGCTATTTAATTTCGATTTAATTTAAATTCGTACAACTCTTTCTGTAGTTTAGCTAATGTGATACAATCTTCCTCAGTTTATATGAAACGGTTTATAAACGATTACATATATTTATAAGCTTAATCATCAGGTATGTACAGGTATGTAGGGTGGTCCAAAAAAAAAAAATTGCGGATGTTCCCGACTAATATGAAAATTTGATTCATTTTAAGACTACGTTGCTCCAAGGGAACTATATGTAAATTTGGTATCATATGAAATGTCTTTGAGAGGCGCATTCAATAGGTTATCAAAAATTAAAAAAAAAATGTTTTTAAATTCAAAAATTTTGAAAATTTCAGACAAAATTTTAGTGTTTTTTTATTTTTTCATAGAATTTACTTAAATAAATATTGAAATTTCTTGATTATAAACATCATGCAATTTAACCCAAATGGGTTTCCCGTTTTTAAGAATTAAGGTTTGAAAAAAAATTAATAAAAATTTAAATAGGTAGAATTTTAAAAAACGGGAAAAACCATTGGGTTAAATTGCATTATGTTTATAATAAAGAAATTTCAACTATTTATTTAAGTAAATTCTATGGTGATCAAGCTCACCAAATATTGACCCCAGGACAAAAAAATTGAGAAACGTAGTCTTAAAATTAATCAAATTTTCATATTAGTCGGGAACATCGATACCTTATTTTTTCTCCATACAAACGGGGCCACCCTAATGTACATACATAGTACATACTCGTACATACATATGTACATATGTCTAAAATTTATAAATAAATAACATGCTGGAGAATCAGTATGGCGAGTCTTTCGGGTTGTCTGCAGATACTTGGGGTTAATCGAACTCGAAACCCGCACACTGTGAGAACCAATTAAGGATTACAAAAAGTGCGTCTTGTTAAGAATTGTTAAGATAAAGTATACAGAACATACAGAATTTGACTTTTCATTCAATTATATTTCATACAAAAGTATTTATGTACATACTCGTATGTATCTATTGTACAAGTACTATATTACGAATACATACATATGTATGTATGTACATTAGAGTGCCTATTCCCTATATGGGAAAATTTGTTTTGAAGGAATTTGTTTCACGGCACCCCCCAGATTGGTTCGAATTGCTAAAAAAAAATACTCCCTTAAAAATCTGAGCTCAATCGGATTAGGGGAAAGGGTGCCCCTGAGCCGCCCAAAATTAGCAGAATAAAATTGTTAAAATTTGAAAATTGTTAGTAAAAGTTATAGACAAAACTCAGAGGAACAACCGTTGCTCACAAATTTTTTTCGTATCTCCAATATCTACTAAATTAAAAAAAAAACAAGTAAGAGTGCTATATTGGCTATGCCGAATCTTATATACCCTTCACCTTTGTTGTGGATTCAATTCTTACCATAATTTACAGAGTTTGTCTGATGTTCATAATAATCTTGAGTGTAATTTAACAAACAGAGTATAAAAAAGGGGAACAATTCGGTTTTAGTGACTTTGCTCACGGGAGCCAATTCTGGGCCGACCACCATAAAATTTAGTACAACAATTTATTTGCCTATAAAGATTATTCATGTTAAATTTTAGCCGTTTAACATTATTTATATCTGTTTTATACGTATTTAAGTGAATTTTGGAAGTGGACTTTATATGGGGGCTATGGTCAAACATAGACCGAACTAAAAAAAATTTTATTTTTTTTGCAGTTGTTTCTTTGGCCAGAGTGATGAATGTTATTTTTTCAAGCTAAAATGGCCTAAAAAAATTTCGTTTTGCGATTTATTTTTGCATAAAACTTATTATTGCTGAATTTCGTCTTGATATTCCAATTTTATAGGCATTTATGTATAATTGAGCAATATTGCGGGAAGATTTTTGTATGGGGGCTATGAGAAATCATGGACCATACTATTTTCTGCACACTTTCTTCTTTTATCATAAAAACAACGTATACAAAATTTCATGGTATTATCTGCAATATATTTCAAAATATTGCAATAAAATATCAAATTTTTATGGAGGTTGTCTCACATATTGGTCCATAACTCTGGTTGGCCTAAGCCGATTTTGCTGATTTTAAATAGCAAACTTCTCGAAAGCATGTCTGACAGAATTATTGAAGATCTGGATCCCGAAGATATCTGTTAACTTCAAAAAACTGATTTCAACATCCAGACAGATAAGGATATATATACTTAGGGTCGGAAAATTATATTGTAGAAATTACAAACGCAATGACAAACTTATATATACCCTTCTCATGAAGGTGAAGGGTATAATAAACGAAAAACCATGGATTTATACATATGTATGTATGTTTATATGGGTGATTTTATTTACTTAAGTTTAGGCATTACTTGAGAAAAAAATTGAAGCATTGATATTTTAAATTTATTTGTAGCAAGTATTTTTTTGTTTTTTTTTTCTAATATTTTTTATCGTTAAAAAATATCTACTTTGATTTAGATGAATTAAGATTTTCAGGTAAGGATTTTGGGACTACATATATTAATGAAATGACGGGAGTTGCCGAATTTAAGCCGTACAGGTTAACATGTATTAACCTTTTTGGCTTTTATGCGGGAATTCCTGTTATTCACTTGTCTTTAATTAAACTAATGACGGGAATTCCCGCTAATACTCAAACAAGTTTTTTAGCTGCTACAGCTGATTTGTGTTATTCTTTGTACAAAGTGAGAGTTGCTATTATAAAGACACCTGCGATGTACGCACGGTTGATAAAGTTGGTACAATTGTACTTTTTTTTGGTACAATTCAAAACTAAAAAGTACGATGGTACCCCTGTGGCTTATTTGGTACCATTTCATAATTTTTCAAATCCAAACATATTTTTAATTAATAAAAAATGGCAACGCTTATTTACTGAATGAATATTGTAAATAGATTTTTGCACTTGTTTATTGGGAATAAATAGCAGGTGGTTTTTAGTATTCAGCTGATGTTTTCTTGTTGTTGTTAAACTGTATATATAAAATAAAGAGAGCAATTGTAAAGTTTATGCAGTTTGATAAAAAAAAAAAGGGAACGAAATGCTTAGTGTAGAGTAGCTGTCATCTTGTTAAAATACATGGCGCGCGCGTAATTTTTTTTAACGACTAGAAAAAACTTCAATACGGTTTTTTGCAGTATGAAAGCGTCGTCTTAGTTTTTTGCAAGTGGTACTAAAATAAAACTCTTGTTGTTACAACTTTAATATATGTACATATGTAGCAACTGGTGTGTTATCAAAAAATGTATAGATTTGATCTCATTTATTTGAATGTAAATTACTAATATTTTATATGACCATAATTATCTACATATACATATGTACATTATATTATACATATACATATGTACATATAATTAATGAACATGCATTTATTTATTTTTTGTTATCTTTCCTATATATATTTATTTCCAATATTTCGCTATCGCAATGGATAGCTTCTTCATAATAATAATTATTTTATTATAATTCAAAACTTTTATTATCCCTGAAGAAGCTATCCATTGTGATAGCGAAATATTGGAAATAAATATATATAAATAAATTAAATATTTTTATATAAAATTCAAGTGACCTTATTGCTTGTAAAATGTACCAATGAATTTTAAGTACCTTTTGTTTTTGTTGTATTTAATTTTTGTTTATTAAAATAAAATTTAAAAAAAAATTATTTAGTACTATTGGGGTCGACAAAGTACGATTTTAAAAGTTCGTTGGTACGATATTGGTTTTCTCATTTGTAATAAATCAGCGAAGGGAAGGAAGACCCGGCTTCATGTGTGGTATAGATTATGAGTTAGCACGAAAAGAACGTAGAACTGAACAACGAAAGGAAATAGAATTTCAAAGAAAGGAGCGCAGCTTGTTGAAGCAAAAAAAAATGAATTGCAGCAACAATTATATACATACATATATATTTTTTCGAAATTAATTAACGTTTTTGCATTAATTTTTCACTCTTCGTCACTGCAGATCAAGAGAATAATTATGAACATTTTCCAGTAGTTACCTCCCTGCTCCTCAAAAGAAAACTAGAGGAAAAGTGGTAGCAATAACAGGAAAACTTGCAGTTCATATCATTGTCGCAACAGCTGAATCGTTGGGTAATAATATTGCAAATAATAATATCGGTTCGTGCTTCTAGACAAAAACTACTTTGATACAGTTTGTCTCCATTGGGATGGAAAATTACTGCCTGCCTTAGAAGGAAAGGAAAATGTCGACCGTCTTCCAATTTTTATAACAAACGGAAACATTGAGCAGTTGCTGGAAGTACCTGTGTAGTGTACTCCTTAAGCGTACACTGCATACCTAGCACTACTATTGATTTCCCAACATACTGTCTCAGATACTGTAGAGTGAATGTCACACACATCACAATGTGTTTGAACATTACAAATGGCATCAAGTGACAGTCTAGACTCTAGAGGCACTGACTAATCAGAAACTTGTGACCGCATTCTTTTACTTATACGTAGGTATCTGGTAACCGTATGTCGGGAAATCAATAGTAGTGCTAGGTATGAAGTGAAAAGTTGTACTGGAAGAGCACAAGCACATGCTATTTGCAAATCGCTTTTTGAATGGGGTCTACAAGATTATGTAAAAGCTTTAATATTCGATACAACAGCAGTTAATACTGGACGATTCAATGGAACTTTTTCCATAATGGAAAATACACTAGAGAGGGATCTGCTACATATGTTTGGCATGTAGGCATCACATCTTTGAACTTATTCTTAAAATCGTTTTTGATGTTAAATTTTGTAAGACAGGTCCTAATGTTCAAATATTTCAATGATTTCAGAAGTGTTGGCCATCAATAAACATTGATAATTTCAGGATTAGTTTATGTGATGTAGAACGAATTACAAATTTTCTTAATAATGTTCTTCAGGAAAAATAACCGCGAGATGACTATAGGGAATTTATAGAACTTGTTCTAATATTTTTCGGAAAAACACCAACCTGATCATGTATAAAATTTCGAGCCCCAGGCGCTATGCATCATGCAAGATGGATGTCAAAGGCAATATATGTATACCTTGAAAATATTTTTGTTTAGAGACGAGTTCGATTTAACAGAGGTTGAACTAAATGCTATTTGCGATGTTTCTATTTTGATTGTCAAAGTGCACGTTGAGGCTTGGTCTTGCGCTCCATCACCTATAAAAGCTCCGTATCACGATTTTATGCTTCTTACAGTATTACGTCATTATCAAAGCGTTGAAAGTGAAATTGCTACCGTCGTTTTTGCAAAATTTTGCAGTCATCTGTGGTATCTAGGGACACACAAAGCGTTGCTTTGGCATGTTTTAATGAAAATGTACCAATCGAAATAAAAAAAAAAATGGTAAAAGCTTTGAAGAATGAATCTGATGTAAATAGCAAAAAGCCCCTAATAAACACTTTGAACGTAGATGATGTTATCAAAAAAAGTATTGCACAGTTTATTAATATAAACACTATAGCATTTTTTAATCGTTTTGAATTATCTGAAGAGTGTTTACAAACAACTCCCACAAAATGGCCGAGTAACAAAAAGTTTATTGAAGATAAAAGAAACTCTTTCAGGTTTAAAAGTAGTGAACGATACCGCTGAAAGGGGAGTCACATTATGCAGGAATATAATTATATTTTATCAAGAAGCGAAGAACAAAAACATATATTTTACAAATTGTTAAGGATTGCCGTTTACGTTTTCTAAATTGCAAATAAGGAAACCTTTTGTAACTATATAAATTGAAACAAAAAACAAAGTCATAAACAAATACTTGCTACAAATAAAATTAAAATATCAATGCTTCAATTTTTTTCTCAAGTAATGCCTAAACTGAACCCCTTGGTCCACGATGTCGAACGATAACGTTCGCTTAGATAAGACTTAAGACACAAACTTGATTGTGGAATAAACAAACTTGATTGAGTAAAAAAATAAATACGATAACAAGTTTGTATCTTAAGTCATATCTAAGCGAACGTTATCGTTCGACATCATGGGCCAGGGGGTAAGTAAATAAATCACCCATATAAACATACATACATATGTATAAATCCATGGTTTTTCGTTTATTTATTTTTTTTTAATTCAGTAGATATTGGAGATACGAAAAAAATTTGTGAGCAAAGGTTGTTCCTCTGAGTTTTGTCTATAACTTTTACTAACAATTTGTTTTTGTAAAATAGATATTAAAGAAGTTATTGACAATCAAAGTCAAAAATTAGGTATTTTGCTAATTTTTGGCGGCTCAGGGACACTCTTTCCCCTAATCCGATTGAACTGAAATTTTTAAGGGAGTATTTTTTTTAGAAATTCGAACCAATCTGGGGGGTGCCGTGAAACAAATTTCAACTTTGAAAAATAACTGGCACTCTAATGTACATATAGGTATTGAAAATATGTACAAACCACATTCACCTATTTGTTTATTTATTTACAATATATTGTAAAAATAAAATCGCTATATATGTATGTATGTACAAGTATGTAGTATATCTACCTGTTATGCACCTGTCTATTTAGTAATTTAAACAATATTGCATTAAAAAGCTGAATAGAAAGAAAGTAAGAAAATTATTACAGGAAAAGAAAAGAAACACAAAGCGACATAATACATACATACATACGAGTAGGTACATACCCGTATGTAGTTTAGTGTAGTGTAGTTTGGTGTGGTGTACAAGGAGAGATAAAATTACAGTTACTGTGTTGTTCTTTTGCCATCCGCATGTTGTTGGCCATTTGAGGAGACATGTTCTTGTTTTAATTGGCCTAAATCAATATAGTAATTGATGCTATAGTTGGATCAAGTAAATTGCAGATACTGATAATGGAATTTAAAAAGCTTTTCCATTTTCCACCACTGCTACTACCACCACTAATATCACAATTACAAACTCATTTATTAACGAAGGCTATCGTAAAAGTTCTTATAATCAGAATCATAATCAATATTTTATATTTTGTTCATTTTGTCATAGCATGATATTTTTTTTTTGTATAATTTCATAAATAATTTTAGGGTTTTAATAAATTGTCACCTTGTTTAGTTTTCTCTGCTAATTATAAATTTGTGCAACGTTTTTATACCCTTCACCTTCATGAGAAGGGTATATGTATCGGGTTTTCCAATAGCTACTTGACAACTCTGAATTTAAATTGTGAACGCACTATTTCACTGATCATCTAATTGTTGCTTTCTTTTTTTTCAGTAAACTTAACATTTTCGTTATGGTAAAGTACACGAAGGAACAACGTTTGGAAATTATAAAAATGTACTACCGAAATTCGGAGTCGGTGACCGCAACTTTAAGAGCGTTAACTCCAATTTTCGGTCGTAATTATCGCCCTAGTAGACAAGCAATAACAAGTTTAGTGCAAAAATTTGAGTCTACATATTCATTGTGTGATGCTGTCGTGCCAGTGAGACAACGGCCTGGTCGAAGTTCCGAAAATATCGCTGCCGTTCAGGCGTCCGTAGCAAACGATTCAAATCAGTCGATTCCGCGGCGTTCTCAAGAACTGGGCATCCCCAAGACCACTTTATGGCGAATTTTGCGTAAGGATCTGGGTTTACACCCATACAAGATTAAGCTGACTCAAGAATTGAAGCCGATGGACCATTTGAGTCGACGTACGTTCTCCGATTGGGCTCTGGAGAAGATGCACCAAGATGATGAATTTCATCGCAAAATCATCTTCAGTGACGAAGCTCATTTTTGGCTCAATGGGTTCGTCAATAAGCAAAATATGCGTTATTGGTCTGCTGAAAATCCACATGTGCTTCACGAATCACCACTTCATCCACAAAAAATTACTGTTTGGTGCGCTTTGCATGCCGGCGGCGTCATTGGGCCATATTTTTTCGTCGACAATAACGATCGTCACGTTACTGTGAATGGCGATCGTTATCGCGCAATGATTAGCGATTATTTTTGGCCCGAATTGGAACACATGGACTTGGATGACATGTGGTTTCAACAAGACGGTGCCACAAGCCACACAGCACACGTTACAATCGATTTACTGAAGAGTAAGTTTGACGAGCGTGTTATCTCAAGAAATGGACCAGTCAATTGGCCGCCTCGTTCTTGCGATTTAACGCCTCTAGATTTTTTTCTTTGGGGCTACGTCAAATCATTGGTCTATGCCAACAAGCCGACAACGTTGGAAGAACTTAGAGCCAACATTGAACGCGAAATAGCGGCCATTCCGGCCGAAATGTGTGACCGAGTCATCCAAAATTGGGTCCAACGAATCGACCACTGTCGACGTGGCCGCGGTGCCCATATGAACGAAGTCGAGTTCCATTCATAAATGTTTTGAATGTATTTTAAGTCGGTAATAAAGTTTTGGAAATATCTCAAACGGTTTGCGTTTTATTTAAAAAAAAAGTTGTCAAGTCCTTATTGGAAAACCCTTTATATAAGTTTGTCATTCCGTTTGTAATTTCCACAATATAATTTTCCGACCCTAAATATTCTGGATCTTTACAGATAGCGGAACTATTAAGCCATGTCCGTCTGTCTGTCTGGATGTTGACATCAATTTTCTGAAGTCGCCAGATATCTTCGGGATCCAAATCTTCAATAATTCTGTCAGACATGTTTGTTATTTAAAATCAACAAAATCCGTCCATAAATAACGGAGATATGAGCAAAAATCCGAGACAACCTCTGAAAATTTCATCAACTAAAAAAATAAACAACAGATGGCGTTGATCACACAAAGTTTATAAATATTGTTACTAACATTTTTTCATCAACAGATGGCATGTTTAACATCAAAGTGTTCAAAAACTTTAAGTGTGTTCTTAAGCCGTAATATAAGTGTGTAAAAAGACAGTGTGTTCATTTTTAAATTGTGCTTGTGTACATTTAAATAAATAAAGACTCGTTATACATATTTTCTT
Source organism: Bellardia bayeri (assembly GCA_950370525.1). NCBI lineage: Eukaryota > Metazoa > Arthropoda > Insecta > Diptera > Calliphoridae > Bellardia > Bellardia bayeri. The sequence continues at coordinate 48,843,027 of OX493265.1, read as the reverse complement.
TGAATTACTTGACGCTTTTATTTTGCAATTAAAAATAATCCGGTTTATTTAAAGGAAATAAACCACCGTTTTTAAAAGGTAAAAACGTAACAATACAATATATATATGTATGTATGTATATAATATAATTATGCATCCACAACAAAGGTAAAGGGTATATAAGATTCGGCATAGCCGAATGTATCACTCTTACTTGTTTTAAATTAGGTATATTGTCTGATTTTATTTCGCCACGTTAGTAAATATTTCCAAAAGTTTATACATCCATTGTTTTCTCAGAGTAAATATTTTATTTTAAAACTGAAATGCACAAGCTTAATTTATATGTACTCGTAGTTTGGACTTATTTTGTTGGAACTAAAATACATATTTATTTCCATTAAATTTGAAATTAAAAATCAAAAACAACTTAGAAACTCAATTAAATTATGTAACATAAGGTTTCTCAACATTCTTCCCTTCCAAACAAACAATATATTTCGAAGTGTTTTTAATTTTTCCAATAATGGAGGAGTAAAATGGTTTAATTCCCTTATTTCTTACAAAAGCATGTGTAGATTCAAAAAGTTTAGGATGAACAAATGGCTTTTTATTTGGATGACGACAAATCGTCTGCGCGCCATGGTATATTTGCAATAACACAATCCATAGAGATCTAAATGTCCCCACTACTCAGGAGGATATTAAAAAGCATGCACTCAAATATATAGGTAAACTAATGTTCCGACCCAACTATCTCGAACGGAATCTACTATTTTTGCGAAGGTCGGTCACCAGAGGCTAAAAAGAACCGACACTTTGAGCCTAGTGAGAAGGCTCTCCTAATAATTTTTAATCTTTATTTAGAATATGTATTAAGATTTGAATACAGTAAATTAGTTATTACATTGGTAATATCTAATAAATAACAATTAGGATTAAGATTTGAATACTTATTGTAAATTTCGTTAAGAAAGATCCAATAAAATGAAATATGTAAATAAATATAAAAAAAAAAAAAATGTGGATGATGTGAAGTATCTACCGGACGAATACTAGGAAACATTTTGACGAAATCATTTTGTGGGATAAATTTAGACTCCATAAAAAATCCTCCTGGTAATTTTAAAGTTGCACCAAAAACCAAACACTGCAGGTGAAAAAGATAAATCATTTAAATTTAAATGTTGTTCGTAAACCCAAAAGGTCTAATGGTAGAGCACTAATGGTAGCACACATTAGAGAACATTTTAGTGTTCAATGCCATCGTTCTACAATCCCATTTGCCTGGAGATGATAAGTTGTTGTTTGCAAGTGATTAATACCAAGAAGTTTTGATAGTTCACTGAAAAGTGTTGATTTAAGTTGGGAGCCCTGGCCGGTGGAAATTCTATGTGGGATTCCAAGTCGAGATATCCCTTCGTTAATTAAGGCTCGAGCGATTGTTTCCGAATTGATATACTTTAAAGGAATAGCTTCCTGCCACCTGATGTATCTATCGGTCTATTATGGTTAAACAATAACGATATACTTTAGATAGCGGAAGAGGTCCTATGATATCAATATTGATATCTTCGAAACGTTGAGAAGGTAAATAATATTTGATTAAAGGTGATTCATATGCATAACTACATATGTTTGTTTATTTTTAAACGTTGGCATAAAATGCAACTTTTTACAAATGTTAAAACATACCTTTACCGTTTAGGCCACACAAATCGGTTGCGAACAGAATATAAAGTTGCTTTTATACCAGTATGAGCCATATTGTAAGTTTTGTTGACTATATTTCCTCTGCTAGATTGCGGAATAAATGGTCGAATTGGTATTCTTAAAAAATCGCAATATAGAATTGCATTCGAACTGGTAAAAGGAACTGGCCTAAGTATTTGTGTTTTATGTATTTGGTGATTCAAAAAACTGATTCAATGTCAATCTTTTTGTTCATTTGCTAATTGATAATCAATTGTTTGATCATTTGATTGTAGAGCATTTTTACGTGAGAGGGTATCAGCAGTAACATGACTTTCCTTAGCAACGTGTAATATTCGTGTGGTAAATTGGCTAATAAACTCCAACTGTATGCATACATAAAGTCTTTAGCTAAATCTATTGCTAATAATTCTGTATCATATGCACTATATTTTAATTGAGCATCGGTCAGTTTTTTTTTGTTTGAAAAAAAAAAAAAAAAATCCAAGTGGCTGTGGTTTATGATTTGATAAAGAACTGCTCCTACAGCAATATCCCTTGCATCAGTCCATAGAACTAAATCAGCGTTTGGTTTTGGATATGCCAATAAACTTTATTTAATCACTGCTTCTTTATATTTTTCAAAATGCTCAACCGTGTTGGAATTAAAGTCTTAATTAAAGCAATTTCATTTATTTGTGTGATATTTACAAATTCTGATAACAACTCTGAATATTGAGAAGTGTCATAGGTTTTTATGGAAGGACATTTATATAATTGTATAGAGACACAATGGGACTAACTTTTAGTTTGCAAATCAATAATTTTTCTGTTTTTAAGATTAAGAATAACATTATTTGTGTTTGAGATCAGTTGAATATTAGGTTTGGGTTACTTTTGATTTGGAAAAGATTTAGTTTTTGTTGATTTTTTAATCCGCGAAATTGAATCGTCTAACTTTGACATACGTTGATTAATCGAAAACGTTTTGTGAACTGCACAAACATCAGAATCTAACGGCTTTTCAGCGACCTCTGTTATATTCTTATGTTCATTTTGGCAAATAATTTATTATTTATTTTGTTGTATTTTATAAAAAAAAAACTAAAATATTTATTTCTAATAAATTTGAAATTAAAAATCAAAAACAACTTAGGGTAGGTTTACACGGTAAAATTTATTATGTCTAATTTTCGACGCTACTTTTAGTTTGAGAGCGAGCGGTGTAGAGAAGCAAGCGGGATAGAAAAATAGACTCGATTTCTGTTTTTATGTTTTTTTTCATATTTCTCTTTACACTCATTTATCTTTCTATGTTTACGTTTTATTGTTATTATACCCTACTCCACAATAATGGGGAGGGTATATTGGATTTGCGCTGAAGTTTGTAACGCCCATAAATATTGCTCCAACACCCACTTTAAAGTATACCGATCGACTCAGAATCACTTTCTGACGTAGAGTACATGTCGCAATTTTGAAGATATTTCAATAAAATTTGGTACGTGATATTTTTTCGGCCCAAGAACGGACGGGATTGAAACTGGTGGAAATCGGAGTTCCACCAGTTCTATAAATTTTTGAATTATGCAAGTATCCAAACAAATTTAACCACAAATGAGTAGTTAATGAAGCCAAATCATATCTACAAATTTTGTGAAGATCGGTCCATAACTGGCATCCCGCCACGAACGAATAAGCCGAAAGAAATGTCCGGACGCTAAAAAAAAACGTTTAGCATCCATGGTTAAGGATGAATCACCGATATCAAAGAAAATCCGGGAAATTTTATTCAGATATAGAGCAACCCCACTACGAAATGGTAAAACTCCTGCGGAACAGTATCTGGGAAGACAGATAAGAATAAAATTAGATGCGTTGAAGCCTTCAAAATCCCATAAGACAACAACACCTGTCGGTAAAGTCAGACAATTATGTGAGGGAGACAGAGTGCAAGCCCGATATTATACTTCAAATAAGCCGTTATGGAAATTAGGAATTGTTCTCAAAAAGCTGCGTCGTTTACACTACATAGTTAAACTTGATGATGGATTTATCTTCAAACGGCATATAGATCAACTTCTATGTACTAATGTTAAAATAAATGATGCAACCGAAAATCAACATCATGAGACCCAAGAAGATGAAAGGCAAACACATAATCACCCAATCGTATTACCGTACGCTCCGATCCACAACGGAATGCAAGATACTTCTGTACCATCAACAGTACCTCATGAAAATGAAACACCAGTTGAGGAAGCACCAACTCCAAGCGACGTTTTGGATCTCGAGCAACCTCAGAGTCAGCGTTCTGACCGACCTATACGTACTCAACGGAAACCACCACGGCATTTCGAGAATTATGTAAGACACTGATTCATGTACTTCATTAATAGAAAAAAAATTATATGTTTCATTTAAGTGAGGGAGAATTTTATTATCGAAAGTAACCATTGTTCAATATTGTAACATCTCTATGTAATATATTAACAATCTCTTTTGTGTCACATCATTGTGTTCAATTAATGAATAATATTTAGTTTATAATAAAGTTAATTAAATCTAACTTAACTGAATTTTATTCAATCGTGAAGCATAAGGAACACAACAAAGACCCTCTCCGTAAAAAAATATTTATATCGAGATAAAGTATAACATACATAATATTTATATTCCCGGAAGTCATTTCACTAAATTTTACGATGATCGGTCCATAATAGGTAATATCTCCCATATAGCGCTCATTTCTGTAAAACTGTTATACATTACCGAGTGTATTAAAAATTTGTAAAAAAGTGACGCGATAAAAACAAAGTCGTATGAATGCAAACAAATTTTCGTAGCAATTTCAAAAGAGAATTAATAAAAAATAGACGTCTTAAAAATCATCGTATTAACCTTGCCTTAGTCAGCTTTCACACTATTCAATTCTGGGGGGTTATTGTGTATTTCGATTCGAAAAGAAAATCGTTCGAATTTGTATACTTTTTACATTGTATTTCAAAAGCTTTTGCTTTCGAATAGAAATACATAATAACCCCCCTGACTCGTCAAGGTAGGTATTTTTGGATGAGAAGGGAAAAGAGAATTAAACTACTAGTACTAGCACTAGTCAATTTTCTTATTTTCTTTTGTTTTTTTTCTTTCATGCATGTTGATTTGCATTAAAAAGTAAGAGAATTGAATTGACGTGTGTAAAATGAAATGGCAAGTTCAAAACAGAATCAAACAAAAACTGGTCAGCAAAAACTGAAGAGTGTGAAACAGAACTTACATTCTAATTTAAATTATGTTAAACAAAGTTTCTCCACAGAGGTACATATAATTGAAAATGATGCCTAATCTGCGAAAGACACTGTGTATATTAAGGGTTTGTCAAAAAACATATTTTCCAATAATAAATGTTTGAAATTCCGCTCTCATTGCGGTCAACAGTGTCGTGTCTTTATTTAAAAAAGTCGACGCAAATATTCGATATTTAATTTTTTGGATTTGAATTGGATATTTTTGTTTATTGAAAAGTATAAATGTATGTATGTATACCAAAATAATGAATATTTTATGTTAAGAATATATTTAGTCTGCCCTCGTATATACATACATATGTATGTGTGTATGTTTGTGCATACAATATGTACATGTGTATGTTTGAGAAGAATTATTCGTGATGTGTCTGCTGCATCAGCATCAGCATGAACATCAACAAAGTCAGCATCTCAAATAGTTCCATTCAAACATTAATGTGCATATGTACATATGTATGTACTATTTGTATGTTGTACTAAAAGAAGGTCTCATCTCTAAATTGCGAACGAACGAACAACAACAATTCTATTTCTAATGTAATAAAAGTGCTTTCAATTGAGGTACTTGCATCAATAAAGAATGAAAAAAGAAGAATAAAAAATAAAAGAAATGACATTACACCGTATTGATAAACAAACATATGTACATATGTATGTACTTATTTACGAGTACAAATACAAAACTACAGTATTGGCTAACAACAAACGTACCCTTTTAATATAAGGATTATTACCTATTTGCTCTAAGATGAACAGATTGGCCGTGTCTCATTAAAGGCCGTAAAGCGTTATTAAAAAAAAGATTTATTTAAAACATACATAAATACTCGTACAACTAATATAGTAAGTAGCATATTTGTACGTGTATATATTTTTACACCCTTATTCAAAAACGATTATTAAATTTAACAAACGTTTATTAAGACAGATTTGCATATGAAAATATGCTTAATAAACGTTTGTTAAATTTAATAATCGTTTTTGAATAATGGGGTTAACCTTTAACAATCAAAACGAAATTAAAATCATATCTTCTAAGTAGCAATATTGTATGTGTATCTAATACTACATTTACACCTACGTAAAATCTAGTACTTAAGGGATTTTGAGCGAAATCTTGTTCATTGCTACTAGACTTCCCATACAAAACAAAATCTAGTTCGTCACGAGATTTTGGCAAAATCTCACAAAATCTTGTAATACAACTCTGAATTTCAAACTAAAGTACTAAAAAATACAGCACTGAACAAGAAAAATTTGACACTTCAACAAAAATAAATTTAAAAAAATAATAAAAAGAGCCGGATATAAAATAAATTTGCAGCAAACTACACCGTATACTAAATAAATAAATAAACATTTGTGGAAATGGATAAACCAATAATAAATTATTATATTAATATAAACTGTAATGCTACAAGCGAGCTTAATTTACATAAAACGTACCTACAAAATGAAGAAGCAGTGGAATACAAACGAAGAGGCTCTTTAATTAACACTTTGGAAATACCACATTGGAGAGCTTCGAGGATGTAGAAGGAATAGCCATATATTTCATATACTTACGTGTATCCATTCCAACCTCCTATATAATAATTGCGTGTAGTACATATGCAGAAGTTTGTGAAACCTTATGTTTAACAAAGGCTGCTGTTTTTTCACGCAAAAATGTTATTTCCGATTGTTATTTTTTTTTAGATCTGGATATAAAATATGATAAAAATTGTTTTTATCTCTCCATTTTTGTTACTAAAAATTTACAATATAATTTATTTTCTTTTTCAATCAGCTGTTTTTATTATGAAAATGAAATCCAACAATATGTCAAAAATATGCCAAAAATTTTCTTTAAGATTTTAATTAAAATCTAGGTAGGTGTAAATGTAGTATAAGAAATTTAAGTATAAATATGTATGTATTTAAATATATAATTATTTATCTGTGTATGTGTACGCGTTTGTATAACTTTGATGGTTCGTTAGTTTTTCAAATAAATAACTTTGTCAGAATCTTGAAACAAATTTGTTTAACTGAAACAATGGACGAATAAAATAAAAAAAAACAATCACACATCCTTGGCCTATTATTTAAAGATATACATTAGGGTGGGGCGCTTGTGTATGGCAAAAAATAAAAGTTAATTAATAAAGTTCTAATAGTAATATTTTGCTGTCTTAGACTTAAAAAGGTAATACTTGAAAAAAAAATAAATATTCAATAAAGTGATCTCTTTAGCCCGCGCATGCGTCTTAAAATTTTAAGAATTTTCATAAAAACATTTCTCATTTAAACTTCAATATTTAAAAATATTTTATTATTTTGTTACTAAAAATTAATACATTTACATAAAACACTACATAGACTCCACAACAGCTGCGATAATATTGAAGTTTAAATGAAAAATGTTTTTATGAAAAATCCTAAAATTTTAAGACGCATGCGCGGGTTAAAGATATCACTTAATTGAATATATATATATATATATTTTTTTTTCAAGTATTACCTTTTTAAGTCTAAGACAGCAAAATATTACTATTAGAACTTTATTAAATCACTTTTATTTTTCCCATACACAAGTGATCCAACCTACTTTGTAGTCAATGCGCGGGCTCTTACATTTAAAATATTTCAATAAAATTTTAAAGACTTCTATTTGTACTAGTAACACAACAAAATTTTGCTATTATAAGACGATTTAAGACAAAACAAAATTTCACCCCACCCTAATATACATACATACATACATATATATGTGGGAGAATACGAGTACATTTTAAAGTAGTTTTTTAAAACAATAAAATAAAGTCTCGTTAACTATGTAATAACTAAGTAGTACTACATGTTTTATGCTAAATTAATTAAAGAAAAACAGGTAAGAAAGTATAGTCGGTCAAGCCCGACTATATAATACCCTACACCCAGTATATGTATAAAACAGTTTTTCAGAAATGGGCGTTATATGGGAGATATGACCTATTGTGGACCTATCATCCAAAAATTTAGTGCCATGATGTCTGTGAATATAAGTATTATATGTATTAAACTTTAACTCGATATAAATACGATTTATGGAGCTCAAAGTGAATTACAGAGAGGGTCTTATATGGGAGTTTCGAGTAATTATGGACCGATCATAAAAATATTCTACCGTATTATTTGTGTATACATATATGAAATATATATTTGTTAAATATTATTTGGATACCAACATTTTTGAGAGAGCTATGCTTTTTAAAGTGATTTACGGAAGTGGGCCTTATATGGGAGCTACGAGTAATTATGGACCGATCTTTATAAAATTCGTAGATGTGATTTGGATTTATTAACCACTCATTTGTGATGAAATTTGTTTGGATACTTGCATAATTCAAACACTTATGATCAGTGAACCCCAATTTCGGGAGAACATTTGTATGGGGGCCAGGTGAAATAATGGACCGATTTCCACTAGTTTCAATCCCATCCATCCTTGAGTCGAAAAAATATTATGTACCAAATTTTATCAAACTATCTTCAAAATTGCGAACTGTACTCTGCGCACAAGCTTTACATGGACAGCCAGCCAGACGGACGGACATCGCACAGTAGGGGATCTGAAAAAAAATGTGGAAATAAATCTGTAACTTCTAAACGAATAGTTCGATTTTAATAAAATTTTCCATGGCTATAGAGGAGGTGTTGATAAGTTTAAGTTTTGAATTTGGGCTTAAATAACTAAGGGGGGGCCGAACCACAATGCCCCAAAGTGGGGCACCTCGGGTATACCAAAAATTAAAAATGATGCCAAATTTTTGTTTGCGATCCGATTTGAAAGATTTATATATATAGAATGCACTAGACGAGATCTACAAAAAACATTGCTTTAGCCATATATCTCTTATAGTTTACGAGTTATTCGCATTTGAAAAGTAAAATTTTATTTTTTTGCCTACCTTGGTCTGCTATTTTGCTAATAACGGATCCAATTTTTTCCCGATTTTCTTGAAGTGTCAACAAATTTATTAATAATCTTAAGAAAGAAATGTTAAAAAATATCGACTGAGTCAAAAGTTATGTGCATTCAAACTTAAAAAAAATAAAAAAGTCGTTTTTCCGCCATTTTTTTTTTTTTTTTGAAAAAAAGTAACTACATTAATTTTAAATTATACAGAAAATGAGAAAAAGATAAATAATGTGTTTATATTTTTCTGAAAGGTAACATTTCGGGAAATATAATAAAAGCAAAATAATATCAAAATTTTTATTATTGCGTGGTCCAGAGCCTTCCGAAGTAGACCTATTTTTTATGGAAATTTCAACTTTAGACAACATATTCTAAAATCGCATAGCTGCTTTCAAAAAACTAAGACCTGTTTTGTATGTCCCAATCTGTTCTTCAATATTATGCAAAGGGATTTCATAGCCCCGAGCTTGGTGCCTTCAATAGATCAAAAAAAAAAATCCCAATTTTGGGATTTTTGAAAAGTTTTTTGGGAATTGTGGGATTCTCAATAACAAATCTAAATCCAAATTTTCACTTTTGCATTTCGACAAAAAATGTCTATATAATTGTAAAATTTAATTAAAAAATTTAAATTTAAATTTTCTAAAAAAAAAAATTATCTTTTTTTGCAAAAAGTCTTCTATGAAATTTTTATTTTTTAATATATATAAACATTTTTGAAAAGAAGATACAATTTCCAAAATATTGATGTACAATATGTCTACGTTTGTCCACGTGCCACAGTAATGAACGAATGATTAACATCTCTAGTGAAATTTCTTCACCAAGTTATTTTTTTCCATAACAAGTTCAATGTTAGGTACCTATATAATACATAAGTACAAACATAAACCGATTGCAACTCTTTTTTAACAATGAATCCAGGTACAATATGAAATACCTGTGATATCCCTAAAACATATTTCATACATAATACTATTTTTTTACTCCAGGTAATATAACAGGTAGATTTCCAAATATACCTTTACCTATATAAACGTTGACTACAGGTAACCTATTATATGAAACTCATGAAGAATAATTAATATATAATCATACTCAATCCATGGATGGAAATGTCAGTAACACCATAACAGGAACATTATCTACTTGGAACTGTTTCATATGTGGTGAAAAAAAATCGGAATTTTCGAATATATCCAAGGAGAGAACAATTAACGAGGAAGTGCTTAAATTCGGAATATCTCCTCTACATGCCCCTATAAGATTTCTTGAACATTTTCTACATCTAGCATATGATTTTAAAAATAGAAGCATACCAGAAAATATCAATAAATCAGTCAATAAAAATGAAGAACTGATGGAAAAGAATTCAAAAAGCAGATTGAATTAAACATTGATAAACCACTTGTAGGATATGGAATCACAAATGATGGAAACACAGCTAGACGATTTTTCAACGATTTTGAAACAACCTCAGATATAACGGGAATTAATATGGAATTCGGAAAAAAGTCAATATTATTTTAATGGCAATAAATAGTAAGCACAACGTGAATGCAACAAAATTTGGCGAGTATTCCACAGAAATTTCAAAACTTCTATTATCGTTGTACCCTTAGAAAGAAATGACACCAACAGTACATAAAGTATTATGTCATGGAAAAATCATAATTGAACATAATATTTTGCCCTTAGGAGAACTTACAGAAGAACCCCAAGAATCGAGAAATAGGGACTTCAAGTATGTGCAGCAGTTCAGCTCCAGAAAGTGTTCTCGACAATCTCAAAATTAAGACATTTTGAATAATCTAATTTTATCATCAGATCCAGTCTTATCATCTATGAGGAAACGTTGGATTTGCTACAGAAGTTTGACGTTTGAAAATAGTCATGACTTTAAAGATTTACTTTATCTTTTAGATATGGATTGCTCTGTTTCTGATTATTTTACTAAATTAACCTAATTATAAATTTAAAAATAAAAAATATTTTCTCACAAAAACATTACTTGTTTCTTTAGTTTTTTGTTTATTTACCAAATATTTCACATGAACTGTATGTTATGAAATCTACCTGTTATATTACTTAGAGTAAAAAAATAGTATTCGGTATGAAATATGTTTTAGGGATAGATATCCCAGGTATTTCATATTGTACCTGGGATTCATTGTTAAAAAAGAGTTGCAATCGGTTTATGTTTGTACTTATGTATTATATATGTATGTGGGTACCTAACATTGAACTTGTTATGGAAGAAAATAACTTGGTGAAGAAATTTCACTAGAGATGTTAATCATTCGTTCATTACTGTGGCACGTGGACAAAATAAGGTAGACATATTATACATCAATATTTTGGAAATTGTATCTTCTTTTCAAAAATGTTTATATATATTAAAAATTTCATAGAAGACTTTTTGCAAAAAAAGATAATTTTTTTTTTAGAAAATTTAAATTTTTAAACTGCTTTTTGGTTTATGAATATTTTTTAATTAAATTTTACAATTATATATATATTTTTTGTCGAAATGCAAAAGTGAAAATTTGGATTTAGATTTGTTATTGAGAATCCTACAATTCCCAAAAAAACTTTTCAAAAATCCCAAAATTGGGATTTTTTTTTTTTTTTGATCTATTGAAGGCACCAAGCTCGGGGCTATGAAATCCCTTTGCATAATATTGAAGAACAGATTGGGACATACAAAACAGGTCTTAGTTTTTTGAAAGCAGCTATGCGATTTTAGAATATGTTGTCTAAAGTTAAAATTTTCATAAAAAAAAGGTCTACTTCGGAAGGCTCTGGACCACGCAATAATAAAAATTTTGATATTATTTTGCTTTTATTATATTTCCCGAAATGTTACCTTTCAGAAAAATATAAACACATTATTTATCTTTTTCTCATTTTCTGTATAATTTAAAATTAATGTAGTTACTTTTTTCGAAAAAAAAAATGGCGGAAAAACGACTTTTTTATTTTTTTTAAATTTGAATGCACATAACTTTTGACTCAGTAGATATTTTTTAACATTTCTTTCTTAAGATTATTAATAAATTTGTTGACACTTCAAGAAAATCGGGAAAAAATTGGATCCGTTATTAGCAAAATAGCAGACCAAGGTAGGCAAAAAAATAAAATTTTACTTTTCAAATGCGAATAACTCGTAAACTATAAGAGATATATGGCTAAAGCAATGTTTTTTGTAGATCTCGTCTAGTGCATTATATATATATGTCTTTCAAATCGGATCGCAAACAAAAATTTGGCATCATTTTTAATTTTTGGTATACCCGAGGTGCCCCACTTTGGGGCATTGTGGGTCGGCCCCCCCTTAGTTGTTTAAGCCCAAATTCAAAACTTAAACTTATAAACACCTCCTCTATAGCCTTGGGAAATTTTATTAAAATCGAGCTATTCGTTTAGAAGTTACAGATTTATTTCCACTTTTTTTTCAGATCCCCCACTGTACATCGTTACTCAGAAAGTGCTTCTGAGTTGATCGGCATACTTTGCGTTACAAACATCAGCACAAATCCAATATATAGGGTATAAAAAAAAGGAAAAAACACACACATACACATTAGTACGAACAAATAAATTTACAGCGATTTTTCATATTATTTTACATTTATTCATTCAGTTATATTAACAATTCATTGGATTTATTTATGTGTGGGTTTGTTACTTTTAAGTCAATATGTTTTCTTTAAATTAAATAAGGTATACATAAATTCACATTAATTTTCATTATTAATGTGAAGTTTAAAAAAAAACCAAAAATTTTGCAAGCTCTTGAAGATCATTACTACGTCCTGAGATACATATGTATATACAGTGAGCAACAAAAATGTAACATGATACACAATGTCCGGAAATAATTGTTAGTATTTCTGACCCTATAAACAAATACCATATTTTTTTCTTATTCTAATTTATTGGTTTTTTATATATGTAACATTAAAACCAACTGATCATATTCACCCCTATCGTGAATAAAAATTCCACATGAAATTTGTTCCCTTTTCACATTTTTCCTATTAAAATTCAATGTTAAAAAAATTGAGGGAAAGGGAACAAATTTCATGTGGAATTTTTATTCACGATAAGGGTGATTATTATGCGGAAACCACGGAAAGTAGTAGTAACAAACCGAAGATCAGCACTTTGGCACCCTGTTAATTACACTGTACAACATTTTTCAGGTGATCGATTCGGGACTCAATTCTGAAGAACTTCTGCAGCATTCTTTTGGTCATGTCACAACAAATACTAATTTAAAAACTAATTTAAAGTTAGTATCGTATCGGGAGTTTGTCACGTTTGAGGCTCTTTTGTTTGTAATAAATCGAGAACCACTAGTCCGAATAAGCTGAAACAAATAGATATGGGTATTTCCGTGAAATGGTCCACCGTCACTTAAAAAATGAAAACGCTTGCATAATTTTTTTACGCACAGAAAATTGAAAAAAACCATTTTGATTTTACTATGTAAAAAAAATTTCAGCTTATCATAATTTTAAATTCAAAAAAACTGGTATGTAAAACGAATGACTCTTTAATTCAATTTAAAAGCTGTAGCATGCATTACTTGCAATTGCTGCTGACGAAAATAATATATGTATATGTAATATTGCAGTTTGTTATATAAGTAATTGATACAACAACAGATGAATATAAAAATGTGAGATGAGAGCAAATTGTGCATCAATAACGGAATTTTTCCGGTTTTTTTTCGGCAACATTCTTTTGTCACGTGCGTAATACAAAAGAACCACATAATGCCATTATTTGCTCATTATCAGTTGAAGTAGTTTGTTGTTTAGTTTCTAGTGTAAGTTTTTTTGTTTGCTGAAATAATTTATTGAAATTAGTAACCTTCTACAAAAATTAAATTTTTTTTGGACTTTTGAACTTTGTCACGTGCGTAATAGTAAGTACGAAAATTTAATGCTGTTAATTTATGTCCATTTGATAAATATTATTTTAATTTAACAATACATATCAGATGTCAAGTAACGCTAAAAATCAAGAACGGTAGAGGGAAAGGCTTAAGCAGGATGAAAACAAGCTTAAAGAACATGAAGAAATGTAATAGAGATCGCGTTCGGCAACAAAAACAAAGCTATAAAGAAGGTAGAGAGGGTGTTACCAAAGGTCTCAATAAAGAAAGATGAAGTGCTACAAGCTTTGTATAAAAAGTATCCCAAAGTCTCGAATAATGTATCTGAGACACCAGTATGTTCAATTGATAATATGCCGGAAAACATTAAGGCAGTCCGAGATGATATACATAAGTGTTCAAGCTCTCGGCTGAAAGGATACTTTAGTCTGCAATAAGCAAGTAGTTGCAAAGCGACTTATGATAGTAATTGTATCAGAAGCTTATCAACTGTACAAAAGCGAGGTCACTTCAGAATGCCTTTGTAAATCACGATTTTTTCACCATCGACCCAGACACGTTGAATTAATGGATAAACTTCCGCACAATATGTGTGTTTGTATATTTTGAAATAAAAGTTTAATTTTTTTGGTAAATATATATATTACTAAAATATGTATGAAAGTAAAAAGCGTCACGTGCGTAATGTAACGTGCGTAATCAACAAATTATTTTTTTTTTAGCAAACTCATGCATAGTTGTTTTTGAACAAAACATGATTATAAACCATTATTAACCTTTATAAAAACATTTTTTCCGAAATAAAAATCTCCTACAATTCGCTTACTTTCGCACTTTTTCTTACGGCTCTAAAAGGCACTTCCATTTTTTTGTCACGTGCGTAAGTCAGCTTTGCTCAATTTTCCAATATATATACTTTTTGGAGAGACAATGTAACGATTCTAAAATTCCAATCCATTTCCATTTTCACAATATTCAAAGACAATTAATAGAATAAGATGTATTCAGAACCTGCCTGTTCTTATTTATTTGCAATTATGTAAATGATTTAGTATGCATTATCGTCTTTCTTACCGTCTTCACAGGTCTTTTCTTATAAAAGTTATTCTAAATGGCTTTTAAAAATATGTATGTATGTATGTATGTATGTACATATATCAACTTCCTTGGAACTTTTAAAGTGGCCTACATTTTCAGACATTTTTGTTATAGCTTTCTGTATATGTATGTACATATGGTCTGCTTTTAAATGCGCATCAATCAAACTGTTTGTTCTTTTGGAAATTGTTCAACACGTTCATACATTTCGGCGTTCGTCAAAATCAGAATACATACTTGGTCGAGCTTTGAAAATTACTGCAATTGTGTTTTTTACATAGTTTTTTTTTTATATGATTTCCATTCTAACTTTAGAAATGCCATTATTAATATTTATAAATAGATACTAATAAAGAAGCCTAATTATGCAACTGTAAAATAAACAATCAACGAATAAAGCTTAACAACAAGATTTCTTTTGCCTTCACTTTATCAGTAAATATTTTTCCATTCAACAATATCGTCTGTCCGACTGTTCGCCCGTCCGTCCGTCCCACCGGCCGCCTATCAGCAGATCTGTCTTTTTATGTGGGCAAGTGTTGGGATACTCATAGTAAATACCCTGTACAGAAATTACTAATTCATACATTAATTAGTGAATATGCGCTAACAAAGATTTTTATATCTATAAAATAAAAGTACAATATCTATCTACCCATACATTCACACAATTTCCCGTACTTAGAAACTCGCTTACTAACATATGTATGTACATACACAGATACTCGTACATCGTCTGACGTAAATCCGTCAGACGATTACTTATTATTAGGTATTGGGTAGGTATTTTATATACGAGTACATATGTACATACCTATACAATACATTTATACATATACATATTAATTTTTCAGTCAAGGTAAGATTAAAACAACAATAAAGGTACAAAACTATACTCGAACATTTGAATTAAATAAAAAAATAAAAATATTAAATAAACAAATAGATAAACAACAAGTCATGCATATCATCATATTCATTGTTCGGTTGTTTGGCTGTCTGTCTGTATTCTTACTAAATGTACGTATGTATGTATGTATTTGCGAGTGAGAGTGTAAATATTGTATATATGTATATATACACAAGATTATAAAAATCTTTCAAAATATATTTAATTTGTTTGAATGTTTTAATTTTACAATAATTTTCATAATTTATTTGTAATTTATCATCATTCACACAAACAAACACAAACACAAATCCTGCATTCACACATATACGAGTATACCCTGCAAACATTTATAGATTTTCTAGCGATGGTTTTTTTGGCGATGATTACGCGATCCTTACTAATCGCTAACTATCGCCTACGCCTTACACCTAAGCGATGAATACGTGAGCGCACACAAGTGACGGGAAATATCCTCACAACAATCAAAATATTTTTGTATTCTTTATCATTTAGAGATGAGTCATCAATGTTTTCTCGGTGCATTTTTTCTTGTTGTTTTTTTTTTCAAGTAATGGTAAATAAATATTTGGTTTCAAGAACAATTAGCAAAATTGTCAGTTTGTTAGAGAACGTTTGTTAAGAACGATTCTGACCGGAGATAAATGTTCAGTGTCTTCCTTTAATTTCAAATGCTTGGTTTTTACTATGTCATTTTTGTTGTCAAATTGTCCAAATTGTTGGCAATTGTGTGAAAAGGGGTTGTCATATGGCGTCATCTATGTTTGCAATCATGATTGCAATCTCATTAGACGCCATAGACAACTCGTTTTCATACAATTGCCAACAATTTCGATAATTTGACAACAAAAATGACTTAGTGAAAACCAAGCAAAGTCTTTCATAATATTTTATGTTATATTCTAATAGCGTAGACAGACGACACAGTTAATTTGCTTTAGCAGTCTTAATTCAAATTAACTCGTGAATTATCCCCAACCTAATGCGCATTAGGTTGGGGATAATAGACGTAAATGCACAAAATCAAAGTGAATTTATACTGCATTTAGCTATTTCAATATGGCAACATCGTCGAAAATCAATCATATGTTATCAAATTGTTTACTATTCTAAAAGAAGAAGACGAAGACAATTGTAAAATTAAAATAATAAAAATAGATTTTCACAGTTGCCTTTCTCTTATTTCAGAGTGTCCCACTGCGGTCCCCACATGTAGCAACACGTTCAGGTTGATGGTTGCTAGTGCATGAACAATTTTTGCATTATGGAGCTGTTTCAGGAAAAGTAATTTCAGCTTTTTTTCAAAAAAATATTGATTTTTCAGCAAATGCCAAACAAATTTTTTCATAAACAAACAGCTGTTTACTAAATGCAAAAACTGTCGGCTGTCACGGTAAAATCTTAATTCACATTAGTGAGAGTTTAGTACAAATTAACTCTGTCGTCTGTCTTATACCGTAGTTCAAAAAAATAAATTATTATTTAAAAACATAGCATTTGAAATTATTAAACAATAAATATTAATAAAATTAATGAATTTCTTGTCTTTCTTACTTTCATTCCCACTATTCGTGAATTGCCTGATCATAGTTTAATGATGACACGCGATTCGCCTAATGATTGCCCGCGAATCGCCGTTGAGTTGTGTATTAAACTATGCTCAGGCGATTCGATTCGCCTGATCATAGTTTAATGATCACACGCGATCAATCGCCGCAACTATACACAACTCAATGGCGATTCGCTGGCGATCATTAGGCGATTGAAAATGTTTGCAGGGTACGTATTTGTATGTAGGTATATGTACATATTTTTTAAATTATAATTATTTTTCAGTAATGAGTGTTGCAAGGTAATTACAAGACAAGTTTGTTGCAACAATCGAAAATTAACCGATACATGTTTTTAAAGTATGTACATACAAACATACATACATACAAACTATGTATTTATACTTATGTAAATAGAAATACGAGGTCAAGACGTTTCTAAGAGATGTTGCACGTGGTTTTTAAACAATTTTGTTTCTGACACTAAATCATAGGTTTCGTTTTTGCAATCGATAGTTGAGGAAACACCTTTTATTATTATTATATCGTCCGATCAAGTTAGTGCATTCATGGCCGAACAACCACAAGTGGCAACATTCCAACACCCGTTGATTTGTAAGTTAATTTAATCATGATGACTGTCCTTTGGGATGTTTGAAGCACTCTCAATGGCGAGAGCTTAAATTTAATATATCGGTAGTTTTTAACACTAAATTAAGCCAAAAAAAACCGGCCAATTTTTTCAAGTAAATATTTTTCCATAAAATTCAATCATGTACATATACATACATATAAAGCTACGTGCAACTAATTAAGGACACAATACTACCATGTGCGCTTAAAGCAAATAATACGAAAGATTTTATAATATTCTCCATAAAATTAGGATTATTTTCTGTAAATATATGTAAATATCGTTAGAGGTTTTAATGTTAAGTATCTTAATATTTCCTTTAAAAACTTAAAATTTTCATAAGTTAACTTTCCTGGTTTAAATAATCATTTACATGATATTTCTAAATGACCGAAATTGACTATTGTAGCTGAAAAATTTAGTTGGGCTGACAAAAATCGTAATTCTTTCGTGTCAACTAATTTTCTGTTTGGGAAAAGGAACCATAGTTATTCTAACTATCATTTTAAAAACACAACTAAATAATTTTACATTTTACAGTACGTACAGTGGCGAGCATACATGGATACATGTTTTTTAACTATGACTTAAAAACCCAATAAAATCACAAATTTTTAAAAATAATAATGGTTTTTTATTTAAAATGTTAAATAAATAGAACAAAAATGAAAATAAATTGAAATTCATGAATTATTAAAGCGAATGTGAAGTTTTGGGTACGTTTTTTAAATATTGAAGTTTTAATATTTTGTCCAAAGACCTTTTGCTTTAATGACGCTCTTTCTTTATTCGCCTCGGCATACTTTCGACCAATGTCTCGATGATCGTATGAGGAATATTAGCCCATTCCGTTTGGACTCTAGGCCAAAGATAATTTATGTTTGTTGGTGGATTCACAAATTTTCAATAGGATTGAGGTCCGGGCTTTGTGCAGGCCACTGTATTGTCTTAAACTTTTGTTTAGAAAGCCATTCCTTTACGACCTTTGCCGTATGCTTCCGATCTCCATCCTGTTGCAATATCACCTCTTCCTCTGTTTTTACTAAAGGACCAATATGCCATTTTTTAGACTTGTAGCACTTTTTATGACTTGTAGCACATTTCGATGACAGATTTCAAACTTCTTAAAAATTTTGCGGGCTGAGTAATTATTATTTGCATATGCACCAATTGGTTTTCTAAAAAGTCTGATATTTTTCTCATTTTTATTGAAAGCACGCAATAAGCAAAAAATTTGCAAAAAAAAATTTATGAACAATTTAAAAAATGACAGTTACTGTTGCTTTGATATTATTATAAATATCAAATAACGGTGCTTATGTACATAAATTCGCTGCAACTGTCCATTTATTCTTGCTGCCAGTTTAAATGAACTTTAACGTGTAGAAGTGGATACATTGCTATTTCACATAAATTTACTAAAAAAAAACTTTTTTAATGTTGTTGATAGAAACACGACAAAGATATTCACCCCTGTCGGGAATATTTTTTCCCTCGAATCTTTTCCCTTTTCCCCAAATTGCAATCGTGAATAATATTTCCCATGAAATGTTTTGACCTTTTTTTTAACAATTCACTGGGGAATGATGTTTGCTAAAAATTTCACATTACCTTATCGTGAAAATATTTTTCCCTTGAAATATTTTTCTTATTCCCTTCATTTTGTTCACTTTATTTTTGCTGGGGAGTTGAGTTCATCATGTTGGTATTTATTTGTTTTAATTTGAAAAATTACTTTACATGCAGTATATGTATGTATATGAAAACGCGGGGATTGTATCTTGTATTGGCTTGTACATATTTTTTTTATTTAAGACAAGTTTATGTTTTTGTTATTATAATTGTCCTAATTTTAATTACATATTAATGAAATTTTCGTCTATGACTGAGTTGAAGATACGAATGGTGTCAATTGAACTAACTTACCTTTTTCAAAGAGATTGAAAGATTATTGGCCGCATTTATATTGTTGACATGATGACGCATTGCAACAACGTCAACATTCAAGTTTATTGCTGCCGGTAGGGTTTGTTGATGGTGGTGGTGATGATGACTGTGACTGCTGAGATGATGTTGAGGAGATGGAGAAGATGTAACACATGTTAATTGAGGGGTCGACGTATTGATCTGGTTTGGTGTTTGTTGAGGTATCACTTGTGAACAGCCCGAAAGAGTTGTTTGGTTGGGCACTCCAGCCAATGGATTGTTAAGTGCTGCGGCTGCAGCTGCAGCAGAGGATGCCAAGTATGTACGCAGAGCAAGTGGTGAGAACATTGCGGCCGCAGCAGCTGCTGCTGCAGACGGCAGTAAAGTATTTGGATGTTGCGTATGGTTGCTCTGCATTTGGGAACCTTGCAGATGTGAAAGTCCATGTCCATGGCCGTTAAGCATGTTTGATGATGGCATGGAAGGTGCTGTATGTTGTGGTGGTGCTGTTGCTACAGCCGATGTATTATGGTGCAGAGTAGCTGGTGTATTGCTGCATGCAAATGTCCCCACAGCATTTGGATGAAAGTTTGGATGTTGATAATTGTGTGCCCCAGCTGCTGTTTGCACTTGAATTGTTGTTGCGGTATTGTTGTTAACATTGCTCGGATGTTGGTTCGGCAAGACTTGGCATGTTAGGGTTGCATTGTTTGTCGCTGCATAGGGACTAATTGTTGCTGCATTTGGTGATCCTGGTTGAGGATACGGTATTGTTAGCATTTTTTGTATTGGTATTCCCCATGGTAAGTACCATGAACCAGGCTGATACTGCATGTTATATAATTTGTTTGGTTTTGTTATCACTTTTTTATTTTTTTTTTTTGTTGTTTTCTCTTTCTCTCTCTCTTTTTTATGTCTATTTATGTTTTACTTTGTACTAATATTTTTGGTTCTTGGTTCTTGTTGTTTATTTAAATTTTATTTTTGTTCAATTTAAATAACATTCCATTATATGGATGTTTGTTCTAGGCACATTATAATTATTATATTTCATTTATAAACATTAATACTTGTAGAATGTGTAAAATTGGTTTTAAAAGTTTTGAATCTGTGAATCTATAGTTTGATTAAAAATACGCCTTGTTTACAAAAAAAAATAATAATTTATTATTTACACGTATTCGTTTTTCTATTTTGAAAACTAAAATGAATTCTTGATTTTATTATAACAACTACTAGAGAAATAATTCAGAAAGAGTGTGTGTGTGCGCTTTTGTATGACGTACTAGATACAAACAGAAAAATACACACTGGACCACCTAAGGAAATATTATTTTTTTCTAATCACCACCCAGGTGGTGAAACAAACTTTTGAGAATTTCATTCGATTTAAGTTAAATAAATAGCATTTTGTTATTTTATTTCTAGATTTCTTGACAATCGATATAGGCAAACATCCACGACTACCTCCATATTTAGCCAAGATTTACACACAAAAGTTGACTTTCAATGTCCGAGATATACATATGTACATGAAACTAAGAGCCAAAAAAATTACTTATCGGCGATGATCTCTATTGAGTATATCTCGGATACTGTACAATATACATACATATACAAGTTAGCAACGCTATGAATACCTATGTTATTTTGATGGCCGACATGAATGCCAATACTAATGATAATATGATTGGTTGCAATTTTTGGTAAATTTGTTTTGAATTATATTTCGGTTATATTTCATAATTTCATTTGGTCAATGCTTCGGTTATTTGTGACAAATATTTGATCAGCATTATTTATGGAAAATTTTGTAAATTTTAATTTTAAGTAATTTTATTCACTAAATCATTCTATGTCGAATCACCAAATTGAGTAGTTTATTTTAAAGAGGTTAATAGAACCTAAGAAATTAACTCAAAGAAGTAACTTACATATGCATATACATACGAGTACATATAGTATATTAAATTCTGGGTATTTCAAAGGCCATACCAACGCTATTTAGAAATTTGAATCGGCAATGGTAAAATTTCTGTAGAAAAGTTAATCCGAATTTTTGAATAAAACCAGAAAAACTGAAAAAACGCATATGTATGCGTGTGTTTAATCCTGAGATATCAGCCCCAAAATCGTAGTGGCAGAAAAAAATCAAGTTGCTAAAAATATTTGTTTATAAAGGCTGGGAATACTTGGAAAGCTTCCAACACATTATAATTCAAGTTAATTTTATTGCAATATAAATATTAGTAAGGGGGTCCTTTGTGAACCTCAGGCCTAAATCACGAGGTTTTTTTTTTGCAAAAATAATATTCTCGTAATAAACATTCAACAACTTATTGTATTTATTATTAATTGAATGAAATAAAAACACATACTATGTTTTGTACTACATACATATTTACTCGTATATTTGAAATATTCCTAAGCAATCTTTTAAAATAATATAATTTTAGCGTTTTTATAAGATTTTTCAAAAATTGTATAAAATATATCCCAGCGTAAAATATTCTTAAGAGTTTTTGAAATTATTTTTGTAATTTCATTGTAATTTTGATAACAATTAAATCAATCTTAGAAAAAGCTCTTTTTCAATTTCGTTATTACAAAAAATGAAACATTCTAAAAATAATTATGGTTCAGTATTGAACAAACAAAATCAACTGATACAGCTGAGAGCTTGTGAAAATTAAATAAAACTCAACATAAATATGTATGTCAGTTGGAGGTGTCAGCTTTGATTTGTTCTAGAAACTTTGGTGTGATTTGGCACAACAAATTTGTAGTTTTTCATATAAATTCAATAAAAAAAATAAAACAAATTCAAGTAAATATAAACAACTTTAACGAAACATACTTTCTTTCTTTCATATACGACTACATACATATAAATTTTGCTGGGTATGAGTTTCTATGTACGATGAAATGTTTACAATATTTTTTTTATAAATCTTAAAATTCATTAAAACTGTGACATTTAGTTCAAAAAAATATACTTCCACATCCAAATGAACATAGTCGTACCAACATATTTGCAAACTAATACGAACAATTAAATGTAGAACTTATAAATTGAATTTTCAACTCATTTATGCGTATGTATGTATGTATGTATGTCTGACAAATATTTATAGCTGGTCGTGGCTGAATGTATGGTACCATCCCTAAGCTAATTCGCGGCAGGTTTATAAATTCATAGGATATATTTTGTTAGAGAAAATATACAAATTTTCTCATCGTCTCAAAAACTAGAACCTAAAAGAAAAACGGGCTAGTACCACTGGATTTAGCGTACATACTTGATTTACCCACGAGGTGCTCCGTTTGTCGGTAAAAAAAAGTGTCAAAATAGAGCACAGTGTTATTAATCGAGCAAATTCATGCAATTGATGAATAAAATTCCTACTATCTATGTACAATGTACATATATTCTGGCTGTATTACTTAGAAGTAGTATGTGATAATGATGTATTTGTTAGCTGATATACATATGTATGTATGTATATGTAAAGTACTTAACTTATTAATAAGACACTAACATAAGCACTATAATAATGAAACGTGTCACAAAAAGATTCAATATAATTCTAATTAAGTTAACAATATTTCACTCATAAGTAGTTCTGAAGAGGGTTTCCATTTTATCATCGTCTTATACTATGTCTTTTTCCAAGAGCATAACCTGCCTGCCAAAACGTTCTGATCCGTTGTCGTATCATACCCTAGTAACTAACGTCATATTCTGATCTAACGATAATCAATTCCCAAACGTTTAAGGAGCCTTCTGGACAAAAAAAGATATGCTACAAAATACTAAATGTTCGATTTTTGTATTTCAATCATTTCTATTTCGCTTTGTCGGACTATTCGTTGAGTACAAGAAATTGGGTTGTTTTAATTCTTTTCTTTAAAAAAAGTATAGTTATCGTTAGACATTTGTTGTTTTTGTTATTATTACTCGTAATATAGGTAGGTAGATAGATATACATATGTAAGTAGGTATAGTGTAAATAAAATCTAAAAAAGCAATCACCCCTATCGTGAATAAAAATTCCACATGAAATTTGTTCCCTTTTCACATTTTTCCTATTGTTAAGAAAATAATAGGGAACACATTTCATGTGGAATTTTAATTCACGATAGGGGTGAATACCTTAAGTAGTACATTTTGTCTTTGTTCAGAGCATATTTAGATCAGTCAAACTCTTGTCCGGTTTTGCGTTGGACCCACTGTATGTAAGTAGTGAAAATTCTTTGTATTACCGTTGAAAAGCCATTAATATTTCATAAAGTTTTTTTTTTTTTTGCAGCTAATTTTCTATTAACTATAATATAGATGTATGTATGTATGTATGTATACATACTTTAATTAGACATTCCCATGATACATTTTAAAAAAGTTTTTTATTTAATGGTTGTTTCTATATGTATTTCTTGGACACTACCACAAATCATGCATTTTGAGAAAATGTTTGGAGTACAAATATTTTATGTTACATAAAAAAATAGACGCAAAACACAACCTTGTTTCTTATAAACTACATATTTATGTACCTATATACAATACAATACATACATACATATGTATGTACATGCTTATACATATACTACAATATATTAGGGTACGAATGCAAATTTGGATTTTCAATTCTAGCGAATAATTATGCAACTTTATCAAAAATTCACTCTTAAAAATTTCAGGAAAATTTTTACAATTATTTTAAACATGTAGTTATTTACAAACTGTACCTGAAAGTTTCATAACTATTGAACATTAATCATCGGACTGTGATGTATTGAAATTCCGTATAATTCAATCAATTTAGACACACAAGGATTCATTTAGATTCGCCACGAATTATTCTTACAAATCTTACTGATGATTTCATAAAACATAATAAGAAGCGGCTTAAATTGAAGTTCAAGTATTGTCCATATTGTATATGTGTCTTTCCATAAATACTACTAGATTCATGTGTTTTCTTTGTGCTTTCAATTTTATTTTATTCATTTGCTAATTTGGGTATTTCTTTGGGTTTAATCAATTCGCGTGCATATGTACACATTTATGTGTGTGTGTGTTTAAAGTTAAGAAACTGTTACTTGCAAGTACATACATATTTTAAAAATATATTCGAAACTACACTACTTCGGATTTCCTGAAAATTCAGTAAAAAGTTTTCACCATATTCATTCATCATATGCCACCCTAATATTTTTTATTTTGTTTTATTTTTGTGTTACTTTTAATTTAATATATAGTATATGTATATATGTATGTTTGTATATGTGCATGTGTGTATTAATATATACGACGAAACAACGAATTTACAAAACTATTGTTGTACATTTATATTATCTTTTTACGCATTTATATTTCTATCGTCAAAGAAACATTAAGAAAAATTTAATAACACACAAAAACAAAATAAAGATTAGTACGTTAAAAGCAAAATACATACATACAAATACAAATGTAAAATCATACACATACAAACATAAATTAAGAAAATCTAAACATTTTCAAATTTCTCCGTATTTACAATAAAAAAAAACACTTTTCCTATTCAAATTCAATGTTAAAAAAATAAAAAGGGAAAAAACTTCCGAATAATAAATAAATTAGAAAAAAAACCCCCCAAAACAAAAACGTATTCAAATACCAACAGAATACTTTGGCAAGTCACATAATTTAATATATAAATATACATATGTATGTATTAGGGCGGGTCAAATTGTATGGAACGATTTTTTTTTGATGAAGCGTATAGTAAAAACGTAATCTATAGGCGATTCTGAGAAATTTTGCTCCAGAGACCATAGCTCTAAGTCGGATTTGGAGCACCCCAAATTTTCAATATATTCGTCATAAAATCAGATAGAAATATAGTAGATTTCTCAATCTGGGCTTGTTTGAAAGGTATTTTTATCATTATTTTATCATTTTTTTATCGTTACAAAATAATGACGTTTACCAACACTAAACGTTGCCAAGCTTGATTTTACTTATTCCATAATGGTTCATCGTGCAATGCGCACGCAGGGGCCAAATTACCGCATTCGTGATCGAATGAGCTATCGTATCGAAAACTGATTTCGATATCGAAATTATGATAAAATGTACTAAATTTCTTGCTCGATATCGAATGCGGTAATTTGGCCCCAGTTTGCCAAAATACTTAAATAAAAACTCGGTTATCACAATACCAATATTTTTTTTTTTATTTTTAAATTTAGTGTGACACAATCAAAGATTGCAGTGATAATATCAAACTCATTATAGATAATCAAGAACCATCAACATCGTTTGCGGTGTCTTCATCAACTAGTTTTGAGTCTAGATTGACCAACATGCCTCATCAAGATATTGTTGTTTCTTGTTTAACAAGTAATTTAAATCATCTTAGTTTACCTACTAAATGTGACATTTTAAAATATTATTTTTTTTAAGTGATCGTGCTAAATTTAAAAAAAAAATGTTCTCGTATAAAACTTTTACTCCTCACGTAACAGATAAATTGATCCAAATTTAGTGTAAATTAAATATTGAAATCATTAATAGAAAGAGTGTTTTCAAAAAAATTAACTGATTTCCTTGATAAATACCAGAAACATGTACAACATAGAAACAAAAGAGAAGAATTTAAAGCATTTGTTGATTCAATAAACGAATTATTTTATATTAACAAATGTAATTGCAAATTAAAAACAACAGAATGCTCGTGTGGATTGATTCCAGAACATCTAAAAGAATTTATGATATGAATTACGGCGATATATTATTTGAACCAACATTTACTCGACAGATTCCATATGATCACTTGGTAGAATACTTAGATTTCGATGAACCACCACTGGCTGATCCACAAATTCCTATGTACAATTATTAACAAGTGTTTCAAAACGAGTTATAGAAAAGTCCCGGTTTACATTATGAAATTTTTGTCGCTGCGATTCTTGCTTTGTTGGCGAGAGCGGTGAGTCGTATTAAAAGGGGTAGACATATGCATGTACTCGTGAGACACGCTTTGTTCCCTCATTCGTTGTTTTTTATTTTCATACATGTATGTACTAGCTACAAAATATATAAAAACATGTATACATCCACAGAAATCTCTGCAACAAAAATCTCACAATGTAGACGCAAATACAATTGTATAGAAGATACGACAAGAATCGCAGCGACAAAAATTTCATAATGTAAACTGGGACAAAGAATCGTGAAGGAGTTATGGCAGTGACATTAGAAAACTCCTCGAATGGAAAGTAAAAAGGACCTTAAAAAATAATATTACCACGTTAAAACATTAAATTGTAGGTCGAGAATAATATTTAAAAATAAATTGAATTAAAAATGTAAAAATAGTGTTTTTTTGTTGAAACCTTGAAAATGTTAATTTTTTCAGATCGATTTTCCTACAAAAAGGGGTTCGAAAACAAAAAAATTAATCGTAGTAAAAGTTGCTGGAAATTATCAGAACTTTCATAATCTGCAAAAAAAATATCGAAGAAAATTCAGAATTCATTTTAGGTTATCTTTCGACAAAAAATTCCTAATATCTCTACTAAAAATAAAAACAAAATATTGGTGTCAATACAGCCTCTGAAAGGTGACAAAAATACCTTTCAAACAGGCCCAGATTGAGAAATCTACTATAATTCTATACGATTTTATGACGAATTTAAATTATTCTATGTATATATGGAAAAATATCTATTTTGAAATTTTGGGGAGGTCCAAATCTGACCTAGAGCTATGGTCTATTGAGCACAATTTCTCAGAATCACCTATAGATAACGTTTTTGCTATACGCTTTATCAAAAAAATTAACCCGCCCTAGTATGTATGTATTCGCTATTATGAGTTTGTAGTATTATGTAAATCATTATAATAAGTATTTAACTAAATATGTATAATTAAATCTAGAGGAGATCTAAAATCTAAAGGTTGGTCACATTTGCCAAATACATATTTACTTAAAAAGCGTAAGCACTTGTTTTAGCACAAATTTGTTTGACGTTGTTTACTGTTACAAGAGTTTTGCAAGATCAAACAGCATCAACTAAATTAAAATAAAATATTTGTTGTGCTTAGGCCTAAATAAGAAAAGTTTTTTGTGTACGTCTATTTCGGCAAATATTTGCCAAGTCGGTCACACTTGATTCTAAAAATTTCAGTTTTAATTTCAGGATAATTTTAACCATATGCGGCCAAAAAATTGTTAGCAATTAGTTTTTTGTAAAGCATTTTCGAAATTACAAATGTTTACATGTTTGAGTTGGACTTGCTTTATAAATTCTTTGTACTCGTACATTATTTTTATTGTTAAAAATTTTTGCACAGTTTTCGCTGGGCTGTAAATTTTTATTTATAAACATTTATGTGGATCTTTTTATTAAAATTGAAAATGTAATTTTGTCAGACAAATTGTAACAAAATCGTATAAAAACCTAAAAATGTTTGTTATTTATATCACAATGAAAAATGCTCATGCACCGAAATATCTCTTTGTCTTGCGTTTTATTACATTTTGAATGCAAGTACGTACAACAAAATATTGTAAACAAATAAATTCAACTAAATATTATGAATTATTTAGTCAGGGACGCAAAAAACCAAGTATGCACTCATATCTACATTCTGTATTATGTACATACTCGTACGTGCGGCGAGTACGAGTAACTTGTGTAAATGATCTTCTTGTCTTGTACTATCGTACCAGTGTACAAGTGGGAATTTAAGACATTTTCTCAAGATCAGTAGTTATGAGTGAATTTTTTTACGCCAGCCAGTAATGAAATTTATTACGTTAATAGTAGTTACTACCTTGTCGCCAGTTGCTACAACATTTAAACATGTCTGTCCCAGTACGTGGTACTTTACACATGAGATCAACTCTAAAAATTGTGATTTTGATTGACAAGTTATCTAATTTAGCACACAACAGATAACTAGTGGACTAGTTAAAAATTACTAGAGTCTGAGTCTGAAAAAATCAATATTTGACCAAACCCGAAAAATTTTGCAGAAACTGCCAATTTACATTATTATTTTAATTTTAGAGCTCGGATTTTTCTCAATTCAATTTTGTATTTTCGCCTTAAATAGAAAAAAGTGTTTTAAAAATAAATAAATATGTATATATATATATATATATACTATACACATGCTCACAGCTTTTTTTATGCAGTAAATTTTGTTTTGTTTTCAAAGCTCCATAAAAGAAAATTAACTGGAAAATGAAATCGGTGTCATTTAAAAGAAAAAAATTTATAGTCTAACAAACAAAAAGAATTTAGTGCAAAAATGTACACTTTTATATATCCCCCCTATCGTGAATAAAAATTCCACATGAAATTTGTTCCCTTTTCACACTTTTCCTATTAAAATTCAATGTTAAAAAAATAAAAAGGAACAAATTTCATGTGGAATTTTTATTCACGATAGGGGGGAATAAAACAAAAAAAAACAAAAAATGTTCGTTTTTTCAAGTCAGAGCTTATTTTATGCTGTTTTGAAAACTTGAAATTAAAACTGGCAATTAATATTTGGTGTGATAGCTTTTATTATCTACCACAGATTTAAGGCGATTTGGTATAGATGCGACCAATTTTTGGTAATACATACTCGGCGAAATATTTGACCACTTGTAAATCGTTTTTGTTAGAAATTTTGTGTTTCCTTATGCTTAATTCTGGAATTGACCATAAATTTTCGATAACATTAAGGTCTGGCAACTGTGGTGGCGGTGTCATCAAATGTGGGCACGTTTGCGCAATACCTACAATCGAAAATCTGATCTTAGAATCTGAAGGTACTTAAACTTGTCCATGGCTGTTTCAACGAATGTTAAATTCCCAGTACCAGCATCTGAGATACAGGCCCAAACCATGACACAGCCATCACCATGATTCACTGTTGCCTTTAGGTTTTCTTAGTTGAGTTCTGCAATTGCTTTCCGTCAAACATACGACATGACATCCGAACCGAAACCTAGATTCATCAGCGAAGATGACCGAATTCCAAACTCCAGAAATTCAGCCTGCACAGTCTGTTTATCGGCTCTGGTTTCGGTAGTGGTCACTTGCGTGCAACTCGACCACTAAAATCATGATTGAGCAAGACTCGACGAACAGTTACACAGCAACATTTTTTGCCCAGGTCAGCTTCAACTTCGGAGACCAATTGTGAAGCTGATAGATTTGGATTTGCCCTTATATTTCTTAAAATGTTTATTTGGTGTATTTCTGTCTTTGTTATGCACTAGATTTTCAGGGAAGAAGCGCTCAATAATTTTTTGGACTGTGGAAGCTTTAATGTTAACCATTTCTGCTATTTTTCGCAGTGGCCAGTTTGCAGACGGTTTAAAACCAATTCTCGTTCTTCTATCGTTGTATGCGGACTCATTTGAACTATTTCAAATTGACACTTGACGTTACAAAATCGGACTCACAATTCAACAGAAAATATTGATAGAAGAAGAAAAAAGCAAAACGAAAAACCAACAACGCTGCAATAAACTATCGGTAAAGTAAAAGAAATTGACTGCATAAAATAAGCAGTGACGTAAAAAACGAGCATTTTTTTTTTGTTTTTTAGTTTTAATATACTGTATATTAGACTATAAATTATTTTGTTTTAAATGACACCAATTTCTTTTTTAAGTTCCTGTCAGTCCTGTCAAAAAATGCACTGTCAGACGCTGTACATATATTTATTTATTTTTTTATTTATTTATTTATTTGTTGAATTTTTTCATTTCCTGTACAACAAGACTAAGTCTTATATTTATAGTACAGGAACGCATTACGTTATAAACAATTTTATCATGAGCATGAACAAATTAGTTACAGAAAAATCTATATTGATAACATCTTACGTGTAAAAGTTATATAAAAAATTTCTGAAACTATTAGCATTACTATTTATTTGTTGATTTCGTGGAAGATTGTTCCAAAGACGAGCGGCATGTACATAAAACTGCCATTCAGACACTAGATATTGATGTCGAGGTATTATAATATTTCGATTTCGAGACGATTGGAAGAAACGTATTTTTTCAAATATATATTTGGGAGTTTGAGTATTTATTATTTTGTGCAAGAAGACAAGAATACGAATTTTTAATAGGCTATCAAGTGAAACTCCGTAAAGTTTATTGGAAACAGCAGAAACATGATCAAACCTTCTCAATCCATACACATATCTTATAATGTTGTTAAACAATATATTAAGCTTACTTTTACTACTTGAATCACAGCTTCCAAATAACTCGCACCCATAAATTAGAGAAGGAATCAGATACGTCTTGGCTAGTAAGGTTCTTATTCTTATTGGTGTAAAATATTGTGTAGACCAGAGAGCTCGTAACTTTATATAAATTTGACGAACCAGTGAGTTTATATGATCAGTCCATGTCAGATTGCTATTGAAAATTACACCGAGATTTTTCGCTGAATTAACAATTTTAATTTTTACGCCATTTAAAAAAATATCTTCTAGAAATGTAACGATTTAAGCTCCTTTTACATATCACAATACATTTAGATTTGTGTGGATTCAAACAGAGTCCATTTTCACAAGCCCAGAGGTAAATTTTGTTCAAATCCTCATTTAGAGATGATATTCCTGAAACT
Organism: Bellardia bayeri; assembly: GCA_950370525.1. Lineage (NCBI taxonomy): Eukaryota > Metazoa > Arthropoda > Insecta > Diptera > Calliphoridae > Bellardia > Bellardia bayeri. The sequence continues at coordinate 48,811,447 of OX493265.1, read as the reverse complement.
ATATTTTGAACAGAGCTACTTAGAGTAAGTTGCACGTCATCTGCGTATAAATGGATGTTGCATTTAGAGAGTTGGTTTGGCAAATCGTTTATATATAAAGAAAATAAGAGTGGTCCTAAAATAGAACCTTGAGGTACTCCTCTATTAAGGGATACGCTATCTGACCATGTATTGTTCACAAACACCGATTGTGTGCGGTTCGTAAGATACGAAGATATAAGTTTAGTAGAAGTGTCGTTAAACTGAAAAAAGTGGTCCAGTTTTTTAATAAGTCTGGTCCACTGTATCGAACGCCTTAGAATGGTCTAGAAGTACTAAAAAATTCATACAACCTTCATCTAATCCTTGACGTATATTTTCGCTAACCTCCACAAGAGCCGTAACGCAGCTGTGATTCTGACGAAACCCCGATTGCGTGCTGGAAAGTAAACTATGAGTATCAATATATTCCATCATTTGTTTGTACAAGAGCTTCTCTAAAACCTTCGATAGAAAACACAAGATAGCTATCGGTCTATATTCTCCATTCGATTTAGGTAATGGTATAATTTTTGCGTGTTTCCAGTTTAACGGATACGTACTTGACATTATAATAGTATTAAATAAATAAGTAACATACGGTAGAATCACGGGTAAAAGTAATCTTATAAACTTCGGGTGTATGTCGTCAATTCCTACTGCATTTGATTTTATCAAAGAGCTTGTTGAAATAACGTCATATTGAGTAACGCACGAAAATTGGAAATGTTCACTAATTATACCAGTATCTGTATTTGGCGAGCTTGAGGAAAAATTAAAAAAAGTAGGATTTGCCTGTACTACAGGTATGGTAGTGAAAGTTCTGTTAAGCATGTTTGCATCCACATTACAATCTATACGGTTATTAGTATTGCCAATTCCTATTTCGCGAATGGTATTCCAAGTTTGTTGAGAGTTGATTGCTGAGTCAAAGCGTTTGGAATAATATTCAGTTTTTGCCTGTTTAATATGTTTATTTACATTTTTCCTGGCATTGGAATATTGTAATTTTAGTTCAGGAGTTTTAAATCTTTTCCACCTGGTATATGCTAAGTCCCTCAATTGTATTGCATTCTTAACAGAATTTGAAAACCATGGTTTTTGAGTATGTAATATTTTTTTATATTTCAGTGGTACTGTTAGATCGAAAAGATATTGAATATTGTGTTCCAGAAATGAAGATTGTTCATCAACGGTGTACATAAAATAGATATCATTCCAGGCAATATAGGAACAATATTCATATAAAATATTTAAATCTAAATGCTTAAAGTCACGATAACTGAAACACTGTTCAATTTGATGGATTTGAAAGTTATAAGTTAGGAATATTAGGACATGTTTAGAAAAACACGGAGCAGATATTTGATCATACAGAATTACATTCGTAGTGTTGGACACAAAGAAAAGGTCAATCAGCGTGCTTGCTGTGGATGTATGGTGCGTTGGATTAATCATGTTGACTGGAAAAAGACCGAGCGATAACATATTATCTTGGAGCGTCGTCTCCACTAATACGTTTGAATTAAAATCACCAGTAATGACTATATCATTATACACTGTGGCGAGAGTTTCTAGTGTTGAATACAAAACAGTTAGTGGTATTCTCTTATTAGGCCTATAAACACAACCTACCAGCATCTTTTTGCCAAATGAAGAAATTTCAATAAATATAAACTCAACCGCTTGCTCAGTTGTACTGTATGTTAAAGATGACTTGTTGCATATTTTGCAAGAAATACTATTCTTAGTAAAAATGGCCACACCGCCACCATGACTTCCTCTATCATTTCTAAATACCTTGTACCCATTGGGACATATATTATTATCTGGGAATGATGTTAACAGCCATGTTTCCGAAACACAAATAACATCAATACCAAGTTCTCAAAAACAATTTTAAATTCATCCAATTTATTATTTAAACTTTGTGCATTTATGTGTACGATTTTAAAACCTCTTTTATAGTTAGCCAAAATTCTAACCATATTCAGTGTTAAATCTTTGGACCTTCCACGCTCATCACTGATAAAGGCCATAAAAGTGCATAATAATGTGTGTACTGCTAATAAAATCAGAAATTATATAAAATAAAGATACTATTAAATTAAGAAATGGAATCATTGGAATTAAAGCAAAAATAACAAAGTATTGAAAAAGTAAAATTAAATTAAATATTGAAGTAAGATAAAATAATAAAGTCATGTAATTATTAAAGAAATTCCAAACAATTAGTAAAGCAACAAACAACATTATCATAAGGATATTAAAAAACTTATGTAGTACAGCGAAAAAACTGTCTCAATTGCTCCGGATAAATAATTTTGTTGGCTTCATCATTCTCATGTTGCTTAATGTAGACAATTCCCCTTAGAGTATAAACTGTTTTTAATAGCATATCCTTTTTTAGTCCAATCGCTGTTTTAAATATACCATAATTGTGCGGGGTAAGGCTTTCATTGATGTAAAAACTCTTATCACTTTGAAAACCGGCATCGGACAGTCGTAGCGGCGATTTAAATTTACGACGATTTTGCCTTTAAATTTCCATAATATTGGAAAAAAAATTATAAAATATCTTTTATATATGATAGTTAATATTAATTGGCAATTGGCAACTAAATTGAAGCTTGACCATTGATCCATCAACGAGTTCAACTTTTAAAAGTACGTCAACTTTTACTTTCTAAACAGAACAAATCTGGGGCCAAATTACCGCATTCGATATCAAGTAAAATTTATCGTAATTTTCTTATTAGAGATTATGACATTCGATATCGAGCAAGAAATTTAGTACATTTTATCATAATTTCGATATCGAAATCATTTTTCGATACAATAGCTCATTCGATCACGAATGCGGTAATTTGGCCCCTGATCGTAATTAGATACATTTTTATCTACAGGCTCTGTCTTCAAGTGACAAGTTGTTGACATAAATCAGCTGTTCACCAAATATGAAAAAATTACAAAAAATAAAAAAGAAAAAAAAAAAACAAATATTTTAAAAAATAAATAATATCCATGTCTGCCAGGTAGTTAGGGGAGGCATGATAAACTCTTTCTTTCTTCGAGTTCATCCTCAATCAAATTAATGTTTTCTAAAATCTATTTAATTTTTTTTACAAAAAACTCAAGGTATTGCCACATAAAAAATATGAACAGCAGTCAGCTGATTGAATTTGTGTGTACAACAAATAAATAATCGGCAGATGAGGGCTGGTTAGTTTTGCGACAGAAGCAAATCAGACATTGAGAAAACCAAATTTCTTTAATTGGCAGTTTTTCGTTGGGGAAAAAGATAAGCGCCAAATGAGAAAACAGCCCTGAGTGTACGTACAATTAAACATGTGCAAATTATATTTTTTTTTTTTTTTTGGTTTTGAAAATAATTTGAATTTGCACTGCAGAATACACGCAGCACGATGAATACCGGCGCGGAAACTTCATCATTTAGTGAATGTAATGTGTGCAAGTAAGTGTGTTTACAGAAAGGAGCAGGTGCGTATTTACAGGCTGGGGAAAGGATTTGTTTGCTAACAAAATATTTAAAATAATATTAAAAACAAGTTTTGCTTGCATACATCTAAAAATATTTCTGCTAATTGCATTTAGGATGTACATATTTTTAAATATATTTTAATTATGAGGTTTAACTGTATCTTCTATGGATTACCCACTATAAAAAACTTATAAAAGTTATATAAATAATTTTGATATTAGATATTTGACGGCTCAAAAATTGTGCCAATACTCGTATATCATATATGTACATACATATGTATATGTTCAAGAATTTTGGTATTAAAAGCAAAATCGCTGATCAGAAAAGCACGACTACTTTGAATTTTCGATACATTTATCTCCGATACTTAGGGCTATACGTAGATAATATGTTATCTTAAATAGTTATCTTAAATTGATGTTAATAATACAAAACAGAAATTTGAAAAATAGCATAATTAAATCAACCGAATTTGCGCCTCTGAATGTAAAAGTATGAAATGTTACTATTAAATTAAAACAATACAAAGAGATTAAGGACTCGTTATGCGAACGTACAACGCAACGTAACGCAAAGTAATGTAACGTACGTACGTGTGTGTAGTTATAGAAAAGTTACAAACTTATCAGACGTCAATAAAAATAAACAAAAACAAAACATTGTGCAGCATAATTTGTTCATTTGTTTGTTTTTTTTTTCTACCATCTTGAATCATATACAGCTTTTGTTGTAAAGGCACTCATTTGCCTAAACAAGTAAAATAAGTTTTTCATCATCCATATCGTTTATTTATTTTATAAAAAAAACTTTAATTTAAATTTAAAACAAAAATTCAACACAAAAACTAAAACACAATATTGATGTCAGCTGTTCATAGTGATGGGCAATGTTAAATTATTTTTGTACATATGAAATTGAAAAAAGTACTAAATTGGCTTCGAGGGATATAAAGTATTTACATTGTAATTTATACATTATCAAGATTATTATTGTTGTTGTAGTTATTATTGCGTACATAGTATTAAAATTATTGTAATTATTTTCTTTATTATTAAAATTATTATTATCGTTATTTTTTTGTGTTTGTGGTTGTTGTTGTTATTATTTGTTTCTATTATTAATATTAGTATTGTTGTGTTGTTGTTATTATTATTGTTATTATAATAATTATATTTATTTAAAAAAATTTATATATTACAAATTATAAATTATTAATTTTATTTTTATTATTAAAACCATGATTTTTATGTATCATTGTTATTTTTATTTTTATTATTTCTTTTTGTCGTTCTTATTGTTACTATTTTTTTCTGTTACTAAAATTATTATCATTGTTGTTATTATTTTTAATTTTTTTGTTATTAAAATTGTTATTATTTATCAATTATTATTATTTAATTTATTTTAATTTGTACTTTTATGAACCAAAATGTACCGAAAATGGGTAAATAATGTGCGCAATTGTATTTTATTCATATGAGTGCCAGCACTGGCTTACGACTGTCACTTAACGTAGTCGTAAAAATCAAATTTATACAGGTTGATACGTTCCGGCAACGTGACAGTTAATTTCAGTAAGCTTTTACATTGTTTTGGTATACTCAAAAACGTACGTTACATTACATTACGTTCGCATAATTATATCTATACAGTGCGTTGCACGAGAACATTTTAGCAATAGAGTTGCACTCGATTTTGAATTGTTGGAAAATTGTAATTTTCTCTCAATTCTAATTACATTTGTAAGTTCTTTTAGAATTTCACTAATAGCAATAAATCGATGATTTTGTTGCAATATTTTAATACCAGCGAACACTTATTTCACCTTTTTTTTATTTTTACTTTTCTTTATTAATTATTGAATCTGCGTTATTTAATTAGGCCTAACAATAAGTATTCAAATCATAAAACTAAAATAAATCTAATTACTCTCTAACAGAGCATTAATTTCTTATTGGCTGTTAAGCTCTACGAAGTCTCGACTCCGTCTGGCTCTGAGCTAGAATTCTAGCAAGCGGATTCGGGTGGGTTTGTAGCTTTTTGATGTAGTTCTCTTCTTATTTCACCTGATTCATATACTACGTACTGTCAGACATGAGAAATACATTATTGAGCTGCTTGCCATATTGACCATATTGAAATTAGCATATTTTGAATATAAGCTCTCGATCTGTATATATGAACATACTTACATACATACATATGTATATTGCTTAAAAAAAATTAAATGGGTTTTTTGTTTTTTGTAGAATTGTGTGTGGTTTTTTTTTTAATATCAAACAAATTAAGGTTTATTATTAAATTGTCTAGTAAAACTTACTGCTAATAAAAATGGATTGCATGAATACGTAAATATGTATGTACATACTCGTATGTATGCATGTATTTATTTACTCGGGTAATTACAATTTAATTACTTTTTACAGATTCAGGTTACGATCATGAGAAATGTTTAATAATTAAACTAAGGTTAAGTTCAATATTAAACTGGGAGCAATGTGTTTTTTTTTCGTAACAAAAAAAAAGAAAACACGACAACACTAAATAATAACAGGTGAGCAAGTTGGCTGATGTCAGTTGTATGTATGTAGTTGACTACAAACCAACAAATCACAAATGCCACGGTTTTTATTTTTTGCAAAGAAAAGCCGTAGTGCAATTGTTTTACTATGTAAAGGTATAATAGCAGCTTTTTTATTCTAATTTAATTTTTGCATTTTGTTTTATTGGTTATTTTTATATCCACCACCAAAATATTGGTCGTAGGACCAAAAAGTCTATATATTCTGGGTGCTTATAAGATTCTAAGATGATCTAGCAATGTACGTCTGTTGAAAGACTTTCCCACAATAAATTTCTGTTATATGTCTTAAATCCTCAAAAAATAAAATAATGCTCTTTAAAGTGATTTTTTTTTATTATGGACCGATCTGCACAAAATTTTAAGATGTGATTTGGCTTCATTTACCAGTCATTTGTGGTGAAATATTTATGGACATTACAAACATCAGCACAAATCCTCACTATGGTGGTGTAGGAAGGATATAAGTATACATACTTAGAAAATACGCTGATGAATAAAACTTGACGCTACTATGCAATTTCATGCACGACAATGATTCCAAATACACTTGACGACTTGTAAAGTGTTGTTTAGAGAAAAATGCTTTAAAAAAGCCAGCACAGAGTTCTTAACTCAATCTAATTGAGAACTTGTGGATCGAAGTCGAGAAAAGTTCGGAAGGGAAAAACAGTAAAAGTTAAGATGAATTGTGGGCAAACTTTGAGGCGGCATGGATAAAAAAAAAAACGATATTTGCTGCTCGATTTGCTTCCTGTACAACTACTGATGACATCAAACATTATATAACTGATAAAATTGCCTCCAATATTGATATGATTGTTTTCAAATTTAAATATTCCGAACCAAGAAATAAAGCATCTTTTAAAATAATCGTTCCTCAAGACTACTTTGATACAATTGTGAATCTAGATTTTTGGCCGCCAAATGCTCTTATTCGTGAATACGAGTACAAAAATACTTCAACATCTGACATTGTTCATCTGCCGCAATCATCATCTTCAAAAAACTAACTCAACTGTCGATAGATAATCTCATTAATATTATTTACCAAAATGTACGGGGTCTCAAACAGTTTTAATTTTTCATACCACATTATTGCATTTACCGAAACCTGGCTGAATGATAAAAAATGTATTCATAACAATGATATTCTATGTTCCAAATATCAAATATTTAGATATGATCGTATGCGAAAACTTGGTGGTGGAGTACTTATTGATGTTTTGCAATGTGAGATTATAGAAAATGTTTTAATTGATGACAATGATGAAATTGAGTTTATTGCGGTTAAAATTCATGTTGGTCATAGACAATTATTTGTCAAGTATTTTTTTATATACCACCTAACTCATCTCTTTTAATATATAATAAACATTTTTCTGCTATTAAATTCGTTCTGAATCAGTCAAACACATCCGATATAGTACTTCTACTTGGCGATTTTAATATTCCAAATGTAAAATGGGTTCAATCCTTTGATTATATGCTACCAACAAGTATGTCTGATTTTTTAAATTCCCTTCATGGATGCGGATTTTTCCAATTTAACCCTATAACAAACGAATCCGGAAATATTCTTGATCTTGCTTGGATAAATGTGTTCTAAGATTTAAGTGAAGCACCTGCCGTTTGGCTTAATCTTCACTACGTACTTAAACGCAGGACGGACTCGCCCTTCAGCCGCATTGTAAGCCCCTGTGAGTGACATGGAGCCATGTCTCAACAGAGTATCATACTTGCATGTCCTCCCAGGGGGGACACAATTTGCAATTTCTCAATACATGACTGCAAGATCATGTAAAGATCACCTTGCTAGAGTGATTGGGCTATCTAATCCCTGCCGTCTTTAACTTAGATACAATTAGTGCAGCCCAGAAACGGGAATGACACAGACGCAGTTGCAAATAGCACTACGAACTGCCCCATTCCCATTGTCCCTGAGCACAGGACTAAGAGTCTTCGCTAATTAACAACGGCTCTGTTGAGTTCGGCAACAGCACCTAGGACAATTTGGTTGGCTTGAAATCTGCTTTTGCGGGAAGTCAAACATCAGCCATTAAACCAACTGTCATTCTTCCCGCTTTGGGTGGCAACCACAGCCACTACGTGGACACCGAAGTGACCTCAACCAATTATCAGTTAGGGGACAAGCTCCCAATAGTTAAATTGGGGACAAGTCCCCGGGCTTTAACTGATCCCGTAGTACCAGATAAAGACTCTGGTTAGCTTCGACCTTCCTCTGGTAAACCAGAGTGGAATCTATCTAGTTTCGAACCCTTGCAAGTTCATGGGACTAGTAACCATTTCTACCCCGGCATTGAGTAATGTATAGGTGATTGATCACCTATACTTTGCCCGCCGGGGCATTCTTGCTTGGATAATAATGTATCAAGCTTTCATAATATTTTGCATAATTTCATTCGTATAACAGTTCCAAAAAGTAAATTCTACAATAATAATGGGCCGCCATGGAATAATCAACACTTACGAAATGCTAAAAATAAGAAAAATAAATGTTTTGCTAAATATTTGAGAACTGGTACACTGGTTGATTTTCGTAAATATGCTATAGCAAGATCTGAATACAACACTACTAATAAACTTGCATACAATCACCCCTATCGTGAATAAAAATTCCACATGATATTTGTTCCCTTTTATTTTTTTAACTTTGAATTTTAATAGGAAAAATGTGAAGAGGGAACACATTTCATGTGGAATTTTTATTTACGATAGGGGTGAATGACTAAATTTATCGTATTAAACTCAATATAAAAATAAACCCCAAATCTGTCTATAAATTCGTAAACTCCAAGCGTCGCTCTTCAGGTTATCCAAAGCATTTGAAGTATGGCTCCTTGACTGCAACTTACCAAGTCCTATTCTAACACAACAAAATATCTTTATGCTACAACTCATTCATGTGTGATTTACTTTCCATTTATAAATATTGATACTGTGCTTTCGAACTTAAAGTCGCTGAAGAACTCGTTTAGTCCAGGTCCTGATGGTATTTCAAGCAGTATCCTTAACAACTGTGCAGCATCACTGTCCGCGCCTCTTACTGCATTATTTAATAATGGCAGTAAAAATGATGTATCTAACTACAGAGGTATCGCTAAAATTAATGCAATTCCAAAACTCCTTGAAAAAATTCTTACAGATCATCATCAAATTTCTTCCCTTCTTTCACCATGTCAACATGGGTTTCGTAAGTCCCGTTCAACTACAACTAATGTTTTTGAACTCATCACTATCGTCAATGAAGGTTTTACAAATAAAATGCAAACTGATGTGATATACACGGATTCTAGTAAGACGTTTGATAAAGTTAACCACAATCTTCTATTACACAAATTAACACTTATGGGCTTTAGTTTCTCAGATTTAAAATGGTTAATCTATCACAAAGAACTCAACAAGTCAAATTTGGGAATGTTATAACAAAAATCATTCAAGTACATTCTGGTGTTCCTAAAGGTAGCCACCTGGGTCCAATTTTGTTCACCCTATTCATCAATGCTCTTCCTACTGTTACTTTGCATTCTAAAGTACTGATGATGTTAAACTTTTTAACTCTTTTAATGATACAAATGGACATAGTTTATTTAGTGCCGACTTTTGCAATTTTTCTTAATGGTGCAGATTTAATTTTTTGGAGTTAAATATTAAGAAATGCAGACACATGTAATTTTTTAGACACAATCCGATTGAGACTTCTTATTATATTGATACTGTTATTTTAAATAAAGTTCACACCATATGGGATCTTAGCATACTGTTGGATCATACACTTGATTTTCGCGATCACATCTCTATAATGGTAAATAAAGTCTAAGGAATTTTTAGATCCTTAGATTACAAAACTTTTATATACTTCTCTTGTTCGACCAATTCTTGAGTATGGATCAATTGTTTAGGATCCTTGTTATTCAATTCATATCAATAGTATTGAATCGCTACAAAAACAATTTTTAATTTTCTGTCTCCGTTGTCTTGGTTGGAATTCTTATGTCTAGCCACCGTATCAAAGTAGACTTGCTTTGATAAAATTGCCAACTCTAAATAGTCGACGATTGATGCTAAGCGCTTTATTTGTTCTGGGCATAATTCGTGGTGATGTTGATTCGGAGTTCCTGCTTAGTCAACTAAACTTCAATATTCCTGTTAGACCAACCCGCAATTTTGAACACTTAGCATTAAAATACTACCGTTCTGTATATGCTAATAATGATTATTTTCGTCGTGCATGTGTTAACTTCAATAAATGGGCATATCTGAGAGTAATGACGTACTGAAGAAAAACATTACTTTATATCTAAATTGTTGAACTAATTATTTATATATGTATGTATATTACTGTTTTGTCATTTATATGTAGTCAGTAAGGATGTAAAATCTATTGACCTAAATAAACAAACAAAAAAATATATATAATTCTTTGACAGATATTAACCCCATTAACGATTTTATTTAATTTTTTTTTTATTTATTTATTTTATAGAAAATATATTGAATAAGTTACTGTTCTGATGAATGTTTTATTTAAATGACCACCACTGTACTGTATGTACAATATTAAGAAAATTAATGTAACAAATGTGTTTGTAACAAACTAAATTTTGTGTTTTAATTTTCATAAGAAAAAGTAATACACTTGTTGGACAGAATTCGTTTCTGATTTTTGGTTATATAAATATGTACAAACTTAGTCCCCGTTTACACAGGGAAACATCTGGAATTCTCTTTTGTATTTTCCTTCATACAGGAAAACATTATTGTCGGAAACATTCCAGTTTATATTTGTTTTTTGACATTTGTCTAATTTCAGTGTTGTTTTTTTTTTAATTTCTACTGTTTTTGATTTGCTAATGTAAAGCTAGATTTACACGATTGAAATTATCTTCAAAATTGCTCTTCAAAATGCTTCAAACTCGTGTAAACAGCAAAATTACTTCAAAATTTATTTATTTAATAACTAGTAATAACAATTTAATAAATAAATTTTGAAGAATTTTTGCTGTTTACAGGAGTTTGAAGCATTTTGAAGAGCAATTTTGAAGAAAATTTCAATCGTGTAAATCTAGCTTAAGTATGATTTGTGAAATAAATAAATAAATTATAAAAAATAAAAATTTTAAAAACATTTATATTATTTTATTTTACATTGTTTATTTTTATTCACACAAAGTCAAATATAAAACATAAATAACAGAGTACGCCGAAAAGAAATAAAGCAAATGTCAAAAAGCAAAGCAAATGTAAACAATAAGAATGAAAGCACAAATCATGCATCCGAGAACGGGAAACAAATTTCATATTCTCTTCCCCACCCGTCTCGCTCCCCCAAACAAAATGTTTCCCTGTGTAAACGGGGACTTATTTATTTATATACATAAATATAAAAACAATAATCTTCATATGTCAATTTCCTTTATAAATACTAAAATAATAAAAAAAAAACATTGGTTAATAAATATGTATTTAAAGCAAGCACTAAACATACGAGTACTCGTACTTTTTAATTAAATATGCCATAATACCCCTTTTGTTAACCAATTTGTTTTATTATATTTTAGGAGATGTTTTTCTAACATTTACATTACACAATTCATAATAATAATCATGTGGTAAAATGGAAAAATCTAAATTTTTATCCCATGAAACACTACGAGTAATTATAAAATTGAGTGGTAGAAATGTACTCCTCCTCGTGCGTTGTATTGCAGTGTGACTAATATTTTAGAAGGCTATACCATATGCAATGACTTTATCAAGTTACAACAGCCTACAATTATTGGAATAGAAAACAGTTGTGTCTCCATTGATGAACATCTCCTAATTTTTAGTTTTTTTTTTTTTTTGGCATATCAAGTTTCATTATATGTCAAACCCACAGAACCACATTTATGAATGAGCTTGAATGTGTACAAATTATATCTCTGCTTTCATTTTTTCTTTTATTTTTTTTCTTTCTATTGCATTATGATTGTTTTATTAAAACCGTAAATACTGCTAACTGATAGTTTTTCCGAAATCCCCACCCACCATTACACACTTTCAATACTTATTTTTAATTTTTGTGGTTAAATTAAATTTTTGACTTTTGCTTCGTATTTCGTAAAGATGTTTAGTTTATAATGTTATTACCTTTAGTTAATAATGATTTATGTGCATGTGTTACTAGTCGCCAAGTCCAAGAAAGTTTAAATTTTATTGATCAAACAGAATGTTAAAACCTATACACCGGGAAAATAAAGCAAGTAAGCCTTGATCAGATGAAACGAAGATAAATAAACAATTTGACCCATGTATTGCCAGAAACCGTTAAACATTTTAAAGGTTCGTTAATGATATGGGCTTGTTTTTCTTCATCTGAAGTGGGTAAAATTTATTGGATAGATGTAAAATTTTGCGCTGGGTAACTTTATATCTCCCGAAAAATATACAATACTTGTGGGATCTATGAATTGTAGGTGGGAAGAAGTGTTAAAAATGGATGGAGGTTGAACTACATATTAATATTATGTGAATATTTCGGAATGAAATATTAACAAAAATGAGTTGAGAAGTATCGTTATTATATTTCTTTCAACACTGTATATAAAAGTTCTTTAACGATCCGACGTGTGTAATTCTGTATGCGTACGTCCTTTATGGGTTAATGCTCGAGTTAATAATATTTATGATGATTGTCGTTGATGTTGTATGTTTGCAGGCTGCCTGACTGTTGCCTGCCTGCCTGGTTGTCTTGTATGGACGATGGTGGCTGGCTGTTGTTTTTGCTAAAATTTAAAAATAGGTAAAATAGCAACAAATTCTATTTATTACGTTTGAAGGAAAACGAAAATAATGAAACGAATTCTAGGCAAAAAATATTGTACACGTCTACTACATCAATCTGCATATACATAAGTATCTACATACATATATATGTATGTATTTATATACAAGCATAGATACACGAGTATCTTGTACATTCAAACTATGTACATACATGTTTCACAGAAAAAAAATAATAAATAAATTCTATTTATTGACGACAAGTTTTGAAAATGTGCTTTAGCAACAAGTAAATATCATTTAAATATACATATACATACTTAGATGCATATTTATCTGTATGTATTACTTATGCATACATATACTCGTATGTATGTATCAGTATGAGTTACTTAATGTACCTTTGTATACTTGCAGCCATTTGATGCATTTATTTACTTTTTCAATGGATGGATTCACACTATCCCCATCACATTCAATAAATCTGTTGATACGTTCTTGGGGGAGGGTGCAATTACACTTTCATGACCCTAAATCGGCTGTTTCTATTAAAAAAAAAACTAAACTAAAAAAGTCCTAAACGAAAACAGGTAAACTCAATGCCGGAATGACTACTTAAAGTGAATACTCAAATTTCTATTTATGAAAATTTGCATTTTCTTCGAATTTATAATTTTGAATATGACGTACAATACTTTTTTTTATTCTGGCTGATGTTCATTGATTTGTTATAATTCAAAGAAAACACTGAACAAGTAATTTAGACATGAGATTGGAAAACAAACATTGTTAAGAAAATTTCGTCTTACTCTGAACATAATTATAATGAAATAAGGCTTGGTTGCTTTGAAATCAACCTATCCCGAATTATATTTCTCAACAATGTCAAGTTAAATAAATTATATTTACTGACGGTTGCTGAGGACATCCGCAGTGGGTTTAAGAAAAATTTACTTCATATTGTAAATTTCAATTAGAATTTCATTTTGCACCACATCGAAAGTAACTTTTTATAACACCCCCCCCCCCCCCCCCCCCAGGAGGTCTTTCAAGCCACATCAAAATATACATTTAAGAATACATATTTCTTTGTACTAAGTATGAATAAAGTATGCATACGAATAAATAGTTAAGTTAGTTTATTTATTAAAATTTTACAAATTTCATATAAGTGATGAATTCTAAACCTTTGGACTTCTTTATGGCCACATTTAATGTACGAGTATGTAGCTTATTCATTTGTATCCAACACTTGTCAATAAACATAATAAATAAACTTTATTCTTCATTTTATTATCTGCTTGAATGCAACATAAAAACACTAAAATATACATACATATAGTACATACATACATATACAAGTATGTACAATAAATGTAAATACCTATTACATATATACATATTACTCGTATAATACCCCTGCAGGAAATGTCAATAGTTATATTATACTGATTACCTATTGACGATGTCACCATTACTACTGACGAATTATAACCTTACTAATGCTATCTACTATTGACGTTTATCACAGACTTGTCCTACGAAATCTACCGGTAGACTACGTCAATACTGACTAAGTAGTTCTTTTGGGACCACTTTACTCTACACTCTGAAATAGAAAATGAAACTGCATATTTTGCTAACTTTTAGAGTATTTAAAAAAAAAATACTGTACAAAGTAGATTTGTACATTATAAAATAATTCGGAAATGTAAATATTACTAAAAATCTTAATTATTGATCCATTTATTTTTTTACTGTACTTACATATTAATTAACCTATTGAATTGAATTGAGTTCAATTTATGTATTCGAATCTAACTGAATTCTTTACTTGATTTATATAAACTCACCACACCTAATCTCGTAGATTTAATGAAAGTTGCCCACACTGAAATCTAACACTCATTGGTAACGAATTTTCGTCCCGGATCATACAATGCAACTTTTGCTGCTCAACTTTTGAGTTTATTGGTGAGAAAGGAAAGAAGAGTGGTCCCCTCTCTCTCTTTTTCCCCTCTCAACCAATGCAACTTTTGCTGCTCAACTTTTGAGTTTGTTGGTGAGAAAGGAAAGAAGAGTGGTCCCCTCTCTCTCTTTTTTCCCCTCTCACCAAAAAGTTGAGCAGCAAAAGTTGCATTGTGTGATCCGGGACTAAGTAATTACGTTTGTAAGCTACATATATTGTTGCTCTTGCGAGCGCACACACTTGTTTTTTAACAAGAGATCACTAAACACCTTACCCAGCAGTGCGTGCAGCTTCCATCACATCTACGAGATCTTAGCATCCAAATTTAATATAACGTACGTAAGCATACACATACCTAATTTAAGAAATGAAACTTGAATTGTAATAAACCCATACTTAAACCGTATTAAATCCTTGTTTCATTTTCTTCATATTCACTCAATCTATTATAATTACTCCTATGGAGCAATTGTAATAATAACCTACATCTTGATAGCCCACCGTTTTACAATCAGCAGCCATCCCCTATCCTCTATCCAGAAGTAGATTATTTCCCAACCCACACACCAATACAATACTAAAAGGCTTTTCCTAATTAAAAATAAATTAGAAAACACCCAGAGTTTTTGGCGGGAATCGTATCCGCAATCCTCTGAATGATAGTCCGGCCCACTATCGCCTACTGTATCGGCTGACACAATTGAAAGAATAAATGTTTAATAATAACCATTGTGTCACCCTTGTTGACAATGTCGCTAAACGGTCACCAAAATAGTAGACAAAAGTGGTGACTTGGAGACAAGTTCCTTCAGGGGCATTCGTAAATTAAATTTGTGATATGTATGTATGCGTGTACATACCTATGTATGTACGAGTAGTTATTTGATTGTGAGGAATTGTCGCAATACTCGCAATAAGAGGTCTTTTATAGTCTAACTGCCGTATTCATAAAAAATAAAGTAGGTTTGAAGTGTGCTTTTAGACAAAATTTTCTTAAAGTACATTTGAAGTCTACTTTAATTTTTTATGAATTAGACCGTAAGAATATATTCATAATATTACAATAAATAAATAAGCAAACAATTTTCAGTTAATTTAATATTTATAGAAAATATATACCAGAATTCAACGAACGATAGATACATACATACGAGCATGGTGAAATTAAATACTAGGTGACAGCATTGCTACAACAATTACAACAAGGCAAGAACAACAGACATTTTTGTTTGTGTAATACTTTCGTTACTGTCAAAAACATCTGGCATAAAATAAAGAAAACAAATATACAAACATGGATAAAAACAGAAAACAATTTTGATTTTTTTTTTTTGTTTCTTTTATTTTCTCAAAGAATTTTTCTTTAAGTTACGCATAATATTTATTTAAATATACAGGTAATACGTAATTTTGCAAAGTAAAACATGCAAAATTCTTTATTTTCAAAATTAATGTATGTATAGGTATTGTATAACAACAACATTTTTCTGCAGCAAAAAAATCACTTTAAAGAGGAATCTTAATATTTTTCTTACAAAAAAAAAACTAACATTTTTAGCAAAACAACTCAAAAAACAAACACACTATTTAATATAATATAGTTTTTTTTTACACTTTTAAGCTATTTTACGCAGATAAAACGGCGACAAAAACTCAATTTTTCAAAAACAAAATAATTTTGTAACGTTTTTATATAAACTTTGACTATTTGTAAACAACTTTTTGACATTTTCAATTTCACCATGAATAGAGCAAAAAATAATCAGCTGTCGCTATGCTGTCACCTGGTATAATTTCACCATGCATACGAGTATTTAGCTAAATTCACAGTTATAGCGGGTGTTTTTTTTTGATCTATAGAACTTTGAAATTAAATAAAACAAAGATGATTTTTTATACCCTCCACCACCATAAGTGTGTAACACTGAGAAATACTCATCTGAGACCCAACAAAGTACATATGTAAATTCTTAGAGCCATGTCCGTCTGTCTGTGTAAAAAACGGAGTTTGGTATTGAAAATCAGCAAAATCTGTAGTAGAACCGGAGTTATGGACCAAAATGATAGGCAACCTCCATAAAAATTTAATATTTTTAAAAAAAATTTTCTTGCAACTTTTTTGAAATATATTGCGTATATTCCCATGCAATTTTGTATACGATGTTTTTATGATAAAAGAAGAAAGTGTGAGGAAAATAGTAAGAATCGGTCCAGGATTTCTCATAGCCCCCATTACAAATATATTCCCGAAATATTGCTCAATTATACATAAATGCAAATAAAATTGGAATATCAATACAAAATAAGTTTCATGCAAAAAGAAATCGCAAAACGAAATTTTTTTTAGTTCGGTCCATGTTTGACCATAGACCCCATATAAATTCCACTTCCAAAATTCACTTAAATACGTATAAAACAGATTATAAATAATGTTAAACGGCTAAAATTTGATATAAATAATCTTTATTGTTGTCCTAAATTTTATGGTGGTCGGCCCAGAATTGGTCATAGCTCCCATACGAGGGCCACATCCTAAAAATCCATTTATCTTTATATATATCGTATAAATATCGCTATCAACTCAAAACTTTGCACAGACCGTTTACATATATACAAAAATCATCCCACAAAATTTTGTGAATTTCGGTCCATTTTTAACCGTATCCCCCATATAAAGCCCTCTTCCGAAAATCTCTTTAATACTCATAAATCTCTTATAAATTACGGTACCAATCCAAAATTTTACACGGATCATTTATGTACATAAACGCCAAAATCAAACTGCTGGATTTTGAGAATATCAGTCTATATTTGACTATATCCCCCATATAAGGTCCACTCCCGAAATCCACGTCAATAATAAAATGTATCTTAAATATACCGTTATTATGTATAAATTCGACGTGAAATATCCTCATATACATAAAAATCACTGTTCCAAAATTTAAGAAGATCGGCCCATAATTTGTCATAGCTGCAATGTAAGAGCCATTTCCGAAAAACAAATAAACCCACATAAATGTCTAATAAGTATCGATATCGAACCAACTTTTATATAGATCAGTAATATTAATCCAGAAATCATACTGATATCGGTTATACGGCAATTATGCTACTGGATTTTGTAGCTGTCAGTCAATAACTGGCAATAACTCCCGAATTCAGTCCACTTCCGAGCATCTAAACACTGTAAATAACGTTGTAAATAACTTTATTGAGATGAAGTTCAGCCGAAATAAGCTTCAAATACATAGAAATCACATTCGTGGATACTGGATTTAGAAACTATCAGTCCATAATTGGTCCATTTCTTTTATGCCACCCATAAATCTTTCGTAAATAATGTTATTGAGATCAAATTCAAACAAATAAGCCTCATCTTATATCTTATTCTTTTTTTATACTCTGTTTCTTAACTTGTTAATTTTATAAATTGTTAAATTACACTCTAGATTATTATGAAAATCAGACAAACTCTATAAATTACAGTAAGAATCGGCAATTACATCAATAATAAATGGTCAAAATTAGATAAAATTTCAAACTATCGTAAAATTGTCTGTCAAACAATATATAAAATACTAATAAAATTTGCAATAATACTTAATAGAAAACACAGAATAAGGATATACTAGTCCTATAAACAGTGTAGTTTCTGTATTTCTTATTACGTTTCGGTGCACATCATCATCGAAAAAGTCAGTAATCTATAGTGGTCATCATTGACTGTAACATTCTGGCCACCTTCGTTGTTAAATAAGTACGGACCAATATTCCACCAGCCCATAAAGCACACCAAACCGTCAGTAGTAACGGTGTCTTAACATACACTTGAGAATTTCCATCACTCCAAATACGACAGTTTTAATTATTGACGAATCCATTCAACCAAAAGTGAGCTTCATCGATAAACAAAATTCGCTTATGAAAATCGAGATTTCGTATTTCGAACAGAACCATGATTTTTAAAATCAATTTGCACAATTTGAAGCGTTGTTCAGGCGTCAGTCTATTCATGTTGAAATGGCAAACCAAACTAAACATAAATCACTTGACAGCTGATAAAATGACCGCCAGTAAAAAAATGTGTTGCCAACTTAAAGTTCTATACATCTAAAAAAAGCACCCTTTATATTGGACATTTAGAAAACTATTCGTCCGAAAACAAGCTGTAAATTAAAACTAATTCTTACATTGGTAACATACCTACTGTTTTAAATAATACTAACTAAAACTTGCTTACATTGGTTTAGACTACGAAGGAACTTGGGGAGCCATTTATGCAGCTGCTAGCTTCAGCCGGGTGGGTGAGTTCGTTGAACCTTGCAGTCAAAACAAATCCGTTACATGAAACAAATATTATAGACTCCCTTAAAATCTTACTAAAATCGAACAAACCCTTATATATGATGAAAAATATAATTATAAATGATTTAGTCTTGCATGTTTCTCGAGACTCAAAGTTAGAAATGAGTCTTGGCAATAGTTTTCCCTCCCTATCCAATGTTTTGATTTTTGCCTTCATTTTGTATCAAAACCCCTAATTCTGGCAGTCGTGATTGAAATTGTTTTCGAATCGAAATTTATTTCGACAGTGCAAAATTTTCTAATGATGGTACACGAACGAATCGATTTATTGCTTCAGTGTTGTAAAAAACTCAAATAAATACAGTCAGAGACTAAAGTTTTCCTATTTCCCGATGGAATTTTCCTTCGTTGAAACGTTTTATTATTAAATGTTTAATGATGGACTCAATTTCTTTACCTTAGCCCATAATTTTCGACAAAACTTGTAATGCTGACAAAAAAAGACTTCTAATAACAAGTTCTGGCTTGTAAGAACATAATTTAACCAAAACATTAAATAATTATATTTACTTTGTTTTTGAGAAATGAAAGAGAGTTCTTTGTTTTGCAAGATGTATTTAAACTTTTGTCTAGTGAATTTGATCGTATTATTAAGAATTACCGTTATGTTCGTAATGAAGTCTTAATTTTTTGTTATTTTATTTTGTTATTTATAAAACTAAATAAAACTATATACTTTAAGTTTTCCTGAAACGTTTACTTTTCTTTAAACAATAAATTTTTGAGGTGTATTTAAACTTTAGTCTTTGACTGTACGTATTACAACACTAAATAAAATAAAAGAAAATGTAAACAAAAAACATATGGTTCTGCAAAAAATAACTCAAGTAAAAGCAAAATTTTTTAAAGAAATTATTTTAAATTAAAAATGGTTCCAGTTATGTTTTTTTACTAATCGTCTTTTGATTCAGACGAGATTGAAAACATTAATGACATAAGGGAACAACTAAGAAACACCTCCGACCCCTTAAGATTGACAAACAATGAGTAAGTATAAATACATATGTATTAATGTATGTATGTACATACATATGTATGTCTTTTTTTAGATTCAAAAGACGTTTTAGGCTCACAAAGCAAGCATAGGTAAAATTTTTTTTTGTGATATTTTTGACCTAAAAGTAATAAACACATTTTTTACATAAGTAACACATTTTTTACTCGCAAAGTTGCGTTCGAATGATCATTAGTTATCGAATGCCATCATTAGAAATTTCGATACATTTTATTCGCTATCGAATGAGGGAATCCCAAACGTTAAAAAATTCGAACGTTCGAATGAAAATTTATTCGCATACGAATGCGAGAATTAGCCCCCAGAATTGACTTTAATAATAAATAGTTAAAGCATTAAACATTAAATTTTCCTGACCCACAATATAATTTCCCAGATAGACAGAATACTTAAGCATTCCAGGAGAGAAAACAGTCCTATCAAGCCACAAACCTTAGCATTCACATACATGTAATCAAAGAGGCTAATAATGAGCAAGCAAATCGAATAAAGACTTGACTGCAAAGATTACCTGCATAATGCAGTTTTAAAATCAATTTAGGTGGGTCGTGTTGCAAAATCTTTTCAGAAACCCTGTGTTAGACGTACAAATTTTAAACGTATTTCAACAAACATTCTTCTTATTCTTGATGCAAATCATGTGGAATAGGTAGATAACAGATATCACAGACTTTATTCTATAGAAAGTATTCAGGAACAATGGTAGTGTGTTACAGTTTCGAATATCTCAGTTTAATTTATAATTTACATAAATATCTACATATGTATGTATTTAAATAGTTTTACATCCATGTATAAATACATATTGTAAAAAGGTAAATATTTTATTGTCATACATGTTCCAATTATTCATCCTTAACCACAAAAAATTGCGTTTATGTAAGATACATACATACATACATACATACACATGTATATACATATGTACTGTATGTCATATGTTACTTAAAATTCTTTATGTTTTAAATAAAACTAGAGCTTTTCAGAGATTCGTCATATACAAAAGAACATGAAATAAATTGTTTTTGCGGCAAATCTTTAAGAATTTTCCGATTAAACATTTTAAGTTTAATTTACATAAGTATATTAAAATTTACGAGTATGTATAAATTTTGTATGGCGCACTCCTTGTCTTGATATGCATTTTAAATATGTTATTGAGATTAAAACAATAAACGATGAAATAGTGGAAGTGTTGCTGCACAGCAAATATTCATGTATGTATGTATAGATATGTCTGTATTTGCATACACAGATACGACTAAATGCCTACGAATGAATGCTGCAATGCTGCTGTCCAAATGTGTCGCAACATCTTAAAATTAAATTACATCATATGAAAATTCTATTACTAGCTTTTCAATGAGAATAATTTGTGAAATTTCTAAAGAATTTTATCTACAGCTGTCGGCAAAAACTAACTATACAATATTATTGTAATACAGTATAAATCAGTGATAAAAAAAATATTAAATAGCAACAATTTTTGGGAAAAGACAGGCAAATCAAACATTTTAAATCTTTAGAACAGATTCGTCACAAATTAACATTGTACAACTTGGCTAACACCTATCAATGTGTATTTAAAAAGGTGCTGGAAACATTTTTTGCCCCAAAAAAAAAGGTTTGAAAATTAAATTCTATGAAAAAATTTAGAAGCACTATTATAAGTACAGTCGGTCAAGCCCGACCATATCATATCCTACACTCAAAAAGAAATAGGCGCTATATGAGATCTGTGTGGGTCAATCATCCAACAATTTAGTGGCCTACATCTCTGCATATACATACATTTTGTTTGTGATAGGGCTTCATACACAACTTATTTGTGGCGAAATACATTGTGTCCATAATTTAAAATTATTTGTTAAAAGACAAAGAAAATTTTTTATTACGAACAATAAAGTAAAAATGATTCAACAAAAAAAATCAACCCACCCTACAACAAAAATTAATATTTGTAAAGAAATTGAAGTCCAAAAAACAACGTCATCTTCTAAAGAGAATTAATTAAAATAGACGTCATAAATTTCATCGTATAAACCTTGCTTAAGAAAAAGTTTGACATGGGATATTTTTTGAATGTAAAACATCCAACAAATCTAAGAATACCATGACCATGACCACTGTCAGATCAGCAGTAAATTCGAAAAATTTATAATAATTTATGTATTTCAAAACTTATAGAAATCAAACAACCCATTCAAAGTTCCAGAACTTTGAAGAAGGTTTATAGAAAAGAATACCAACAAAATATTTATACTCCTCAACTAAATATAAAATAAGAGATACAAAACGAATTCAGAAATCAATGACTGAATTATGGTATAATATCTACAGGCTAAGTCCCCGTTTACACAGTCGAACAAGTGGAAGAAAAAACATTTAGCTTGTTAGAAAATTACGGGTGGGGAAGAGAGAATTTTGTGTTCGGTACTCGGTGAACATGCTTTGTTGACATTTTCTTTGCTGGAATTTACTACAAATTATTACACAGCACGAATAAGAGAAATGTCAAAAAAGCATATACATACATAATAATGAAATGTGTCTGACAACATTGTTCAACAGTGTGACCGCGAATGAAAAAGCAAAAGAGAATTCCAGATGTTTTTCTTCCAAATGTTCGACTGTGTAAACTAAGCTGTATGGAGTGAATATTTCTTTTTGTCAATTTATGTTAATATATAAATAAATTAAAATTAAGATGGGAATTCTATGTTTACATAATTTTATTTCATATTTAAAGTTTTTTTTCGCATTTTTACCTCATACGTTAATTTACTAATTTGCAATTTTATATCAATATTATTAATCGTGAAAATCTGTAGATATAAAAATAACATAACATATTTTTTTAACCCCTGTTTACTCGAAGTCAAAATTTTTAAAGCAATATCGAAAATCGATAAAGTAGAATTTAAGAAACATATGTAAATAATATCTATTTAAACAAACATAATATCGACAGTTGAATGCCAAACCATGTTATGTCGACTTAGCATGTTTTTAATTTTTTTGCGTTTTTGAATTTAGATTTACTTATATTCAACTTACAAAAACAACTTAAATTCTGTCAATTTTTGGTATGATTGGCTAGTCCAATCAATAGTTATAAACAACAAAGTTCTACCTTATATGGTTTTTTAGATATCGCCTGTAAACTTTAAGAGCTTTTCCTGCAAAACTCACATTTTCGACTTAGTATGTTTTAGAATTGAGCTGTCGATATTATAATATTTACTTTTTGTCGTCAGGTATACATAAATATGTACATATGTACATACATATGTATGTGCTTATTTATACAGGCATAAAAACAAGAAACAGAATTTGCAAACAATACACATTAAAAAAAAAATAATTTTGAAATGAAATAACTAAACTTTTGTTGGCCAAAAATTTAATTATATTTGAATACGTTGAAATGCACATGCTCGTACTTATGTACATATCCATATGTATTCATGTGTATTCGAGTATATGAATACATACATATGTACGTGTATGTATGTATGCAGATATTAAAACTAAAATCTTTTCTAATTGTAAAAACAATTGAAATTATAAATAAAATTTTCAAAAAGCAGGCAAATATTTTATTTACGTAAAAGTTTGTCTGGCAACCTGCAGATGTTAGTGGCATGGACGATTGCGTTTGGCACCCTTTTGATTTAATGAAAAATTTTTAAACAAAGATAATGAAATGTAATTCCAAATTCCTCATTAATGACTACAAAATGAAAACAAATATTTATTATTTTATTTTAACTCGAGTGGATTCTTTCAATGAGGTAAAATGTTTACTAGACTCTGTTGAAGTATTTTTTGTTTTGAAGATTTTGCATTCGATTTCCTATACAACTCAAATACATACTTTACATCAGACGAGTATGTACATATGTAGAATAGATACTGAATTTAGTTTTATTGATTTTTTTTTTTTTTAATTATTTTTACTTCAATATTGTATTTTTTATTCTTTATCTTAAATATTGCAGGATACTTATCTTCATTTTGAGTCTAAAAATAAATATTGAGATATCTCGGAAACATAATTCTTGCTACATATATAAGTATGTACATGTATCTTATATGAGCTTAATTCCGAAGGACTTTGTGAATTTTGTGATCACCGTGAAAACTATCCGACAAATTTGACAAAATAATTCAGTTCAGATAATGAAGTTGGTCTGTACTAAGATATCTTAGTCTGTGCTCCTGTATTTTGCAGTCGGCAGTGGCAATGAAAGTTTTGTTCTTCGTGTAGTGACCCATATGTTTTGACATACTCGTATGTCCAATCATGCAGTGTCCTGTTATAGCTATAAGAAGTGTAATCGTTTTTGGAAAACTGTGTAATATGAGAGATATTAAGAGATCATGTTCATCAGAAGAAATTTTCAAAGTCTGACTTTTTGAATCTTAAAGCTGACTTTTGTATGCAGCTTAGCTTAGATAAATTTGATGTAGACATAAAATTATGGTATATCGATTATCATCTCCAGAACGGCTAGTAATAGCAATATATGTCTCTATACCTGTGCATAATGCAGAGGTGTGTTTAAGTGTCTAAAGCTTTACACTTAACAAAAACACCAATGGTTAGAATAGGTATAGGTATTATATACGGTGTACGATGCAAGATTTGGCAACCAAATATATTCTTACAAAAACAAAAGTCCAAAATTAAGCCAAGCTTTTTGGCATCCTGTGAAAATATCGGAATGATACCATCCAATCGTGTTGGTCTAAATTCCCGTCGGGAATGTGACTCCGTTGAAAACTTAACAAGTGGACTTGGCATGTTTTACGAGAGATTATTTATATAGTATGTATTTATGTATGTATGTAAGGTATGTACCCCTACATGCAATATAATAAATACATACATATTTATATGTACATATGTACTATAATTCATGTAGCGGTAAATTTGGATTCTTGTGAATATTTGATTGTTGTAGTTTGATTAAATGTATTTGTATGTATGTAAATATATATGTATGTATGAATACATACGACAGAACACGAATGACTGTTTACGAGTACACAAAAACACCATAAAATATAATACTAATTGATATTTGCATCACATCTGTATAAATAATGTCAATGATCTGCTAACATTGCAAAACTTTGACACCATGTGCAAATATGTATGAGTGTTTTTGTATGTACGAGTGAAAATTGGAAATCCGTATTGGACAGACGATACTTCACCTGCTTACAGGGATATTTGTTTTGTTAACTTTGTAAACATTAAACAATAACTTTTTACGCCACACTAACCTTATCCTGTCCGGGCAGTTAAATGTAGTTGAATGTGTGTGTTTGTGTGTCCGATGTTTGTTCGTTTGTACTTTTTTATGAGTCATAAGTTTTCTGTAGTATGTACTTTGATTACGATACATTGATACGAATACATACATCCACAGTGGAGTGGAGCAAAAACAATTTTAAAGATGACTTGATTAATAATATGTATATTGTTAGCGATTCTCCTTGATCATATGTTAACAAATTTCAATATAAGAGAAAAAAACCTTTGTCGTTTGATGCAGCCAAAAGTCTGAAGGAACACTTGGCAAATATTTGCCGAAAAAGACGTAACCACTAAATAAAATATTTTTGAACTTGTTTATACAAAAAAAAAAAACAACAAATACATATTTAGTCTTATTTTATTTGATCTTGCAAAACTCCTTTAAAAGTAAACAACGTCAAACAAATTTGTGCTAAAACAAGTGGTTACGCTTTATTGAGTAAACATTTGCCATGTGTGACCATACCTTAACTCGAAAACAAAGATTTTTAAATTGAAGTGATTTTTCATTTAATCGACTACATCGAAAACTTCTTTTGACTTCATACAAATGGGTCTGTCCTAATGCACATGTTTACTTTGGTATAACTCGGGGCCATTGCTGATATTATCTACAGAGTGAGAAGAAAGTCCTTTGACAATTGTCTTACCAAAAATTAATAAAATAGACCAAATAATTTGAGTTTAGATACCTGAAGTTAATGTTGAAATATTTTGGTTAAGTTTTATTCCATATACATTTTTCTATTCTGCAGTTTTTAAAAAATTTAAAAATTTCAAAGTTTTTAAAAATAAGTCCGATAAAGGACTTTGCTGTCACACTGTAAGTATAGGTGTTTGTAACTATAATTGTACTTTGAGTAGTATAAGAGTTACTACCTGTGCACGTGTGTGTGTGTGTGTATGTATTTCTGATGTTTGTGATTCATAGAAACTTGAAAGATTTAAGAGATTACGTGTTGGATTCTAGTTTTGTGGTTCATTTTCATTTTACGGACATTTCATATCACGAAATTAAAGTAAAACACATATAAAGTAGGTATAAAAAACCATTTTCACAAATGAGTTAGTTGACTGACGGAGCAGCCATTGTTGTGGCTGCATTGCTTGATGCAGTTGCGGTTGTTAAATTCACATGTCATTAGGAGTTTTATGTCTCTGAGTTGAGTTTTTTTTTTATTGTTTTACCCTATTAACACTTTTTATTCCACATTTTAATGCTTGTTTGTATGTATGTTTAAATGCAGAAGTACATATGTATACTCGTACACATACATATATTTTGTATGTCTTCATTTTTATTTTCACATTTCAAATGACAATAAGATATGGATGGATTTGTCGCAGTCGTACACTCAAAAACTAAAGAAGAATGTTAAAAATTAGAAATGAAAGAGTCAAATTTGTGATAAATATTCGGACAAGTACTCATATGCCCTTAAATATATGTTTGTAAGATCGACTATTACTTGCTTGTTTTGGTTTAATTATTCACGATAATTTATTTGTTCATAAAATATAGTTTTTATTCTTGCTCAAAACTGATAAATATTAACCATTTAAAACAATATTTGTAAATGTTAAATATTTATTTACTGGCAATGATGGGTTTGTGACACACTCGATAATATTTCGTACTTTTTGGAGACATACAAATAAGTAGTACATACATATTTTTTGTATAACTATTAAATATCTCTTGATGGTAGGGGACAGATACAAAACTAGTTCGGAAATAGGGATCGTGGGAAGGTGGGCTTACACCTAAAATATTCAATATTTAGTTCGACTACTAATATCTGTAGAAGACCGTTGCCGAAATTACTGCAATTACCATTATCGCTAAAATAATGCTTGAATTGAAAATACCGTTGCAGTTTTAGCCACTTTAGCGAGGTCACTAAACTAAACATTTATAGTCGCCACCAAGCTAGATTAAAATCAATAAATTATTTTACCTAATTAGTCACGAGTCTTTTTTCATAAGCTACGATTTCAGAATCAGCAAACTTTTACCCACAACTTGGATGTCTATGGCTCAGTTTCCATCGCTACACTAATCTTTTGCAATAAAAGTATAAATAAACACGTACCACGAGAGCCGGTTCTACGTACCGGAATGACCCGAGATCACTCGTTCAACGGCTGCTGCTGTTACAGGAACAAAACATAATTTTATAATGTCTGCTCATTATTTCTTATATCATAGTTTACGATTATGTAGATATCAAGACATTCTGGGTATATAAAAACATAGTTTTGAATTTGAAATAATAACGGGTCCGCCATCTAACGGTTTTTTTTCAACTAGTGCTTATTTCGTGAATGGTAACACTTAGCTCATGTCTGATTTGACAGATAATTAGTTTTATCCTTCCGCTGAACGAATATGGCTGGGAAATATTGCGACACTACTTTGAAAATCATGGTAATGTCACAGAATATGTGCGAAAATTGCGTACGGATTTTGGAAGAAGAGAAGCACCGGCAGCTCCGTATGTTCGTTATCTTTTGAAAAAAGTGAAAGAAACTGTCATCCTCATCGATAAACCAAAGCGTGAAAAGCCAAAAACAGTGCGTACACCCGAGAATGTTGCTGCTGTGGCAGAAAGTGTGCGTGAAGCGCCATAAACATCAATTCACCGTCGTTCTCAACAATTGAACATTTCGGAGACATCATTGAGACGAATTTTGCATAAAGACCTTGGTATGACGCCATACAAAGTCCAATTGGTTCAGAAGTTGAAGCCAACTGACCATCCAATGCGTTTTCGCTTCGCTAAGTCGACTTCAGAAGATGCCGATTTTGCCAAAAAAAAAATCATCTTTTCAGATGAGGCTCATTTTGATCTTGGCGGGTATGTAAACAAGCAAAATTGTCGCATTTGGAGCACAGAAAACCCGCACGCATACATCGAATAGCCGATGCACCAAAAACGAGTCACTGTTTGGTGCGGACTTTGGTCCAGAGGCATAATTGGGCTATCTTCGAAAATGAGCAAGGAGTGGCCGTTACAGTCAATGGCGATCGTTAGCGGGCCATGTTGAACGAATTTTTGTTCACAAAAATTGAAGAGGAAGATTTGGTTTCAACAGGACGGCGCTAAGTGCCACACAGCCGAAGCTACACTCGATGTTTTGCGCCCTGTTTTTGAAGATCGCATTATCAGCCGCAGAACTGTTATCGTTTGGCCACCTCGGAGGTGCGATTTGACACCGTTGGACTATTATTTGTGGGGTGCCGTCAAAGATAAGTGTTACGCCGACAAGCCAGAGACAATTGACGCTTTAAAGGACAATATTCGTGAAGCCATTCGTGGAATAAAGCTGCACACAATCGATAATGTGCTTAAAAATTGGACCGATCGTGTACTGCATGGCCAGCCGAGGCAGCCATTTGAATGAAATTATTTTCCATTATTAAAAAAGTTATTTGGCGGACCCTTTACATATGTACATATATCGATACATATAATGAAATATTATCATACATACTCGTATTGTTTCTATTTGTGTTTATGAATTTAAAACATTTATTCTTGCATTATTTTACATAAAAAAGGCAATATTGCTTCAGGGCCAATGTGATACTATACGAGTACATACTTTTTATGAGCAACGGACTTTGAATTATTACAATATGTTGAAAATTACCAATTGGCAGTAGTGAGGCACGGATCCAATTCATGTATTCGTAAGCAGAAACTTTACAACATACTTATTTTATAACAATCGTTTCATAATTAGTCAAAGCTCCCGTATCGAAACTTCGAAAATCACTTGAATGTGTATAAATCTTTTAAAAGTGTTTATATCGAGATACAATTGGAGAAAATATTCAGTAGTTTTTTTTTATAGCATTTTCAAAAAAAAAAAGTTATTTGGAGGATCCTTTAGAAAATGAGCGTTTGTAGCTACTACTATTTCGAAAAAAAAAATAATAAAAAACTTGGAATTAATTTATCTGTTCTCGAACAGATTTGAATTCTTTTAACAGCCATCTAGCGTTTTTTTTTTGAAATTGTTGTGTGAAAACTGTTTGCCTGTATCAAAGCTAGATTCAATCAGAATGAATCAATTCGACATTTATAGAAATAAATATACAAATATTATTATTTATATACAAAAATGTACATACATATTTCTATAAATGTTGAATGTACATTCCAAATAAATATTTTTGAGTGTACTACATAGCCACAGACACTGAGTTTGTTACTCTCCCAGTATTTCCGGGAAAATGGCGCTAATTAATGTACACATACAAAGGATTAATACAACCTCATGTGTGTGTGATTGTAAGGGTGTATATATGTACATATAACAAACGTGACAATTACACATGACACATTGTAATAATTTGGCAAGAACGTATCATCGTGGGCGTGTTTGAGAGATTATAAAACATAATTAATATATAAACATCTGTGTATGTGTGAGTATGTGGGTTTGTTTGCATGAGTGTGTGTTAAATAAGACATAAAAGTTAAATCATTCAGAGAAGGGGTAAATCTGATAGACATAATAATAATAATATAATTAATAAGATAGACAACACATAAACATATTTAACGATAAAAACGACTATTAAACAAAGCCTCATTGCATTTTAAATATTTTTTAATTATTTACACATGTGTTTGTTTGCAGTGTACAAGTGTATAAATATGCACATACATACATATTCGTATGTATGTAGTATGGAAAGTATATTAATAATTATGTTAAATGTGTTTATTTTATTTAATTTGTTTTCTTTTCTTTTTTACTTTTGTTAGCAAAACCAACATATTTGTCATATTTTAATTAGAGGCAACAACTGTAGTTAATGTTACCGCATTTTTGCATAAACAAACATACATACATATAAGCACATACTTACATATGTATGTATTCATACATACATACATCAAGATATGGGTATTTCTCCAATGTCGAATGCGACATTCGTACGCTTTCAAATTGAAAAAAAAAACATATGCCAAAACATTATTTTATTTTGACCAAAGGCAAAACATTAAGCTCTTGATTAGCACTATAATTGGTGCTAAGGTTGCTTTTGAACAATTGATGATTACAAAAAACCAAGACAAGAGCAAGCATGCGACAAAGCATACAACTCAAACACTGATTTCAGCGAAACCTGCAGTAATATTTTGATGCGACTAATTTAAAAATGTAATGCATAACATATATGCACATATATCTTAATAATATTATTTATTTTAATCAAACATAGTAAGCAATTTACTTTTTATTTAAATTTAATCACTGCCGCGAATGCGACATTTTATTACATCATACTTTTTATACTTTTTTTTCAACCAAGCTACGCAGATAAAAATTGTTAACTGGCGATAACTAAAATGAGCACTTTTGGTGTGTCAACCTATAATTCTCGGCAAAATCAATTTGAAGAACGAGCTCCGAAGGCTGTAAGTTTATTTTTGTTTCCTGAAAATATTTTTGCTAAACTCTTTTTACAAAAAAATGGGTTTTAAATGATGGTAACTTAGTTTCCATATCAATGACTAACTCAGATAAAATTGATATCGTATTTGACAGAGTTACATATGTGGTTATATATTTTACGCCATTGTTGCCAGTTAACTTCATCTTCTATATTAGCCAAATATGCAAAAGGAATAAATTAATCCTTTAAATCTGTAAGGAAATTATTAAAATTACTTATTTTGCAATATTCATTCTGAATATCGCAAACTGCTTTGAGAAATGTTTTAAAATCTCTGGGAAGAGATGGAATACTTTTCGTGCAACTTTCCAACCATTTTGTGCGGCATTCGATTTACTAATTGGACATGTCGAGGTCGCGTTTTAAAAAAATTTGATTTCCCTACCTCTTTGCTTGGAAAATCTTTTTTCATGGACATAAAACGTTTTTTCCCAAAGCTTCCACTCTAACATTACATTCTGATAAAAATAATTGATGGCTTTTTGACACTATTCTGCTGGTTTTGGTTTAGGTTTTGCTTTTGTGGATAAGTTTCTTCAAGAATTACTTCATTTTTTCCATTTTTGTTAAAGACATCAAAGAATATGTACATGTTAAGTTTTGTATGAAAATTTTTGTTTTTTGAAGAATTTGTTTTTTAATTTACTTTTTATAAAAGAATAAACCTTTTTTTCGTTGAACTTTAAATTTGGCATTATTCCTTGTTTACGTGCAACAAAATCTCTTGATCGTCACACTTAGATTTTTTCCCTTAAAACGCTTATAATTGCAGTTTTTTTTAATACATTGTTATAAGCCTATTACTTTGCAATTAACCTCTAAGCTCGAGTCTTTTTTTTAACAAAATTTACATATTTTCATCTTAAAATTGTAAAATAAATAGCCACTTAAAAAAAAATAAAAATCAAGGTGAATCATGATTTTGTGTTTATAATCGAAAAGGTGATTTTCGCAAAAGTCAATCTTGAGAAACAAAAGAACATCGTAGTAAGCTTGAATTTCAAATATTTTTGCATTTTTAGCGATTTTTTATACATATTTGGTATGTGACGCTCAAGATAGAAATTATAGAAAACCTAAAAAAAATCCAAAAATATTGATTTTTTTTGAGAGCCTAAAAGTACCACCGGATTCTTCATCAATTTCTACATAAATTGGCCACTCTTACAGGCGAATTGAAAAAAAACTAAGCAAAAAAAAAAAACTTGTTGTGTACACGACCCATATATATTTACGTTTCTTTTGAATTATATCTTCTTTACCTTCAGCCAGTGCCCTCCACGTCTATCTAGCTTTCCGCATTCTTTTCTTATTTTTTAATTTATAGTTTTGTAATTTTGTTTCATCCTTTAACCTTTCTCTCCACCGTTTGCAGTTGGCTTTATTTTTCTCGCCGCCGTTTTTAGTCATCTACATTTAAACATTTTATATTTTGTATTTTAGAAAAAAAATTATTTTGAATTTATACATTTTACACTTTCGATATTGCAAGCTACAAACTTTAAATAAGTAAAGAGAGCAAAGCGGTGATTATTTTCTAGATCTGCTTGTTACTAATATTTGATGCGCATTGCACAAATATCTTCGACTCGCTAATAACAAATGTTCTTGTCCAATGTTGCACGCTACATCGAAATATGCGACAAAGCAAATACAAAATTTAACGTAATTGGCAATTGTATCGTTCTTTTTACATTTTTCGTACATTTTTTTTAATATATACCGAGATTTAGAATAGCGAATGTCAATGCAAAGTGTTTCTCATGAAGATCACTAATCGAAACAAAACATCGAATAGGAATGTTTAAAACAAAACTTCGGCTTTGCATTCGAATATTTCAAAATGTGTTATGAATAAATGCAAAATTTGTTAACATTAATTAAATTTAATAGATTATCTTTAAAAATATGTTAAAACAACATACATACTTTAAAAAAGACTTTGAATTTTGTGGCTGCGGTTAACATTTCTGTGGAAATGCCCATATGTATACTCGTATACCTACATACATATGTACTATGTGTAAAATGTGGTTGAGTAATACCCAGCAGTACTAGATAAGTGTCCTAGTGATTTTGGCAATCATTGCGATCACCACTGGTTATAGAACTAGTTCTTTAAGCATGTATGCAGATTAACATGAAACCCTACATATGTAAATTACAACCACTAAATTCAGCATTTCAAAAGGATACTTGGAGAAACTAAACTAGATTACTTAGCAAAACTAAAGCGAAAGTAGTCCCAAATTATCTTGGATATGCAGAATCTTATCAGTATATGCTCAAACATAATAGAAAAAGAAATATGTATGTAAATCAGTATTTGTTAATAACAATACGAGTACTTATATTTAAACTTATATTTTAAGCAACATGTTATTTTTGGAACTCCAATTTTATTTATGCCAAACAGTCCGATTATTATTATGTATATACATACATATGTATTACTACTTGTCGACTTTGCAAAAAATAAAAATGTCTACTTCTTTGACATTTATATATGTAACTCTAGTAATAATAAACATTTTCCAACTGGGTTGCTACAAAACTTTATAGTAATAATGACAAAGCCACAACCACTACAAAACTTCCGTTAAAGTTCACACAAAATATTGTAAGTTTAAATTCAAAATATCGTAGTTAAAATTTGTATACAAGAGAAGCAAACACAATTACAAATTTACCGAATATTCAAATTGGGCAACCAAATGTGGCAATTTTTATAAATATTCAGCCTTATTATGAGTGTAATTTTCTTTTTACGACAATGACTCTTTCGTAATAGATTAAAGATAAAATTAAATTTGTTTCTTTAATCTATTACGAAACAGTCGTTGTCGTAAAAAGAAAACGACACTAATAATAAGGCTGATTATTAAAGAACGCTTTCCAATATTAAACATTTTTAATTATTGCCTTATTTATTTTTATCAGTCAGATCGCCTTATTGAGCTGCAATTAGCGTATTTCGGCTGTACTGAACCCATCTAATTCTGTTTTCACACAGTTTTTAAAAATAAACAAATTTAACATTTTTTTAGGATTTTATTCGATTTAGCACGATTCAAATTCTTTCTGCTTAAATTTAAGTTTTGCGAAATATGTTCGTATCACAAATTTGTATCCACTTTTTGTGGATACAAGCAAATTTACTGGTCAGAACACAAATTTAGGTGAATTCCCTTTTAGTGCATACAATCAAAAGAACTTGTCATACAGACATTTTTTTACATTACTTTTTTTTCTTTCTTTAATAACTATGCTTGTGTAAAAACACATTGTATTCGTGATTTAATATTATAAAACTGAATGTTGTTCTTAAAAAAATCCTTGTTTTCCACTAACTACAATAGGTTTTAGAGATAAGGAACCAATCACCAATTTTGCATACGATCAATATCTTTTTTTACGTGAAGTTTCCTTAATTTAATTACCGTGTAAAAACAGAATTAGGTGCACTTTACTGAAAATGCCTTTGAAATACATTTTATTTTATATTTATCGGCAATGACTTTTATCTCACACGGTCTAAACGGCCAGCTACAATTCAAGCCTTGGAAGCCAACATTACTTTCATATGTAATTCACGGGGTACCGGTAGCAATGGAAGCAAAAGTGGTTGTGTTCTTCGAACTCACCAACTACAGCTTAATCGCGATCAACATTTTAATGAAATTATCATTAAATAGTAAATGTCGGAGATTGTTCTTTCAGGTCATAATAAAGATTCCGAAGTATGTATTTTCCTCATGGATCTGAAACCAGCAATTTGAGATTCTTATTCCTTACAAAAATTCATAACAAAAATGTGTAATAAATCTGATCGATTTACAAATAAACACATACATACATTCATTTGTATGTACGAGTATGTAACTATAGTTAGAAATTAGCAACTTATGTTCAGGCCAGTTTTTAACTTGATATTTAAATTTTTCCTTAAATACAAGTTTTATTTAAATATGGTTTCATTTTTTCAGTCTCAAATTGCGTTTGGTATTTAATTATGATAAAAGTATCTAAACAACTTCTTCATTTACACAGAAAAAAAAATCATGTTTTTTTTTCAATTAAACCTTTAATTGATTTTAAAATAATTTTCAATTAAAATTTTAATTGATTCAATTACTTTTTCTGATATTTTCAATTAAATCTCAATTTTTTTTTAATTGATACTATCATTTTGTTTACAGGTCCGATTTAAATTAAATTTTAATTGATTCCACAAATATTTTAATTAAAACTCATTTTCATTTTTTTCTGTGTAACAGCTGATTTACTATTTACTTTACAATTGGACAAAAGATGCATCATTCATATCCTCTTCATCTAAATTAATGACACAATAGCACAATGTTTTTATTTATTGAATATATTTTTTATCAAATAATAAAAAAAAACTTCAATGCGCAATTTTTATAATTTGCAGAACTGTCAAAATCATATGGTAGTATGAACAACTTAAGTTGTATTTAAATGGACGTACTCAGTAATTTAAGTTACATAGATTTAACTCTCTGACGCGCAGTAAGGTCCCTGTGGACTTTTTACATTTTTAAACAAGTGCTTTTTAGAAACGGATGGGGAGAATGGACACATATTTCATGACTTCTATTATTGGAGTGTTATTAGTGTTTTAATACTAATTACAGGAGATTTCTTATTTGCAGAGTATTTTATTTTTTATTTTAAATACCTTTAGTACGCCGTTGAGCAGTATGAATTTGCATATGAATGACTAAAAAATGTACTAACTTTCTTAAATGTTTAAAATGCATATTCAAATTGATAACAAAGTAAGCATTCAGATAAATTTGATTTTTTTTTTACAACTTTTAATAGTAAGATATTAATTTCATTGTAATTTTCTTATTTCAAATATTTGAAGGAAAAGAAAAAACAAATTTTGTAAGCGACGATATAAATTTAAATTTGTTCCATTATAATATATAATCACCCCTATAGTGAATAAAAATTCAACATGAAATTTATTCCCTTTTCACATTTTTCCTATTAAAATTCATGTTAAAAAAATAAAAGGGAACAAATTTCATGTGGAATTTTTATTCACGATAGGGGTGAATATCATTTTGTACACCCCGCAGAAAATATGACGGTTGACGAACAATTATTTTCCTACCGTGGAAAAACACGATTTACACAATATATACCATCCAAACCGGCAAAATATGATATTAAGGTATGGTGGCTTTGTGATTCTCAAATTTATTTCCCGCTGAAGGGAGCAATACACACGGGTAAGCCTCCTGGTGGTGAAAGGGAATACGTCTGTACCTTCCGAATTTCAGAAACCCAAGTCCCGTGAAATAATTTCAACATCGTTGGGATATACCAGGGAGATGTTTCATTGATTTCTTATGTCCCTAAAAAAAATAAGGCAGTATTGTTATTATCTACAGTACACTATACGAGCACAGTGGATGCTTCTAATATTAAGAAAAAACCGGGCAGTTTTGAGCTACAATTCAAATAAATGTGGAGTTGATACAATGGATCAAACGCTAGGAACATACACATGCAAGCGTGCTACTAAACGATGGCCACTAGCAATGTTCTACAATATTTTGGACATAGCTGGATTGGCATCATTTATTATTTATGACGAACTAGGCATCACCAAGAAATCGGACAAACGTCGTTCTTTTCTGAAGCAGCTAATTAAGGAGTTAGTAAAATGCTAACATTGAAGAGCGGGCAAAAAATGCAGGAGTAACTCGTTTTCCAAACATACGTTCAGCTATATAATCGATGGGCATAAAGGTAGGTTAATTACAATAATTTCAATAACTTATTTGTTAAATATTTGTATGAAATTTCAGGTAATATCAAGAAGTAGTACTGCAACACCATCAGTAGCACACCGTGATAATCGGTGCACATGCTGATTATGTCGAAGAGAGCAAAAAAGCAACGAACTCTTGTGTGTGCTGAGCATTCGACTACAAATAAGAATTCCATATGTTTTGTTTATAATTGCAATTTTTATTTTTACAATTGTATACCTCAACTTTTTTGTATTTCAATAATAATTTAAGAATATTTTAACATATTTACATCAAAATTAATTAAAATATATATAAATTTTATCAAACTTCAATGCATTTTCATATAAGGTCCCTACGGAGACCTTACCACTCAACGACCGACTAAAAAGTTACCGCTCATCGGAGGGTTAAATATGATCTATAAAAACGAATTTGGTATTTAAACAGAACTTAAGTTTAAAAACCGTTTGATTTTTAAATTAAAAACTGGTCATTAGACCACACTAACATACATACATATGTGCATACATATATTCTTCTATACATTGTACATATGTATGTATGTACATTGTACATCAGTGTTACAAAAATATTTACAAAATTATTTTGAGCTACTTGTAGTAGATACATATTGTATGGATTTTTATTAAATAGTTTTTTTTAACTTTTTTGTTACTATTGCAAATACGATGAGGCAGAAAAATGTCAGCTGATTGTTCATAAGTAACGTGACCAAACGGGTTTTATCCAAAAAAGCGGGATATTACGGATGAAAAAGCGGGATTTTACGGATGAAAAAGCGGGATTTGGAAGCAAATGTTATGAAAAAGAGGAATTTTTAAATAATGATATAAAAAAGCGGGTGTTTTAAATTAATCGCATATTTATAATTAACTTTTAAATGTTTTTAAGTTATTGTAAATTCATTAATTTTAGAACTAGCTATATCAGAAACACTGGAGAATATTTAATTAATGACAGACGTTTAACGAAAATGTGCCGCAAAAATTTAAACAAACTGCATATTAATAAAGTTTAACCAAATACAGTTCAACCTTGGTATAACGAATCTTAAGGGGTTTAGAAAAACACGTTATATCGAATAATTCGTTACAATGAGGTTAATTATATTGACGTGAAGTTATAATCAGGTAATAAAACATTTTGTATATAAATCATCATCTGCTTACCATGTTATAGCGAACGATTTCCGCTAATAAATCAAAACACATTTGAAGGAAAACACTGTTCTTGGCAACGATAAATTTTTCTTTGAATATTTCAGCCGTAAGTATAATGCATTCTACTGTCGACTACGAATGTAGGTTTACTGGAGACGTTGTCATTGCAAACACAATAATTTTGTTTGTATCTGTTTCATATAATTTGGATTAATTGATGGAAATCGTTATGCAAAGGTTGTAAGTTGACAAAATTCGTTAAATAGAGGTAAATAATTCTTTCTATTTCGTTAGTCTGCAGTGAATGAAAATTCGTTATAACGAGGCTATTGACAAATGTATTCGTAATAGAGAGGTTTATTTTATATTAAATCTTATGGAGCGTTGTAGGGGATTTAAAAAAATTCGTTAAATCGAGGAATTCGTTATATCGAGGTTTGACTGTACTTGGTTTTAGATTAAACCAAAAATTGGATTTCGACTGGTAGTTTTCGAAACAAAAACCTTTTTAAAGGTTTAAGCAAACCAATACATATGTATGTAGTCTAAAATCATTCGGATATATGATGGAATTAAATAAAAGAATTTTGTAAATTAAAAGTTTAAGCTGTATATTTATATTTTATCGGAAAAATCTTAATCTTTCGAAAGCTATACGCTATTTCAAAAGAAAAAAAAATAACATTTTAGAACCAGTTTTAGAATCATTATAAAGAAGAGACACGATTAAAAAAAAACAAATATATGGAACTAAACATTTTTCAAAATTCAATAATTCTAGAAGATAATTCAGAAACAAGAAACTGTTGGGCAGAATCAATATTTTTTTACATGGGTGTAGCCAAGAATTAGAGTCTAAGTTTTGAACATGGGTGACGCTTTTGGTCTTCTAATTTAGCCCCTATTTTCACCCCTCACTCTCAGAATCGACCTAACTTTTGCTAACCTGAATTTGTTCCACAGTGTTATACGGTGAGGGTTCTTTTGGTTGAATTTGATCTCAATAAAGTTATTTACAATATACTCGAAAGTGGACTTAATTCGGGAGCTACTGCCAATTATAAAATACAGTAGTGATTTCTGTATTAAAATTTCTGATCCAGCGTTTGATAAAGTCTGGCATGATGGTCTAATATACAAGTTGTTACTAAACTTACTGTAAACACACATAAGCTATAGGAAAGCTACTTAACTGGTCGAACATTTAAGCTTAAAGAAGGAGGTTCTTAAGTTTCGGAACAGAGAATTTTATGCATTTGAGGATATC
This sequence comes from Bellardia bayeri, assembly GCA_950370525.1. Classification (NCBI taxonomy): domain Eukaryota; kingdom Metazoa; phylum Arthropoda; class Insecta; order Diptera; family Calliphoridae; genus Bellardia; species Bellardia bayeri. The sequence goes on along the minus strand of OX493265.1, from coordinate 48,772,166 downwards.
TCACGTCGAATTTCGACATAATAATGGTATATTTAAGATACATATATACATATGTATTAGTATTAACGTGAATTTCGGAGGGAGACCTTATATGAGCGATACGGTCAAGTATGGACCGAAATTCACAAATTTCTGCAGTATGATCTGTGTAAAGTTTTGAGTCGATACCGATATTTATAAGATATATATAAAGATGAATGACTTTTTCGAATGGGGTCCTTTATATGGGAGCTATAATCAATTAATCAATTTTTATTTATTTCGAATTTTAACCTGTTAACTATATTTATACCAGATTTATACGTATTTAAGTGAATTTTGGAAGTGGACTTTATATGAGGACTATGGGCAACCATGAATCGAACTAAACAAAATTTCGTTGCTGAATTTTGTATTGATATTCCAATTTTATAGGCATTTATATGCCATATTTCTGGAAGATAATTGTATGGGGACTATGAGAAATCATGGACCGATTCTTAATACTTTCCTCGCAGACATAGCTCAATCGACTTAGAACTTCATAACGATCAATCACTTTGTTGGTTCTTAGATGAATATTAACAAAGATTTACACGGAATGACAAACATTGACAGGAAAATAAAGCAAATTAAATTCAAATGTTAAAAGAAGTTCAAATGCTATCATAGTTTTTAATTTTTATATTTCCTTTAAAATTAGCGAAAAAAAAACTGAAACAGTAAAAAACAGGATTTTGGAAAAGCAGGTTATAAAATCTAGACGGGATGAGCTTTCAAAAATCGAACAAATTTCGCCAAAAACATAATGTATGGTCTTGTTATTATAAGCAACCAAAACCCACTTTTTATAAACAATTATAAGAGGCCCACTCACTTTCTCATACATTCATATAAATACGCGCACACACATATACAATAAATATGTATATGTACTCGTATAGTGCAAATTCATTTGTCATCGCTAAAAATGGAAAACTTAAGTAAAAGGCACTTACTTTTAGGTTTTTTTTACAAATTTTTTCTTTGCATTTGCATTTGTTACTTTTCAAATATAAAACTTTGCCAAATACAAAAGATATAGTACAAAAACAAAATAATAAAAAACTTTAACCGAAAGAAAAAATGTTTACATAGTTTCGGCAAGTTATTTGATATTTGTTCCGTATTCATATTTTTTATATACGAATACATATGTATGTACATATGTATGTCTCGTATTAGACTCGTTCTAAAAAATAGATTTGCTTATTTGATTGGAGGGCTCTTATTGTACCCTTCACCTTCATGAGAAGGGTATATGTATATAAGTTTGTCATTCCGTTTGTAATTTCAACAATATAATTTTCCGACCCTATAAAGTATATATATTCTGGATCCTTATAAATAGCGGAGTCTATGGAGCCATGTTCGTCTGTCTGTTGAAATCAATTTTCTGAAGTCCCCAGATATCTTCGGGATTCAAATCTTCAATAGTTCTGGCAGACATGCTTTCGAGAAGTTTGCTATTTAAAATCAACAAGATCCGTCCACAAATAACGGAGATATAAGGAAAAATCCGAGACAACCTTTGAAAATTTCATCAAAAAAACTATCAAACAAAGTGTATTATTATTGTTATGAATAACTTTATCAACAGATGGCGTGTTTATCGACATACAACTTGTTTAGCATTTGTAGTAGTTTTGATTTACAAACATTATTGTTATAAACTGTTATAAACATAGCAATATGGCAACATTGAGTTTTAACGACTTTGGCTGAATATTCTAGACTTGCAGTCACGAACATTCTAGTATCTTAGTTTCGAACCTTCCAGAAATTATGATTGCTGTATAAATAGACTAACACGGCCAACCAAATGAATCAGTTTATTGTCATTCATTGTTGTGTAAACATCAAAGTGTTCGAAAACTTTAAGTGTGTTCTTAAACCGTAATATAAGTGTGTAAAAAGACAGTGTGTTCATTTTTTTTAATTGTGTTTGTGTACATTTAAATAAATAAAGACTCGTTATACATATTTTCTTCAAACTACTTGACGCTTTTATTTTGCAATTAAAAAGAAACCGGTTTATTTAAAGGAAATAAACCACCGTTTTTTAAAGGTAAACACGTATGTATGTATGTATATAATATAATTATGCATCCACAACAAAGGTGAAGGGTATATAAGATTCGGCATAGCCGAATACAGCAGTCTTGCTTGTTTTTTTTATTCTTTAGTAACTGAAAGTAGCTGCTGCAAAATTGGACGGTAATGGGATAACTGGAACCCTGACAGAATCGCTGTTATTGGATAAACAATGGTACTTTTCTTGATTTTACAATTAAGCTTTAAATTTGAATAATATTTTTTAGCGTTTGAAATAAATCGTATCGTATAATATGCTTGGTTGCAATTTTTGGTAAATTTGTTTTGAATTATATTGGATTAAATTTCGATTATATTTCATAATTTCATTTGGTCAATGCTTCGGTTATTTGTGACAAATATTTGATCAGCATTAAATATTATTGCATTGCTTTGATTGGCTAATTTATGGAACATTTTGTAAAGTTTTTATATGATTGGTCAGCTTTTGTTTTGTTACTGCAGATTTTCAATAAATCATTCTATGCCGAATAACCTAATTGAGTAGTTTATTTTAAAGAGGTTCATAGAACCTAGGGAATTAATTCAAAGAAGTAACTTGTATGTTTATACATAAACAATTATTTTCTACACTAAAGTGCGGGTAAAATATGAGTAAATTAGTAGTTTTTGCTTAATATATGTACATATGTATGTATATACATATGTATTTATCTGTGTCCATGGGCAAATCTTAAAATTTTGATTGGTTTCATTAAGAAACCCATATTGTCAACCCAATATTACAATCTTCAATCCGGCACGGGTTTCCGTTGATCGATTGCTCTTAAATTTTAGTTAGCTTCAAATACTAACGATAAAACGGTAAAATCTATTTTGTAAGAAGGACGGGTCTAATGTATCATTTGTTTGTATGTATGTATGTATGTAGTATGTAGGTAGTACTCTCAGAATAATTTTTGGGTGAATTTGGTTCGTTTTTTAATGGCTAAAGAATTTTGTTAGTATGTATGTATAAATGTTTTGCCATTCAACAAAATTTGTGAAGTTTTTGAAAACATTTTATGACTGTTAAACATTCATAACTTTGAAACATTTTACATGCACTACTTAAATAGTTCGGACAAGTCGATACAAGTACATATACATATGTACATATGTATGTGTATCTCTAACATAGATTGACCATTTCTGAGGACATGCACAACACACACACACACATACACAAACACGTTGATGTACTACAACAAGTCTGTATATTTATTGTAAATAAAGCAGTTAGAGTGATTACAAATGTACAATTGTTATTGAAATTTAAATTGAAGGGGTTTAAAAAATAGTTAACGTGTTCAGTCCAGTTCAAACAGAAAATGAACAAGAAAAATAATGTCTTTGATACAAATTTGCCCGCTAAAAAATTAAGTTTCCGAACAAAATAAAACTAAAACTACTTAAAAAAGGGAATTCTGTTTTAATTTCCATTTATCACATAGAAACAAAATTATTATTTAAGGGCTTCGCTTTTTTGATTGGACCTGAGTAATAATATATAATATATATATAATATATATATATATAATATATATATATATAATATATATATATATAATATATATATATAATATATATATAATATATATTCCTTTTATATGTATTTTTACAATTGAATTTATTAATACAGTTGGTCACTCTAAACTGACTAAAAAAAAAACAACTCAAATATAATAAATAAACGATGATAAACTTTTGTGGGGTTTGTTTTTTTTTAACTAAAAAAGTGCCCTAAAACATTGTCAGTACAATTAATAAGTTTTAAGGGTATGGAATGTGTATAATTTAAGTTTATTTGCCTATAAACTATTACGGCTTTAAACTAAATCCACGTTGCAAGGTATACAAAACATACTGGGAAAAAAGGAACACACATTTTTTATTGTTTTTGTCACCTTCAAGATTTAAATTCTGAAATGTTGATTATAAGTGACTTTTTTTTACCTTTTAAGAAATACATATTTTAAGTATTTTAAGCCTGGAATATAAAATCAGACAGAAGCGGTTCTAACGAGACAAGAATTTGCGAAACTTCAATAATAATTGCAGGTGGCTGATATTAGCTTAGGCGTATCGATCATTGGCATTCGAACTTGGTGCGAGTGTTACCTTGCACAACAACTTCGGTTGATTGTTTCGGACACTACAACTTCGGTTGATAGTTTTGGCACTACAACTTCGGTTGATAGTTTCGGCACTGCGACTTCGGTTGATAGTTTCGGCACAGCAACTTCGGTTGTTTGTTTCGGCACGGCGACTTCGGTCGTCAGTTTTGGCACTACAACTTCGGTTGATTGTTTCGGACACTACAACTTCGGTTGATAGTTTTGGCACTACAACTTCGGTTGATAGTTTCGGCACTGCGACTTCGGTTGATAGTTTCGGCACAGCAACTTCGGTTGTTTGTTTTGGCACTGCGACTTCGGTCGTCTGTTTTGGCACAGCATTGTATTATTTAGTGAATATTTAAGTCGATCCTGAACACTTAGGAAGAAACTATTGATCCGTCCAACCGAGAGCCGGTATCCAGAGAAAACCGAATTTATCTACCGAGAATATCCGACTGAATCCCATCGAATTATCGTGGCTGTCAGTAATTAATCATACACACAATTTATTGTAACCGAATACCAAATTTGTCAATAAAGATATATATATTACCCCATAAAGGGACATCATCGTGTTATCTTTTACTTAAGGTTTGCGGATCCGTAAGTTGACCCTGGACACAACTGATCTACCTCAGCCAAAAACAAAAACACGTCACTGGAAACGTCTTTGAAATACCTTTCATTTGATATACACATGTGTATAAACTTAGTATACGAGATATAGACAAAAATAATTGCAAATTTAAAGTCACTCACAGTTTTTTTTTGCACTCATAACCATATCTTTATTGGAGGTCAAAATAAGAATAGGATATGAAACCAAGTTCAATAGAACCATCGATCGGCTATTACAGTTGTATATGCAATTCCTATATTTATTGTGTTGGCCATTAATTCCTCTTTAATTTTTAATTGTAGTAAAAAATCGAGGTACCCGTTATTATTTTCTACATACATATGCCATCAATTAAGGTTTATATTAGACTGATTTTAACAAAAAAATGTTTGTGACAATATCTGGGAAAAAGCTATTTCAAACAATACAGACGGGTCAGACGGATATCTCTTAGGATCCAGAATATGTATGCTTTATTGTGTTCTCTGACACGTTAAATTATACCTGTCATCATAAAGGGTCCAGTAAAGAATCCGTACAAATTAATAGAATATTAAAAATATATTCTAATTACGCATGTAGTATTCTGGGAGCCAACAGTAATGGTGGAGTTGAGTTTACATTGTTTGCAATAAATATTATATAATCAGTAGAAAAATTAACAAGAATAAAAATCAATCAGTAGCTGTTGTAAAATCATTCACGTATGTAAAATAAAAATGAAAAACACATGCAATTTTATTTACTCGTATTTAGTTTTTTTTTTCTTCTACAGACACTTGTTGTTTGTGTTGTTAATAGTTTTATTTGTTTTTAATTTTTAATTCTTCCACATTTCTAGTGCTGCAGGAACTGTAGTTATTCATGAGACCCTGACAATTAATCGGTTTACGATTAATCGCTAAACAAAAAAATATAAACTAAAGATAATCATTATAATCAAAACACATATGTATACATTATATATTTAAAAAAAAAAGAAGAGAAAAAAAAACTGAATTCGAAAACCCAGATGAATCGAATAATTTAATTACTAGATAAAAACATCTTCAAGATTATTAGTTGTATATGTACAAAATAAAAGTGTGTGTATCGAAACAGATATATGTACATACTTATGAATGAATGAATCAATAAATAAATATTTACGTACGACTTTTTGCCTGTACGTATCTATGTATGTGTCTGTTGGTATGTATGTAGGTATGTTTGTTTATATAGCCTGTTTCATAGTTATAACGTCAATATATTATTTAATACACACACCTCCTCACAAATTAGATATATTCTAATAAAATAAACATTTCTGTTTTATTCAATCAACATGAATATAACGTACATATATAACGGGTCCGCCATCTAACGTTTTTTTTCAACTAGTGCTTATTTCGTGAATGGTAACACTTAGCTCATGTCTGATTTGACAGATGATTAGTTTTATCCTTCCGCTGAACGAATATGGTTCTGTATACGCTTGAACAACGCTGGGAAATATTGCGACACTACTTTGAAAATCATGGTAATGTCGCAGAATGTGTGCGAAAATTGCGTACGGATTTTGGAAGAAGAGAGCACCGTCAGCTCCGTATGCTCGTTATCTTGTGAAAAAAGTGAAAGAAACTGGCATCCTCATCGATAAACTAAAGCGTGAAAAGCCAAAAACCGTGCGTACACCCGAGAATGTTGCTGCGGTGGCAGAAAGTGTGCGTGAAGCGCCATCAACATCAATTCTCCGTCGTTCTCAACAATTGAACATTTCGGAGACATCATTGAGACGAATTTTGCATAAAGACCTTGGTATGACGCCATTGGTTCAGGAGTTGAAGCCAACTGACAATCCAATGCGTTTTCGCTTCGCTAAGTGGGCCTGCGATCGACTTCAGAAAATGCCGATTTTGCCAAAAAAAAAAAATCATCTTTTCAGATGAAGCTCATTTTGATCTTGGCGGGTATGTAAACAAGCAAAATTGTCGTATTTGGGGCACAGAAAAGCCGCACGCATACATTGAAAAGCCGATGCACCCAAAACGAGTCACTGTTTGGTGCTGATTTTGGTTCAGAGGCATAATTGGGCCATTTCTTTTCGAAAATGAGCAATGAGTGGCCGTTACAGTCAATGGCAATCGTTATCAGGCCATGTTGAACGAATTTTTGGAGCTGAGATTTGACACCGTTGGACTATTATTTGTGGGGTGCCGTCAAAGATAAGTGTTACGCTGACAAGCCAGAGACAATTGACGCTTTAAAGGACAATATTCGTGAAGCCATTGGTGAAATACAGCTGCACACAATCGATAATGTGCTTAAAAATTGGACCGATCGTGTAGGCTACTGCATGGCCAGCGGAAGCAGCCAGTTGAATGAAATTATTTTCCATTATTAAAAAAGTTATTTGGCGGACCCTTTACATATGTACATATATCGATACATATAATGAAATATTATCATACATACTCGTATTGTTTCTATTTGTGTTTATGAATTTAAAACATTTATTCTTGCATTATTTTACATAAAAAGGGCAATATTGCTTCAGGGCCAATGTGATACTATACGAGTACATACTTTTTATGAGCAACGGACTTTGAATTATTACAATATGTTGAAAATTACCAATTGTCAGTAGTGAGGCACGGATCCAATTCATGTATTCGAAAGCAGAAACTTTACAACATACTTATTTTATAACAGTCGTTTCATAATTAGTCAAAGCTCCCGTATAATACACCCACTTCGAAAATCACTTGAATGTGTATAAATCTTTTAAAAGTGTTTATATCGAGATACAATTTTACACAAAAAATATTTATATGCTCAGAAGTCATGTCACTAAATTTTTGTTTGAGGTCATTGCTTCATTTCATAGCGCCCATTTCTGAAACTCTGTTTTTATGCATATACTGGGTGTAGGGTATTATATGGTCGGGTTTGACCAAGGCATTTATAATAATAATTCACAAATATATTGGCATGTTTCTGTCCGCAGCCTATTTATTTGACCGAATTATGGTAGAAAATCAGCAACGTCGGCCCATAAAAAACCCATGAATACCTCGACTTTTAATCAAATGTACAGTGGTAGATAATTGTTAGTATGAAGCGAGCTTTCTCCTTTTTTTCGAGAAATCAACATGATTCGTGGGATTTACTACAAAACGATTTAACTAGTTAATTTTATTGTTTTATATTTTAGTATACATATGTACATACTTTAGTTTTTTATATTTTAGTGTGATGTACTTTATATACAAGGTGGCGCAAAAGTAATCCTCCTATCAGAAAAAGCTATAAATTTTGCGCAACTTGATGAATTGGGATTGGAAAACATGTGGTTCCAACAGGACGTTGCAACGGCACACACTGCACGTGACACAACCGATTTGCTGAATGATGCATTTCCCGGGCGCATAATCTCCCGTTTTGGCGATTTGCACTGGCCAGCAAGATCGCTTGATTGGAAGTTTACTTTTGCGCCACCTTGTACATATACGAACATAAAAAACTGCCATCCTTGTTCACAAAGCTTGACTTTTTGTCAGAAAATCAATCAATGAGAAAGATATTAACTAAAAGCAATAATTCCAGATACACTTCCGAATTCCTCTCATTTGGAATAAAACAAATACACTTTCACCAATGAAATTTTATTTGAATCAAAAACCACTTCCATACATACATATATGTATGTACGAGTGCATACATACATAAATATATATTTATGATATATGTACATATGTATGTATATATATCTGTCAAAATACAGACTCTAGTCAGCACTCATTTTGTCGAATTCGGAATGTTAGTTTTAAGAACCTTTCCATGGAGTCTTTGGCCCATTATTACAACTTGACAATAGTTAAAGGTGTGATGTTATCGGACAGATAAGAAGTATTTGGTTATTATAACTTTACTTTAATTTAAAACCGACCGATAAGATAAAGGGAAGGTCATCTTGCCTTTAAATTTTATAGTGAGTTTTATGTATTTGAAGTTGCCATATGTTCTGGAAAAAATGTGAACTTCATAAAAAATAAATTAATTTTAATTTTTTTTTTGCCAATATTTAATTTGATAAACAACAAATAAGAGTGCTATGCCGTATCTTATATACCATTCACCTTTGTTGTCGATGCATAATTATCATAAGTATGTCGATAAACACGCCTCCTGTTGATGAATTTGTTCGTTACAATATTAATACACTTTGTGTGATCAACGCCATCTGTTGATGAAATTATTCGTAACAATATTAACACACTTAGTTTTTTTGATGAAATTTATGGACGGATTTTGCTGATATTAAATAGCAAACTTCTAGAAAGCACAGAATTATTATTGAAGATTTGGATCCCGAAGATATCTGAGGACTTCATATTTTAGAAAAAAAAAATTATTTTATTTTACAAGGAAGTTGTAATAACGAAAAATTTTAAAGGTCACTTTATTCCTCACTTTAATTAAAGTTACCGTTTTACTATTAAGAACATTAGAGGCAAGTTGTAATAAGTATTACAGATAATATCAGATTTAACGCATACAATGTTTTGGTTCAAACACTTTTCCATATTTAGTTAATGGTGAAATTCTTCTTCGATTCATTTTGACATTTACACAATAATATTTAATTTTCTAAAATGTATATTATATCTTTGCTGATCTTTTTTATTTTTTTATCGCTTAACTTTAACGTTTTAAACATTATGAACTGAAATTCGTGTTGAAAAACAAAACAATTACATATGCAGGCGAAAAATTCGAATGTAGTTGTTTGGATAACCGTGAATGATAAGAACAATCCCAGCAAGCCATATGAGTCCGAAAAGAGTCTTTTCTGACACCTTTTTCGGAGCGTTAACGCTCTTTATGAGCCCAAAAAATAATCATAATTGCTCCGAAAACCTTCAAAAAACAGTGTCATTACATTCGAAAATGGTCCGTCAGAAAGAGCTCTTAGATAATGTCAGAAAAGAGTCTTTTATGAGGGTTTTTTTTGGGCTCTTAAAGAGCTCTTAGATAATGTCAGAAAAGAATCTTTTATGAGGGTTTTTTGGACTCTGAAAGAGCTCTGAGATAATGCCAGAAAAGAGTCTTTTATCAGGTTTTTTTTGGGCTCTGTGTAATTTTGTTTTTATCATTCTTGTGTGGTACAGCTATGTTTTTTTTTTTTTTTTTTTTTTGTTTAAAGTACAAATAACAGGACAACAACGCTTTGGTACACACATAATTAAGTGGAAGTTCTGAGTCATACTGCGTACCGACTCAGGACAGTAAGAAGCAAATTTTTCTTTCGCTCCGAAAATGCTCTTCTGTTGGACTCTTTTCTGACTCCTTTTTTCGGAGCGCTTCTAGAATGGCATGCTGGGATGCATCATAGAATTGGACAATTTCAGGTAAACATTTTTTCAAAGAGATTTTTTTAAGAAAGTTTCATCTGTTTTCTCATCTCATCGATTTTATCAGATAATTAATTGTTTTTGATAAATGTTTTAATAAATGTGTTTGGATAAGACAATATTCTACGGCTTGATCTTGTTGGAGTCACTGAGTAACATTATGCTCACACATACTAGTACAGTCTTATCTTATCGGGTTGTCCTATGTTATGCATAGTGTTATTATAATTATGAATAAATAATTAAACATTTACAATACATTATTTGTAACAATATTTGTCTAATTAAAACATTCAAGAATAAATCTAAAGAGGAATTCACAAAAGAAAAACATGTAATAATATTTAACAATAATAATACATACTCGTAATAGAAACACAATTATGAAACAAACTGTATACATACATATGTATATACATACGTACATATGTAGATATGAATGTAGACAAATTATTTTATTTACACATTCATGTGAGGTGTACGAGGAGTAATCGAGTGCATCGTCGTATTCATATACATACATATGTAAGTATGTACATACTCGTATGTATGTACTGTCTACTTGTTGGTCGACTTTATAAACGATGAATAACAACAATTGTTTTTATTTGTTTTTTATTTATTTTTGATATTTGATTTCATTGCGTATGCAACCCATTTTCAATGTATTGTGGAATAAACAGTCCACAGAAGAAATACTTGCATTTACGAACATACTAAAGGGTGATTTTTTAGCTATTATCTTTTTGGCAACACTGGTTTAAACAGCTGACGCACGTTTCGTGTTTTGTTTCACTGTCAAACATCTTCAGTTTGGACTATTATTTAACCATGAATCCTCTTACAAAAGAACAACGCTTGCATATTATTGAATTTTATTATCAAAATGCGTGGCTCGTAAAGAAGCAGAATTGCCGATTTTGGAGTGCATATCAGCCAGAAGCATTGCAAGGGCTAACAATGCATCCAGAAAAAGTCACAGTTTGGTGTGGTTTATGGGCAGGTGGCATCATTGGACCGTACTTCTTCAAAGATGATGCGAATCGTAACGTAACTGTGAATGGTGAGCGCTACCGTGAGATGATATCCAACTTTTTTTCCCCAAAATGCAAGAGCTTGACTTGCATGACATGTGGTTTCAACAAGACGGTGACACATGCCACACAGCACGCGCAACATTGGACTTATTGAGAGGCGAGTTCGGTGAACATTTTATTTCACATTCGGGACCGGTCAATTGGCCGCCTAGATCGTGCGATTTAACGCCTTTAGACTATTTTTTGTGGGGCTATGTTAAAGCACATATCTATACAGACAAGCCCGCTTCAATTGACGCATTGGAAGACAACATTGAAGCATTTATTCGTGAGATACCGGCCGAAATGTTGGAAAGAGTATTCCAAAATTGGACTAAGCGGATGGACCATATGAGGCGCAGTCAAGGTCAACATTTGCATTAAATTATATGGACCGTACTATCGATTCATATAAAGATTTCATGCATTTTTCTGAATTTTATGTTTTTTTTTTTTTTTTTTGAAAAACTTACCTATAGCTTTTAAAAAATCACCCGTTATATTCATACATGGATTTACTCGTATGTATATAATTTACAATGTAATGGATATTTAATAAGTGTGAACAAACAGCAAATGGATGTGTGTATTAAGCATGTCCTTCCTTCGCTGAATATGAAACGTTTCAAATTACTTTATTTTAGTTGAAGGTGTTTAGTTTTGCGCTTTAGAATCTAAAATGTTGTAAGCAATGGAAAATCGGATTATGAACTGTATTTAAGTCTTTTGTTTTTTACAGAATCAATTCCTACTAAGTCGGCAGCAGGTAATGAACTGGATCTATACATCAGCTATGAGACCAATTGTAAATGGCAATAACAATGGCATAAGAACACTGACCACAGGTCACTTGTCATAAACGGAGATGAAAAAAGCACACCACTTGCATCCATAGATATCAATACGTTTTCTATCCATTAAGGAATTTGTAATAGTGGGAGTGACAACAAGAGGCTGTCTTAGAAAAGCCGCTGTATTAAACGAAGGTTATGAATGTAGTGCAATTTAGACTTGTATTGTATAGTCACATAATGTTCTATAGTCTGCCATATAGATAGAGTGAATTATTATCTGTCATTGCCCGAAGCTGCAACGATATAGAGCGAAATGGCTGGTTACTCAATTCCACGTTGATTTAGAAGATGTTATTGGTTATGGCTTCAAATAATTGACATGAAATAATTTTATACACTACATAACAAATTTAGATCAGTCAAAGACACATTTACTTTAAGGGCTGGTCTAATATTCTAGCATATCTATTGTATATATAGAAAGTATTAGCAGCACAGTCTTAATAAATTGTGGTTCAGAAATTGACCAAACCTTCTCACTAAGTGGTCAATATCTGCATTGACCACAACAGCACAGATATTAAGGTAAAATAAGGTACTTTAAAGGTAAAGTTAAATATTTATATAATTTTTCCAAATAAAGCAAATAAAACGAATTTTTAAAGGAAATAAATCGGCTATGCTGGTTGTAATTGCGAAATAAGTTAGGATATATTAATTAAATAAAAACAGGGATGCAAAAATGTATTTTGTTGATAATGAAAAGTACAGATGTGTTTAAGTTCATCGTACCACCGCATTGTATGTCCAGCAAGAACATAGAATAATCGTATATGTCTTGCAAAGAGCATACTTGTATGAACTTGGCAGGAACCCACAATTAGAAATCTTTCGATACATAGCTGCAACAATCAATGTAAAGAGCACCTTGCTTAAGAGCTTGGGCTATCTAATACCTGCCATCTGAAGTTCAATCAGTTAGCATGACCCTGGACAATTACTAGCAATCGCAACACTGCATTGACCGATTACTGCCAAGGACGAAGATCAGAATTTACTGCGGTTGCCATAGGCCGCATATCGGCGGATCGTCAACACAACAATTGCTATGAAAGCAATATTTATTTATTTAAGTGTCACTACTACTTTCTATAGCTCAATTGTTTTTCAGCAAAAGCACCTAGGACAATTTGGTGGACCGAAAATTGCTGCTCAAACAAATATCAGTGTTTTAACCAAATGCCATTCTCCCCGCTTTAGGTATCAACCACATCCACTACGTGAACCCCGAAGGGACCTCAACAAATTATTAGTTAGGGGATCTGCTCTTCAATAGTTAAAGTAGGGATATGTCACCGTGCTTTTAACTGATCCCGTAGTACTAGATAAGACTCTAGTCAGCTGCGAGTTTAATCAGTTTCAAAACACCAGGACCGAACTTTGGTAGGCTTCAATTCGGGGAATTGCACACGTACAATATCCTACTGACCCAAAAGATCATAGGCTATGAGCGACAATGTGCATTTTTGGATGAGTGTCTATGCTAACAAGCAAAACTTTATGGTTTGGGAAATTTTAATTTGTTTTACTTGTATGTAATATAAAAATGTGTACAACGACAATATAATGGTTTTAAGAAGGCTTTTTGGACATATCGTATTATTATAAAGTGATAAATGTTTAACAATTAACATACGAGTAAATTTAAAACAATTGTAAGTTTATGTAAATCCAACAAACATTCAGTTTTAATGTCAAATTAATAATAGTTTTAAAATTTGTTTGAAGAAGGATTGATGTCATGGTGCAACTATACAAGGTGAGTGCAAATCGACAACAAATACAACACAAAATAGAAACAACAGGCATTTTGTTTGTGTAAAATAATGTACTACTGTCAAAAATACTTGAAAAAGTATTACTTTTGACATAAGTAAATTGTAAACAAAGTCAGTCAGCTGGGCTACTGCACTCACCTTGTATAGTTGCACCATGGATTGATGTCAAATGAAAATTCATTATTTTTGACATGTGTGGATAACATTTCGGTCATTATCTGTGGAAATATTTTAAATTTATTCTTGTTTTGTAAATTTTGAAGTTTAATCCTTAGCAATTCAGCTATTATAACTTTTAGCACACAACAAATCACAGTGAAATTTTTCATTATAAGAACACAAACACGTTTTTACATTAATATTAATGCAAGCAAATCCCGGTTTACATTATGAAATTTTTGTATCTGCGATTCTTGTCGTATCTTCTTTAAAATTGTATTTGCGTCTACATTATCAGATTTTTGTTGCAGAGATTTTTTGTGGATGTGCACATGTTGTTATATATTTTGTAGCTAGCACATACATACATACATACATGTATGAAAATAAAAAAAACAACGAATGAGGGAACAAAGCGTGTCTCAGGAGTACATGCATATGTGTACCCCTTTTTATACGACTCACCGCTCTCGCCTACAAAGCAAGAATCGCAGCGACAAAAATTTCATAATGTAAACCGGGACCAAGTAATACCAGTATAGATAGATATTATACAGAGGGCCCAATCGAAAATTCCATGATCCAGTTAGAAGTACCATTGGTTAAAGATGAATTCAGAGAAATTCATGAGATATATCTTGAAGTTGCAAAAACATCCAAACCCGCTTGCGAGAAATAAAGATTCGTAGTGCTGATTTATGAACCTACTAATTTTGATCCATTTGTATATTATAGCTCTCTCAACTGAAAGCAAATAGTTTTTAAGGTTCAGGTATAAGATTTGAATACATATTGTAGTTTATTGAATCTGTCTTTACTTCATGGGTAAATAATAAAAAAAAGTTAAAAAAAAACATGAATATTAGAATGGTTCTTATATTGGATTTTATCGTATTTTCTGCAAACAAAGGTTTCATTTTATTTGAAGTTTTGAGTTCTGAGTAAAAGTAGCAATATTTTTCAAAATATTAAGAATTAAAAAAATTAAAACAGAACAACAAACTTGATCAAAATGTAATTTAACAATTCCACAACATTGTTAATTAATCCTTTTATATATGGTGTGGAATATTTATGTTACCAAAATTATGTATATACATAAATACTTTCCGTAATTAGATATTTTTTAAACAATATTAACCCAAAATCAAACATAATGTTAAATTAATTTAGAACACAAATAAATTCAAATATCATATTAATTGTTAAGCATTTTCTTTTAGAACTATGGAGCAGCGATAAAGTCCCATTTAAGAACCATACTAATACGTAGGCATGCACAATACGAGTATGTAAATGTACATACATAAATATGTATGTCGAAAAATAACATACTTATACACGCGCACATTAAAACTTATTCACTCAGGTGTATATTCTTGAGAAAATTATTGCTCCGTCTGTTGCGGAAGTATGATTACGTTCACGAATACTCAACAATAACCTATACATACATGTATACATACATATGAGCATTAGACCGGACCTTATAATAAATATTGGGTATTGGCAATCCATAACTAAAATATGTTACAAGTTGCATATTCAATCATCTAAAATGATCTATCTTATACAAGTTATAAAACACTAATATCGAATAAAAAGTATCAAAAATCAAACACATTCTCCCAAATCACATATTCAGCAAATACAAGCATTTTTATTGTCAGTATAGAAAATCTTAGAATATCAGCCATGTCACAGAATTTAATTCCATTCGGAAGTGGAATTAATTCCGTATTTTGCTTCTATAGAAAAAGTAAAACGAAAAAATTTTTCGGAATGAAACCACTTTTAATTAGCTATGTGGAGTTGGAGATAAAACTATCTGCGCCTATTGCGTACAAGATACTGTCGTGTATAATATGTGAAAGCCTAAAAACTAAGGTGAATTAAATAATTGGCCCTTATCAATGTGGCTTTAGACCTTATAAATCAACCACAGACCAGATTTTCACACTACGACAATTCTTGAAAAAGACTCTTGAGAAGCAAATTGACAGCTACCACCTATTTGTCGACTACAAGGCCGCTTTTGATAGCCCTATACGTGCAAAGGTGTTTGATGCCATGTCTGAATTCGGAATACCTGCAAAGCTGATCAGGCTATGCATGATGACCCTAACTGATACGAACTCATCAGTAAAAAATAGAAAAGGATCTCTCAGAGCCGTTTATCACCAAACGAGGTTTCAGACAGGGCGACAGTCTGTCATGTAAGCTCTTTAATATTCTATTGGAAAAGGTCATACGGTCATACGTGATGCAGCAGTGAATAGAAACATCATTATTTTTACTAAAGGCCATATGATACTCGCATATGACGATGACATTGACATCATGGGACGGACATTGCGAGATGTCACTGCTGCCTTTGCTAGTATAGAGAAAGAATCATTAAAAATGGGTTTGGCAGTAAATGAAGATACGACCAAGTTGATGGTTTCAACGAACAGAGAATCCACTAGATTAGCCCAATCTGTGAGAGTTGATAACTACAACTTCGAGGTAGATGAATTTATACCTCGGTTCCGCCATACATAAAATAAACGACATCAGCTTGGAAATAAAACGAAGAATTGTACTTGGTAATAGATGCTATTTTAGGCTAAACAAACAATTTAAGAGCAGGGCCCTCTCTCGGCAGACACAGCTTCAATTCTATATGACGTTTATCGTGCCTGTGCTAATATATGGCGCAGAGGCATGGGTGCTTACTCAACAAGATGAGGTGGCGCTTGGTGTGTTCGAGAGAAAAATTCTTCGCAAGATATACATATGGACCAATCTGCGTAAGTGGAGAATATCGATATCGTACGAACCGAGAGCTGTATGAACTGTACGCCGACATTAATATAGTAAAACGTGTCAAAATACAAAGACTTCGTTGGCTAGGACATGTGCGAATGAATGAAGATGCTTCAGCAAAAAAGGTATTCGAATATGATCCTGTAGACAGGCGAAAAAGGGGAAGACCGAAACTCTGCTGGAAGGATCAAGTCCAGGAAGGCATTTCCAAACTCAATGTTAGAAATTGGAGAAGAAGCGCAGAAGACCGAAGCGCCTGAAAAACTTTTTTAAGTTCGGCCAATGACCCACAAGGGTTGTTATAAAAGGCCAGTTAAGTAAGTAATACCGTAGACAGACGACAAAGTTAATTTGCATAAAAATCTCACTAATGTGAATTAAGATTTTACCGTGACAGACGACAGTTTCTGCATTTAAAACAGCATTTGTAAACAACTGTTTTATTATGAAAAAATTTGTTTGTTATTTGGTGAAAAATCAGTATTTATTTAAAAAAAAAGCTAAAATTACTTTTGCTGCTCCATAATGCACAAATTGTTCATGCCAACAACCTGAACGTGTTGCTACATGTGGGGACCGCAGTGGGACACTCTGAAATAAGAGAAAGGCAATTGTGGAAATCTATTTTTATTATTTTAATTTTACAATTGTCTTCTTCTTCTTTTACAATAGTAAACAATTCGATAACATATGATTGATTTTTGACGATGTTGGCATATTGAAATCGCTAAATGCAGTAGAAATTCACTTTGATTTTGTGCATTTACGTCTATTATCCCCAACCTAACAACATTCCATACAGCGAAGAGCAGGACTAATGAAAATATAGAGCATATGTATGTTTGTATGCCTTTGTAACTTTACACAAGTATTAATGTGCATTATTAATTGAAAAGTCAACTTCACAGGATTCAACCCGATAAAGAAATTAAGAGGAATATGGACGAAACCCAACAAGCAATTTAATAATCTTTTTATTTCTTTAAATACCCTACTTTTTAACATGTTAAATTTAAATGTAGCAATAATTTTTAAATTTAATAAAATTAAATATAAATTATTGCTCGTAAGATATTCTAAATCACACTGCTAAATTTACATATGTATCATTAATATCTGCACTTTATCCAGGACCTGATGGAATACCTAGCTGTCTTCTTAAACATTGTGCTGAAACTTTGTACGTTCCTCTTACGGTTATTTTCAACATTTTTGTAATTCCTTTGTTCAAAAACGGTAGCAAACTTGAAGTATCAAATTATCGTGGAATTGCTAAGCTCCCAAGAGAAAATCGTAACCGACGACCTATTACATCAGGCATCTTCATTGCTGTCTACACGCCAACATGGCTTCTGTAAACATCGTTCCACAGCAACTAATTTACTTGAACTCACCACTCTGATAAATGATGGTTTAATAAACAAAATGCAAACAGACGTAATGTATACTGATTTTAGTAAATCATAATATATTGTTACATATATAAATTATCACAAATGGGTTTTATAAAAACAAACAAAACTCTTGTATACTAAGAATGCAGTCGAAAAAATCCTCATCACAAAGACGTTGCATAGAAAACAGAGGCAGCTGCTTGTCGCAACTATTTGCGTAGTGTAAGTATATGATTCGGTTAAAAATGTTTGACCACATTCCACAGAGGAAAATCAATTAAATAAGTCTCGAAAATTTTTCGAACATCCAGAAAAAAAATATAGTTGTATATGTTTACCACAATCATTTTAGTAATTTTAAAATTGTCTAACAATATTATATGATTGCGGCACCCATAATATGCTAACAGCGATTATATCTCCATTCAAAGAACTGTAAGACAGGGATGCTTTTTATAAGCACTCTTATTTATTGTGCTATTGGATAGCTTTGTATGTATGCTATCCAATTCCAAATGCTACCGAAGTTCCAGATGGAATACAATGGCTATCACAGCAAAAACTATGCAACTTGGACTATACAGAACATTTCTGCTTTCAGTCACATACAATTTATATCTTGGAAGTATCGAAAAATTGCGTACCCAATAAGTATTTAATGGCGTGTACTAACAAATTCAGTCATAAACATGAATATGGAATATATTTTTTGAGCCTTATTATGAGTGTCGTTTTCTTTTTACGACAACGACTCTTTTGTAATAGATTAAAGATAAAATTAAATATGTTTCTTTAATCTATTAAGAAACAGTCGTTGCCGTAAAAAGAAAACGACACTCATAATAAGGCTGAATATTTCAAACCTAATTCATCTAATAATTATTTTTTCTAAAGAACAACTAAAATTATTTAATAGATTTGTTCTAGGAAAGTTCAGTCATCATTATATATCATTATGTATTTCTATTCCAAAATAACGAAACTTATTTGAACTTTAACTAAATTTTTAACTGGTATAAAATAAACTGGCTGGTATAAAATAAACTTACTATTGCTGTGATTGTAGTTGCAATCACTTTATTAAAAATAAATAAAAATTTAATAAATAGGTGAAGCGCAATTATTTCTTTTTATCTAACATTTGTATGTAAATTGTTAAGCACATGATTGATTTTCACACACTTGCATCCAAAGAACACACACGTGCATACATAGATAAATACTCATGTATTGTATACATACGTACATGGAATTAATTACTCACTGACTTTTTATTTTGTATTTTTTTTTCTTTATTTTTTTGTTAATTAAACAAAAGTTTAATAACAGCTTTGGACAATAACAACATTCAAATAATTAATTAATTCCCTTAAATAAGATAACAATTTTATTTTTGTTACAAAATTTAGGGTTTCTAACCGTAAAAAAATATTCCTGATAAATTTACACTTTTATAAACATAAATTCAAGGTGTTAGTTTCTGATTCTCACTTTAAAACGTACATATACTCGTACATATTCAATACGGGTACCTCGTTCACACTACCATGTTTTTCAAGCTTTAAGTTAATTACTTCATAATGAAATATGATTGAATTCATTTTAAATTGGTAATACATAGTTATTTTGAAATAATTTTGTAAATTGTACTCATTTCTAACTAGATAAAATATAAAACTACTACGGACTACAACGCTGAAAAGGTGGGTGTCAGAAAATTAATTGCCAGAGAAAAGCGCTAACATACCTGCCGCATCCAGAAGTACCAAGCTAAGTCAAAGACTGAACAAAACCGAAAAGTGCCCACCACAGGCAGAGAAAAAACATGGTTGGACATGGTTACGACAACTATACTGTGTTTTTTGTAACAATATAATTATTATTTTAATTTTACTTTTAACAATAATTTAGTTACTGAAACATAATTATTTTTAAAAAATGTTTACCACAACTATTGAATGATAACTATTCAAACATATTATGTTTAGAGCTGTGTCGTTCATGAACGAACGGGTTAAAATGAAGGGATCACTTCATTGAACGGAATGAGCCAGTCATTTAAATGAACGGTTTTCGTTCAATAGTGTACGGATCAATTTCGTTCAGCTGCTGTTAATTAAAAGACAAGAAGAAAATCACATTCAATAAGGGTTGTATTCATTCGTTCAAAGTGAACGATTGAACGAATTGAATGAACGAATCAGTCTTGGATGAATGAACGAAAATTACCGGTCACTGAAATGAACGACCGGGCACAACTCTAATTATGTTATTTACAACTATTTAAACTTACAAATAACCATTAAATGATAAGTTTCTATATTTGTACTCATATCATGTTTAAAATGCAAACAAAATATGTTTAATTTAATTAATATTTTGCATCAGTTCAGTAGTTTGTCTGCGTGATATCAGATTATTTAGTTGGATTTAAATATTTTAATAATTGAAAAAAAAAACAAAAACAATTCGTATTTAAAATATATCTACTAAATATTACTACAAAATACAAAGCTTTCAAAACATTGTAAAATATCTAAATAAAGTGTACATAAAATAAATAATCTTAAATTTCTCAAATTTAAAATCTATGAAACATAACTAAAATAAATGTAATTTTTTATGTATGTACGTTGAAAGTGCGCAAATATTTATTTCCATTTACAAAAATATTAACTAGTACTTGAAAGTTATGTGTTAAAAAAAATGTAGAAATGTATACGAAATACTAAAATAGTTGTGTCTTCATTAGAAATAATGTTTCAACTGGTACAATTGCATAATTTTGCATTCATATTATGATACTTATAAAATTATGATAGCGCACTATCATAATATAATTGCTTTAGATCATAATATGATTATTATATATCATAATATGATTACTTTAGATCATAATATGATTACTTTAGATCATAATATGATTACTTTAGATCATAATATGATTATTATATAACATAATATGATACATTTAGATTATAATGATTATTTTAAACTATAATATGGGTACCTTGGGTCATAATATGATCATGTATGACAATTTTATGATTATTAACAAGAAAATATTATGAATATGATGATAATTGATCATATTATGATATTTTATGGCACTTATATTCATCATAATATGTTTTGACTACAATTATAAATCTTATCATAATATGTTGCTCTTAGATTGTGTTTACCACAACCATGTTTTTTTCTCTGTGTGCAGAAGCTGAAGTACTTGACGCCAATAAAATTATCCTATTAAACTAATGAGTTTAATTGTCAATGTATAAATAATGCAATGTAATTCTGATCATATTTTACAGTTTCAATGAATCTAGACATTTTTTTAAAAAAACATCGAAATTTGTTCATTCTAACGTGCGTATTATTGCTTTATAGCTGGAATTAGAAGATCTACTTTCATTTACTCTGTGAAAAAACATTCAAAAACCACACAAAAAGGACAAATAATTTGTGAAATTGTTTACTGGGCAATTAGTGGAACGAACGATTCTACTGACAAGTTAAACAAATTGACTTATTTGAAATAACGGAAAGTAGGCTACACTAACAACAAACTTCCCACAACTCGCACACAAATTCTCTTTCAATGTATTGTATACATTAGGGTGGTTCTTAAATTGCAAGTATTCGGTGCACCCAAAGTCTAAAATTATAATTCGTCGTCTAAAAACTACTTCGAGCAAATGGTCAAATATAAATCGATTTTGTATTACATTTCCCATACCGGTTTGAAATTCGTTTCACATCGTTATTATGTTGATAACAAACAAAAAAAAAAGAGTTGTGCATACTCGTATTTCAAATCCAAAATTTTAAATTTCCACAACAATTTTCTGTTTTATGCCTTAAGGTACGGTCACACTTGGCAAATATTTGCCGAAAATGACATAACCACTAAATAAAAAATATTTGACCAAGTTAATTTATTTAAAAAAAAAACTTCGTTTATTTAGGACAAGACACAACAAATATTTAGTTTCATTTTATTTGATGCTGTTTGGCCTTCTAAGAGTAAACAACGTCAAACAAATGTGTGCCAAAATAAGTGGTTACGCTTCTTTGAGTAAATATTCATCTGGTCAAGCTCTTAATTCCCCAGTTATTTCCCTGTATTATTAATTTATTTTGTGGAATAATGTGTTTTTTGCGATAATACGTTTTGCGGACTGGACACATAATTAACACCTTTTCAACTTTGTTTAAATATTAGTTTTATAAAAACATATTTTCAAATTATTCACCAAAAGTATTAAAAGGTGTTTTAATGCAAAATTATAAACTTGTTCCAAAGAATAAAAACCGTATTACAAATTTCTAATTTGGTCCAGAGGAAAAGTATACAGCGCCATTAATCATTTAAATACATATGCGATAATTACAAATTTTGCAAGAGCTTCCAAACAGCGAAAAAAAACAAAAGATAAGATCAAATTATAAAAATTATTAAAATAATAATCTCTCAAGCTGATCCATTTAAAATTTCCATGCAAATACAGGTCGAAGTGCAGTCTTCGCATGGGATTGAAGTTTCATCTAGAACAATAAGACGAAGGCTTAATGAAGTTTCTTTTCGTGGCAACGCAAACTTTTTGTTTCGAAAATCTAGAGTTTTCAAAAGAAAATTTATAACGTACTTTGGAGTGATGAATCAAAGTTTTGCCGCTGGTGATCTTATTAAAAACGGTATATATGGCGTCCGATTAATCAGTTAAACACGGCGGTGGTAATGTAATCGTTTAGGTGCGTTTTCTTGGCACGGGATTGGGCCAATAGCTTCAAAATTGGATTAACATTTACATAAAAAATAATATTAGAAAATACGATGATACCAATCGCTGAAGAAAATTTGATCTGAAACACACTTCACGACTTATCTCAATTCCATTGGGAACTAAGTTGAGAAAAAGTTTGGAAGAAAAAAACCGCAAAAATTTAGATGTATTGTGGGGGAAAAAGTGGAAGCGGCCTGAAAAACTATACCCATTTCACTTTGCAGGCATTCGAAAGTCGAAAGTATGCCAAATATACATACGAGTATGTCTTCATGTGATATTGCTATCATAAGGGCTAACGTTATTCGATATGGCTTTCTGCATTGGTCTTTTAAATGACGAGGAACTAGGAAGCAATGAAAATCCAATTTAAGGAGCAACCTATTATTCATACTCTGTATGCAAGAAATACACAATGAAATGTATCAGTAAAAAAGCCAAACATACATGCATCTATATACATATGTATGTACATACATACAATAAATGTAAAAACAGGTATAACCGAGTTTACTTACATCTAATACAAAAGAAAACATTTAATTTTTAGCACGTGATGCACATACATAGATGTACATATGTGCCTATTATGAATGTGCTTGTGTGCTTAAAAGCCGGGGGTGTTTTTGAAATACAATTTCAATTGAAAGTGAATGGATAAAATGAAAAAATATGTACAATAAATGTCCATTAATAAAATAATAAAGAAATAAATAAATAAATATTAATGATGTAGTCTCTTGATACTCCTCGTATTGTTTTGAACATCTCATTTGTGTAATTTAAAAAATAATTCAATTGAATTAAACAAAATATTCAATATTTTTGGTAAAACGAACTAAAACACCCACACACTGTAAGATTTTTTTGTTTTGTTTTATTCGCATATGTTATATGAAGTTATTTTAATAAATAAATATTCTTCGAAATCTTTTAAAAGAAAAACATTCATACATATTTCTTTGTTTATTTATTAATTTGTGTAAATGATTGTTTGTTTGTAGGTTGCTTTACTGCACACTCTCATATTAATGTGTAAACATCCGAAAATCGAACAGTTCATTATTTTATATAGTCAATCAATAAACCGAACCTATCTACCTACATACATGCATACATACATACATATGCATACAATACATACATAACGATAGTTTAATTCGAATGTTTCTACTGTGAATGTTCAATTAGTTTTTAATAACGTTTTTTGCAAATTTTATTTCATTAATAGGCGAAGGATACAAGTGTTTTTTTACTGCATATTTTTATTTGGATATTTTTATTCATCACAATTATCTACAAATAGGGACATACTATACATACATATGTACCTACTCGTACAATATTTCTTTCTACATATTTGAATACATTAGTTTGATTTATTTTTGCATGAGCATTACGTTTCGGATTATTGTGACAATTGATATAATAGTTATATATACTCTGAAAATTTCTATCAAATCGAATAATGTTCTGAGGATATGTACACCTACTCGTATGTACTACATACATACATAGGTATGTGATATGAATTGTTTTTCAACATTAATAAAGTTTACCCATTCCCATCTGCTACCAATTCAGAAATTTATATATATTTTTAAAACTACAAATTTAATCTATATACATACATATGTATATAAGAGAGTAACGTGACTTACTGACTGACTGACTGATTCATTCATCATCGCACAGCCCAAACCGCTAAAGCTAGAAACTTGAAATTCGGGTGATGGGCTCCTTTTACAACATATAGATCCACTAAGAAGGGATTTTTGCAAATTCGGTCGTTAAGGGGGACAAATGGGGCAAAAAACGGGTAAAACCTACACCTCTATATCTCCAAAACAAATAAACTTAAAAATAATATTTTAAATGCGTCTGCTACTTTAATATGTACATGCTATATGCTACCGTTAATATGTACATATATCTCCTACATAAATAAACATAGAAATACTATATTAAATGCATCTGGCTCAGATCAATAAAGTCTAGAAATATGTTTGGTACTTTTTTGAAATTCGAATTCCTATGGCCTAAAAATTGTACCTATTCTTTTTTGGTACTTTTTTTTATCAAAATGTATTTTCTCACTAAAAATTCCATGAACTATTATTTTCAAATAGTACGTATTACGGATAATTAATAGGTAATTTTTTTGAAAATTATTTTTTCAGGGGTGACAAAAAAGGGACAAAAAGCGGATTTAAAACGGACATTTGATATTATTAATTAAATTTAAAAATAAAAAAAAAATAAAATAAACTTCTATCCACACAAAAAAGGACCCAGAACATGCTATTCATGACTCAAATTTAAAGGTTTAAAAAGGGCCAAATTTCAGTACACTTATATTGGTACTTTTTTGAAATTCATTTCTACTATTCTATTCTCGCAAAGCATGCATCTGATCATGTTATTATCTTCGGCAAAGTTGTTGTGCATGAGCCCGGGAAGATTTCTGAGTTGGTAGGACTACACCTACTTTAATGCCCACTTTTTTTTAATTAATTACAACGTGTGCCGGGAAGACCAGACCGCTGGACCGATCTTACTAAAACTTTGGCGGGATATAACTAAGACTCCGGTATGACTAAGAATACTTTTTTCGACCGCCTACTTTTTTTTCAAAATAAACAAAATCATTAAAATTACTCAAAATGAATTGAATATTAGTGTAATGCCTTTCTTTCAAATTAATTTTAAATGGTGGCGTAGCAACGCGCGCAAATGCCATCTAGTCTTTTATACGTTTTCACTAAGTATATAGTATAGGAATTAGGCTAATACTTCTTAAAACGTTACCGCAGCTACTTTAACAAAACAAATTACTCAATCTACAGAAAATATACAACTGAAGATTTTACATTTTAATCAAATATGAAACATTTTTAATATTTGCACTTTTTAATTAATATATTTACTACATAACTCTATAAATACATTAGTGAATTATAATGAAAGTTTAGAAAATTATATCACTGTGTTTAGAAATGATACTGAAACAGAAAAACTTAAAAACTCTAAAACTTAATTTTTGGCTAATTTTGGCATTAAATTTCAAATTTAAATTAAAAAAAAAAAAAAAAAAACCATATCAATCAATCTGACGTTTTTAAAAATTTGGATTAGTTTGCCAAAGTTTTGACTAAAATTTAATCATCAGACTTTGTGAATTATTTCTCTGCCAACATCCGCTAATAAATAAAAAATACCAAATATTCAAAAATTATGGAAATCATCAAATCTGATATGACATTATATCAAGTGTCACACTCGAAATTACCAAAAGAAATCATCCAATTATACTTAAGCTAGATTTACACGATTGAAATTTTCTTCAAAATTGCTCTTCGAAATGCTTCAAACTCGTGTAAACAGCAAAAATTCTTCAAAATTGATTTATTTAATAGTTATTAATAGTTTGAGTATAAGTTAAGTTTAGTTTAGTTAAGTTATTGAATAATGAATGTTTGTTTACAATTATTTCACTGTCGCAATAAAAACACATGTAAGACAATGTTACAGATAAATATATACAACATACATTTGTATGTATGTATGTGTGTAGACGGTGTTGCAACAGTCAGTAACACAAAATCACTTTCCGTCTTTGACGGATGCAAGTATGTAGGCAGTGCAGCAAAGTTTTAGTAGGTATGTGGTGTAGTTGGTGCATGTTTGGATGGATGTGTAAATAATAAGTATCGAATGTCATTCATTAGTTAGTTGTTACATATTCGTATTTATATATTTCGTTAGTTCGAATGAAATACAATCACGTGTAACCAAGCGCAACAATTTCAAAACATACGGTTTAAATAACGAACAAAATCTCAACTCCAACAAAACTTAGACACACACTGTTTTGTAATTATTATTTTGATTTGATTTTGATTTTACAATAAAATAATTATTTTTAACTATTATTATTTAACAATATTTTGCTGTTTTGTTTATTTTTAGATGTATGTATTATTTTAACACTATTTATATGTTTGATTATTAATATATTTTTTTCTGTCGATTTAAATAAATTAACTACGTTTTTGTAAATGAATAATTATAATTAAAGATGAAATTATTTATTTGTTATTGTACATTTTTACATTGAACAGACGACAAAACAGCTAATGAGAAAGAAACACATCCGAACATAACGAACAATGTTTGTTAACTAAACTTTGAATATTCCGCACAGCGCCAACCACAGAATAAAAACACACAAAAGCAAAAAAAAAATCAAATAGAAAAAAATAGACAAAAAAAACTAAAATACAATAACAAAAACGCAAAAATAAGCGAAACAACAATTCAACAATACAACAATGCAACAACCAACCTAAAGCAACCAGCCACTCACTCATTCACTCAACTACCGTTTACTATTCCTCGTACTACATACTCGTACAGTGTTCAGTCTATTGTCTAGTTTGGTATGGTGGCACACACAATTATTTGTTCGTTAGTTAGTTGGTGGGTTGGTTAGCTGGGTGGATTGCAGGCTGGCTAGATGGCTTGTTGCCCGGCAGGCTAGTTGGTTGGATGTTTAGCATTGGGACTGGGGGCAGTGGTCTGTCAATTTGTTACGTTACAACCTGCTGGTTATTAATTTGTTGCATGTTCGTTGCGCACATGTTGGATGATACCAATTTTGGTTGCGGCTGTGTGTGTGTGTGTGTGCGTGTAGGCAGGTAACAGAGACTTTCACGTAAACGAACACCCCATCAAACATTTTCATTCGCAGTTGTCATGAAAACTTAACATAACGCTTAGATATTGAAATTAAAAAAAACTCGTTACAACTGTTGATTGCCGATCTTACAACAGTTTACGACATATTCGTATTTAAAATTTTATGTTTGTATCTAATGTGTTTTAAATGACTCGAAATAGGTATAGAAAGTATAGAAATCGCAAGCTTTATCGGAATTTGGACCTCGTAGGCAAACGTCTCCAAAATACATATGGGTAAATCCAGAAAATAGTCAACCGGATGCTAGAAATTTAAGGCTCTCTTATATGGAGTCTAATTGTTGAAGTCTACAAAAAACTTTTCATGCCTTTATTAACATTCAATAAATATTATTTTTATTTGCCTAAACCCTCGCTTACGGATAAATTAGTTATGGCTTTCCGCTGTTCATATCAGCTGTTTTTGACATAATAGTTTCTTGAAATGACAGCCACAAAAATCAAATTGTGCTTTCCAGCACAATTTTTTCATTTTGATAATAAAAACTATTGAAGAAGTGAAAATAAATCAGGACCTCTGAAACCATTAAGCATATGCAACTAAAAATACAAATTTTAACTGGAAACACTAGAAGATTTTTGGTAAAAATAATTATTTGAAAACAATTCAATACAAAAAATTATACATTCGAATAATGATCGTTAGAATAATCGAACAATTTCATACGAATAATTATTCGAAAAATTTCAAAATTACTATTTTCAAATAACGAAAAGTTGTTCGATTAATTTTATGTAGAATAATCGAATAAAACAAATAAATATGTTTGTGTTAATTTATCGCTTTTTTTTTACAAGATTTTTTCAGAATTTTATTATTAAAAATAGTAATAATTTAACACCATTCCGTTTATTTTTTTTTTTTTACAAAAAAAAAACAAATATTTGTGTGTACAAATTAAATTATTATTTTTTAATTAAACTTTAGTTTTGATGATGACATTTTTTGATTTCAAAAGTCTAAAAATCCGTCTAATGAAAAACTACAATATGAAATTATATTAACAATTTTTAATATAAACAAAAGCTAAATAATGGGTTTCAGTCACTATGAATGAGTGCTGCGAAAGATCCTTATACAAATACATACTCGTATGTATGTACATACATATATATATGTAAATTTACTGCAAAAAGCAAAAATAGAAAAATAGTGAACGAGTTTGGAGATTGTAGAGTCAACATATGGTGGCGAAATATTAGCAAAATCTATATTATGTATTAATTACGCCCCATATTGATGGGTTAAAAAAAAGTAATTGCAAACAAAATACTTATGGGATCAAAAACATTTCAAATATAGTAAGAAACTGTTGGAACCACGATGATATTACTAAAACATATTAATTTACCGAATTTCCCCAGATAGCAATAACAATGATCTCATCATTTGCCTTTTGGTATATCAAAAATATAAATATAATCAGAGATCAAAAAGTGCTTTTGTAAAAACTGAGATCAAGAAACATGTAGAAAAATATTTCAAAAAGCTTGAAATCCACCCAAATTCTCCAATTGCGGCAGATACTCCAAGAGTAATGATCAAATATGTAGATGATTTATTTTGTATTATTTCAGAACATGCTACTGATAACATGTTAAAGACATTTAATGATTTTAATTTATACATATATTAAATTTACAATAGAGAAAGAATATAATTCGAAACTTTCATATTTAGATACTTTATTGATAAGAAGATTTTAGTAATAGATTGGTATCAAAAACCAACAGCTTCAGGAAGAATAATTAATTATTATTCTAAACATACTAAACATATTATTATTAATACTGCCAAGAATTTAATTAAAAGAATATTAACTATAAGTGACAAGGAATTTCATAAGAAAAAATAAGGAGAAGATAAGGAATATATTAGAAGACAATAATTACCCAGTTCAGTTAATTTATAAATTAATAAGGCCATATAAGAACAAAAATAAAAACAATAGAAGAAACACAATAGAACTGAAAATTAACAAATCAATAACCTACATATATTTCGGATATATCAGAACGATTGAGGAGATCAAACATTTTCGATACTGATAAATATAGAATGGCTTACAAGTCTTATAACACATTAGATAAATTATTTAGTAAAACAAATGATAAAATAGGAAAATAGAACATGTCAAATGTTGTATATAAAATATCTTGTGACGGAAATAATTAGGAAAATTGTAATGAACAATATATATACACAGGTACAACGAAAAATAAACTAAAAACCAGAATTGCTGGACATAAATCAGACCAAAGATAATGTGTGTGAAGATAAATTCGAATTTGAGTAGCAAAGACAAAAACCATATTTGCTAACATTGATAATGTTACAGTCAACAGACCACTGTTAAGCACTTAACAGTCAAATTTACTTGCATTTTAAAAAATGTAGCTTTAGGATGAAGAATTTGGACAAATATCGAGTTGCACACGTATCCCACTATATAGAAAGGTTAGTCCAAAGGGTTCTAAATGAGACTACATT
Source organism: Bellardia bayeri (assembly GCA_950370525.1). Classification (NCBI taxonomy): domain Eukaryota; kingdom Metazoa; phylum Arthropoda; class Insecta; order Diptera; family Calliphoridae; genus Bellardia; species Bellardia bayeri. The sequence continues at coordinate 48,741,817 of OX493265.1, read as the reverse complement.
AGTCGAATTTCTGAAATAATTTTGGAATTTGAATAAATCGAATTTGAAAAAAATGTATTTTTGAAAAAATTAGCTTTTAGGATTTTTTTCAAATTCGGTTTATTCAAATTCCAAAAAATAACACAACTTACAAATATTGAATAATTAGTAATATTTTCAACTTGTTATAAATTATTTTATTACGTTAAGAAAATGTTCATATACTTTTTCCTATGACAAATAATTTTAAATTTTTAAAATAAAAAATTTTTTCCGGAAGACGGAGCGATATATCGAAAATTAAAAATAAAATTTTATTAAAACAGACCTTAGCTTGAATAATTACTAAAATATTAATAATAAAAAAGGTCAAATAAACTACATAAAGGGTGATTTTTTAGCTATTATCTTTTTGGCAACACTGGTTGAAACAGCTGACGCACATTTCGTGTTTTGTTTCACTGTCAAACATCTTCAGTTTGGTCTATTATTTAACTATGAATCCTCTTACAAACGAACAACGATTGCAAATTATTGAATTTTATTATCAAAATGCGTGGCTCTGTTAAGAAAGTTCATCGCGCGATGAATTACCGAAAAAATGTGTTCAGCGACGAAGCTCATTTTTGGCTCAATGGGTACGTAAAGAAGCAGAATTGTCGATTTTGGAGTGCATATCAGCCAGAAGCATTGCAAGGGCTAACAATGCATCCAGAAAAAGTCACAGTTTGGTGCGGTTTATGGGCAGGTGGCATCATTGGACCGTACTTCTTCAAAGATGATGCGAATTGTAACGTAACTGTGAATGGTGAGCGCTACCGTGAGATGATATCCAACTTTTTTTCCCCCAAAATGCAAGAGCTTGACTTGCATGACATGTGGTTTCAACAAGACGGTGACACATGCCACACAGCACGCGCAACAATGGACTTATTGAGAGGCGAGTTCGGTGAACATTTTATTTCACGTTCGGGACCGGTCAATTGCCCGCCTAGATCGTGCGATTTAACGCCTTTAAAATATTTTTTGTGGGGCTATGTTAAAGCTCATGTCTATACAGACAAGCCCGCTTCAATTGACGCATTGGAAGACAACAATGAAGCATTTATTCGTTAGATACCGGCGGAAATGTTGGAAAGAGTATGCCAAAATTGGACTAAGCGGATGGACCATATGAGGCGCAGTCAAGGTCAACATTTGCATTAAATTATATGGACCGTACAATCGATTCAAATAAAGATTTCATGGATTTTTCTGAATTGTATGTGTTTTTTTTAAACTTTCCCTTTATAATAATAAATAATAAAAGCTCTTCTTGGAAAACCAAAGAACCCCTGCAAGAATCCAAATCCATCGCAATTATTTCATGATAATGGCCCCAGTCACCCTCCCGAAGAACACTTAGTAAAAACGGTGTAACCTTATAAGTCATGATTTTAAAAAGAAATATGTTCATAACGAACCGTATATGTTCAAACAAAATATTATTATTAGTATTTTGTAAAATTTTTAAAATACATACTACGTTTATTTTAACTCGGAAATAGTGCCGCTATTCCTTAAAGAGGAATATTAAAAAGAATTTATTTCCGATATGGTCTCATCATTTATGAAATAGGTGAAAATCGCCCTAATTTACATGTTTACAACTGTTGCCAGAACGTAAAATATTGTTTACAAAAGACACATTATTTAGAAAGAAACTCAAATTTCTTTGCTTTACTTTTTATGTAAATTTTTTGTTGGTAAAACCAAACGAAAACCTTTAGAACCTTATTGAGGTATGTGATGAAAATCGTTTTCGTCGGTAAAGTGATTTGAAATCGGTAAAAGATGTGATGTGTGACAACCTGTCGATTTACTGTAACGATTTCATATTCCATTTTGTTTCTTAAAAAAACGTCGATTTTGAAATGTGACACATTTCGATAAAGTCAGTTTAAATTACTTTTCAAATCGACGTTTTTAACTTTGACGAATATTTAGGAAATGAAAGTTAAATTTATTAAAAATTAAAAAATTGATAATTAATTTTTATTTGTATGTAGGGGAAAGCATAAGAATAATTCTCAAGAAAATGTCTTGACCGATATTTATCTCTTGGTACCTTAATTGCGACATGAGTGCCGTCAATACATCCAATGATTCCTGGAATGCCATACTTTTCATAAAAAATTGTTTAGATGCCCTTGCATCTGCTTCGGTAGTGTTAAGCTTTATCCATCCCGAAGAACATTTTCTTTCCAACAGCCACAACATTTTCCAAAAACATTTTGAAACAGTAGTGCGATGAATGCCAATATTTACATCATTTCTAACAGATCGTTGAAAACTTTCTTCTGCAAAAAAATGTGAGAGGAATGGATGAGCCTGTCGACCTATTTGCGATCCTATTTAAAACCATTGTAAAACCTTCCTTGCTTAATCGAAAGTATTTCATGAATCTAAAGATTAAATGTGTACATATACATAAATAAAACAAATAAGGGGTCAGATTTATCTGTTAAGCGTTTACTACGTACGTTCATATTCGGCTTCATCGTTGGAATTATTTTCATTAAGAAGTAAATAACCTGCAACCGCATCAGGCATTTTGTTTATTTTAATTATAAATATTTTTAAATGTAATTCACAAAAACACACTTTTGAGTTGTATTATAAGTTTTCGCAAAGTTGTATTTATTAAAGACAATTGGAAATGAAACAAAAGTGGAAAATGAAATCGATCGAAATCAGTCACATAGTTAAGGATTTGGAAAAGCGATTTACACTTAAAATCGAACGATTTTCATCACATACCTGATTATTTTTTTATCAAGTAACTTTTGCGGCACAATACGAGTACATGACACTATTTCTTTTCAGGTGAAAAACGGAACAAGATAAAGTTTTTCACATACACATAATATGTACGTGTATGTACAATATATTGTAGTCCGAGTGACTGTTTCATGGCTGACTTAGCTTAAAGGTTGGTTAAATCTGTATATGTACATAATTCCATTTAATCCTTCAAAAAATTGATCTTTGAATAAAAATTTTGAAAACGTTAAAATAACCTAAAAAGAGTTTTTGTATTATTTACAAACATAAACTTGGAATACGAGTGTGTGCGTTTTTGCGATGAGTTCTACGAGTATATGGTGAAAGTAAAAACGCTTGCATGTAAGGTGGTGGAGGCGCAAAAGAACGCAAATGAAACTATCGCGTGCTAAAACATTAGGTCACCGGAAGTAGCCCAGTCAAGCAATAAACGCTTAAACTAACTTAAAATAAAAATCCTCATTCTACAATGCCAAAATCTATCATGCAATTCAAAAACCTCCCCCGTACATAAATATGTAAAAAAACAAAAGAGCTTGGTGAGCAAACATGCCCAGCAAAAAATATTATTGATTTGAAAAGAGTTTTCAATTCATTCAGTTTCTTTTAATGTTTCTATTGTAGTGCATATATGTACATACATATGCACATATATGTATGTAGTATACTTATATACATATATGTATGTAGTATACTTATATACATATGTACATATACATACATATGTAGATTATCGTTATATTTCGTTAAGGGAGAACAGGACCTTCATAAATTCTTCTGCATGTAGAAGGAAGCTCTGAGTGTGTTAATCATAAATATTTTAAAAACTATTGAGTTTTAGAAGCTGAAAAGTGTTAAAGTGGCTTGTAAATCAGATATACATATTTTTTTCTGTGATTAGTTTTCTCATTAACAGTGGCTGTCATAAAAAAACAAACAAATTTATTTTTTAACTCAATTGAATTTCTAGGTTTTAGAAATTCTCAATAAGTATGAAAACCGGAAAATATTTAATTCAAAATATTAATATTACCATATTTAATGTTTCGAGATGTAATTTTCGATTGTAAACTTTTTATTTTCACATTTCGTTTTTTTTTTTTTTTTGAAAATATCCTTTATCTTATTTTACTCCCTATTTAGATGACTCCAATGACAACAGTTTGTTAAAATACTTTTCTGGTGTCAAAGCGACCATTTTCTCTGAAGTTTTTAGCCACCTCAAAGATGCCAGCTTTATTGATTAATTAACCAACTTGTTTGTATGTTTTAACTTTTTTTAATAATTGGTCGAAAATTGTGGAATTTTCCATCATTTAGGTCGAAGTTATGACTTCAATAAAATTTCAGATTTTAAGATGTTTTCTAATTTAATCGAAACAAATGAGAGCAAAATTATAAATTATTAATGATTTCCATAAGTATCCCAATAAATTATAATCAGGCATGTGATGAAAATCGATATCGAAAACGAATCAGTTTTGGAAATACAAACATTTATTTTAATGCATTTATAATCTAATTTTTAAAATTTTTGTTTTAAGATTCTCTTTAGTAGCCAATAGCTTTATATTTTATTTGATAAAAGTTTTTCAATACAGAAATATTACGAAAAAATTGACTTTTAAAACTCATTCGTTTTCGATATCGATTTCCATCACATACCTCAATAATAAAATTAAAATCACTTTGAATGAATGGTGTTGGAACTCCCATCTTGGGTCTTCCCTTTTTTTGGACTGCCTTCCGATAAATCTGATGATAAGCGACATACATATATTATATATGTATGTACATATTATTATATATGTAAATATGTATGTATTTTCCTTTTAGGTATTCTTTACATTAAAATATAAATTTTGTTTTTTTTTGTAATTTGGCGAAGCGTTGTTTTGTTATACATACATAATTTAATATTCTCCTCGAATTTGAAATTCTAAAATTTATAAAATTATTCTAAGAAACAAAAATTGAAATCATAAAATAATTTATGTGCGTGAAGATAAATTTGAAATTTAACTCCCTAGACACAAACCTTTTATGTTAACAGAGTCATGTTAACTATTTAACAGAGACAATGTTAAAGTTTCAAAATTCGATATATAAATTTATTAATGATATTTTAACACAAAAACAGTCCCACAAAATTCAAAAAAATCGGAATCTATAAAAAATGTCTCAGACAATTTAAATAAGTAAAAATATTACACTAAAAAATTTTTTTTATAAAGATTTTAGGAAAAAATAACTTTTGAAAATTGAAAAAGGACTTTGCTCCTTTTCTCACAATTCTTTGAGAGTGGGCGGAAAAAAAGTATTGGGAGCGATTCCTGGTATGGTCTAGATAAATGCCCTATACTCAGAAGTTCTAACAGTTTGTTTTTTTGGAATTTATAACGGTTTTTCGAAAAAATCACCTTATAAATTTGAAAAAGGACTTTGCTCCTTTTCTCACAATTCTTTGAGAGTGGGCGGAAAAAAAGTATTGGGAGCGATTCCTGGTATGGTCTAGATAAATGCCCTATACTCAGAAGTTCTAACAGTTTGTTTTTTTGGAATTTATAACGGTTTTTCGAAAAAATCACCTTATAAATTTGAAAAAGGACTTTGCTCCTTTTCTCACAATTCTTTGAGAGTGGGCGGAAAAAAAGTATTGGGAGCGATTTCTGGTATGGTCTAGATAAATGCCCTATACTCAGAAGTTCTAACAGTTTGTTTTTTTGGAATTTATAACGGTTTTTCGAAAAAATCACCTTATAAATTTGAAAAAGGACTTTGCTCCTTTTCTCACAATTCTTTGAGAGTGGGCGGAAAAAAAGTATTGGGAGCGATTCCTGGTATGGTCTAGATAAATGCCCTATACTCAGAAGTTCTAACAGTTTGTTTTTTTGGAATTTATAACGGTTTTTCGAAAAAATCACCTTATAAATTTGAAAAAGGACTTTGCTCCTTTTCTCACAATTCTTTGAGAGTGGGCGGAAAAAAAGTATTGGGAGCGATTCCTGGTATGGTCTAGATAAATGCCCTATACTCAGAAGTTCTAACAGTTTGTTTTTTTGGAATTTATAACGGTTTTTCGAAAAAATCACCTTATAAATTTGAAAAAGGACTTTGCTCCTTTTCTCACAATTCTTTGAGAGTGGGCGGAAAAAAAGTATTGGGAGCGATTCCTGGTATGGTCTAGATAAATGCCCTATACTCAGAAGTTCTAACAGTTTGTTTTTTTGGAATTTATAACGGTTTTTCGAAAAAATCACCTTATAAATTTGAAAAAGGACTTTGCTCCTTTTCTCACAATTCTTTGAGAGTGGGCGGAAAAAAAGTATTGGGAGCGATTCCTGGTATGGTCTAGATAAATGCCCTATACTCAGAAGTTCTAACAGTTTGTTTTTTTGGAATTTATAACGGTTTTTCGAAAAAATCACCTTATAAATTTGAAAAAGGACTTTGCTCCTTTTCTCACAATTCTTTGAGAGTGGGCGGAAAAAAAGTATTGGGAGCGATTCCTGGTATGGTCTAGATAAATGCCCTATACTCAGAAGTTCTAACAGTTTGTTTTTTTGGAATTTATAACGGTTTTTCGAAAAAATCACCTTATAAATTTGAAAAAGGACTTTGCTCCTTTTCTCACAATTCTTTGAGAGTGGGCGGAAAAAAAGTATTGGGAGCGATTCCTGGTATGGTCTAGATAAATGCCCTATACTCAGAAGTTCTAACAGTTTGTTTTTTTGGAATTTATAACGGTTTTTCGAAAAAATCACCTTATAAATTTGAAAAAGGACTTTGCTCCTTTTCTCACAATTCTTTGAGAGTGGGCGGAAAAAAAGTATTGGGAGCGATTCCTGGTATGGTCTAGATAAATGCCCTATACTCAGAAGTTCTAACAGTTTGTTTTTTTGGAATTTATAACGGTTTTTCGAAAAAATCACCTTATAAATTTGAAAAAGGACTTTGCTCCTTTTCTCACAATTCTTTGAGAGTGGGCGGAAAAAAAGTATTGGGAGCGATTCCTGGTATGGTCTAGATAAATGCCCTATACTCAGAAGTTCTAACAGTTTGTTTTTTTGGAATTTATAACGGTTTTTCGAAAAAATCACCTTATAAATTTGAAAAAGGACTTTGCTCCTTTTCTCACAATTCTTTGAGAGTGGGCGGAAAAAAAGTATTGGGAGCGATTCCTGGTATGGTCTAGATAAATGCCCTATACTCAGAAGTTCTAACAGTTTGTTTTTTTGGAATTTATAACGGTTTTTCGAAAAAATCACCTTATAAATTTGAAAAAGGACTTTGCTCCTTTTCTCACAATTCTTTGAGAGTGGGCGGAAAAAAAGTATTGGGAGCGATTTCTGGTATGGTCTAGATAAATGCCCTATACTCAGAAGTTCTAACAGTTTGTTTTTTTGGAATTTATAACGGTTTTTCGAAAAAATCACCTTATAAATTTGAAAAAGGACTTTGCTCCTTTTCTCACAATTCTTTGAGAGTGGGCGGAAAAAAAGTATTGGGAGCGATTCCTGGTATGGTCTAGATAAATGCCCTATACTCAGAAGTTCTAACAGTTTGTTTTTTTGGAATTTATAACGGTTTTTCGAAAAAATCACCTTATAAATTTGAAAAATTACTTTGCTCCTTTTCTCACAATTCTTTGAGAGTGGGCGGGAAAAAAGTATTGGGAGCGATTCCTGGTATGGTCTAGATAAATGCCCTATACTCAGAAGTTCTAACAGTTTGTTTTTTTGGAATTTATAACGGTTTTTCGAAAAAATCACCTTATAAATTTGAAAAAGGACTTTGCTCCTTTTCTCACAATTCTTTGAGAGTGGGCGGAAAAAAAGTATTGGGAGCGATTTCTGGTATGGTCTAGATAAATGCCCTATACTCAGAAGTTCTAACAGTTTGTTTTTTTGGAATTTATAACGGTTTTTCGAAAAAATCACCTTATAAATTTGAAAAAGGACTTTGCTCCTTTTCTCACAATTCTTTGAGAGTGGGCGGAAAAAAAGTATTGGGAGCGATTCCTGGTATGGTCTAGATAAATGCCCTATACTCAGAAGTTCTAACAGTTTGTTTTTTTGGAATTTATAACGGTTTTTCGAAAAAATCACCTTATAAATTTGAAAAAGGACTTTGCTCCTTTTCTCACAATTCTTTGAGAGTGGGCGGAACGAAAGTATTTGTAGTTTGAATGAATTATCTCTTTTTAGGCTACATTGTATTGATTAAATTGATACACGTATTTATTGACATTTTGTTTCTAATTTTATTTTTGAATAAATTCATGCCGCTAAAACTCCTCTCAACTTCTGCGTTTGAGTACGGTTATGTCAATATGTCTATGGCAAAGCTGGACAGTTTATTAGATTAAAGATGTATGTGAAGATAAATATGCCTAGTAAACTATGTTTTTGAAAAAAATATAGCATGCGATAAAAAAGTTTGTAATACACAAATTAGGCACATTTTCGCTGAAATTTAAAACTGTTAATAAAATTTTCCAACAAAATAAATTATTTGTATTAATTTTTAAATTTTAACTGTTTAAATATGAAATAAATGTGCTGATCAAATTTTACTAATTTAAAAACACTAATGTTGGTATATTATCGAAGAAAATATATTACTCTGAGCAAATCTTACCATATCGGGAAATAACACCAAGTGGGAATAAACTTAACCAATAGTGCTATTAACCTTTTTCCGAATTGTACTTGTAAAAAATTATAAAAAAAAGTACGAAAAAACTAAAATAGAGCCATAGAGCCTAATAATTTTTAGCTCTCTTCCTTCTCTCTCCTATTTTTGTTAATTTTAAAAATCTCTCTGAGCAAAAAAACTACAGGGATCCCAACTTTTACATAACACACAGCGTTGTCAACTTTGAAATTGCAAAACGCACCAAAATGGAGAAAATAAAACACGCCATTTGAAAAAGTTGCACTAAGTTTAGATTTTCTTTTTTATTTAAATGTTTATTGAATTAATTTCACATAAAAAATATAATATTTTTGTATTATAAATATAACAATAAAACAGTCTTCAACAGTTCAGCGTTTTTTTAGAAAAAAAAAAAATAAAACTTGACAAGAATAAAAAAATAAACTACACAAATTTGTTTGTATTCCTTTGTACTATAGAGATATGTAATTAATTTCTTCTTTTTTGAACTTTTTAAAAAGAGATCAACGATTAATAGTAAAAATTTAATTTTTTATATTGAAATAATATTTTTAAAAATAAATTTTAATATTGTAAACATGTTTTTACAATAATAAAAAATTACATTATTTAACTAATTATGCGACCTTTTTATCTTTGTTAAGAAAATATAAAATTTTTTAATAGTAAAAAATTAATTTGCGAACGAATTTTTTGGACCTGTAAAATATATTGTTGCTTGTAAACTTTTTGTGTATAATTGCAAATTTCGTTGTTAAACTAGCAAACTTAATTTAAAGTAAATCGGTCTAAAATTTTGCTCAATATTTAAAAAGCATGATAGGGCACATTTTTGAAATAATATTTTTAAAATGCGTATAATTTGGCAACATTAATTATTAAATATTTAGTTGGGGACTGGAAAATATAAAAATTTTAGAATTCTGATGAAATTTGGCAAGCGACTAAAAGTTTACCAGTAAAAATACTACTTACAGCTCTGCTAATGTAAGGAATGTGACATTTTCAAAACTCCTTGGCTACGCCCTTGTAAAATTTTATTTTAAAAAATTTTGATTCTGAAAGAAATGTTATAAAATAGGCAAATTTGTTAAAAAAAAATCTATAGATCACAAAATATGCAATTATGGCTTCTGCTTGATTTTTCTGATGTGTAATGGCAACTATAACAACCATTACACGCAGGCCTTCCACACTCTGTGCAACTGTATGAATTTATTTCCGTTGTTATTCCACAGTGAACACAAATTTTGTTCATATTGTCTGATAATTCTGTGATCAAATTTTTCATTAAACTGCGATATGTATTTGGATTATTTAAATTTATTAACTGCTTTTTTTGAAGTAAAGCATCTACATATTCACACACAAAAACTCCACAATTGAAGCTATCGCGCTGATAATCGTGTTCTATTTTTCCAAGGCGCCAAGCTTCTGTATTTAATGTTTTATTTTTAAAAACGTTAAATATTTTAGTTTGACCACTAATATTTTCTTTTAAAGGGTCTAAATAAAAGAATTCTTGGGTTATTGTGTTCAGATATACCAATGTGAAATGTGAGTTGTGAAGTATTGGTATAAAAATACTTTCAAAACTCCCGAGCGGTATATTTATCTAGACCATACCAGAAATCGCTCCCAATACTTTTTTTCCGCCCACTCTCAAAGAATTGTGAGAAAAGGAGCAAAGTCCTTTTTCAAATTTATAAGGTGATTTTTTCGAAAAACCGTTATAAATTCCAAAAAAACAAACTGTTAGAACTTCTGAGTATAGGGCATTTATCTAGACCATACCAGGAATCGCTCCCAATACTTTTTTTCCGCCCACTCTCAAAGAATTGTGAGAAAAGGAGCAAAGTCCTTTTTCAAATTTATAAGGTGATTTTTTCGAAAAACCGTTATAAATTCCAAAAAAACAAACTGTTAGAACTTCTGAGTATAGGGCATTTATCTAGACCATACCAGAAATCGCTCCCAATACTTTTTTTCCGCCCACTCTCAAAGAATTGTGAGAAAAGGAGCAAAGTCCTTTTTCAAATTTATAAGGTGATTTTTTCGAAAAACCGTTATAAATTCCAAAAAAACAAACTGTTAGAACTTCTGAGTATAGGGCATTTATCTAGACCATACCAGGAATCGCTCCCAATACTTTTTTTCCGCCCACTCTCAAAGAATTGTGAGAAAAGGAGCAAAGTCCTTTTTCAAATTTATAAGGTGATTTTTTCGAAAAACCGTTATAAATTCCAAAAAAACAAACTGTTAGAACTTCTGAGTATAGGGCATTTATCTAGACCATACCAGAAATCGCTCCCAATACTTTTTTTCCGCCCACTCTCAAAGAATTGTGAGAAAAGGAGCAAAGTCCTTTTTCAAATTTATAAGGTGATTTTTTCGAAAAACCGTTATAAATTCCAAAAAAACAAACTGTTAGAACTTCTGAGTATAGGGCATTTATCTAGACCATACCAGGAATCGCTCCCAATACTTTTTTTCCGCCCACTCTCAAAGAATTGTGAGAAAAGGAGCAAAGTCCTTTTTCAAATTTATAAGGTGATTTTTTCGAAAAACCGTTATAAATTCCAAAAAAACAAACTGTTAGAACTTCTGAGTATAGGGCATTTATCTAGACCATACCAGGAATCGCTCCCAATACTTTTTTTCCGCCCACTCTCAAAGAATTGTGAGAAAAGGAGCAAAGTCCTTTTTCAATTTTCAAAAGTTATTTTTTCCTAAAATCTTTATAAAAAAAATTTTTTAGTGTAATATTTTTACTTATTTAAATTGTCTGAGACATTTTTTATAGATTCCGATTTTTTTGAATTTTGTGGGACTGTTTTTGTGTTAAAATATCATTAATAAATTTATATATCGAATTTTGAAACTTTAACATTGTCTCTGTTAAATAGTTAACATGACTCTGTTAACATAAAAGGTTTGTGTCTAGGGAGTTAAATTTCAAATTTATCTTCACGCACATAAATAATTTAATAAAAAAAAAGTAAAGTGTCATATCATTTGTAATTTAACAAGAAATAAAACGAATTTTTATTTACTTGGTATATTTTGCCAGTACTATTTCTCATTTTCTAATCAAGTAACAGAATACTTAACCCACGCCATTGTTCCATTTGGATATAACCATATCGGTGGCTTTTTCATGTGAATAATCGATTCGTATTGATAATTTGCATATGTATGTATAGGAAGGTACATTGAAAATACATGACATAGTATTAGAAAAATATACTTTAAATATAAGGTGCTTTTATTAGAATTTCTCACACTGTCGTCGTATGTACATACATATGTATGAATTTGTTGACGGAGTATAATTTTAGTGTATTTGTGCATTGGAATATTAAAATAAATTCTTTTAAATTGACAGAGCACTCAACATTGAAATTACCGAGTCAAATGGGGTGTGGTTCTTTTAGAAATAAAACTGAATGACACTTTGGCAGGTTCTTTTAAAAATAGGGAACAATTATTCTCTGAATTTTGTATTGACAGTCCATAATTCCACATTGCCCTGTGAGATAATTATAAGTATGAGGGTATTTGCATATTTCTGCCGAAATTATATTATGCTCGGTCCATAATTGTCCATTGCTCCCATATAAGAACCTCTTCCGAAAATCACTTTAAAGACAATAAATCTCCTAAAAATGTTGGTATTCAAATAAAATTCAAAACAAACAAGTTTCACATAAATTTTTAAAATTTAAAGAATTATTTGATAAGCATCCAGAAGGAAGAAGTCGACTACTGCTGTAATTACTGGAATATCATCTAACAATTTTAACACCGCTTGTAATACTGTTAGTACCGTTTCAAACAATTTGCAACATCCTGTACCTTCTACATTAACTGTTTTTACCTCACCTTAATTACATCCTAAAGTTCCTATTTTGTCCGACTCTTCGTCAATACCATCCATTATTTACTCTTGTTCATGAAAAACTACCTTTACCTATAATACAAAAACAAACTGCTCTAACTTCTGATGTTCCTGTTTTTAACCCTGCAAATGTTCCGACTACACTTAAAGTAATATCACCAAAAAAAAAAATATTTTCGCTGCTCGCTTTGCATCTGAAACCACAACTGATGCTGTATTGCAGTATATAAAACAGAAGCTTGAATATGATATTGATACATATATCTGTTTTCAAATTTAAATATTCCGAACAAAGATGAAAATCCTATTTTAAAATTATATTTTTTGGCCTCCTAAAGCTAGTATACATGAATATATACAGTGCTGTGCAAAATAATATACTATTATATATTAAATAATTTCTCTTTGATTTAACACTCTTAAAAAAACATTCTCTTAGGAATTTTTGGTACCGTTATTTTTGATATTGTCAATACTAAATATAATGGGTATTGAGAACAATTATTATTTTTTATTCGAACTGTTAATTTTAAATTTTTGATATTTATTTAGTCGGGCTCGAGTTTATTAAATTTAATTTTCATTAAATTATTTTTACTGAAGGAATTGTTTTACAACATGAAATCTCTATTAAAATTTTATTGAGAATTTTTCTGGCTGAGCTGGGGATTGAACTTGGGTTTAATTTACATGTTTCGAGAATCACCACATTCTCTCATCAGAATTCTTTGCGTTCTAACCTCTGCACCACTGAGGTGCCTGCTAGCCAACAGTCAAACATCAATCTTTATACCTAGCTGTCTTCTTAAACATTGTGCTGAAGACTTTGTACGTTCCTCCTACGGTTATTTTCAACAAATCTATTGAGTTATGTTATTTACCAAGCGTATGGAAAACATCGTTTGTAATTCCTTTGTTCAAAAACGGTAGCAAACTTGAAGTATCAAATTATCGTGGAATTGCTAAGCTGAATACAATTCCCAAGCTATTAGAGAAAATCTTAACCGACGACCTATTACATCAGGCATCTTCATTGCTGTCTACACGCCAACATGGCTTCTGTAAACATCTTTCCACAACAACTAATTTACTTGAACTCACCACTCTGATAAATGATGGTTTAATAAACAATATGCAAACAGACGTAATGTATACTGATTTTAGTAAAGCATTTGACAAAGTAAATCATAATATATTGCTACATATATAAATTATCACAAATGAGTTTTAGTTTTGCAGCTTTAAAGTGGTTGCTCTTCTACTTATCGAATAGTACACAGCAAATAAAATTCAGAGACGCTACTTTCAAAGTCATTGATGTCACCTCTGGTGTTCCCCAGGGGAGTCATTTGGGTCCAATACTATTTACTATAAATAGAGGTAAATGGTCTTCCTAATGGTATCTTACATTCCAAAGTATGTATTAATGTACGCTGATGATGTAAAAATTCTAAATACTGTGGTAAATACTAATAGGCAACGCCTCCTACTTCAATCTGATATTGATAAACTTTCTCAATGGTGTAAAATAAACTTAATGAATTTAAATATCAAAAAGTGCAAACACATGCAATTTTTCAGAATTCAAAAATTTGACTCTATTTATAAATGGAGCAACTTTGGAAAAAGTTCATAATCAGCCCTATCGTGAATAAAAATTCCACATGAAATTTATTCCCTTTTCACATTTTACCTATTAGAATTTAATGTTAAAAATATAAAAGGGAACAAATTTCATGTGGAATTTTTATTCACAATAGGGGTGAATATTATTGATATTGGAATATTGTTAGATCGCAAGCTAAACTTTCGTGATCACATCGCGCTAACTATTAATAAAGCAAATGGTGTTCTTGGATTTATGAAACGATGGTCTTAGGAATTTTCCGATCCATACATCACAAACCAACTATATACAACATTGGTTCGTCCCATTCTTGAATTAATAGTATTGAATCTATACAAAAGCAATTTTTAATATTTTGTTTACGAGGCCTTGGATGGAACTCACTCGTGCTACAGTCATATGAGAGTAGAGTCAATCGAATTAAGTTACCTACCCTAAGAAGTCGTCGAGTAATGTTGGGTATTTAATTTCTGCTTGGGTTAATTCGTGGTGATGTTAATTCCGAGTATCTGCTTGGTAAAATCAATTTTAATGTACCAAATAGACCAACACGCAACTTTCAATTATTTAGAATAATATACTACAGATCCGTTTATGCTAACAACGACCCTTCAACAAATATTACCATATTATAAGCATGTACATATATCCGAAAGTTATGATATTGTGAAAAGAAACATTATTTTGTATTTAAATTCTTGTATTTAATGTATTTGTATTAATTCATTTGTCTGAAAGGATTTATATTAATCTATAGACCTAATAAATAAATATCATGACACCTAATTTAATAACGATCGATCCATAATAAGTCAAAGCTCTCACATAAGAACCATTTCGAAAATCACTTTATCAAGTATAAATGAGGGTGCTGTAGCTTAATTGGTTAGCGCATTTGGCCATTAAGCATGTGTTGGTATTTGTAGCCCGGGTTCGATCCCCAGACCCTGCCACTCAAACAACATCAATTTCTGATAATTATTAGTTTTCTTTTCTATCCTTCATAACTAATATTTATCACAGCGCCCTCCTTCGGTGGTATAGCATTCAAACAACACCGAAGTAAAATAATTAAAAATAAAGGCTATAAAATCAAGCTTTAAAAATAATGTGCCTACTCGCCACCAGAGGCGCTGCAATTCTGCACTAAAAACAAACATAATGCGCAATTGCAGAGTTGTGATATAAAAAGCTTTCTTCTTTCACCACCTTTACTTCTTCAACTATCCCCTTTCCAAAAAAAAGTAACGCAAGTATATATAGGCATAGTAATTGCCTGAGTGTTACTTCTCTTTAAAAACAAAATGAGTAAAAAGAGGTTGTACACCTTCTCGAGTCGCTGAGTGGCTTATTTTTGTATAAATTTACGGATCTGTTGGAGATGGATATCAGAAGGATAAAGGCTTTCGTTGTTGCACTTGAACAGTTTCGTTAAGAACTTATTACGGTCATTAGTTTACCCTTCATTTCTGGGTATTGCAATTGGACCGATGCTAAAACATTTATTTTGCAAGCAATTGATTGATGTTGGTTGATTAACAGGTTGTTTTGTTGGGTTAAAAGTTTTGTAGTGGTTACAAATTGATTTAATTTTGGAATGAATAAGTATGTGGGATGTAGGTACACAGACTTAGCCGCGAGGTCTGCGGCCTCGTGTGTTGTGTCTATAATCAATGGACCTATTCAATGGTAAATGGTGCATATTCTACTACATCATTTCTTTTGCAGATAAATGATATCATAAATTTCCTTGTCAGTCTCCCTGACCCTTCATTGTACATAACTCTCCATGGGACGGTAAAATCTCAGATATATAATTTGTAATAGCGCTTACATTCTTTGAAATAGAGCGCTTCGAATTAAATGTAACACAGCAAAAATTTAATTAACAGATTTCTAACGTACACACTAGAGGAAAATAAAACAAATGTCGTGCAAAATAAATATAAAAAAACTCCATTTTAAATGTTAATCTTAATAGTTATAGGTTGGTGTTCCCTCAATATAATTTCGATATATGTAGTTATGTGAACAATACACATACAACAAAATTCATATGTATCTGTGTTTGTTAATATGTATGTTTATAACTTTAATAAAGTTTTCCCAATCCCAAATGTGTGAATCTTATATTTAAATCAGAAATAGAAATTACGACAGGATTGTCACACTCATTTTTAAGCACTCCCATTTACAAAGCAGTCGCAGACAACTAAATAGCACTAATAACTTTAAAACGTACTGACATCATACAACCAAATCGCTACTGACTTTGCATTTTGAGAATATCTTAAACAAAATGTTTTACCTATACTTTGATTTAAAATAAGAAACAGTAGTTGTTCATAATGAAATGTGTAATCATGAAATCACGAAAAGTTACTTATTACTTTTCACAAGTTTCACATTCCTATGTATTTCATTATCTCTTTCTGAAAACACTATATTTTGGTCTGGACGTGAATGGTATGTAGGGATGGAAAACGGGACTGGATTTCGGGATTTTTGTTTCATATGAAAACAAATTGTTTTATTAATAATAAAAAGTATTTAGTCCCCGTTTATACAGAGAAACATTTGGAAGGGAAACATTTTGTTTTGTAGAGAGGGACGAGTGGGGAAGAGAATATGAAATTTGTTTCCCGTTCTCGGATGCACGCTTTGTGCTTTCATTCTTATTGTTTACATTTGCTTTGCTTTTTGACATTTGCTTTATTTCTTTTCGGCGTGCTTTGTTATCTATGTTTTATATTTGACTTTGTTTGAATATAAATAAATAATGTAAAATAAAATAATATAAATCTTTTTAAAAATTTTATTTTTTATAATTTATTTATTTATTTCACAAATCATACTCAAAAGCAGTAGAAATTAAAAAAAAAAACAACACTGCAATTAGACAAATGTCAAAAAACAAATATAAACTGGAATGTTTCCGACAACAATGTTTCCCAGTATGACCGCGAAGGAAAATACAAACGAGAATTGCAGATGTTTCCCTTCCAAATGTTTCCCTGTGTAAACGGGGACTTATTTCGAAAAACAACTGATTTTAAATATTAATATGTTTGAAAACAAAAATTTTCTTTCCTCATAGCAACCAGTTTTAAATTTATTTAAAGTTCATAAACAAAATTTTATAAACCATTAACAATTTAAAAACAAAATAAAATTACATTGAAATATTTGATTGAAAAAAGGAATATTTCTATATTAATTTAAAAGCAATAAAATATTGTCGTTCGATCTTAAGGTGTGTGACCACATGGCAATGACGTTGTTTACCATTACAAGAGTTTTGCAAGATCAAACAGCATCAAATAAAATAAGACTAAATATCTGTTGTCTTGTCCTAAATAAAGCCATCTAAAGTAAAGAGAATCTTGATTTATTTTTGTTACCAATACATTACCACAATTACCACAGTTACCACAATTAAGTGTTGTGGGGGCTTTTACATATTTTAATTACATTCATTCATTCAGTTCATTCCTTTCGCAATAACGTTTTAAATTCATTTCTAATAACAAACATTTCTATCGCATTTTCAAACTCACTCTTCAGTTTTGGATTTTTTCAAAAAATTTAAAAGTATTAGTAAATCATCCTTATTTCTTGGTTCTTTTTAAGGAGATATTTAACCAGTTCATCACTTACACTATTTGATATATGTTTAAGTATAAATAAAAGTGCAACATCGACAGAGATTCATATAACTGCTACAAAGGGATCTGTTACTTTAACCGAATTTAAAATGGCACCTGTTTGTTTAATAGCCGAATTCACAGTCTTTAGTTAGCTAATGACAAAGGCTTAACTAATGACTCTTTATTCGCAATGCTAAGTTTGCCATAAGAATGACAAGTAATAGTTAAACAATAGTTAGTATTTTAGTTTTTAACTTAAATATGGTAACGTTGTGTAACCAAAACAAAAAACATGATTTTTGTAATAAAAAGTATAACAAATGCGAACAGAAAGAGCGCTAACAAAAAAATTTTAAATAAAAGTGAACAAAATTTTTCAAAAATGCCCGGAATTTAAATTGTTGCTGTTTCAAATGAACAAAGACATCAAAACGCAGTTGAAAAGCTACGAAGAAGAAATTTAAGGGATGCATCTGAAAACGACAAAAGTTTTCTTTTTGCTGACACCAACTTTGAAATTTTAAACATTTTATTTAAATGTCAATGAGATAATTAAAACAACAATGAAATAATAAAATTAATTATTTAATTGTTATTAAAAATTAGTAGTGAGTTTTTTTTCAGCATAAAATCATAAAAAATAACAATTCCACTTTAGAAATCTAAAATGGTTTCATTCCGAAAAAAAATTCGTTTTTCGTTTTCTAAAGACTCAGTTTACGCAATCAAAACCACTTTCGATGGGAATTGAGTTCTGTGACATGGCTGATAGACTATAGACGATTCCGGTCAAATGTTTAGAATATATTTTTTTTATTACATAGATATGTGGGTTATAACAAATTGAGTAAGAGTAAAAATTATTGTTTAATTTTACGATTCATTTCTTTTAAAGAGAAGTAACACTCAGGCAGTTAATATGCCTATATATAATTGCGTTACCTTCTTTGGAAAGGGGATAGATTGAAGAAGTAAAGGTGGTGAAAGTAGAAGAAAGCTTTTTATATCACAACTCTGCAATTGTGCATTATGTTTGTTTTTAGTGCAGAATTGCAGCGCCTGATTTTATAGCCTTTATTTTTAATTAGTTTACTTCGGTGGCGTTTCAATGCTATACCACCAAAGGAGGGCGCTGTGATAAATATTAGTTATGATAGGATAGAAAACTAATAATTATCAGGAATTGATGTTGTTTAAGTGGCAGCGGCTGGGAATCGAACCCAAATACCAACTCATGCTTAATACCAACTCATGCTTAACAATAAAATGCGCTAACCAATTAAGCTACAGCTACACAGCCAAGAATTATAGAAATATAAATTTACGTTACTAAATTATGAGGGATTTTATGGACCGAACTATCATCGAATTATCTTTAATATTGCAGTTTAATAGTTTGGTTACAAGGTTTACAGCATGAACAGACGATTTCAGAAACCAGAGAAGGGCATGTCCATTGAATCCAATCGAACGTCCAGAATTGTATGGTTTTCGTTTAATCCTTAAGACTATTTTATTTAATGTTGGTGTACATTGAACAAATCTATTGCTGCTCATCAAATACATGTATGTATTGTATTATGAGCTATGGGTATGTGGGTGACTTTTAGATTTTGTGTGAAATATGTACATAAAGTTACACAAACACGAAACTATACATTTCCCCACTACAATCATTACAAACTACTTCTTTCTATTCATTAATACGGCTACAACTGCTTTTCCTTTAAAACAGGGATACCACCGATACATAAATCAGCACCAGGAGATTCCGGCTTAAAAATATGTACTATACTTAATACTTATATTATAATGGAATAAACTATGAGTTAGAAAATGTTTTTTTATTTTTTATTTTTTAATAAACTACATCAAACCCATTAGGATCGCATACAATTTACAAATCATAGTTTTTTCTTACCCAACAGTTCTGCATTCACTACGAAAGCAATCAATTTATTCCTTTTAGACAGCAATTTCCACTAAAGTCTAATTAGTTGACTCCAATTTACGAGTACATATATAATTTAATTTAACACGTATGTGCTCTTTATAGAGCAGAGTAAAGTCGATTGTTAACTTTATAGTCGTTTTAAATTTACTCGTACTGCACTTTATATAGTTGTTATTTTACACACTAGAAGTAGTCTATTGGAGAGCCAATTGCCACTAAGTGTTTACGTACATGTTGAAATAACTAGTCACATAGCTATGCAAAATCAATAGTTCGGAACATTTAGCCAGAATTAAATATTTATCATATTTGTACGTACATACATAAACACAAGTTTCGAAATGGTGCACGTACAGCTGCGTGCAACTAATTAAGGACAGTGGTATTCAATATTTAAATATTTATGTTCAACGTAAATATGAAATAAAACGCTAAAATTTAACACTGACGTGGCTCATCACGTCAAGCAATGGTTTTCTAACAATTCGGTTACTGTTCTTGACTGGATTTCGTGCGGTCCTGATCTCAACACGATTGAAAACTTATGGCAAGTTGTAAAAACCAGTCCTGTAAAAATAAACAATTTTAATGATCTCTTTGCCGAAACAAAGAAAGCTTGGGAAGCTATACCAAGTAGTGTATGTGAAAATTTGGTGACCTCAATGCCTTGCAGATGTCAAGCTGAAAAGTTTTCGGGGTTTTACAAAAAATTATAGAGAAAAAAGAACAAAACTATTACACAACACATCCTAATAGTATTTTGAAATATAGATTTCATGCATTTATTAAAAAAAAATGTAAATTACAATCTTTTTCCGTATTTTCTTCTTTTGACAATACGGCAATACTGGATCCATATGTGTTTGAAAATTAACAGAATATTATGAAAAAATTTTGTTTGAAGTTTCTTTGTTGACGAAATTTAAAAAATGAACTTGCCCTTGCTAGTATAGCCACTCAAACAAATATTGCTGTTTTTCGGTATTTTTCGTAGATAATGTGGCAAGTATTTTTCGTAGATATATGCAAGACTAATATAAATCTTATTTGAAAATATGAATCAGAGATTTATAAATAATAATTAATTTGATACAATACGCAGTTCTTTTCTAGCAGTAAGAGTTAAATTAGCTAAAATACGACAAATTTTAAGGATATCATAAAACCTTTCATATTATTTGCTTCAAGCTCACATGTTTGTATCGTGTCCTTAATTAGTTGCACGTTGCTGTATGTATGTTTATGCACTATATATAGGTAAAACTTTCCTGAATCATTTAGTGTTGTGATTGAAGTAAAGCCTACAACACACTTTATTCCATACTTTGGCAACATTGAACAAAAAAAGTGAATAGTCAGGGTGCACACCTAAGTATCAAACTAACTAACATGTTATGTTTATAAAAGAAATAACACGAATAGAAAAAGAAAATACATTTTAACTGTCGGCCATCAACAAGCTACATGAACCCGCCGTACGTACCTACGTATGCAAGTCAAAGAACGGCAACGGCAACAACCACGCACCATCATAAGTTAAACTTATTGCCATTAATAAGAACTTAATAGGGTGAACAGCAGTGGACAAGCCCAGTTCTTAGTATACGAGTAGTTCGTGACAATTCTCAGTAAGATTTAGGTCATTTTTGCGATTTAATTACATTATGAGTGAGATCACATCAATTTATTTTCTTACTGTTGTGGCCTAACATTAATAAACCCTTAGAAATAGCTGGCAAACATGTAGAACAATTTTTTGTTTTTTTTTTTTTTTTTTTTGCTAAAATTGTCTAATACGAGTAGTAACGAAACTGAAATCGTTTTCAGTACAAGAAACAAGATTTTTTAAGCAGTCTATCCATCCATCTATATATACATATATATTTGTATAATTTACGTTTTATTCAGAGTACTTAATTTAAGAATTTGTTTCTACTAAATTACTAGTAATATGTAGAAATGGCAACATTTGAACCACATAAAACGTTTAAAACGACATATGTTTAACACGGTGTAAACGAAGTTATGTACATATATCATATCAAAGCTACAGCAACCTTTTATAATTTCTCAACGAAATTATATATGTATGTATGGAATATCACATACATACAAATTTTAGCCGGCCTTGACCGACTATACTTGTTTTAGATGTATAGAACTTTAAAATGGAATAAAACAAAGATGTTTTTTTTTTAAATGACAGCCATATGACCGTCACGGCTGGCTGGGACGTAACCGAATCTAGACGTTCAATTTTCGATGACTTTTTTTTAGTATGGAAAAAAGCTGTATATCAGCAATAACGCGGCGAATATTGTTCTCCAAGTGGTCAATCGTTTCGGGCTTATCGGCTTAGACTAGCGACTTCACATATCGCCACAGAAAATAGTCAAGCGCTGTTAAATAGCACGATCTTTGACGCCAATTCGCGGTCCGAAACGTGAAACTATGCGGCACAAGCTGTGCGACACGTTGCGCCGTCTTGTTGAAACTACAACTCCTACACATCATGATTGTTCAGTTGATGAACGAAAAAGTCAGTAATCATGACTCTATAGCGGTCACCATCAGTGTGACAATTTTGGCATTTTTGCAGCTAGATCTAGCATTTTTTATTTTGATTTAGCTGCAAATTTTCGATTTAGCATTTGGCATTTTTTAATAATTTGTTTAGCATATTTTCTAGCTTCAATTTATTTTTCATTTTTACCCCTGTTACAATTAAAATATACCTACACCGTATTTTAATTATGATTTTGAAATTTTTTTTTTTAAAAACAAGAACAAATATAAATTCTGAAACTGAAAAAGAAATAAGAATAATCAGGCATGTGATGGAAATCGATATCGAAAACGAATGAGTTTTAAAAGTCAATTTTTTCGTAATATTTCTGTATTGAAAAACTTCTATCACATAAAATATAAAGCTATTGGGCTACTAAAGAGAATCTTAAAACAAAAATTTAAAAAATTAGATTATAAATGCATTAAAATGTATTTCCAAAACTGATTCGTTTTCGATATCGATTTCCATCACATTAGTGCTGGCAAAGTATTGAGTAATGGGTACCGAGTATCGAGTATTTGCCCTTTTTTTGGATACTCAATACTCAAAAGTTGTTACTCGATACTTTCTGAGTTGTATTTTGAAGCAAGTTGAGTGGGTAAAATAGTGCATAAAAATACATCACTGTATAAAAAGACAACAATGTGTAAGCTACAAAATTAAACCAACCTCCGAAATAAAGCTGTCTATTATTTCTTAAGTTGTTGTTAACGTTGAATTAAAAGTTAGCTTAATAGTTAGGTCATAATAAAAGACATACAAAACCAATAATAGTTGAAAATCTATTTTTATTTTTTGAAGAAACTACTTCAATTTGCAGATAAAAACTATGCGTTACAATTTCAAAAAATCCGTTAAAAGTATCGAGTAGTATTGAGTACCCAAATGAAAAGTATTGAATATTATTGAGTAATGGAAAGTAGTAGAATTTGCCTGCACTACATCACATGCCTGAATATGTAGAAATTTCATAGCAGAGTTAATATGTCAACTAAGGCAAAGATTATCCAAAAATTTGTTAAGTTTACAATATATTAACTTTTTTGCTGTTGACAATAGTTTAAAAATAAATAAAAGTAAATTATATGAAAATTTCAAAGAAGAAATGAAAATGATGAAATTACAACTTTAGAATTACAATGCCAAAAATTAACTTCATACGAGTGGCAAAATCAGAACTCAACTACACAGAAAAAAATAAAAATGAGTTTCAATTAAAACATTTGTGGAATCAATTAAAAATTTAATTGAAATCGGACCTGTAAACAAAATGATATTATCAAATAAAAAAAATGTGAGATTTAATTGAAAATATCAGAAAAAGTAATTGAACCAATTAAATTGAAAATTATTTTAAAATCAATTAAAGGTTTAATTGAAAAAAAAACATGATTTTTTTTTTCTGTGTACATATTGAGTTTTGGATACAAGTTTATAAATACAGGAATGCTGTGAATGAAAATCCCTTCAAGGTACTGTCCGATTTTGTTATGAAATATTTAGTTTTGCTATTTAGTAATGCAGAAGTTGAACGTGTATTTAGCGGAATGAATTTTTTAAAAAATAAAATAAGAAATAGAATGCTATTAAATACAATGAATTCACTCCTCTATATAAGATGTGGATTGAAAAGATTGAATAAATGCTGCCAAAGTTTTCAAATAACTAAAGAATTAATATAAAAATGTGATACAAATATGTTCATATAATATTATAACAGAGCCCTCAGAAAGTGAAGAATAAACGTTTGATGAAATATTTAATATGTAGACAAAAGTTGTTATTTTTGTTTAAACTAATTTATTTGTGAAATGAATATAAATAGTTTTGTCTTTTGTGTTTTTTTTTGTTTTATGGCATTTAAGAACATATAAAATACATAAAATGTTACATGAATAATGGTCGCTTTTGTCCAAAATTGTTTTATGTATTTATACATATGTATATGTATATTGACATATCTATTTACATATACATACATATGTATAAAGACTGAAAAATATATATTTATAAATTTTGTTTTATAATTTTAATTTACGATTTTTTAAGATAATAAATAATTTGTTTTGCTTTTGAGTTCGATGTAGTTTTATTTATATAATGAAACATAATTTGTAGAAACAGCGGTACAAATAGTAAAGAATTTCTTCATAATATTATTGAAATAAATTTAGCATTTTTTTTTTTTTTGGCGTTTAAAAATCCATTTTTTAGCATTATTTTGTATAGGATTTAGCTGCAAAAATGTTTGAGGTCACACTGGTCACCATTGACTGTAACGTTCTGACCAGCTTTAAAATAAAATAAGTACAGACAAATTATTCCACCAGCCGATAAAGCACCCCAAACAGTCAGTCTCAACATACACTTTATTATCATCACTCCAAGTACGGCAGTTTTGTTTATTGACGTATCCATTCAACCTAAAGTGAGCTTCATCGCTAAACAAAATTCGCTTATGAAAATCGGGATCAACGGCAATCTTGTTTTGGGCCGATTGACCAAATTTTCAAAATAAATTTTCACAATTTGGAAGCGTTGTTCAGGCGTCAGTCTATTCATGTTGAAATTAAAAGTTCTATGCATTTAACAAACATATAATTGAACCAATAATTTAAAACATGATTTAAGAAAATCCGTACTTTTGACACTGCTACAGATTAATTTAAATTCGAAATACAACAATATATATTTGTTTAAGACAAAGATACATAGAGGATTCAAGATATCTTCATTTTAAGAAAGAAAATTGCAAAGTTTAAAGTTCTGCGATGGTCATTCAAACAAAAATACAGTATCATCTAATTCACCACTTCGACGACGACTTTTTAGAGTATTTGGACAGCTTTATTAGCCCAAGTCTTATCTCATAAGAAAGTAGAAAACATGAGCTCCGCCCGATAAAGCGTACAGACACTTATTCGCTACTTGTGAATATTGTCGATGACATTAATAAGAATGTTGGACTTGAAATCGTTTGAAGTTAAATATGATTTGTGTAATAATCACATTATTTAAATATGACACTATTTTATGTTCCGCATGTATTTGACATAACATTTTACTGGTCATAGCATTAATTTATGTGGGTGATTAAACTTTCTCTTCAAAGGAAATGTATAAATTTATTACTTACTGCAGAAACATTTGTAAGGTTAAAATTAAGTATGCCCCTATTGCGGTTCACAACTTTTTTAATAATTTGGTCGTCTTTCATAAATCGGTATTGCCATTCACAACTTAAATGTAGTTGACTTTTTGGTTGTGTTTAATAGTATTGCGGTTCACCATTTTGTATGAGTTTGGTTGACAAAAACGATAAATATACACAACAATTTTTAATACATTTCCTTTAAAAAAATAATACAAAAAAGATAAAAAAATGGAAAAATCGTAAGTAGAGGTGTTTTTTGATCTTAATATAATTAATTAAATGATTAACACACATATGCAGGACATTAAAAATAACAACTTTGGAAGGATTTATTTCGTCTTCACTAATTTGTGTTTTTATCCATTTCCTACAAATGCGGTGTTCTATTGCTGGTAACACTTTCTTTAAAATAAGTGACATTGTAGATTGAGCTACATTGAAGTCATTACCGCTGCACTTTTGATAGCTTCCTTCCGTCAGCCAAAAACCGGAGGACAGCACACATTTTTAATATCGGTGGTATAGCTACCATACGCACATGTTTCCTTAAATGGTCCTTAATTTCGTCTAGTACATAACAAAAGGCTTCTTTGTTCAGCCGAAAATAGCTAATAAATCTATGAAAAATAATACTTATTATACAAACACATTTGTTACTTATTTTGGAAATTTCTTACTTCGCACTGGGTAGTTCAAGAGGATTGGAATCATCGCGTATTTTTCTACGTATACGTAGAACATTTGTATTAGCGTCATGATTTTCATCTGCCACACTTAAATCCATTCTTTATATTTTATAAAATCTTGATTTAAACTTCTTTTTTCGTTGTTTTCTTCACTTTACAAATAAAATGCATGGTGTTGCCAACATGAAATCGACATTTCATGTCGGCAACGCCATAACAATTGCAACTGAAGATCGTTGTGTTACACAATACCAAAAAACAATTTGGTTGAGTTAAAGTCGGGTTGACTGACAGACGACCAAACTTAGTTGAGTTGAGAACGGCAATAGGGAAAAAAAAGTACAATTGATAATAGATATTATGTAAAATTGGAAACCTTAAAATATTGATTTTATTTATGTAGTTATTGTTGTATTTTATTAATTTGCATCAGAAGGTCACAGAAGTATTTTGCTTTTTTGCTAATTTTTTTTAGTATTTTTTTTTATTTTTCATGGAATTTTTTTTATTTATTTTATAAAAAAAGATGCACGTTAAAAATATTCCAATTGTTATTAATAATAATTTGTTCTTTATTGACCTCGGTTGTGAATACAGTAGAAGCTCGAAAAGGTTAAGTAGTTTGTTTTGGGGGTGTTTTGCTTTTTCGAATTCCCAACTTTTCACATCATATAAAAAATGCTTGTGATTGTACGTGTGTTTACACTCTTACATATTTAGATATATTTTTTAATGTTTATTTAAGGTGCTATCAGACGGGATGTATTTTACATATGTACTGTCAAATTTTCCATCTGTAAAAGTTGTACACATCGTGTGATACATATGAAACTTTGCATGTGTAAAATACATGTGGAAATACATATGTAATTTTTTCGATTAGAACACGCTCTATTTTCCTGTGACAAACATAAACAAAACATCTGGTTTGTTTTAAAACAAAATTGTGTGAAAAAATAAAATTAAAGAAAATGGATGATGACCATGGAAAAGTAAGTATTTTTCGATTTTTAATAAATAAAGTTATGTTTATTATATTTAGTGCAGTTAGATTGGCCAAAAGAAGCAATTCTGAAAATGTATACACGTTAAAAAGAAAAAAAATATCACTAATTATACTCAAACTCTAGTTAAACGCATTATTACCATATTTTGTTAATTTCTATATACTCCTGTTAAAGTCAACAGTTTATTTGTATTTTTTTATTACATATGGGTTAGAAAAGTGACAGTACATATGTAAAATACATCCCGTCTGATAGCACATTTAATAATTATTCTGTTAACTCTGCAAAGCTTTTCTGTTAACTTTGTCAAATGCACTTGCATAAATGTTGGCTTTGTTTCGCTTTTAAGCCTAGTACTCTGTTCAAATTTGGGAAAAATGTTGAGCAACATTAATAATTTCATACGGAAAATTTGACGTATAGCCAATGTTGCCTATCACGCGAATTTACATAATTTGACGTTTTTTTTAATTGAAAGTACGCCACATTGTTTTACTTAAGTAAACAAAACACATATATTTTGCTTTTTTGTGAATTTAAATTGAAAATAAATAAAAGTTAAAATATTAAAAAATCTGTGTTGAATCGAAATCTTTAAATAAAAATGAATACACAAATATTACTAGCCGCTTGTGCAGCAGAACAACTAGTAATAGATATTGTTGTTGCTACAGAAGAGCTTTTGAATAAAAATTCGACGTGAAACAATTGCTACTTTAATTATTTCGCTGTGAAAAAATAATGTTGCCAGATACATTTCACATGTTTTTCACAAAATGAATAGAGTACTACTTCTGCAACATTTTTTCATGAAAATTTCATGTGAATTTTTTTAACATGTATTTTGACAGCATTCCACTTGAAATTTTGAACAGAGTACTATGCTTTATTTTGAAATCGCAGTTTCAGAAACATGAAAATCAATGGACTTTTTTAAATCTTGCATTTTTCACCGACGAGATAGTCTTTTTTGCTTACGTATTGCTAACATTGTTGCGATCAAAACAACCTTAATGCGAATATTCTCTTAAATAAAAAACTGATGTGTGCAGACAAATTATGTTGTATGTATGTATGTATAAAATGTATATCTAGGCATATGTACAGTTTATGTATGTATGTATAAATACCCTGGTCTACGTGATCCATTTTATATGAAATGGACTACTTACAACATGGTCCAATGTAATGCAGTCATAGACCATGTCATTGTTAAACAAGAGTTTGTAGTTAAACGACATGGTTTCGCATTAACACGATTGCATATTGAGTTGTTATTATTTAAAACTAACCCTCTTGAGTACTCCATGGAGTAGTTTTGGGACTACTCCGATGGGTTATATGGTCCAATCCTAGGACATCGCAATGTTAAATCGACCACCTTTTTTCATATATTTGGAGTAGTTTTGAAGTACTAGTCTTTACATGCATGTATTTTTAAATAAATGGTTAGTGGTAGTGAAAAATATAATTGTAGTGGTAGTGCAATTCTTTTTTAAATACTGCTAAATGGTTAGTGGTAGTGCAATTTTCTTTTTCACTGCCACTAAATGGTTGATTCCAGAGCCGAAAAATAGATCTACAAAAAATGTTTTTATTTTTTTAACGAATTACAAAAGACAATACAAACTAAAGTTAAGTATATGGAAAAGTTAAGCAGCTTTCAGTCACCATTAGTTAGTGGTAGTGCAACATCAAAATTGCGCTACCACTAACCATTTAGTGGTAGTGAAATTTTTTTATTGAAAGTGACGATTTTCTGAGTTATTTAAATTTTCTATCATTTGTTTGTTTTCTTTTATTAATGTTTTTGTTATCAACTTCTCTCTTTTTTGGAGACAACAACTATTTTTCTCATTTAATATCATAAATATTAAGAAGAACATGACATATTTCAAGAACAAAACTAAATTATAGTGGTGTTTTCTTAATTATTGATGCTAAATTTAAATATTTATTTATAAAATACTGTAAGATATTATAAAAATATTATTATACAATTTCCCCCTTATTCAAAAACGATTATTAAATTTAACAAACGTTTATTAAGCAAATTTGTATATGCAAATCTGTCTTCATAAACGTTTGTTAAATTTAATAATCGTTTTTGATTAAGGGTTTTTGTGTTTAGCATTATATTTTTTGTGATTTATTATTAAAATTTATGTATGTATTATTGATATGTATTGTATATTGTACAATATAAACTTGAAGTTTATGTTTTCGTTTAAATAAAATTTAAATATAGTACTATTAGAAATAGTGACTTTTTATTTTTCCGATTTTTTTTTTTTGCCGATTTTTTTCCGAAATTCATCCGGCAGTGCAGTTTAAGAGAAAAATTAAGACAGTTGGTGTTGAAAAATAAACTATAATTGTTTTTAAAACCTTAAAACATATGTACTCGCATGTATATTTATTGCTCTCAGCACTCTGTGGATTTTTTCGTTGTTTACATTGGTATACCATATGTATAGTGTTCGGCTGACTTCATAAATTCAGTTGGAAATGAACACTCCAAAGAAAATTTTTAAATCAAAGCAATACTTTATGGCAACACTTCTTTGTAAAATAATAAAATGATATTTCAGCGCAGTTATGAACGCACAATCTTATGGTATTTTCTTTTCTGAAATAAATGTTACACCTTAATTATGTACATTTTTATAATGTTTACCCTACATTTTAAAGATGTCGCATTTTTAATAGTCAGAATAGAACATAAAATCACAACAGTGTAACACTTTTTCTTTTCATTTACAGCTGCTTTTGTTTTTTTTTATTTTTTGTTAAAAAAGAAGAAGCAGATAGCTCCCTGGTAAGATCGCTTGAAATAAGACAATGAATATCTCTCAAAAAGACCAATGGCACCTTCCCGACTAATACGTAAATTCTTCTTAAACAATAAAAATTTTATATATGTATGTATGTATATATAAACATACATTACATATGTATGGATTATATAAGAGATATTGTCCTATGAAATTTGACATACATCAACTTCAGAGTATTCATTAATTTGTTCTCTACAAAGCCTTTTACTCGCGGTTGTGGATTTCTTTCAATAATCATATCAAATATTTCATCATCATCAGATGATGAAACAAAAAACTGGAATTTTCAAAAAGCAATAAAATTTATGGTTTGAAATGTGCGATGCAAATTTAATAAAATGGATTTTTCCACTTTACACAAGGTCAATTTATCAGTTTTAAATAAGAAAAAATATTTTCACCTGTTTTTTATAATTTTATGTATGAATAAAAAACAAATTTATCTTGAAAATGAATAGGCAGTAAATAAGTTTTGCGGGTTTACACATAATTAAAACATTTTCAATATTAAATATTAATTTTATAATAACATAAAATTGTTCCTTAAAAGTATTGTCGGTAAGTATTGATAAGTTGTTTAAATGCAAAATTATAAAGTGTTACATTGTCAGGTAAAGCACCATTTTGTTCCAAAGAAGAAAAACCGTATTACAAATTTCTAGTTATAATATTTATACATACATATAATAATTATAATAATTATTGCTTGGTTGCTCCAGAGGAAAAGTATATAGTACAACATCAAGAGCTCCCAAACAGCGAAAAACAAACAAAAGAAAAGTCAAATTATAAATTATATAATACAGCCCAATCATGAATAAAAATTCCGCGGGAGTTTTTTCCCTATTTATTTTTTTAATGTTGAATTTGAATAGGAAATATGCAAAAAGGGAAAAAAAACTCACGCGGAATTTTTATTCATGATTAGGCTGATGGTAGCGTACCTCAGGGATCAGTACTTGGACCTTTACTTAATGTTATTATGTTTGTGATCATTTTAAAGCAGTGTCTAGCAGTACGTGCATTCAATTTTCATTTGCAGATTATGTACAGCTTTTGTTTAGCGATATCTGAGAATGGTCTGTCTGTTAATGCTAATAAAACTAAGGCAATCCTTTTTGCTGGTGGTGGTGGTAATAACATTTCTGTTACCTTAAATGGTGATTTAATTGAATTTGTTGTTAAATGTCTTAGACGCATATTCAGAAATGATATCTAAGTTAAAACTTTTTTAAGTACCAACTTAAGTTATTCTTAGTTGATTACTTTTAGCACGAAAAGTTACAACTTAATTATGGGTAAAGATGTAACTAAATGTCAACTAACAAATACATTTAAAGAACAGCTGATTGATTTTATTTCTTGTCGTCGATGATGTTAACATATTTGGCCACCAATTCTTTAAATGTAGTATTTCATCTGGCGACCAATTTGAGTCTCTCTAAAATATACAAAGTAATAAATACATATTTTTTTTCTAATAATAATAATTTTACTTGATTTTCTTTGCTAATTGTGTCTATTTTGACAAAAAAAAATCACAAAAAAATAAAGAAAACAAACTAGAGATGTGTTTTTTGTCAACAAAAATCTACTAAATGCAGTGTTGCATTTCTTTTAACAGCTGAAAGCAGTTGCTAAGTTAGTTATGATTTGTGAATAAGATCCTTAAATTGTGAACTATTTTTTAGTTTCTGTTTAATAAGTTTCGACGTTAGTTACGATTTCTAAATATGCGCCTTAGTCTTTTTATTGACACTAAACTGAGTTTTGCAGGTCATGTTAACTCAGTAGTTACGCTCTGCGTAAGTTTATACTTAGTTTTACCTTTTCATATTAAGAAACATGGGTTATTTATAGTTCATGGCTTTATTATGTCAATATTTTTATATCCCTTAGAAGTGTACACTGGTACATTGGGTGACATACTCGTAATTAAGAAGCTAAGGCATTCAATAAAGTTGTCAGGTATCTTTACTCTCTTAAATTGCGTCAACATGTCTCATGTTGTCTCAAAATTCTGATTTTTTTAAATCTAGGAGTTTATTATCTATCTATACACATATATAAAAATGTATGTATGTATGTACCTATGTAACGTATGGACTCCAAAACGGCTGGGATGATTTTAACGAAATTTTCACAGCATGTTACAAAAGGGGGTGCACCGCCCATATAACCCAAAAATTTAAATCGCCATATTTTGGGCATTTTTTGACCTACGTCAATGATATGTGGTACATATGGTATTGGCATAATTAGGAATACGTCCAGGAGAAAAGTGGGTGGGACCACGTCCCTTTTTAGTTAAATTAAAAATCGTAATATAGTCTTAACTACTGGACCGATCGTCATTAAATTTTCACAATAGGATATTCTTACGAAATAATAAATTCTTGACTATGTAAGTGGACAAAGGGGCATGGCCTCGCCCACTGAAATGCATCGCTCATATGACGCGCTTCAGTATCCTATTAGTTTTCCATATGGAGGAGATGGATATCACTTTGAAATGCTTCAAATCAATCAAGCAACCCGTAAGGCCGTTAATTATCCTGTTGAGTTCTTACATTCACTCGATGTGTCAGGCTTTCCACCACATGTGCTACAACTTAAAATTGGAGTGCCAATTATTTGCAATGGCACTCGACTTGCAGTAAAAAAGATTGAGAAATAATTTAATAGAAGCGATCATTATAACAGGAAAATATAAAGGTACAGATGTACTTTTGCTACGAATTCCAATGCTACCAACAGATTTATCATCCGATTTTAAACAATTTTTTCCTGTTGGGTTAGCGTTTGCGATGACTGTTAACAAAGCTCAAGGTTAATATCCCGTGTATATGTTTGTAAATATATAAATACGTTTTATATAATAACGAGGGGGCGGGGCTAGTATTTTTATAAAGCTTAACAATTGAAGGCACCGGTGTATTCGGTTGATTTATTTCAATTTGGCAGATCCAGTCGGAATATTCAGTTAAAAATTCCGAAGTCAAGGCTTTACAACAATTTGCGCGGGTGTTTGATTTCTCTGTTACATTGAATTAAGTGTAGTATATGTATGGTGTTTTTCATTGGTGAAACTTATAATTGTATGTGACTTCTCATTTTATTATAATCTACGAGAAAGTAATCTAGTTATTTTAGATTCATGTATGTGTGATTTGTTCTGGAATTTCAATTCAGTATTGTTTTCTTAGTATTCGATTGTATGCTAGACATAAGTACATACATATGTATTTTCTTCTTGTGGTAATTCATTGTTTTGTAGTATGATTTTACTGCCGTATTCATAAAAAATAAAGTGGTTTGAAGTGTGCTTTTAGACAAAATGTTCATAAAAATTTTTTTTAAAGTACATTTGACTGTAGTATATTTTAATTTATTTTGTAATTGCAGGTGTATACTTGATTATGTTTGCTATAATTTGCTAGTGCTGATTTTTGCTCATATTTTCAACCATGTTTGAATCTTTCCTTTTTGTTGTTATGCTTAAAAAATATTATTTCTTTGTTTTTCCAAGCATTTTTTCTTGGCTGATCGTTTTAATTTAATGGTATCTAATTTAATTTGTTCATATTCACCCCTATTGTGAATAAAAATTCCACATGAAATTTGTTCCCTTTTCACATTTTCCTATTAAAATTCAATGTTAAAAAAATAAAAGGGAATATATTTCATGTGGAATTTTTATTGACGATAGGGGTGATGTTTTTTAATTTTACTATTATTATTTTGTTGTATGTAATCTCTTGTGAGTACATAGATAGTATGGTGGGAGCCGATTATGGCCTGTTTAGCTAGGATTCCATAACTGAATGAATTAAATAAATAAAATAAAAAGAATCTATCAAGCTGATCCATTTAAAATTTCCAGGCAAATACAGGTCGAAGTGCAGTAATCGCATGGGATCGAAGTTTCGTTTAGAACAATATGAAGAAGACTTATTGAAGTTTCTCTTCGTGGCTGCATCGCACAACACAATCTTTTTTTGTTTAGAAAACTCAAGGCTGGCGTTTCAGAAAAATAAATTTAAAAAAATCGAAATTAATCAGCAGCATAATTCAAAGTACGAGGGTGGTTCGGAAACTTCTTAGCCTAGCACAGAAAGAGAATATCTAGTTTGTTTTTCAAAAACATTTTTATTTTTCAATATAATCTCTTCAAACTTCAATACACTTAGTCCAATGCTTATCTAGCAATTCTTTCCCTTGATTAAAATAGTTTTCCACAAGGCCTTCAAAATAGTGGCTTACAACTGTAACTGTATCTTCATTTGAGGTAAAACGCTTGCCAGCTAGGAATTTTTTTAGATTTGGGAACAGGTAAAAGTCACTGGGAGCTAAATCAGGACAAATAAGGTGGGTGGTCAAGTAACTCGTATGTACTTTAATTCGTTAAACACTCTTGTGCGCTGGTGTGTTGTCTTGATGAAAAATTATTTTTTTGTGTTGTAAACCAGGACGTTTTTCTCGAATTTTTACATTTAATTTTTTCAAAATATTGCAATAGTACTTTGAATTTATTGTTTTACCCTTTTGCAGATAGTCAATCAATAAAATACCTTTGAAACCGTTGACATAACCTTACCAGCTGATTGAAATGTTTTTGCCTGTTTTGGGGCACTTCCTCCAGCTTCAGTCCATTGCTTGGATTGTACTTTTGTGCCTGGGTATAGTGGTGGATACGTGTCTCATCAACAGTTATGAAACGATGCTTAAAATCCATTTTATTTTTCTTAAAACGATCCAAAAAAGCTTTTTTGGTCGACTCACATAGGGGTTTTTTGCCAATCTAGCCGGACATTAAGCAAAAAATTAAATTTAAGAAATGTAAAAATCTAAGTACGCAGCTCGACAGACAAAAAATTCTGCATCGTATAGTTTTTGAAGTCGTTTGCTTGAGATTTGTGGTTTTGGGACACTGTTAAAGTCAGGAAAGTTGATTAAATTGCATGCGTGTTCATTGACTTTTTACGGTTTTGGGAGGTTTACAATATATTTTTTTGTGAGTAAGCGAATAAAGATTTTACATTGATTTTTTTCTCTGTAAAAGACTATATTACCAGCTACTATTAAAAATTTTTAGAAAAATTTTATTACAAATTTTTATGATAAAAAAATTCGTTCGAAATTAAAAAAAAACGAATTTTTTGTTAACTTTTTTGGAAAAAAAATCAAAAGGTTTTAAAAAGAGAGTTTTGTTGTATCAAGTCAAATCTTTAACATTACGATAAAATTTGAAGTCTCTACTTTTAAATTTAAAAAAAAAAACGTTGCGCATAGTTGCACCATTTTTTATGATTTTTTGAAATTTCCACCTTTTTTCTGTTTTTGCTCATCTTGCATAGGTTTGTACATATGATAGAAACCCTTTCGTCAGTTATAAAATGTTTTGGTTGTACGTAGATTTTTTTTCTATAAATTATTACATCTAAGACTAATATTACCTGTGAAAAAAAAGGAATGTGCGAAACAGTAAGTAACGGGTTTTAATTACCTGTGCAGGAGCTAAGTGACGTTATTTTATGGAGCAAAATAAATGTACCTGTTTTGCATAACTTTTAAAATTATTAACAACAAAAATAATATTTAATAAAAAATCAAATCTGGGCTCCAGGTACATACTTAGTTTTTTTTACTATATATTGAGGTTATTGCATAAAATTGTTATCAGAACCATTTTGAAGCTTCGAGAGTAAAATGGAAAAAGTGTATACGAAATTAGAGTTATTCCAAATTATACAAGAATGTAATGCTAAACTCGTTGAAACTTTACGAAAGAAGCAATTTCTTTTATACTTCCACCTGTACTTGGATCTGAAGAGAGTTCAGATTCGGAAGAGGATTTTGAAGAAACAGACGAAGAAGAACCATGGCACTCATCATCATCTTAGTTCAAAAGAGAAGCTATTTTGAATAAATTAGTTGTTATTATTTTAAATAAAATTTTTTGTTAACATTATAAATAAGTTATAATTACGAATAAATTTATTATTTTCAGATAAATTAAATACTATGAAATACATAAAAGTCACATAAAATCTTAAAAATTTTTTTATTTTTTTTGGAAATTGAAAAAAAAAATTTTAACAAGGCCGTTCCGGGGGGTAGGCTTGGAGGGATACCTCCCCCTGTCCATAAAAGTCAAAAAATTTAATTTTTATAGTAATAAGGCGTTAGTAATATATTTTTTTTAATAATTACATTTTTTTTAAATATTATTTTATGTAACCGCCCACAAGATAGGGCGGGATCGAAAAGTGTAATTTTACGATCTCCTGGGTCTAATTTTAGGTTTTTTAACTTTGGTCGACGTTAAAAGTTGAATTTGCCAAACAAAAACTTGAAAAAATTTAATTTTTCAGAGGTTGGATTAGTTCTTCTGGGGGGAACTTTTTCCTCCTTGGTCCGATTTTATTTATTTTAAGGGGTACCTGCCTATGACAATAACACACATTTCTGCCAAGTTTCATCGATCTAGGAGCACTCAATAACTTTTAAGAAGCAATTTAAGCTAAAACAAAAAGTAATGTCCGGTTAGATTGGCAAAAAACCCCTATGTGCGACTGTTAGCAAATGCGGCACCCATCTTGCAGAAAGCTTTTTCATCTGAGATGCCCATAATATTAGCTATTTCACGCATTTTTTGGACGTCCACTACGTGGTTCATCCTCAATGCATGCACGACTACGTTTAAATTCAGCAACCCAATTTTTTACTGTTGCATATGAAGGAGCAAGAATGATAAAATAAAGATTACGCCAACGCGCGTAAAATTTTAAAATGTTCTGCGCATTTTGGAACTGTGACGTCACACATTCTGTGATTCTATTGGCTAATTTTTTCTTACTTGTTTTTTTACTGTTGTTTTACTTGCATTTGCTCATTGCACACTTCCTGCCGTATTTATAAAAAATTAAAGTAGACTTCAAGTGTACTTTAAGAAAATTTTGTATGAAAATTTTGTCTTAAAGCACACTTCAAGCATACTTTATTTTTTATAAATACGGCAGTTCATGTTTATATTTTTTGTTGTTTTTTTTTTGTTTGTTTTTCTTTTTTAAACAGCTTATATTTTAGAACTCTCAGAGAGATTTCAATTGCAAGGTTGCCAACTATCACATAAAACATACATTTTTCGCAAGAAATTTTAATACTAACACATGAAACATTCTTGGTAACCCTTAGAATGGAACTTCTACGTCACATAACGGGAAATCATGCGCATGGCGTAATCTTTATTTTATCATTCTTGTGAAGGAGCACTTTCACCTAACACATTCACCATATCATTATGAATTTTTTGTCCCGGTTTATTTAAATATTTAATGACACCACGAAATTCTAATTATTCCATTGTAAAAAAAATCGCGGATGCGTCTTTTTTGAACACCTGTTTCTATATGAAGAAGTTGCCAGATCGAAAAGAAATTTAGCATGTGTTTATAGCACAGATGGAAGTTTCTGTTTATACCACGCTTTCTGTTCTAGGCTAAGAAGTTTTCTAACCGCCCTCGTATATCATAAAAACAATAAAACACGGCGGTGGTAATGTAAGGGTTTAGGGTGCGTTTTATTGGCTCGGGATTGGGCCTACATATATAACACACTTCACGAATTGTGAAACAAAATATAGCACAGTCCCCTGATCTCAATCCAATTGAGAACTTATGGAACGAAGTTGAGAAAAGTTTAAAAGGGAAAAACAGCAAAAGTTTAGATGAATTGTAGGAAAAAATTGAGGCGGCCTAAAAATACTTTGCAGGTATTTGGTCGAAAGTATGCCAAATATGTAGATGTCTTAATGTGATAACAAATAAGGACTACCCGACAAAATATTAAAGATAAATTTATAGTTATTTGACGGAAATTGGAAAATTATTAGGAATAATGAAACAGTGGTGAATCTTTCAATTATTTGTCCAGCCCCATTAACGATTTTCTTTAATTTCTTATGTTCAAAGATTTATGATTACATATGTATGACATTTTATTGTGTTGTTTTCTAGTAATTCTATTGCTACTTTTTCTACATACATATCAGTATATTTTACATAGCACACGTTTTTTTGCTCTTCAAAACCTTTTGACGCCCTAAAAGAACTCATACTTTTCGTATACTGTTAATTTTCTTGTTTAGAAATTAATGCGAACTACGGTTTTGCATCTTCAGCATGTTTATTAAATGGACTTTTTTAATATTTGCTCAGTACACATTACAAGTAGAATGTTAGTGTTTTCTAAAGGAATGATACTGATTGTCCTTTCCTAAAATGTTTGTTTGTTTGTTTTTGTTAAATCCAAACAAAACATCCAAATGTAAACAAAAACTCATGCACAAATTTTTACAGTCTTGGAAAAACTTTATTTATATACAGTTGTAATAAAAATACATATATACTTTCTTATTTAAATTAGAACAATACCAAGCCATGCGACATCGTGCAACTTCGCCATTTGTAACGAAAAATTACAGTGATTTATCTCACGAAAATTACCAAGTTTTACAATTCAAATGATTTTTTACAGATATTTAAGTTATCCTGTAATGAACGTTGTTGATTCCATTTTGTTGTACGCCACTGTGTGTATACTAAACACGTGCACAATTATAGAAAAAGTGAAAATAATGTTGAACAGGGTCAAAGGATTAAAAAGGGGCTAAAAATCAACATTGTTCAATTCTTACTTAGAGTGTTGGCTTAAAATCGAAAAAAGAACTAATGTATCTACCTTGCAATTGTAATTATGTATATAGAACATACACTGGCGTGCAAAACTGAGTGCATATTCAATATGGTTTTACTTTAAGGGTCAGAAAATGATAAATTTTCTTTAATTTTGTATCTTCTTTCGTTTATGTGTGAAGATAAATTCGAATTTAACTAGCACAGACAAAAACCAACATTTTTAACATTGATAAAGTTACAGCCAACAGAGCACTGTTAAGCACTTAACAGTCAACCGAATTGAACTATAATACAAATATCTGTCTGAATTATATATTTGCAATAATTTCAGAAATAAAAAAGATACAAAAAAATAATTGTTGACATCAAATTAATAGTAGGACATCTGAAATAATCTTGGAATCTGAGAAATTTGGATTGGAAAAATATGATATTTCTGGAAAGGATTTTTGACCATTTTGGAAACTGGGTGAATGGTTCGCATATCACTCTATATAGAAATGGTGGTCGAAGGGGTACTTGTTGGAACTGTATTAGTGGGATATATGAAATAATCTTGGAATTTGAGAAATTTGGATTTGAAAAATATGATATTTCGGGAAAGGATTTTAACTTTTCAAATCCAAATTACTCGGGTTCCAAGATTATTTCAGATATCCCACTAATACAGTTCCAGAAATATCATATTTTTCAAATCCAAATTTCTCAAATTCCAAGATTATTTCAGATGTCCTACTATTAATTTGATGTCAACAATTATTTCTTTGTATCTTTTTTATTTCTTTATTTTTATTTATTTATTTATTGCAGATATTTGTATTATAGTTCAATTAGTTTGACTGTTAAGTGCTTAACAGTGCTCTGTTGGCTGTAACATTATCAATGTTAAAAATTTTGGTTATTGTCTGTGCTAGTTAAATTCGAATTTATCTTCACACACATTCTTTCGTTATTTATCATTTTATGTACCTTTAAGCAAAACCATATTGAATATGCACTCGGTTTTGCAAGCCAGTGTACATACATACATACATTAGGGTCGTTAGGGTCCTTATTTTGCAAATGTTGGCTTATCGATGCTGTCAAGGCCTCAACAATATGCGAATAACATATTATTTGATGTTTCAAGTTTGGAAACCTCAAAACGTTATCGGATTTGTCTAAAATGTTCAGTATTTGAACATATTTATAATGGAAGCATCGTAATCAAAAAGTGCAAAATAAGTGCCGCCCTAATTTACATCTATATAAACATGAAAGTGGAAAAGACTAAAACAAAAATAGAAATAATACAATGCTATGATGTTTAAAAATAATAATTTTAAAGCTATATGCTTTTTTCCTAAATGTCTCCTTTTCATATCAATTATGCATCTTCTTTTGCAACATAAATTATTTTTAAGACGATGTATTGCGGTTAAGAGGACAGTCGTAAAATAATATTAAGTGCTTTGTATTGTGTGAATATTTCAATAGGTTGCTTACATAAGAGCCCATTTAAGACTTTTAGTTATCTACATACATATCATACATATCTACATACTCGTATGTACATATATGTAGGTACATACTTGTATGTTTGTACAACCATATTTATAAAAGTGGGAGTCATGTTTGGTTTTTAAGTTTTAAAGCGATATCTCGAAATGTTGTGTTGAAATACAGAAATATACTCGTACCTATAGTTATTATGTCATTAGTAAACTTTGAATTTTCTTTCAATTTTAAGTCCCAGTCATCAAAATTGTGTTAAGCTATTTAAAAAAAAAACTATACTACATATATTTTAACATGAATTACCATCAACCAAATTCAAACAAATCATACACGATACAAGCCCGGGGGCCATATTCGGCTGTTCCAAATCGTATATACTTTTCGATAAAGATTAAAAAACATGTTGGTGAAAAAAATTATGTCCGTGCGAAATTTTATACGTCGTTTAAAAATTATTCCGAAATAGCCTTCAGTATGCACATATATCAGCCATTTGTAGTTCCGATTTAAAATAGCAACATAACCAGGACTATACCCGACATAATTATAGATCAATCATGTGTTTAAGTTATTTGGGTATGTGACACCCATGAGGTCACAAATGAAAATGTGTTTTTGCATTATAAATGATGTAGATTTAGGACATTATGATCTTTAAAATTTTAATAGCGACAATAGCTTTATAAAATACGAATATTCAAAGTTACATACATATTTTGTAAATTTTCATCATTTAAGAAATTAAATAATTTTTTTCATCATAACTTTAAAATCGACCGAATTCCGTAACTTTTCTAAAGAAAATAACTATAGAATTTTTTAAAGTTGTAGCAAGGTGTAGAGTGTAATATGTGTGTGAAGATAAATATAAATTTAACTAGCAGAGACAAAAACAGCAATTTTTAGCCAAGCTCATTTACACTTACCACAGCACTGTTATTCACTTAACAGTCATCATACTTGAATTCTGATACACAAATCTTT
The DNA here is from genome assembly GCA_950370525.1 of Bellardia bayeri. Lineage (NCBI taxonomy): Eukaryota > Metazoa > Arthropoda > Insecta > Diptera > Calliphoridae > Bellardia > Bellardia bayeri. Next base: position 48,700,777 of record OX493265.1, on the reverse strand, counting down.
ATATGTAAATTTACTGGAATCCCAAAATTATTTCAGACATCCCACTATTACAGTTGTATAAAGTGACAATAGGACTCCTCTCCAGATTTATTTTTGCATAAAACTCAAATTTACTGAAATCCCAAAATTATTTCAGATATCTTACTATGATACATAGTTCCATTCAGTGGTCCTTTTCCATACCATATCTATTTCTTAATATGTATTTTTTATACCCTTCACCTTCATGAGAAGGGTATATATAAGTTTGTCATTCCATTTGTAATTTCCACAATATAATTTTCCGACCCTATAAAGTATATATATTCTGGATCCTTACAGATAGCGGAGTCTATTAAGCCATGTCCGTCTGTCTGTCTGTTGAAATAAATTTTTTGAAGTCCCCAGATATCTTCGAGATTCAAATCTTCAATAATTCTGTCAGACATGCTTTCGAGAAAATCGGTTTAGGCGAACCAGAGTTATGGACCAATATGTGAGACAACCTCCATAAAAATTTTATATTTTTTGTCCATTTTATTGCAATATTTTGAAATATATTGCAGATAATACCATGAAATCTTGTATACGTTGTTTTTATGATAAAAGAAGAAAGTGTGCGGAAAATAGTAAGAATCGGTTCATGATTTCTCATAGCCCCCATACAAAAATCTTCCCGAAATATTGCTTAATTAGCCTCAATTTCAATTCTTTATTTCAATACATAGAAAGCCATTGTGGCCAATTATACATGTATCTTAAGAACTATAATTGTGTCATTATAAACATATACATATTATTTAATTCATATTTTAATTAATGTGATTATAATAAAAAAATTTAAATTATACATAAATGCCTTTAAAATTTGAATATCAAGACAAAATTCAGCAAAAAGAAATTTTATACAAAAAGAAATCGAAAACGAAATAGTTTTTAGTTCGGTCCATGTTTGACCATAGACCCTATATAAAGTCCGCTTCCTAAATTCACTTAAAAACTTTTAAAACAGATATAACTAATGTTAAACGGCTAAAATTTGACATAAATAATCTTTATAGGCAAATAAATTGTTGTGCTAAATTTTATGATGGTCGGACCAGAATTGGTGATAGCTCCCATACAAGGACCACATCTGAAGAAGACATTTATCCCTATATATATTGCATAAATATCGGTACCGACTCAAAACTTTGCACAGATCAATTACATATATACAAAAATCATCCCACAAAATGTTGTGAATTTCGGTCTATTTTTAACCGTATGCCCCATATAAAGCCCTCTTCCGAAAAACACTTTAATACTCATAAATCTCTTATAAATAAGGGTACCAGTCCAAAATTTAACACGGATCATTTACATACATGCCTAAATCAAACTGCTGGATTTTGAAAATATCGGTCCATATTTGACTATATCCCCCACATAAGGTTCACTTCCGAAATCCATGTTAATACTAATATATATCTTAAATATACCGTTATTATGTTGAAATTCGACGTGAAATATCCTCATATGCATGAAAATAACTGTTAAGAAGATCGGCCCATAATTTGTCATAGCTGCCATATAAACTATTTCCAAAAACCAAATAAACCGGCAAAAATGTCTAATAAATGTCGATATCGAACCAACTCTTATATGGATCAGAAATTTTGTGTATTAATATTGTTACGAATAATTTCATCAACAGATGACGCTGATCAAACTAAGTGTTTAAGTGTGTTCTTAAACCGATATGAGCAAAAATCCGAGACAACCTCTGAAAATTTCGTCAAAAAACACTTAACAGTCTTATTCATAAAAAATTAAAGTAGACTTCAAATGTACTTTAAGAAAATTTTGTATGAAAATTTTGTCTAAAAGCACACTTCAAACCTACTTTATTTTTTATGAATACGGCAGTAAGTGTATTAATATTGTTAGAAATAATTTCATCAACAGATTGCGTTAATCAAACAAAGTGTTCAAAAACTTTAAGTGTGTTCTGAAACCTTAATATAAAGCTAAGTTTAGACGATATGTTGAATCAGCATATATATGCTGACAGCCATATGATTAAAATTAGCAGCAAATTCCTATGTCATATGTTAGACGTTTACACGATATGTGGAAAGTAGCAAATTTTTTGATGTCAGCATATGTCAGCAAATTAAATGTCAACATAAGAGTTAGCATACGATTTTTGTGTTTAAACGATATGTTGAATATTATGTGGTCCTACATATGCTGAGTCGTTTAAACATTTGTTTGTGAAATTATTCAGTTTGACAAAAATTTTGAATTATTATTCAACTTCTGTATTTTATGTGTAATTTTTGAAATAAAATTAAATAATAAAAATAATATCAATAAAAAAACATAAATGATGACGTGGTAGGAAATTGGTCTAGCTATTGCTTGTACAGTGCTGATTTTGGATGACGATAAAGTGGAATTAAAAGCAAAAAGACGCAGCGTTTGGCAAAAGAAATGGGTAGAACGACGAAAGGAAGAAAGTTGATGTCTAAAATTATACAAGGAATTGGTATAAAAATAGAGCATATTTTATTGTAAAAAACAGCAATAATAATAAATAATAAAATATTGCAGAACTTACCAACAAAATCGAGCTCAATTATACACTAAATATGCAAATAATGCACGTAAAACATGTAAAACATTTATAATAATTTATTGTTTATTTCCAGAGACCTGTGTCGATTAATTTGAACAATGCCGCCGGCCACTATATTGCGTTTTGTGTTCTTGTGTGTGTATGTACCTATATGCAACAAGAAATGTATTTACACAAAAAAAAATATCGGCGGCTGTGCTTAAAGGTCGTGATACACTATCCTACATAATCGTACGATTCATTCATTGGAATATCTGAACAATTTCTATCACACTCGAAAAAAAAAATCGCAACAAAGTATGTTATAGGTGCCACACTAGTACACAAAAAAGATGCAAAAACATATGTTTTTGTTAATGTAAACAAACGCAGTTTTCCGCCATTCAAATAAATATTTGTGTTCAATTATTGTGTTGATATATGTGAATATAATAAATTGTATAAACTATACAAACAATTAAAAAATTTTAAACGTCTGTTCTTTAGATTATAATTTGCTTTTTTAGAAAATACAACTCTGATCGCATAGACACTATCGCATATGCATATGAATTTGCCATATGCTGAAAAGCTTGCATACGCTTTTCAACAAATAGCATATCTGTCAACATACGCAGGAAATTTGTCAAACACTAATAATATGCTGTTTATACGATATGCTAAAATTACCAACATACGTTTGTTGGCATTGTTAAAAAAGTGTTAGCAAATGTTGTTAAACATACGTATGCTGAACAAATTTTGCGTTTACACGATATGTAAGCACTTGTAACAAATTTTTCAGCATAAATATGCTGATTCAACATATCGTCTATACTTAGCTTAAGTGTGTAAAAAGACAGTGTGTTAATTTTTTAATTGTGTTTGTGCACATTTAAATAAATAAAGACTCGTTATACATATTTTCTTCAAACTAAGCACTCGTACATGTTTTTTTTTTTTAATTCTGAAATTATTTCAGATATTACATATAAAGATTTGTGTATCAGAATTCAAGTATGATGACTTTTAAGTGAATAACAGTGCTTTGGTAAGTGCAAAATGAGCTTGGCTAAAAATTGCGGTTTTTGTCTCTGCTAGTTAAATTTAAATTTATCTTCACACACATAATATTAGATCTCTTTTATTTTCTCTTATTAAAAATTCAAAAAAAAAAAAGCATTGATTTATGTTAAGTGAAGATGTTTTGTATTTGTGTATGCCAAAAAAGCAGATAAAAACAAATTAACTTCTCTAAATATTTTACACAAATACTAATTTTCGGGATTTATTAATCCCGAGAAATCGCGGAACATTTATCATCCTAATTTTGGTAATTTTTTTTGTTTCTTGGTTACTATTCTGGGATATTAATTTTAAATAATAAATTTATTTTTATTCATTTGATTGGTAGGTTATTTAGTGAAATATATGTACATAATTACATATGTATTTATATACATATTTACTTTAATTTATGTTGTAGGTATTATTCAGGAAATAACTTTGTAATACATATTCATATATAATTTTTGGACTAGAAAGGCTTTTTATATCACTTTACTTTATATCACTATACGTTTTAGTACGTTTTAAATATGAAAAATGAAAAAAAAACTTCTTTGTAAATAAATTTTCTAATTAAATTTACAAAACTAATTTGATTAAACAAGTATAATATAACAAAGTTCATTCCAATTCTTCAACACCCCCACTAGGATGGACGCAAAAATTCAAATTGGCACAGCATTGCAAATGTTTCAAACTAGTTAGGATTTTATTAAAACGACAGCTGCCATATCCGCAGTATTTAAATATTCGATAACAACCTTCGCATCATGAACAAGATCTCTTATAAAATGGTGACGTATGTATATCGATGTGCTTTGAACAAGCATGACAATTACTGATAAATAAATAGCACTTTTATTATCCATACTTAATCAAGATAGAATATAAATTTATTATTTTTTTTTATTTTTATTTATTTATTTAGAATTTACATATGTTTTACAGAGTAAAGAGTTTAGGAATTATTTTACTTTTCAACTTAATAATAGGTTTTTGACTATAAAATATATTAGAATTCTAATTATGAATTTATTATACAAATGGTAGGGCAAAATTTAAAAAAACCTTAATGAAGCGTGATATAAGATAAAAAAAATAGATTACTATAGTAAATTATTATGAGATCAGTTCATTAAGATGACTATAATGTGAGTATTGACATTTGGCGTTAAAGCGTGATGTTAGTTTTTCAATTTTATCCTGGACGAGATCGAAACCGGAGATTGTATGCAGACGACGTGTCGAATAGTGCCACGATAGATTATATATAATTTTAAGTAATTTGTTTTGGGATACCTGAAGTTTCTTAAGGTGACATTTGGCGGAAGTTGACCATACTGGAGCACAATAGAAAAATATAGGGTGAAAAATAGCCTTTAATATAAGTTTTTTTATTGGCGACACTTAGCTCTGACTTTCTATTTATAAAGGGGTACATAATTCTGGTGATTTTATTAGTTAAGGTATGTGATAATTAAAGTTGAGTTTAGTATCAAGTATAACATCTAAGTATTTTACTTTGTTCTCCCAACTAATTTCATGACCCATAAATCGAAGTGAACTTTGTGGTACAAAAGAAGACTTACGTTTTCTAGTGAAATATATTGCTGTAGTTTTTTCTGGGTTTACCATAATATTCCATTTATTAAAGTATGCGTTTAGTCTTATTAAAGCATTTTGTAAGTTAGAGATTACATTAGTAGCGAGTTCTTCTGAACATAGAATGCCTGTGTCGTCGGCAAATATTGATGTAATACAGTTTGAGAAATTTGGAATATCGGCCGTAAAAATATTGTATAAAATAGGCGATAGGCACGATCCTTGAGGGCAACCTGCCGTAACATTAATTAATTGTGATTGGGTTTTACCTAGATATACATGAAACTTTCTATCATGAAGAAAACTTTGAATAATTTTGATAAGTTCTGTAGGAAAATTTAGTCTAGTAAGCTTAAAGACTAGTCCATTGTGCCAAACGGAGTCAAACGCAGATTTTATGCCAAGCAGTATCATACCAGTAGAATTTTTGTGTTGGAAATTGTTTTTAACTAATTTTCTTATTTTTACAAAGCCAAATTGTTGAGCTGGAAGTATATCGTGGTCCTCAATAAAATTTGTTAGTTTTTCCTTAATAATTTTTTCAAGAATTTTACCAGTAGTGGATAGCCAACTTATGGGCCTATACGAAGCTGGAGAATCGGGAGGCTTGTTAGGCTTAAGAATTGGTATAGTTTTGGAAATTTTCCATGAGTGGGGGAAATAACACAATGAAAAACAGTAATTAACTATTGCAGTTAAGTATTTTAGGCCTTTTTGTGGTAAATTCTGTAAACATGTGTTGTTTATTCCGTCAATACCGGGCGATTTTTTATTTTTCAGTTCTTTTATTATATGAGCTACCTTTCCTCTATTAATAAGGTAATTATTTAGTGGTGTTATGACGGTCGAACGCAATAGGTTTGCTGTATTATTAACTTAAGTGATTGTAGAAACGTCACTTAAATCAGAAGAAATATTGTGGTTGTCAAGAAAATTTAAGGCCATAATATCAGCTTTTTCTTTTTGTGTGTAGCATATTATGTTGTTGTGTTTTAAAGTTGGAATATTGTTGTGCTTTTTCTTTATAACTTTACAAATTTTCCAAAATGGCGAAGAAGCTTTATCAAGTGTGGATAACGTATGATTCCATGATATGTTTCTAAATTTAATAATCTCATCTCTAATCATCTTGTTTAGTCTTGTCATTTGACGGTGATCATTCCTGTCTCTGTAACGCTTCCAGTTTCTTCTGTGGATATTCCTAAATTGTATCATATATTTTATATGATTAGGAAGAGGCTTAATAGTGGGACTAAAACTGCGATTGGGTATGCTATCGTTCATTGCATTTACTATTGTATTATTAAGTACATCGATCATTTCATCAACATGATTGTTTGGATTACATCGGAGAAATCCGTTGCTGTTGGAATGTTCCTGTTAATAAATGACCAGTTTGCCTTTTTAAAAACATATGTCAAATTTTCTAAAGTTTCACAATTCATATTTATATGACTAACAATTGGTAAGTGATCAGAGCTAAGATCGTTGATTACTTTTGCTGCATTCATGTTTTGTGAGATGTTAGTAAAAAAAAAGTCTAATGTGGAGTGTTGTTTATTTGGATCAGCAGGTATATATGTGTGTTCATGAGGAAAAACAATTTGAAAGTGATTCACTTGTAATAAATTATACAATGTATTACCCCAGCAGTTATTACGTCTGCTATTAATTGTGTCTGATGTTAAAATCTCCTCCTAATATGAATTTATTATTAGTGTTTGTAAGTTTTCGTATATCAGATTTGAAGGTCTGTTTACGAATACCATTTCTCCCATCTGAACCCCCAGGAAAGTAGCATGAGTAAATATTAATTGTGTCATTACTGGAAAATATTTGTATACCTATGTTTTCAATAGATATAGTATTAATGGGGGGCAGCAATCGATGAAAATGAAAATAGCTAATCCTCCTCCTCCACCTTGTTGACGATCATATCTATAGCAAAAATAATTTTGATGTTTTATTGAGATCGTAGCCTTTTACCATGTTTCACATAGTAGACAGATGTCAACATTGCCATTTATCAAAAAATGAAATAATTCGTCTTTTTTATTTCGGATGCTACGTGCGTTCCATTGTACTATCTTTAAGTTCGCATTCATGGATACAGAAATGTATATGCAAGATTAGTAACAACCTCAAATTGTTCTTGACGAGACTTGCATTTTTTTAAATTTGAAATTAGTTTAAACGTCATATTTTTTATTTCTTCGAAAGAAAATATATCACTGGTATTTTGATTAGTGTTATTCTGATTAAGAATTTGGTTATATCCTATATTAGAGCTGGAATTTGGCAAATGATTTTGGTTTAACGAATTTGGAAAATTCTGGCTGTAATTGTTGTTATTGTTGTAGTTATGGTTTCTTTGCCTACCATTTCTTGGTTGACTTCTTTGCCTTAATTGGCTGTAAGATTGCCTGCTGGGGCATTCAGGGGACATTGCTTTATGAGGTCCATTGCAATTTGCACATTTTACTGTTAGGGAATAACATTCAGATGTTATATGGGTTTCAGCACAGAAGCACAGAATGTTTTTACCATACATCTACTTGATCCATGACGAAACATCTGACAATTGTAGCACTGAGTCAATTTTGATTTGTTGGGTTTTTGGTATTCCCATCTCACCTTAATGTAATCTATTGAGCAATAATTCTGCCTTAATTCTCTTAACGTAATAGTTTTTCTTTCAAAGTATACGATAAATATTACTTGTTCATTGTTATTATCTCTGATTTTGGTAACAATCTTGGCATCTATGCATTTAAGCCCCAAATTAATGAGACGGGATTTAATAACAGTCGGATCAGTTTTGTCTAAGCCAAGTAAAATAGCTTTATACGGGTTTTCATTTTTAGCAGCATATGTAAAATACTCAAAATTAAATTTACTTGAGAGAGACTTGCGAACTTTTTCAAAATCATCTTTAATAGTACAAAAAAGTTTAATACCAATTGAAATTTTACGAATAGAGTAATCCTTTATTTCAAGTATTCTACACATTTCATGTATTTGTTCTATTTTGCACATCAATATCGTTCTTGGTGGCACTTTAACTTTAACAGCTGTTTCAATAACGACTTCATCATCATTATCATCTATGGTTTGGAGAGGAGTATAGTAGTTGATATTATCAGTTCTCTGAGAACTGATTGTTGCTTTCCTTTTACTCATATTCTGCCTATGAGAGGCAACAACATCATCTAGATGTTTGCGCTTAATTTTGTTTTACTCTCTTTTTTTTAATGTTTATAATTTTTTATAAGTTTTTTAGTTGTTGTTAAACCCAGTATGGAATAACCGTAATTTATTAATAAGAATTAAGAAGAATTTTGTGAAACGACTTTACACATCCAGTGATAGTGAAAGAATGAATATAAATTTAAAATCTCTGTTTAATGAATTCGTCTACTCGTAAATTTGGCTGTTCAATATGATTTGGATATAGACCAAATGGATGTGGTGTCTGCTTTTCTCCAGAGTGAACTATATGATAATATATTCATAAAGATACCAGAAGGACTTAATGAAGCAAGTAAATTGTACAATGAAAAGCTGGACCAAACTTTGAAGAATTTCAATCAAAAACAGAACCTTGTGTTATTAAAAATTAAATAAAGACGAAAAATAACTGGTGTGGCAATTTACGTTGATGCCATTTTGATATTTACAAATAATTCTAAAAATAAATTAAATGTAAAGAAAATTTTAAAGACCAATTTTAAAATGAAAGACATCGGAGTAGCAAATTACGTTTTGGGACGGATAAATCACTAGATGTGAAAAGAACGGTAAACTATGATTCGATCAGAAACAATATACATATAAGCATTGTTCTGAAGAAATTTAACATGGATGACTGTAAGCCAATTTTAATTCTATTGGATATTAATAAAAAAAAATATCAAAAGATATGTCCACAAACAAAGTAAGAGATTGACGAAATAAAAAACATACCTTATCAAGAAAGAATAGGAAGTATTATGTATGCATCTCAAGTAAGTCGTCCAGATATATCATTTGCAGTGGGGGCTTTAGCTATATATAATAACCCTGGAAAAGCACATTGGCAAGCAGTAAAGCGTATAATGAGTTATCTCAAATTGACTCTAAACTAGAAATTACACTTCTACAAGGATGAAAAGGTGAAGTGAAAAGTGATTTCCTTAATAAATAAAAATTTTGTTCATTCTCGCATTGCAATATTTAGTTGCATTGTCGGTTCTTAAAGCTTTTTTTCTTTTGTGTTTGATTCTCAAGCAAATGTTTGAATGCCAAAATTATTTCCGTCACTTCGTCTTTAGTTTTAATAAAATAAGCTATCACTTTTCTGTTAAAATCATCAAGGAAAATTAGCATATACGTTGAACCATAAATTTATGTTATTTCCATAAGCCCACACAGGTTTGAATGTATTAGGCTTAGTACCTATCTCAGTTGTTTTTGCTCCTGTGTCTTTAAATGGAGATCTTGAAAGCTTACCTTTTAAACAAGTAATACAGTATTGCTTCATATTCATATTCTTTAAGATTTCGTCATTTCATTATCAACACTTTTGTGCCACAAATTGTATTCTTTATTCTTCACCTTAGAAATAAGTACATTATTGCTTGTTATGTTTAATTTAAACATACCCCTAACAATATCACCTTTTCCAAAAACATTACCGATGGCGTTTAAAATCTTGCATTCTTTTTTATTGAATATGACTTTATAAGTAGATTGAACAATTTTTGAAACTGATACCAGGTTGACATAGATTGGAAACATAAAGTACATCACGAAACATGACATTCTCTTCTTAAAATTTTTTAATCTTCGTTATCTTATCAACTTGTCCATAACCATTCACTTTCATTGATTTTTTATTAGCAATGGCTACTTTACCATTCTTTTCTTGAAAATTTCAAGTAAAAAATTTTGAATTTGAACACATACATATGTGCTGTCGCTCCAGAATAAAAAGACCATTCGCTTTTGTTTAATTCTTGAACAGAAAAACGGAACTTTGTTATATTCTTCTGGTAATCCTGCTAATAACATGGATTCTTCATCGAAATTGAGACCATCTCCTCTTAACTTGTGGGTTGTCGTAAGAATTACATTTACATATGTTTTCTTCAACATTTGCACAATTTTGTAATTTCGTAGACTCTTCTTACTTGTCCGCTATCTTCAAGAATTGTTGCGAGAGTATTCCAGATATTATTATTTGGAAATAAGATGAAAAAGTAAATTTTCAATCTTCATAATTATTACTTCTGCGAAGCTTTTTAACTTGATTATTATTGGACATTTTATTATTCGTTTATTTACTACCATTATATAGCGGAAGGGCCCATTTTAATAGTGATACACGTTTTAAATATGAAAAATGAATAGAAATTTTGTTTCTTTGTCAACAAATTTTTTAATTAAGTTTACAAAACTAATTTGATTAAACAAGTATAATACCTACTTATAACAAACTTCATTTTAATTCTTCGACACTTTAAAATAAATACATACATACATATGTACAAGGTGGCGCAAAAATAATCCTATCATAAAATGCTATAAATTTTGCGATTGGCCCCTAATGTTCTGTTTTGACATTTGTGTAGTAAACATTCGAAATACACGTTAATAAACAATGTTACGCTACACTGCTCCAGAACGCGGAATATTGCTGACTATTTATTTGACCAATAATCGGTCGGTGACTTTGGCACAACGTGAATTTCGTCGTAGATTTCCTGGCCGTCCAACGCCTACTGGTGAAACACTGCGACGTTTAGCCGCTCGCCTCGAAGAGACTGGCACAACACGAGATGCTGCTATGCGTGGCAGACCCCGGAGTAGCCGTTCTGCAGAGAATATTGCTACTGTAGCCGAGGATGTCATGGAAGCGCCGTCGACATCGTCCAGACACGTGCCACGCAAATGAGTATCAGTCGACGGTATTTACATGCTATGTCGACTTAGCATGTTTTTAATTTTTTTGCGTTTTTGAATTTAGATTTTTTCAACTTAAATTCTGTCAAATTTTGGTTGTGATTGGCTAGTCCAATCAATAGTTATAAACAACAAAGTTCTACCTTATATGGTTTTTTAGATATCGCCTGTAAACTTTAAGAGCTTTTCCTGCGAAACTCACTTTTTCGACTTAGCATGTTTTGGAATTGAGCTGTCGAATTGTGAAAAATACAATGCTTGCAGGGAGAAGAAACGACTACAAAATGTTTGTAAGTTAGATGTTTGGAAGCAAAAACGATGCTCTAGCATTTCCTACTGCTTCGAAATCTATAATGTTTTTTGCTGGGAAACTATTAAAGTCGTAAATATCTAGTACATATAACTACTAATCGATATTATAATTTCTAAATTTACACTATTGGTCTTAGTACTTTAGATTCGCGATTAAAATTATGTTCGATTAATGGACTTTAAAAATAAAAATGAGAATGGTTGATCGAATATCTTAGTAGCTATAATGTACAATTAAAATAAACTTAAATCACATACCTTATTATTTTCATTGCCAACAGTATTTACTTCTTCAACATCAAAAAACCAAACACATTGTGTCGATTCTGATGACTTGGTTGTATCCGTTTCTAATGTCTCATTATCATTTGATTTTGGATTAACCGATTCATTATCACTCGCGCAACTTTCATTTTCGGATTTATTATCTACATCTCTAATTTCTTGTATTACATGGTCTTCAACTTCCGAGAATATATTAGCCTTGCACAATATGATATTCTCCAAGTCAACGGTGTCGTCACCGTGTTGCGTTTGGGCATGTCGGAACAATTTCGTATTGATCATTGTTAAATAACTTGTAATGTTATGATATTGACAATATAGGGAATACGATAATGTAGGTGTGGGTTTATAACTTGTGGCTACAGCTTTATTTATTTGAGCAAACAACCGCTAAATAAAAAAAACAATTAATGGTATATTTTGAATTAGTAATTAATACAAACGTACAATGTAATTATTCGTAAACTTTGCTAGTTTCATTAAATTTATTTAATATTTTAACTGTAATACAGAAACTATCGTTTGTAACTTTACAGTTAACAAATTTCGCGCACACAACAAACAAAAATTTTATTATATTCAGCTGTTTAGAAACGTGCATCGGTAATGCAGTGCCTGATGAGTTGAGTGAATACGCGCGTGAACAAAGCCATCTAAACAAAAACTTATTAATTAATCGTAACAGCTGATTTATCATAACATTTTTTTCTTGAGTGGTGAGAAATTGTTTGTTGTTTATGTATCATTGTTTATAAAAACGCTTTAGTTCAATGCATGGTGAAATTATACCAGGTGACAGCATAGCGCCAGCTGATTATTTTTTGCTCTATTCATGGTGAAATTGAAAATGTCAAAAAGTTGTTTACAAATAGTCAAAGTTTATATAAAAACGTTACAAAATTATTTTGTTTTTGAAAAATGGAGTTTTTGTCACCGTTTTATCTGCGTAAAATAGCTTAAATAGCTTTGTTTTTTTGAGTTGTTTTGCTAAAAATGTTATTTTTTTTTTTGTAAGATAAATATTAAGATTCCTCTTTAAAGTGATTTTTTTTTGCTGCAGAAAAATGTGATGTTGTTATACAATACATACATTAATTTTGAAAATAAAGAATTTTACATGTTTTACTTTGCAAAATTACGTATTACTTGTATATTTAAATAAATATTATGCGTAATGAAAATTAAATTTAATGAACTCGAGCCTAACTAAAATTTATCAAGAAGTATTATGCGTAACTTAAAGAAAAATTCTTTGAGAAAATAAAAGGAACAAAAAAAATCACTATTGTTTTCTGTTTTTATCCATGTTTGTATATTTGTTTTCTTTATTTAATGCCAGATGTTTTTGACAGTAACGAAAGTATTACACAAACAAAAATGCCTGTTGTTCTTGCCTTGTTGTAATTGTTGTAGCAATGCTGTCACCTGGTATTTAATTTCACCATGGTTCAATGTGATTTTGGTTATGTTTCCGGTTTGTTAGTTTACAAATTACAAACGAATGGAATTGACTCTTTATCAAACCGCATTTATAATAACAAATCTACACGATGATATTAAGCAACAACAAACAATTCTGCACCACTCAAGAAAAAATGTTTGAGCAAGTAGTCGGCTGGGGCAGTTTACTAAAAAAATTAGATATATAATTAATATTAAAAATTGTATAAGATTCAAACAAACATTATAATTTAAATTATTACTTGTTGTCATTAACTAATCCTTCACGCTCTCGTTAACATTCATTTAATAAAATTTTTTTAGACTATTGCAATATCACATCATTTTGTTTTAATTCCCATTTATTCCTGATTTCACTTAGAATTTAACTGAATTTAAAAACATCAAAAATACATAGTTGACAACACTAAACAACGATTTTTATAAAAAAAAAACTCAGCACACATAAAAGTCCTGTTTCACACTCATCAGTTCTGACTGTCAAGTCAAGTATTTTTCAATGAGAAGGAAAAAGATAAAAGATAATTTTCTCTTTCCTTCTCATTCAAATTTAAATTCAGTCCAATCATGAATAAAAATTCCGCGGGAGTTTTTTCCCTTTTTTCCTATTCAAATTCAATGTTAAAAAAATAAAAAGGGAAAAAATTACGCGGATTTTTTATTCATGATTGGGCTGATCATAAGCATTTTTATTTATTTATTACGTTTTTACGTTTTCTTAATTTTTTGGAAAGTTTGCCATTTAAAATCTTCTAAAAAAAAAGTACCTCAGAAAATTATCAATAACTCTTTTAATTAGTATTTTTATCCTCAATCAAAATAATATTTTAATTGTTATTTTTTTACTTCTACTTATTTATTGTATATTCATTAAAAACGAACTAACAATAAGTATTTCAAATCTTGTATCTAATAAACATAAATTATTTGGTCCAGCCAGTGCCAGACGAAATTTGTTTGACCATTGTTGATTTTATATATTAGTTGGCATTCTTCCTTCTTGTCTTCGGCTCAGATCCGCTGTATCTCTTGAACATATAATGAAGTATACAAAAATAAATTTCAAATTAAATTTTTATATTTAACCAGAAGGCAACTTCGAATAAACGAATTTTATATAAGAGTGAGGTGCTTAATAAATAAATAAAAGAAATTAAAAAATTGTGAAAAGTGTCAAATGTAAGTAAAAAATTAATAATAAAAAAAATGCCAAATTTAATAAAAAAGGTATAAGAAACGAAGCAAAAGAAGTAGTTGATCTTCTTTTAAATAGAAAAAAAAGAAAAATAGAAAAAATAGAGCCTTCTAGTGATAGTGTTTTACCCAGAGATTTTACTGAAGATGATGCAAGAGACGCATTTGAGTATGACATCGAAGCTGATTGAGATGATTCAGATTCAGAAGATTATGGTTTATCAAAAGAAGGCATGCTGTTAAACATACCATAACTCGTTCCGCATTGGATGATCTTTTGGTAATAATAAAAAAAATAGTTCCTTCATTACCAAAAGATGGTAGAACATTGAAACTAACACCTCGAGATGCTCCTTTAACTTTAATTGAAGGTGGCGAATATGTTCACTACGGACTTAAGGAATGCTTGACTGATTTTTTTCTCTCTTCTGCATATGAAAGTGATTCGATAGATTTAAATATAAACGTAGGTCTGCCTTTAGCTAAAAGTACTCTAGCTCAAGCATGGCCTATATTAATAAACATAAATGGTACAAACTCAGTATATAGTGTTGAAATTTATAGTGGCAGAAGCAAACCAAAAGATGTGAATGAATTCTTGATCCCATTTGTAAATGAATTACGTGAAGTCATCGAAAAACATTTTTCTTACAACAACAAAACTTATAACGTTAATTGCCGAGCGTTAATATGTGATGAAATTGCAGATCAAGTGGTATCTGCTCTCCAACCTATGTTCCTAAGACTAACCAAAGAAATACAGAGCGTAAAAAATGAAGTTAAGGAACTGAAGCAAGAAAAAGCAATGACCAAAAAAAATCATTCCCATAAACCAATTTCAAAATATGAAGGAGTTCCTTGATTTTGAAAATAAAATTCAAGAAGATGCTGATGCATATTCTACATTTGTAAGTGTAACACTGAACTGAAAAGCTCATAACTTAACTTAACTTTTTAAACTTTTTCCTTTTTTTTAACTATGAATGCCATTAAAGGGTTTTTTCTTTATTTTTTTAAGGAGAAAGATTTATCGTCGGTAGCCAAAACTCCGAGTTTTGTCAAAAATTGTTGGCGGAAGCTTTTTAATGATGAACTGGCGGAAAAATTATGTTAGAAGGGTACTGAGCAGAAAAAGAGTGTCCGTAGTCTTAGTACTGCGAAAGCTATTCGAAGTAAGAAGATAATAAAACAACAATAATAATAATTAACCTAATAATACATTAAATTTTATTGTTTTACAGATGTAGCAATAGGGTTCGGACAAAGCGAAGATGAATTTATAAAAAGCACAAAAACTTTTTTTCAGTTCGCCAAGTCCCGGCAACAATTGCGCTCAAAGTACAAAAATTTTACTAAAGGTGTCACTAGTAAGCCAAAAGAACAATAATTTAGAAAGTAATTTTTTAATTAGAATTAATTCTAATTTTAATTAGAATTTTTAAAATTAATTAATAAAAAATACAATAAACGGTCATGATCTGTAATTCGATGTGATTTGAAAACGAGTGAAAAATGTGAAATAGATTTTTTTTAATGTTAGCTAGTTTCAATTGCACTTGTTTTCAAATCAGATCGAATTCCCGAAAATGAGCATAACCAATTGTAGGCATAAGCTAATTCTACAATTGTTGGAACAAGCTAATTCTACAATTGTAGGTATAAGCTTATCTTTATTAAATTTAATAAAATATTATTAGGAAAAAACTTCGAACTACCAGAACTAACACTGGTTAAAGGATTGATGTTTGTCTGTTGGCTGACCGGCACCGCAGTGGTGTAGGTGGTAGAACGCAAAGAATTCTGATGAGAGAAAGTGGGATTTCTCGAAACATATGTAAATTCAATAACCCAGGTTCGAATCCTAGTCAAGAAAAATTATCAAAAAATTTTTAATAATAAATTTTTCAAGTTGTAATTCCTAACTTCAGTAAAAATAATTTAATGAAAATTAAATTTAATGAACTCGAGCCTAACTAAAATTTATCAAGAAGTAAAAATTAACAGTTCGATTATGAAATTAATAATTATTCTATAAAAATAGCTAGGGCACAAGCCATAATGTTTACATGTTGTACGAAAGTGGACAAAAACATAATAAACAAAAACAAATGTATTCAAGTTTTCGAGACGAAGTCTTGACATGAATACGAAAAAACTGAAGAAAAGGGAAAAAAACAACTATGAATAGAAATTAATAAACAAATGATAATTACAGCAAAAACTTCGAACTACCAGAACTAACACTGGTTAAAGGATTGATGTTTGTCTGTTGGCTGACCGGCACCGCAGTGGTGTAGGTGGTAGAACGCAAAGAATTCTGATGAGAGAAAGTGGGATTTCTCGAAACATATGTAAATTCAATAACCCAGGTTCGAATCCTAATCAAGAAAAATTATCAAAAAATTTTTAATAATAAATTTTTCAAGTTGTAATTCCTAACTTCAGTAAAAATAATTTAATGAAAATTAAATTTAATGAACTCGAGCCTAACTAAAATTTATCAAGAAGTAAAAATTAACAGTTCGATTATGAAATTAATAATTATTCTATAAAAATAGCTAGGGCACAAGCCATAATATTTACATGTTGTACGAAAGTGGACAAAAACATAATAAACAAAAACATAATAAACAAAAACAAATGTATTCAAGTTTTCGAGACGAAGTCTTGACATGAATACGAAAAACTGAAGAAAAGGGAAAAAAACAACTATGAATAGAAATTAATAAACAAATGATAATTACAGCAAAAACTTCGAACTACCAGAACTAACACTGGTTAAAGGATTGATGTTTGTCTGTTGGCTGACCGGCACCGCAGTGGTGTAGGTGGTAGAACGCAAAGAATTCTGATGAGAGAAAGTGGGATTTCTCGAAACATATGTAAATTCAATAACCCAGGTTCGAATCCTAGTCAAGAAAAATTATCAAAAAATTTTTAATAATAAATTTTTCAAGTTGTAATTCCTAACTTCAGTAAAAATAATTTAATGAAAATTAAATTTAATGAACTCGAGCCTAACTAAAATTTATCAAGAAGTAAAAATTAACAGTTCGATTATGAAATTAATAATTATTCTATAAAAATAGCTAGGGCACAAGCCATAATGTTTACATGTTGTACGAAAGTGGACAAAAACATAATAAACAAAAACAAATGTATTCAAGTTTTCGAGACGAAGTCTTGACATGAATACGAAAAAACTGAAGAAAAGGGAAAAAAACAACTATGAATAGAAATTAATAAACAAATGATAATTACAGCAAAAACTTCGAACTACCAGAACTAACACTGGTTAAAGGATTGATGTTTGTCTGTTGGCTGACCGGCACCGCAGTGGTGTAGGTGGTAGAACGCAAAGAATTCTGATGAGAGAAAGTGGGATTTCTCGAAACATATGTAAATTCAATAACCCAGGTTCGAATCCTAGTCAAGAAAAATTATCAAAAAATTTTTAATAATAAATTTTTCAAGTTGTAATTCCTAACTTCAGTAAAAATAATTTAATGAAAATTAAATTTAATGAACTCGAGCCTAACTAAAATTTATCAAGAAGTAAAAATTAACAGTTCGATTATGAAATTAATAATTATTCTATAACAATAGCTAGGGCACAAGCCATAATGTTTACATGTTGTACGAAAGTGGACAAAAACATAATAAACAAAAACAAATGTATTCAAGTTTTCGAGACGAAGTCTTGACATGAATACGAAAAAACTGAAGAAAAAGGAAAAAAACAACTATGAATAGAAATTAATAAACAAATGATAATTACAGCAAAAACTTCGAACTACCAGAACTAACACTGGTTAAAGGATTGATGTTTGTCTGTTGGCTGACCGGCACCGCAGTGGTGTAGGTGGTAGAACGCAAAGAATTCTGATGAGAGAAAGTGGGATTTCTCGAAACATATGTAAATTCAATAACCCAGGTTCGAATCCTAGTCAAGAAAAATTATCAAAAAATTTTTAATAATAAATTTTTCAAGTTGTAATTCCTAACTTCAGTAAAAATAATTTAATGAAAATTAAATTTAATGAACTCGAGCCTAACTAAAATTTATCAAGAAGTAAAAATTAACAGTTCGATTATGAAATTAATAATTATTCTATTATTAGGAGAAGCTTTTTCTAAAATTAAGAATATAAGCTTATTTCAGTACTATTATCACGAGGGTTCCTTTTTGATTTTTATACAATAATTTAAAAGAGTTTTTCTATAGTTTCTCAAGTCTTTTTAAAGCTTAAGGCTTATGCTCGCAAGCTTCTTCCTTGAATTTAATGAACCTATACGTTGAGCCAATGAAGTAATACATTGAATCCGTGAAGATTTTTCCTTGAATTTAATGAACCTATACGTTGAGCCAATGAACTAATACATTAAATCAGTGAAAATGTTTCCTTGAATTTAATGAACCTATACGTTGAGCCAATGAACTAATACATTGAATCAGTGAACTTTTTTCCTTGAATTTAATGAACCTATACGTTGAGCCAATGAACTAATACATTGAATCAGTAAACATTTTTCCTTGAATTTAATGAACCTATACGTTGAGCCAATGAACTAATACATTGAATCAGTGAACATTTTTCCTTGAATTTAATGAACCTATACGTTGAGCCAATGAACTAATACATTGAATCCGTGAACTTTTTTCCTTGAATTTAATGAACCTATACGTTGAGTCAATGAATTAATACATTGAATCAGTGAACATTTTTCCTTGAATTTAATAAACCTATACGTTGAGCCAATGAACTAATACATTGAATCCGTGAAGATTTTTCCTTGAATTTAATGAACCTATACGTTGAGCCAATGAACTAATACATTGAATCAGTGAAGATTTTTCCTTAAATTTAATGAACCTATACGTTGAGCCAATGAACTAATACATTGAATCAGTGAACATTTTTTCTTGAATTTAATGAACCTATACGTTGAGCCAATGAACTAATACATTGAATCAGTGAAGATTTTTCCTTGAATTTAATGAACCTATACATTGAGCCAATGAACTAATACATTGAATCAGTGAACTTTTTTTCTTGAATTTAATGAACCTATATGTTAAGCCAATGAACTAATACATTGAATCAGTGAACTTTTTTCCTTGAATTTAATGAACCTATACGTTGACCCAATGAACTAATACATTGCGTCAATGAAAAATAAAACAAAAAAAAAACAAATACCTATATATAGTAATATACATACATATTTATTTTATTAATTAAAGTATGTATTTATAAATACATTCATATTTTAAAATTGAGCGAAATTAGTAAAAATTAAATTTAGTTGCCGACATAAACATGTTCAAATTTTATCTCTTAGTTGCTCGGTCATTATACGTACTTTTGAAGAAGCCTTAGAAACTTTAATCTGATAAAAATAAGATTCAATAAAACTCCAAAATTGTACACAAGCTGGAGGATATTTTAAATTAAATAAATGGAAACATTTAAAGCAAATATCTAAAGCTCTTAAAAAACTAGAAAACTGAAAAGATATTCCATCTAAATAAACAAAAAAAATTTCAAAAGATGTTAACTCTTCTGCTCCAACAGCTAGTATATATGGTTGAACGTATCCAGGCTTAGATGATATCTTATATATATGATCATGGATCTGCTGTGTATTCCTTCCAACGAACAAAAAAGCATATTGTGAGTTTCGCACTGTATATTTTATGTAGGACTTCTTATTATTTTCTTTTATAACGCTAACCGTTGGAATAAAAAAAATCATGGATACACCACATAAGCCTAACAGAAAAATCGTCTGTAAAAGAAAAAAATAAATGTTAAAAAAATTTAACTATTAAAAAGAGTTTGCTTTTGGTCTGTTATAAATCAGTAAATAATAAAGTACTTAAAATTTTAAGATCCATAAATAACAATTCTGCGCACAATTAAAAAAAATGTTTTTAAACATTTAAAATTGTATTTCCCATTATTGCATTGTGATTCATCCAAATTTTCAACAGATCTTTCATGACTTTGTCTCGCAAATTGTTTATCAGAAAGTCTTTTATTTTGCAAGAATGTTCTGGCCAGTTTTCAAGAACACCTAGATGGTTACCAAACATAGCACCAAAATCTTTATCAATCTAAAATATGCACATTGTAATATTAATTATTTAGTAAGCACTGATAGGAAAATGTGTGGAAAAAATTTACTCTTACATATCGAAATCCACTAGGTTTTTTATATTCAGGCCATTTTTTAATATTTCAGCTGAAGACAAAGCTTGGTTGATTTCATTTATTCTAAAATTATAGCATGCTTGCCAACATACATATGTATGTCAAAATCCAGCTCATTTAAGTCGTCATACTTTAAACTTCTTGCACATTCAACTGCGTTACTTTCTGAACCTTATACATAGTTATATACATTAGTGTGATATGTGTATTATGTTAAAAATATATACCTACTTACAGAAAATTTTAGTTACCGAAATATCAGCATTCTTTTTAGGTTCTTCCGTATTTGTATTTCTTTTTAAACCTTTCCGGGTTAGTTTAGAGTTACAATATTTTACATAAATTTTTCCTCTTTTTGAAGTACGGTAGTAGTCTGTCTATCTTTTCCGTGGGAAAGCGTTGTAGTATTTCTAGTGACATATGAATATTTTGTTCTTCAAAATATTGGGAAATAATGTTAATTAACAGAGTGGTGATGACATTGTAATCGTAAATTTTCAGTGTAATACTCTGTCAGTGATTGTGACTTCTTGTTTTGGTATAAAATTTCTGCCAAGGTTACATCAGGCGTATTAGTTCCGCTTGGACTTCCCGTAAGTGTGCATGGTGGCAATTGGGATGAGCATTGCGACCAGGACTGTGATGGTTGTAGAGTTATATCTTGAATAGTAACTGAGTGTGATTTTGTCCATTCTTTTATGTGATGTTCAAAAAGAATCGTATCTCCCATTTTTTGATTTTTGAATAACAATGGAATGTGGTGATGTTGCATAACCTTTAATACCGCTACTGTAATTTTTTCTACTATGTTATATGTAAACAAATTGTATTTTTATTTAAGTATTATTGACCACCACCTGGATAACTATCTTGCCGCGATGTGGTGGCTTAAATGCTGGCTGTAGTGTATGTCTTGAAACTTGAATCGGTAAATTTAGCCGGTACAAGTTAGAAGGCATAAGCTCTAAGGCCAGCATGACCAAGGGTTATCCATCCATCCAACTCCTATCCCATTACCTATATTCCTATCCATATCCCATTTTCCCATATCCCCCACTTTTAAGGTCAAGGTGGTTGATAGCAGTGCCGAAGACCTGAATGGCTAGTTAGTGGTTAAAGAAGCTAGTCGCGAACAGCTTCCCTCCGACGCCAGGGCACGGGTCGGTTGTAAACAAAATTTTGCCTAATCCATGTACGCCGTCACTGCATGGATGGTCCATTCCCATACGCGCATACTCGTGGGACCAAAATTGAGAAACACAATAATAAAAAGAAAGAAAATGATGCGACTCTAGAAGTCTTTGCGGAGAATGTCTCTGACAACTCGGCAGTTTCGGGGTCAAATCCAGTCTCCGATTGTTGCAAGAGGGTCAGTTACTTACAGAACTGACAGAAGTGGAAGAAATGGAATCTCCAGTTGGCTCACCGTCTAGAACTGGGGCCTCTGAAAGACTCGTTGGTCTAACTTTGAGTTCTGATGATGAGCATGAAATCACAGTGATTCAAGCTCATGATCAGAACCAGGGAGCTAGAACTTCGGTTTCGGAGGTCACACTCGGAATGGAGAGCGGACTGGCGAGTCCATTAAAGCTCGTCGTTCGGCAGGATGCGACAGAACAGGTCACATCAGATTGTCGAACAAGTCTTGAAAAAGCCAAGAGTGGTGTGAGAGTCTCCTTAGCCTTTCTGGAAAAGATAGCTAAGAAAGACCCCTCACTGCACGATGGGCGGGATAGGCATCTACTGAGGAAGCACCGAAAGAACGTCTCGAGATTCGAACGAATCCACGGATCTATCGTTGCTGTCCTAGGTATTCCCTATCCTGCGGGATACACAACAAAGACTGCTGTTGATTCAAATGTTGTCAGAAAAGACAATGAATCCTCAGCAGTTTTTGCTGAGAAATCCTTTAAAAAGGCAACGGGTAAGCAGGAGGAGGGTAAAGGCTTAAGGCCTGGCAATCTTAGCCGCGACAAAACAGTCACGGCTGGGGGAGCTAAGCCTGTAAGCGAATTACCCACCAGTAGTCGCGCGATTAGGACTGGGAATGTCTTGATAATCTCCGACAGTCACTCCCAAAAGGGAGCCACTAAAGGTAATATCAGGACAGACCAGTCAAAATCTGCAGGGAAATTGGGTGATCATCGACCAAACTCTGCTAAGCCCCCCCACAAAGGGGCAGTTAAAAGAGTTCGGTCTGATGATGACCAGAAATCCCCAGAGGCTAAGAGGACTGGTCAGACTGGTGTTGGCCCTCTTGTAGATTCCTGTAAGGTAATCAGCAGGAGGACTGCTTCCAAAGCTGACCAGCCCTCAACGTTAAGGAAGCTAAGGGATTCGTCGGGTAAGGACGGTATTCTGGCAGCTGTCATTGATCGTATGGATCCCCATGGTAGGATCAGCGTCGAGAAATGGCAGGTGCTAGAGAACAAACTTCTCGACGAAATCTTTAGCGTGAAAGGAAGGCCGGACGAGGTATCGTTCAGAGGGGCCGACTGGGCAAGAGGTGTCAAAACTGTCAGCGGTAATCAAAAAACCTTTGAATTTTTAAAAGCTGCAATTGGCAGGTGTGGCAGCACTTGTCCGGAGGCCAGTCTGGACGTTATACTTGCGTCGGAATTGCCACTGAGGCCAGTAGTCACAGTGTGGATACCTCCACCTATAAAACCGGTGGAAGTCATACTGGGACTACTGTCCAATCAGAACGAGGGACTCATTACAGCACAATGGAAGTTGATAGCTTCATTGGGCTGTAATGAGAACCAAGGGAGGGACTTCAGGTTCGCAGTAGACCAGGAGTCTCTCAAGAAGTTGAGATCAATGGGAGGGGTTGCAGTTTTCGGGTTGGGGTCTATCAGGTTTAGGTTTCCTAAAAATGATAAACCCTAAGAGGCTGAAAGTGGTGCAAATAAACTTGCATCACTGTGAAGCAGCCTCAACAGAACTAGTAACCCATCTCATTGACAACAACATGGATGTGGCTTTAATCCAAGAGCCCTAGATCAATAAAAACAGGGTAGTTGGATTAAAGGCCACGGGGTATACATTGTTTGTACCTCAAACCGATGAGAAGGTACGAACATGTATACTAGCAAGAAATGAACATAAATTTAATTTGTCTCATTCTTTCAGTGGTGGAGACCTCACGGTCGTGACAGGAGAAGCCAAGGACAGAACGGTTCTGGCTCTAGCATCGGTCTACTTGCCATACGAGGCTACCGATCCTCCTGGTGGAAAAGTAAAGGAGTTGGTGAAGAATTCGGGCAGAACAGGCTCGAAGCTGGTACTGGGGTGTGATGCAAACGCACACCATACCCAGTGGGGAAGTACTGACATCAACAAAAGAGGTGAGTCTATGTTTGATTTTATTATTGCTAACAATCCCTATATCTGTAATATGGGGAATACGCCAACATTCAGGAATAGGGATAGGGAGGCAGTAATAGATATTACGTTGACGAACTGTAGGGAATTAGTGAAGGATTGGAGGGTGGCTTTGGAATTTTCCTTCTCTGACCATAGTCGTCTATCCTTTAACCTAGTGTTTGAAAGATCAAAAAAGAGTCCGTATAGGAATCAGAGAAGGACGAATTGGGATTCTTTTTCGGAATTAGTGGTAGATAACCTTAGGGTTACACACGAGTGGAGGTCGACTCCGACCGGAGTGGAACGACTGGTAGGTACCTTTACGGAGGCACTAATCAGTAGTTATGAAAGATCCTGTCCGCTGAACTTCCCGGGCAGACGCGAACAACCAAGATGGTGGACGGAGGAGTTGAGGACTCAGACTACTGTACAGGACTACTGTAAGAAGGTTGTTCAACAGGGCGAAATATACGCGTAGGGAAGAAGATTGGAGTAACTTTAGATTGAGTTACAATAAGTACAAGAAAGACATTAGGAGAGCTGAAAGGGACTCGTGGATCAAGTTTAGCGAGTCAGTTGAATCTGTAAATGAGATGTCCAGGTTCAGAAGAATCTTATCCAAGGACCCAGCAGTCCCAGGATTTATTCAGAGACCAGACGACTCTTGGACAGAATCTAGCTCTGAGACCTTATGCCTTCTTATGGAGACTCACTTTCCGGGGTGTGTGGATCCTGGGGCGGGGGAACGCGTTGAGAATGCCGACTCCTTCTCGGGGCCGCGCTCAGGCGATGACGCAATGGAGCCAGTGGGAGACATGATCACCTTGGATAAGGTAACATGGGCGGTCAATACCTTTGGGTCTTACAAATCGGCAGGACCAGATGGTATCTTTCCGGCGATGCTACAGAATATCGGGAGATCATCGCTCCTACTGTTGGTGGAACTTTTTAGGGTATGTATATTGAACGGATACATCCCTAAAGGATGGAGAGAAGTTAGGGTCGTGTTCATACCCAAAGCAGGGAAGACACTGGAAAGACTGATCTATCTATATCTGAGGACGAAGATAGACGCCGGCATCATCAGTTGCGCTCAGCATGCCTACCTTAAGATCTGTTGAGAGTGCGCTAAATGATGTGGTGGGTTTTATAGAGAAGGGACTGCGAAACAAGGAATACACCTTGGCGGCATTCCTTGACATAGAGGGTGCCTTTAACAATTTGAGAATAGAGGCTGTTAGGCAGGCACTATGTGACCTAATGGTTCCGTCCTTCCTGGTCGAATGGATAACTCTGATGCTTAGCAGTAGAGTCATTCACTCGGACTGGGGAAACGAACGCCTGAGGAAACTGGTGACCAGAGGGACCCCGCAGGGGGGTGTTCTCTCTCCCTTACTATGGCTCTTGGCTGTCAATGTCGTTCTGAGACTTTTTGACAGAATGGGTCAGAAGGTCGTGGCCTACGCGGATGATGTAGTTATATTGGTATCGGGCAAGTTTCTGCCGACAATTAGCGAAGTCATGCAAGGGGCACTGGGCGAACTGTCAACCTGGGCTAGTGAAAAGGGCTTGGGAGTCAATCCGGAGAAGACAGAGTTAGTTCTGTTTACTAGGAAGTACAGGGTGGAAAGTTTCAGGCTGCCGGTACTGGGAGGAGTAGAGCTTAGGCTATCGGATAGTGCTAAGTATCTGGGAGGTTTTCTGGACAGAAAGCTGTCTTGGAAAAGAAACACTCAGGAGAGACTCAAAAGGGGTCTCAATGCCTACTATACTTGTAGATCATCGATAGGTAAGAGTTGGGGACTTCGGCCGTCAGTGGTGGGATGGCTTTACACTTCGGTGGTCAGGCCCATTCTTACATATGGATGCTGTGTTTGGTGGGAGGCATTGAGATTGGCTAATCGAAGAAACCTTCTGTCTAAAGTTCAGAGGTGTGCTTCAATCGGCATAACAGGGGCCATGAGAAGCACTCCTCAAGCGGCTCTGGATGTCATTCTTCATATATTGCCTATAGAGCAGTATGTGATGGGAATGGCAGCCAGAAGTATTCTTAGACTGAGGGAGCTGGGACTGCTAAAGGGTCACATGCAGGGTCACTCGCGAATCCTGTGTGAGATTGAGGCAGGTGGAAATTGCCTGGGATCGCCTGGCTCTACGGATTATGTGAGCACCTTGGTAGACTTTAGGCGGTTGCCGGAGGTGATATTACCGTCTAGGGAGAGCTGGTCTGGAAGGGGCAAATTGTATGACGGATTTGCCATTTTCACGGACGGCTCAAAGATGAACGGCACGGGCGCAGGGGTCTATATTGAGGATCTAGACATCAGAATGTCATATAGGCTGTCTGACGACTGTAGTGTTTTTCAGGCGGAAGTTCTAGGGATCTTGAGGGCCGTGGAACTGATGAGGGTCAACATCGACAGAGGCTCGGAGGTCACGATATATGTGGATAGCCAGGCGGCCCTTTTGGCCATAAGGGGCTGTTATGTGAACTCCAAGCTAGTCGACAGTTGTAGGAGGGCTCTAGAGGTAGCCTTAGGGTGTTATACGGTCAGGCTGTGCTGGGTACCGGGTCACTCTGGCATCGCCGGTAATGAGGTGGCCGATGAGTTGGCAAGATTGGGCTCAAGCACAGAGATGGATAACCGTATGGAGGCAGTCGGGCCTCCAATAGGCTTCTATTATTGAAGAAGAATTAGGGAATGGGTTTTAAACGCAGCCAATCAAGCCTGGGGGAACCGAACAGACTGCCAAGTCTCACGGACGTTATGGCCGGTGCTTAGGAGGTCTGAGTCGGAACTGCTGTTGGGCAGAAGTAGGATCTGCGTTAGGACCATTATTGGCATTATCACGGGCCACTGCATGATAGGCAGCATGGCGGTGAGAATGGGATCCGAATTGTCGGATATGTGCAGACTATGCGAGGACCCGGAAGAACTGGAGACAGTTGAGCACATTCTGTGCCATTGCCCCAGGTTACAGGGCAGTAGAATGAGATGGCTGGGTAATAGATTCTTGAGCGAATTAGGGGATGTCTCGAGCTGTAGGCTTGAGAGTCTGATAGGATTCGTAATGGGAATGGCCTGGTTACGTGCCAATATACGGAGTGCGGGTCTCACAAATGGAGGACATACGTCTGAGTAGGATTTGGTCAGGTCTTCTTCTCTTCTCTCTATTCTCTCTCTATCCTAACACTCTAATATTCCTCTTCTTTTCTTTACTCTACATATTTCTATTACTTCTTCTATCAAGGCATCGCAATGGACCATATTGGTCTCTGGGTGAAGGTGTGAGGTGACTCACACCAGCCTTCCTACCTACCTACCTACCTAAGTATTATTGATAATAATATTTTTTATTTCACTTACACATAAAGAAATCCAACAAATGCTCTAAATTCCAACTTTAGAGTAATTCACTCAGTAGTTGAACTTATGTTACAGCTTTTCTGTGCGCATATGTTTTCGTGCACATTAGTGTCGAGAAATGAAACCATATCCAAGATACTGGATACATTTATGTCTACGATATCGGAATTCATATTGCTCTTAATACGCTGTTTAGGTAACAAATTTGTGAAAACTAATGAACAACGATATACACGCGGAAATTATGATTTCTTTTTTGCAATCAAAACAATTTTTATTTACCAATTTAACTGCTTTGAATAGTTGACACTCACGACACTCTTAGTTAAAGTCAATTACAAACTTAATATGAAGTTATATTTTATGCATCTGTTTTGGTTGCTTTAGTTTTTGCTTATGCTGGTGCTTGTGTTGTTTTATTTTTAGTTTTACTTTTATTTTTGGTTTAATCCCGTTATAAAACAATGAATGAGTACGTTAAACTAATGAAAAGGTTCATTCAATCAAGATACTAATTCTTTATGTGTTTTTATACACTTATTTTTTTGCCATTCCCACGTTGTTTAGTTTTATATCAATGTACTGGTACATTGAGTCAAGTAACAAGTTCATTAAAGTAGCTGATGCTTACATATGTTTGTTCATTCATTGAATCAAGATACTAATTCTTAATTTGTTTTTATACGTTTACTTTCTTTTTATTTTTCACGCGTTATTAGGTTTGAGTTCAAATATCAATGTACTGGTACATTGAGTCAAGTAACAGGTTCATTAAAGTTGCTGATGTTTATCTTTAATGAATGATTTCAATGTACTTTTCATACGTACATAAAAGCCAACATTGATTGTCAATGAATATATTCATTGATTCAACGTATTTTTGGGAAAATATTAATGAATTCAAGTTAATGAACCTCGTTCATTGGGTTTATGAACAATACTTTTTTCACTGTACATCACAAATTGTGCATGTAAATAAAATTCTGTAAAAGAACAATATAAGTATTAGACTCTTTATATAAACACACCAAATGTAAACATAAAGCAAATAAAAACAAAAACAAAACAGAGCTTAAGGTGCTATCAGACGGGATGTATTTTACATATGTACTGTCACTTTTCTTACCCATATGTAATTCCTTATGTATGTCAAAATTTTCATTTTACATACCATTCATAATTCTTGCTATCACACCTGCTTATGTTTTTCCGTATGACATAACCTATAAATGTAAACAAAAGCTGGCTTTTTAACGTGTATAAATTTCAAGAATTGCTTCTTTTGGCCAATCTAACTGCAATAAATATAATAAACATAATTTAATTTATTAAAAATCGAAAAATACTTATTTTTCCATGTTCATTATTCATTTTCTTTACAAACCAAACCAGCTGTTTTGTTTATGTTTGTCACAGGAAAATAGAGAGTTTTCTAAACGAAAAAATTACATATGTATTTCCACATGTATTTTACACATGCAAAGTTTCATATGTATAGCTGTGTTCACATTGTGTGTATTTGTCACGTGGACTGTCACTTTTTCGCATGTCAAATTTGTACATATAGTCTGAACACCGGCAAACAATATCATGTGTTATTTCTCTGTGTGCAATACATATGACATTTTTGTATTTAGAACGAGTTCTATTTTCAAGTGACAAACCATCTGAGATCAGCTGTTTTTTATAACCAAAATTTTGTGGCAGCAAAAATTAATTAAAATTTTAATAAATATAATTTATACCTAATAGTAAAACAAAAATACAAAAAAAACTACACAAATTTATTATTGAAAATGTAGGGAAAAATTGAAAAGGAGTTAACAAAACGCCTAGGCCCTCACCAACCAGGCCATATTCATTACGAATCCTTTGAGATCCCCGAGCCTACAACCCGAGACATCCCCTAATTCGCCTATGTATCTACTGCCTAGCCTCCTCAACCTGCTAACTTGTAACCTGGGATAATGGCACAGAATGTGCTCGATCGTCTCCAGTTTCTCTGGGCCCTAGCATAACCCGCACATGTCTGATAAGTCAGATCCCACTATCCTTGCCATTCTACCTATCATACAATGGCCCGTGATAACGCCTATCATGGTTCTCACGCAGACCTTGCTCTCGCCCAGTAACGATTCCGAGTCGGACTTCCTAAGCGCCGGCCATATAGTCCTTGACACTCGGCAGTCCGTTCGGTTTCCCCAGGCCCTATTTGTACATCGAACAAAATTTTCTTAAATTTTCAACGACGGCGTCAAAAATACTACCGTCGGTTATACAAAAAGTATCAACTTACTAAGACAATGTTCGCCTCTGTCAACCACTAGGGAACGTATATTTGGTGTCACTTTTCTACAGTGCTTGGAGGAGCTATCCAGTATGGACCTAAGACTTTAGCCAATAAATCAGGACGGTTCGATATGAAAGCAACAAGTGTTCATTGATTAACCAGTTATTTACCTATCGCGTAATGCAATGGGATTAACTTAATGGACCCAAGTAAGCTGTTTGCAGAATGCCTGCCAATGGAACTTACCCTAAGCTATGTCTGAACACTGCCCGCATTCTATGGAATTTAGAACCCTAGATTTTTGAACCCAAGACCTTGTTTGTACGGA
Source organism: Bellardia bayeri (assembly GCA_950370525.1). NCBI lineage: Eukaryota > Metazoa > Arthropoda > Insecta > Diptera > Calliphoridae > Bellardia > Bellardia bayeri. Next base: position 48,670,770 of record OX493265.1, on the reverse strand, counting down.
AAATTTTTAATTAATTAATGGGATGTATATTTTAATTTTCTGTTGAGTCTATTATCTTGTTGTTTGTTGTTATAAGAGCTAGACTAAATAAGTTTTAATCAGGGGGCTCTACAGTGAGTTCCAGTCCAAGGACTTAAGCTACTTCTACTGAGTTGGTCCATAAATCCATTGACGAAATCAACTATGTCGTGAGGACCCTGGCCACATGCTGGGCATAAGTTTGGGACAGCACGGTCTATGCGGAACCAAAAGGCATTAAGTCTGATCCATTCCGACTTCAGTTGTGCCAGAACTACTTTTGTTTCTGCGGAAGTTGTTTTTTGGTTTCTGCAATGCGCGGAGTACGACATTCATGCGGTATCCTGCGACCACAGTATTAATGGCATCTCTGTGAATGTCGTTCAAAGCTGCTACATACGAGTTTTGATCTAGCGAATCCTATATGTGCCCTACTATGTCTACCTCGTATATTCGAAGGTCCTTCCTGGCATGCCTCGGGGGAGACTCTAGTTGTGTGATGTTAAAGCTTGGGTGACTCCTCCGATGACATCCCAGGAGGAACTGTTTTGTCAACGTGAAATTATGTTCCATTACAGGTAGAACTTTCGTTTCCTCATGTATATGGTTTACTGAGATTATTTGCATGCTGGCAACCTTGTAAGTTTCTCCACTGGGTATCACTCAACGAAGGTGACCACATTGGGGCAGCCAATCGTCTTATAGGTAGGCAACAAGGTTTCTTTGTCCATACCCCAAGTGCTGCCGGCTAACGCTTTACGGACCTTGTTTCTACTTCACAATTCGTGTGAGATTGCAGTGGCGTGAGCTGAGGAGGTAAACAGGGGGCTTATTCTATACATGTTGCGATGTGAAAGTCATAGCGATGCGCAAATGAATTGCGATCCGAAAGGTTTTTAGTATTCTCTAAGACTTTCGCATTCGCAATCGAAATTCATTTCAGTATGTGGCAACACTGTTCCAAAGTAAAGAAATAAACGTCAAATTTATTTGTTTTGTGACAAGTTTTACAAGTTGAAAAAATTGCTTGTTTTAACTATTAAAAATATACTCGTTTACTTTAATTTACAAAAACAAAAAAAACACATGAAAAATTGTGTTATTCGCAAAAATGGATTCTGTTGCACTATAGGTTTACATATATTTATTTTTCAGCTTTATAAGAAATTTTAGGTTGAATATTTCAAATTGGCGCGTCTTGGTGGTCTTATTGTTCGTATCCCTGGATGAAATTTAATTATTAAAAGCAAATAATCTATTAGGTACCACAACAATAAGTGCTTTGCTGTTTTGCCATCGAATGAATTTTGTTATTTTGGACATTGTTTTCGCAATTAAGAATTCCAACTTGCCGCCTTTTCGCATTTCCAATGCGATTAAAAAAGTACTTTTCGCAATAGAGAATAGCAACTGTTCGCTTTTATGTATTTTCGAGTAGTATTTATTTTCGCATCGCAATACAGAATAAGCCGTCAGGCTATCAAAGGTGACTACCAAGATTTTTGGGTGTTTTACTGTCGAAATTTGTGTGCCGTCGACTACAATGCCAAGATTAATTTTTACCTCCTAGGTGGTGAAGAGTGTTGCAGAAGACTTCGTTGGTGATAGTTGATAACTATTCACACACCTCATAGGTCATAAATATTGTGGTCCGTTGCCATTAATGTGCATTCGTCCGCGTATGATATCACTTCCACTCCCTGTGTAGGAATAGGTAGCTTAGATATGTAGAAATTAAACAGAAGTAGCGACAGGACCCCGCCCTGAGGAACTCCTTGTTTAACTCTACGTGGTTGTGAGTCTTTAATCTGAAACAGCCCTCATTCGATGGAACCAAATTTGTTAAAGAGCGCTGAAAAAGATAAAGAAAATATTTTGTCGTAGTATGTTGGTAATGAAAAATATTAAAGCTTTATATACAACACGAATTTTGTGGACAAAGCAAAATAAACAAAACAATTGAGTTATAATATTAAAATCAAAATTTTAAATTTTGTTTACATATGTATGTACCTATATGCTTGTGATTTCAATAAAAGTTACTAAATTGCATATTAAACTTAATAATAATAATAATTGTTATATTATTACATGAACAATTTATTTACAATATTTATACCTTAATAAACAAGAATAAAATATACGCGTATTATTTTATGGCGTAGAAATATAATGTGCATTTGTTAAGCTGGAGGTCCACAACTCGCGTTTTGGCGTCAACGCGTTTTAAGTTTTCTAAACGTTTTAAGCGTCAGGCATTTCAAGTTACATGCGAAGAATTTTCGCGTCAATATTTTTTTATTTTATATGTATGTACTTTTGGAGGTGATGCCGTATGCCCAGCTGATTTTTTTTTATATGAAGTTTTGTATCGGTTTGTTTGTCAAACTCATATAAAAAATGTTATTTCAATTGTCATTTTGTCTGGTGACATCATCTTTAAAATAAATTTGCTTTGCATTTGTCAAAGTCAGCTGTGACGCGTTCAAAAGTAGAAAGTAAACGAACTTTTCGCATTTCAGGCGTCAGCGCGTCCTACGCTTTTGAGTGTGTAACTTCACTCATACAACTACATTGATTCTACTTTTTTGACAGTTGCTTAGAACGCGTGAAACGCCTAGACGCTTTGTGTGGACCTACAGCTTTAGATATAAAAGCAGTTTTTTATGATTTTATCAAACAATACAAAAATACCAAAAATGACTTTTTTTGCGGCAAAAAAAAATAGTAATATAAAGAAAATAAAAAAGCAGTTCTCAAAGAAAGAGAAAAATATAAAACTTGATTATCTTCCGTTTCGTGACACCTCTGTATACCCTATGAATATAATTTTTTTTATATTATAAAAGAACACGGTACTAAACATATTGTTTAAAAGTTTTTTGAAATAAACAATGAAAAATTTTCACAACTTGAAATACGTCTTTGTTAACTAATTGAAGTTATTGCAATTATATTTGCCAAATTTTTATTTTTCTTGACATTTACCAATTTGGCACATGAATATTATTATTATCTGTGCTGTGGCTGTAAAAGTCAATATGCAAACAAATTCAATTATTGTTATTGTGTATGCATTGTTAATTCCGAAATGACAGAAACCAATGAATTTAATTCTTTTTTGAAATACAGTTTTTTTCTTTACTGAAAAATTGTATATGAAAATACGGAAATGTGTTGTAATGAACGGCATATAAAAAACGTTTTATTCTACGACACAAAATAGGTTTGTTTTGATTTTAAATCGCATTGCAGAAACAAACTCAAAACACGGTACATATATTGAAAACATATCGTGTAGATTATATTAGTAAGATAAGTTTAAAACTTCTCCTTGTGAGTATGAATTTACTAACGAACAAATGGCTATGTTTTTTTAAGCTTTGAAAATTTATAATATAAACAAATAATAAAAAAAATCATTTTTTTTTCTTCAATTTTGAAAATAAATGAAATTTGTTTGCACTAATGTTTTTGCCCCCTGTGTATGCATGGAATATATTAAACGTGATAAACAAATTACGGACGTTGTAAATGTACTATGGACTTTTCAATCCAATTAGCATCACTGGCTGTAAGTTGTATGCAAAAAAAGTCATTGTTGGCACAACTGATTTTTATTTAAGTCATTTAGAAGAGAACACATCGGATTCGTGGATTTTTTATATTGTCTTTTTATAATAAAACAGCATAGTAAACAAAATTTGAAAATATTTGGTATGTATTGACTTTTTAAACTAATTTTTAGTGATTCTAAAATTAATATTAGCAGATAGCGGACAACAATTTTACCAATGTAAATGTTCAATTGTTCGAAACCAAATTGTGAATGTTTATGGTGTTGTTTTTCTAAATTATGCCGACACAGTGAAAGTAACTAATATACTTAAAAATTCAATATTAAAGTGAAAAAAATGATTGATAAGTATCACAAGGAAAAATTAACTACAAATATATGTTCTTATTGCAGCACAAACTAAAATGGCGAACAAAAATATTATAAAGAACTAAATAATAAAAAAAAAAAACAATTATAATTCTTTTTTTTTAAGTTTCACTTAATTGGAACTTTTCCCAAAATAATTATTTCAATAATTTCATCTTCATTGCAAACTGTTTTTGTTTTAACAGTTACATACCTACTTATTGCAAAAATAAATTATATACTATTATTGTCATATTGAAAAAATTATTAAATTATGTTTATCTCGGGAAATGCAGCATGCAAAATGTATACAGACATTATTATAGCCTAGTCCATATACATACATATGTATATATTTTAATTTTCAGCCCTTTTGATACAATATAAGATCAGTAAAAATATTTTAAATTGCCATTTTTTTTGAGTGACAATAAAAGGACTATCGATGCGGAATATAATTTTGGCTGAATTTGCACTTAATGTTTATTTCTTGGAATCTATAAATTAAAAAGAATTATATTATCTATATACGTAGGTATATAAGTAGCATATATGGAATGGCATCAAAATTTAACTTTGCAATTACATTAATAGGATATAATTAATCCGTTTTGTATTCGACTTGAAGTCGAATTGTTTTTTTATTTTTCCTTCAAACATTTCCAGCACATTAGACAGCTTCTAGATAGAATGACATTAAAATAAAGATTTGTAATAGAAAACACTTAACCCATTTTGTATTTGCCTTCAAGTTCGTAAATCCATTAAAAAGCAATTTTTAAGGAGTTATTTTTTCTAATATTTTCCGCAAACATGCGAAATAAATCAAGAATTTAAACTTTGATTCAGTTGGAAAAGTTTTCGAATTTTATAATATTATTTGTATGACCTAGATCAATATATTTGAATAAAAAGAGAACGAAAATAAACAATTATTTTCAAGTTCACAAAATTGTGACTATCAATTTTAAAAGGAATAAATGTAATAAATTTTGTGTTTTTTTTTCTAAAACATTTTATTGGAAGATCCATATAAAAATGTAGACCATTAAAGTCTGGGGTTGTAGAGTAAAAAAAGTCGTTTCCAAAAAATGATCTACATTTGATCTACCTATATAGGAAACACAAAAACACGATTACGCAAGTTTAAAATAGGTATATCGGTTCCTAAAAAAGTAATAGATATTCATTTAAGTGAAGCAGACAAGTAAGCTTATAATGTACGTGTTTTAACGTAGCATAAGCAGAATTTTGACTGCACTTCAATCTGTATTTGCTTGGAACTTTAAAATTAATCAGCTTGAGAAATTCTTTTAATTTAATTAATTTTCTCCTTTGTTTGTTTTTTTGCTCTTTGGGCGCTGCCTGTAGATCCCCGCCTCTACGTTACAGTCGTCTACTTTTTTAAGGCCGCGTTTTCACTATGACATTTTTGTTGTCAAATTGTCCAAATTGTTGGCAATTGTATGAAAACGGATTGCCATATGGCGTCATCTATGTTTGCCATCATGATTGCAATCATGAAAATCATGATATGACAACCCGTTTTCATACAATTGCCAACAATTTGGAGAATTTGACAACAAACATGACATAGTGAAAACCAAGCATAAGAAAGAAATTTTAGAAATTACATTTAAGCCAAAGTTACTCCATCAGATCATAATATGTATGTATGATAAATACATCCTGAAATCTGAAATGTCTCATTTATTTATTTTTATAATTTTATAAAACTATCTTAATATTAAAAAATACGCATAAATTATACCTATCTTCCATAATTTTCTTCATATAGTGTCTAACATACGCACTGCATTCATGCCATTTTCATTTTCTCTTGCTACATCGTAAAGTAATAATTTTTATATCAATAGAGGTCTATGTCTCATTTTATTGACGTCTGAAATGAATTAAAACCTTAAGTTTAAGTCGATTCTATCTATAAGTTTTGGAAATTTCTGAAAATATAAAAAAATATAAGATCAATAAAATGTTAAAATAATAAATGACTTAAGAAATAAAAAGAAAAAAATCTTAATTCGGAAATATATTTCTTATTATGTTTAAAGATCAAATAGTAGAATTTGAGTTTATATTGAAGATACTTTTCATTTGACATTACTGATGTTAAATTGTATTTATTTCATAGATTGATTAGGTACATTTAAATTAAAAAAAATATCCAGTAAAAGTTTTTTGTTAGTGTAAAATAAATAAAAATTATGCTTAAATACATTATAGAATAAGGCAAGTAAATTTGAATATTTGAAGTTTAAAATCGCCGGAAAATAAGATGAAAGTAATGGATTTGGTTAAAGATTCTCAATTGAATGTGGAAATTCAAAATGTTCTTTGCAAATGTATTTATTTATTATTTAAAATATACCTATGGCAAATAATTATATGACAATTATATATATTTTTTCTTTCATTTGTTCATGGTGCAACTATACAAGGTGAGTGCAGTAGCCCAGCTGACTGACTTTGTTTACAATTTACTTATGTCAAAAGTAATAATTTTTCAAGTATTTTTGACAGTAGTACATTATTTTACACAAACAAAATGCCTGTTGTTTCTGTTTTGTGTTGTATTTGTTGTCGATTTGCACTCACCTTGTATAGTTGCACCATGCGTTTGTTGGTCCGTTATTTGAAATTTTTGATTATAAATTAAAACTACATAAACAACTTTATATTTGCATTGCTTGACAGTTGAGTTTCAGATAGTGACAAGTTATGATATACATATAATCTTAGGTGTTAATTAACCTCCTTATTCATAAAACTTGTCAAAGGCTTATAAAGCAAATTTTGTATGGATATTTGCTTTATAAGGCTGTTATAAACCTTTGACATATAAACCCTATAAACCCTTGATAAGTTTTTATGAATTAGACTGTAAATATATACCATTTGAGATGTAAGTATTGCATATATATATGTACATTTACATATATGTATACATTACATATATGTTTCGGCAATGTTTGCAGTAAACAATGCCACTTGGAACTGAATTAACTGACGAGTAACGCCCGATTTGTGAGATCTTTAGTGCAATAATTAACCAGTACTGAAATACGATCTCTAAAATTTTAAAAGATCCAACAAGTTACGGTGAAAATAAATGCAGTGGACATTTACCGACAGATGAAAACATGTGCTGCAGGCAAATAAAAATAGAACTCTACGTCAGAGTTACCCGGCAGCGTATACAGCAACTGCTAAAATAGGATTTTGGTCTTGAATATGCTGAAAAATTAAAGTTTAGGGATGAAGAATTTGAAAAGGTTATATTCAGCGATGAAAAAATGTTCAATTTGGATGGCCCTGACTGTCATTACAAACAATTGCGTGATACAAGACGCCCCCGTGAGACTTGTTCTAAGCGAAACTACGGTGGCGGATCTCTTATGGTGTGGGCTGCATTTGGAGCTCAAGGAACTGCATTTGGAGCACAAGGAAAGTGTAGTGCCAAGCAAAATTAATGCTGAAATATATGTAGATCTTGTAGAGAATAATTTAATTGTTATATTATGATAATTGGACATTCCAACAAGATAATGCTCCGATTCATGTCGCACGTAAAATAAAGATTTTTTTTTAACACCCATAGTATTCCATCATTAGAGTGGCCAGCCGTCAGTTACGATCTCAATCCAATAGAAGACCTTTGGGAATTTTTTCCGCCAAAGTGTTTTCAGAGGAAAAACAATATACAACTTTAAAATATTTAAAAAATGCAATATTGACAGAGTGGGAAAAAATTGATATAACAACTCTAAAAAAACTTAGCAGGATCAATGCCTCGTAGGCTGCAACATGTTTTAATACAAAAGGGAAATACCATATCGTATAAATATTTTTTAAATAGTTAACATTTTGTATTAATATAGTTAATATTATTTCCTGCACATATAAATATTTTCTATGAAGTTCATATTATATTTTGTTTTTTTTTTAAGAAATAAAATAAAAAATAATTTTTAATTTTAAATCACCGTACTGAAAAATAAAAATAATTATTAAAAAAATTTTGTTTGGTTTAATAATAATGCACTATAAATCATTGCACATATAATTATTTGTCATAGATACTTATCATATCATAACATATAGTGTTATTATCTCAGTAGAGATATTAATGTAAATATGTACAAAACGATTTCCTTGTTTTAAATAACCCTAACATACATATTTTTACAAAATACAATTAACAAGTATTTATTTATAGCTAAAAATTATTTTTTATATATATATATTTTCAGAATTGAGAAAAGTTAATATCCTATATAAAAATTCTGGCTTATTGTTTAATGGTTTTGTTTTAAAAGTTGACGTATTTAATTTATCGCAGTCGTAAAAATGATGACAGAAAAGATTAATTCTGCACATGGAAATATGATAATAAAAAGGTACGTTCTGAAATTCTATTTAATTAAGAATTCATTTTTATGTAAAAAATGAATTCGAGAAGTTCCAATTTTTTCTCATTACATGCACGCTGCGACACAAAACCTGTGACACGAATCATTTAAAGACATTTTTTAGACATGCATTTAGATATCGTTTTAAATTTTTCAATTTATGTTTCCTTTTGTTTATATGAATTAGTTCATGTGGCTAAAGGTTTGTCGCATGGTGATATTGATAAAATATACAAAATTAATATTAAAAAAAATTAACAGTTGACAATTTATCACTTGTAGTATAAACAAAGAACACCAACACCAACTTGTTACAAACATTGGAGATGACATGGGTTGGAAATCTAAACTTAAAATACCACCAAAAGACAATCGTTTTAAAACAAGTGTAAGTACAAAATACTGATAAACTTATTTTTATGTATTATTTCGCATGTATTGAATACTAACGGCAACGTAATAATAAATATTTTTTTGTTGGACATTACAAACTCCACCCGCGTATAAAAATATTACTAAACACTTATCGTGCCATAAAAAACCTAATAAGAACAATTCTCACATTTTTAAAATTTTTTTTGGAAATAAACAAATGTTAGATGTCTTAAAACTACAAAATGTACATCAATTTAATTTTTTTAATTTCGTTTCGGTCAAATTTTCACTAGGTCAAAGTTATATATTTCTAGTATCACGATATTTATTGAACGTGTAGCAGTGCCCTATGACACCAAAGCATTTTTTCTTGTCGGTTTTAAAACCAATTCTGACAATATTGGTTTCTATGACACCCCTGTATATCTTGAAATAAAAAGTCTTTATCTGATAAACGAACTTTCTAAAATTCTTTAAAATGCGTACATATGTATATGTATGTATGTATATTATAATACGTATGTATATGTATAAGCCAAGGAAGAATTCTGCTGCAATGGTAAGACATCTGATATTCAAGCTATTTGAATAAAATTAAATTAAAGTTTTACATTGTATAGATTTATTATTTTCAATAACCATAATCAGTCACAGATTTCTACATAAATAATTTTATTTATTTGAATTTAATTCAAATATTTTAGTGCATTCTGTAAAAGAAAACGAAAACAAAATTATATATGGTTCTAAATTACTGATAAAAAAGTTTCAAATATTTTTCTTCATTAAGTAAAATATTTCAGCCTTATTACCCAAATGAATACTTTAATTTACATAAAAATACAAAACAAAAAAAAAAAAAATAAGTTTAATATGTAACAGCAAAATAAATCAATGAATGATTGAATATTCCAATGACAAATTATAGCATCTAGATAGAGTAAATTCTCTTAAGTCTCAATCTCAAATAACTGTTACTGTGTGACAACATTATTTTTCTACAACAAGAAACCAAAAATTTCTGTTAAAAAAATAGAAATAAAAATAAATAAATAAATAAATAAAAAAAAGTAACTCATATTATTATTAATAAATTTTTTTAGCACCATACGCAGTACTGCGTGTCACAACTACATATAAACTCATCTTTTTTTTCTCACTTTCTAGACTTAACATGTTTTGATCAAACTTTTTATAGAATATTTTTTGACAATTTGTGTTTAAAGTTCTTGCTTGTGATATGCGATAAATATGGCACTTTAAATTTTTCATTGTACCAACGCACAGTGTAAGGTTTAGCCATTCTAGGGAGACAAAATTAAATATCTTGGAAAAAATTAAGCTAGACTTATGCATTTCGGCACATGGTGTTACTAGGCCAATATGTACCATTGTCAAAAAATGGGCGAAATTGGATCACTGCCACGCCCACCTTACATACAACTGCAAAAATTTATATCTGATATTCGCATGAGAATGTTTAAAATAATTAATAATAGTGATAAAGTGTTTTCATTATTAATTTCGCTTGGTTTTGCTTTGCATATATAACAAGATTGTGTAGAACTGTTTCCAGATAGTGCGTTGCAAACTTTTCCATCAATCATAGACAAAATTAGAATGAACTTGATACTTAAATTTAATTTGTTCGTTTCTATAATAGTAGGGGTTAGAAGTGAAATCTGATCATCGATATTTTTTACCTCTTTTGTTATAGTTTCTGTTGTTTCTTTTGTAAATATTAGTTTAATTGGACGACAATATTTTGGTGATGAAGCAGCAGGATTTTGCCAAATAATTCGTTTACAATTATTTTTTGTACAAAACAACTGAAGTGGTACCAAAGATATACTGAATAATGGCATATCGCTTAGGTTTTCTTGAAAAAAATTTGACTTATATTGAGTTTGAATGGAACCATCACAGCCTCACTTTACTAAAAAGCGCAATTCTTGATTAAAACTTGACGTGGAAAGCAAAACATCTTCCAGAGCTAAGCATAATCTTGATAAAGTACGATCAAGTAAAGATTGCAAGTTTACTTCGGCAGAAATTTCGGCAACATTTATTTTATCTGGGTAGAATAATAATTTCGCATTTTGAACTAAATCATAACATGGATATAATTTGGGATATAAATGTTGCACATGAGTTTTCATTGAACGATATGCGTTTGTCGATAAATTTGTATCGATCATCATTGCAAGTGCTTCTTGTGGAGGCAAACTTTTTACAATTTCACTAGAAATTCTGGCTTTTTTTATATTGGAACCACTCTGAGGTGAGTTTACTTACTATACTTGCACAATCTCCTGTTAACCGCAATTTTTTTTCGGCTGCATAATATAGCTCTTCTGTACTTACTGAATTCAAGACTTGTTTTGCTCTTCGTGCCTTAGTTTTTTGTGAACTTTCATTGACCGCCTTTAATGGTCTTCCAGCTTCCAAGTTTTCTTTTGGTTTCTTATAAATGAATTGAGAAGTGGCAATAGTTGTGCTTAACCAGGACCATAGCGACTTATAAAATCACGTTTTGTTCGATTTACCGCTTTCCACCTTAGCTTAAATATGAGAATAGGAAGTACTGCTTATTTTTCCACAAATATGGTTTACGGAACGGTCAAGCCTTTTATTTTCGGTTGTTTTAAGCCATATATCAAAAATTTCATGGTATGTGGTATTATCACTCATTATGTGTTTCTTTTTATTTAATCGGCAAAATTTTATATGTGCCTTAAAGTAGGTACTTCAGACGTTCGTTTAAAACTAATTTGGTGTTGAAGCGTTATGAAGAAAAGAATTTATCGATTCTAGGATGTATTTTTTTTTTCTTAACTTAACGAAAAGAGTAATTGTTTAAATGAAATAGCACTAAAAGATATGTATTTCCAGGTTCTAAAAACAAAATCTCATGGTATTAACACCGAATAAGTTGAGCTTCAAAACAAAAAAAGAATCACTAAAAAATTCCATTCCAATAAAAAGTTACACGCTTTTAAAAATGAGCAATTTCATGTAAGTGTTTTTGTTGTTTTTAATTCACTCAAAAATATTCAAGTTTAAAGTACCGTTATATTATTATTGTTGACTAATTAGGCAAAGTTTTTGCATTTTCTTATTTTATAACAAGTACTCTTTCATATTTGATAAAAATATTTACTCAAATTGAAACTGAAAAAAAAATGACTTTTGTCCAGCTAGATTAGCAAAATCTTACACTGTGCAATGGTGCGTTCAGAACTACATATATACGCACTTTAAGTTAAATGGATGTAGCGTATTTAATTTTGTAGTTTGTAGTTTAGGATAAAAAAAAACTATTGAAAACATTTGTCAGCATTACTTCATATAATTCCGCTAAGATTATCTGAAATGTTAGCAATTGCTCTCCATAATTGGTGGTAAATAAATGACAAAACTTGTTAGAAATGAAGGGATTTTTAAGCTTGTTAAGAAAGAGAGAGATTCGAATTTTGTTGATTATTATATAAATGCGTTTATATGTACATATATATGAAACTAACTATTTATTCCACTATTCCTTAATACAAATACAACATTGTTAAATAAATTTTAATTTAAGGTATTTTTGATCTACTTACAACTAATAGTGAGTGTTCTTATTGAAAATACATTTTCATGAACTTAAATATGAGCTATACGATAGGTGCGTTCATAGTTGTGAAACCCAGTGCATATTCCTCCATTCCATTTATGTGAACCGTATTTGGAACACCTACTCTCTTAGCGATTGGCTTTAGGAATAATGTAGTTGAGTATTTCAAAATTTATTGTAAGTTGTGCATTTGTAGAACGGATAACGATAATTTTTTTTATTTATAGTCTTTAATTCTTCTCTATCATTTTGAAAAAATAATAAAAAATTCGAAAATAACTGAGTTATCAATTAAGCCGGGCGAACATAACTATAATTTTAAACAATAGTTACAATTCAATTGGGAATTCTTGTATTTTGTTCGTATTGTATTGTATTAAGACGACTTGGATGGATTTCTTTTAAATTTTCAGGATGTCACTGACACTCGTGGAAATGAGTTTGAAGAATTTTGTTTGAAGCGCGAACTCTTAATGGGAATCTTTGAAAAGGGGTGGGAGCGACCATCACCCATTCAGGAAGCAGCAATTCCAATAGCTTTAAGTGGAAAAGATGTTTTGGCGAGGGCCAAAAATGGAACCGGAAAGACGGGAGCATATTGTATACCCGTCTTAGAGCAAATCGATCCATCAAAGGATTATATACAAGCCTTAATAATGGTTCCGACAAGAGAACTTGCTTTGCAAACATCGCAAATATGTATCGAATTAGCAAAACATCTTGATATCCGAGTAATGGTTACTACTGGTGGTACAATTCTAAAGGATGATATACTGCGTATATATCAAAAAGGTAGGTACAATCAAAATCAAACTAGCGGTCAAAGTCAATTTCAAATCTGTTTTAAAATAATTTTCTTTATTTTCAATAAGTTGCAATATAATCATATAAGAACAATAATAAAAGTTGTTCGAAGCTTAAGCACACAATACATATATACATACGTATAATTAATACTCGTATGGTCTTGTTTTGAGTGTGAAACAAAAAATGTATTTTTAATTAATTCATTACATAGTACAGAATCCTAATTTAGTTCGAGAAACATCCCGAAAGCACTGCCAAATTAATGACTTTACGAAGGGAATTTCGTAGTTTTGTCAAAGTTATTGAACTTTGGTTCAATAAAATTTAGATTTAGATAATAATTCATTGTTTGAAAGGTCATGAACATTGTGCGGTATTGAAACTTTCGAGTTTTGCGCTATTCTATCAATGTTTTTCTTCTGATCAATTATTACCAATTTGCAGTTAAACTGCGGTTTAGACTATGACTAGGACAATTTATTTCTTTTGAGTTGCAATAAACCGGAATTTAAATCTATGACTCTATTTTCTTTATTATGTTTTTATAATTTAACTTTGTAAAGGGTCTTTCAACAAAGACTTTGTTTTTCAAAACAGGATAAAGCAAAGAATTTACATTTTTATTGTATTGGAAAAAGTAAGATTAATCATGTCACGGATATTGAGTTTTAAGGCTGTTATCGATTGGATTGGCTCTGCATAGACTCTATCTTTAACATATGTTGTCCCATTGATATTAAATCAAAATGATCGGGGCAGCGACTTAACATTTAATGAAATGAAGCAGTGACTGCGTGACATGTGACACTGTCATCAGTATTATGTGAAGAAGATATTTCTAAAACGTTATTTATTCATCGTAACCGCATTTCCAGTCGAATTTTTGAGAAAACCGGACAACTAATGGACGAATTCACAGTCTTTAGTTAGCTAATGACAAAGGCTTAACTAATGATTCTTTATTCGCAATGCTTAGTTTACCATAAGAATAACAAGTAATAGTTAAACAATAGTTAGTATTTTAGTTTACCAATGGTTAACTAATGACTGTGGATTCGGCGATAAATGTCACTGAAAATAATAATTAATATTTAAGTTTTAGTCCTGAACTTCACAACAGAATTTGACATTGAAATTTCTTTTTGTTTTAATCACTGTTATTATTCTTCTTATAAGATTGGTTTGTATTGAAACTAATAAAATTGCTGGTTATGGGGAGATATATTTCATGTAATTAAAACTTTTTAATTGTCTATTTCTCCTCAGTTCAACTTATTATTGCAACTCCTGGACGTATTCTTGACTTGATGGATAAAAAGGTTGCGGATATGTCTCATTGCAAGATACTTGTATTAGATGAAGCCGATAAACTGCTATCGCTTGATTTTCAAGGCATGCTGGATCATGTTATTTTAAAATTGCCTAAGGATCCTCAGATTCTTCTATTTTCTGCAACTTTTCCATTGACTGTTAAAAATTTTATGGAAAATCATTTGCGAGAACCATACGAAATAAATTTAATGGAGGAACTAACATTGAAGGGTGTCACGCAATACTATGCATTTGTCCAAGAACGTCAAAAAGTACATTGCTTAAACACCCTGTTCTCTAAACTGCAGATAAATCAGTCGATCATCTTTTGTAATTCGACGCAACGCGTAGAACTTCTAGCAAAGAAAATCACCGAACTTGGCTACTGTTGTTATTATATTCACGCAAAAATGGCTCAAGCTCATAGAAATCGCGTATTTCATGATTTCCGACAGGGCTTGTGTCGAAATCTTGTCTGCTCTGATTTGTTTACTCGTGGCATAGACGTGCAGGCCGTTAACGTTGTCATCAATTTTGACTTTCCACGGATGGCCGAGACCTATTTGCATCGTATTGGTCGTTCCGGTCGATTTGGTCATTTAGGTATGTTTTCACTTATGACACACACCCACACGCCTTTAAATTCTCAACTAATTCTAATTGTATTTAATTTGTTTAATTACAGGTATTGCAATCAATTTAATAACATACGAGGATAGGTTTGATTTACATCGAATTGAAAAGGAACTTGGAACTGAAATTAAACCTATACCTAAAGTGATTGACCCAGCTTTGTATGTGGCCAATGTAGCTCTTAATTCCGGAGAATCTAGTAATAATGATCTTAATAATTCATGTACCGAGGAGGGAAATGTTAGCAAATAATATGCTATTATCAAAAAATTATACATAAAATTCTAAAAAGAAAAATTATTGAATTTTTGAATTTTCATTTTTGTAAGATTCTTTTTATTATATATCTTTTTTTTTAATAAAAACAAATTCTGTACAGTTTTATAGACCTGTATTTGATTGAAAAAAATATCAAGTCACCTGAAATAAAAACAAAACGCCCGAAATTTCGTTAAACCTCCGAATTGCATTTATTTATTTACCGTCTCTATTTAAGAATCATTGATTTAACAGTGGGTATATAATGGGAGTCGTGACCGGGGGTTATTTCTTTCATTCGTAGTCTAAATAAATTTTCCATTTACAAACAAAAATAGATTTTCTGGCAAAAGCACATGTTTAAAAATATACTCAAATCAAGGTTTGCCGAAGTAACTGTAATTACCGTTACCACTAAAATGTCACTTCAAAAACAATCAAAAACACCGTTACCGTAATACTGTAGACAATGTCGAACTAAAATGTTTGTTTTCCATAACCGAGTTTATTGAAAGCTAGAGAAATTAAAATTTTTAAACAAATATAATTCTTTTAAAATACTAATAAAAACTAGTTTAAAAAATATATTTAAACGGCAACCTGAGCTAATATTCAGGTTGCATTTATTTTTCCTACCAAATTTGGTAGGACTTTTTTGTTTTGGTTTGAACAGGAATACTTTTTTCGAAGTTTTAGGGACATTTTAAGAATTACTTTATAAGTTTCCTTTATATTACACTAGCTAAACCCGGTGTGCTTCACTACCACCCCCCTCCCTCGTTATAAAAAATAAAACGTATTTATATATTTACAAACATTTATTTATTTTAATGTATATATTGCAATGCTTTAGGTTTAGTTTGCCCATCAAGAGCATATACATATTAACCTTGAGTTTTGTTAACAGTCATCGCAAACGCTAACCGAACAGGTAGCATTGGAATTCGTAGCAAAAGTACATCTGTATCTTTATATTTTCCTGTTATAATGATCGCTTCTATTAAATTATTTCTCAATCTTTTTTACTGCAAGTCGAGTGCCATTGCAAAGCCGTGGTGATCAATATTACGCAGTAAAATAAATGGCACTCCAATTTTAAGTTGTAGCACATGTGATGGAAAGCCTGACACATCGAGTGAATTTAAGAACTCAACAGAATAATTAACGGCCTTACGGGTTGCTTGATTGATTTGACGCATTTCAAAGTGATATCCATCTTCTCCATATGGAAAAATAATAGGATACTGAAGCGTGACAAAAATAGAAGTTGGTTTTTTCCTTGTTATCAAATCTGCGAACTTCGTCGGAATGTTTTGCAAATATTTTTTGTCATTATTCCCAACATTATAAGTGATTTTTTTTAATTTTCTGAATTAACGAAACTTTTCTTGACTATCCCCTACAGCCCGTTGTTTGGTTCGTGACGTTACATGATGTAACGTGGCATAGTTTACAATGTGATACTTGTGCTAAATTTTGTTTTCAATAACTGTTTGTTTTTTTAATTCATGAAAGAAAACAGGTTATAAATTTTGTTTGATGGTTTAATTTTTATTAAATAATTTTTAAGCTTTAGGTCACTTTTTTGTTTTTTTATTTTTATATACAATTAACTCGATATTTCGATTTCCTTTGGAAATCTTCTTCAGGAGTTATTTTAATATTAGGTGTTTTTCACTTCCCGAAAATAAAGAACATTTTTCAATGTTAAAAATTATATCTGAAGGAGAAGATTTTATAGAAACTATAGAGAATAATGAAGAAAGAGAAATTGCAAGATCAAAATTTACAACCGTAATTGATAATCATTTAAACAAAGTTTCATTAAATAATAGAGATAGATTTACAATAATAAAATAAAGTAAAAAATTGCCAAACATTTCTAAAAAAGAATAGAGATATAATGATTTTAAGAGCAGATAAAGGTAACACAGCAGTAGCAATTAATAAAATGGATTATATATCTAGAATTGAAAACATTTTAAACGACAATCAAACTTTTCAAATTTTGAGAAAAGATCCAACAAACAGATTCCAAAAAATTAACAATAATCTAATAGATGAACTTTTTAAATTAAATATAATAACACCAGAGATAAATAAACTAAAAACTTCCATAGCTATAACCTGGATTACCTAAAATACACAAAGAGAATTTTCCATTAAGACCAATTTGTTCATCAATAAATTCACCGTCACATAATCTATGTAAATACATTGTTAAAATCCTTAATAATTTAACAGAAGATTCAAAATATAATATTACTAATTCAATACAATTCAAAGATAAATAAAAAAATATTGCAATCAAAAACAATGAAAAATTAATATCACTTGATGTTGTTTCATTATTTCCAAGTATTCCAGTTGACCTAGCAATAAAAATTATAGAAGAAAATTGGAACAAAATTTCCGAATTTACTGATATTAATAAAAATTTATTCTTACGAATCATAAATCTGTATAGTTGTCATTAGGTATTTCCAATATGATGGTAAAATATATACACAAGAAAAGGTTCACCAGCATCTCCAATAATAGCAGATATTGTAATGGAGAAATTATTAGACACATGTATTGAAAAATTATCAATAAAACCAAAAATATTAACAAAATATGTATGTAGATGACTTAAAAATGACCTCAAGCTTAAAAATTATTTTTTAACAATCATAAAAAAGGTCGAAGAAAATAGAATAAAATTATGGTTTAATTTTGTAAATTAAATGAATTAAATTATTTTTAAATTTATGAATTATAAAAAATAGGGTCCTAATTCACAAAGAAGACAACAAGGTAATTGAGAAAATTTTGTATGAAAAATATACTTAAATTGAGATCCTTTTCATAAACATTTTTTAAAAGTGTCCTGATGTATTCTTTGTGGGTAGATGATTTTTTGATTTATATATTACTTTTTGGGAAATATTGTTGAAGCTTTTTTTGTTTCAAAATCTTCATTATACGAAAAATAATGTTTTTTTTTTATTCCAGGAGTATTTGACACGTCATCCTTTCATTTTTCGACTAAAGCTACAGAAAAATTTTCTATGTCCTCTGAGGAAATATAAATTAAGTGAATATCAGAAATATGACTTCGAGCACATTCGAAAAACGAAAAAGCATTTTGCAATACAAAATTTTGTATTTTTCTCATCTGCCAAACTTTTCTTTTCACTTTTGATCTGCTGCACAAGTGTGCGCATGCAAGTTCGAAAAAGTCAATACATTCACACTTTTTTACTACTACACTCACATTTTTTCAATTGCAGAGCTACTCGAGTTTTTCGAATAAGTTTTCGTATATAATACGTACACAGCACTTGCATGCAAGTACTTGCATGTGTAAAGGCAGGGTAAGAATCAATAAACATTAAACTTATTGTGAGTGAGTCCATCATCACTTATTATTGCAAAAGATTTTGTGCCGCCACTAAACCAGGCAACACACGTAAAAATCGTAACTTGACGGTAGAAAAAGTGAGCACTCTAAATTTCATTTTGACATATTTGGCGGTAATTCTCTGCAAAATCTATTTGTATTATCATGTTTCCGGCCCTAATATCCTTCTTAGTTTTAAAATATTTTGTTGCCGCTTGAATGATGGCAACATTGCATTTAATTCGTGTAGGAGATCACATAACAGAGATGTTGTACACACAGAGTCTACAGAGGTGACAATTTTGGCGTTTCAAAATCGCTACAATCAGCTAAAAAGGCAGGTATATTAAAAAGAGAAAGAAAATATTTTCTGGTAGTAAATTTGTAATGTGAAAAAGCAAAGCATTATATACAACAAGAATTTTGTGGACAAAACAAAATAAACAAAACAATTTGAGTTAGAATATTTGAATTGAAATTTTGTTTATATGTTTGTGATTTTAATAACTATGTTAGGTTAGGTTTATGGTTGTATCAAACAATACAAAAATACTCTGTGCCATGCTGAAATTAAATACAAGGTGACAGCATTGCTACAACAATTACAACAAGGCAAGAACAACAGGCATTTTTGTTTGTGTAATACTTTCGTTACTGTCAAAAACATCTGGCATAAAATAAAGAAAACAAACATACAAACATGGATAAAAACAGAAAACAATAGTAGTGAAAAATTGTTTATTTTATTTTCTTAAACAATTTTGAAACTCGTGATGATTTTGTTCGGGGCATTTTGATTAATGAGGAAATTCTAGACAGTCGTATCTGTGTTTCCCTCTTGCCACGCGAACAGTATGCTCGAAAGGTGAACAATTGGCTGATATATTGGCAATTAAGACTGCTGCTATAAAAATTATGAAATTACCTCTGAAACAGGATGATGAAAGTGATTACTTTTCCAGCAGTGATGAAGAAGATTCACAACCTTTTTCTCCCCTACCTGATGATGCCAATAGTGAGGCCATTTAAATAACAGATTTGTATAATTTTGTTAATACAGGCTATGAACAGAGCAAAAAATAATCAGCTGGCGCTATGCTGTCACCCTGTCTTTAATTTCACCATGCTCTGTGCCAAAAATTAATTTTATTGCGTCAGAAAAATAGTAACACAAAGAAAACAAAAAGGCAGGTTTCAAAGAAAGAGACAAGAAAAAAACTACACTATCTTTGCTCTTCTCTCAGCTCTGTATACTCTGTGGTTGTACACGTTAATGCTATTCGATCATCAACTTTTCGCCAATATTGTAATTTAACAACCTCATCCATATTTGCAAAATATTTTAAAGGAACTAATGGGTCGATTATGTATAGCAACCAAACTGGACTTGGACTGACTGACATGCAAGTTGTTATTATGTAAGGTAACTTTCGTGTTAAATCTGTTTTTCGAATTATAGAGTAGAAAACAAACATTTATATGTTAAAAATACAAATAATTTAACATCAAAATAACTAACATTTAAAATTTGCCACTTAAAATAAAAATCAAAACATTCACAAATTCTCGGTTGTTCGGCAACTGAAGTTAACAGCTTACAGTTGCCATCTGTAATATGTTTTTGGCAACTGTCAACCCCACTGAGGTTTGGTTGCCATCCGTAATCGACCCATAAGTCTTTTTTTTATGTTCTTCACACAATTTTGACAATTGTCTGTCATACAACTTTCCTGCTCGATATTACAACACGCCGATTTTAGGAAAATTTCAAAATTATCTGGAAACGATGTTATTACACAATTTCCACAGCTTTTTTTCTGTAATTTTGCAACCGTTCTTTAGTTTTTCGAAGGTTTGTTTTTAATTTTTCTCTACACCGCCGAACTTTTTTCTCTCGTAATAAATCCATCTACGTAAAATATATAATTAAAAAAAAAATAACCACAATGCAAAATTCTTTACTTTTTTATAGAAGTAAAATACGGAATTAATTCCACTTCCGAACGGAATTAAATTCTGTGACATGGCTGTATAATGTTTTGTGGTCACGAGTGTGACATTAAAATATTAATGAAAACAAATTAAATATTTACCGTTAATTGATCTTTATATTCAGATAGAGGCCTTTTAGACGATGCAATTAATTGCATGCAATGTAAATATAATATACAAAAAATATATGTACATATATATGTATATAAAATAATATACATACATATATAAAATAATATACATACATAAATACAATATACCAAAAATTTAAAAAATATAAAAAATGGAAGATTTTAATACAGAAGAATGAATTGAAAATGTTCTTGCGTATTAATTTTTATAAAGCACTCTTCAAAGTCAGAATAAGAATAAAACAAAATAAGTAAAACACAAACGATATTAAAAGGAAACATCAATGATTAATTAATTGCATGCAAAATTGCATCGTCTAAAGGGCCTCATATTTTTATTTTTTGTTAATTTATTATTGTTGTAAAAACTGTTTATTAAAAATAGTATTCTTCCATTACCACTCTTAAGGAAGTAAATATTTAAGAGAAAGTACCATTAAAAACTCAAAAAAGTTGACCAAAATCCTTGCACAACTTTGAAGTCCAATAATTGACCACGGAAATAAATATACGTTTCGGACTCTTTAGTTTAACAAATTTTAAGTGTTTTTCTTTAATAAATCATTAAAATTTCTGTGGAAATAGCCATATAAAGATTAAAAACAGATTAATTATAATTTAAGCTAAAATGGGGCGAAAAAGGGGGATTTGATAATAAAAAAATGTATGACTACTAGATATAAAGTATATAAAACTTTAGCTAAATACATATTACAAAAAAAGTATTTTGTATAGCAAACATTATTAGTGATATAAGTATCTGAATGAAAAAAGGGGGCGGTGAAGTGGGCGTGGTTCATAGTTATATGGCGACGTTAATAGTATTAAGAGCAATATACTATCAAATAAAATAAAAATATGTTGGAAGGAACAACATTGTATCGAGAACAAAAAGTTTAAAACTTTCAAACAAAATTTGACGTGAAAAGGGCGTGGTATAAGAAATGCTTATTTCTACCTCGCCTGGAGTATATAATGTGTATACAATTTGAAGTAAATCTGTAATTTTAAAAAAGTGGGCGTGGTCAAAAAATTAATCATGCCAGAGTCCCAGTTAAATCCTGTGAAAATTTCAAAAATATCAGTCCAGAGGTCTTGTCTCCTATAAGGTACAAACAAACAAACACACATTCCATTTTATATATACATACCTATAGATTATTAATTCTGACATTAATATTATTATTTATTAACAGATATAAAATTATTTGTAAATTTAAAGTTTATAAAAGTTATTTTATCTATATATGGCGTAACTAAATGTTGTGTGCCAGATTAGCACATTGCTATTATATTGACTGTAATATATGATTAGGGTACATTTTTATTTATTTTGGAAAGCATGACAAAGTAAAGTATTAGAATACAAATATTTCTAGTTATTAAATTCATTTAACAACAATTTTCTATACGTTAAGCAAACTTCAAGGTATTTATATAGTTGGCAATAATTCAAGCCGTTTAGTATGCTGATGACCTCATTTACATTAAGCTGTCTTTTATCAAAATATTCCTGCATGTATGTGTTGTATATAGGGCATGCACCGATGAAGTGTTGGACGTTTTCAGATTCATCCAAGTTTCATATTGTACATATACCAACCGTGTTGTTTCTAAATGCTCTTGCATTTAGGTCTAGTAAACCACCTCTGACTTTTATTATAATGCCAGTCATCCGGGCGTTAAAATTTTCTTGTAGAATTGGAATACGATTAAAATCTAGTTTCGGGTAGAGGTCGTGGAATTGTGAGTTAGATGCATCGGACAAAAACTCTTCCCTCTCCTTTCGCATCAGTTGATGGATTACATTTTTCCAATTCTGACAGATAAACGGGATAGTGTCGACAGGCATGAAGTTAATGCGTTCTTTTAAAAATTCCCAATCGTGGAACCAGTACAGTTTATTATTTATTACATATTCAGCCAGTATGCGTGGTAATCTTTGTGGGTTCATTTTTAACACTTTGTTAACATAATAGAAATGTAATTTTAAGGAGGATATAAACAGAGAATTTAAACCAGTTTCTATGTGCAACATATAATTTGGAGTTGAGTTTGGCAAGTGCAGCATTTTCTTTATGAAAAATCGGAGTAGTTTTTCAACTTCTTCGTATTTCTTAAAGCCCCAAACCTGTGCAGCATACAACATTATTGACCTGGATGCAGCATGAAATATTTTTAATTTGTTACTATTAGAAATTACTGGGTATTTGGGCCATGTGGAGTTAATAGCGAGTTTGGAAGCTGATAGTTTGTTATAGAGACATGTTATATGTGATTTCTAGGTATTTGTAGTAGTTCACTATCTCAATATTTTCTTCACCATATTTCCAAGACAGATTTGAGGAGATTCTGGCGCCAGAGCGAAATACAAATATTTTTGCCTTCTCAAGGTTAACTTTTAGGCACCATGTCAAACAGTATTTATGAAGTTTATTGATCATACCTTGCAATCCGCTTGGAGAATCAGATAAGATTACAATATCATCAGCGTAAGCCAAGATTTTAATATTCACTCCGGCCACGTAAATACCCCCAGGTGATTCTTCGACTAAGTCATTAATATACAATGAAAACAGAATTGGACTAAGGATACATCCCTGTTTTACACCAACATCAACAGGCAAGCATTTGGATAAAGAGTTACCGTACCAGAT
This sequence comes from Bellardia bayeri, assembly GCA_950370525.1. Lineage (NCBI taxonomy): Eukaryota > Metazoa > Arthropoda > Insecta > Diptera > Calliphoridae > Bellardia > Bellardia bayeri. Next base: position 48,647,235 of record OX493265.1, on the reverse strand, counting down.
ATGACTTTCGTTGTTTTCGTATAGGCATTGTAGTAGTCTAATTATCTTAGAAGAAAGTCCTAGGCACGACAGTTTGTAGAAGAGACCGTTACGTGGAATGGTATCAAATGCGCATGAGAAATGCACAAAAAATGCGAAGGTATTTCTTGCATTGGCTTTGTTGATATGTACGATGTTAGAGAGGTTGAATAAATTATCTACAGTTGAATATTGTTTTCTGAAGCCAGCTTGGAATTCATTTAAAATTTTATTATTATCGATCCAAAAGGATAATCGGTTGAGTATAATTGTAGTAAAGATTTTACATATGGCATCTATTAGTGATAGTCCTCGATATTTTGATGGTATATTAGTGTCACCCTTTTTGAAAAGCGGTATAATGATAGATTTGCGAAAGTTTTTAGGTACAGACTCATGTAGAAAGATTTTGTTATATATACTAAGTAGCTTGTGTAATAACTGGTCAGGAGCATATTTGTAGAATTCATAACTGATGCCGTCTTGGCCAGAAGCTTTGTTCCGTTTTAGTGTTTTAGCTAATTCATAGTATTCTATAGGTGAATCTAGTAACGGGTCGATAATATATAGCATAGCCCAGCTGATTTGAATTGATTCATCGTTGTTTTTCAAAATTTTTCTAAAATGAAAGTAAAAATCATCAGCACTTAGATTCCCAGAAGTTTGCAAAGTGTAAGTATTTAATTGATTAGACAGTTTCCATCAGTCGCTAGAACATTTCACTCTGTTAAGAAGCTCCAAATTTTTGTTATACCAGTCGAGTTTTTTAGTTCTACAAACCATAAGGTACTTGGCTCTTGCATTTTTGTAGCGAGTTTTGTTTTCAGTTGTATGGTTTCTTCTATATATTTTAAGTTTGTTTTTCATGCATGACCTCAAGCGGGTACACTTCCAATCAAACTACTTTTGTCTGGGTTCAAAGGAAAACGGATTTCTGGCAGTTGTTTTGTATGCTTGTTTGATATTGTTTGTTAATAAGACATCCACTGAATCTGTTTGAAAGTTCTCGTTTGTATTAACAAGATTGAATCTTTCTGCGTATGTATCGGCAAATTTATCACACCAGTACAATTTTTGAATTGGGGTTTTGCTTGCATGGCTTGTCTGATCAGGCACTCGTATATTTATACATAGAGGCATATGATCAGAATAGGGCTTTTATCGATATAAAAGTCATTAACATATTGTAGTATACCATGGGAGCAAATAGCATAATCTATTACTGAGTTTCCTCTAGCACCATGAAAGCTGAAGTCACCTTGAGCATCATTTATAGTTCTCCCATTAAGAACAATACCACCCACGCTATCCATCAATTTTAACAATATTCTTCCTTCACTATTTATCATTTTGTCCTGTAAGCTACGAGTTACACTTATGTGCGGTAAATGTTTGACAGAGTCTGAGTCAAGAGCTTGCTCACTAGAAATTCTTCCATTTAAATCGCCTATTATGCAAAAGTTTTCAGAGTTAAGATTTACAAGAAATTGTTTAAGTTTATCAAAATCTGTATCCCAGTTATTACAGTTTAAGTACCTTGGTATAAAATAGCATAGGGTTTTTTGGATATTGATCAAATATGAATTTAAATGCATATATTCTTTGAATGTTTTTCTTGAAACCATACAGACAGCCGCCACTTGCACGCCCAGCTCTGTGTGGTTTCACCGCTGGGATCCAATGAAGGGTATAGTTTTTTAAATAAATTTGTATTGTACTTTGTTTATCTTCTACCAAATGTGTCTCAAAAAGGAAAAATATTTCAAATCTGTTTATGTATGTAATAAAATTGCCAACATTCAATGAGTTAATAAGCTTCGCTACATTATACGATAAAAAATTAAGTGAAATATTCTGCTATTGTGTCTGATGTGAATTTATGTTTCCGTCATCACCATTAGGGCCTGGATTAGAACTAATTTCATATAAACACTCACATTCTGCAGTAGGTTGTTGAGAAAAACGACATCCTCATTATATTGGGCTACAATTTTTTCATTGGACCACTTAAATCTTTTATCATTTATAAAAATGCAGAATTCGCCAAGGCGAACGTTCACATTTTTATTTTTGCTGCGTATATTCTTGCTGATTTTTCTTAAGTTATATCGTACGTTTAATTCTTGATCTGTATAATCTTTTTATATATGTATCTTACTACCTTTTAATTTTCTTCTGGCAGCTAAAGCTAAAAATAAAAGATTTCCCTTTTGTAATTTTACGTGTGGATATAACGTATAATCTTTAATACGTTAGAGCAGAGTTTTATAAATTCAGCTTTTGCTTCCTGTACGTTGTTACATTTTATACCACTGTTAGTATTGTTCTTCTATCAATAAATTCAATTCGCGAGGTGAGTTTTTTCATTTCTTTTTTAATTTTAGATTTTCTTCTTTTAATTCATCCATATCAGCTTTTAATGTAAATAGATCTTCCTTCTTCACTACTTCCTTCAGTTTTTCATCAAAAATTTCACACATCATCCCCCATGAGAAAATATCAGCACCGTTTGGATTTGCCATATAATATGGTGTTCACACATGCATTTTTAATTGACATTTTTTAATTAACGCCTAATTGAATTCAATTATCCATACAAAATTTCAATTAAGATAATGCTTCATTAAGAGTTAATTGTTCTAATAATTGTTAAAATTAAAAATACAACCTTGTGACTAGTAATAACTAAAATGGCAGTTGTTTCGCTTTTAAGTTAGTGAAGAATATTTTTAGGCTGAAAATTATAATATTAGAACCAAATACAGTGCACTCGGGAAAACGTCAACTAATTAAAACCGCGGGTGTTGACGTTTAACAAATTGTTGACGTTTTAACAAAAATTTGTTATTTTTTTCTGCTGTTTTTTTCTTTCCAACACTTGGAAGAGAGACTTTTCTCTATTTATTTCATAAAATTTTAGAGTAGGTAATGTAAAAAAAAAAAGGGTTGAGGTTTTGGGATGTTGACGTAAACGAGCGTTTTCCCGATTGCACTGTAAATGTATCGACATCGATCACAATTAAGTAACTTGGTGTCAGTGATCACAGGACACTGTAAATTCGGCAACCATGCAAGAAGACTATATATACTCTAGAATGAATTCTGCAGAAGTTGTAATAATGAAGAAGAGGAGGAAATCGTCTCTTATCTTCTGTGTCAATGTCCATCAATGAGTACTTTACGTAACATTTTTCTGGGATAACAATCCTTTAATAGTCTATCCGAAGTATCCGATATGAAATTAGAGAAAATCGATGCATTCATTAGAAGTAGTAATTGGCTACCGAGATTTGATATTTAAATAATTTCTGTAAATCTATTTGGTCGTTAAATGACTTTGAGTGATTACTCCATCTATTTTTTTATACATATGTACTTATATACCCGACACCTTCTTCCCTGTATTCATATATTTTCTCTCCATCTCTATTTATCCATTATCTTTCTATCTTTTCAGGCAACACAAAAGGACCAGTGATAGGAGAGTCCGCAGATCTTCTGGACATAACTATGTAGGGCTGGATTTTTGAATATGTGGAGGGTGTCATGACCACATGCATGACATATATTAGGGATTTCACGTTCTATGCCGGACCAGATGGCATTAAACAGTTTGCTCCATCCAGATCTTAGTTGTGCCAGAACGACTTTTGATCAGATATAAATGACTTTAAACGCCAGTAAAGTTACTGGCATAGAATGGATTTACAACAATCTCATTATTTAACAGGCAAAATATAAGAATTTAGGATTGTCAACAGATTAAAATCCAATTAATAAAACATAGAGTTAAACTACTATATTGTGGTTAAATATCGATCAAAATTTTATTAACAATTAATTTAATTAAAAATAAATATAAATTCATATAATTAAGTTTTGCCGTAAGTTGAATGGATGGGCATACAAATCTACTATAGGTTTCTGTTTCATTAGTGCTCCGGCGAGGTAACCATTGCGTAATAGACAGCGCAGAAATATTAATGCTGTCAAAATGTATCATAAAGGACTGTTACCAGCTGACTTCAAGTGACATCTTAACACCATATTAATGATGAAATAAACGTTCTACCAGTCAGGGAACACAACATGTTAACGCATAACTTCCTTCAGGGATGACTTCTCATCCAAACTTTGATATTACACAGTTGTAGTCAGGACCAACGAGTGTACGAGGAGAGCATACCAAGTTAGTGCAGGATCCTTTTGATCTCAGCTGGTACTTGACAACTATGAATAATAGCCATACAAAAGTATTCAATTCCGAGGACGCTGGATATCATAATTTTAGCATATCCACAGCGTATAGCAGACGCAGAACATATTCTGCTGCGTAAAAGTGTAGTAGTTTTGGCACAAAATACTAAAATTATGAGACAGGCCTAAAGTTTTCTGGTACGACATATTTAAATATTTAAATATACCTTATTTATTTGCAGAAATACTAAAAATAAACAAACTATTAACCAAAAGACTTGTGAATTAGTAATAATAAAAATATAATCATTTTTGTTTGCAAAATATTTAAGTGCTAAGAATCCTGTCAAGCCGGAGGTGGTATTTTTAATTTTTGTATTTGAACGAGAAATGAAATCCATAGCAGTGGGTTTATTGGTTGAAGAGGAGAACAACGTGACTCAGAACACAGAAAAGAAAATACCTGAACTTCCTCCTTGGATCGTTTATGGTAGCCGAAAGCAATAACTAGTTTTGTTGACATTAAACTTGCCAGCTTTTCGTATTGCTCTGATGACGTTGTTTTTGACCTGGAAAAATAAATAAATAGGCTGCTTTCCTGTTTGTAGTGACAGTAATTCAAAACTCCTTCGTTCTACCATTACGCATTTGTTTAACCATGTTCTTTGTTGCTGCATATCATCTCTTGATTGGTTGTACAACAAAAATTTATATAAATCCCTTTTTTTTTTTTTAAAAAATTCAATTTTATTTGGAAAATTTATATTATTTGCATTTTTCTTAATTCTATTCCCACGAAGCCTTAGGGCTTGTCTGTAGGATGTGAAAACGTTATGTATTTCCTATATTATTTCATTTCATTGCAGAGATATAAAATGTTTTTGTTTTTTATTAATTTTTTTTTTGAAGCTTCTTACGTTGATTAAGTCTAACTGTTGTTAAACATGTTGTTCAATCTATTGTTGTTGTTTATAGAGGATACGTTGTTGTTGTAACCATTATTAATGTTGTTTGTACTATTGTTGTAGTAGGGTGTAGTATGGTATGCGGGTGAGTTGTTGTTTGTTAATGAATTGATGTGGTTCATATTTTCGATGTGTGTGTTACTTATGTTGTTGTTGGCGTTTTGGAGTATATTTGTATTGTTGTTGGGTGTGTTATTACTATTATTGGGTGGCGTATAGTTGTAGATAAGATCGTAGTTAATGAGATTGTTTCTTTGTTTGTTTTTCAACAATATTTTAAGAATTTGGTTTTGTGTTTGCTGGAGTGATTTGCAATGTGTTGAACATCCCCAAGCTGTTATTCGATATCTTAAGTAGTAGTTTGCATACATTATAAATAAGATTGGTCCTAACTTGGATCCTTGAGGTACTCCGTATTCCGAAGGAAACTCATCACTTACTTGGTTATTTATTTTGACGCGAAATGTTGTGCAATCTAAATAATTTTTGAACCAGTCTAGGCAGATGCTTCGTACTCCACTTTTTTCCATGATATTTAACAGGTTTTCGTGGGACAGTGTATCAAATGCCTTGCTGAAGTCGATGAACAAGACTAAACAATGCATATTATTATTCAGGCAATTATTTATAAAGTTTGAAAAGTTGCCGAGAAGAGAAGCTTATTAATATTTTTTCCCTTTTGGAAGCCAAATTGATTGGGATTTATTATTTTATACTTTTCTAAAAAGTTAGTGATTCTTCTGACTATCACCTCTTCTAACACCTTTTCGACAGCCGACAGTATAGATATTGGTCTATAGTTGTTGTATTCGTTTTTGTGCCATTTTTATAAATTGGTCTTATAAGTGATGTTTTTAAAATATTTGGTATAAGAGAATTATTTAAACTTGAATTAATTAATTTGGTTATTACAGGAGTAAGGAAAATGGCATTGTATTTAAGATCTTTCGGTCTTATTCCATCATAGCTAGCACCTTTTTTGTCGCTTAAGTTTTTTAAAATATTAAACACTTCATCTTCATTGGTCGGATTAATATACATTGAGTTTGTAATTCTTTTTTCAGATATTTGTAGAGTTTTAATATTACATTTGTGTACAATTTTTTCAACATTTCTTTAAAGCTTTTTGCAAAGTTATTTGCTATATCTATTGCAGAAATTGCTTTAAAGTTTTTATTTATAGTTGTATCTATGTTATTAGTTTTTTTTGCCAGTTATTTCATTTATTAACTGCAACGTAACTCGCGTATTGTTTCTGTTTTCAATAAACTTATTTTTATAATAATTATTTTTTGCGTAATATAATTTTTTATTAAGAATATTTCTAAATTTTTTATATTCAAGTTTATAGTCTATTATTTCGGTTATTTCGCCATTTATTGTAAAGTTTATCCCGAATATCACAACATTTTATACTTACATTTTATAAATTAAACACTTTCTAAGTTTATAAAAAGAGTAATCGAAAAAAATTCCGTCGCTAAAATATAAGCGTAGAAAAACGTAACTACGATCGTAATACAGAATACCTACAGTCGAAAGAAACGTATCGGAATCGAAACTCTGAATATCAAATTTGCCAAACGGAGAAAATTTCGATTCGAATCGAAAGTCAGAATAGGGATGACTACTGTTTAAAGCATTTTTATTGTTTTAATATTAAGATTCAACAAAAAAAATACTTTTCTAGCATAGAGAAATGGAACATAAATATTAAAATGAGATCATGGCATACAAATACGTACATATATAATTTAACATGTCTAAAAAGAAATCTGTTATTTTTTTCTCTCCATTAACTGAAATAAAGCTTTTTCTAAAATCTCATTTTCACAGTACTCAACATTATCCAGCAAAATATCTTTATTCCACTCCTGAATTGATGGCACTGTATAGTTCTGTGGTCACAATCGATAACCGCCTAAATCGAAAATCATGCTTTCGAGAAAAAACACTTTTTAAATACAGAAGAGTTTCTGAAAGAATTAAGAAAGTGGATTGGAAAAATGTTAAGAGCAAAAAACCGCAATGAAATTCTTATTTCTTTAGTAGATTTATTTAAAAAGAAACAAATTGTTTTTGCAAATGGAAAATACGAAATTCGAAAGATTATGTCCACTAAAGCTTTTATTGGAAAGTAATGTTTAAATATAATATATAAAATATATAAAATTTAAATAAATTAATTTTTATTCAGAAATCTTAAGGTTATAGTACTTTTATTTGTAATTAAAAATTTACAAGAGGAGACTTTAAGTCATTATGTTTCTGGCTCGTCTTCGACTAAGTCTGGATTTATTTCTAAAGAGTCCTCTGTTAATAAACTTTTATAAAATGGATGAAAATGTTTATTTATAAATGGAAGTAAATCAAGGAGATCCTTTTTCTTTTTTTAACTGATTTTTACATCTCCGTTGAGCATAGATAGGTCGTCATTGTTCATTGAGTTAATAGCGCGTTTTAACAAATTTAATTTTTGAAAAGAAGTATTGTTTAGTTCTAAAAGTGCCCTTATTTAAAATATATAGTCTGTAATATGAGAAAAGCAATAATACTGATAACTTCTCTCATTCATTTGACTTTGTTAAGTTATTTATTGTACACAAAAGAGCATTAGGTAAAAAAGAAGCAAACGATCAACATCAACACGAACAACCCCGGCAATAAAACTAAAGGTGCGAAACAAAAGGGTAAATATTTGCATAATATTTTATATTACAAAAACAAATTAATGTGAAAAAGTTCTACGTGCATTTACAAAAACTTGCCTTACAGTTAACTTCTGTTAAACCAAAATTTCCCCCTACTAAATTAAACAGTATCCACATCGGATAAAAACATAAATTTTTAAATATTAAATTATAAAAGAGCTGCTAATAGCATTTATTACATCTAAGAGTGTTAAATTCTCTTAAGCCAAAAAAGCGATCTTATATATCACAAGTTGTGCATGTAAATAAAATTCTGTAAAAGAACAATATAAGTATTAGACTCTTTATATAAACACACCAAATGTAAACATAAAGCAAATAAAAAGAAAAACAAAACAGAGCTTAAGGTGCTATCAGACGGGATGTATTTTACATATGTACTGTCACTTTTCTTACCCATATGTAATTCCTTATGTATGTCAAAATTTTCATTTTACATACGATTCATAATTTTTGCTATCACACCTGCTTATGTTTTTCCGAATGACATAACCTATAAATGTAAACAAAAGCTGTCTTTTTAACGTGTATAAATTTCAAGAATTGCTTCTTTTGGCCAATCTAACTGCAATAAATATAATAAACATAATTTAATTTATTAAAAATCGAAAAATACTTATTTTTCCATGTTCATTATTCATTTTCTTTACAATATATTTTTCAAACAATTTTGTTACAAAACAAACCAGCTGTTTTGTTTATGTTTGTCACAGGAAAATAGAGCGTGTTCTAATCGAAAAAATTACATATGTATTTCTACATGTATAGCTGTGTTCACATTGTGTGTATTTGGACTGTGAACTGTCACTTTTTCGCATGTCAAATTTGTACATATAGTCTGAACACCTGCAAACAATATCATGTGGTATTTCTCTGTGTACAATACACATGACATTTTTTATGTCGAACGAGTTCTATTTTCAATTGACAAACCATCTGACATCAGCTGATTTTTATAACCAAAATTTTGTGGCGGCAAAAATTAATTAAAATTTTAATAAATATAATTTATACAAAACAAAAATACAAAAAAAAAAACTACACAAATTTATTATTGAAAATGTAGGGAAAAATTGAAAAGGAGTTAACAAAAGTAAGTACATACATATGCATTTTTTTATTGCAATTTTTATAGTTATTTTTATGTTGTTCCAGTTTGGCTGGTGCAAAGAAGCGGTTGATCGAAATGTGGCAGGAGAAGGAATGCTTGTATAACCCGCGGAACAAGTTTTACCATTAATGATATGGCTATCAAATTAAAAATTTTCAATTCATCTTTTGGCCCTAATGAAGTTAAGGTAAAGCAGTTAATTTAAAGCATTTGACAATTGTTATTTGTAATAAATGTAAGGCAATATATTTCCAGAATAAAATAACATACTTGCGCGGTTAATATAGCCGGGAAATTGCAAAAGCAAAAAGAAACGGGCCGGTGCAGATGATGTGCATGTGTGTTTTGGTTCAACGAAATGGGTTTCCTGGAAGAATTTATTAAAATTAAAAAAAGGTGCATGTAATCTATATGCAACTATTTTATCAACCTCTCGTTTCATTTTGAAATAAAATTTTATTTAATTACAAATTTTATTTTTATATACATACATACAGCAATTAGCTGTTTTAAGATTTTTTGTATAGGTTATGTCAAATGTATTTTACATACCAACATATGTAAATTATAAACCGTATGTAAAACTCAAATTTTGACACACACATGAAATTACATATGGGTAGAAAAGTGACATTTCACATGACAAATACACACATGTGAACACAGCTTTAGTATATAACTTCTTTGGTGATTATAAACAAACCAAATCCCAGTGAACATTTTATTTTGAAATAATTTTGCAGCATACATCAACAGATTTAAATAAAATAAATAAAAGTGTTTTAGAATAAAATTAATTTAGCTAAAACAATAATTTCTTCTAAATAAAATTAATTATAAGGAATTGGTGATTTTTATTTTGCGTTTTTACTTCATCGGTTTCGAGTTTTCCTTTTCTGCTATTACCCTTTGAAAATTCATCATGTCTCTACTCGACGCCTTTATTCGCGCCTCTGATCGCGTAATGGAATTTCAAACATATTTTGAGAATCTTCCGGTAGAAATTCATTCCCTTCACACACTAGAGGTACAAAAGGATGAGATCGTTCGTCTGTGGTCAGACTTTCGGGCATGCTACGATGACGTTTTAAATAAATTTAACAAACTAGAAGTGGATGTTGACGTTGAAATACTGAAAGGGAGATTTTATTCAGCTTTCGAAGCTCACGTCAAGGTTTTTTCATTACACATAGTGTTGTTGAACTGTTCGGACGTGTTACTTTTAGTGCGGCTGAATTTTCGGTGAAAAAATCGTAATAGGTGAAAAAGTGTAATAGGTCGAAATAAAACAAAAAGTTAAAAAATAATTCGTAATAGGTAAAAATACCTACGGTAAAAAAAAAAAAAATAAAAAAACATTAAAAAATAAAAAACATTAAAAAAAAAATAATAAAAAACATTAAAAACCGCATAAAAACTCTCAGATGTAATTCTGAGAAAGAGCTTAGCTCGACTAGAAAATCTTTATGGATCTCTGAGGAAGAATCCTTAAAAAAATCTGTGGAGAATCTTCTCACTACAAGAGCCGTAGAACGGCGCCGTTCCTGTTCGCCCAATATAGTGATTTCATCAGATGATAAAACATCAATATCTTCTACATCAAATAGTGCAGTCAAACCTAGAAAACAAGTAGGTATGGATAAATACGTCACAGTTCTTAAGCGACAGAGGAGCCCGACATCTGCTCAAACGTCATCAAATTCAAAAGCTCCCAAGACCGTGAGTATTGACAATCCAAATGATCAAAACAGGTTTGCTCTCCTCTAGACGGATGATCCAGAACTTCCTAAAAAAACGTTTAAGCCCCCACCAATTTATCTGAGAGAGCCCACTTCCAGTAAATTGGTACAAGGAATTGTTTCGGTAATAGGTGAAAATATGTTTAGCGTAACCTCAATTAAACATGGAAATATCAGCGAAACCAAAATTCAAGTGAAAAAGGAAGATGACTTTCGAAAATTGTCCAACCAGTTGGAGAGGGAGAGTAGGGATTTCTATACCTACCAGCTGAAAAGCGCAAAAGGACTCCAAGTCGTTCTAAAGGGTATAGACCCAGATGTTGATCCTGCCGAGATAAAGACTAGTTTAATGGAAAATGGCTTCAAAATTAAGAACATAACGAATATTAGAAACCGTGAAAAGATTCCTCAGCCTATGTTCAGGGTGGAATTGGAACCCGGAGATATAGTCTTAAAGAAAAACGAGTCCCATCCCATCTACAATCTGATTTACCTTCTGCATCGTAGAATCACCGTGGAAGAACCGCATAAGCGTCAGGGACCCGTCCAGTGTCTTAATTGTCAAGAATTTGGTCACACTAAAGCATATTGTAAATTGCCGTCAGTTTGTGTTGCGTGTGGGGAACTACATACAACTGCTCAATGTGATAAGTCGAAAACCGACTCAAAAATCAAAAAATGCAGTAACTGCGGAGGTAATCATACCGCAAATTATAGAGGTTGTCCAGTTTACACTCATTTGAAAGGCATAAGGACCAACAAGACGTCAGTATTACCTGTTCATCCACAACAGCCTAATTTTGCATCGAGTAACAATTTTCCTCAATTGTTACGGCCCACTAGTCATGAAAACGCGCCTAGTTCTAGACAAGTTTCTTACGCTAACGTGGTTAAATCTAATATGCCAGGTTTGGAGCAGGAACCTAAATCTCAATATTACGAGCCTAATATTAACACTCTAGAGACTACTTTGCAGACACTTGTCCAAACTATGAACACTTTTACGACCACTATGACATCCATGATGCAGGAAATGCTGAAAATGCAATCCACTATCTTACAAGCAATTTTAAAGAAATGATTTGTTTAAAAATTTGTTTTTGGAACGCGAACGGCCTCCGCCAACATAAAAACGAACTGGAACACTTCCTGATGGATAAGCAGATTGATGTCATGATGATTGCTGAAACTCACTTGACGGCGACAGGGTACTTCAAAATTAATGGCTACGTGTTGTATGATACTAAAGATCCCCGCGGAAGAGCATGTGGAGGTTCGGCAATTCTTATAAAGAACAGAATAAAACATTATTTAATGAACAACATATGTGAGGATTACCTACAAGCAACAAACATTTGTATTGAATTCTGTCAATACAACTTTGTTTTATCATCAATTTATTCGCCGCCTCGATTTTCAATAAAAGAACATCAATACTACAGCTTCTTCAATTCCCTTGGAGCTAGATTTTTGGTTGCTGGTGACTTTAACGCCAAACACACATTTTGGGGTTCACGTCTAGTGACCCCGAAGGGTCGTGAACTCTTCAACACCATTGCCAAAATGGGCTTAGATGTACTCTCAAGCGGGCATCCCACCTACTGGCCGACGGACCGACGGAAGATTCCCGATATTATTGACTTCGGAGTAGTGAAAAATATCCCTGTAGAATCGATACAAGTGGAGCCTTCATTAGACTTGTCTTCAGATCACTCTCCTTCTATTATTTCAATGCGTTTCCTTCAAGGGTATGGCTCTCCATTTCGGGACATGTCTAAATCCAGAGTAAGTTGGATAAAGTATAAAAAGTATTTAAGTTCCCACTGCACGGAAAATGTAGTGTTGAGAACTACCGAGGATATTGATGGGTCGATTGGCAAGTTTACTGAGGACATACGAAGAGCTGTGCATCACGCTTCCACATATGACGTTGAATGCAGAAATAGGACAAACAGAACTTATTTCGCTGAACTCGAACATCTCCTGACAGAAAAAAGAAGAGTTAGAAGAGAGTGGCAAATTCACAGGTCTCCTCAACTGAAAGCTAGGCTACGGGAATGCAGAGATATACTAAGAAATTTCTTAGAAACCCAAAGAATGGCTTCACTTAAATCATACTTGGAGGGAATTGACAGTTCCCCACAATCTGACTATTCGTTATGGAAGGCGGCACGAGGTTTAAAAAGACCAGTTAGAGGAAAGCCTCCTTTGCGAAATCCGACTGGTGACTGGGCTAGAAACGATTCCGAGAAGGGGACTTTATTTGTTAACCATTTGAGAAATGTGTTTACTATAAACAACTCAAATAATGCAACTGATTTGCCACCACTCGTTATTAGACCTCCTGTACCTCTAAGACAGCTTTAATGATATTCAAAGCGCTATTGGTACTCTGAACCTTAAAAAAGCTCCAGGTATGGATAAAATCAGCAACAAAATGCTTGTGGAGTTACCTCGTGTAGCTAGAAGAATTATTCTCTTTATCTTCAATGCTATTTTACGCCTAGAATACTATCCTGCAGATTGGAAGGTATCTATGATTACCATGATTCCTAAGCCAGGGAAGGACCTCACCAAAGTAGAGTCATATAGGCCAATTAGCCTACTGCCGACAATTTCAAAACTGTTTGAAAAATTGTTAATGGCTAAGTTGATTCCAATTCTGAACGACACTCAATGTATTCCAAATCATCAATTCGGGTTCAGAGCTAAACACAGTACCATCGAACAAACACACAGATTAGTAAATGTGATAAGACGGTCGTTTGAAGAGAAAAAATACTGTTCCGCGCTTTTCATTGATGTTTCCCAAGCGTTCGACAAAGTCTGGCATGAAGGTTTAATGCACAAAATAAAATTAGCTCTGCCTGCTAACACCCACAAACTTATGAAAAGTTATTTATATGGTCGCAAATTTACAATCAAAGAAGGCGATTTTTTAAGCCCCGCTCAGCCAATTGAAGCAGGAGTACCCCAGGGTAGCATACTGGGTCCTACTTTATATTTGATTTATGCATCCGATATGCCGTCAGACCCCAATATACATACTTCAACTTTTGCTGACGATACAGCCTTTATTAGCGTTCATAAGGACCATCAAATAGCATCACAGAATTTGCAGAATTATATTTATAAACTAGAGAATTGGCTTGAGCTTTGGAAAATCAGGGTTAACGAACAGAAATGTATTCATATAACTTTCACATTGCGAAAAGATACCTGCTCGTCCATCAGAATAAATAACCAAATTATTCCGCAACACAATGAAGTCAAATACCTCGGAATCCACCTCGATCGTCGTTTAACCTGGAAGTCTCATATTGACGCAAAACTTACACAGATGAGATTGAAGGCAGTGCAGCTTAATTGGCTGATCGGCAGAAATTCTACATTAAAGTTGGATTGTAAACTTTTGTTGTACAATGCAATTCTAAAGCCAATATGGTGTTATGGAATTCAATTATGTGGTACTGCCTCAGCATCCAACATTGAAAAAATTCAAAGAGGTCAAAATAAAATTCTACGTATAATTACTGCAGCTCCATGGTACGTTAAAAATTCTCGAATTCACAAAGATCTAGGCATTCCTTTGGTGAAAGACGAATTTACAAAATACGCCTCAAAATATGTCAGCAAACTTGAACACCATCAAACCCACTTGCACGAGACATCCTTAACTTTAGTGGCCATGTTCGGTTGAGAAGGAGGGATACCCTTGCTTTAACTCAAACGCAAAACAGATGACTGGATCAGTGGATGTAAATTTTTTTGTAGTATCATAATATTTTGTCTAGCACTGGCTGGACTTATTATTTTCTTTTAGTATTAAGATTCGAAAACTTATTGTCATTTCAATATCTGAAGATTCAATAAATAAATATAATGTATTATAAAAAAAAAAAAAGGTTTTTTCCAAATCAAACGAACTTTTAGATGGTCTGCGTCGGCATGCTAGTTCTAACACTGCCCCAAGCCCTCCTCCTGCGGCTCCAATCAATAATACACCTAATATTTATCTGCCTCCCTGTGATACCGAAGTATTTCATGGCGACTACGAGTCATGGCCAACGTTTCGCGATATGTTTACTGCCTTATACCGCAATAGCAAGAGATTATCCCCAGTGGAAAAGATGTGCCATATCATTAAGAAGACACAGGGAGAGGCACGCGAACTATTGAAGACATGTCCAATCACGAATGATGGCTTGGCAAAATATGGTCAATCGGTATGAGAATCAACATTACCCCTATTTATAAAGAAACCGGAGCCAACATTAGGCGCATTCAACGAATAATTAATGATTGTATTACCAATTTATCGCTTCTGAAAATCGGAACTAAAAATTGGGATATCATTTTAATATATATTTGCTCCACATGTTTACCAGAAGTTACCCTCAATTTATGGGAACAGTCCCTTCCAAATAGTACTGAGTTGCCAACATGGGAACAAATGGATACTTTTCTAACGTCGAGATTTCAAACTCCTGAATCTGTGGCTGATATTCGCAATACTTTTGTACATCTAGGCAGTTCAGCGAATAAATTCGCTCAGTCAAAGAAACCACATAATCAAGATCAGAAGAAAACTAAGAGTTATCGTACTAGTGTTTCCAACGACAAACCCCAAACTTATTCACTATGTCCTGAAATGCACCCCCTTCGACTTTGCCCTATTTTTCTCAGTATGCTTGTCAAAGAACGTTTCGCAATAGTCAAGAGACAAATGAGATGCCCCAATTGTCTCGGAACATCCCACGAATTTAAGAAGTGTAAGAGCCAATATGTGTGTCAACTATGTAAACAGAAGCATCATTCTTTGCTTCACTGTACAGATAATTCATCAGGTACAAACCCCTCTAATCCCCAACCTAGCATTAAAATTGCGGCTTCAAATCATAATGTAACCCCCCATAACTCTCGTATTAACGACCCACCGCAATCAACGTTTTTAAACACCAACCCCTCGACTTCTGCTGAAGCTGCTATTCAAATGCGTCAAACTTATTCATCGCAAATACAGTCCACCATGAATTCAACAGTATTACTTGAAACTGCTTTAGTAGCAACCCTTATTTCGAAAAAGCTTGTTTTAGAGACTCGATCGTTAAAAACGGAAATTCATGGCCTCAATGATGCCCTAACTGCCACTACCCAATTGTGGCACCTTAGAATAGGTTCTCCCATGGATAACTCCTTTGAAACATATGCTGATGCTTTTGTTGTTAAGAAATTAACTGGACGGCTTCCATCTGCTTATAAAGAAAGTGAGTTTTCAGACTTGAAAATGGCTGATGTTTATGATAACCAATCTTCTGAAATAGAATTACTTCTTGGCGGAGATATGTATACATCCGAAAATCTTACGAAACGGTATTTGATGGGATACTAATAAGTCTTTAGTGGCACAGCAAACAGTGTTTGGCTGGATAATCACAGGTAAAATCTTGACAAACAATAATATATCATTTCTTTCATCATTTTTTAACGAAGTTGCTCTGAATGACCAACTTAAAAAATTCTGGGAACTAGAAGAAGTTCCAAAAAAGCCACGGTTTTCTGATGAAGATTTACACTGCGAGAATATTTTTCAATCTTCAACATATCATGATGAAAATGGCCGTTTCGCTACCATTACTCCTATGGAGCAATTATAATAATAACCTACATCTTGATAGCCCACTCTTAAGTTTGGTATTTAATTATGATAAAAGTATGGTAGCACAATTAAATGTCAAAAAATATAAACAACTTCTTTATTTAACAGCTGATTTACTATTTAGTTTACAAATTGTTGTAAACTGAATGGACAAAAGCTGCATCATTCATATCCTCTTGATCTAAATTCATTGTTTTAGCTGATATTGATAATAATAAGCACAATGTTTTTATCCGCAGCAAGTTTATTTATTGAATATTTTTTTATCAAATAATAAAAAACTTCAATGCGCGATTTTCATAATTTGCAGAACTGTCAAAATCATATGGTAGTATGAAAAACTTAAGTTGTATTTAAATGAACGTAGTCAGTGATTTAAGTTGTATTTAAATATGATATAAAAAAATTAATTTGGTATTTAAACAGAAGTTAAGTTTAAACACACTTTAATTTTAAAGTTAAGTTAAGTTTAAGTTAAAAACTGGCCATAAGAGTGTGTCTCATTTGCAATTGTCTCTTATGTTGATATTGCTCTCTTTAAAACATACAAACAAAAATGCATTAACACTTTATGTAGGATATTTAAATAAATTAAAATTTTATGGAAACATTTTCGTAAGTACATTTAGGCCCTTATTACATATGTAATGGGGCATTATTACGACTTAGGTCAATATGTTTTTATAAATATCTTTTTAAAAAACATTGCTAGAGAAATGGGGAAACGCAAATCTTAGTCGACTTAGGCGGTTATCGATTGTGAGCACAGAGTTAACCTTAAGAAAAAAGTAGCAGCGTTCCTAAAATAATTTTGAAAAAGCGACAAACCTCAGAATTTGTTTCATGAAGTATACTAACTGCCCGCGCCATTAGTTGTAAAAGTTCAGAGTCCATTTGTTCTTTCAGGATGCTTAATGGAACATTTTCCTCAGGATCTTCACTACTATCAGTAAAACTCAAAAGATTTCTCCAGCGTTCTCCAAAAATATAACAGCATCTTTCAATGTTAGTTTTCATTGAATCAATTAAATCTGAATTCCGTGCCGCTATCATTTCACGAGTGCACTGTATATAATCACCCCTATCGTGAATAAAAATTCAACATGAAATTTGTTCCCTTTTTTTTAACATTGAATTTTAATAGGAAAAATGTGAAGGTGGTCTCTTAAATGCTCTTCTCCTGTCCAAACAAGGAGTCGGGGCCCATTTTTTTATTGCTGATTCTTAAAGCAAAAATTATGATGAATCCAAAAAAAAAATTAGCCGGAAAATTTAGGAGCTTCTGTGGAAAATCGGAAAATTTAATTTTCATGGGAAAATTTAAAGGTAAATTTCTAAGAAAAATTAGGAAAATTTTATTTTTCAATTAAAGCCTGATTCAATACCTTTCCAACGAGCTATCACTCGTTGCGATCGCTTTAGTAGTTTTTTTTTTAAACAACTTTCAATGAGGTCCCTTATGAAGAATTCTTCAATTTTGTCACATGACTGTGGTGTACAACACCACTAAACCAGTCATTATAAAAAAACATATGTGGGTACATTATTTTTTGCTGGGCAATCGATTGAGACTATTTATTTTAAAATCGGAGGGGTCGTCCAAAAGGTGATCGCTTTCATATGGAATTGCTCCAATGTAAATAAAAATCCAATTTAATTACAATGTTTTCCCGACGTTTCGTCGATTGTTTGTCGACTTTTTCAAGGGATTGTCTTGTTAAAAATTATAAAACAATAATGTAATACATAAACAATATAGACTTACAATATTAAATCTTTTTTAACACATTAAGAAGTCCTAGATGTATCCAGGAGTATATGTAAAATAATTTTAATACTTAATATTTAAACTTTCAATGTATAACAGATCAAGTGATGGCAACCATATAACTCGCATTTATGTTTTTCGTGTCTTCTTTCAAATTCATTGTTCTCTTAATTTGTTGTTGTATTCAATTGTGTATCTCTTACTATCTTTGTTTTCTATATCTAGAATTTTAACATCATCGAACTTAATTGTGTGACCAGTATGTAGGATGTGTTGTGCCAGTGCTGTTGTCTCTTTTCTCCGCATTATGTCCATTTTGTTTTCTCCCATTCTTGTCTCCAGTGTACATTTTGTTGTTCCTATATAAATTTTCTCGCATTGTTGTGTGTCATTTCCTTCACACTGTAATTCGTATACAATGTTACTTTGTTGTTGTTTATTAATTGGCGCCTTAACTCTAGAAAAAATCGAGTTTAATGTCAAATTGGGTTTGTATGCAAAACAAATGTTTTTTGTTTTTATTGACGACCGTATGTTATTATTGTCAGTTAACCCAGGTATATATTTTACACTGTAAAATTTTTTCTCTTATTTTCGTATGTTTGTAGATTTGTTGTGGTTATCTATGTCCTTATTCAATTGTTTAATCGTGTTGTCTATCAATGTAGATGTGAGTTTTGCGGGGAAGCTGTTGTTTCTTAAAATGTTCGTTATGTGTTTGTTTTTATTATGAAATTGTGTATCACTTATGTTGTATACCCTAGAAATAAAACTTTTTGCCGTGTTTATAACCTTGGGTTGTATCGCGTGGTAATTCATTAACCTTCCTGAAGATGTTTCTTTAGAGTACCAATCAAACAGGATCATGTTGTTTCTGCGTATAATTTTCGAATCTAAGAACGCAATTTCACCGTTTTTCTCAATTTCAGTAGTAAATTGTATCTTAGGGTGTTGTTTGTTAAAGATTGACAGAATTGTGTCCTTGTCCTCTATGCGAGTTATCGCCAAAATGTCGTCTACATATTTGGCGATATATTTAATGTAAATATTCCTATTACCTAGTTCTGTAATTGCATCGTCAAGTAGGTTGTCAAGTATGATATCCGCTATAATCCCCATTGGCATACCAAAAATTTGGGTATAAATATTTTCACCAAACATAAAATAATTATTATCATATAGACAGAATTTGAGTATTTTTGAAAATTGTGCGCTGGACATCTTCGTATGATCCCTAATAATATTCAACTTCCTCATGATTTTGTTTATTGCCGTCTGAATCGGGATGTTCGTGAATAGTGAAATTACGTCAAACGATAATATTTCATTGTTGTCAATTTTTACGTCGCTCAGTTGCTCCTTTACTTTTAGGGAATTTTTAACATAGTATTTGTCAGAAATTATGACTTTTAGAATATTACCAACGTATTTTGATAACTGGTAACATGGTACCTGCACTGATGATACAATAGGTCGTAGGGGTGTCCCTTCCTTATGTATTTTGGGTAAGCCGTATATTCTAGGTGCAGTAGCTGCGGAACAAAGAAGTCTACGTTTTTCCTCCTATATTAATATTATTACTTTTGTAGAGGTCCGCAATGATGGTATTGTATTGTCTCTGAAGTTTGACAGTTGGATCTGCTCTTGAAATTCTGTAGGTGTTTTTGTCTCCTATAAGTGCTTGCATTTCCCCCTCATACTCACTCTTATACATTGCTACCGTCTTATTCCCTTTGTCAGCCTGTATAATAATTATGTCTTTATATTTTCTTAAAAGTTTCTTAGATTTCTCGAAAATTGTTAGGATAAACTTGTCCTTTTTAGTGTTTTTAAAGCTTCTTTTAAAAGCGGATACTTGATTTTCTAATTTCGTTCTAGCGACATCCTTTTCTTTATCCAAATTTCCATCCATGGCCTGTATACATTGTTCCACATCAGCTATTATATGTAGTGGGGAGAAGTTTCGTTTATCTACCGGTAATGCGAATTTTCTGCCAAGTGATAGTATCCACTTGCACTCCATCGGGATATCATAATCCAATGGTTTGAAAATGATAATCCATGTAATTTGAACTGTTTTTCCTTCAGTGTAGTTAATTTTTCAATGTGTCTTTCCTTAACATTCTTCATTATTTGTTTTTATCTGTCTCTTTGTGTGTTCATAAATTTAGTGTGGTCTTCTTCTGTTATCATGTCTCAGTCACATAGTGTTGCTTGAACTGGTCGGACGTGTTATTTTTAGTGCGGCTGAATTTTCGTAATAGGTGAAAAAAAAATAAAAAAAAAAAAAAAACTTGTAATAAGTGGAAAAAAAAAAATATATATATATATATATAAAAAAAAAGATCGTAATAGGTGGAAAAATAGTGGTTTTTCGGTAATTTAAAAATTGCAAAACAACTGCATGAGTGTCCCGCTCAGATGTAATTCTGAGAAAGAGCTAAGCTACAGTAGAAAAAATTTATGGATCTCTGAGGAAGAATCCTTAAGAAAATCCGTGGAGTCTCTTCTCACTACAAAAGCCGAAATACGGCGCCGTTCCTGTTCGCCCAATATAGTTATCTCATCCGATGAGAAATCATCATCTTCATCAAATAGTGCAGTCAAACCCAAAAAACAAGTAGGTATGGATAAGTACATCACCGTTCTCAAGCGACAGAGGAGCCCGACATCTGCTCAAATGTCTTCCAATTCCAATAAAGTTCCTAAGACCGTCAGCAGTGATAAGCCAAATGAGCAAAACAGATTTGCTCTACTTCAGACGGATGACCCAGAAATACCGAAAAAGACGTTTAAGCCCCCACCAATTTACCTGAGAGAGCCCACTTCCAATAAACTGGTACAAGGAATCGTTGCTGTAATAGGTGAGAACATGTTTAGCGTAACCTCAATTAAACATGGAAAAATCAGCGAGACAAAGATCCAAGTGAATAGGGAAGATGATTTTCGAAAATTGTCCAACCAGTTGGAGAGGGAGACCAGGGATTTCTATACCTATCAGCTCAAAAGCGCAAAAGGACTCCAAGTCGTTCTAAAGGGTATAGACCCATGTGTTGATCCTGCGGAGATAAAGAACGGATTAATGGACAAAGGGTTCAAAATCAAGAGCGTAGTCAATATTAGAAACCGTGAAAAGATTCCTCAGCCCATGTTCAGGGTAGAATTGGAACCTGGAGATGTTGCCTTAAAGAAAAACGAGTCCCATCCAATTTACAATATTATTTATCTTCTGCATCGTAGAATTACCGTGGAGGAACCGCATAAGCGTGTTGGACCCGTCCAGTGTCTTAATTGTCAAGAATTTGGTCACACCAAAGCGTATTGTAAATTGCCGTCTGTTTGTGTTGCATGTGGGGAACTACATGCAACTGCTCAATGTAATAAGTCCAAAACGGACTTAAAAATAAAAAAATGCAGTAACTGTGGAGGAAATCATACCGCTAATTATAGAGGTTGTCCAGTTTATACTTATTTGAAGGGCATAAGGACCAATAAGTCGCCAGTATTACCTGACCATCCTCAACAACCTAATTTCACGTCGAGTAAGAATTTTCCTCAAATTGTACGACCAACTACTCACGTAAACGCTCCTAATTCTAGACAAGTTTCTTACGCAAACGTGGTCAAATCTAATATGCCAGGTCTGGAGCAGGAACCTATATCGCAATATTCTGAGCCACATATCAACAATCTAGAGACAACATTGCAGACACTTGTCCAAACTATGAACACTTTTACGACCACCATGACATCCATGATGCAGGAAATGCTGAAAATGCAATCCACTATCTTGCAAGCCATTTTAAAGAAATGATTTATTTAAAAATTTGTTTTTGGAACGCGAACGGCCTCCGCCAACATAAAAATGAACTGGAATACTTCCTGATGGATAAGCAGATTGATGTTATGATGATTGCTGAAACTCACTTGACGTCGACAGGGTACTTCAAAATTAATGGCTACGTGTTGTACGATACTAAAGATCCCCGCGGAAGAGCTTGTGGAGGTTCGGCAATTCTTATAAAGAACAGAATAAAACATTATCTAATGAACAACATAAGTGAGGATTACCTCCAAGCAACAAACATTTGCATTGAATTCTGTCAATACAAATTTGTTTTATCATCGATTTATTCTCCGCCTCGATTCTCAATAAAAGAACACCAATACCATAACTTTTTTAATCCCCTTGGAGCTAGATTTTTAGTTGCTGGCGACTTTAACGCCAAACACACATTTTGGGGTTCACGTCTGGTAACCCCAAAGGGTCGCGTACTCTTCAACACCATTGCTCAAATGGGCTTAGATGTACTCTCAAGCGGACATCCCACCTACTGGCCGACGGACCGACGGAAGATTCCCGATGTTATTGACTTTGGAGTAGTGAAAAATATCCCTGTAGAATGGATGCAAGTGGATCCTTCATTAGACTTGTCCTCAGATCACTCTCCTACTATCATTTCAATGCATTTCCCTCAAGTGTGTGGCTCTCCATTTAGAAACATGACTAAGACCCGAGTAAGCTGGATAAAATACAAAAAGTATTTAAGTTCTCATTGCACGGAAAATATTGTGTTGAGAACTACCAACGATATCGATCAGTCGATTGGCAACTTTACCGAGGACCTTCGACGAGCTGTGCATCACGCTTCCACTTATCACGTTGAATGTAGAAATAGGACAAACAGAACTTATTTATCTGAACTCGAACATCTCCTATCAGAAAAAAGAAGAATGAGAAGAGAGTGGCAACTTCACAGGTCTCCTGAACTGAAAGCTGGGCTACGGGTATGCAGAGATATACTAAGACATTTCTTAGAAACCCAAAGAACGGCTTCACTTAGATCCTACTTGGAGGGTCTTGATAGTACCCCACAATCTGACTACTCGTTATGGAGGGCGGCAAGAGGTTTAAAAAGACCAGTGAGAGGAAAACCTCCTTTGCGAAATCCGACTGGTGACTGGGCTAGAAATGATTCCGAGAAAGGGACATTATTTGTGAACCATTTAAGAAATGTGTTTACTAAAAACAACTCAAATAACGTATCTGATTTGCCACCACTCGTTATTAGACCTCCTGTACCTCTAAGACTAAACTTTGGTGATGTCCAAAGCGCTATTGGTACTCTGAACCTTAGAAAGGCTCCAGGTATGGATAAAATCAGCAATAAAATGCTTGTGGAGTTACCTCGTGTAGCTAGAAGAATTATCCTCTTTATCTTCAATGCTATTTTACGCCTAGAATACTATCCTGCAGATTGGAAGGTGTCTATGATCACTATGATTCCTAAGTCAGGGAAGGATCACACCAAAGTAGAGTCATATAGGCCAATTAGCCTACTGCCGACAATTTCTAAACTGTTCGAAAAATTGTTAATGACTAAGTTGATTCCAATTCTGAACGACACTGAATGCATTCCTAATCATCAATTCGGCTTCAGAGCTAAACACAGCACCATCGAACAAACACACAGATTGGTAAATGTGATAAGAGGGTCGTTTGAAGACAAAAAATACTGCTCCGCCCTTTTCATTGATGTGTCCCAAGCGTTCGACAAAGTTTGGCATGACGGTTTAATGCACAAAATAAAATTAACTCTGCCTGCTAACACCCATAAACTTATGGAAAGCTATTTATACGGTCGCAAATTTAAAATCAAAGAAGGCAATTTTTTAAGCCCCGCTCAGCCAATTGAAACAGGTGTGCCACAGGGTAGCATACTGGGTCCTACTTTATATTTGATTTATGCCTCCGACATGCCGTCAGACCCCAAAATCCACACGTCAACTTTCGCAGACGATACAGCCTTTATCAGCGTTCACAAGGACCACCAAGTAGCATCACAGAATTTGCAGAATTACGTTTATAAACTAGAGAATTGGCTAGAGCTTTGGAAAATCAGGGTTAATGAACAGAAATGTATTCATATCACTTTCACATTGCGAAAAGAAACTTGCTCGTTCATCAAAATAAATAATCAAATTATTCCTCAACATAATGAAGTCAAATACCTCGGCATTCACCTCGACCGCCGTTTAACTTGGAAGTCTCATATTGAAGCGAAACTTACACAGATGAAATTAAAAGCAGGGCAACTTAATTGGCTAATTGGCAGAAATTCTTCACTAAAGTTGGACTGCAAACTATTGTTGTACAATGCAATTCTAAAGCCAATCTGGTGCTATGGAATTCAATTATGGGGTACTGCCTCAGCATCAAACATTGAAAAAATTCAAAGGGGTCAAAATAAAATTCTACGTATAATTACTGCAGCTCCATGGTATGTTAAAAATTCTCGAATTCACAAAGATCTATGCGTGCCATCAGTAAAAGTTGAATTTACAAAACACGCGTCAAAGTATGTCAGCAAACTTGAACACCACCCAAACCCACTTGCACGAGACATCCTTAACTTTAGTGGCCATAATCGGTTGAGAAGGAGGGATACCCTTGCTTTAGCTCAAGCGCAAAATAGATGACTGGATCAGTTGATGTGAATTTTTTTTAGTATCATAAAATTTTTGTCTAGCACTGGCTGGGCTTATTATTTTCTTTTTAGTATTAAGATTTGAATACTTATTGTCATTTCATTATATGAAGATTCAATAAATAAATAAAAAAAAAAAAAAAAAAAAAATGTCTTTAATATTAATATTTAAGTGCTAAAGTTTTCGTTCAATTAATTTAATATTTGTATTAGTCTGTGAAATTTCCAAGTTCAAAATTTTTTTATGAAAATTGTGTTCTATTGTTCTTAGTTTTCTTTTTATTGTTGTACATTCAAAAAGATTTTCAACCTGTTTGGTCGTGTTCGTTGTAGGGTTCGGAGTTAAATGGAGTTTTTTTTTTTATTTTTCCTCAAAAGAAACTTTAGACCATTTTCTTTAAGAGCTATTTGGTCACTTAATGGGATGCAAGTGGGGTATCTATATCGTCATTACGCGCTTTATCAAACTTTATTTTCTCTCGATATCTCCGTGCTCTTTCAGCCGCCTTTAATTTTGTTGTTTTACTCTTGAAAATTAAAAAATCAAATCAAAATTAAACATTTTAAGGTATGAAGCAATATATTTCAAAAGTGATGCTCATGAAATATTTGTCTATTTTGATTTCTTTCGTAGGCAATTTATTTCTCAAATTCACAAATTATAAAAAAAATGAGTTGAAACCATGTAAACAATGATTGTCAACTTCAATTTTTTACATTTAATATATTCACTTTAAAAAAAATTAGCGTGAAGCTCAAAAAATGTTATCGCGCCCTTACCATCCATGGTGTTCACTAAAACTAAGCAAATGCACACTTTTTGTAATAGATTTTTTTTTCGCTTTTTAACATTTGTAATATTTAAACTTTGTATTTTCTTTACGCGTTTTACTTTATTTAAACTTAAAATTGAAAACTAGTAATATTACTTGATTTATAAAAAAGTGACGCTCAATGCAAATTGTGGGGACAACCTTTCTTTGCAACGCTAAATTCGCACTAATTAAATTTTGACGACTATAACAAAACACAAGAAAGAAACACAATAATTCGAATAAATGTTGCATATTTACTTTTTTCTTGATTTTATTTTATTTTGTTTACTAAAAATTCTAACGGAGAACACATGCTTTTGTATGGAAGCAGTCAGAGGGAGAAACAAAACACCATTCTGAATAAACAAAAAAAAACAAACATACAAATTTGAGAATTACATTTTTTTGTTACATATTCCTCGCTGATCACTCTCATATTTTTTTTTTGTTATTGTTTTTTTATCTAAGTAGTGTAAGTGCGGGGACACAAAAATTGCGTTTTTTTTTTCTTTTTTTTTTAAATTGACCCATTATAATATTTTTATATTGTATACACGCAATATCAAAAATTTTTAAAGACCAAAAATATGCATGTGTTCTAGTAAATACATACATACGTACTCGTATATTGCAAATGAAAAATGTTTATTTTGTGTTCTGGTTGCTGCTGGAAATATTTTGTATAGCAAAATATTTTTAGAATAACTACAAGAAATATTTCTATCATGAAGTTTGTGCATATATTTCGTTGGTTAATAGTTTGTATATTATTAGTATGTAAAAAGTTAAGTATTATTTTCTTAAAATAGTTTGATAGTTTTTCATTAAAATTGTAAATTATTTTGCAATTTTCTAAATAATATAGCAGTTATTTTAAACTCCATTTACAACAATAAATCTTGCTTTTCTTCAAACTTGATATTAATTTTTTGTATACAAATAAGAAGGCAACGTTTTACGTACTAGGTATAATGTTTATGAATTTATGTATTTTAAATTACTCTGTGTTTTTTACGATCTAAAATTACATTTATACTGGCCTAAATATTTCAATGAATTTGGGAATAAAATTAAATCCTTTAAATTACAAATTCTGATTCTGATGTCATATGTATGAATGTTTAGGTAAGAAGCAAACGAGAATTTACATTTAAATATCTATATTATATGTATGTATGTAAATGGTAAAAACAAAAACTTAGGGATCCGTTTTACAACGTAGTGTTATAAGCTTATTATCGAACCCATCGAAGTATGGATGTTCTAATACGTCTTTAGCTGATATGCGATGAACTGGATCGTAGATAAGCATTTTTTGAACTAAATCGAGTCCTTCGCTGTTAAGATTTTTTAATTGATTTGGTAATTGATTTGTTGACCAACATGGAAAAGTATTTTTGTAATCTGGAAGTGATGTAACGCCTGGCCAAATTTCTTCCGTTGGCGTTTTAAGAATCCTGTGAGAAAAATAAAAACGTTAATTATTATCGCAAATGAATGGTTGTGCATTTTTTGCAATTTCGAGACGTGTCGAATCGAGGCGCTTTGGCTTTGAAATTTGGAAATTATAAAATTCGTAATCTATATAGAATTATCTTTCTAAAAATATTAAAATCCCAGTTAGGAATAAATTATAGTTTCCTCTGAATATTTGGAAGATATAAATTTAATTTAAATTTAAGTCATTTTTAATTACTAATTGTACGAGTCTTAACCTAGTATAGTAGACATGCGTACGCCGCGCACTCTATTTTATATTTACCTAGCTGTACCCTGCGCGCGTTGCTACGCTACCAATTAAAATAAATTTGAAAGAAAGACATTACACAAATATTCAATTAATGTTAAATAATTTTATAATGTTTTCATAAACGCAGTATGCAATGCAACATTTCATTGCATAGAGTTCATAATAGCATTTAGAATATAATTTAAAAATTTTTGTTTTCAGATTCTCTTTAATAGTCCAATAATCTTTATATTTTATGTGATATAAGTTTTTAAATTATATTCTAAATGCTATTATGAACTCTATGCAATGAAATGTTGCATTGCATACTGCGTTTATGAAAACAGCCTTTATCTCATTAGGAGTCAGCTGGTTTGTTTTTTCGAAGATACTTTTAAGGTTGCCAAATTAACACAGTCGTAAAATGTCATGTAAGATTTATTGAATTTATACCATCCTGTTCCTTACTTAGGACAAAATTTAATTACTGTTGATAAAAAATTTAAAAATATTTAATAATTTAGTAGTTTTTGTGCATTTTTAGAAATAAGTAAGTGCAAAATGTAAGCAAGTTTCATCGATAAAAAAGTGGCAACTTTGTTATTTTTATATTATTTTTTGTTTTGCTAACATTTATTTTTGTTTATACCGCGCTCCAATAAAAAAATGTAAGTACATAGATATCTTAAACAATAAAAGGATTTTTTTAAATGCTGTTTTCTTAAATTAATTAATAATAATTACATTAATAATACACCAATATAAACAAACAAAACACAGATTTAAAAAGTCAGCTGTTTTCGAAAAATTAAAACCACGCCGAAAACCGTAAAATCACGTGATTTGCAGAACAGCATCAAATCGTCGGCGTGATTTAAAATCACGCGGTTTTCAGAACACCCCTGATTGTTTGGAATGTAATTTTAGACCGTTTTAATGCTGCTAGTAAGAAACTACAGGGATCACACGCTGATTTATAATCTGTTATCCCAATTTACGGTTCTCTAGCCTCATTTCTTCAGGATATGAGAAATTAACAATTTCAAGAATTTGAAGAAAAGGCCAAAACGCTACTGGAGTTCAGGAATAATATCATTATAATATTCGTCGAAGAAAAACCAGAAAACTTCAGTCAGATGAATCACGGGTCAATGAAAGAGCACAATTTTCTGGACAAAAAATTTTCGTACAAATATTTACTATCCCATTTTGGTTACTCTGAGCTTACAGTTATCCGAACGTAAAAACGCACATGAAAGGCTTTTTGTAAACTTTGATAATTTATATAAAATAGATACATGCAACTGAGTTAAAAAGTCAGGCAAATAAACTCGGCAAAAAGTATCCTGGTGATCTAGAAGAGACATTAGCAAATAAATGCATTTATTTACATTATCAACTCGAAGATATTGAAGATGTGAGTTCTGCACAAATTTTTTGTTTGCAAATTATAAACAAAATTTTATGCATGCATAAAAAATTTAAATATCTATGAAAAATAAGACTGATATGACATACATATGTATAAGTACATGTGAATTCAAAAACGTATGTGTATCTAAATTAAAAAAAATTAATAGGTACACAATAATTAAAAATTATATATATGGTTTTTTATTATCACTTTTGTATAATCAAAAAGGACGGCATGTCAAAGAGTGCCTAGGAAGGAAGCAGGCTTAAATCCGCACCTGTATATGAGCTAAATATTCACTTTGTATGAGAGTTGCCACGCCCACTGGTATGATCCTGCCCAATTTTCCCATGACTATTCATAATATAATCAACGTGCACAAATTTCTAAGACTCTGGCTATTATAGAACTGTAGATATATGATATTAAATATTTAATTTGTATGGGAGCTGACACGCACACTGGTCCGATCACGCCCATTTTCCCATGACTATTCACATTAACAAATAATCAACGTGCACAAATTTCTGAGACTATGGCTATTATAGTACTGTAGATATATGCTATTTGTATAGGAGCTGCCACTCCTACTGGTCCGATCCCGCCTATTTTGTTTCCTGATTATTCAAATCAGTAACATATGGGATACCGCAATGTTTCAAAACTC
This sequence comes from Bellardia bayeri, assembly GCA_950370525.1. NCBI lineage: Eukaryota > Metazoa > Arthropoda > Insecta > Diptera > Calliphoridae > Bellardia > Bellardia bayeri. The sequence continues at coordinate 48,617,954 of OX493265.1, read as the reverse complement.
TTGCTATCACAATAGTCAAGATATATGATTTTATTCAATTTATGTGGGAGGGGCCACGCCCACTTGAAATATATATAACCGAAACCCTAATTTGGACTATAACCTTTCAAATGAAACCGGTTTGGGCCAAATCGGTTGGATAGTTTTAAGGTCTATAGAGGACAAACATACAAACATTGTATTTTATATATGCATATGTATAGATGTATGAGTCGGTATCGGGATACTTAACGCCGCCACACGCCGATTAATCACATAACATAGAGTTATCGCGTTATTTTATTGAGTTACGAGGCAAAAAAAAAAACAAAATAATAATGCGCCATCTGTCGGACGAACTTCAAACTACACAGAAACGCTACTCACGGCCCATAGAGCATGCATATTAAATTTGGTCAAAATCGGTCCAGTAGTTTTCGAGTTTAGCGATCACGAACATACACGTAAATTTTATATATATAGATATAGAGATGTTTGTTGTTGTAATAGTTAGACTAAATAAGCCTCAATCAGAGGGTTCTGGAGTAAGGCCCAGTCCAAGGAATTGAGCTACTTCTACTGGGTTGGTCCATAAATCCATTGGACGAAGTTAAGCTGGACAGTTGATTTCCGCGGCAGTTGTTCTTCGGTTTCTGCAATGGCCGGTGGACGACCTACATGTACGAAATTCATGTGGTATCCTGCGACCGCGGTATTCGTGAATTCTCTGTGAATGTCGTTCAAATACGAGTTTTGATCAAGCGAATAATGTACGTACCTTCGTAGGACTTCCCCTTCTATTCCTCTGTATTGTCAACATGACATTCACCCCTATCGTGAATAAAAATTCCACATGAAATTTGTATCCTTTTATTTTTTAACATTGAATTTTAATAGGAAAAGTGTGAAAAGGGAACAAATTTCATGTGGAATTTTAATTCACGATGGGGGTGATTATGTTCCATTACAGGCAGAACATTCGTTTCCTCATGTAGTTGGTGTTCTGAGGTTATTTACAGGCAGCCTGTGATGGCATTTTTGCAGTTTTGTAAGTTTCTCCACTCAACGAAGGGGCAGCGTAACAACACTTACCGACCAATTGACCTTCTCGAAACTTCCGCTCTGCTTGGTGTACGTGTTTTCTTCTGGTTAATGTAAGTACAGCGATCAGAAACGATGAAATCGTTAGGTAGACAGACGAACTATTATGGGTAGATAGTCTGATTTAGATTAACTGCTGCTAGCCAGGTGTTCGCGCAGTTAGATACCCATAATCCTTTTATTTTTTTTAACATTAAATTTTAATAGGAAAAGTGTAAAAAGGGAACAAATTTCATATGGCATTTTTATTCATGATAAGGGTGATTATGTTCCATTACTGATACATTTTTTAAAATAAATAATCAAGTGATAGAAAAAGTGGATCAAATAAAATATTTAGGATTTATTATTGACAAAGAACTAAAATTTAAAACACATATTGACTATATCTGCACAAAAATAGGCAAAAAATTGTGTTTTCAAAAGAATAAGTCAAGTTTCAATTATAACGGCAATAAATATATATAATACCATAATAAAACCACATTTCGAATTCGGCTCTACAATATTATATTCATATTCATGCTGCAGTACACAACAGATAGATCGACTACAAAAACTTCAAAACAGAGCAATGCGAACCATGGGCCTGTTCGGAAATGCATCACTGCACTGCATTTGATGCGCATATGTGATTAGTTTGCGATGCTGATGCGCAGACGAACAATAAATGAATTGTTTACAATTACGAACGCAGGAATATTAAAAATGAAGAAATTAATAACAAATGTATTTCTTGACTTAGATGAAACCAAAAATGTTTCCAAACTGTGCAATCAGCAATATAAAAGGCGCTTGAAATATAAAAAAGACAGGTATTATTAAAACTTTGTGTTCCAAAAGCAGACAAATCCCGAAAGTAATTAAATATGTTAATATTATAAAGCAATATCCTCCATGTCCAAACGGACTCTCACCAATAGTTTGGAGAATTTTGCATCATTTTTTATTCTAAAAAAAAAAAAATACAAAATCAGTTAAAATAAATTTATTAAAAAAATTTATACAATGCTTCAGCCTTTTTTGTGATGCTTGTTTACTGTTTTCTTGCGCATCATCTGCTTCAGTGATGCATTTTAGAACACAATGCATTTGCAGTGATGCAACCTTTTGCTTTTCCGAACGTACTGCGCATCAAATGCAGTGCAGTGATGCATTTTCGAACAGGCCCCATATTAAAATGCAACAGATACACATCAATCAACTTTATGCTTGAATCCCTAAAATGGCTAAACATAAGACAGAGGCTTGCACTCAACACTTTAAATTTTATACAAAAATTTAAACATGAAGAATCACCAGAATATTTAATGGAACAAATAGTATATGTCAGAGAAGCACAACCATACCAACTAAGAAATATGAACAACTTTAGAGAGGAAAGAATACATACAACAGTAATGCAACGAAATCTTTTTTACAAAGGCCTACAACTCACAACACATTACCAAATTATATTAAAAACGAAATTAATCAAAATATATTTAGAAAACATAAGAAATGCGAAATTTAAAATGTTTTATGTATGTGAAAGTATTATTAATACTAATAAATAAATAAATAAAAAAAAAATAAAATAATAAAAATCCGTGTGGGGGCATAATTATTCAGTGTGCGGAAGTTGGATTCGTCAATTTGTTCCGCCAACGACGCACCTTTTTGCTCTTAAAATTTGCTTTAAAATTCCCAAGGACTAAGCGTGTATCACCATCTAGGAATGTGCTGATATCGGGATGGTAGCCTGTAGGACAGCTGGCCACTGGCAGAACGTAGACATTAAAGAGCTCCAACTCCGTCTCTCCCGATCTGACCCCAATACGTTGAGCTTCAATGTATTGGTCTCTAATGTCCAGATCGAGAGAAAGAGCTCTATAGTGCACGTTATGTAATATGAAGGCGATGCTTCCACCGTTACCTCTGATGCGGTCTTTTCGGAGAACATTATACCGGTACAACTGAGCAGACTGGAATCGTTCGTCACCTGGACCTGTTTGTAACATACTATGTATGCGATTTTTATCTACATACATTATTATGTACTATTTTACGAAGGGCATATTTTTTATCTACACAATCCATACAATGGTAGAAAACTATTGACATCCATAAATTTAGTTGTAAAATGTTAATAATAAAAAATTGAAAATATATGTTTTAAAGATAACCACATAATAAAAAATTATATAAACAATGTTCATATTTGAACAAAGTTATCGATTTAATTATTCCTGGCTTTTATTCACGTATATGCATTTTTCGTAATAGAAATTCTTAAATTTTTAATAAGTGACCTCAAGCTTAAAAATTATGTAACAAAAATTTAATATTTAATATGATTAACAAAATTGTATGAAGTTTGGTTTCAAATGAGAATGGATAAACATAAGGTATAACTATAGGCACATTCCCATAATAGTCGGTTCTATATATAGGAATGACTCGAAATTATTCGAACAGGCCGATTTCCTTCTGACCCGTCAACTAATAACAGCTCGTCAGCAGCATGAATTCCGAAAGATGCACATCACCACCACATCATTATCTGCCATAGTCAGTAGGATCTTACAGTGCATAAACCAGCAGAACGGACTATCCAAGTGGCGCTTAACTTCGACACGTTAGTCACGCCACACTCTTCCAGGACATCCAGCAGTCCACAATGCCCAACAACACAAAGAGATTAATCGTGAATTATCTGAGTGGCACGCAGGCGTTCGTAGAGTTTAGAGACCAATGCTCAAAACCCCGTAGAATTAAACAAGGAGTCCCTCAGGGCGTTATCCTGTCGCCACTCCGGTTTAACTTCCACCTCTCTAAACTCCCATAGCCACCAGAAGGAGAGCGACGGGCCACAACTTTTTTGAGCTTTGCAGCTATCAAAAGTCAGCCTTAAGAACAGTCACAGGCTGCCTTCAAATAGCCTACCAACAGCACCTTTACGAGAAAACAAAGGTTCTACCGGTCAAGGAACATAACGTCATGTTGACGAAACAGTTCCTTCTGGGATATCACCGGAGAAGTCATCCAATCTTCCATATTTCACGACTGGAGGGTCCCCCGAGGCATGTCAAACAGGAGCTACGTATGTATATACTTGGAAATCATAGAGGTATCCATGACACCCTCCACATATTCATCTGTCCCGCCAGACCTACTTCGGTAGTAGCATAATTCATTGGACTGTATCTGGCAGAACCCCCTGAGTGATTAAATATTGTTACCTGTTTTGCTGTTACTACAACAATTAGAGGCTCAACAGAGAAAATATCACTCTTTCACAAATCATATGACTGGAACAACTACAAATTACATTGATTTACATGCATTTCTTGTTGCAAGAGTTACATAGGTTTTTGACTGCAAACTTAGGTTTTTTCCCTTTCAGTTGCACCTCTAGTTATACTATATGAAAATTGAGAACAAAATTTCTTCAAAAATATTTTTATTTTTGTTTAACTTTTATATAAATTTGAATACTAATTAAAAGTTTTAAAATGAAGTATGCCGTTCTTAATTGTGAAAATATAAAAAAAGTTAACAAAAGTTATTTTTTACATGTTGATTTTAAAGAAAAAATAAATTATAACGTCATGCGCAGAGAGGAAATTTTGTTTACATTCTTTGCGCACTCTTTATTATTTGATTCATTACATACGAGGTCTATTAAAAAAATCAGCGCTGAATTTGCTGACTATGAATTAGCAAAAGCACACAAATTTCTGCTTAGCTTACACTTAAAACTTTGTTAGTGAGCAAGCAACAGCACAAAACAAAAATAAAACTATTGACTATCCCCCCTTATTCAAAATTATTATTATTATTAAATTTAACAAACGTTTATTAAGCAAATGTTTATATGCAAATCTGTCTTAATAAACGTTTGTTAAATTAAATAATCGTTTTTGAATAAGGAGGTATAGCTTTACTATGTGATGTAAGCAATTCACTTTAAAAAATTTGCTGCTGCTTAAAACTTACAGTTTTTGAATTTTTCTTTTATGCTTTTGCTGAGCTAAAAACTGTGAACGTTTGCTGTGCTGAAGTTAAGCAAGTCTTAAGGTATGTGTCCACGATCGTCAGATATTACAACGTTGTCAGAAAAATGTGCAGAAATTGTCTAACAACCGCGTAAACTTAAAATGTTTGTCTTCCAACGTTGTAAGAAAAAGCATTTTCAGTACATTGGAAGACAAAAATATTGTCACACATCTAACAATCGTGTAAACACACAAACACTTTTCATTGTCATATGTGCAAAGTTTATGCATCTGCCAATGGCAGCATTGTCATAGAAATTATTTCTAAATGCAACTCTGTATATAAATACATAAATAAACAAACAAGTGTGTATTAATAAAATTTTTGAAAAAAGTGGAAGAAAATTAAAGAATTAAATTAAAGTGTGCATAATAAAATTTTTCAAAAACGTGTAAGAAAATTAAAGAAAATAAAAAATGGATAGCGACATATTTTTTGATGAATCCTGTTTAATAGAGTGCAGATAAAATGGTTCCAATTGCTCTTTTTTGTTCCATGACAATATTTAAAATTTTTAAACACACACACAGAGCTGCAAAACGAATTTGACAATGCCACACAACAATCTGACAACTGTGTAAACTGACAATTTCGGTTGACATATAAATTCGTTGTGTGACAATTGTGTGCAAATGAAATTGTTAGTTTTCTTACAGTCGTGTAAACTGACAATTTACCTTTTGCTAAAAATTTTTCAATGTCACTAAATTGCTAGCACATTGGTAGATATGACAACGTTGTAATATCTGACGACCGTGGACACATAGCTTTATTTTCGTTGTAATGCTTGTGTTTTTTTATAGTGTACAAAGTGTGCACAATATAAAAAACACAAATAAAAAAAAAATAAAAAACATACATACAGTTATGTGAAAAATAATAGTGACAGTTGTATTCACCGTCTTTGGTGCTTCCGTATTCATACAAAATGAAAGAATTAGTGATAAAAGAGAGTTGTTTTGCAATGATTGTAAACGACGTTAAGAAATCCCATTACAATTTGTGTTTTTTTTTCCTTCGTTTCGATAACAAATTATTTTATTTGTAAAGTGCGCGATTTCGGCTGTGAAAAATAATAGTAAATATATATACAAAATAATAATAAATATTAAAAAAAAAACTTTTTTTGTAAGTGAATGAATAAAACATAGCTTCACATTAATTGCTAAATAAATTGCATTTTGTAACTTTTTAGGCAAACATGGTTAGAAGTATGCATTGCGACCACGCTACTCAAAATAATATAAAAAATCTAAGTAGAAACGGAAAATGCTATTAAATGGATTCCCAAAGATGAAACTATATAGAGAAGTATCATTCGATGCGTAAAAAAAATCCATTTTTCACATTTAAACGAATAAAAAATGATTTAAACATTGGCGTTGATACATCATCTATTCGAAAAACACTCATCGGTGAGGAATTTAGAGCCTGTAGTGCAAGAAAAGTGTCATTGTTATCCAAAAAGAATATAAAACAAAGATTAGAGTTTGCTAAAAATCATATCAAATGGGCTAAAGAAAAATTGCGTAACATTCTGTGGTCCGAAGAAACAAAAGTAAACTTGTTTTTTTCCAGTGGTAGCATCATGCCACGCAAATGAATCCAGCAGGATAATGACTCAAAGCATACGGCAAAGTACACAAAGAAGTGGTTCCAGGACAACAAAATCAATGTTTTAGAATGGCCAGCACAGTCCCCTGATTTGAACCCAATAGAAAATTCGTGGAAAGAAGTTAAAAGGGCAAGCAGGGGAAAGTATCCATCAAATTTCGACGAGCTTTGGAATCTTATACAGTATACGTGGAATGCAATACAATTACATGCTCGTTAAAATTTAGTCGACTCAATGCCTGGATAACAAATGTTCCGCAACAAAGACTAACTGCCGTATTTATAAAAAATTAAAGTAGACTTCAAGTGTACTTTAAGAAAATTTTGTCTTAAAGACAAAAGTACACTTCAAGCATACTTTATTTTTTATACATACGGCAGTAAGGCTTTATGCAACAATATTCAGTATAAATATCTATTAAGTTATACTTAAGTTAGTTCAGCAAAAGCATAAAAGAAAAATTCAAAAACTGTAAGTTTTAAGTAGCAGCAAATTTTTTAAAGTGTATCGCTGTGGCTGACTGTGTCAGCAAATAATATCACATAGTAAAGCTACAGTCAATAGTTTTATTTTTTGACTTTGTGCTCTGCTTTTGCTTGTGTATTTTCTTCTAGTAAAAGTTAAGCACATATGTACTTCCTGAAAAGGAAGGCCGAGATGTCAATGACGATGCTCGTCCTGGTCCCCCGGCAAGTCAACAACCGATGAAAACATTGAAGCAGTGAAGAAAATGATTTTGGATAATCGTCAAATCACTATTAGAAGGGATGCTGATGATGTTTGCATATCGTTCGGTTCATGCCAAGCAATTTTTACGGATGTTTTAGGCATGACACGTGCAAAAGCGTAGATTGTTCCAAAATTGTTAAATTTTGAGAAAAAACAACGACGCATGGACATCGCTCAGGAGCTATTGAACATCGTCAACGATGATCCAGATTTCCTCAAAAAGGCCATAACTGGTGACGAATCATGGGTGTATAGCTATGACATTGAAACCAAAATCTAATCATCCCAATGAAAACGTCCAGAAGAGCCAAGACCGAAAAAAGCAAGTCAAGTTCGGACAAATGTGAAGGTATTGTTTTCATCATGAATTCTTGCCACAAGGTCGTACACGTTCAATAAGGAATACTACCTTGAAGTTATGTGTCGTTTGCGCGAAGTTATTCGTTCGAAACGCACAAAATTGTGGAAAATCCAATTATGGATTTTACAATCATGAATTTTTGGCCAAAAACAAAACCGTTATCATGCCTCAACCACCGTATTCACCGCACTTGGCCCCACTGACTTTTTCCTCTTCTCAAAACTGAAGACACCGAGAAAGAAAGCGTTTTGCTACGATTGAGGAGATAAAAAAAAATCGAAACAGGAGCTATTGGCGATACCAAAAAGCGCGTTTCAGAAGTGTTTCGAGGATTGGAAAAAAATATCTGAGGGAGATTACTTTGAAGGGAACAAGATAGTTATTGATGAATAAATAAATACTTTTTGAAAAAATTAAAAATAATGGTTTTTTTAATCAGACCTCGTATGTATGGGTAAACGTTTTCCTAGTTAGACAAAATGTATATCTGAGCTTTAATGAATCATAGGAGGCACTGTAGTTATATGTACTATAAAATATTCAAATTTTTAATTACAAACATTTTCCATTAGATTTTGTATTTGTTTTTAGAAAGTTCTGTAAATTACAATTCCGTTGTAATTAAAAGCAACATTTAAAATTTTATAACAATTTGTTTTGAGAACTTTTCCCCTTTTTGAACATATGTATTTCCAAAATTCAGAACCTATGCGATATTTAACAATATTTACTCAAAAAAGCGTAACCACTATTTTTAGCGCGAATTTGTTTGACTATGTTTAACCTTACAAATGTTTTGTAAGAGCAATCATAATAAAATAAAACTAAACTTATATTGTGATTTGTACTTAGGAAATAAAATGTTCCAAATAAACACAAGAATTATAACAAATTTTATTTAGTGGTTACGTCTTTTTCGTCAAATATTTGCCATGTGTGACCGTGCCTTAACGTACATAAATATTTAGCATACAAAAATGTTAACTCACACATTTTATAGTTATTTACCTGAACATACGGAATAGCTGATCGATTTCAGAATCTCCTTGAAATAGTGGTTTCCTGGTAGCCATTTCAGCAAATATACATCCAATAGACCATATATCTACTGGACACGAGTATCGCGGAGATCCCAGCAAAACTTCAGGAGCTCTGTACCAAAGAGTAACAATTTCGTGGGTATAAATACGTACGGGAATACCAAATGAACGCCCAAGTCCAAAATCCGCTACTTTTATTATACCATTTTTGTCTATCAGTAGATTTTGTGGCTTTAAGTCACGGTGCAAAACCCTTCTTCGATGGCAGAATAAAATAGCGCTTGTAATTTGATAAAGATAACTTCTTACAAGCTCAGTGTCTAATGTTTTTTCTGTTGGCAAAGAGTCCATATACTTCTTCAGGTCCATAGACAGGAACTCAAAAATTAAATACAAACGATTTTCTTCCATTAAGACATCTTCAAGACAAACAATATTCGGATGTTTTAGTTCTTTCAACAAAGATATCTCCCTAAAAATTAATGTAATATGGATTTTTTAGAAATTTATATTCATACTCGTATATTTGTTCTCTTTAAAAGTTTTGGTGTTGCTAAAATTCTAACAGCATTTTTGTCTAATCCAAAAGAAATAAAGCTTTGTAGGTATTTCTCTGCATATTAAACTATTACGTGTATGTACATATGTATGTATAAACAAATACAATTATTATGAATGTGGAAATAATCATCCAAATCGGTCTGTTACACTTATGGAAATATTAGAATACGATACACAAAGATTTGATCTTAATCTGTAACATTAAACAAAACCACATATGTAGGTATTTTATTAAGTAAAATTATTGAAAATAGTGATATGTATTGATAACACAACTTAATGATCTTATCTTGCAATTATTGTATCATGCTTCAACTATATACAAAAGTAATAAAAAAAAAACGCTGAGATGTTCTCCTTTGATATTTACTTATAAAATCCAGTGTAATTGTTTTCTGGTGTAATGGTATGATGCATTATTTGTAATTCATGTTGCCTTGGACCTTTTTTGGTCGAAAAACTAAATTTCATGATTCAATATTTGCAAAACCAAATTTTTTAAAAAATAAATCAATTTAACTTCTACGCCCATTTTTATGCGACGTGTAAAATTGTTCAAATAAATTCACTAAAAATGAATCGTTCAAACTAATATAAGAAAAATGTGTACCTTATTGCTGTGGATGGTATACCCTCATCATCGGACTCTAGACGAATTTTTTTCATTGCAACTATTTGTCCAGTTATTCTGTTGCGTCCTTTGTATACAACGCCATAGGTACCTTCACCTATTTTTTCAATTTTCTGAAAATCCTCCATTAAAATTAATTCTTTCTTTAAACATCCACAATGCCGCCAAGCTTTTCAATATAGCAATGCTAATTAGTGAAGTAAATACTGTTTTCTACACAAGTACTGGTTACTAGTTATTATTAAAACAAACAGTGATGCCAGTTTTTCTATGCTTTTATATAAGGGATGCCAAGTGCTAGTGGGTTTTAGAAATACCACGATTTGCTAGGAACACAACTGGGACGAAAACGAGTTTTTGGACGCGAATATTCGTCAGAAATGAAAATATGAAAATACACACAATAATGGCGTCGGGTGAATTCGTTATACGTGGCTAACTCTGAAATATATTTATTTATATTTCTTACGGCGGCGGAAGATGAACAAACAATACGGGCTGACCATTTTTGACTTAAGTTAAGTGAATAATGTTAATTTTTACTTTGGAACTCATCTAGATCGTGACATAGCTTGGATTTTAACAATTTTTTTTTACAGAACTACATTAACTTCTAGACCCAAAAATGCAAACATTTTTGCCCGCTCTCGTATGGTCTAAGAGTTATTTACCTTTGAAGTTTACAAAAATGCTGATATCTCGAAAATTAACCTATTTAATGATAATTTATGTTGTACATATAAATTTTTGTAAAAAACTCTCCAAGCTTTCATTTAGTCCTAGCTAAGCATATTACAAACTGGCTGACAAAAAAATTTTTATTTTACTCAGACTTTAAAAGTTCGCTAGTGATAAAATTTTGCAAGTGATTTAAAAAAAGTGACTAAAACCGACTTAAGCCTAATTTTTAATTCCTAAAGGCATTTTTAACATTTTATTCTTTTTAATTTATAACATTTCATGAATCACCACCTTTTCTTTAGATTTAGGGTAAAGTGTTTAAAAAAGTTTGTATTTTTTTAATGAATAATTTTTAACCCTACATATCTGCCGTATTTTAAGTCCCACGACTAAAATATATGTAATATGTATGTCAAAAGAAAGCTTGGTAAGTTCTCTACAAAATTGTATACATATGTATATGGGCAATTTCACGTTAAGTGACCCAATTTTTAAAATCGATGTCTTCCGATTTGGATGAAATTTGCACCAAGGTTAGTACTATTGGATAGTAGGCCAGACACAAATTTTCTATCAGTCCAGAACTGCCGGAGTTAGAGGGGGTCAAGTTTGGACATTTTGGTCATACAGGGTTTTCTTAAAATGAGTGTATCTCTTCACGTATTGGTCCTAGCAAAAATTGTCCAAAGGACTTTAGATAGCTATTTCTTCAATCATTCCAAAAATATTATTTCTTAATTTTTAAATTTTTTTTCTTAATTAATGGGATGCGAGGTGGATATATATCAAAAAATTATTTTTAAACTCAAGAATAGGATTTTTCAATATTTGGCAAATGTATCATTTTCATTTTCCTCCATTTTTTTTTATTTATTTTATTCAAAATGGATTTTTTTCCCCCAAAAGAAACTATAGACCATTTCCTTTAAGAGCTTTGTGGTCACTTAGTAGCAAGAGGCATATCTATAAAAAAATATTTTAACTCAAACAAGTAAGAGTGCTATATGTATTCGACTATCCCGAATCTTATATACCCTTCACCTTTGTTGTGGATGCATAATTATATTATGCATAATTATGTCGATAAACACGTCATCTGTTGATGATTTTATTCGTAGCAATATTAATACACTTTGTTTGATCAACGCCATCTGATGATGAATTTGTTCGTAACAATATTAATACACTTTGTGTGATCAACGCCATCTGTTGAGAAATTATTCGTAACAATATTAATACACTTAGTTTTTTGATGAAATTTTCAGAGGTTGTCTCGGATTTTTGCTCATATCTCCGTTATTTATGGACGGATTTTGCTGATTTTAATAGCAAACTTCTAGAAAGCATGTCTGACAGAATTATTGAAGATTTGGATCCCGAAGATATCTGGGGACTTCAGAAAATTGATTTCAAGAGACAGACAGACAGATAAACGGACATGGCTTAATAGACTCCGCTATCTATAAGGATCCAGAATATATATATACTTTATAGGGTCGGAAAATTTTATTGTGGAAATTACAAGCGGAATGACAAACTTATATATGTATACCCTTCACCATCATGAACCAACTGTAACGAACCTTTTTGCTGGGGTATATCTCGCCGATTACCCGGGTTCACTCACAATAAATTTTATTATTTAGTTGAGACCTCGTCAAAAAGAAAACAGACTGTCAGTCTTATTAATTTTAAACCATGCCTTTATTCACGTATGCCATTACGGTACTCCTACAACGGCGTTTATGGTTCGACACTATCATCCAGTTACATGGACAAACGATCGTCGTGCGATTGGCCTGATTAACCCCGTAAACAGTGGTAAGTCTATACGGTATGCGCTCACAAATGCCCAGTGAAGCCACCAAACGACAACGAATCTGCGGGACAACTACGGAAACGCTGTGACGGTTGACTCGTAGTCATATACCTGCGGGACAACCACGGGCACACTACTACGCTTGGCTTTTGATGTTGGTGTAGTACCAGATTGTACTATTCTGAGACCCAGTGAAGCCACCAAACGACAACGAATCCTTAGGATAAACACGGAAACGCTGTGTCGAGTGCCTCGTAGTTGTATACCTGCGGGACAACCACGGGCACACCACTGCGCTCGGGTTTTGATGTTGATGGAGCACCAAACTGAACACCTGCGGGACAACCACGGAATCTTCAATTTGGGGCTACACTAGCACCACTACAGACCAAACTAAGAAAACTACCAAAGTATACAGCGGGACAACCACCGTAATATACAACTTACCTACCAATGTGTTCAGCACCGACTGTTTACCGACTGATCAAAACTGACTGACCTTCATGAAGGTGAAGGGTATAAAAACAAAGTTTTTGAATTTTACCATATGCACTAAATTTTTTTTCTTTTTTTTTATCAGCCCTGTTCTGTAAATCGAATCGTTTTAAAAAACGAAAATTTCTAAAACCGAATAAATCGCTTTTTGGTGTTCTGCAAATTACTCGTATTGATATGATTCGAAATTAGGTTCGAATTTTTAGTTAAACGTCAAAGTCAGCTGTTGATGAATTAAAATTTAATAGTTTTAAAGTGTTTGTCATTAAAATTTAATGTATAATATTCAATATTATTACAAGAGTGTTGTTTATTCAAATGCCTTTTATATTCTCTATAAAAAGTGTTTTGTTCATTAAACTTTTTTTGTCACTCTTAAAGCAAAAATATGTAGAAGTTTTAGGGTGCTTTTAAAATATATTTTTTTTTAAATTCAAATATATTGAAATACATGCAATTTTAATAGAATAAATAAAAAAGACTTCATATTTTATATTGCACTTGTTTTTTTTTTTGTTATTTTTGTAGTCATTTATTAAAATAATTACACATTCGGTTTCCTTTCGACTAGGTTTGTTTACTCGGTTTCAAAACGAGAAAAATTATGTGAATTCGGTTTACAAAACACCAAAAAATGTGAATTCATTTTAAAACGACCAATTTACTCGGATTCGGTTTACAGAACAGGGCCGAATATGTTTTTTATTTTTTTTCTCAAAGAAAGCTTAGTTCTTTTCTTTTAAGAGCTTTGTGGTAACTTAATGGGATGCAAGTGGGGTATCTATAAAAAAAATTGCAACTCAAAGAAGAAAGTGTATTTCTATTATTTATTCTGGTCTATATTACAACTTATTTTAACCATAACTATTGGTTGGAACTGTTACTTTAGCTCTGTTCCGGTAATAGTCAATTTTCCACGACCTTTATATTAATTTACATAAATTCTATTTAGTGAGTATGCATGCCAACAATTCAGTGTCGAAATACAACAAATTGGACTGAAAAGTTTCATAAAAATTTGATTTTAAAATACGCAATTTGTCTAGATTTAAAAATAAAATACATTTTCAATTCTATAAGGTGTATCTGTCTGTTTCTTTTATTTTTTAATTGATATTTATATAATTGAATAAATCCAACAAAATAATGTATTTTTCGACAGTTCTATTTTATTCTATTACAATTATATTGCTAGTATTCACACAACGTATGTTTAGATTTTTTAGACATATCTTAATAATACCTCTATCTGAAATAACATAGCTAGAACTGGAACAGAGCATTTATATCAGTTCGTTTTCCTGCAGGATTTATTATTTTAAATATTTTGTTTAAATTAAAAAAAAAAATAATAAACAAAAAAGTTAACATTTAATTTGAGTTTAAAATTAATAAAATGACTAGATGAGAATTGTTTATAACAGACACAATATTTTATTTAAACAGAACTTAAACTTAAAAGTTGTCATTCACAATTGAAAGTTATGCAAGAAGGAACAAATATGTATGTATGTGTGTAAAATTGTTTGTCACTTACATCTATTATTATGTTAAAATTTACAATTTTTCTTGGCTTTTAACAAATTGTACTTTTAAAATAAAGAATTATATTTTTTTTCTAGTGCATTACTATTGTATTTTATTTACATACGAATTTTATTTATTTTGAAAACCTATTTGTAAAGAATAAATTTTTTTACGACCTAGTAACTGATTCCATCGGTAAATATTTGCTTAAATTGTGAAGTTGTAAATCGCTTTTAGCACTTTGTTCCACAATGGTTTCATTTGTAGTTTCTATTGAAGTTGCAATACCTAATGAAGTTGGCTCCGATTTCTCCGTCAGGAACCATCGTTTTTTATTTAATAAAAATAATAACATTAGTGCTGGCAGATGAATCAAAGAGAATCTGAAAAGTTTGCGAGATGTTCCACTATCTGATTTTTGATAAAATTTGTAAGCTGCAATGAGATAAAAAATACTGGCAGAAATAAATATTATATTACAAAATAATAATACATATACAATAAATAATAATATTACAAATTTAATTAATAAATAAATAGTATATTAAGATAATGAAAATTTTAAATTTATAAAAATGTGTCTTATTATAAAATTAAAGTTAGTTAGCCTATTGGCACAGTTAAACAAATGTATCGAAGTAACTTTAGAGATAAGCATGTAAATGGTTCAAAGTGTCGGAAAAAAATCGCTCGCTAAAGCAATGATGACAGGCTCTTAACTGTGTAAGAATCGGAAATAGAAAAGGTTTTCATTTCAGTCACTCTTTGTATACATATATATATAAATAAGCAAATAGAGTGCATTTACATGACCTTTGCTGATTGGGATCAAGAAATTATCATATACAATGTCATAGTTGTGCTACGCGCTGTCCTGAACCCATGTTGGTGTGTTTGGGACCGGGAAATGATCCAACATAGGAATTTAAAAAGCTTTTTAATCGGGCTGTATGATAATCCGAGCATAGCGGATTAAGTTGATATCTACATTGTATATGTATATAGAATTTTTATACAATTTTAAAATTGGAATTTGTATACAGTGGCGGCGCCTAGCTTATTTTATACAGTGCATTTTTTGTTTTCAAAGCTCCATAAAAAGAAAACTTAAAGGAACTTAAACAAGAAATTGGTGTCATTTTAAAGAAAATAAATTATATTCTAACAAACAAAAATAATTTTTTTTAAAAATTTATGTACATTTAAAAAAACAAAAAAATTCTAGTTTTTTCACGTCACATTTGTGAAGAGAAATATTCCACATCTGTCACTGCTAATATTAAACATTTCATATATTGAAAATATTGGAATTAAAGTTTCTACAACTTTATAAAATAGTTGTAGACGCCTCTGAACTGGCACTATAAATTGCTGCCCTTCATATCCCTCATGATAAACAAACACACATTTCATACCTGGTCAATAAAATTAATGCAATGATTAGAATAATGTAATAAATATAAAATCCGAAATTAGTATAAAAAAGAAAAGAAAAAAAAATATATATATTTATCAAATCTATCCATTAATATTTTACATTACTCCAGCATGATCGACTTCCACAAAAAGTCATCTAAATAAACTTTAAAAGAAATTCTTCAAAACAAATAGTTCAAACAGATTTATTAAATTAAGTAAATGAGTAAAATAGAAATAAGAAAATATTGTCACACAATAATTGTAAATTTTAAAATTAAGTGATAATTTTGTCATTGTTAACTACTTTCGTAAAACAAAAACGGAAATATTATGTGTGGTTTTTAAAATTCGGTTTTTTCAAAAGCTAGTGTTCTTTTGAATTATATTATATAAGTAAAATATGGCTTAACTTACCTAAATAACAAAAGTATCCGTTAAGAGGTAATGTTTCCAGAGCAAACCAGTAATTGGTTACGTCTAATATTGGGGCAATACATGAAAGGGCACAGATAACAAATGTATATCTTAATGCCGTTCGTCTACATAAACCAGGGTTTGTAACAGCCATCATCCGATAGCCAGCTCTAGAATAGTCTTGTCTTAGGTTCCACGATAATGCATTAAAATGAGGGAACTGCCAAGCATACAACAATCCAGCTAATATCCAAGCTCCAGCATCAAGTCCACCACAGCAACCTGCCCAGCCCATTAATGGCGGAATAGCTCCAACAGCAGACCCCACCCAGGTATTTAGTATTGACATACGCTTCATTGGAGTGTAAATTGATGTATAAAGGAAAAGATTGCCAAGTCCTAAGGCTGCCGTAAGACTATTTACACCGAAGTATAGCATACTTAGTCCAGATACTGCTGAAACCACTGCAAAACCCACCGCATGCAACGGTGTTAGTTGTCCTGTTACAAGCACGCGACTTTTTGTTCTCGACATTTGAGAATCAAATGGAACTTCATGATATTGATTTATGGAATTTGCAGCTGCTGAAACAAGACCAGTACCCAAAGAACACAATAAAAATGATGCAGGATCAAATGGTGCTGGAGCCATTGCGTAGCCACCCATTGCTGTTATTACCACAAGTGCTAAAATTACAAATACAAATAGCTAATTTTAGTTTGTGAAAAACTATTAATATTTTCATTAGAATTTAATTTAACAAAATTTTAATTTTTATCTATTCTATTAAAAAAATTTAAAGTTCTTAAATTAATAACAATTTTGTGTTATACTATTATTTACATCCATATTTACTATTATGGATATACTTACATGTCAATCTGAATTTTGATAATTTCTTGTAGTAACTTAGAAGTTTCCCTTTTTCTAAACTTGGACTGGGCTGCCAAACATGTCGGGTTACTTCAAGACTGTTTATAGCAGCTCCATTCTCTTCGGAACAATTAGTAACTCCATTAATTTCGCCATTCTTAGTGAAAGAAACTTGTTTGGAGTTTGCAGAATCTTTGGAATAAGTGCTAACGTCATTTTTAACTTTTTCAACACCACCTGCGAAGTTCTATACAAACTGATTAGAATGTTTACATAATTTAAAACTAAAATATCTTACGCGTAGTGACTGCTTGTAAATGTTGTTTAGAAAATAAACATTTTGTGTTGATCTGTTAAGAACTAATTTAAACATACTTCCAATTTAATAACTAATATAAATAAACATATATATTTTATATTTATATCATTATTTTTTATTTTAAATTGTTCTGTAGCACTAGTTTTCAAAATTGTGTTTTCTTCCGATAGTAAATAACGTGGGAACGGTGATGCCATATCTGCAGAACTCTTGGCCTTTATAAAAGGTAGCCAGATTTAAATATTGAAAGCAATATTGCCAATGCCTCAAAATTAGTTTTCCCATACACCACTAAACATTTTAAAACCTGTATTATCGGCATAGCCACCATGCAAATGTATTTCCTTAAAATGCTTCTACAATGTAGTGTACTTATCATAATAAAATGCACTATACCAGAAATAACACAATATCATGGTGAAATTAAATACAAGGTGACAGCATTGCTACAACAATTACAACAAGGCAAGAACAACAGGCATTTTTGTTTGTGTAATACTTTCGTTACTGTCAAAAACATCTGGCATAAAATAAAGAAAACAAACATACAAACATGGATAAAAACAGAAAACAATAGTAGTGAAAAATTGAAAGATTCCCTCTTGCCACGCGAACAGTATGCTCGAAAGGTGAACAATTGGCTGACTTATCAAATTGCCAGCAATGACATCATAAATCGTTGGACATACCCCTTAGTACCTGATATGGGCATTGTCGAACTGAAACAGATGTATATCTTCCACAAAAATAATATGTATCTATAAAAGCCCTACGTCTAGTTTGGTCAAGGTGTCACTGGGCGAAAATGTGGTGGTACATAAAAATAGTGTTCAACGTTGACCTTCTTCGCATTTGACCTTCTGTAAATATTTTCCGCATAGAATCAAGCGCTAAATTTGCTTAAAGGAGCCTACATTTTAAATCTTTATTTTCAGATTCCAATTGGCGAAATTTTTCTTGATAATTTGTTGATACTGTATCAAAAATTGAAGGACTAAAAGTGAAACAGCAAAAGCAATATTAGAAGCTCTTCAAAAAATAATAAAATAGATAATTTATTAATATAATTAATTATATTATTATATAATTTAATTATGTATATATATAAAAGGCACAAAAAAGAAATAAGTACATTAATGAAATTATTGATAATTTTAATCACTTCTCAGTTTGAGATTCTTTTTCTCTCTGAATTTGCCCATGACACTTTGAAGCTGCAGTATTCGAAAATTCTTCCATGGAAAATAAATGTAAGCCATGTGAAGGTTTCTCTGATGGATTAACTTCGGATGACATTCGAAATTCTGTTGGGCATGATAGCCCTAAAGGCACAACACTATGCATTGTTGTTTTGTTTTGCTGCTACACTATTGGCATAGCGTTGGGCATTAACAAACAACGAATTCCCGCAGATATAATGTCGGAAAGTACCACTTCCAGCTACTCCTTTTTTACGGCATAAGATGCAACAACGCATTTTTCTGCAGCAAAAAAAAATCTTTTTTAAAGAGGAATCTTAACATTTATCTTACAGAAAAAAACTAACACTTTTAGTAAAACAACTCAAAAAACAAACACACTATTTAATATAATATAGTTTTTTTTAACACTTTTAAGCTATTTTACGCAGATAAAACGGCGAAAAAACTAAATTTTTCAAAAACAAAATAATTTTGTAACGTTTTTATATAAACTTTGACTATTTGTAAACAACTTTTTGACATTTTCAATTTCACCATGAACAGAGCAAAAGATAATCAGCTGGCGCTATGCTGTCACCTTGTATTTAATTTCACCATGTATATACCTAAATACAATATTCGGCTGTGCCGAATCTTATATACCCACCACCAAATCACATATTATGGGGCGAACTTCATAAAATATTGTACCGTAATTTATTTTCTTTTATGTATATTTTAGTAGAATTTCATCTTAAAAACGATATTTATTAGAATTTTGTGCATATTCCAGTTATAATCAAGAATTTCGACTTTGTTTATATTTTTGTAGCGTGTAACATAAAGCTATTTACTTTAACACACAATAAATTAAGTAACAAAAAGGATTAGGAAACTGATTTTGGTTTTTTGAAATGTCAAAATTGTCACCATTATATACTCTGTGGTTATTCTCGGAAGTAGCAACTTTGGCCAATTATGTGCCAACTTTCACAAAAGTCAATAGGATAATTTTTACATATGATACCCGCTGGAAGTAAAAAATGAAGGCTCTGATTAAAAAAAAAATAAAAAAATAAAGTCGTGAAAAATAAAAAAAAAAATACTAAAAAAGACAAGTGGAAATTAAAATACTTGTAAATCAAATAGGTGCTAGAAAATAAAAAAAAGTTTAAACATTTGCTAAAAAAAATGACTGATTGCAGTACATACAAATCAGTAATTAGGGGAAAAACGGAGATAAGTAGCAATGGTGTATACGATAAGATATACTAATGCACCAAGAAGTGTTCTGGCGTTGATCAATACTCGATCGGAGTGTTGGAATCAAGCAATTTTATGAGATTCTTGTATGAGGACTGTATGCAATACATAAGGACTGTTGATCTTTTATCGGTGAAATTCAAGATGGTGTACGAATTAAGAACAAAATTTAAATGAATACAAACGCGAATTTGAAACTGCACTGAGACAAAACGAAAGTTAAATAAAACAATTATTACAGGCAATAGAAAAACGTTATGAAATAAGACTTGAAATAATAGATGACACACCAAAAGCTTGTGAAAAGAATGTTTGTAAAATTAAAAAATTGTAGGGTAACATAAAAGACAATGAAAACCAAGAATTGTGTATCAATATAGAACAAACAAATGTAAAGATGTGCAATGAAATAAAAAAAGATAAAGGAGACAAATGTCAAACAAAAAAATTATAATTTTCTAAAGCAGTGAAAAGTAAGGCAAGGTTTATACGATGAAATTTATGACGTCTATTTTTATAAATACGACGTTGTTTTTTGCACGTAATTTTTTTACAAATTTTAATTTTTGTTGTAGTCAGGGTTGATTTTCTTGTTGAATCTTCTTTACTTTATTGTTCGTATTAAAAAAATTTCTTTGTCTTTTAACAAATAATTTTAAATTATGGACACAATGTACGCACTAAAAAAATCACACATATAAATAAATAATTACAGAAATCCAAACAAAATAATTATTTTTCTTGTTTACAAAATATTCACCTTATTTATTTATTTTATTTTCACTTATTTAATTTCTAAACGAACCTTTCAATTTAAAATAAGAACAAGAATAAAACAGAAACAGAAATGAGTGTAAAGAGAAATATGAAAAAAAACATGAAAACAGAAATCGTGTCTATTTTTCTACCCCGCTTGCTTCTATACACCTAAATAAAAATGTAGATCCAGTAAATTTTAAAATAACAAATATTGAATACAGAAGAAATGGTACATTGTGATACAAAGTGAATATATAGATGAAAGATAAGAAATAAAAACGGCGATTGAAAACTTTTGTAATTATTTATTTAATAATTATGTATTTGAATGTTACAAATAGAATAAACAAATATATTTTTTCTTTAAATACAAAAAAAAATTTTACAAATTTCAATGAAAACATAATTTACATATTGAAGAGTGTATATAAAACAAGTTTTACTAAGTATTTCAATAAAAACAAAATGAAAGTTATGAAGTAAAAGTGCCAAATGAGATCGAAATGTCTATTATTTTAACGGGTATGAGTTTTAAAGATCTAACTAAAAAATTAAAAAAAAAAAAAACAAAATAACATTTTGGAAAACAATAAAATTGAAATTATAAAAATATACGAGATTAAAAGAAACAATAGGATCGTATTTAACGCAAAATTTCAAATTGATAAGAAAACATAGTCAAAAATATTGTCGGCTTAAAAGCTCAATATCGGATGGGAAAAATGTAGAGTTTTTGATGGAACGGAAATATTGCAACCATGAGTGAAGAATGTCCAGTGTACCAAAATAAACTAAAACTAAAAAAGAGAAGAATAGGGTTAATCGATTAACAATTAAAGAGTATACATGGAATTTACACAAACATACAAGGCCTAACTAATAACTTTAACCAGTTGGAAGCAATCACAAGTACCGAAAAATTAGATTTTATAATATTAACGGAAACGCATCTAGCAGATAGAGTTGATGAATACGAAATACAGTAAGAAGGATATCATCAATTTGCAACATTATCAAACTCGACGAAACAATTGAAGAATTTAATGAAAAAATACAGATATAATTGTGGCAGGAGACTAACGTTGATTGGACCAAAGAAAGTAAATATAAGAGTAAATTAGAACAGATCATCAATGATAATGGATTGATGCAGGTGATAAGAGTATACAAGAGTTACACGAAATTCAAGAACAGTAATTGATTACGTAATAACTAATAAAATAAATATAAAAGTAACCAACAATGATAGAAATAGCATATCCAATCACGAAATAATTGAAATTAAAATAAATGATAAGAAAGACAAACATACAAATAAAAAAGAAATAGGGTTTTTTAAATACAATAAACGAACATTTTAACGAGAAGTTAGATAGATATTAAATGTTGATGATAACCAGGGGGCTTATTCTGTATTGCGATGCGAAAGTCATATCGATGCGCAAAAGAATTGCAATCCGAAAGGTATTTTGTATTTAGGGGCCAAATTACCGCATTCGATATCGAGTAAAATTTATCGTAATTTTCTTATTTGAGATTATGGCATTCGATATCGAGCAAGAAATTTAGTACATTTTATCATAATTTCGATATTGAAATCATTTTTCGACACGATAGCTCATTCGATCACGAATGCGGTAAGTTGGCCTCTGTAAGACTTTCGCATTCGCAATCGAAATTCTTTTCAGTATGTGGCAACACAGTTCCAAAGTAAAGAAATAAACGTCAAATTTATTTGGTTTGTGACAAGTTTTACAAGTTGAAAAAATTGCTGGTTTTAACTATTTAAAATATACTCGTATACTTTAATTTACAAAAACAAAACAAGAAAAATTGTGTTATTCCCAAAAATGAATTCTGTTGCACTATAGGTTTACATATATTTATTTTTCAGCTTTCTAAAAAATTTTAGGTTGAATATTTCAAATTGGCGCGTCTTGGTGGTCTTATTGTTCGTCAATAAAAGCACAATAAGTGCTTTGCGAATACTGTTTTGTCATCGAATGAATTTTGCTATTTTTGAAATTGTTTTCGCAATTAAGAATTCAATTTCGCATTTCAAATGCGATTAAAGAAGTACTTTTCGCAATAGAGAATATATATATGCTATAGCAACTGTTCGCTTTTATGTATTTTCGAGTAGTATTTATTTTCGCATCGCAATACAGAATAAGTCCCCAGGAACTAATAAATAATATGAATCTTTTTGACTAGAACGTTTAGAAAAAATAATAAAATATAATATAGCTATAGCCGAAAATACATATGCAGCATGGAATAACTATAAAAGTGCAAGAAATATATACAAATTAAAACTCGATAATGAAAAAAATAAATATATTAATAGAGAAATAAGCAAAACCAAAGATCAAAAACAAATGTGAAAAATATTAAAAACCAACCCCCTTATTCAAAAACGATTATTAAATTTAACAAACGTTTATTAAGACAGATTTGCATATAAAATTTTGCTTAATAAACGTTTGTTAAATTTAATAATCGTTTTTGAATAAGGGGGTTAGTTCTAAAAAAAAAAAACAGATCCGTGATTCAATCTGTGCTATTTAACAATATAGAATATTTTAAATAATTATCTTGTGAAAGTAGAGATAATATAGAGTATATGCAATATAATAAAGAAATAGATGTGATAAATGCTAAATTCAAATTTCATGCAATATCAATTATAGAACTCAAAAACATATAAAAGCATAAAAAAGAAATTGGAGTATAATAAAGTAAATATTCATATCATACTCGATAATTGGAGTTTATTTGGAGATATTATGCTGAAAATAGTAAACACCTCGATGGAAACTGGAGTTTTTCCCGACAACTGGAAAACCTCAATGATAACACCAATTGAAAAGGTTACAAAAACAAACAAATATGAAGAATTTCGTGAAATAAACTCCCTAAAAGTATGTAAAATTATATAAAAAATTGTTAAACTGCAAATCGAAGAATATTTAGAGGGAAACAATATACTATCGAAATATCAATCCGGTTTCGCAAAAGTTTTTCGTGTGAAACATCTATGAACTATGTTATAAATAGATGGAAAAATATTAACAAAAATAACAAAATCATTGCAATTGTTCTCGATTTTAAAAGAGCTTTTGAAACTATAGATAGAAACATTTTACTACAAAAACTATACAAATACGGAATACAAGATAACGAATTAAATTGGTTTGAATCATACTTTTCTAATATATTACAAATAACGAAAGTAAATAACATAAAATCGAACGAGATCAATAACGAATATGGGGTTCCACAGGGAACAATCCTTAGAGCTCTACTATTTATTATTTATATAAATGATATGCCTAATGTACTTCGAAAATGTGAAATAGTGTTATACGCGGACGATACTCTAATTTTTAATGAATCAGGATGATGAACAGTGCAATAGTAATCTAATGCAAGATATGATAAATATAAATATGATATGATAAAAATAAAAAAAACAATAAAAATTAATAAATTAAAACTCAACGAAAATAAATCAAAAATAATGCAAATACATATGAACAATAATTTGATTTATAATCGAAAAAATGGACAAGATAAAATACTTAGGTTTCATAATAGATAAAAATATGAATCAAAAGACCATTTAGAAATATTTGCAAAAAAAATGGAATAAAGATTGGTTTCTTTGGAAAAATAAGAAGTAAAGTAAACGGCATGCGGCCGCGGTAGGCAACAGTATTACCAGTGAATAAAAGTTGTGTTTCTTTACAAAATTATTAATCTGGCAATGCTTTGAGAAGCGGACGCGCGGAAAAGTAGAATTTTGTTCAACTTTGCGCTTAAAACGATGTTGCCATACACATGTATATAATATGTGACATGAGTTTAGTTAAAAATAAAAAAAAATAAATATTTAGTTCGTTTATTTGATCTTTTTTTAATATTTAATAGTTTCTTCTTCTTTCAAGCAATAAGGTCAATTGAATTTTATATACAAATATTTAATTTATTTATAAATATTGGAAATTAATATATATAAATAAATTAAATATTTGTATATAAAATTCAATTGACCTTATTGCTTGAAAGAAGAAGAAACTATTAAAAAATAAATAAATTTTTTAATACTTTTTACACCATGTACACAGTAAAAAAACGTTTATTTAGGAATTTAATTATGTAAAAAACAAATCAATTTAATATTTTGACCTTTGCCGCTTCAAATATGCCACGCATTCATTGGCATTCCACTATTATACACATGTTGCACAAATCCACAAATAGAGAGACTACAGACTTCAACTTAATACATTGACATTTATATACCAAATGAAGATAGGGAGCACACCAGATTCCATATACTGGAAGTTTTTTCAACTATGTGACTCAGTATCATTTGGCAGCCTAACATTACATATTCTGTCTCTTAAGATTTTTATACTATCTTCGTATGTGGTGTTATTCTTAAAATCATTTTTTTTTAAACGAGGATCAAGAATAGTGCTTTCCGCATACAAATTGTTGCGCTCCAGGTTGCCAAAACGCATTGTCATCTCTTTTTGAAGCGTTTGTATCATTTGCGATATTTGTGACTTAGAGGAGTAGCTTCTTGAAATAACCCGTTGCACAATATTGTAACTTACATTCTATCTCCGAAGTTACATTCTTCTCCGAAGACATTTCTTTGGTAATTTCGTAGAACGGCTTTAAAATTGGTATAATGTTCCCATTCATCTAACGACAATGCCACGTCAGGTCTATTGAGGGAAAGGGTTAAAATTACAGCATCTTTTATTTTACATAGTCTCTCCCGCATATCAAAAGTCGAATTCCAGCGTGTGACGACATCCTGCTTAAGTTTTAAGTCAGGAAGCTTCATTTGCTTTTGAGTTTCCTGTAGCTTTTTTAAACCCTGTGTGCTTTTGTGGAAATATTCCACAATTCTTTTGGCTTTAATTATAATTTCATTAACGTTCTTTAATGCATTTTGGACCACTAAATTTAAAGAGTGGGCAAAACATCCAATTGCTCTCCATCCTCCTAGATTTATAGCTGCAGTAATGTTTGCTGCGTTATCACTTACAATGGCCGCAACTTTGTTGGTTAATTCAAACTCCGAAATCACTTTTTTTTAAGGAAATTACACAAATTTTCACTAGTATGCCTTTCATCATACTGTTCGCATGATAACAAATGCGATTTCAAATTTGTGTTTGAGTCAATAAAATGGGCTGTAACTGCCATGTACATAACTTGCGTTTGTTTTAAGCTGAGTTTAGACGATATGTTGAATCAGCATATATATGCTAACAGCCATATGATTAAAATTAGCAGCAAATTCCTATGTCATATGTTAGACGTTTACATGATATGTTGAAAGTAGCAAATTTTTTGATGTCAGCATATGTCAGCAAATTAAATGTCAACATAAGAGTTAGCATACGATTTTTGTGTTTATACGATATGTTGAATTGTATGTGGTGCTACATATGCTGAGTCGTATAAACATTTGTTTGTGAAATTATTCAGTTTGACAACATTTTTTAATTATTATTACAGAAGTTGAATAATAATTAAAAAATGTGTAATGTGTAATATTTGAAATAATAAAAATAATATCAATAAAAAAAACATAAATGATGACGTGGGAGGAAATTGGTCTAGCTATTGCTTGTACAGTGCTGATTTTGGATGACGATGAAGTGGAATTAAAAGCAAAAAGACGCAGACTTTGGCAAAAGAAATGGGTAGAACGACGAGAGGAAGAAAGTTATTGTGTAAAATTATACACGGAATTGGTATACAAAATAGAGCACATTTTATTGTAAAAAACAGCAACAATAATAAATAATAAAATATTGCAGAACTTACCAACAAAATCGAGCTAAATTATACACTAAATATGCAAATAATGCACGAAAACATGTAAAACATTTATAATAATTTATTGTTTATTTCCAGAGACCTGTGTCGATTAATTTGAACAATGCCGCCGGCCAATATAGTGCGTTTTGTGTTCTTGTGTGTGTATGTTTGTAGGTACATATGCAACAAGAAGTGTATTTACATACAAAAAAAAAAACTATCGGCGGCTGGGCTTAAAGGTCGTGATACACTATCCTACACAATCGTACGATCTAACCGATTTCTATCACACTCAAAAAAAAAAATCGTAACAAAGTATGTCATAGGTGCCACACTATTACACAAAAAAGATGCAAAAACATATGTTTTTGTTAATGTAAACAAACGCAGCTTTTCGCCATTCAAATAAATATTTTTGTTCAATTATTGTGTTGATATATGTGAATATGTATAATAAATTGTATAAACTATACAAACAATTAAAAAATTTTAAACGTCTTTCCTTTAGATTATAATTTGTGATTTAAGTCAATGAAGCCGACATTGTTGTTTTCTTATCTACTTTATTAGAAAATACAACTCTGATCGCATAGACACTATCGCATATGCATATGAATTTGCCATATGCTGAAAAGCTTGCATACGCTTTTCAACAAATAACATATCTGTCAACATACGCAGGAAATTTGTCAAACACTAATAATATGCTGTTTACACGATATGCTAAAATCACCAACATACGTTTGTTGGGATTGTTAACAAAGTGTTAGCAAATGTTGTTAAACATACGTATGCTGAAAAAATTTTGCGTTTACACGATATGTAAGCACTTGTAACAAATTTTTCAGCATAAATATGCTGATTCAACATATCGTCTATACTTAGCTTTAGATGTCCATCCATCGGTTGTTAAACAAACTGCAAAAGCGGGTGTCACTTCCGATTTAATTATATCTAAAATTTCCATATGTGTAGATGGCAGCAAATTATACGAAATTGTTTTTCGAGTTGGTAAGGTGTAGCATAGACAATTTGATACTTCCTCTATGAGCTTTTTGAACTCTGGTTCTTCCACTATTCTTAAGGCGTGGTGTCCTTTGGCTATCATCTTAAGCACCTGTTTGTCAATTTGTTCAACTTTTTTTATTTGAAGTGGTCTGCGCAAAAACTGAGTCATAGTCTGTTGCTGTTGTGATATATGTGTGATAGGGACATCACTTTCCACGCCTATTAAACCCACTGGCGTTGACTCTTGCATTTCAATTGTGATTGGAGTTAGCGAATGTTTACTCTTCAAATGTCGAGTTAAATTACCTTGGGAGCCACCAGCTGTACTCAAGGAAGCCTTGCAATATTTTCACTTTGCTCGTTGTTCGCCATCTTCAGTGAAGTGAATCCATAAAGGACTATATTTCCTCTTTCCAGACATATCAAAACTTTTTTAAAAATTTGTTGCCGCTCACTTTTTTTCACTTTTTTAAACTTTTTTTTAAATTAGCACTTAAAATAAATTAAACTTTTTACACTAACACTTTTAACTTCACAAAAAAAATCAAATAATTTTTAATAATTTACTCAAGGATCGATTTTGAGTAAATTGTGTTTAAAAATTAAATTTAACCGGCATACACACTAATAAATTATGTATATTTTTAAATTTTTATAAATTGAGGGTAATTGTTATAGTTGAACTGTTAATTCTTGATATATTTATTTAGTTAGGCATGCATGCAGCGTTATCATTTGTCAAGTTTTCACTTTTTTTCAAGTTTTTTGAGATGCCAAAAAGTTTTAAATTTATCGGGTAAAAAATAAGTTTTTGAAAAAATATAAATATGTATTTTATTTTAATATATTTTTTTTCTTAAGTCGGTTTTAGTAACTTTTTTCAAATCACTATCAAAATTTTATCACTAATAGAATTTTAAATTCTGATTTAAAAAAAATGTGGCGGTCACTCCTATTTTCGAGTGGGCGGGGCTCCAAAGTTTGTAATATATTTAGCTATATGTTGAAAACTACATTTTTTTTATTAGACGATATATATATCAAATATATAGGTATTTTAAAGACCTTCCAACGATTTTGCAAAATTATTTTCTGATCCGAAATTTTTTTAAAAAATCTAAAAAATCCGGGAAAAAGGTCTATATAAGAAAGTAAATAAATATTTCAAGTCAAGAAATTATGCTTTAATTTAAGGTATAACATAACCATATAGGTAATATAAATCCGAAGATATATAAGAACGATTATGACATTTCACCATAAAAAAAATACAATCTGTACTATGCGAAGCCGGTGTTCTGTATACCATGGAGGAGAAAATCCTTCCGCCCGGCCGTTAGCCGGCAATACAGGAAATTTGTACAATGCGAAGCCGGTATTCTGTATACCATAGAGGAAAAAAATTCTATCCTGTATACAAAATTTTGAAAAAATGTGTTTTTTTAATTTTTCAGATCTTATAATTCTATGATTATAGTACCTACAGACACATATAATACCTTAAATTAAAGCTTAATATCTTAGCTATTTATATTAATAAACTAAAATAACACTTACATAGATATTTATTTTAATTTTTATCGATATTAAAAAAAATTCGGGTCAAAAAATATTCTTTTCGGATTTAACTCATAGTCGGTCCATATTTATAATCATGATATACATCGTTGGAAAGGTATTTTTGATACCTTTAATCTAATGTATTACAAATTATCAGACACCCAGTAGTTCCAGAGATATAAGCCAATATATTTTCAACTTCAGGGTCCTGCCCCCTCGAAAATAGGCGTGACCGCCAACAAATTTTTTTTTTTACGAGCAAAGTCACTAAAACCGACTTGTTCCATGTTTTTTATTATATGCTGTTTGATTTTAAATGGTTTTTATATTTATACCCTACACCACAATAGTGGGGAGGGTATATTGGATTTGTGCTGATGTTTATAACGCCCATAAATATTGGTCCAACACCCACCTTAAAGTATACCGATCGGCTTAGAATCACTTACTGAGTCGATTTAACGATGTCCGTCCGTCCGTCTGGCTGGCTGGCTGTCCATGTAAAGCTTGTGCGCAGAGTACAGGTCGCAATTTTGAAGATATTTCGATAAAATTTGGTACGTAATATTTTTTCAGCCCAAAGATGGATGGGATTGAAACTGGTGGAAATCGGTCCATTGTTTCACCTAGCCCCCATACAAATGTCCTCCCGAAATTCGGGTTTACCGGTCATAAATCTTTGAATTATGCAAGTATGCAAACAAAATTTACCACAGATGAGTAGTAAATGAAGCTAACGCTTATCTACAAATTTCGTGAAGATCGGTCCAAAATTAGTCGAAGCTCCCATATAAGGCCCACTTCCTAAAATCACTTAAAAGAGCATAACTCTCTTAAAAATGTTGGTATCCAAATAATATTGAACACAAATGTATTTCATGTGTATACTAATAATACGGTACAATTTTATTGTGATCGGTCCGTAATTAGTCGTAGCTCACATAAATGGCCCACTTCCGAAAATCACTTTAACGATCATAAATTTCTTAAGAATGTTGATAATCAAATAAAATTCGACACAAATAATATACAGAAATGATGACACCTAATAATGGTCGGTCCGTAATTAGTCGAAACTCCCATATAAGACCTTCCCCGTAATCAACTTTAACCTCCATTAATGGTTTAAAAGTATTTATATCGAGATAAAGTTTAACATACACAATATTTATATTCACAAAAATCATAACACTATATTTTTGGATGATCGGTCCATAATAGGTCATATCTCCCATATAGTGCACATTTCTGAAAAACTGTTTTATACATATACTGGGTGTATATGGTCGGGCTTGACCGACTATACTTTCTTACTTGTGCGATATTTAAAATTGTCGATTGATACACAGATTATTTAAAGGATTTCGAATGATCGATTTGCATCAAAAACGATAATCGGATATAATGTTGCTTCAGATATTTTGGTTGCTAGGGATCTATGTATGTATGTATGTATATGTTGCAACATTTACTAAAAAATCTTGTGTCGCAGCATCAGTTTTGCCCTATGTTATCTTTCTACTGAAGAATTTGTTATCGTTTCGTATATGTATTTATTTTTCAATTTAACCCTAAAATGTATCCCTAAAAAGTCCTCGAGTTTAGCAATACAATTTCCATAGTAAAGTTACAATACGAGTTTCGTGTGAAATTATGACTAGTTCTTACAAAAAAAAACATATTTTCAACTGTAATGCGCAGTGCGCGCAGAATATTAAAAAAAATAGTAATATCACACTCAAATTCAGAATTAAAATAAAATTAAGCTTTTAAAATTCGTTTAAATTAAAAATAACACAAATCAACGGAATGTGTTTGTTAAACTCGTGGAATAAAATATTATATATCGATTAACTAACCAAGTGTTTAGTAAACAAAGGGCATGGAAACAAATTTATGTTCATAACTGAATATGCCATTTTCATCTTTTATTCGCATGTACGACGAGTATTTATGTATACATTAAGTACCATTTCAAAACAAGTTAAGAAAAAATTGTGTATAATAAAATCAATGGAAATTTATAGATCTAATAATCACTAATAAAACTGAAATACCTACACATTTAATTTAATACAATAAAAATGTACCCATAAATAATAATAATTATGTAGATAATTTAGATAATGGTGAAATGTAAGTAAAATGTATGTCACACATTGCGACTATCATTAATATTAAATATGTATGTACATACATATATGTATATGTATGCAGGTGTGTGTGGGTGCGTTTTATGCTCTAACTCTCTCCCACTGACTGTCTTTCTCAATGGAATAGAACATACATATAAAGTACATATAAAGTGCGAATGATAATTGATAAAAAATCAAAGCGGATGTGTGTGTATAATTATCTATATGTAGATACATATGTATGTATGTGTCAAAGAGATAAAAAGGATGTAAAAAATTTTTTGTTGTGCCGAAATATTTTATTATGTTTTTGACCTAAGACAAAAAACTAATAATACATATTTAAAATAAATGGCCATTATCGAAAAATGTGTGCCTGCTTTAAAAATAGCTTTAGTTCTTTAGTATAGTATTGCATATGTATTTATTTTGTACACAAGGTACACAGGGTATGTTCAGATTGTGCAAATATTTGACGAAATAAAAAAAAAACTAAAATAATGCATTGCCTGTAATACTACTACATATAAGATCTGAATTAATTAAATAAGTGTTGAATTAAACTATGTAAAAGTGTATTCAGTGATATTTGCAGAACTGAAAATAAGGTATAATTCTACTGTATTGTTTTTGTGTAGTTTTTAGAAATTCTGATTTCAAGCTGTAATATAAAGGGTATCACATAACTATTTAGCCAATAATTTGATAATAGTGTACAGTGTGTACAATAGGAAAACCCCCCAATAAATTGTAGCAATATCAATTTCTGTATAGTTTGTTGCATTTTTTAAGGTTCAGTTAAGTTTTTAGTTTTTTTGTTAATTATAAGATGGGTATATCAGTATATGTTTAATTGGCAATTTAATAAATCAGTCTATATCGTTGAATGCAGGAGAGGAAAGACTAATTCTCATGCAAAACCGCATTTATCCAGTTCATAGATTAACGATCAACTAAGAAGAAAACTATGTACACATGTAATCGGAAATTAAAAAAAAAGTCTGGTATATTTAATGACGAAGACAGCCAAGGTTAGGTTAGGTTAGGTTAGGTTAGAAGACCGGTGTGAGGTTGTCCCCACACCATCACCCAGAGACCAATACGGTAACTATAAATTAACTACTTTTCAACTAGCTATAAACTGTATTTATTAAGGTAACTATAAATAACCTTGTTCATAGCTAGCTATAAAGGAGCTGGTTTCATGTTAGCGCCTAGTTAGTTTTTATTTAGTTAAATTTTCATTATATAAAGTAATCATCATTATGGCACAATGCTGAACCTGATATACAAACAATAAAGTTATATATTATAGTTATATATTATATATTGATCCTAATAGTGGAAGGCCAATGTAAGCGGCACGTGGCCGCGGACGGCAGAAGTAAAATTTTTTCAATTTTGCCGCTTAAAACGATGTTGCCATACACATGTATATAACATGTGACATATGAGTTTAGTTAAAAATTAAAATTTATTTCCATTTTCCTAATTCTTTTTACACAATGTACACACTAATAAACGTTTATTTAAGCTGATTGCCGCATTCGGCCGCATGCCGCTTACATTGGCCTTCCACTATTAGGATCAATATAATTTTTAGTGAATTACTTAGTTTCATCAACAATAAAATAAAAAAGCTTTAAAAATTATTTTATTTATTTATTATTATTATTATTTAGATATGTAATTATTATAATTTGGTCCATAAATTTAGTACACAGGCACTTTATGAAATTCAGAAATACTAACAAACATCAAACAAAAAGAAAAAAAACAAAAACATACCTCTAGTATTAACAAAAATAAAATAATAAAAATAATTAATGAATTGCAGATTTGCAATGGTTTTTTCATTAAAAGTCCACTCCAAATTTGGCCGGGGATGGCCTGTATTTAAAAAACCAATCTCTTAAGTTTTCTTTTAATGTTTTTTTACCTGCAAATTCTTCATTAGAGTTATAAGCACTAGCACATTCCACATCAGCTTCATCAACATACATCACATGATCAGAAGAACAGATGAATTTAGATGTACCATCACTTCTACATTTTTGGCAAAAAGTTTTTTGGAAAATATTTCTCTTTCTTTTTTAAATAACCTTCTCAAGTGTCTTACTTGAGCCTCTCATTTCTTTACGAGGAACACAAATCTTCAATATAGTTTTTCGACCTTTTTAATTATATAAGTATGTATATTGTGTATTTGAGATCGAGCTTGAGGTCTCTTCTTATATTTTAACTGCCGTATTCATAAAAAATAAAGTAGGTTTGAAATGTGCTTTTAGGCAAAATTTTCATACAAAATTTTCTTAAAGTACATTTGAAGTCTACTTTAATTTTTTGTGAATAAGTCTGCTGATTTCAAAAAAGTTAAATCAAATTTTCCTGAAGAAGATACGCAACGGAGTATCGAAATTAACAAACTTATGCCCTTATTCATAAAACTTACAACAGGTTTATAAGAGGTTTATAAAGCAAATATGTATGTTGATACCGACCTTTAAATTGAAATACAATTTCGTAACACTGTCCCCCGCTTAGGCCTGTTCATCCCGAATAGGTACAGTTTCACCTTTTTCATAGTCAGCTAGTCGTTGTAGATGTGCAGCTTTCATTTTAGACCTCGGGCTCTTATATTTCTATAGACCACGCCGTTTAATTTCTTAATTACCAAGTATGGTCCATCCCAGTGAGGTTGTAGTTTGGGAGACAAACCTCTCTTTCGTTGTGGGTTATACAGTAGTACTAGTTAGCCTTCATTAAATCCTTCAGAATTCGCCGCTCGATCATAACTGGCTTTCATATTGTTGCTTGTCATTTTAATTCGTGTCCGCACCAATTCATGTATTTCGTTAAGGTCATATTGCTCTTGGGAAAAGTTTTGATATTCCAAATCACCAGGCAATTTGAGCTCAGTTTCAAAGACGATTTTTGCAAGTGTTCTAGAGGTGGAGTCGTAAAATTTTTGTATGTGTTTATCCCAGTCCTTTTGATGTGCACGACCACTTTTCTCAAATATTCCTCAAGAGTTCGATTAAGTCTTTTGACCATGCTATCAGATTGTGGATGTAGTGGAGTTGTTCTAGTTTTTCTTATGCCATATATGTACATCACACATTTCCTTGAGTACAGCAGATTAAAAATTTCTTCCCTGGTCAGAGTGTAACTCCAATGGAACACCATAACGGCACACCCAGTTGTTTACAAATTCATCTACAACTGTTTTAACTTCTTGGTTAGGAATAGCATATACCTCTGGCTACTTACTGAAATAATCCATAACCACTAGATCACTAACACATCCATTGAAATTCGCTCAAATAGCGCACCTGAGTTGTACTTCTAAAGTTGTCCACGATTTCTTTTTACTGGACCCTTGGCTGCTATGCATTGTGGGTAATTTGCTATCCAATCGGCAAGTGTTTGTTGACAACCGATCCAACAAAACCGATTTTTTAACTTTTCTAGAGTTTTTTTCACGACCAGATGACCTCCGCTGGGACCATCATGGAATTATTTCAGTATTTCATTTCATTTACTGTAGACTATTCCATAGAGCCAATATGACTTCATTAGCGGACTTTCGGCCGCAGACCAATTTTCACTGGAATCTTTATGGGTTAGACGAACAACGATGACGCTTTCCTTTACCTCGGCTTTTGTGCAATGCTTATATTCTATGTTGCACGGGCGTCTTGAGAGCGCATACGCATTGCCATGTTTTCTACCTTTCCTGTGCTCTATGCTAATATCATAAGATGGAGCCGTTCCATCCAACGAGCCAATTGCCCTTCAGGTTCTTTAAATTGCAGCAACCACCTCAGGGCAGAATGATCGGTTCTCAGTTGGAAGTGCTGTCCATACAGAGACTTATGGTAGTGCTTCACACACTTAACTACTGCTAGGAGTTCACGTAGTGTTACACAGTAGTTTTTCTCAGGCTTCGAATGCACTCGGCTGAAGTAAATAATGTTTTCTGTACCATCGACCACTTGTGAAAGCACACCGTCTATTCCGTATCCGCTCGCTTCACTGTCTACCACAAACTTCTCTTCAGGTATGGGATATGCCAAAATTGGTGCCGTACATAATAGTTCCTTAAGCTTCTGGAATGCTAGTTCTTGTGATTCAGTCCACTGGAATTATCGCGACTTATTGTTCAGCTCGTGTAGACTTGCTGCCACACTGGCGAAATTCGGAACAAAATGTCTGTAGTATGTACAAAGGCCAAGAAAACTGCGCAATTCGTGAAGATTTTTCGGACGTGGCCAGTTCTCTACAGCAATTATTTTATCTCTATCTGTTGATATGTCATCTGTTGATACGCGATGCCCCAAATACTTAACTTCTTTTTGTAACAATGCACACTTCTTTACGCTAAGTTTTAGGCCAGCTGCTGATATAATTTTTAAGACTTCTTCCAGATTTTTCAGGTGTCCATCAAAAGTCTTTCCGATGACAATTATGTCACCGAGGTACACCAAGCAAGTTTTCCAGTGAAGACCTTTCAACACATGTTCCATTAAACGCTCGAACGTGGCCGGAGCATTACAGAGTCCAGATGGCATAACATTAAACTGCCATAATCCATCACAAGCACAAAATGCAGTTTTCTCTTTGTCCTTGTCCGAAATTTCTACTTGGTAATAACCACTTTGCAAAACCAATGTAGAGAACCATTTTGTTCCTGCTAGCATGTCCAGAGTATCATCAATTCTAGGTCACGGATAACTGTCCTTCTCGGTGACGTCGTTCATCTTTCTATAATCGATACAGAATATGTTGCTTCCGTCTTTCTTTTTAACTAAAACCACAGGCGAGCTCCAAGGGCTTGAAGATGGTTCGATTACTCCGTTCCTTTCCATTTCGTTTACCAGCTCTTCATTTCGCTAGATGAATAGTTCTGGGTTCCTGCTTTATTGGTCTTGCTTCGCCAGTATCTAGTTTGTGTTTTGGAATTGTTGTTCTACCCTGGCTTTGACCTTTTACAGCGAAAACGGAAACATGTTTCTTCAGAAGTTGTTTGGCCTTATTTTTATCTGGCGGCGCTAGTTTTTCTACCCATTTCGATACGTATTCTGCTGGTAACTCTTGTTTTTTGGTGGATTTATTTGCAGGTTCTGGATTTTCCTCACATCACCGCCTCTGCTAAGGCACGTTTACCTATTTCGGAATTCGGCCTGACGACTTTTTCGTAACTGGAGAGGTTAAGCTCTTATAGGAACCATTTTTCAATGCAGGGGTTAACGAGAGCTTTTGCTGTTATAAGATCACTTTTTATTTCTGAAGGTTCTACCACCCACAAACTGTTGTCCTCACAATCTTCCTCCACACGAGCCATACTAAAGTTTCAGACTGTAGTGATAATTTCTGACGCTCGATGGTAACAAACTTTTTTACTGGAGCCTTACTTTCATATCCGACGTCAAGGGGTTTTTCAACATTCCGCCAAATCATTACTTTTTGCCCATATGAAGATATATGTCGGCAACAATAAATACATGATTGACGGTAATGTTGGCAATGGTTAATTTCACATTTACTTCACCATAGACAGTGGCAGGCTCTCCTGTTGCTGTGCGTAAACTTACCCTGCACAATGGTTCAATTATTTCTTTACTAAATCAGGTTTGATAATAGACTGCGATGCTCCTGTATCTATAGTAAAAATGTGCTTTCGACCATCAACCAGTAAGATTGCTTATGGAGATTGTGGGAGCCAGCTCTTGCCCCGTAGTGCTAGCTCGTTTTAGTTTAAAGGTGATTCTTGTGATAATTGATTATTTGCCTGCCGTTTGTTTATCGATGGCGAAACAGATCTGGTGCGTTTTCTCGGCGCTTTACAGTTTTGCTGAATATGGCCTGAATACCAGCCTCTTTTATGTCATTTTTAGTGATAACCTTGATGTTTCGCACCTTGCATATTTGCGGTTTAGAAATTATTTTTGCCGTTTCTTGTGCAAGCGCGAATGAGACGGTTTCTTCAAATGATGACTTTCGTGTAGCACACACTGCATGTTTGAATTCAGGATCATGAATGCCATTCATAAATGCCTCGATCTTGAATTGATCCAAGAGGTGATGATTTTTTCCTGGATAAGCCAGCTGTACCAAACGTTCAAACCCACCGCAAAGTCCTGTAGACTCTCATTGGCATTCTGCACTCTACCACGTAATTCCATGCGGTATAATTCTTTCTTATGTTCGCCACTATACTTGCGTTGTAGTGCATATATTATGTCATCATATATTTCTGATGCACATTGGTACGCTTTCAACAACTACAGCTGCGTTTCCTTTCAACGCCAGGATCAACCCTAATATGGTGTTCAGACATGCATTTAAATTGAGTCAATTATTGGTTAATTAAAAAGTGTTCACATATGCTCAATATTGCTAATTTAATTAGCGTTTGACAGCAGCTGACAAAAAAGAATAAATTTACAGTGCACTCGGGAAAACGTCAACGCTCGTTTTCGTCAACATCCCAAAACCTCAACCCTTTTTTTACATTACCTACTCTAAAATTTTATGAAATAAATAGAGAGAAGTCTCTCTTCCAAGTGTTGGAAAGAAAAAAAACAGCAGAAAAAAAATTACAGATTTTTTTTAAAACGTCAACAATTTGTTAAACGTCAACACCCGCGGTTGAAGTTTTTCCGAGTGCACTGTATTTGGTTCTAATATTATAATTTTCATTTTATGTTTGAATTGTATCAAGTCAGCTAATTGGGCCTATATTATTTAATGTAAATAAAAAACTTCTTTACATGTTTTCCAACGTTTCGTCAATTTTTTGTTGACTTCATCAGGGTTACGTCTATTTAATTAAAAATTATAATACATTAATAAAAAATAATAAATACACCAAATATTTTTTCCTTTTAGACTTACAAATTTAACAGTCATTTTCACATTAAATTAAAATTAAATAAATTTTACAAAAACCAAAGAACATATTAAACACAAGCAATAAATTAAACCACAGCTTAAAAATTAATATCACAGTTTGAAATTATATTGCAACTCTATAGCTTGTATTTATATTGTCAGTATCCTCCTTCTTGTTCATAGTCCTTTCTATTTTTTGTTGTATACGTAAGCTTTCTATTGTGTACCTTTTCTTTACTCCACCCTCTATGTCTAAAATTTTTACGTCATCAAAGTTGATTTTATGTCCAGATGACAGAATATGTGTTGCCAACCCTGTTGATTCCCTAAGTTTTGTTTTGTCGTTTTTATGTTCAATCATTCTTGTTTGTAATGATCGTTTTGTCGTACCTATATATATCCGATTGCATCTCTGTTCGTCATTTCCCATACATTCAAGTTCGTACACAACATTGCATTGTTGTTGTTTTTCGATCGGTGCTTTTACATTTGAAAAAATTGTACTGAGTGTGGAGTTAGGAGTATAAGCAAAACATATGTTTTGTGATTCTATTGTTGTTTTTATATTTTTGTTGTCTGTTAAACTAGGAATAAATCGTACACTGAAAAAAATTTTTTCTTTTCATCATTATTTTGTGTACTGATATTATTTTTTAATTTTAGCTGCGTTTGTTCAATTAATGAATAAATGAGTTTAATTGGAAAACTATTGTTAATTAATAAATGTTTTATATTTTTGACATGAAATTGTTGATCACTAATATTTAAAACTCTGAAAATAAAGTTTTTTGCTGTATTAATAATTTGGTGTTTAGGTTGTGTAGAATTAAAGTTCATTAGTCTTCCTGATGATGATTCCTTAGCATACCAATCAAATGTGATCCTGTTATTGTCCCTGTGTATCTTAGTATCTAGATAGGCAATCTGTTTATTTGCTTCCAATTCCGTGGTAAATTGAATTTTGTTGTGGTAATTATTTAAAACATTTAGTATTTCATCCTTGTCTTTAATTTTGATTATCGCTAATATGTCGTCTATATATTTAACTATGTACTTAAAATGGATATTCTTCTTCCTTAATTCATTTATCGCTTCGTCAAGTAGGCTATCAAGTATTATATCGGCCACTGTAGGAGAAAGAGGGTTGCCCATAGGCATTCCAAATATTTGGCTATAAATTTTCTCATTAAACACAAAATAATTGTTATCGGAGAGACAAAAATTAAGTAATTTTAGAATTTTCAGCCTAAAAATATTCTCTATTAATTTAAAAGCGAAACAACTGTCATTTTAGTTATTACTAGTCACAGGGTTGTATTTTTAATTTTAACAATTATTTAACAATTAACAATTAACTCTTAATGAAGGAATTATCTTAATTGAAATTTTGTATGGATAATTGAATTCAATTAGGTGTTAATTAAAAAATGTCAGTTAAAAATGCATGTGTGAACACCATATAAAGCTTCGTCCTCGTTGCTCCACAGGTTCCTAGCCACTATCTTAAACTGGAATTTAAACACATTGAACGGAGTGGTGCCATCAAAACAAGGGGCCTTTATTCTGCTAGAGGTTTCTGGAATAATTCGAACTGGTCTATCTTCGCATTGAAGATTATCAGGCATGTTCTGAAAATCACTTTTTCGTAAAGTTATTTGTTCTGTGCACAAAAATTATTGAAATCTCGTGATTTAAAACCGGCCATACAACAGCCTAATGATTTCAAATCACTTAGAGTTCTTCAAGCATTTTCCATTGAACTCTAGTAATAAAATTATCACATACACATAAAATCATTTGTTCTTTATTTGTTTTTGAAATAAAACTAACTAATTTATTTGTAGTTGCACGAGTACATACCCAATTTCTTCTTTATACTCAAATTTATAGGTACCCATGTCGATGCCACGTAGCTGGAATTCATATATCAGCTTCTTTTGTAATGCTGCTTTATTACCTCCAATTTACTCAATTCTCTCTTAAGTTGCTCCACTTTCAGATCATCAAATTTCATGACTTTTTTTATGCAATCCCACTTTTGACACCAATTGTTACGTTTTTACCTTCTAAAAACGGTTGTTTATTTCCTTTAAATAAACCGGATTCTTTTTAATTGCAAAATAAATGCGTCAAATAGTTAGAAGAAAATATAACAATCTTTTTTTATTTAAATGTACACAAAAACAATTAAAAATGGACACACTGTCTTTTTACACACTTATATTACGGTTTAAGAACACACTTAGAGCTAGTTTTTTACTTGTCAGTTAAACTCAGCTTAACACACTGTTATATTTAACCTCAAATATATTTTGCCGGGATTTAACTACTGATTGTGTTTATCAGTAGTGGATTACCTCCTGTCAATTTTGTTAGCATTGCCGTACTGTGCAGTCAAAATACATATGCATTCCTCTTAATTTTTTATATAAATATGGCAATATCTTAAATTTTCGCAAAAAATCAAACCAACGTATCCTAAGGAATTCTAAAAATTACAATTTGCAATTGTTAGAAATGAATTATTATTTAGTTTTTTAGAGAATTTTTTTTTTTAAATAAATTAGTTTTGTTAAGCGAAATCTTTGAAAGAATTCGGCGTCGGTATAAATGCAGAAATGATTTGGATGTGTGCTTATTGTTCGTATCTTTCTAACAATTGGCATATTTAAGTTATTATATGTGTTTGAATCACTTAAATCCTCATCATCACTAGAATTATCCATTTTTTTTAAACGACAGTTTAGTAAATTTTTTTTCACCTGTTGAATTGTTTATTTTATTTTTAAGCTGTTTGTATTTTTACATTTTATATCTAGGTTTATCTCACCAATGATGCTCAGTTAAACCTAGATTATATATCAAATAAATAATAACTGAGAAACACAATTTTTAGTTTAATCTAGGTTTAAGCGAAAAATGTAGATTATCTCTATCCCAAAAACTAGCTCTTAAAGTTTTAGAACACTTTGATGTTTACTAGAGCTGTGTCGTTCATTAACGAACGGGTTAAAATGAACGGATCACTTCATTGACCGAAATGAGCCGGTCATTTAACTGAACGATTTTCGTTCAGTAGTGTACAGATTAATTTCGTTCAGCTGCTGTTTATCAAAAGACAAGAAGAAAATCACATTCAATAAGGGTTGTATTCAAAGTGAACAATTGAATGAACGAATCAGTCTTGGATAACTAAACGAAAATGACCGATCTCTGAAATGAACGACCGGGTACAACTCCAATGTTTACATAACAATGACTCATAATAAACTGATTCACTTGATTGGCCCTGTTAGTCTATTTATACCGCAATCATGCAAGTCCAGAATGTTCGTGTCTAGAATATTCAGCCAAAGTCGTTAAAACTCAATGTTGCCATATTGCTCAGCTATGTTTATAACAGGGTGTTATCAATAATGTTTATGAGCAAACAGCCAACCCTGATTGTTGGCCTGAAAATACTTTAGTTCGTGAATATGAATTTAAAGAAAATCAAAGGAAAAATAATATTGCTATTCTTCCATCCAGTCACCAGTTAAATGAAAATGCAAATTTCATTAACGTCCAATAAAACTGAATTCTAAACTTTTCGATCAATTAATCATTGTTTATCAGAATGTTCGTGGCTTAAACACTAAATTGTCAAACCTTCTAGTTAACAATTTCGATTTTAATTATGATGTTATTATCTTACTGAAACATGGCTAGAAGACAATATATTCAATTCTGAAATTCTGTGCAATAAATATTAGATTTATAATAGAAATAATCGAAATGGCGGTGGTGTGTTAATTGCAGTTTCATGTCGTTTTGTCTCAAAATCTTTTTCGACCTGCTCTTCAGATAATACTGAGTTCATATGTATGTGCAATGATTAAACTTAATTATAATAAAATTTACCTCTCCTGTTCGTACATCCCTCCTAATTCCCATGAATTAGTTTATCAACAACATGTTAATGATATTAAATCTATTTCGGAATTTGTTGAACCTGAGGATTCGTTCTTTGCTTTCGGTGATTTCCATTTACCATCAATTTCATGGACAAAACTATCTGATGCTTCAAATTTAATTCCAACAAAATCTACAAAGCTTGATGAAGATTTTTTAAACAATCTATTCGATGGTTGTCTTTATCAACTAAACAACATTTATAGTGAATTTGGTAAATTATTAGATTTGGTGTTCGTAAATGATCCATGCAATTGTGCAATTTCTCGTTGTGATCCTGTTACTTTGCCTGAAGATAAATTTCATCCAACATTTGAATTTATTTTCTCTCTACCTGCTGTACATAAATCATCTACCCAAATTAATAATGAGAAAGTTTATAATTTTAAACAGACGAACTACGTTAAATTGGAACGATCTACTGTGTATCCCTTACATAAATAATTAAACTTTGGATGATATGACTAGTATTTTTTATAATAAAATATATTGTTTCATGGATAAATGCACACCAAAACACTGTTCTTATAATCACACTGGTCCTTCTTGGAATTCAAAACTGTTATCTAAACTTTAGGATTTAAAGAATAAACATTATAAAAACTTCAAAAGATCTGGCTTGCTTGTGGATTATAGTAAATACTCAGTTGCTCGTGCGAAATATAATAATCTCAACAATTCACTATATCAGTCATATTTACAAAATATAAAAAATGATTTTAAATATAATACTAAAACATTTTACAACTTTGTCAACTCTAAAAGAAAAACAAATGGATATCCTTCAGTAATGAAACTCAACAATTATGAATCTTCCGACGATATTAATATTAGTAATATGTTTGCTGATT
Source organism: Bellardia bayeri (assembly GCA_950370525.1). Taxonomy (NCBI): domain Eukaryota; kingdom Metazoa; phylum Arthropoda; class Insecta; order Diptera; family Calliphoridae; genus Bellardia; species Bellardia bayeri. The sequence goes on along the minus strand of OX493265.1, from coordinate 48,574,905 downwards.
TCGTTTTTCCAGTACATATTCGGATGAGCAATATTGCTCCGATAGTTATCCCAACACACTTTATACTAACCGTGCTATATCGTTTCCAAATATTGATGCTGAGAATTTATTGGAAAGTTTAAAAAAACTTAAAGTTTCGTATAATTATGGTCCTGATGGTGTACCTAGCAGTATTATACACAATTGTGCTCAATCCTTGCTATAACCATTAATTATTTTATTCAACACATCCATTAAATATGGTTATTTTCCGAGAATTTGAAGGTCCTCATTCATAATCCCATTATTTAAATCTGGTAATAGATCTGAGGTGTCAAATTACAGAGGTATTGCTAAGCTTAGTGTAATACCTAAGATTTTTTAACACTTTATCACTGATTGCATGTGTCATCTATTCTGTCATCTTCTTAACATGGATTTCGGAAAGGTTGCTCTACCATATGCTTTGTACAAAGAAAACAAACTGATGCCGTATATACTGACTTTAGTAAAGCTTTTGATAAAGTAAACCACAGACTTCTACTTATTAAACTGGATCTTCTTGCTTTTACATCTCGCAGTGTAAACTGTATAAAATCTTATCTGTTGGATAGAACTCAATGCGTAAAATTTAATAATAAATACTCTAAAAATATTTTGGTTACTTCTGGTGTTCCTCAAGGCAGCCACCTTGGTCCATTTCTTTTCTCCTTGTTCGTCAACGACCTTCCAAATGATTTAAATTTTTGTAACCTTCTAATGTATGCTGATTTTTTTTTTTTTTTTTTTTTATAATACATTATATTTATTTATTGAATCTTCAGATATTGAAATGACAATAAGTTTTCGAATCTTAATACTAAAAGAAAATAAAAAGTCCAGCCAGTGCTAGACAAAATATTATGATACTACAAAAAAATTTACATCCACTGATCCAGTCATCTGTTTTGCGTTTGAGTTAAAGCAAGGGTATCCCTCCTTCTCAACCGAACATGGCCACTAAAGTTAAGGATGTCTCGTGCAAGTGGGTTTGGATGGTGTTCAAGTTTGCTGACATATTTTGAGGCGTATTTTGTAAATTCGTCTTTCACCAAAGGAATGCCTAGATCTTTGTGAATTCGAGAATTTTTAACGTACCATGGAGCTGCAGTAATTATACGTAGAATTTTATTTTGACCTCTTTGAATTTTTTCAATGTTGGATGCTGAGGCAGTACCCCATAATTGAATTCCATAACACCATATTGGCTTTAGAATTGCATTGTACAACAAAAGTTTACAATCCAACTTTAATGTAGAATTTCTGCCGATTAGCCAATTAAGTTGCACTGCTTTTAATCTCATCTGTGTAAGTTTTGCGTCAATATGAGACTTCCAGGTTAAACGACGATCGAGGTGGATTCCGAGGTATTTGACTTCATTGTGTTGCGGAATAATTTGGTTATTTATTCTGATGGACGAGCAGGTATCTTTTCGCAATGTGAAAGTTATATGAATACATTTCTGTTCGTTAACCCTGATTTTCCAAAGCTCAAGCCAATTCTCTAGTTTATAAATATAATTCTGCAAATTCTGTGATGCTATTTGATGGTCCTTATGAACGCTAATAAAGGCTGTATCGTCAGCAAAAGTTGAAGTATGTATATTGGGGTCTGACGGCATATCGGATGCATAAATCAAATATAAAGTAGGACCCAGTATGCTACCCTGGGGTACTCCTGCTTCAATTGGCTGAGCGGGGCTTAAAAAATCGCCTTCTTTGATTGTAAATTTGCGACCATATAAATAACTTTTCATAAGTTTGTGGGTGTTAGCAGGCAGAGCTAATTTTATTTTGTGCATTAAACCTTCATGCCAGACTTTGTCGAACGCTTGGGAAACATCAATGAAAAGCGCGGAACAGTATTTTTTCTCTTCAAACGACCGTCTTATCACATTTACTAATCTGTGTGTTTGTTCGATGGTACTGTGTTTAGCTCTGAACCCGAATTGATGATTTGGAATACATTGAGTGTCGTTCAGAATTGGAATCAACTTAACCATTAACAATTTTTCAAACAGTTTTGAAATTGTCGGCAGTAGGCTAATTGGCCTATATGACTCTACTTTAGTGAGGTCCTTCCCTGGCTTAGGAATCATGGTAATCATAGATACCTTCCAATCTGCAGGATAGTATTCTAGGCGTAAAATAGCATTGAAGATAAAGAGAATAATTCTTCTAGCTACACGAGGTAACTCCACGAGCATTTTGTTGCTGATTTTATCCATACCTGGAGCTTTTTTAAGGTTCAGAGTACCAATAGCGCTTTGAATATCATTAAAGCTAAGTCTTAGAGGTACAGGAGGTCTAATAACGAGTGGTGGCAATTCAGTTGCATTATTTGAGTTGTTTATAGTAAACACATTTCTCAAATGGTTAACAAATAAAGTCCCTTTCTCGGAATCGTTTCTAGCCCAGTCACCAATCGGATTTCGCAAAGGAGGCTTTCCTCTAACTGGTCTTTTTAAACCTCGTGCCGCCTTCCATAACGAATAGTCAGATTGTGGGGAACTGTCAATTCCCTCCAAGTATGATTTAAGTGAAGCCATTCTTTGGGTTTCTAAGAAATTTCTTAGTATATCTCTGCATTCCCGTAGCCTAGCTTTCAGTTGAGGAGACCTGTGAATTTGCCACTCTCTTCTAACTCTTCTTTTTTCTGTCAGGAGATGTTCGAGTTCAGCGAAATAAGTTCTGTTTGTCCTATTTCTGCATTCAACGTCATATGTGGAAGCGTGATGCACAGCTCTTCGTATGTCCTCAGTAAACTTGCCAATCGACCCATCAATATCCTCGGTAGTTCTCAACACTACATTTTCCGTGCAGTGGGAACTTAAATACTTTTTATACTTTATCCAACTTACTCTGGATTTAGACATGTCCCGAAATGGAGAGCCATACCCTTGAAGGAAACGCATTGAAATAATAGAAGGAGAGTGATCTGAAGACAAGTCTAATGAAGGCTCCACTTGTATCGATTCTACAGGGATATTTTTCACTACTCCGAAGTCAATAATATCGGGAATCTTCCGTCGGTCCGTCGGCCAGTAGGTGGGATGCCCGCTTGAGAGTACATCTAAGCCCATTTTGGCAATGGTGTTGAAAAGTTCACGACCCTTCGGGGTCACTAGACGTGAACCCCAAAATGTGTGTTTGGCGTTAAAGTCACCAGCAACCAAAAATCTAGCTCCAAGGGAATTGAAGAAGCTGTAGTATTGATGTTCTTTTATTGAAAATCGAGGCGGCGAATAAATTGATGATAAAACAAAGTTGTATTGACAGAATTCAATACAAATGTTTGTTGCTTGTAGGTAATCCTCACATATGTTGTTCATTAAATAATGTTTTATTCTGTTCTTTATAAGAATTGCCGAACCTCCACATGCTCTTCCGCGGGGATCTTTAGTATCATACAACACGTATCCATTAATTTTGAAGTACCCTGTCGCCGTCAAGTGAGTTTCAGCAATCATCATGACATCAATCTGCTTATCCATCAGGAAGTGTTCCAGTTCGTTTTTATGTTGGCGGAGGCCGTTCGCGTTCCAAAAACAAATTTTTAAACAAATCATTTCTTTAAAATTGCTTGTAAGATAGTGGATTGCATTTTCAGCATTTCCTGCATCATGGATGTCATAGTGGTCGTAAAAGTGTTCATAGTTTGGACAAGTGTCTGCAAAGTAGTCTCTAGAGTGTTAATATTAGGCTCGTAATATTGAGATTTAGGTTCCTGCTCCAAACCTGGCATATTAGATTTAACCACGTTAGCGTAAGAAACTTGTCTAGAACTAGGCGCGTTTTCATGACTAGTGGGCCGTAACAATTGAGGAAAATTGTTACTCGATGCAAAATTAGGCTGTTGTGGATGAACAGGTAATACTGACGTCTTGTTGGTCCTTATGCCTTTCAAATGAGTGTAAACTGGACAACCTCTATAATTTGCGGTATGATTACCTCCGCAGTTACTGCATTTTTTGATTTTTGAGTCGGTTTTCGACTTATCACATTGAGCAGTTGTATGTAGTTCCCCACACGCAACACAAACTGACGGCAATTTACAATATGCTTTAGTGTGACCAAATTCTTGACAATTAAGACACTGGACGGGTCCCTGACGCTTATGCGGTTCTTCCACGGTGATTCTACGATGCAGAAGGTAAATCAGATTGTAGATGGGATGGGACTCGTTTTTCTTTAAGACTATATCTCCGGGTTCCAATTCCACCCTGAACATAGGCTGAGGAATCTTTTCACGGTTTCTAATATTCGTTATGTTCTTAATTTTGAAGCCATTTTCCATTAAACTAGTCTTTATCTCGGCAGGATCAACATCTGGGTCTATACCCTTTAGAACGACTTGGAGTCCTTTTGCGCTTTTCAGCTGGTAGGTATAGAAATCCCTACTCTCCCTCTCCAACTGGTTGGACAATTTTCGAAAGTCATCTTCCTTTTTCACTTGAATTTTGGTTTCGCTGATATTTCCATGTTTAATTGAGGTTACGCTAAACATATTTTCACCTATTACCGAAACAATTCCTTGTACCAATTTACTGGAAGTGGGCTCTCTCAGATAAATTGGTGGGGGCTTAAACGTTTTTTTAGGAAGTTCTGGATCATCCGTCTGGAGGAGAGCAAACCTGTTTTGATCATTTGGATTGTCAATACTCACGGTCTTGGGAGCTTTTGAATTTGATGACGTTTGAGCAGATGTCGGGCTCCTCTGTCGCTTAAGAACTGTGACGTATTTATCCATACCTACTTGTTTTCTAGGTTTAACTGCACTATTTGATGTAGAAGATATTGATGTTTTATCATCTGATGAAATCACTATATTGGGCGAACAGGAACGGCGCCGTTCTACGGCTCTTGTAGTGAGAAGATTCTCCACAGATTTTTTTAAGGATTCTTCCTCAGAGATCCATAAAGATTTTCTAGTCGAGCTAAGCTCTTTCTCAGAATTACATCTGAGAGGAACACTCATACAGTTTTTATGCGATTTTTAATGATTTTTATTATTTTTTTTTTAATGTTTTTTATTTTTTAATGTTTTTTATTTTTTTTTTACCGTAGGTATTTTTACCTATTACGAATTATTTTTTAACTTTTTGTTTTATTTCGACCTATTACACTTTTTCACCTATTACGATTTTTTCACCGAAAATTCAGCCGCACTAAAAATAACACGTCCGAACAGTTCAACAACACTATGTGTAATATGCTGATGATGTTAAAATATTTTTGATATTCTCTAAATGTTTGGATCATATATATCTCCAATCCGATTTCAAAAACAATTTTTTTTTGTGTTGCAGTCTCAACTTAATGGAATTAAATTTAAAACAATGTAAACATATGGGTTTTTCAAGAAGTAAGTAATTATATTCCTGCTAATTATACTTTGGCTGATTACCGGCTTGAAATTGTTGAAAATTTTCTTGATCTAGGAATTTTACTAGACAACAAATTAAACTTTGTTTCGCACATTACCATGATGATAAATAAAGCTAGAGGTGTACTTGCATTTATAAAGCGATGGGCTAAGGAATTTGATGATCCCTATGTCACAAAACAACTCTACATTTCCTTAGTAAGACCTTTATTGGAATGTGGCTCTATTATCTGGGATCCTTATTATAATATTCATATTCAGCGTATAGAGTCTGTACAGAAACAATTCTTAATCTTTTGTCTACGTGGGTTACCTTGGAATCCTGATATTAACCTCCCATCATACATCGATTGACTTAAATTGATTAAATTACCAACTCTATATAGTAGAAGCACTATGCTTAATGTAACATTTATTATCAATATAATTAATGGTGAAGTCTGCTCTCAGTTCCTTGTAAATAATGTTGCTTTTAATGTTCCTCAACGATTTTCACGATAAACATGCTGTATGTTGATACCGACCGTTAAATTTAAATTGAAATACAATTTCGTAACAATATTCAAATTTAAAATACTAATGCAAACAAAATTATGTTTCTTATATTTTTAGTATGGAATCTCGATTTAACAAGAAATCAAACTAAACTAAATGTCAATGGCGGTTGCAGATACAATATTTTATTGAGGACTATTGTCAATTAAATGATGTATTCTATTTTACAACATATACGAATACTTCGTGGACTACTGCTTATCATTCCTTTTGTGTGTATTGGTGCATATTCTGGTAAGTTTAATTACTTTATTCGTTCCCGTAATCCTAGCTTAAGGCAATCGTTCACTATCAGGAAAATGTGACTCTCTCCTTTCTACCAAATAAAGAAAATAGCTAATAAATAAATGTGTGTTCTTTTGACAATCCAATGTTGCTGTGCATAAATTAACAGCGTATAAAGCCTAGTACTCTGTTCAAAATTTCAAGTGGAATGCTGTCAAAATACATGTTAAAAAAATTCACATGAACTTTTCATGAAAAAATGTTGCAGAAGCAGTACTCTGTTCATTTTGTGAAAAACATGTGAAATGTATCTGGCAACATTTTTTTTTCACAGCGAAATAATTAAAGTAGCAATTGTTTCACGTGAAATTTTTATCCAAAAGCTCTTCTGTCGCAACAACAATATCTATTACTTGTTGTTCTGCTGCACAAGCAGCTAGTAATATTTGTTTATTAATTTTTATTTAAAGATTTCGATTCAACACAGGTTTTTTAATATTTTAACTTTTATTTATTTTCGATTTAAATTCACAAAAAAGCAAAACATATGTGTTTTGTTTACATAAGTAAAACAATGTGGCGTAATTTCAATTAAAAAAAAGTCAAATTATGTCAATTCGCGTGATAGGCAACATTGGCTATACGTCAAATTTTCCGTATGAAATAATTAATGTTGCTCAACATTTTTCCCAAATTTGAACAGAGTACTAGGCTTAAGGGTATGTACAGAGTGGCAGCTTGTTGCTGAACCGAACTGATTGACGCTTGTTGCAAGAATTGTTCATTCGAGAAACAAGTTTGAGTGTTCATAGTGGATGGGAGAATCAGCGCTGATATTTTATCTATTATTTGTGTTTTTGTTCATTGTTGTTTGTGAATTTTAAGTGAAAAGATGTGGATGTGTCAGATGATAAGTATTTAGCTTCAGCTACTGTTTTAAAGTATTTTATCGATAAAAAATCATTTGGAAAACATCCAATAAATTATAAACGACATTGAGTTTTAAAATTTTACTTATTATTATTTATTTGAATTTTTATTTTTTTGTTTAATTTTTATTTTATTTTTTATTTTCTTTTTAATTTTTATTACTTTTTTAATTTTTTGATTGCATGTTTCATTTACTTTTTCTTAAATTTTTGTTTTTAATTTTTTTTATGTTTTCCAAACAAGTTGAAATCATAACAACATAACATAAACAATGTTATCGGCGATGAAATACGCTTTAAACTTCAATCAGCTTTGTGCTCTGACCAGCTCGGCGCCCACTATGACCGCTTCGCGCTTGTTTGTACTAATTTGTATAGAACCAGTTTTCTCGCATTGGTTCTCGCAATAAGCGTCAACGAGCTCGGCTCGGCAACAAGCTGCCACTCTGTACATACCCTAAGGCCAACTATTACAACTTGACAATAGTTAAAGGTATGATGTTATCGGACAGATAAGAAGTATTTGGTTATTATAGGTTTACTTTAATCTAAAAGCCACCGATAAGCTAAAGGAAAGATCATCTTGCCTTTAAATTTTATAGTGAGGTTTATGTATTTGAAGTTGCCATAAGTTCTGGAAAAATGTCAACTTTATGAAAAATAAATTAATTTTAATTTTGTTTTGCCAATTAATAATTAGATAAACAAAAATGGAAAGCAGATGTTTGATTTATATTTTTTTCACAAATACAAACAATTTACTGTTTCTTGTAACTTGTTAAAAGTAATCGGGTTTTCACTGGTATTGTCATATTTTAGAAAAAAAAATTATTTTTTTTTACAGGGAAGTTGTAATAACCAAAAGTTTTAAAGGTGACTTTATTACTCAGTTTAATTAACGTTACCTTTTACTATTAAGAACATTAGAGGCAAGTTGTAATAATGGCCCTAAGTGTATATTCTCGTATATATATTAGGCTGCCGGTTATTTTTCAAAGTTGGAATTTGTTTCACCAATTGGTTCCAATTGCTAAAAAACTAGTTCCTTGAAAATTTGAGCACAATTGGATGAGGGGATGACCCACCCAAAATTGGTAAAATACCTGATTTTTGATATTGATTATGAATAACTTCGTTAATATTTATTTTCAAAAAAAGAAAAAAAAATATTAGCGAAAGTTATAGATCAAACTCAGAGGAACAACTTTTGCTCACATTCTTTTTTGTCTCTAATATCTACTGAATTAAAAAAATATAAACGAAAAACCATGGATTTATTCATATGTTTATATGGGTTATTTCATTTATTTAAGTAGATACGTTAATGATACGTTAATATTTTATTATTTGTGACAAATATTTTTTTGTTTTCTTTTTTTTTACGTTTACTCACAAGTAGAGACCGAAAATAAGTGGCCCACTTTAATTTTAATAACTTTGTTTTATATCACTGGGAGAGTGAATTATAAGAGAACATTTTAGGTTTGTGGTAGGTAGGTAGGTGGGTAAGAAGGCTGGTGTGAGTCATCCTCACACTCTCACCCAGAGACCAATATGGTCCATTGCGATGCCTTAGATAGGTAAGGAAGTAATAAAGAAGGTGAAATAAAAGCGAAAGTAAAAGACAGGAAAGGAATAGTAGAGTGCAAAGAGAGAAAAGAGAAGAAAGAAAAGAGAGACCTGAGCAAATTCTACTCAGACATATGTCCTCCACTTGTGCGACCAGCACCCAGTCTACTGCCACGTAGCCAGGCCATTCCCATTACGAATCCTATTAGACTCTCCAGCCCACAGCTCGAGACATCCCTTAATTCGCCCAAGAATCTATTACCCAGCCACCTCAGCCTACTGCCATGTAATCTGGGACAATGGCACAGAATGTGCTCAACCGTCCCCAGCTCATCCGGGTCCTCACATAATCTGCACATATCCGACAATTCTGATCCCATTATAACTGATTGGTCGAACTTAGGACCCATTCCCTAATTCTTCCATAATAGAAGCCTATTGGAGGCCCAATTGCCTGCATACGGTTATTTCCCTCAGTCCCTGAGCCCATTATTGCCAACTCATCAGCCACCTCATTGCCGGTGATGTTCGAGTGCCCCGGTACCCAGCACAGCCTAGAGCCCTCCTGCAACTGACAACTAGCTTGGAGTTCACATAACAGCCTCGTATGACCAAAAGGTCCGCCTTTCTGTCCACATATATTGTGACCTCCGAACCTCTGTCAATGTTGTCCCTCATCAGTTCCACGGCCCTCAAGATCCCCAGAACCTCCGCCTGAAAACCCTACATTCGTCAGGAACCGTTTATAGCAAATCCATCATATAATTTGCCCCTTCCAGACGGTACTATCACCTCCGGCAACCGCCTAAAATCTACCCTAGTGCTCACATAGTCCGTAGAGCCGGGACGTCAGGCTAAGAATGCTTCTGGCTGCCATTCCCATCACATACTGCCCTATGGCAGAATATGAAGATTGACATCCAGAGCCGCTTTAGGAGTGCTTCTCATGGCCCCTGTTATGCCGATTAAAGCACACCTCTAAGCTTTTAGACAGAAGATTTCTTCGATTAGCTAGTCTCATTGCCTCCCACCAAACACAGCATACATACATAAGAATGGGCCTAACCACCGCAGTGTATAGCCATCCCACCACTGACGGCCGAAGTCCCCAGCTCCTACCTATGATCTGCAAACATAGTAGGCATTGAGACCCTTTTTAAGCCTCTCTTGAGTGTTCCTTTCCCATGACAGCTTTATGTCCAGGAAAACTCCCAGATACTTAGCACTATCTGCTAGCCTAAGCTCTACTCCTCTTAGTACCGGCAGCTTGAAATTTTCCACCCTGTATTTCCTAGTAAACAGAACTAACTCTGTCTTCTCCGGATTGACTCCCAAGGCCCACTCGCCCATGCTGACAGTTCGGCCAGTGCCCCTTGCATGACTTTGCTAATTGTCGGCAGAAACTTGCTTGATACGAATATAACTACATCATCCGCGTAGGCCACGACTTTCTGACCCATTCTGTCAAAAATTCTCAGAACGACATTGAAAGCCAAGAGCCACAGTAAGGGGGAGAGAACGACCCCCTGTGGGGTCCCCCTGGTCACCAGTTTCCCCAGTTCGAGTGAATGACTCTGCTGCTAAGCATCAGAGTTAACCATTCGACCAGGAACGACGGAACCCTTAGGTCACCTAGTGCCTGTCTAATAGCCTCTATCCTTAAATTGTTAAAGGCGCCCTCTATATCAAGGAATGCCGCCAAGGTGTATTCCTTGTTTCGCAATCCTCGTTCTCTCAACAGATCTACCCTTAAGATAGGCGTGCTTGGCGCCACTGATGATGCTGGCGTCAATCTTCGTTCTTAGATGTATATCGATCAGTCTTTCCAATGTCTGCAAAAGAAAAGACGACAAGCTGATCAGTCTAAAATCCTTGGGTTTAGAGTGAACGGTTTTCCCCGCTTTGGGTATAAAAACGACCCAAACATCCCTCCAAACTTTAGGAATTTACCCATTCAGTATACAGACCCTAAACAGTTCCACCAACAGTAGGAGCGATGATCTTCCGATATTTTGTAGCATCGCCAGAAAAATACCATCTGATTTGTAAGACCCAAATGTATTGACCGCCCATGTTACTTTATCCAAGGTGATCATGTCTTCCACTGACTCTCTTGCCTCATCACATGAGCCCGGCCCCGGGAAGGGGTTGCCATTCTAAACCTGCTCCCCCGCTCCAGGATCCACACACCCCGGAAAGTGAGTCTCCATAAGAAGGCATAAGGTTTCAGAGCTAGATTCCGTCCATGAGTCGTCCGGTCTCTGAATAAATCCCGCGACCACTGGGTCCTTGGATAAGATTCTTCTAAGCCTGGACATCTCATTTACAGATTCAACTGACTCGCTAAACTTGATCCACGAGTCCCTTTTCGCTCTCCTAATGTCCTTCTTATAGCTATTGTAACCCAATCTAAAGTTACTCCAATCCTCTTCCCTACGCGTATACTACGCCCTGTTGAACAACCCTCTTACAGTGGATCTTTGAGTCCTCAGCTCTTCCGTCCACCATCGTGGTTATTTGCGTCTGCCCGGGAAGTTCAGCGAACAGGATCGCTCATAACTACTGGTTACTGCTTCCGTAAAGGTGCCTACCAGTTGCTCCACCCCGGTCGGAGTCGACCTCCAATCATGTGTAACCCTCAGGTTATCTACCACCAATTCCGAAAAAGAATCCCAATTCGTCTTTCTCGGATTCCTATACGGACTTTTTTATGATCTCTCAAACACTAGATTAAAGGATAGATGACTATGGTCAGAGAAGGAAAATTCCAAAGCCACCCTCCAATCCTTCACTAATTCCCTACAGTTCGTCAACGTAATATCTATTACTGCCTCCTTATCCCTATTGCTGAATGTAGCCTCGTATGGCAAGTAGTCCTGTCACAACCGTGAGGTCTCCACCACTGAAATAATGAGACATAATAAATTTATGTTCAGTTCTTGCCAATATACAAGTTCGTACATTCTCATCAGTATGGGGTACAAACAATGTGTATCCCGTGACCTTTAATCCAACTACCCGGTTTTTGTTAACCCAGTGCTCTTGGATTAAAGCCACGTCCACGTTGTTATCAATGAGTTGGATTACTAATTTGGTTGAGGCTGATTCACAGTGATGCAAGTTTATTTGCACCACTTTCAGCCTCTTAAAGCTTCATTAGTCTTTACTTTCTGTTGCTGTTCTGTTTCGTGTCGTTCTGTTGTTAAATTTTTATAGTTAGGTTTTTCGTATAAACGTATCAGCTGTTTTAGGCAAACAGACAAAGGTTTTTTTATTGTACAATATGTCATTACTTTCGACTAAAGTAATGAGTCATCCATCGTTTATTTTTTATGTTTTTATAATTTTTATACAAAAATTCAAAGAAATTTAAAATTTTTGTAATAAAGCAAAAATTTTTTTTGTTGTTCGGATGTCAGCTATTTTGTGCTGTCACTTACAATTACTTGGCAAATTTTTGTTTTCAACAGGTTCGTCCTCAACGGCACGGAAAGTAACAAAACAACTAACGACTTCTACACATTTTCTATTTAACAGAATCAAGTCAGCTGAATCGGAACGGAACAGAAAGTAAAAACTAATTCTGCCTTTAGGGTTTATCATTTTTAGGAAACCTAAATTTGGGTCTATCAACCCGAAAACTGCAACCCCTCCCATCGATTTCTACATCTGAAGTCCCTCCCTTGGTTCTAATTACAGGCCATTGAAGCTGTCAACTTCCATTGTTCTGTAATGAGTCCGTTGTTTTGATTGGTCAGTAGCCCCAGTATGACTTCCACCGATTTTATAGGTGGAGGTATCCATATTGTAACTACTGGCCTTAGTGGCAACTCAAACGTCCAATCTGGCTTCTGGACAAGCGCTGCCAGGTTTTTTGATTACCGCAACTGACAGTTTTGACACCTCTTGCCCAGTCCGCCCCTTTGAACAATACTTCGTCCGGCATTCCTTTGACGCTAAAGATTTCGTCGGGTAGTTTGTTCTCTAGCACCTGCCATTTCTCGACACTGATACTACCATCGGGATCCATACGATCAATAACAGCTGCCAGAATACCGTCCTTACCCGACGACACCCTTAGCTTCCTTGTTGTCAGCTCTGGAATCAGTCTTCTTATTGATTGCCTTGCTAAAATCTACAAGAGGACCAACTCCAGTTTATCCAATCCTCTTAGCCTCTGGGGATATCCGGTCATCATCAGACCTAACTCTCTTAACTACCCCCTTGTTGGGGGGCTTAGCAGAGCTTTGTCGGTGATCACCCGATTCCCCTGCAGATTTTGACTGGTTTGACCTGGTATCTCATTTAATGACTCCTCTTTGGGAGTAACTGTCAGAGATTGTCAAGACATTCCCAGTCCTAATCGCTCGACTAGTGGTGGGTAATTCGCCTACAGTCTTAGCTCCCTTAGCCGTTACTACGCTGTCACAGTTAAGAGTGCCAGGTGTTAAGCCTTTACCCTCCTCTTTTTTACCCACTAGCTTCTTGAAGGATTTACCAGCAGAGGCTGTTGAGGATTCGTTGTCTTTACTGACAACTTTTGAGTCCTCAGCAGTCTTTGTTATGCAGGATAGGGAATACCTAGGACAGCAGCGATAGATCCGTGGATTCGTTCGAAACTCGCAACGTTCTTTCGGTGCTTCCTCAGTAAATGCCTATCCCGCCCATCGTGCAGTGAGGAGTCTTTCTTAGCTATCTTTTCTAGAAAGGCTAAGGAGACTCACATCACTCTTGGATTTTTCAAGGCTCGTTCGACATTCTGATGTGACTTGTTCTGTCGCATCCTGCCGAACGATGGGTTTTGATGCAACCGCCAGTCCGCTCTCTATTCCGAGTGTGACCTTCGAAGCCGAAGTTCTAACCCCCTGGTCCTAATCATGAGCTTGAATCATCGTGATTTCGTGCTCATCATCAGAACTCAGAGGTAGACCAACGAGTCCTTCAGAGGCCCCCGTTCGAGACGGGGAGCCAACCGGGGATTCCATCTCTTCCAATATTGTCAGTTCTGTTACTAACTGACCCTCCTGCAGCAAAATATCTCTGTGAATACTCAGCCAGTCGGTGTCTGGATTTGACACCGAACCTGCTGAGTTGTCAGAGACATTCCCCGCACCGACTTCTAGAGTCGCATCATTTTCTCTTTTATTTTTAGGTTCTTCAAATTTGGCGTATGGGGATGGACCATCCATGCATTGACGGCGTACATGGACTAGGCAATTCTGATTACAACCGACCCGTGCCATGGCATCGGAGGGAAGCTGTTATAATAGGTTTCTTCTTTATTAATTAAAAACTGATGTTATTGTTTGGTTGCTGTGTTTTTGTGTCAGCAAAATTAAGGCAATGTTTGTAACTTACACCAAACAGCTTGTATGGGTGGCATTTGTAATTGGGTTTTGTTGTAAAATTATAAGTGTACACTACACTGTTAACAACTAGTCTTCTTTCACCACTGACTAGCCATTCAGGTTTTCGGCACTGCTACCAACCACGTTAACCTTACAAGTGGAGTCAGTTTTGGTCCGCTGGTTGTAATTAGATTTTAGGAAGGGATTTATTAACACTTGTGATTACTATGAGCCAGTGTGTCACTAGCTCTACCAAGTTCCAGTGTCACCAGTTTGTTCCCCTTTGCGACCATTCGTTTTAAATGTATCACAAAGGCTATTGTCAGAGAATGTATCATGAACATATTTACATCGCTAGAGCTGCCCTCGCCACTATTGACCATTTGTGTAAAAAATGTATCATAGTCGCGATGGTTGGCTTCCCCTATCCGCCACCTGGGGACGCGACCAATGGTAGACTAACTGAACTTCACACGGATAGGTTTGTGGTTAAGAGAAACAGAAAAGAGAATAACGGAAATAATCAAGATGAGTGATAATTAAATTTTTTTCGTAAAAGTCAGGTTTTTTTACTTCTTGCCCAATATCGGTACTGCTTTGGTTTATATAAAATTTATTAAAAATAGGCTATTGTATGTAAATAAAAGAAAAAGAACGTTAAAGTTTATTAATTTCAACCACAAATTAAATAGTTTGTCTCTCCCCAACAAAAAACAGCAAAAACTAAAAAAAAAAAAATAATTTTATAACAATTAATATGAGTGATTTATTTTTAACAAGTAAGAGTGCGATATTCGGCTATGCCGAATCTTATATACCCTTCACCTTTGTTGTGGATGCAATTCATACCATAATTTACAGAGTTTGTCTGATGTTCATAATAATCTTGAGTGTAATTTAACAAACAGAGTATAAAATAAAAAAAGGGGAACAATTCGGTTTTAGTGACTTTGCTCAAAAAAAAAAAAAACTTCATCAAATAGGGCATTTAGAGGAGATGCCAGCAAAAAAAAATTTGTTGGCGGTCACGCTTATTTTCGAGGGGGCGGGCCCGTAAAGTTGCAAATATATAGGCCTATATCTCCGGAACTACTGTGTATCTGATAAATTTTAATACATTAAATAAAAGGTATTAAAAATACCTTTCCAAGGATATATATCATGATTATAAAATATAGACCGGATATGGGTTAAATCCGAAAATAATATTTTTTGACCCGAATTTATTTGTTTTTTTGTAAATGGTTCTTATATGGCAGCTATGACAAATTATGGGCCGATCTTCTTAAATTCTTCTTTTTCTTACCCATATGTTATTTCGTATGTATGTCAAAATTTCCATTTTACATACGATTCATAATTTTTGCTATCATACCTGCTTATGTTTTTCCGTATGACATAACCTATAAATGTAAACAAAAGCTGTCTTTTTAACGTGTATAAATTTCAAGAATTGCTTCTGTTGGCCAATCTAACTACAATAAATATAACAAACATAATTTAATTTATTAAAAATCAAAAAATACTTACTTTTCCACGCTCATTATCCATTTTCTTTAATTTTTCTTTACAATATACTTTTTCAGACAAATTTGTTTCAAAATAAACCAGCCTGTGTAAAACACTCTCACGTCCAAACTATATAACTTAAATAACGAAATTTTCAGAAAAATATTTCCTATTTTGCGGGTAACTTTGTATTTGAATATTAGCAAAATCGGTTTAGGCCAACCAGAGTTATGGACCGATATGTGAGATAAGTTTCATAAAAATTTGATATTTGTTGTCCATTTTATTGCAATATTTTGAAATATATCGCAGATAATACAATGAAATTTTGTATGCGTTGTTTTTATGATAACAGAAGAAAGTGTGCGGAAAGTAGTATGAATCGGTCCATAATTTCTCATAGCCCCCCTATAAAATTGGAATATCAAGACAAAATTCAGCAAAAAATAAGTTTTATGCAAAAACAAATCGCAAAACGAAATTTTTTTTTAGTTCGGCCCATGATTGACCATAGCCTCCATATAAAGTCCACTTAAATACGTATAAAACAGATATAAATAATGTTAAACGGCTAAAACTTGACATGAATAATCTTTATGGGCAAATAAATTGTTGTACTAAATTTTATGGTGGGCAGCCCAGAATTGGTCATAGCTCCCATCTAAGGACCACATCTGAAAAAGACACTTATCCCTATATATATTGTATAAATATCGGTACCGAGTCGAAACGTTGCACAGATGATTTACATATATACAAAAATTATCCCACAAAATTTTGTGAATTTCGGTCTATTTTTAACCGTATGCCCCATATAAAGCCCTCTTCCGAAAAGCACTTTAACATTCATAAATCTCTTATAAATAACGGTACCAATCCAAAATTGTGCACGAATCATTTACATACATGCCTTAATCAAACTGCTGGATTTTGAGAATATCGGTCCATATTTGACTATTGCCCCAATATAAGGTCCACTTCCGAAATCCACGTTAATACTAATATATATCTTAAATATACCGTTATTATGTTGAAATTCGGCGTGAAATATCCTCATAGGCATGAAAATCACTGTTACAAAATTGAAGAAGATCGGCCCATAATTTGTCATAGATGTCATATAAGAACCATTTCCAAAAAAACAAATAAATTCGGGTCAAAAAATATTATTTTCGGATTTAACCCATATTCGGTCTATATTTTATAATCATTATACATATCGTTGGAAATACCTTTTATTTAATGTATTACAAATTATCAGACACCCAGTAGTTCCCGAGATATAGGCCTATATATTTTCAACTTTACGGGCCCGCCCCCTCGAAAATAGGCGTAACCGCCAACAATTTTTTTTTGCTGGCATCTCCTCTAAAAGCCCTATTTGATGAAGTTTTTTTTTTTTTGAGCAAAGTCACTAAAACCGAATGGTTCCCCTTTTTTATACTCTGTTTGTTAAATTACACTCAAGATTATTATGAACATCAGACAAACTCTGTAAATTATGGTAAGAATTGCATCCACAACTAAGGTGAAGGGTATATAAGATTCGGCATAGCCGAATATAGCACTCTAACTTGTTTTTATTATTTGTAGTATAAGAATTTGTTAAGCATTTTCCATTATTTCATTATTAGTATTCACCCCTATTCTGAGTTTCGATTCGAATCTAAATTTTCTCCGTTTGACAAATTTGGTATTCAGAGTTTCGATTCCGCTACGTTTCTTTCGATTGTTCGATTATGTATTACAATAGTTACGTGTTTCTACGCTTATATTTTAGCAACGGAATTTTTTCGATTGCTCTTTTTATAAACTTATAAGGTGTTTAATTTATAAAATGTAAGTATAAAATGTTTCAAAAGTGATTTATATAAATTTTTTTTGTACGGCCAATCAAGAGGTGATATGTAGCAACAAAGAACATGGTTAAACAAATGTGTAATAATAGAACGAAGGAGTTTTGAATTACTGTCACTACAAACAGGAAAGCAGCCTATTTATTTATTTTTCCAGGTCAAAAGCAACGACATCAGAGCAATACGAAAAGCTAGCAAGTTTTATGTTAACAAAACAGGATATTGCTTGCGGCTACCATAAACGATTAAAGGAGGAAGTTCAGGTATTTTATTTTCAAGCCTAACCTCTGTGTTCTGAGTCACGCTATTCTCCTCTTTCACCAATAAAGGCACTGCTATGGATTCTATTTCTCCTTCAAATACAAAAATTAAAAATACCACCTCCGGCTTGACAGGATTCTTAACACTTAAATATTTTGCAACCAAAAATGATTATATTTTTACTATTATTAATTCACAAATCTTTTGAATTATTTTATTTTTATTATTTCTCCTTATTAATCGCACAAAATTTTTTATTTTCCTATTTTTATTGTTTGTTGTGACTTTTGTTTATTAAAATAGTAGCAAACTTGCTAATTTTTTTTGTTTCTATCCCACATTTCATAGTATCAAATTGGTTTTGTAAACATTGTTGCCTTCTTCTTGTTCTTTCGATTCAGTTTTTGTTTGGAATACCAATTTTCGATCGTAGCGTAACTGAATGCGGAGACGTAATCGAAACTCAGAATAGGGGTCATTATTAGCATTTATCATGAATTATCCACCAATATTTTAGTATTATTTCTATATTTTATTAGCATTTTGATGAATGGCATTTATTCTTAGGGGTTTGTTCTGCATTAAATTGTAATTTCCAGTTTAATCATAAACTATATCATTATAAATTATTTATGGTGCCATCTATTGTCTGGCAGAATTAACTACCCACAGACACTAGCGCTCCTGCCGGCAGGTAGAAGAGGAAACGGTTCATGTAGTTGTCATAATCAGCTGAGGTCAGGTTCATGTGGTTATCATAAACAGCTGAGCAGTTGAGAACTTGTCACCACCTTGTTAAGGTGCATAAGAAAAGAAAAGGTATAAAAGCAGAACACAAACCTGAAAGCAGGGCAGGCCATGGCAAAATTATACCAGGTGACAGCATAGCGCCAGCTGATTATTTTTTGCTATATTTATGGTGAAATTGAAAATGTCAAAAAGTTGTTTACAAATAGTCAAAGTTTATATAAAAACGTTACAAAATTATTTTGTTTTTGAAAAATTGAGTTTTTGTCGCCGTTATATCTGCGTAAAATAGCTTAAAATTGTTAAAAAACTATATTATATTAAATAGTGTGTTTATTTTTTGAGTTGTTTTGCTAAAAATTTTAGTTCTTTTTTTGTAAGATAAATATTAAGATTCCTCTTTAATGATTTTTTTTTGCTGCAGAAAAATGCGTTGTTGTTATACAATACCTACCTTTACATACATTAATTTTTAAAATAAAGAATTTTGCATGTTTTACTTTGCAAAATTACTTATTACTTGTATATTTAAATAAATATTATGCGTAACTTAAAGAAAAGTTCTTTGAGAAAATAAAAGAAACAAAAAAAAATCACTATTGTTTTCTGTTTTTATCCATGTTTGTATATTTGTTTTCTTTATTTTATGCCAGATGTTTTTGACAGTAACGAAAGTAGTATTAAAGTATTGTAGCAATGCTGTCACCTGGTATTTTATTTCACCATGGGGCAGGCTGTTTGCATCAGTTGAGGTGTGCGCTTCATAATAGGTAAGTGGTAGTAAATTGGTAGTTAGTGGTACCAAGAATTATAAAATAAAGATTACGCCATGCGCATAATTTCTTGTTATGTGACGTAGAAGTTCCATTCTAAGGGTTACCAAGAATGTTTCATGTGTTAGAATTAAAATTTCTTGCGAAAAATTTATGTTTTATGTGGTTGTTGGCAACCTTGCAATTGAAATCACTCTGAGAGTTCTAAAATAAAAGTTGTTTAAAAAAGAAAAACAAACAAAAAATATAAACATGAAGTGTGCAGTGAGCAAATGCAAGCAAAACAACAGTAAAAAAACAAGTGAGAAAAAATTAGCCAATAGAAACACAGAATGTGTGACGTCACAGTTCCAACATGCGCTGAACATTTTTTAAGCGTGTTGGCGTAATCTTTATTTTACCATTCTTGAGTGGTACTGTGTGCGATTGTGTTGATCAATCGCGATTCCCGTGGTTTTACTGCAGGTGTCTCGATTTATCCCACATTCGCCTTGTAAGCCGAGCGTGGTGGTGTTCCCGGAGTTTTTCTACGAGTTCTCCGCTGCAAGCTACACTAGAGTAGTGTTTCCGGAGTTTTACTACGCCGAGCGTGGTGGTGTTCCCGGGGTTTTGCTACGGGTTCCACGCTGCGAGCTACACTAGAGTAGTGTTCTGGGGTTTTACTACGGATTCATCCTCAAGTGCTAGTTTCACTGGGCCTTATTTACGACCGCATTGTGCACAGACCGTAAGCCAAGCGTGGTGGTGTTCCCGGAGTTTTACTTCAGGTTCACCGCTGCGAGCTACACTAGAGTAGTGTTTCCGGGGTTTTACTACGGATTCACCCTCCAGTTCTAGTTTCATTTGGCATTAATAGCGGACATATTGCTACCAGCTACCACTGCTTTCATAACAAGATACCCGACCTTTGTAGTAGATAGGGTGCGAGCGTAATATTTGTATTGTATTTAAACGAGTTGACCTGAAAAGAAAATCCGTGAAAATAAAGTGTAATTGTAGACTTTGAAATTCAAACCGTGTTTCATTTTAAGAGGTCTCTAATAAATAATAAAATTTATTGTGACAACCGTGGAGAGCCGTGAGATATACCCCAGCTACAAAGGTTCGTTACAAGTTTTAGTTGGAGCTACTGTATATTTTGTCACTATCATTAAGTTCAGGAATATTATGGTGAACTTACATATGTGTGAAATGCGAATTATTTTTTTAAGTTTGATATTTTTATCTCCTTCCATTCTATGCTAATATGATAATATGATCGTATTTTACTTTTACTTTTAGATATGGGAAAAAATTCATCACCTCAAAACCTTTTCACAAATGGTGGCCGATCACAATTCGCAACGAAAAACAATTCGCGAGTAGTGGTTCAAAAAGGAGGTCTGGCGATTTTACCCTGTGTTGTTAAATTGAATTCTCCCGCAACGGTAAGTACTGAAATGTTTTTTCATATTTGCATTAAATTTTCATTTAAAATTGGCCTTTAATTTGAAATATGCTTACAACTTTTCTAAAATCGTTTGATTTTAGAAAGATATATGAGGAAAATTTTGAAACTTTAAAAAGCTAGAATGCAATTTCTAAAAATTATATTTTTAAAATGAAACAAACTTTAATTTTAGTTAGCAAATTGCTGCTATACGGTTTATATAAGCAATTATTAAGAAGAGTAGCATGGGCTAACAGATGTACATGTTATGCAATATGGACTCGGCCGAAACGTATACATCTTAAATGCATTAGATTAAGACTAATATGTACGCATATACTCTAAAAGACGTAACCACTATAAACAAAACTTTGTTTCACGTTGTTCACTCTTATATGACTCTATTAAAAATGCATGTCTGAAATTTTTAATAGAGTCAATTATTGGTTAATTAAAAAGTGTTCACACATGCTCAATATTGCTAATTTAATTAGCGTTTGACAGCAGCTGACAAAAAATTGTTTATATTGTAATTGTGTAAATTCTAGTAATAATTTTACAAAAATGTAATAAAAATCGGAATTTGAAAAGATTTTTCTTCTATATAATAGAAACATTGATTGTCAAATTTCAACAGAGTTTGTTGATTGAGTATTATTGTGCTAACTAAATACACTTGTCACAGGGTTGTATTTTTAATTTTAACAATTATTAGAACAATTAACTGTTAATGAAGCAATTACTTAATTGAAATTTACATATAAATTGAATTCAATTAGGGCGTTAATTAAAAAATTTCAATTAAAAATGCATGTCTGAACACCATATTACAAGTGTTTTTTAAAGGTACGGTCACACTTGGCAAATATTTGTCGAAAAAGACTCAAAGTTAGTTTATTGTGAGTCATCGTTTAGTAAACATATAGGTCTCAATTTACACGAAGCAATTTTTTAAGCTTAAGACAAGTACACACTACACATTCGCCACAGCAGGGCAAAACTATCATTCACGATTATCTATATGTATAATACATATTCTTAGTTATGAAGTTTCGTGCATCTTTCGATTGCATTTCCAAAATTAGCAGATTTATATTTTTAAGAATGCATTGAAGAAATAGAAGGGTTAACTTCTTAACACTAGGGTTTCGTTTTTGGATTTAGTCTCAAACTCATTTAATGTTAAATAATAATTCAACCAACAAATTCTCGTCGTGACAACCATTATAAAATTAGGTGTCATTATTTCTGCATATAAGAAACTTATTTGTGTCAAATTTTATTTGAATACCAACATTTTTAAGAAATTTATGATCGTTAAAGTGAATTTCGAAAGTGGGCCGCCTTATTTGGGAGCTACGAGTAATTATGGACCGATCTGCACAAAATTTCTAGATGTGATTTGGCTTCATTTACCACTCATTTGTATATAATGAGAAAAATCAATAGGAAAAAGAAAATTCCAAAAATGTGGCGCATTATCTTTAGAATAAAGAAAACAACACACACTTAAATATTTTACTCCATAAGCTTACTAAAAGCCAACTTACAAATCCCTCACCCTTGAAAACAATATTTAAGAGCATACTGAATCCGATGACGTAGTTGGATATGGGATATATAAGAAAATCATAAAAACCTCAATCCTACCCTCATATAGTTCCATTTTATTTTCTGAATTAATTGCCATATATTCAGCCATTAGGTGTGTCGAAACAAAGATAGCTAAATACGCTATTTGTTTCGATTTTTTATCTTTTATTGAAAATGACAATGAAGATATTAATCGTACACAGTAAATATTAAAACCTCCACCAATATTCCGTCGTGAAGCTATTTCAAATAATTAAGTTAAAACTCTCATTGAAAGGAAATAGAGTCCAGTGAAGAATCTAACGAAAGAAAAGAGGCCCTGAAAGAAATGGGCTATAATACAAGAATCGTTGTCAATATTTTTAATACAGAGAAAAAATTCCCCAACCACTATACAGTTGGAGCCCGACGATGGAAAACTAAATGAAATTTATCCTACTCATCTTACTCTTCGGGATACTTGTTGAATCGTAGGATAACAGTGGAGGCACCTTTAAAGCGTAATAAAACGATACAATGTATTAACTGTCAAGAGTATGAACATACAAAGAACTATTGCACATTACGTACTGTATGTGTTGCATGCGGAGGCATGCACCCTTCGACAGAGTGTTCTATATATATATTAGGGATACCAATCCTGAAATCCCGATCCCGAAAATCCCGGAATTCGGGATTTGTTTTAAAAAAGACGTCAAGTGTACTTTAAGAAAATTTTGTATGAAAATTTTGTCTTAAAACACACTTCAAGCCTACTTTATTTTTTATAAATACGACAGTAAATCTTTAATAAATCCCGAAAATCCCGGAATGTTTCGGGTTTAATAAATTCCAAAAATTTTTATTTGTGTAAAAGATCCAGACAATTGTTTTTACTTGCTCTTTTGGCATACACAAATACAAAACATCTACACTTAACATAAATCAATGTGAACAGAAGGTTGCTATTCAATAAATAAATATTTTTGCGATTAAAATTAATTCTGGATTGCCAAACCCGCTGGAACACACTATTTGATATGTGTCAACGGTTTTTGGAACTGGAAATTCCAATAAAAAAACCTTTTATTGATTTAAAAACTCTACAGATGACATATGTATGATGAATTTACTTTACTTAAACAAATAGTTGTAATTTTAAATCCGATTAAAGTAACAGTTGAAGCCCTTTGTCGCAGTGATATGAATCTCTGTAAAGCCGATGCTGCACTTTCATTTATGCTAAAAGAGGTATCAAAAAGTGATGAACTGGTGAAAGCTGTTGCCCACAAGCGTTGATTATGAACGATGTTTTTCGTCAGCTTCATATATTGGTAACAAAATTAGATCAGGATTATCTGATGACACTTTAGATGCCTTAATATTTTTAAGAAGCTTTTTAAAGAACGATCATTAATATTCTATTATTTTAAAATTTATAAATATAGAAATTAAAAGCCAAATGACATACATATAATTTTTGTCAATTTGTACATATGTATATGTATGTATGTAAGGTAAAAAACTATGTGATGTAATTTTGTTTTTTAAATTATTAAAGGTTTATAAACTCTTAATAAATGAAAAAAACTATATCATTGAGACAATTTTTTCTTTTTAAACAAATTAACATTAAATACATCCCAGGAAAAAAATCTTGTTTTTTGAAGCACGCTCTTTTGAAGCAGTAAATGCTTACGAATAAAATATATTCCACAAATATGCTTTTTTAGTGCTGACAACGAAGAAGGTTTTAAAGCGAAAAAACAAAAATGAAATTATAGCCTGTAGATTTACGTATGACAACGAAAGTCAATTACAAAACGAATATTGCGCTTCCAAGTTACTATGAATTTTTCTTAAGCAAAAACATTCAGATAGAATTTGTTCTTTGATTGGTGTGCGCGAAGTGACGTAAAACATTTTAGGAAAGTGCTTTATTTGCATATTTGATTAGGTTAAAGGAAGCGCTTATTGTCAGCCGAAAGTAGTCCTCCAAACCGGGAACACCTCATACACAAATCATGCATCCCATCAGCAGGTTTGAAGCAATTTAAGGTATGAATTCATACATAAAACCTGCTCCTTTTGGACCACATTTTTTTTTACTGGAATGTCACTTTTTTGCGATATAGAGAGTAGTTCGGTTATCTTAAACTGTTGTCTATATGCCACTGTAAAAGTTCTTCTAAGGCAGATAATTTATTTTTATGCAACAATGAATTTGCGAACGTGGCTCAATACAAGAAAAGAAAGACGATGTGTTTCGATTGATTTCAACTTAAACAATAATTTCTTTATTTAAAAATATTTAACTTAAACCTATTTTTACAATCTAAAACGGGACCTCGCTGTTGTTATTATGTATTATTATTTGTTTCTCTCTGCCAATGTACCAATTCAATAGTACCTATTACAAATTGTAATATGCATAAAAAAATGTAGGTACAAGAATACTGAAAATACATAACTTCTTGTAGCAAAAACAACAACATGATCAATATTAAAAGAATGTAAAGCTATGTGTCGACGATCGTCAGATATTACAACGTTGTCATATCTAGCAATGTGCTAGCAATGTACTGACATTGAAAAATTTTTAGCAAAAGGTAAATTGTCAGTTTAGACGACAGTAAGAAAACTAACAATTTCATGTGCACACAATTGTCACACAATGAATTTATCTGTCAACCGAAGTTGTCAGTTCACACGGTTGTCAGATTGTTGTGTGGCATTGTCAAATTCGTTTTGCAGCTCGTGTGTGTGTTTAAAAATTTTAAATATTGTCATGGAACAAAAAAAAGAGCAATTGAAACCATTTTATCTGCTTATGTCCTAATGCACACTTTAATTTAATTCTTTAATTTTCCTTTACTTTTTTCAAAAATTTTATCAATGCTTGTTTGTTTATTTATGTATATACAGAGTTGCATTTAGAAATAATTTCAATGACAATGACAAAATTGTGTGTTTACACGATTGTTAGATGTCTGACAATATTTTTGTCTTCCAATGTACTGAAAATGCTTTTTCTTACAACGTTGGAAGGTAAAAATTTTAAGTTTACACGGTTGTTAGACATTTTCTGAACATTTTTCGGACAACGTTGTAATATCTGACGATCGTGGACACATAGCTTAAGCGAGAAACAAATATTCAAAATTAACGGGTTACAATCAAAACAAGTAACAGTGGGGTAAGATGTAATAAAATGTGATTAAATTACAATGGGCCATTAAGGGGAAAAAATGAATACAATTTAATGCAAGATTAAATGAAAAATAAAATTAATAAATTTAAATACAATACAAATTCAACTCAAATGGAAAATAATGAATGAAAAAATATAATTTTTTATGCGGTGACCTAACAACTTTAATTCAATGAACTAATTTTTTTTGTTATATTTATATTTAAATTTATGAATTAAATAAAAAGTTTTTTCATCAATATTGTATTTTTTTAATATCAAAATCCCGATTTCGGGAGTCACCAATGGTAAACCACAACACTACTTCCAATTCGGAATATCCTAGTGTGTCTATCCTTAAAGAAAATATAAATTGTACTGTATCTAATTCAAAAATTAAGAATAATAATCTGAAATTTCCAAACAAATCTGGAACTGTAATCAAAAACCTTTTGTTGTCAAAAATACGAAATGGTTGGAAAAATTAATAAATACACTTACCTGTCTAACTTTATGACATCCATGCAAAACAGTATACAAAAGTTTTTAATAACGCAGAACCAAATGATGTAAAATACTCTTGACAAGAAAATGAGTTTTTTAAATTTGTTTCTGATATGCTAATGGCTTGAACACAATTCTGAATTGCCCCGGTTTATCCATAATAAGAGTATAGATGTAATGTTAATTTTCGAGACGTATTTAAACAATATATGTACATATAGTTTTTATATTCCAAGATGCACTTTTCATTACACAAATCATCGTGATGGTAATGCACATTCTAATCACATTCGAAACAGAATAAGACATTATGCCTTAGAAAATGGTTTAAATAATTGATACAGGCATTATCTATTCGATTTGAATACGAAGTTGGAGAATTAACTCTAAGCTCAGTATATTGTCCTCCACGATTTTCTGTAACCAAGGAAAAATTCAAGGATTTTCTTGGAGATTGTTTCCTTGTGATGATTATAATGCCAAACACATATATTGGGACTGTCGATTAATGAATTCCAAAGGTAGACAGTTATACAAGACTCTTACACTACTACGTACTTAATGACCCTTTGATCCTAGGAAAATTTCTGACCTTATAGATTTTGCCATATCGAAAAATATAAACAGAAATTGTATTACTACGGAATTATCTTCTGACCATTCTCCCGTAATTTTAAGCTATTACGGGAAAAATAACACTCGAAATTCTAATAGAGTAACACAATATTTGAAAACTAATTGGTTGAAATATATAAAATATACAGTAATGCCTCGATTTACGTCGTCTCGATTTACGTTGTTTCGATTTGCGTTGTTTCGATTTGCGTCATCAAATATGTTGTTCCTTTCAAATTCGGTTTGCGTCGCCATTCGATTCGATTCGTCTCAGTTTGTATGTATGACTTATGTACATTAACAGGGGAATCCCAGTTTTTAATTTAAACGTTTATGTATTATTGCTTATTATATGTATTTGCTTATTAAACTACGAAAAATTTTGTGTGGGCAACAACAACTAAAGTATTGCCTCTCATGGACAGGTCGTGTGTGTTTGGCAGCGCGTCGTGTGTGTTACTTTTTCAATCTGTTTTTGATCGTCGGGCGCAACGTAGCAAATACATATGAGCTCAAAAAATAAAACTAATAAAGTAACATCTCAAATAAAAAAGAAAAGAAATGTAATTTCGTTAAAAACTAAAATAGATATTATTCGGCGTTATAACAATGGGGAAAAGGCTTTTATTATTGCCAGTACGATGGATCTTCCACCAACCACAGTTCGAACAATAATAAAAAATTCAGCTGAAATCCGTGAAAGTGCAACATCGGCTGGAGCTGGTTCTGTTGAAACCACCACAAAAAAAAAGGCCAGTACTGATGGAAAATGCACTAATACTGTGGATAAAAGACTTAAGTGAAAAAAATATTCCAGGAACTACGTTAAGCGATAAGTTTGTTTAAGGATCTAAAATCTGACTGTGAATTCCGATTTTTGTTTTAACGCCAGCGGAGGATGGCTACATAAATTTTAAAAAAGATCACAACTTCATAACATAAAAGTTGTCGGAGAATCTGCAAGTGCAGATAGTGATGCAGCTAAAAGTTAACAAATATTCTATGTACATACATATGTACAATAAAAGACTGAATTACTTGTAATTTTTAAGTTTTTTTTTATGAATTGTTAAATGCTAGTTCTAAGGGCTTGTAATCTCTGAATTTAATAAATAAATTAAGTGAACGTTAACGTATGATCAATATCAAATTCGATTTACGTCGTTTCGATTAACGTCGTCAATTTCCGGAACCAATCACGACGTAAATCGAGGCATTACTGTATATCATATCCACACTGAGTTTCCGTTTTGCTCTATATTCTGTTTATTTAATACTGTGTTGAACAACTCTATTAATCTTGCTATAAAGTACAACCCTGAAATGTGTTGCGTTACTTATGCGCCACCTATACGTAAAACAAGCTGAACAAATTGCCGTTAACTTTGAATTTTAAAGACTGTAAACCAAAAAGTTTTTACATTTTCCTATATTAAATAAAACATACGCTTTATCAATTTACACTATGAGCGAATCAAAATATAAATGTGTAATTAAAAACTGTTCAATATCTGATGATGGTGAGAGGATGATCTTTGTCATTATAAATGCAGTGGACTAAAAACACTTGTCGCTGAAGCTGTTCAGAGCATTAAAGGCTTAAAATGATGCTGCAGTGATTGTCAAAAAATTGATGTCAAATTTTTCTGTTTTTTTTTCAAACCACTAAAAATACCTTTTTCAACCTAAAAAATAAATTATCTGCGTTATTTAGTGAACTCGATGCTTACGGAAACTTGTTTGAAGATTTCAAATAACTCAAAAGCTTTCAAACACCTGAGTTATCGCCAAAACGTCGTAAATCGGCTAGAAATAAAAATAAACCTAACAGCGAACCTGTAATTCCACCGAATCAGCCTGCAACTGTATTGACTGTTCTAGTGTTCCCATCCCAGCTTCTAGTGGTTCCTTAAATTTTATCAATCCGGATTTAGTTCATACTGAGATAGATTCAGCTGCTCCCCTATCCGGTCCATCGGGCTCTGGCATGACGAAAAATGTTGTTGTTGAATCAATTGCTACTAAGCCGTTAATTGTTAATGCTATTCAATCAAATGTTCCTAAGCCGTTAACTGTGATCCCTTCCAATAGATATATGTATATTTGTTTCACGTTTGACATGGAATACAACCACTGAAGATGTTGAATACTACTTAAATACTAAACTAAATGGTTACACTAATAATAAATTTTTTATAAACAAATTTTCATATTCCCAACCTAGAAGTATAACTTCTTTTAAAATAGCATATCTATGAGCAGGTTGCTAGCCCTACTTTTTGGCCTGAAAATATTTTTGTTCGAGAATACTTATTTAAGGAAAACCCAAGGAGAATAAGTAACATATCAAACCTGCCAACTAAAAGCGCACCTGCTCCAAAAAACTAAATATAGCTAAAGATTTAATAAATATTATATACTAAAATGTTCGTGGCTTAAACACTAACCCCCTTATTCAAAAACGATTATTAAATTTAACAAACGTTTATTAAGCAAATTTTTATATGCAAATCTGTCTTTGTTAAATTTAATAATCGTTTTTGAATAAGGAGGAAATTGTCAACTCTTTTGGTTAATAGCTATAATTTTACCTTTGATGTCATTATTCTTACTGAAACATGACTTAACGATGGTGTATTTAATGCGGAAATACTTTGTGATAACTACGAAATATACAGATATAATCGCAATATTCGTAGTGGAGGTGGTGTTCTGATTGCTGTAAAGATTGAAGGCATTGTTACTGATATATCAGATATTGCATTTGTTGCTGTTGTTGTTAAATTGAAGCATAAAAACATTTTTTTGACTTGCTCATATATTCCTCCAGATTCTGATCACACTGTTTATCTTATTCATGCTCAAGCCATTGAAAAAGTTGCCTTACGTGCTGATATTAATGACTCCGTAGTTGTTGTTGGTGATTTTAACCTGCCCGATGAAAAATAATGTTTGCAATGATTTTGGGAAACTACTCGATTTAGTATTTCTTAACAATGTCGGCGGTTGTTCCATTTCACGTTCAGAGCCAATAATTTTCCGGAAGATCGATATCATCCTACTATCCCATCCGAAGATAAGTTGAAGCCAGCTCCTACTGGCAAAACGTTTTGCTTCAGAAGAACTGATCTAATTTTATTAGACAATCTTATTTGTAACAGTTGCTGGAATAAGGTGTTGGGCATTCCTATAAATAATGTTTCAGACATCGAACTAATAATTTCAGCCTTTTACAAGAAAATCCATTCTTTTTTTGATATTTGGGTGCCCAAACAACATGCCTACACTCCTATCCGACCACCTTGGAATAATAAACAATTTTCACATCTTAAAAACTTTAAAAATAAACGTTATAAAAAATATGAAATAACTGGATCTGCTGCTGATTATGCAAGGTACTCTGTGAGTTGCTCGGAATATAACATACTTAATCATTCCCTATACAAGAATTACTTATTGAAAACAAAACAACATTTTTTTACGTGATCCTAAATCTTTCTATTCATTCGTTAACTCTAAAAGAAAATCCAACGGTTACCCAGCTGTAATGAAATTTAATAATGAGGAAACCAGTAACTTAATGTCATAAGTGATATGTTTGCAGACTTCTTTTCATCTACTTATTCCGATGATGTGTATGATATTAAAAGTAATTATCCATATGAGATTGCATCTAACCAAATTATATCTTTTTCAGCACTTGATTCTAACTCTATCTTAATTAACCTGAAAAAATTAAAGATGACATTTACTCATAGTCCTGATGGTATTCCCGCTGGAATTTTAAATCACTGTGCTAAGTCTTTCACTATATTTGGCTATTTTCCCGAATTTTGAAAAAAATCTTATATTATACCTCTGCATAAATGTGGCAATAAATCTGATATTGCTAATTATAGAGGAATTGCTAAATTAAGTGCGATACCAAAAGTATTTGAAAACATAATTACTGATATTCTATGCCATCAGACATCATCCTTATTATCACCTTGCCAACATGGTTTTAGAAAAGGCTTTTCGACTATAACTAATGTTATTCAGTTAACAACTGAAGTTAATTCTGCATTTGAACATAAAAACCAAACGGACGTTATATATACGGACTTTAGCAAGGCGTTTGATAAAGTTAATCATTCGCTTCTCTTACGTAAATTGGATCTCTTGGGTGTTACTTCTAAGAATTTAAATTGGATAACATCACATTTGACGTCCAGGAAACAGAATGTTCGATTTAACAACTGTACATCTAAATGTATATCTGTTTCATCGGGTGTACCCCAAGGAAGTCATCTGGGACCACTGCTATTTTCATTGTTTATAAATGACCTCCCTAATAGTATAAACCATTGTAATATCCTATTGTATGCTGATGATGTAAAAATATTTTTTTCTTTTAACGATTATACGCATTACACATAGTGTTGTTGAACTGTTCGGACGTGTTATTTTTAGTGCGGCTGAATTTTCGGTGAAAAAATCGTAATAGGTGAAAAAGTGTAATAGGTCGAAATAAAACAAAAAGTTAAAAAATAATTCGTAATAGGTAAAAATACCTACGGTAAAAAAAAATAAAAAACATTAAAAAATAAAAAACATTAAAAAAAAAAAAAATAATAAAAAACATTAAAAATCGCATAAAAACTGTATGAGTATTCCTCTCAGATGTAATTCTGAGAAAGAGCTTAGCTCGACTAGAAAATCTTTATGGATCTCTGAGGAAGAATCCTTAAAAAAATCTGTGGAGAATCTTCTCACTACAAGAGCCGTAGAACGGCGCCGTTCCTGTTCGCCCAATATAGTGATTTCATCAGATGATAAAACATCAATATCTTCTACATCAAATAGTGCAGTTAAACCTAGAAAACAAGTAGGTATGGATAAATACGTCACAGTTCTTAAGCGACAGAGGAGCCCGACATCTGCTCAAACGTCATCAAATTCAAAAGCTCCCAAGACCGTGAGTATTGACAATCCAAATGATCAAAACAGGTTTGCTCTCCTCCAGACGGATGATCCAGAACTTCCTAAAAAAACGTTTAAGCCCCCACCAATTTATCTGAGAGAGCCCACTTCCAGTAAATTGGTACAAGGAATTGTTTCGGTAATAGGTGAAAATATGTTTAGCGTAACCTCAATTAAACATGGAAATATCAGCGAAACCAAAATTCAAGTGAAAAAGGAAGATGACTTTCGAAAATTGTCCAACCAGTTGGAGAGGGAGAGTAGGGATTTCTATACCTACCAGCTGAAAAGCGCAAAAGGACTCCAAGTCGTTCTAAAGGGTATAGACCCAGATGTTGATCCTGCCGAGATAAAGACTAGTTTAATGGAAAATGGCTTCAAAATTAAGAACATAACGAATATTAGAAACCGTGAAAAGATTCCTCAGCCTATGTTCAGGGTGGAATTGGAACCCGGAGATATAGTCTTAAAGAAAAACGAGTCCCATCCCATCTACAATCTGATTTACCTTCTGCATCGTAGAATCACCGTGGAAGAACCGCATAAGCGTCAGGGACCCGTCCAGTGTCTTAATTGTCAAGAATTTGGTCACACTAAAGCATATTGTAAATTGCCGTCAGTTTGTGTTGCGTGTGGGGAACTACATACAACTGCTCAATGTGATAAGTCGAAAACCGACTCAAAAATCAAAAAATGCAGTAACTGCGGAGGTAATCATACCGCAAATTATAGAGGTTGTCCAGTTTAAACTCATTTGAAAGGCATAAGGACCAACAAGACGTCAGTATTACCTGTTCATCCACAACAGCCTAATTTTGCATCGAGTAACAATTTTCCTCAATTGTTACGGCCCACTAGTCATGAAAACGCGCCTAGTTCTAGACAAGTTTCTTACGCTAACGTGGTTAAATCTAATATGCCAGGTTTGGAGCAGGAACCTAAATCTCAATATTACGAGCCTAATATTAACACTCTAGAGACTACTTTGCAGACACTTGTCCAAACTATGAACACTTTTACGACCACTATGACATCCATGATGCAGGAAATGCTGAAAATGCAATCCACTATCTTACAAGCAATTTTAAAGAAATGATTTGTTTAAAAATTTGCTTTTGGAACGCGAACGGCCTCCGCCAACATAAAAACGAACTGGAACACTTCCTGATGGATAAGCAGATTGATGTCATGATGATTGCTGAAACTCACTTGACGGCGACAGGGTACTTCAGAATTAATGGATACGTGTTGTATGATACTAAAGATCCCCGCGGAAGAGCATGTGGAGGTTCGGCAATTCTTATAAAGAACAGAATAAAACATTATTTAATGAACAACATATGTGAGGATTACCTACAAGCAACAAACATTTGTATTGAATTCTGTCAATACAACTTTGTTTTATCATCAATTTATTCGCCGCCTCGATTTTCAATAAAAGAACATCAATACTACAGCTTCTTCAATTCCCTTGGAGCTAGATTTTTGGTTGCTGGTGACTTTAACGCCAAACACACATTTTGGGGTTCACGTCTAGTGACCCCGAAGGGTCGTGAACTCTTCAACACCATTGCCAAAATGGGCTTAGATGTACTCTCAAGCGGGCATCCCACCTACTGGCCGACGGACCGACGGAAGATTCCCGATATTATTGACTTCGGAGTAGTGAAAAATATCCCTGTAGAATCGATACAAGTGGAGCCTTCATTAGACTTGTCTTCAGATCACTCTCCTTCTATTATTTCAATGCGTTTCCTTCAAGTGTATGGCTCTCCATTTCGGGACATGTCTAAATCCAGAGTAAGTTGGATAAAGTATAAAAAGTATTTAAGTTCCCACTGCACGGAAAATGTAGTGTTGAGAACTACCGAGGATATTGATGGGTCGATTGGCAAGTTTACTGAGGACATACGAAGAGCTGTGCATCACGCTTCCACATATGACGTTGAATGCAGAAATAGGACAAACAGAACTTATTTCGCTGAACTCGAACATCTCCTGACAGAAAAAAGAAGAGTTAGAAGAGAGTGGCAAATTCACAGGTCTCCTCAACTGAAAGCTAGGCTACGGGAATGCAGAGATATACTAAGAAATTTCTTAGA
Organism: Bellardia bayeri; assembly: GCA_950370525.1. Lineage (NCBI taxonomy): Eukaryota > Metazoa > Arthropoda > Insecta > Diptera > Calliphoridae > Bellardia > Bellardia bayeri. Next base: position 48,541,355 of record OX493265.1, on the reverse strand, counting down.
AACCCAAAGAATGGCTTCACTTAAATCATACTTGGAGGGAATTGACAGTTCCCCACAATCTGACTATTCGTTATGGAAGGCGGCACGAGGTTTAAAAAGACCAGTTAGAGGAAAGCCTCCTTTGCGAAATCCGATTGGTGACTGGGCTAGAAACGATTCCGAGAAAGGGACTTTATTTGTTAACCATTTGAGAAATGTGTTTACTATAAACAACTCAAATAATGCAACTGAATTGCCACCACTCGTTATTAGACCTCCTGTACCTCTAAGACTTAGCTTTAATGATATTCAAAGCGCTATTGGTACTCTGAACCTTAAAAAAGCTCCAGGTATGGATAAAATCAGCAACAAAATGCTCGTGGAGTTACCTCGTGTAGCTAGAAGAATTATTCTCTTTATCTTCAATGCTATTTTACGCCTAGAATACTATCCTGCAGATTGGAAGGTATCTATGATTACCATGATTCCTAAGCCAGGGAAGGACCTCACCAAAGTAGAGTCATATAGGCCAATTAGCCTACTGCCGACAATTTGAAAACTGTTTGAAAAATTGTTAATGGCTAAGTTGATTCCAATTCTGAACGACACTCAATGTATTCCAAATCATCAATTCGGGTTCAGAGCTAAACACAGTACCATCGAACAAACACACAGATTAGTAAATGTGATAAGACGGTCGTTTGAAGAGAAAAAATACTGTTCCGCGCTTTTCATTGATGTTTCCCAAGCGTTCGACAAAGTCTGGCATGAAGGTTTAATGCACAAAATAAAATTAGCTCTGCCTGCTAACACCCACAAACTTATGAAAAGTTATTTATATGGTCGCAAATTTACAATCAAAGAAGGCGATTTTTTAAGCCCCGCTCAGCCAATTGAAGCAGGAGTACCCCAGGGTAGCATACTGGGTCCTACTTTATATTTGATTTATGCATCCGATATGCCGTCAGACCCCAATATACATACTTCAACTTTTGCTGACGATACAGCCTTTATTAGCGTTCATAAGGACCATCAAATAGCATCACAGAATTTGCAGAATTATATTTATAAACTAGAGAATTGGCTTGAGCTTTGGAAAATCAGGGTTAACGAACAGAAATGTATTCATATACTTTCACATTGCGAAAAGATACCTGCTCGTCCATCAGAATAAATAACCAAATTATTCCGCAACACAATGAAGTCAAATACCTCGGAATCCACCTCGATCGTCGTTTAATCTGGAAGTCTCATATTGACGCAAAACTTACACAGATGAGATTAAAAGCAGTGCAACTTAATTGGCTAATCGGCAGAAATTCTACATTAAAGTTGGATTGTAAACTTTTGTTGTACAATGCAATTCTAAAGCCAATATGGTGTTATGGAATTCAATTATGGGGTACTGCCTCAGCATCCAACATTGAAAAAATTCAAAGAGGTCAAAATAAAATTCTACGTATAATTACTGCAGCTCCATGGTACGTTAAAAATTCTCGAATTCACAAAGATCTAGGAATTCCTTTGGTGAAAGACGAATTTACAAAATACGCCTCAAAATATGTCAGCAAACTTGAACACCATCCAAACCCACTTGCACGAGACATCCTTAACTTTAGTGGCCATGTTCGGTTGAGAAGGAGGGATACCCTTGCTTTAACTCAAACGCAAAACAGATGACTGGATCAGTGGATGTAAATTTTTTTGTAGTATCATAATATTTTGTCTAGCACTGGCTGGACTTATTATTTTCTTTTAGTATTAAGATTCGAAAACTTATTGTCATTTCAATATCTGAAGATTCAATAAATAAATATAATGTATTATAAAAAAAAAAAAAAAAAAAAAAAAAACGATTATACTGGCCATGATTTCCTTCAAAATGATCTTAATAACTTTTTCCGTTGGTGCGAATATAATATTTAATGAGCAAAACCTAAAAAAAAATGTAAATACATGCGGTTTTATAGGAATAATTTCTTAGCGGTCAACTATTACCTCGGTAATCATTATTTGGATCTTGTCGAATCATTTATTGATCTTGGAATCTTACTTGACATAAAATTAAACTTCATACCTCATATAACTTTAACTGTAAACAAGGCTAGAGGTGTCCTTGCTTTTATAAAGCGTTGGGCTAAGGAATTTTGTGATCCATACATAACTAAACAACTGTATGTATCGCTAGTTAGGCCCATTCTGGAATATGGGTCCATCATATGGGATCCTTATTATGAGATTTATAATGAACAAATTGAGTCCATGCAAAATCAATTTCTGCTTTTTTGTTTAAGAAGTTTTCAATGGAATTACTCTTATTTACCATCTTATACGAGCAGATTGGCTTTAATTAAATTACCCACCTTGAAAAGTCGACGTATATGTTAAATGTATGTTTTATGTTGAATATTGTAAATGGAAACATTAATTGTGAATATCTTTTAAAATTTGTAAAATTTAATGTTCCACGTCGTAATTCTCGATACTATAAGCGTTTACATGTAAAATTCTGTAGTACAAATTATGCTGATACAGACTCATTTGTTAGAATATGTAGACAATTTAATTTAATTTGTTGATTTTGGTCTCAATTCTAGTATTATTAAATGTAAAATTATTGCCTTCCTCAATTGTTAAGTTTATTTTCTTTTTATTTTCATATTTCTAATTTAAGTAAAAATAAGTTTCTTTTGTTATTAGTCTGTTAGGATTTATATTCATAGACTAAATAAATAAATAAAAAAGACCAAAGTCCATTACGAAAATCTGATGGCGCTAAATCGCAGATCATTTAAGTAATTTATTTCAATCAAACCACCCCATGAACGAATTTGAACTAGAGGAACCAACCCCCTATTTGTTCATTAGACTATGGAATTCAGAAGATATTCAGAAAGCTACAAAACGATATTTACCCAAGAAAATCTCCAGGCTATGCTTAAATAACAACTTCCATAATAATAGACTAAACTTATGCAGCTATGTTGGCATAAAGGTCTAATACATAAGATTAAAAAATAGTTACTGCCTCCTAATACTCATAAATTACTGGATTCTTACTTATTGTGTCGCTTATTAAGGTTTAAATATGTAACAAGTGACTACGAAATCAGAGCTAGTGTTTCAAAGGGGAGTGTTTTCGGACCAACACTTTATTTGATATATACCTCTGATTTGCCAACAAAAACTGGAGAATACTTGTTAATGACACGTTACGTTTACCTTTAGGATAGGAAATTGTCCATCTGTTTCACAAACAATGTGAATAACCCACAGTCTGATCATGTCACATACTTTGGCATACATATGAAAATGAATATACAGATATTGCCGCAAAAGAAAAACACTAAGAAAGCCACTATTAAGTACTGTGAATTACAACTCTAATGATATCTTGAAATATATCAAGCACTGTTATAATGATCGGTATAACACATTCTTCCAACAACCATTAAGAGCGACAAAATCAATACAAAGAGTTATTAGACATTAAATTTTTAAGAATCTGCCAACCACTAAAAATATTGTCACGGTCATTTAATAAAGATGTCCAATATACCTGTTTGTAACTTGTTTGAGATCACGTTATTTGGAAAACATAAAAAGAAACATATAAAACAAGTTAAAGTGCAATATTCAGTTGTTCCGAATCTAATGAGAAATAAGGCGTTGTCAACTTGGTGCGTTTCGCACCATTTTTGGTGCTTTTTTCAATTTTTGGTATGATAAATTCTTTAGTTGGTGAGCGGTGCGCTTTTTTCTAAATTTTGGTGCGTTTTTTAATTTTTTCGAAAATGTGATGAAATCTTTATTTTTACTAATTTTTAATTACAGTTTTTTAATAATTCATAACTCATGAAATCTATACGATGAAAAAATGTATTTGAAATACGAATGTATGATAAATGAAATCAAATTCTTCAAATATCTTTGTTTAAAAATCAAATTAACATTGTAAACATGTAAAAAAAACAACCAGGGTTAGAGTACCAGTGGAATCCTAACAAATTTTATTAGGAAAAATCAAATAGAAATACTTTATCTAGAAAACAAAAATATATAAAAAAAAGTACCAAATATGTATTGAAATTAACGGTTTTATCAATTAGTACTTTAGTTCCGAATATCATAATATGATATCATTTATTAAAAGAAGGCTTTTTACTATTATTACTTTTACTAATAATAGTTGATAAAAAGTTTTTTATAGAATTTATGATATTAAAAAATTTCAAATTAATTCAATAAATATTTGAAATAAAAACGAAATTCTAAAATGGTGCGTTTTACAACGTATAGCGAAGCACACCTGGTTTAGCTAGTCTATATATATAAAATAGGATGTACATATGTATGTATGTAACGTATGGACTCCAAAACTGCTGGGCCGAGTTTGATGAAGTTTTCACGGAATCTTCAGAATATTCAGGCGGGTGACGCTGTGAAGTTTGATTTCCAGTCTGCGGGCGGAGGGACGTTTAAAAATCCAATTTTCATATTGCACCACCAATGACATACGAGAATACATATATTTTGCTTTTTATACCCTTTTTATATATATAGTGGGGAGGGTATATTGGACTTGTGCTGATGTTTGTAACGGCCATAAATATTGGTCCAACACCCACCTTAAAGTATACCGATCGGCTTAGAAACTTTCTGAGTCGATTTAACGATGTCCGTCCATCCGTCCGTCCGTCTGGCTGTCCATGTAAAGCTTGTGCGCAGAGTACAGGTCGCAATTTTGAAGATATTTCGATAAAATTTGGTATGTGATATTTTTTCGGCCCAAGGATGAGGATTGAAACTGGTGGAAATCGGTCCATTATTTCACCTAGCCCCCATACAAATGTCCTCCCGAAATTGGGGTTTACCGGTCATAAATCTTTGAATTATGCAAGTATACAAACAAAATTTACCACAGATGAGTAGTAAATGAAGCTAACGCACATCTACAAATTTCGTGAAGATCGGTCCGTAATTAGTCGTAGCTCCCATATAAGGCCACTTCCAAAAATCACTTAAAAGAGCATAACTCTTTAAAAACGTTGGTATCCAAATAATATTGAACACAAATATATTTCGTACTATACATAGAATATGGTAGAATTTTATGACGATCGGTCCATAAGTAGTCGTAGCTCCCATATAAGACCCACTTCCGAAAATCACTTTAAAGAGCATAACTCACTCAAAAATGTCGATATCCAAATAAAATTTAACAAAAATATATTTCATATATATATACAAATAACATGGTACAATTTTATTGTGATCGGTCCATAATTAGTCGTAGCTCCCATATAAGACCCACTTCCAAAAATCATTTTAAAGAGCATAACTCACTCAAAAATGTTGGTATCCAAATAAAATTTAACAAAAATATATTTCATATATATACAAATAATACGGAAAAATGTTATTGTGATCGGTCCATAATTAGTCGTAGCTCCCATATAAGCCCCACTTCCGAAAATCACTTTAAAGAGCATACATTTCTTAAAAATGTTGGTAATCAAATAAAATTCGACGCAAATAAGTTTCTTATATACAGAAATAATGACACCTAATTTTGTAATGGTTGGTCCATAATTAGTCGAAACCCCCTCTCCGTAATTCACTTTAACTTCCATAAATCTTTTAAAAGTATTTATATCGAGATAAAGTTTCGTGAAGATCGGTCCGTAATTAGTCGTAGCTCCCATATAAGGCCACTTCCAAAAATCACTTAAAAGAGCATAACTCTCTTAAAAACGTTGGTATCCAAATAATATTGAACACAAATATATTTCTTACTATACATAGAATATGGTAGAATTTTATGACGATCGGTCCATAAGTAGTCGTAGCTCCCATATAAGACCCACTTCCGAAAATCACTTTAAAGAGCATAACTCTCTTAAAAACGTTGGTATCCAAATAATATTGAACACAAATATATTTCGTACTATACATAGAATATGGTAGAATTTTATGACGATCGGTCCATAATTAGTCGTAGCTCCCATATAAGACCCACTTCCAAAAATCATTTTAAAGAGCATAACTCACTCAAAAATGTTGGTATCCAAATAAAATTTAACAAAAATATATTTCATATATATACAAATAATACGGAAAAATGTTATTGTGATCGGTCCATAATTAGTCGTAGCTCCCATATAAGCCCCACTTCCGAAAATCACTTTAAAGAGCATACATTTCTTAAAAATGTTGGTAATCAAATAAAATTCGACGCAAATAAGTTTCTTATATACAGAAATAATGACACCTAATTTTGTAATGGTTGGTCCATAATTAGTCGAAACTCCCTCTCCGTAATTCACTTTAACTTCCATAAATCTTTTAAAAGTATTTATATCGAGATAAAGTTTAACGCATATAATATTTATATTCACAGAAATCATGACACTGAATTTTGGTCCAAAATAGGTGATATCTCGCAAATAACGCCCATTTCTGAAAAACTTTTTTATATTTACATATACTAGGTGTAGGGTCGGGCTTGACCGACTATACTTTCTTACTTGTTTTATTTTTTTGAAAGCCGTTGTCATGGTTTTTAACACGAGATATCAAACCCTTAAATCGGGGCGTGGCAAAATTCAATTTTCATATTGCACATACGACATACGAGTATACATATATTTTGCTTTTTTATTTTATTTCATTTTTTGAAAACCGTTGTCATGTTTTTCAAAACGAGATGTCATACTCTTAAATCGGTTATGTAGTTCCGAAGATATTTACAAAAAACTTATTTTATTGACGATCCAATATCAAAATTTTAAAACTTTCGAAATGTTGCATTCAAAAATCCGAGTTTTCGGTTTATTTACATTCGATTACAGAAGATATTCCGCGCTTACTAAGGTGCAACATTGTACAAGAAGTTAAAAATAATATTATATTATCAATCGATGATAAACTACTTTGTGTACTCTTGCATTTAAGATAACTACATTTTGTGCACATTTTTGAGTTTTTTCAAACGCTGATAAAATATAACGGTACATTCAAACAAATTGCTCGATGCGCTTGACCGGACTCTGCGTGATTTTCGAGAAAACTACAAACCTATGGGAGGCGCTCTTATTCTTTTTGATGGTGATTTCCGTCAAACTTTGCCCGTTATTCCAAGATCAATGCCCGCAGATGAGCTGAACGCATGCTTGAAAGCTTCATATCTTTGGAACCGAGAAAATCACGGTATCGACGAACATGAGTTTGCATTTGTTGCAAGACCCGTCTGCCCAAACATTCTCAGAGAAACTTTTTGACATCGGAAATGGATAAATTCTAATAATCGCGCCACGATCAAGATTTCGTTCCCGCCTAACTTCTGTCAAATGCAAATTTATATTCAAGCCGTTGTCTACCAAGTCTAACAATCTTCTACAAAATTTCGGATTGGCTGTGGGAACGTGCAATTTTGGCACCAAAAAATGATGATTTCAACAAGCTCAATGAGCAAATCCAATTGAAACTGCTCGGCAAATTAATCAAATACAAATCGATCGACACAGTAATGGATGAAGAACAAGCCGTCAATTATCCCACTGAATTTTTGAATTCATTGGAACAACCAGGAATGCCACCGCATGTGCTAACATTAAAGGTTGGATCACCGGTAATTCTTATTCGCAACATAAACGCACCAAAGTTATGCAACGGAACCAGATTGACCATCAAAAACTGCTTACCAAATTTAGTCGATGCAATAATCATCGGTGGCAGATTCAAAGGCGAAGACGTACTTATTCTACGAATTCCGATGATTTCCAACGATTTACCATTCGAATTCAAACGACTCCAATTCCCTTTGCGTCTTACCTTTACTTTTGCCAATCATTGACTATTGCTGGCTTAACTTTGGAAAATTTATGTTTTCCACACGGCCAGTTGTATGTGGCTTGCACCCGAGTAGGCACGCAAAAAAAACATTGTCTACCGCTGGCCCTAAGATGAAGTAATAAATAAATATAATTTACAGTTTGCCTTAAATACATGCGTTTCTTTTTTGATTGAACCCATATCAACACCATATGTAAGTTATTCTGAAAAAAAAACTTTATGATAGATATTCCATGGATTTTTATTTAAAGGTCGTAAATTTCGTTAAAAGCTTAAATTAAATCGTGTGGTAATCCAACACTAATGTTTGCTTAAGGCCAGCAACGCGGACCGGGTCAGCTAGTTTCAATATAATAATTGTACATTTAGGATACATATTAGTATTAAGGTGAATTTTGGTAGTGGCCCTTATATGGGGGAGTTGGTTAAATAATGACCGAAATTAACAAATTTCTGTATTATGATTTTCGTGTATATGTAAATGTTCGGGGAAAAGTTTTGAGTCGATACCCATATTTATAAAGATAAATGACTTTTTCGGATGAGCAATTATGGACCGACCATCATAAGATTTAGTACAACTATTTAAATATCTATAAGAATTATTTGTGTCGAATTTTAACCTGCTAACTATATTTGTACCATTTTTTGATATTCCAATTTTATAGGCTTTTATGTATAATTGAGCTATATTGATAAATCATGGACCGGTTCTTACTATTTTTCTCTTTTATCATAAAAATAACGTGTAAAAAATTTTATGGCAATATCTGCAATATATTTTAAAAATTGCAAGAAAATTATTAAAAATATCCAATTTCGATGGGGTTGTCTCACATTTTGGTCCATAACTCTTCTCTAATATACCGATTTTACTGATTTTCAATACCAAACTCAATCAACTTCGAACTCCATACGGATCAATAAAATATATGTATGTATGTACTTTGCTGGGTCTCAGATGAATATTTCTGAATGTTATACATGCAATGACAAACTTATATATACCCTCATTCACCACTTATGGTGGTGGAGGGTATAAAAAGAGTAAGATTATAAGGTAAGACTTATTTTAGCTAAATTTCATATCAATAATCTTATTTACAAGTGTTTTATAGGTGAAAATGGACCAAATATGGACTGATAGCTTCAAAATATTGTATCTAGGAATGTGATTTCTATGTATTTGAGGCTTGAATTTCATCTGAATAATGTTGTTTACAAGAGTTTAATGGTTGTTATAATGATTTTCGAGGTTTACTTAATTGGGCCTTATTGCCAATTATTGTCAGCCCATCAAAATCCAGTAGTATAATGAATAGCATGATTTCTGGATTCAATTACTGATTAAAAGAAATATGAAATGAAGTTTTTATTTCGGTTGTGTTTTTAGAAAACTTATTTATTATCACTATTATTTGACAGTATTTTTAAAGTTTACAATACTTAAACTCCGCTTGAAATATACTCGTACTCGTGTTTTTTAATATTCATAAACACTAATATATTGTACATTTTTGTTAATTTCACGAGCAACGTTTTTGTTTTATATTCAATAATGAACTGGGTTTACTTTTTATGCTTGCAGGTATCATGGATAAGGCGAAAAGATTTTCAATTGTTAACCGTCGGATTATCGACCCACAGTAGCGATAAACGGTTTTTAGTTGAACATACTCGGCATATGGGTCATTGGTCATTACGAATAAAGTCTGTGCGCGAGGATGATCGCGGCCTTTATGAATGCCAACTGTCCATATATCCAACACAGTCGATATTCATTGAGTTAAAAGTTGTCGGTAAGTATTAACCTATAAGTACACTCGTATCATACTTCATTAAGTTCGTCTTACTCAAAAATACTCGTACAATCTGTCCAATAACTATAATACTTTTTATTTATTCAAATATGTACATATGTATGTACCTTGTCAGAGATTAATTTAGTTTAACTCTTTTTAAGATTTAAAGTATTTTTTGAGATACAGAGAGATAAAGAGTTAAAATAATATCTTAAGTCTAACTTAAACTTACGTTACGTTTTTATGGTTTCCACAGTTAGCGAAAACCATTGAATACCCATGAATGTGTTCTGTTACATTCACGTGCATTCTGTCTTGATTACGGTGGGAAAATGCTGAGCAAGCATAACACATTCCTGCTAGCTATTTGCAGTGTGGACAATACACTCGAACAAAGTATGTGTGTTCAGTTGCATACTGAAGGGTATGTTTACTGCGGCTAGTCAAACAAACTACAATATACTTGGTTAACGATAAGATTTGCATCATAACCGTTTCTTTGTTAGATTCTTTCTCAAAGCCATTGTTATTATGTATTAACGTTTTAACATTTTATTGGTAACAAGATAGGTATACAAAATATAAAGAAAATATTTTATAAAACTTATATTAAATTTATTGTAGCTTTGGCCATCCGATATTTAAACCAGTAATGCAAAGCTCTATGTCAATATTTATTTCATTCCGTACATGGTGAAATTATACCAGGTGACATCATAGCGCCAGCTGATTATATTTTACTCTATTCATGGTGAAATTGAAAATGTGAAAAAGTTGTTTACAAATAGTCAAAGTTTATATAAAAACGTTACAAAATTATTTTGTTTTTGAAAAATTGAGTTTTTGTCGCCGTTTTATCTGCGTAAAATAGCTTAAAATTGTTAAAAAACTATATTATATTAAATAGTGTGTTTATTTTTTGAGTTGTTTTGCTAAAAATGTTAGTTTTTTTTTTGTAAGATAAATATTAAGATTCCTCTTTAAAGTGATTTTTTTTTGCTGCAGAAAAATGCGTTGTTGTTATACAATACCTACCTTTACATACATTAATTTTGAAAATAAAGAATTTTTGCATGTTTTACTTTGCAAAATTACGTATTACTTGTATATGTATTTAAATAAATATTATGCGTAACTTAAAGAAAAATTCTTTGAGAAAATAAAAGAAACAAAAAAAATCACTATTGTTTTTGTTTTTATCCATGTTTGTATATTTGTTTTCTTTATTTTATGCGAAATGTTTTTGACAGTAACGAAAGTACAGGGTGGGCCAAGTTTGACTGACTGATTTGAACTGCTTATAACTTTTGTGGCTCTTGCGGTATGAGCTGTAGCTCCATCTTGCTGGAACCATATGTTACGATTATTGAGAACTATCGGACGTAAAAAATTTTCCAACATGGTCCGGTATACCATCCCAGAGACGGTTTGTGGTTCATTAAGCTCATTTTCGAAGAAATATGGACCAATAACTTTATCAGCCATGATTCCACACCAAACAGTGCATCTGACAGGGTGTAATTGTCGCTGATGCAATGCTCTTGGATTCTCTGTACCCCAAATTCGGCAGTTCTGTTTATTCACATATCCATTTAAATGAAAATGTGCTTCATCGCTCATAATCAGATTATCCAAAAAATTGTCATTTTCTGTAGCTAGCAAAATCAATCTATTGGCATATTTTTTTTTACACGTTCTTCCACTGAGTATGATGACATTATGAAATTTTATAAAATTCTGTATTATCTGCAAAAAAAAAATTAAAAAAAATTAAAAATGCAAAAGTTATAAGCATTTCAAATCAGTCAGTCCAAGTTGGCCCACCCTGTAGTATTAAAATATTGTAGCAATGCTGTCACCTGGTATTTAATTTCACCATGATTCCGTATAACCAAGATTCCGTATAACCGTATAACAAAGAAGAGCAATATTAAATGACCTACACCAGGGCTGCCATATGAATTTCGGAAAAAATCGTCGAAATTCCCGTAAAAAAGAAAAAAAAAATCGTCAAAAAATCTGAAAAATAAAAAGTCACTATTTCTAATAGTATTTTTAAATTTTTATATCAACGAAAACATGAAAATTCAAGTTTATATAGTCTCTTGTACAATACATATCAATAATATGTACATAAATTTTAACTTTTTAAATAGGAAATTATGAAAAATATAATGTTAAAAACAACTTGTGTAATATTTTTATAATATGTATCTTACTCCGCTTTCACACTCTTCAATTATGACTCGTCAACGCAAGTAACTTTAGGTGAGAAGGGAAAAGAGAAGAAAAGGGGTAAACACTTGACGGCACTAGACAATTTTCTTGTATGAAAAAGTACAGAAATTTAATTGACGTGTGTAAATGAAATGGCAAGTTCAAACGAGAATTGAACAAAAACTAGTGAGCTAAAACTGACGAGTGTGAAACAAGACTTACAGTATGTATTTTATAAATAAATAATTTGGCATATTTTATTAATTCAGGTTAAATTACAATGTGAAAACAATTTAGTTCATTAAGATTTAAATAACATTTTGAGTAAAGTATCCAATTCATCCATCCTGTACTTATTTTCAAAGAATTCCTTACTTTTGTTACTTAAATTTATTTGGCTGAATATTCTTTCGACGTTTTGTTAAAATAGTAGAAGTTTTAGTAGAATTTCTCCGTTGAAACTAGGAAATTGTTTCCTCTAAAAATTTTAGTTCATGAAATTCAGCATTTAAAATTGCTTTTTATGTTTACAGATAAATAAGTAATTTCTGAATCAATAATTATTATTTGGAATTATATAAATACTTTTAAAAGATTTATGGAGGTTAAAGTGAATTACGGAGAGGGTCTTAATTGGGAGTTTCGACTAATTATGGATTGATCATATTAAAATTCTACCGTATAATTTTTAAACATATGAAATATATTTTCGTTCAATATTATTTGGATGGACATTTTTAAAAGAGTTATGCTCTTTAAACTGATTTCGGAAGTGGGCCTTATATGGAGGCTACGACTAATTATGGACCGATCATCATAAAATTCTACCATATTATTTGCACATGTACGAAACATATTTGTGTTCAATATTATTTGAATACCAAAATTTTTAAAAAAGTTTTGCTCTTTAAAGTAATTTTCGGAAGTGGGCCTTATATGGAGGCTACGACTAATTATGGACCGATCATCATAAAATTCTACCATATTATTTGTACATGTACGAAACATATTTGTGTTCAATATTATTTGGATACCAAAATTTTTAAAAAAGTTTTGCTCTTTAAAGTAATTTTCGGAAGTGGGCCTTATATGGAGGCTACGACTAATTATGGACCGATCTTGACAAAATTTGTAAATGTGATTTAGCTTCATTTGTTACTCATTTGTGGTGAAATTTGTTTGGATACTTGCATAAATCAAACATTTATGATCAGTAAACCCCAATTTCGGGAGGACATTTGTATGGGGGCCAGGTGAAATAATGGACCGATAATGGACATGGAAAGCCAGCCAGACGGACATCGTTAAATCGATATACTCTTAGGTGGGAGTTGGACCTATATTTCTGGGCGTTGCATCAGCACAAATCTAATATACCCTCCTTACTATGGTGGTGTACTGTATAACTACTATTACTTAATTTTGTTTTTGAAACATGTCATGTTCTTCTTAATATTATGATATTGTTATGTTTTTACCTTTTGAAAACAGTGGTTTATTTCCTTTAAATAAACCGGATTCTTATTAATTGCAAAATAAAAGCGTCAAATACTTTCAAGAAAATATAACGAGGTTTATTTATTTAAATACATATACACTAGAGCCCCGACTTACGTCTTCCCGGTTTGCGTCGCTTTTTAAAAACTGGAAAAATTCGATTTGCGTCGTTGCAATTTTAACTTGCGTCGGTCCGAGTTGCCTCGTTTTGACCCCAATTTGCGTCGGTTCGATTTGCGTCGTTTTGTTTCCGATTTGCGTCGTTTCTATTTCCATTTGCGTCACTGAAAACGGTTATATTTTTTTACTGCAGCATTGTGGATTACCATTTTTAGCATTTGTAGTGCCTGATTTAGCATCTTTCCTGTCTTTTAGCATTTTTACAAGTTCTGGCAACACTAATCGTCACCTGTACTTTAAGAAGTTTTCAAATTGTGTGAAATAAGGAGAATTCCCTTTTCTTTGTTACATAAGTGGTGCTAAGAACCACTGGCTGGTTGTGGTAAGAATTTAGTGTGTGATTCGCCAAAGTACATTCAGGACGTACAAAATGAGTCAAAGTAAAAGAAAAGTAATAACTTTGGAATTAAAATTGGACGTAATAAAACGTTTTAAATCGGGAGAAAAGGCTGTTAATATAGGAAGAGCTCTTGGACTAGCACAAACAACAGTAAGAACAATTTGCAACAGAGACAGTGACAAAATAAATCAATTGGCTGAAATTGTCACACCACTCCAATCTAAACAAGATACTATAGCAAGAAATTCCTTATTAGTTAAGATGGAGTCCCTTCTTTCAATTTGGATACATGATCAAAATAAGCGAAGAATGCCACTGAGCAAGAACGTAATAAGAAATAAAGCTCTTTCTATTTTATCCGACCTTAAGAAAATACTGCATCTAGTAGTAACGGAAATTCTGATGATTTCGAAGCCAGCAATGATTGGTTTAATCGATTTAAAACACGGGCAAATTTACATAATGTGGCATTAAAGGAGAGTCAGCCAGTGTAGATTCAGTAGCTTCAGAGACGTTTAAGCTTGAGCTGAAAGCCATAATTGAAAAAGGAGGCGACGAAACAGGTCTTTTTTGGAAACGATTACCATCAAGAACTTACTTGTCAAAAAATGAGAAAGCATGCCCTGGATATAAAGCAGCGAAGGATCGGCTAACACTTCTTTTGGGAGGAAACGCAGTTATGGTGTAAATCTGGTAAAAATTTAGTTACCAGATTAAAATTCGACGCAAATAATTCTTATAGATATATAAATTGTTGTACTAAATTTTATAATGGTCGGTCCATAATTGGTCATAGCTCCCATATAAAGACCACATCCGAAAAATTCATTAATCTTTATGTATATCTTATAAATATCGGTACCGACTCTGTTGCTTTCCGAGTTTAAATGTAATAAAAAAAACAACTTTTATGAGCGACAATGTAATTTTATTTATTTAATAGGTATTTTTAATTATATAAAAAATCACAAATGAACCGCTTTAAAACAGTTTGTTTTTTACTTGTTCAAACTTCAATATTAAAAGAAGCTAAAACTTCTCTTGTTTCCCTTTTAAAGTAAATGACAAAAATGTAAAATTCCGTTATTAAGCAATATCACAATAAGTAAGAAAAAATTAATATAGCATACACATATAAATCTGTAATTATTTACTACATATGTATAAGTACGTGTGTATGTTTATAATTTGAGTGAAAATAAAAATGTTAAAGTAAATAGGAAAATAGAAGGTTTTTAAACCTTAGGGTGGCGTCGGTAACATTCCCCCCTTCGTAAGCGAATTATGGGGCCATTAGCTTGCCATCTTGTATATTACCGACGTCTAGAACAGCTATCTTAGTTACGGGCCTATCCAATGTGGTTGCACTCGTTTTGACTTTAACACGACGAACTTGACCATCATTTGCTGTAGTTGTCTCTATTATGACACCCTTGGGCCACCTATTTCGGGGAAGTGTATCATCAACAATAATCACTATATCACCAACGGACGGCGGCTTCATATTCTCGAACCACTTGCTACGCGGGACTAACATTGGACCGTACTCACGAACCCATCTGCTCCAGAAGTGATTGGCGAATTTTTGTGTCTGATGCCATCGCTCCCGGAGATCATAATTGGTTTCACACAGGGGCTTGCGTCCATCTACAGAGCCAAGTAGAAGATGGTTGGGTGTTAACACATCGTCCTCAGCTGAATCAAGAGCCACAAATGTTAAAGGACGGGAATTTATCATGAACTCGATTTCACACAAGGCACTTCTCAAGGACTCGTCATTAAATTTGAAAGCGGGACACATAGCATAAAGAATTGTTTTCACTGTACGTACCAATCTTTCCCAAGCACCTCCCATATGTGGGGCCGCAGGGGGGTTGAACCTCCATTTGATTTCGTGATGTTTTCTGAAGACTTGGTGTAAGTTAATATTTTGCTTTTCCTCTCGTAGGACCCTCTCGACAGATTTAAAATTGGTGCCGTTGTCGGTGTATATCTCCTTTGGGGAACCACGTTGACTTATAAAATTTTGAATGCACATGATGCACGAACTAGTGTCTAGGCTGTGAGCGACTTCAATATGTATCGCACGAACTGTCAAATATGTGAAAACAACACCCCATCTTTTTTCACTACGTCTACCTACTGCTACATGTAAAGGGCCAAAAAAGTCAATACCAACTTATGTGAATGGACGTTCAAAGGAGCCCAATCTTGCTGTGGGTAGAGATGCCATCAATGGAGGATGTGGAACTGATGACTCGTTCTTACAGTGTTGACATTTTCTTCGCATACTTTTATAAAGTACTCTTAACTTCGGGATATGAAATCGTGATTTTATTTTGGACATTGTTGCTTCATGAAGACAATGATGATAATCTTCGTGAAAATTTCGGACCAACAAAAAGGTTATGTAGTGACCATGAGGCAAAATTATGGCGTTGTTGCAATTCAGGGACTCGACTCTACCACAGGCACGTATTACTCCGTCTTCATCAAGAAAAATATTGTGTTGCTGAAGTTTACTTCCGGCAGGTAACTTCTTATTATTTTTGAGACACCAAATTTCGTCGGCAAATTCGGTGGCTTGGGCATATTTAAACAAAATGTTCTTAGCCCTTTGTATGTATTCGAAACACATGAGCGGTGGCTTGCCGCCTCGGATTCTGGACTTTAATTTCTCAATGTAAAGGACGAATTGGGAAAAAGCCATGTACAGTCGCTTCCAGGACGAAAAATATTCTATATTGATTGTGAAACCACTAGTCTTATCGATAATGAGTAGGTGATTTCGTATTTCTTCATTGTTGACAACGTTGAGTTCTGTATATTTAGGCCACATATGTTTCTCATCTTTCAGAAATGCCAGACCATTGAGCCATATATCGTCCTCGGAATTATGAATTTTTGTTGCACGGTCTGCAGGGTTTAATTTGGACGGTACCCAATTCCATTGCGTCACATTAGTAGATTCTAGTATTTCGCCAACTCTATACATGACGAATGCTTTAAATTTTTTAGGATCCATTGAGAGCCACTTAAGTACTGTTTTCGAATCGGACGAGAAGAAGCTTTCTTCGCAACTGAGACGCGTGGCGCTTCGAATTTTTGACGCTAGTCTTGAACCAATTAAAGCCGCTTGAAGCTCAAGCCTAGGGATCGATATGGGCTTTAACGGAGTCACCTTCGATTTAGCAGATACAATTCGCACTTCGATTTCATTGTTATGCTGGATTCTGAAATAGCTTGCTGCAGCGTATGCGTTTTCGCCAGCATCAACGAACGTATGTAGCTGGACCCTGTACGTTGTTTTTAAGAGCCTCGAGTAGCACCGAGGGATGATTATAGATGATATCTTAGCCAGATTTGATAGCCATGAGGACCACTTCAGCAAAAGATCTTCGAGTAACTCGTCGTCCCATTTTATTCCTGAGCGCCAAATATCTCGTAGAAGCATTTTAAGTCCAATTGTATAATGGGACACAAATCCCAAAGGATCGAAAATTGACATTAGGACTTGTAGTACTTCCCTCTTAGTAGGGACCGCATGTGGCTGGAATACATCCCTTCGGAGCCTCGAGAATCTAGAATTATATTGGAAAACGTCATTATTTGATTCCCAATACATACCAAGTATTTTTTCTATAGCCTTGAATGAGGTTTGAGTTGTTGAGCCATCATCGCATAAATGCTTTCGTACACTTTCAGAGTTGGTCATCCAATTCCTCATGTGGAATCCGCCAGCTGCATGTATTGTGCGTACTTGGACCGCTAGTTTCATCGCCTCTTCCTCGGTATCCACACTGTCAATAAAATCGTCCATATAGTGGTGGTGTTGAATTGCTTTAACAGCTCTTGGATACTGTTCACGAAATTCATCTGCATTCTTATTTCGAATGTAATGAGCTATACAGGGTGCACAGATTATACCAAATGTCAGGGCCTTCATTACGTATTCACAGGGTTTATTGTCGTCGTCATTTCCTAACCAAAAAAATCGTTGAGCGTGCATGTCCTCATAGCTAACGTTAATACGATGAAACATTTCTGCTATATCGCCACATATGGCGATTTGACCCACGCGAAATTCTATTAAAATGTTGAAAAGTGACGTAAGTAAATCAGGACCACAAATTATAAAGTCATTTAAAGACTTGTTGTGTGACTTCGCTGCTGCATCCTAGACTAAACGAACTTTATCAGGCTTATTCGGATTAAGAGCGACAAATATTGGCAGATACCATGTACGACCCTCATATGATGACTTTTCTGCTTCTTGCACCTTTCTAGCGTATCCTTTAGAAACTAGTTTGTTTATTTCCGCTTACATAGTTAGCCGTAGTTGCAGGTCTTTGACAAACTTCTTTTGGAGACACTTTAGGCGATGATTTGCGACTTGATGGCTCTCGGGCAACATCGTCACATCATTTTTCCACAGTAGACCACCTTCGTATTGCTGTTTCTTCTTGATGGCTGTAGTTTCAAGTATCTTCAAAGCTCTGTTGTTTTCGGGCGACAAAATGGTTTTCTCTTGCGGGGCATCTAGGTTGAAATATTCCTTGACCTCATCGTGCAAAACTCTACAAGTATGGATGTTCAAGGATGAAACCTGGCTTAGATCGGAGCCACTATCCTGAAGGGTCCATCCCAATCGAGTTTTTGTTGCAATGGGCTGATCTCGACCACCTTCCCTTATTTTCAATGGAACGGCAACTCTCCAGTTATTAAGTCCAATTAGTATCATGGGCTTACCGTTACTGTACGACTGGACTGGTAAACCTTTGAGATACGGGTAGACTTTCACGATGTCATCAAATTTAATTGACTGTATGGGCAGACCAAGATTGCTCACAGTTCGAACATCATGAAGTCTAAATCTTCTATCGCTGTTGGCACCAGATACCTCAATGTTAATTTTGACGGAATTGTTTTCGGATCGTGTGGTATTACCGGTCCATCGTAGCTCCAGGGGTTCCTTTTGACCAGAGAGTCCCAATTTGTTAAAGAGGCTTTGCTCCATTAGTGTCACAGATGATCCTTCATCTAAAAAGGCAAATGTTTCCACAGAATCACCATTGCAGTATACTTGAATCGGGAATATTCTAAAGCACGATTTATAATTGCGGTTGTTGTGTGCATTCAGGCTTCCACTGGGAACAGATGTTGCGCCTTGAACTGGGTTTGGATGAGCCGACGTAATATATTTGTGAAACAAAGGATGGTGTTTTGCGTTACAATTTGCAATATCACACAATTTCTTCGAAAAACACTTGCGTCGATGAGCATTCAAACACTGGCGGCACAATTTATTTTCTTTCACCACATTCCATTTTGAATCTAAGCTTAATGATTGGAACTCACCGCAATTTTGAACCTTGTGACCTTCACTTTTACAATAAATGCAGAATAAATTTTGGGTGTGGGCCTGTTCTGAATGGGTGTTTACCGGAGCACTTCTCTTGGAGCTGGTAGGAGACACAACTTGGTGGCGGCAACAGCTATGGTATAAATCCAATCGCTGAACGATTTCACCACTGGGACCTTGTCGTCTTTGGCATGCATTGCCCAATTCAACTTGTGGTTGTTGGGCAACTTATCGACCAACGTCTTAACTAGCAGCAGGTTGTTCAAATGGGCTATCAAATTACATGTCTCCATCGTAGAGCAAATATTCCGTATTGTGAGGGCATACTCGATGATGCTATCAAGCCTATCCTTTAGTGGTGGAATCTTCGTAGCCTTCTCGTGCTGTCTAAAATATGCTCTGGACGGCCGAAACACATTTCAAGGGTCTGGATGATTTCATTTACCATGGATGGGATGAGAAGTTTACTTTTCACCAACTCCTTTGCGCGGCATTTGAGACACGACTGCAAACGCATTAGATTCTCACCGCCAGTATAACCAGCAATCTCAGTGCTATTTT
This sequence comes from Bellardia bayeri, assembly GCA_950370525.1. Lineage (NCBI taxonomy): Eukaryota > Metazoa > Arthropoda > Insecta > Diptera > Calliphoridae > Bellardia > Bellardia bayeri. The sequence continues at coordinate 48,521,563 of OX493265.1, read as the reverse complement.
TATAGTTACTGATGAATAGGGGCCAGTCCTCAGGATTTCCGTCGAAGTTTGGCAGCTCCTTAGGTATTACCTGTCTGGCTGCGACTTGTGATGCAGTGGGCTGGAAAGGACTTTGGTTAGAAATGGAATTACATTTTTGGGACACATTACCTTGGGATAGGATACTGTATTTTTTCTCTAAATACTTCATCTGCAATTCCTTCTCCTCTTCCAACATCTGCAACTGTAGTTGTGTGTGAGCCGACAAAGAACCACTCGACGTATTTGAGCCACATTGATAATTAGCCTTTTGCATAATTTGTTCACTGGCAATTGATATCACCTTAGCTGGAGCCACTATTTGCTCACCTTGAATACCTGAGTTGGAACACCAAATTTGTTGTTGTGCTTTTTTATATGCACCATTTACATTAACAACGTTAGGTTGAGGTGGCTGATCCTTTACTCCTTCCGATGGACCGGGCACATCTGAAAAGGGTCTTGGGATATGGATAGCTGGTGATGAGGCTGCTTGTAAACCTGCACTGAATTCGGCTGTGGCGTTAACTAGTGGCAGTGTATTGGTTCCTGTACATATTGTTGTTGTTCTGATGGAGCCGCTATTTTTTAAAGTAACGGGCTGGTCCTTACCGCAGGAACAATTCCAGTTCACATTGGCGACATCGCTATTCACTCCAACGCACTCAAAATGGAACCACTTGTCGCACTGCACCATACGATCAGTGTCTTTTAATTCGAATTTATTACAATTAAAATCAGTTTGAGACATTTTTATTTTATATATAACACGATTTTAATTTTATTTATTCACACACACTTGTTGTTCTTTTATTTATACAAAACTCTTTGAAAGAACTGTTGCTTTTCGAGTTTAAATGTAATAAAAAAACAACTTTTATGAGCGACAATGTAATTTTATTTATTTAATAGGTATTTTTAATTATATAAAAAATCACAAATGAACCGCTTTAAAACAGTTTGTTTTTTACTTGTTCAAACTTCAATATTAAAAGAAGCTAAAACTTCTCTTGTTTCCCTTTTAAAGTAAATGACAAAAATGTAAAATTCCGTTATTAAGCAATATCACAATAAGTAAGAAAAAAGGAATATAGCATACACATCCCAGCAAATGAGTCCAATATGAGTCCGAAAAGAGTCTTTTCTGACACCTTTTTCGGAGCGCTCCGAAAATACTCTTTTGTTGGACTCTTTTCTGACTCCTTTTTCGGAGCGCTCCTAGAATGGTATGCTGGGATATAAATATGTAATTATTTACTACATATGTATAAGTACGTGTGTATGCTTATAATTTGAGTGAAAATAAAAATGTTAAAGTAAATAGGAAAATAGAAGGTTTTTAAACCTTAGGGTGGCGTCGGTAACAGACTCATTTAAATATACACAAAATTTTATTAATTTCGGTCCATATTTGACCGTATCCCCCATATAAAGCCCTCTTCCCAAAATCCCTTCAATACTCATAAATCTCTTAAAAATATTTGAGTGAAAATAAAAATTTTAAAGTAAATAGGAAAATAGAAGGTTTTTAAACCTTAGGGTGGCGTCGGTAACAGACTCATTTAAATATACACAAAATTTTATTAATTTCGGTCCATATTTGACCGTATCCCCCATATAATACTCATAAATCTCTTATAAATAATGTTACCGATCAAAAATTTTACACGGATCATTTAGATGCATGCAATAGTCAAACTGCTGGATTTTGTAAATATCGGTCCATATTTGACTATATGCCCCATGTAGTGTCCACTTTCGCTTTAATACTAATAATCTTAAATATACCGTATTACATTGAAATTCGCCTTGAGATATCCTGTGTGCATAAAATTCTATATTCCAATATTTAATATAATTGATAATTATTAGTTTTTCTATCCTATCATAACTAATATTTATAACAGCGCCCTTTTTCGGTGGTATAGCATTTAAACTTTACCGAAGTAAAATAATTAAAATAATGGCTATAAATCAAGCTTTAAAAATAATGCGCCTACTTTACCACCAGATCCGCTGAAATGCTGCACTAAAACAAACATAATGCGCAATTACAGTGTTTTCATATGAAAAGCTTTTCTCTACTTTCACCACCTATTCTTCTTCTAATTATCCCTTTTTAAAGAAAGTAACACAATCAATTAATTAATATATAGGCATATTAATTGCCTGAGTGTTACTTCTCTTTAAAAAAAATATAAGGACCATTTCCGAAAAACAATTTAACCCACAAAAATATCTAATAAATATCGATATCGAACCAACTTTTATGTGGACCAGAAATTCTAAACCCTAAATCATATTAATATCGGTTATACGGAAATTATGCTACTGGATCAGTAAAAAATAGCTCCTGAATTAAAACCACTTCATACAACATAACCATACAATTTTTGTAAATAACGTTATTGAGATGAAATTTAACCCAAATACACGCAAGTCTAAAATACATAGAAATCACATTAGTGGATACTGTATTTAGAAACTATCAGTCCATAATTGGTCCACTTCTACTATGCCACCCATAAACCCCTTGTAAATAATGTTATTGAGATTAAACTCAAACAATAGGAGCCTCACCTTATAATCTTACCCCTTCTTATACTCGGTTTCTTAACTTGTTGTGAATATGGAAAAATGTTCTTTTAATTTTATAAATTGTTAAATTCACTTAAAATTGTTATAAAAAGCAGACAAACCCTGTACATTATAGTAAATATCGGTAATTAAATCAAATAAATATATAAACAAATAAATAATCAAAATTATATAAAATTTCAAAACATTTAAAATAACTTATGTTGGTCCTAAATTTGTTTTTCAAACAATGTACTCGTATAAAATAATAATAAAATTTGCAATAAGACTCAATAGAAAACTCAGAATACGGATATTCTAGTCCTATAACCAGTGTAGTTTCTTATTGCGTTTAGGTGGAGGGTATTTAAGATTCGGCACAGCCGAATATTGCACTCTAACTTGTTTACAGTGCTGCCAACTTTTTTTTGGAGAAATCGTCAATTTAAAAAAAATATCGTCAAAATCGTCAAGTTAAAAAGAAAAACTCGTCAATAAATCGTCATGACAAAAATACGTTAAAAATACCAAAAACATTTTTTTATTAAAGTTATTATTTAATAAAAAAATAATTAATTTAATTTTGGTATTATGTGACTTTACTCTGGTACATTTCTGTGTGGCATTTTTTTAATAAGTCATTTTTAATTGCTAATTTAAAACACTGAAAATTATTTAAAGTAATATAAACTTTTGAAAACAATATTTCTTGTAATGTTGAAGAATCCAATGCATTTCTGGTTTTTGTTTTGTTTAAATTTACAATATTAAAAATTCTTTCAACGTTGGCCGACGAATGTGATAGTGCATTATTGACTCTCTTTAAATTAGAAACATTTTTTCAAAACGCCAATGTTGCGAGTTCGATGAAGTTCATGACATTCTTTCCATTTAATAAATTTCGAAAAAGTTTGACCAATAGTAAAATTGAATCATTTTTTTTTTCACCCTGCCTTTACACATGCAAGTACTTGTATGCGAGTGCTGTGTACGTATTATATACGAAAACTTATTCGAAAAACTCGACTAGCTCTGCAAGTGAAAAAAATGTGAGAGTATTAGTAAAAATGTGAGTGTATTGAGTTTTTCGAACTGTTACTTCCCAGCATACCATTCTAGGAGCGCTCCGAAAAAGGAGTCAGAAAAGAGTCCAACAAAAGAGTATTTTCGGAGCGCTTCGAAAAAGGAGTCAGAAAAGAGTCCAACAAAAGAGCATTTTCGGAGCGAAATTGTTACTGTCCACTTAATTATGTGTGTACCAAAGCGTTGTTGTCCTGTTATTTGTGCTTTGAACAAAAAAAAAAAAAATCATAGCTGTACCACACAAGAATGATAAAAACAAGATTACACAGAGCCCAAAAAAAAACACATAAAAGACTCTTTTCTGACTTTATCTAAGAACTCTTTAAGAGCCCAAAAAACCCTCATAAAAGACTCTTTTCTGACATTATCTAAGAGCTCTTTCTGACGGACCATTTTCGACCTTCTTTTCTGAAGGTTTTCGTAGCAATTATGATTGTTTTTTGGGCCCATAAAGAGTGTTAACGCTCCGAAAAAGGTGTCAGAAAAGACTCTTTTCGGACTCATATGGTTTGCTGGGTTGCATGTGTAAACCCTGGGTAAAGCTATGCTTGTTGGTTCAATGGAGTTTACCTTCTAAAAGTCTATCGCCAAAATCAAAACGTTTTAAAATTTGTGAAACCAATTCAATATAAAATTGGACGCAGAATTCAACAAATATATTATATTGACTATATTCAATATTTAAGCTAGATTGGTTTTCCTCCACGTAAATGCCAAGACACACTTCATCTTTATTTAAAAATATGTCTTAGTTATTAAAACTTTAGATTTCGAAATTAACCAAATACTCTTCTACAAAAAAAAATTCTAGTACAGATAGTCTTGTACTACACACTCTATCTCTTCAACCCCTCGCCAACAAACTTCGTCTGTCTGCCTTTCAATTTCTACATTGCAAAAGGGGACTTAAAAAATTTCAATTTTATTAAAAAAGGTTACCATATGTTTTGCTTTTAAAAAATCGTTATTTTTGTTCGCGGGAAAAATGAAAAATCGTCAATCGTCATTTCAATAAATTTGACTTAAAAAATCGCAAAATGACGATAAATCGTCAAAGTTTATTTTATGTTGTTTTGAGCAAACATAATGAAACATCTCGGTATCGAATATTAACGAATCTGATGGTACCTTTATTATAGCTGGGTCATTCATAATTTATATTTCTATTTCCAGAGGCAGAAGCTGAAATAACTGGATCTCCTGACATACACATTGATGAAGGCTCAACATTAAGACTAGAATGTAAATTAAGAAAAGCCACGGAAATACCAGAATTTGTGTTTTGGTAAGTATTTTAATATGTTTTATTTTTTATAGTATTTTGAAATATTCAGGCATGTCACATAATTCGATCGGAATAGTTTCAATTCTGTATTTGCAAATCGATCGTTTTTACTTTGCGTTCTCTAGATTCCGATCGATTTTGTTTATTACCAAAGAAAATTTTAAATCTCGATTTTTAACCTAAAAACAAAAAACATTAGTTTTTTGTAATAAAAAGTGTAACAAAAGCGAACAAAAAAACGCTAACAAAGAAATTGTTGCTGTTTTAAATGAACAAAAACATCAAAACGCAGTTGAAAAGCTACGAAGAAGAAATTCCTCTGTGTAAATATTTTTAATTTTTGTAATTTTTTGACAAAAGTTTTCTTGTTGCTGACACCAACTTTGAAATTTTTAAAATTTAATAGAAGTATCAATGAGAGAACTAAAAAAAAAACAATGAAATAATAAAATTAATTATTTAATTGTCATTATAAATTAGTTGTATGAGTTTTTTTCAGTATAAAATCATAAAAAACAACAATTCCACTTTAGGAATCTAAAGTGGTTTCATTCCGAAAAAAAAAAATCGTTTTTCGTTTTCTAACGACTCAATTAACGGAATCAAAACCACATTCGATTGGAATTGAGTTCTGTGACATGGCTGATTGTTACGTTTTTACCTTTTGAAAACAGTGGTTTATTTCCTTTAAATAAACCGGATTCTTATTAATTGAAAAAGAAAATATAACGAGGCTTTATTTATTTAAATGGACACACTGCCTTTTTACACACTCTTTTACATAAGAATGCCTTCATAATATACCAAATTATATGTAAAGGTGAGATGTACAATATTTCACCCAGAGCATAAGTGGGGAGGTCATCATAGATTCGGTAATAGATACATACATATATGGGTCTTCTTATACGATGATATCGCAGGAGATATACATACATAAATATGTTAGTATGTATTCATTGAGTTAAAACCACGTTCTACCAAATATAAGCTGGCGTGCATAGATTGTACTAATGTTTCTAATGGTACTGTTGAAATATAAAGATTAAAAATGAGCGTCCTGCATCTGCAAGTTGCAAAAGACTAACCCCCTTATTCAAAAACGATTAATAAATTTAACAATTTAAATTAATAAACGTTTGTTAAATTTAATAATCGTTTTTGAATAAGGGGGTAAGTTTTTTACAGTTCATCGATATGATCAGAGTCCACAGTAGAGGTGATAGTACCTGCCTCTGGTTTATCGTGTGGTTAATGAGTCTAATTGAATAACTGTAGATAATAAAATATTCATTTAATAACTGTTAGTTCTATATATGTACCGAAATGTCAAAATTCTTGGAATTTATGAGTCATACTGCGTTACGACTCAGGACAGTAACAAGTAAATTTTTCTTTCGCTCCGAAAATACTCCTTAGTTGGACTCTTTTCTGACTCCTTTTTCGGAGCGCTCCGAAAATGCTCTTTAGTTGGACTCTTTTCTGACTCCTTTTTCGGAGCGCTCCTAGAATGGTATGCTGGGTTTGTTGTGTCGTATATATGTATGTATGCATGTATGTGTTTTTTTATATTGTGCACACTTTGTACACTATAAAAGAACACAAGCACTACAACGAAAATAAGACTTGCTTAACTTCAGCACAGCAAACATTCACAGTTTTTAGCTCAGCAAAAGCATAAAAGAAAAATTCAAAAACTGTAAGTTTTAAGCAGCAGCAAAATTCTTAAAGTGAATTGCTGTGGCTGACTGCGTCAGCAAATAACATCACATAGTAAAGCTACAGTCAATAGTTTTATTTTTGTTTCTTGATAAATTTTAGTTAGGCTCGAGTTCATTAAATGTAATTTTCATTAAATTATTTTTACTGAAGTTAGGAATTACAACTTGAAAAATTTATTATTAAAAAATGTTTGATAATTTTTCTTGACTGGGGATCGAACCTGGGTTGTTGAATTTACATATTTTTTTTTGTTTTGTTTGGCTTGCGCTGCGCTGTTGCTTGCTCACTAACAAAGTTTTAAGTGTAAGCTAAGCAGAAATTGATGTGCTTTTGCTAATTCATAGTCAGCAAATCCAACGCTGCCTTAAAGTATACCGATCGATTCAGAATCACTTCCTGAATCGATGCCCTTCTGTCCGTCTGGCTTGCGGACTTTCATTTTTAAAGTAGACTAAATGTGAAATAAGTTTCACATATACAGATATTATGATACCTAATTTTATAACGGTCAGTCCATAATTAGTCAAAGCTTTTATAGCTTTTTAACAACATCGACAAACGCTTTAACGTACAAATCTTTAAAAAATGTTTATACGCACAGAAGTCACACCGGATATAGCGCCCATCTCTGAATCTTTTCTTATTTACACATATACTCGTACTGGGTGTAGAGTATTATATGTATGGTTCGGCTTGACCGACTATACTTTCTGTTTTGTTTTACAATTGATACATTTAGAATATTTATTTATTGTTTTATATATACGATTTGGTATATAGTTTATGAGATTTTCTGGATTTCTTAGCTATATATCCCCAAATATTCAAAAATGCATTTTTGAGCTCTTCAACCACATTGTGTACTCGTATATACATAGTTTTCAGAATAAACTTGCCTTACAAGCAACTCCCATCAAATTAAGATCTGGTGTACGTTCTTGCGATGACATAATAGACAATCCATGATGCATAAATCAGGTTTTAGTTGATATTTCGCGATATGCTAACAAAACAGCCAAGAAATTTTGAGAGCGCTATTGACACTCTAAACGATTTATTATAGTTAAAGAAAATGATAAAGACATGGTTACACTTTAGGTAAACGCAATATAAACCATTAGATTTCAGCTTGCAAAATTTATGAACATAGGTTTTCTCGAAAATCATTAACCATTAAGATTAAATTTAGTTTGGTCTGAAAAAATAAACCATTTTCAAAACAAAAAAATACTTTCACAGAAAAAAAAATCATGTTTTATTTCAATTAAACCTTTAACTGATTTTAAAATAATATTCAATTAAAATTTTAATTGATTCAATTACTTTTTCTAATATTTTCAATTAAATCTCACATTTTTTTTAATTGATACTATCATTTTGTTTACATGTCCGATTTCAATTAAATTTTTAATTGATTCCACAAATATTTTAATTGAAGCTAATTTTTATTTTTTTTGTGTTCTTTTTAAAAAAATACTGAAAATCGTTAGTTGTCATATGTTTTTTCTAATTTCAGAATTCTATTTCACATTCTAAATTAGACCATCAAGCTTTGATTATTTTTACCTTATCAAATTTTCGCGCCTTTTTGTATAATTTTGCACAATTTAGTGAGATTATTCGTAATGTGATTTATTTTCTCATTTCCAGCAAATGTCAATACAAAATTTTCATTTGTTTGAAATATGTATAAAACAAAAAAATAAAATGTTGTTGAAGAAACTTTTGAATGGTACAGTAAAAACACCGATATCTCTTTTTGTAGGAGTTTTTGTAAAATATGTTTTGTTTTCTCTCTTAAATAAAAATCTCAATTTTTTAATAAATTTTTTATTTGTTTTTCAGGTACCATGACAACAAAATGGTAAATTATGATACACAAAATGGATTCTTTGTTAAATCAAATATACACAAAGATACCACAGTGTTAGATGCCAATACTATGAAAAATGATGAAACTCTTGGTAAAGGAAATAAAACTGTTCCGTCGTTAAAGTTTTTACAGCCAGTTGGATTTTCAATGCCAACATCTATAAGTACTTTGACCATTCAGAAAGTACGTTTTCATCATGCTGGAAATTATACTTGCGCTCCTTCAAATGCACGATCAGCAAGTACTTCGGTTCATGTTCTACAAGGTATATTTTTCAGAAGTTTTATTTTATAATTCCCCTTAGCAATAAATATTTTAAACATTTAAAATAATTAACATATATACATACGTACGTTGCTATGCCTTCAAATTTCATTTTTATTTGAAAGGTTTCATGCCAATCGGTCTATTAGAATAAGAAAGGCCACCAGTGCCATTTTTGAAAAGGGGCGGCAATGCCACCAAAGATGTATAGTATCCAGCTGACACGACAGACGTTGTCCTGCATAATATTTCAAGCGATTAGGATATTAACTAAAGTATGAAATGAAAGACAAATAATAAAATAATTTCATTTGCTTTATTTTGAAATAACATTAACCCTCTAACTGACAAAACGGAATCCGTTCATTTTTTATCGGGAATTTTACTAAGGGTAAACAATGGCCAAAAATTACGATTTTCAAAGTTTCGGGTAAACAAATCAGCCGTTTAGCCACCAGATAGATTTTTATTTTCCGCTCCTATAGGGTCGCTTACCAGTTTGAGCGTAAAAAATATAGATAGGTAAGAACTATGTAACTATATATTCAAGAGTGTTTTTATTAGAAAATATGAAGAAAAAAGTTGAAAATAAACAATAACAAGGCTTAATAAATAATGAAAAGGTTAAACTCGACGGTGATAGGAGCCGAAACAATTTTTTGCAGTAGTTATGCAGAGATGCAAGTAACACTTTCCACAAAAAATTGTGTTCTGGACGTTTTGCATAACTTGCAAAATCTTTTTTCACTGTTTCCCAGCATTGTTAGGTTATGGTTGAATCCGTCATAACGAATATCATCAATGGGATCTTTGTCTTTCTAACCAATCTTCAAATTACATGGTGGTAGCGATGTTGGTCGGCCAACAAGTCGTTTATGTACAAACTTGATAAGACCACTGGCAATTTTTTCGCAAAACTCAGGTAACTGCGTGAATTCGTCGATATAAAATATATGAATTTGTTGCGGCCATGTCAACGAAATGGTAGAAAAGCCGAAGCATCATATTTCGTGGTAGCGGCCCATAAGTCCGTCCATTAAATTAACACCACCCATTTGCCTGTTGTATTCACGTATTATTTTTGGACATTCTACTTCGATGAAACGCTTTTGCTTCCGATTTAACCGTTATGCTTTCGCTGCCTGCAGGACTCCAACATATGTTGAGGCTAACCGGACAGACTTATTGTCTTTCCACAATACTGTAGAAATATCCACACCATAGAAATATCCACAACAAATTCAGTCGCGTAGCCTCTTTCTTCTCGTTTTATGACAGTATTACTTGGGAGTTTACATTTTGGAATCCTGTTTACACGAATGGTTCTTAAAATTTAAATACCTCTACTAATAAAGGTAATGAGGTGTAAAAGTTGTCGAAATATAATATATGATGTTTGAAGTTTGGGATCGTTTGAAATAATCGAACTACAACATTCGAAGTGCTTCCAAGATCCGGTTGACCGGGCAGCACCACATTATCCACAGGTTCGTTATAAATTTCGAAACGATATGCGAAACCGGTCGAATCGCAAAGCACGAAGAGTTTTACACCCCACTTATGCGGTTGTATATGCTATATTGCATCAAATGATGCCGCATTTTCGTAGAGCACATTTGCTCGTCTACACAAAACCGTACCATTTTTGGTACACTGTCAAACCGCTTGTTTAGTGCAGAGGCTAGCTTGCGGATTCGAAATAGTGGATCAAATTTATAGCATCCACAAATAAGTCCGTATTATCGCAAGCCTTTCCAAAATACCAAAAAAATTAATAACAATTCATTACAAAAATATTAAACTATGTAAATATTGATAAAGTACATTTCATCGATTGCTCTTTTATTTTCTGGACTTATTTGATGGACTTGTGGATCGAAATCAGGGTCTTTTATGCTGTCGTCGCTGTCATAATCATTTATCTTCCTTATCCGTTTCAACAGAATCCATAATTTCAGCGATTTCTTTCTCAGACAATAAATTTAATTTGTATAATTTTTTACGCTCCATTGCTAAACAATAGAAAAATAATATGAAAGGAAAAAAGTGCATGTAAACTGGTAAGCGCTTCTATAGGGATGCATTACTTTTACTTACCTGTACGTTGTAAATAACAAGAAAATCACTTTTTCCAGACAAAGTGCATATATTTTTTCTTTAAAAGAAAAAAATATTCTTCGGGACTATACATATGTTAAGGTGCCATCAGACGGGATGTATTTTACATATGTACTGTCAAAATTTCCATCTGTAAAAGTTGTACACATCGTGTGATACATATGAAACTTTACATATGTAATTTTTTCGATTAGAACGCGCTCTATTTTCCTGTGACAAACATAAACAAAACAGCTGGTTTGTTTTGAAACAAAATTATTTGAAAAAATATATTATAAATAAAAATTAAAGAAAATGGTAATGAACACGAAAAAGTAAGTATTTTTTGATTTTTAATAAATTAAATTATGTTTATTATATTTATTGCAGTTAGATTGACCAAAAGAAGCAATTCTTGAAATGATTGGGTTGTGGCAAACTTATGAGTGTCTCTACAATCCCAAAAATAAATTTTACCACAACAAGCATTCCAGGTATGCTGCATTTAATGCGATTGCTGAAAAGTTGAAGGCATTTAATGAATCAGTTAGACCAACCGATATAAAGATATGTCATCATTATTATTTTGATATTTAAAAATTGTTTTATACAGAATAAAATGCAGTATTTACGTGGACAGTTTACCCGGGAGCTTACCAAAAGAAAGGATATAAAAAGTGGAGCAAGTGCAGATGATATTTATGTCCCAACCGCCTACTGGTTCAAGGAGTTGAGTTTTTTGAAAGATTTTGTGAAAATTAGAAAAGGAAATTGTAATTTGTTTGTAAGTATTTGTTTCAAATTGATTAATTTTTTATTGAAATAATATGTATAAAATAAATTTTTATCTGCAGGGACAAAACTTTTCACAGTTTGAGGACTCTTGTGAGTCATCGCAACTCCTTGAAAGTGATGTATCTCCTGCACAAGATAGCAAAAGAAGTAAAGTGGAGAATCATACGCCCGTGTCAAGCCGCAGCATGAATCAAGAAGATGGTGTACTTGAAGCAGCAGTGAATGCTTTACAAAATGTTTGTAGTGCCAATAAGACTTCTGTTAATGAGAAAGATGAAGCTTTTTGTAATTTTATTAAATTAGAGCTTAATGAAATTACTAATGAAAGCATTAAAGATGATTTAGTAGAGACGATCACGCTAGCTGTTTTCTAAGCCAAGAAAAAGCAACGAATGCACACCAACACAACGGAAAACTTTTCCGATTTCATTTCAATGTTATAATAATATAAGTATTACTTGGATGTTTGAAAATACTTACTATTATATACTTTAATGTGTGAATTAAATACATTTTTATTTATTAATTAAAATATTTATTAGAAAATTAAAAATTTAATTTTTTACATCATCATTTTGCCAAGGAACTGTACCCACTGTATTAAAATATTCGGAAAATGTATCCCGTACCGTTCTCCCCTCATCTCCTGAACGGTTAATTTGGCTCCTTTGAAGATTAGTCATGCTTTTCGAAAGCTCTATTTCCCTTTAAAATATTTGTAATTTATTTGCCAAAATTCCGAACGCATTTTCAACTACTGGGCGTGCCCGGCTTAATCTATAGTTGAAAATTTTGTTTGCATTTGCTGACCTCTCCCCATATGGTTTTAACATTCTTGATGCCAACCGGAAAGCGTCATCTGCAACAAATACAAAAGGAACTTTTTTGTTTGTCCCAGGTAAATAATCATCCAAAGGAAAATCGAAAAAGTTTTTTGTTATGGCTTCACACAGTGACGACTCATTAAATACTGCTGCGTCGTTTGCTCTTCCATTGGAACCAACATTTACATATTAAAAGTTATAAGTTTGCGTCCACAATGGCCAGCAGTATTAAGCTTTGGAATCGTTTATAATTGTAATAGGATGATCCATAGTCGACTTTGCTCTTGATCGCAATATGTTTGCCATCTTAAAAGAGAATGTTGAAAATTTATTAAAATTATTAAAATTGTGAACTCAATAGTTTATTTAAAATTTATTAAAGAATTGTGAATGTTGTAATACAGTATCGAATATCAAGTAATAAAAATTAGGAAAAAATTTTAATTTCAATAACAAAAGAAATTTCAAAACATACTACAAAAAATAAGTTACAAGTATTATTTAAAAAATTGACCAATTGGCTTTGCATCTTAAATTTTCCAGTTTTGTTTTAGATAAAGATTTTGTTAACATATCAGCAATCATTTCTTCTGAAAGACAGTACTTGCATTCTATGATTTTCTTATCATCATAATCTTTAACGAAGTGGAATTTAATGTCGATATGTTTTGATCTGTTGCTAAGTTTTTCTTCCTTAATAAGATTTAGACAGCTTCTATTATCTTCAAAAATAACTGTAGGATTTGTTTGTTTACAATTTAAATCATTTAAAATATTTCTTATCCAGACAGCTTCCTTAGCGGCTTCTGACAATGCAATAAACTCTGCTTCTGTTGTTGATAATGGAACAGTAGTTTGTTTCTTGCAAGCACACTAGCACAAATATCTGGACGAGTATTGACTGCAATATATAATAATGATCCCAATAAGCTTTGATATTCATCACTACGTAATAGAGGTTCGGAATCAGTTTTTTCATAAAACGGTTCAAGTGGGTATTTACACGGTTTTGTATCTTGTAAACCAAACTTCAATAACATATTTTCAATGTACTGTTTTTGGCGTATTTTAAATTTGTTTTCTTTTGATTTTATTACTTTTAGTTCTAAGTAATATGATATTTCACCTAAACTGTTGACTACGAATTTACTGTTGAGTAGTTCAAGAACATATTTAATTAAATTTTTGTTTGTAGAAGCTACTACTAAGTCATCAACATATATTAAAATATAAATATCTTCTCCATTGATGACTTTTCTATATAAACATGGATCTGCTTTGCTTTGCTCAAATTTACCACTCATGAGGTCATCATTGAAGGTTTTATTCCATACGTTTGCTGCTTGCTTAAGTTTATATAACGAATGTTTCAGTAGACATACTTGACTTTCAATACCTTCGATAAAACCAGGTGGTTGTTTCATGTAAATGGTTTCTTTTAGATATCCATTTAAAAAGGCACACTTCACGTCCAGATGTTCCACATGAATTCTTCTAACACCAGCAATCGATAAAAGAATACGAAAGGGAGGGGCAAATACCTCGTCATAATCACAACCATACTTTTGATTGAAACCTTGTGCTACTAAACGAGCTTTAAAACGTTTAATTTTTCAGCTCCTCTTTTTGCTTTGTATGTCCATTTACAGCCGACAATATTAGCAATATTAGCGGCGCTTGCACAAAATACCATGTGTGATTCTTCTTTAGTGAATCCACCTCCTCCTTCATTGCAGATTGCCATTCATGTTTTTCATTTTATTTCATGGCTTGTTTATAAGTTGTTGGTTCAATCATGTCATCAGATTCTGCCAAACGAACTTCATATTTTGCTGGAGGTATCCCTTTGTTTATTCTTGATGATCTTCGTAAGGTTGGTTCAATCGCTTCAATTTCAGATGGATTATTAGTATTCGTGGCTTCAGAGTTCGTAAAATATTCAAGATCTCTTGTAGTACTGCACATCAGAACCCACATCATAGTCATCATCTGTAATAATATCACTATCATTAATAGATTTATGCGCAATAGTTCCTTCCAAATTATTATCAGTTTTCAATTCTTTATTGTCACATTTCGAATCGAACAATACTTTTGAAGAAACAAATTTGAAATCTCTGCTAATAGTTATTTTATTTGTATTTGTAATAGTTATTTTATTTGTATTTGTGTCCACATAATGAAATCCTTTGCTTTCTTCATCATTACCCATAAAAGTTAATAAATTAGATTTGTTATCAAATTTCTTCGTATTTACTTTTGGAATTAGGACATATGCTTTGGATCCAAATATATGGAGATTATCTAGTTTAGGTTTTTGATTTTCCCATCTTTCATAGGAAGTACAAGGTATAGCGCTTGTAACAAGTCGATTTTGTAGATAATTGGAGTACATTATAATAGCTTCTATTATAATAGCTTCTCCCCAATAAATGTTTGGTAGACTTGCTTCTTCTAAAAGATAACGAGCCATTTCCACAAGATATCGATTTTTTCGTTCAGCTACTCCGTTTTGTTGTGGACAATATGGAACGCTAAATTGAGACATGATACCATAACTTCTTAGAAATTCGAACATCTTTTTTGACTTATATTCAGTTCCATTATCCGACCTTATACATTTAGCTACCTGTCCAAACTTATCGTTTACCATTTCTACATATAACTTAATTTTTATAGAAAACTTCCGATTTTTCATTAATTAAATATACAACAGTATAACGGCTATAGTCATCAATGAAAGTTATAAAATACTTTTTCTTCCCAGGAGTTAAATTTTGCATAGGACCATAAACATTTGTGTGAATTAACTCAAGAACCATATTTGATTTTGCCTTTGACTTCTTAGCAAACGGATTCTTTGTTAATTTGCATTTAGCACAAACATCGCATGTATGTAGTTCGAATACTACAATCTATAATTTTAAAATCTTTGTTTAGTTTACCAGATTGCATTCTCTTTACCGCATTGAAATCTCTGTGTCCAAAAAGTTTATGGTGAAAATGCTGACATTGATTCAAGTTACATAAAACTTTATTAACTTCTTGGCATGTTTGAGTTTTTAATTGATATAGATTATTGATGCACTCAGCAACACCGACCTCAGTATTATTCGAATCTAGAATTTTACAATTTGTACCAAAAAATAAAACTTTGTAGCCTTTTAATGGCATTTTCTTCACAGATAGCAAGTTTCCTTTGAATGATGGAATGTAAAGTACATCTTGGACAGTAATAACGTTTTCAACACCTTTTTATTTTACAGTCACCTTTTCCATTTGAATAAACTCCATCACCATTTGCAACAGTTACCTTTTTCACACCATGATTTATCCAAATTTGTAAATTCACTTTCATTGCTACAAATATGACAAGTAGCACCAGAGTCGACCACCCACACACCTTCTTCTCCATTAAGAACAAAACACCAATTATTTTCTTCATTTTCTGTCAGTTTAGCTTTCTGATGTTTTTCATATTTGAATTTATAGCAGCCTTTCCGTATATGACCAATACCGCGACAATAGTGACATACATACAATGTTTTTATTATTATGCTTTTTAAATTTTTTTTGTTGTTTTTAATACGGAATCTTCAACAGATTCTCTCTTCTTATGTTTTTCGAATTCCTCAAGCAATTTGTTTTCAACGATCTTTTTCTTACTTCAAGTCGTACAACCTGGGTAAACTACTAAGTAGCATTGAGATTTTCTCACCAAGAGATTGTAATTAACTAAACTGTAATTTCATTTGGGTGATATGCATAGATGGCCATTTTTCAGTACCAGTACTTTTTCAGTATTTTCTTTTTTTTACTGATTACTGAAAAGAGAAATCAGTATTCAGTAATTTTTACTGATTTGTGTAAAAAAAATGCAGTAATCAGTAAATGACTGATATTAGATTCCGTGCGTTTTAAAAATGATATGTACACATTACTCACTTACATGAATAGTGGCATAACTGAAAAACTGCATTTCGAGAAAAATGGCTTTTTTGTGTGTTTTTAATTATTTAAAAACGAAATGTGTTATTGGGTAGATAAAAATTGATTGAGACTTCAAATTCAAAAAATATTATACTGACAAATTTAAAAGAAAATAATTTTTCAATTCTTTATTTATAAAAGCTTTTCGGTTTTAAGAATTGTGTAAAAGCGTTTAATATAAAAAAATGATATACTAGATGCTGTGCGTTATGCAGTTTTTTAGTTATGCCACTATTCATGTAAGTGATTAATGTGTACATACCATTTTTAAAACGCACGGAATCTAATATCAGTCATTTACTGAATACTGATTTTCTTTACCAGTAATCAATACTTTTTACTGAATACTGATTTCTCTTTTCAGTAATCAGTAAAATTTACTGAATACTGATTTTCTTTTCCAGTAATCAGTACTTTTTACTGATTACTGAAACATGTAATGCAGTAAAAAAGTAATGCAGTATGCCCATGTATGGTGATATGTTCGTAAAAAAGGAAGACTACTGGTACACCAAAAAACATGAAATATCTAAATACTGAATCTTGTGATGAGGTGGTAATCAGTGATTTATTCGCCGACTTCTTCTCTTCTATTTACTCCGATGCCCAATATGATGTTAATATTGTCTATCCATTCAAAATTTGCCATAGTCAAACAATATCTTTTTCATCGATCAACACTACACACATTATTGAATGTTTAAAAAGTTTTAAATTTTCATTTTCAAATGGACCTGATGGCATACCAAACTGTGTTTTGATGGAATGTGCACATGCTATTGCATTTCCATTATCAATTATTTTTAATATTTCATTAAATAATGGCTACTTTCCCAATATTTGGAAAGAATCATATATTATTCCTCTATTTCAATCTATTAATAAATCACAGATAACGAATTATAGACGCATAGCTAAACTTAGTGCAATCCCAAAACTATTTGAGAAATGCATCACTAATTGTCTTGCACACCAAATTTCTTCGTTACTAACACCTTTTCAACATGGATCATCAGCTATGACTAATATTTTGCAGTTAACATCTTTAGTCAATGATGGCTTTGTCAACGGTCAACTTACTGACGCCATTTACACAGATTTTAGTAAAGCCTTTGACAAAGTTAACCACAATCTGCTGTTAAAAAAATTGGATGTTATGGGTCTGCTACAGCATCATTATTTTCGCCATAATTTAGATGAGTGGATATTACAGAACAAGTGATTTCAGGTATAGCCGAAGACTTATTTGCTGTTTTCCTCCTTTTTGGTTGGGATGGATCTTGCATTTCAGTAAATTTATTCAAAACTTTGGAATAGTTCGCCAAATTTCGAAAGCTTGTTTTGCACTGATAAGAAGTCTTTATTTAGCTGTTCGAATTCCTCCTTGTAGGTTTTAAAGAACTAATAAAAATCGATATTAATTTTTTTGCAGTGATGGCATTTCCATTGCAAAGATTTTGCGGGGTCAGCAATCGCGTCAGCGTCACGTGATTTCAGTCCAGTACATTTTAAATGGTAATTACCCAAACATAACCAACATGAAATTATTCGATCAGTTTCGGTAATATTGCAATTATTGTTTAAACAACCGAAAATAAAAGGTTTAAACAGAAATTGAGATACGATGCAAATTGTTTGTTGGGAAAGAAATTTAAAATTCACAAGTAGATGGCGCCAACAGTACGTTATCATATACACAAACCTAATTGGTTGTATATAAGAGTACAATATATAACGATGACTGTTAATAAAGCTCGTGGTATTTTAGCCTATATAAAACGATGGGCAAAAGAATTCAATGCTCCCCACATCACTAAATGTTTATATACTTCTCTAGTAAGACCGATTTTAGAGTATGGTTCCGTTGTATGGGACCCGTATTATATTGTACATACTGATCATATTGAATCTGTTCAAAAACAATTCCTTCTTTTTTGTTCGAAGGATATATACCGAGAATATGCATCACTTCCATCATATTCATCAAGATTACGTTTGATAAATTTGCCAACATTAAAAAGCCGTAGAATAATGCTTAACATCTCTTTTTTAGTAAATCTTATAAATGGAAATGTCTGCTCTGAATTTCTATTAAACAAATTATTATTTAGTGTTCCCCAACGTTCACTGCGCCTTTATAACAATCCACTTTATGTTCAAACTTTTCGAACAAATTTCGCTATGGCAGATTCCTTTAGAAAATTATGTTGTTGTTTTAACGAAATGTTTAATTTGATAGACTTTTCTTTGAATGTAAATGCTATAAAACGTAAAATTATCTTAAATCTAAATAATTAATTGTACTAAGGTGTCAAAATATATGTATGTATGTAATTTTGTAAATGGTCTGTAAGGATTTTATCCATAAATAAATAAATAAATATCCTCTCCCGGCTGCAGTTTAAGTTCACAAATTGTTCTCATTAACTTGACTTTGTTACTAAGAGTTGATTTTTCATGATATGCTTTAAGAACATTCCAAGCATCTCTAGCATATTTACAGTTGGCAATACGAAAAACTTCTGTTTCATCAACAGCCAGCCCAATCAATATAGTTGCTTCATTATCAAGCTCTTTCCATTTTTCTGTGGGGACTTCATTTTCTGGGATTTCATTTTCTATTACTTCCCATGCCTTCTCTTTCTTGAGCAATAATTTCATCCGATACTTCCATATTTCATAATTATTACGATTGAGTTTCGTTATTAAAAGTTTTGGAGCAGCCATTCCGCACAAAATAATATACAAGATTTAAACAGTAATTAAAAAAAAAAACAAATTACACAGTGGGAATTCAGGCAATAAAATTAACCAACTTTATTCTTTTGTGGATCTCACACAATCTTAATTATGATAAAGGCCCATAACCTATTAAAATTGTGGACTCAATAGTTTATTTAAAATTTATTAAAGAATTGTGAATGTTGTAATACAGTATCGAATATCAAGTAATAAAAATTAGGAAAAAATTTTAATTTCATTAACAAAAGAAATTTCAAAACATACTACAAAAAATAAGTTACAAGTATTATTTAAAAAATTGAGCAAGTGAAAAAACAATGAATATATTTTCAACAAAAATAGTATAATTTTTTACACATTTTTAAGATTAATACTTTCTGAGTCGATTTAACGATGTCCGTCCGTCTGGCTGGCTGGCTGTTTAGTAAAGCTTGTGTGCAGAGCACAGGTCGCAATTTTGAAGATATTTTGATAAAATATGATAAGTGATATTTTTTCGGCCCAAGGACGGATGGGATTGAAACTGGTGGAAATCGGTACATTATTTCACATGGCCCC
Source organism: Bellardia bayeri (assembly GCA_950370525.1). Taxonomy (NCBI): domain Eukaryota; kingdom Metazoa; phylum Arthropoda; class Insecta; order Diptera; family Calliphoridae; genus Bellardia; species Bellardia bayeri. The sequence continues at coordinate 48,501,735 of OX493265.1, read as the reverse complement.
CATACAAAAGTCTTCCCGAAATTGGGGTTTACCGATCATAAATGTTTGAATTATGCAAGGAACCAAACAAATTTCATCACAAATGAAGCCAAATCACATCATTTTCTGCAGATCGGTCCAAATTAGTCGTAGCTCCCATATAACGCCCACTTCCGAAAATCACTTTAAAGAGCATAACTCTCTCAAAAATGTTGGTATCCAAATAATATTTAACGCAAATATATTTTATATGTATACAAATAATATGGTCTAATTTTATTATGATCGGTCCATAATTAGCCAAAATTCCATATAAGACCCTTTCCGTAATTCACTTTCTCCATAAATCGTTTCAAAGTATTTATATCGAGATAAAGTTTAACACATATAATACTTATATTCACAGACATCATGCCACTAAATTTTTCGATGATCGGTCCACAATAGGTTATATCTCCCATATAACTGTTTTATACATATATTGGGTGTAGGGTATTATGTGGTCGGGCTTGACCGACTATACTTTCTTATTTGTTTCTTTTATGCTTTTGTTGCACTATAAACTGTGAATGTTTGCTATGCTGAATTTCGGCAGGTCTTATTTTCGTTGTAGTGCTTGTTTTGGTTGATCTATAATTAACCCACATTTAAGAAATTCATCCTGAACATGTTTCTTTTTTTACTGCTTAATTCCTTGTTGTTGTCATTGTTTCTTATTGATTCTGTAGGGTCAAAATCCAAATTATAACTAATTTTTAGTATGTGCTGTGCCCCATAAACCGTATTCTTGTAGGTACGTAGTTTTTGTTGAAAACACTTATTTTATTTTGTATGTCTAATTGTATTTCGGTGCTGAAGGAAAATACGTTTACTTTTCTTTGAACGTAACTTGAAACATCTTCTTGTTTTTATACCCTTCACCTTCATGAGAAGGGTATATACATACATATAAGTTTGTCATTCCGTTTGTAATTTCCACAATATAATTTTCCGACCCTATAAAGTATATATATTCTGGATCCTTATAGATAGCGGAGTCTATTAAGCCATGTCCGTCTGTCTGTCTCTCTGGCTGTTGAAATCAGTTTTCTGAAGTCCCCAGAAATCTTCGGGATCCAAATCTTCAATAATTCTGTCAGAAATGCTTTCGAGAAGTTTTCTATTTAAAATCAGCGAAGTCGGTTTAGGCCAACCCAAATTATGGACCAATATGTGAAACAACATCCATAAAAATTTGATATTTTTTGTCCATTTTATTGCAATATTTTGAAATATATTGCAGATAATACCATGAAATTTTGTATACGTTGTTTTTATAATAAAAGAAGAAAGTGTGCGAAAAATAGTAAGAATCGGTCCATGATTTCTCATAGCCCCCATACAAAAATCTTCCCGAAATATTGCTCAATTATATATAAATGCCTATAAAATTGGAATATCAAGACAAAATTCAGCAAAAATAAATCGCAAAACGAATTTTTTTTTTTAGTTCGGTCCATGTTTGACCATAGCCCCCATATAGAGTCCACTTCCAAAATTCACTTAAATAAGTATAAAACAGATATAAATAATGTTAAACGGCTAAAATTTGACATGAATAATCTTTATAGGCAAATAAAGTGTTGTATTAAATTTTGTGGTGGTCGGCCCAGAATTGGTCATAGCTCCCATACAAGGACCACATCTGAAAAAGACATTTATCCCTATATATATTGTATAAATATCGGTACCGACTCAAAACGTTGCACAGATCATTTACATATACATATGTATACAAAAATCATCCCACAATATTTTGTGAATTTCGGTCTATTTTTAACTGTATGCCCCATATAAAGAACTCTTCCGAAAATCACGTTAATACTAATATACAGTATTCCACGGATAAATACCTCACCAAAAATGTCCAAATTTGTTGATTATTTATCCGGGGAAGGTATTTAAACGTCCACGTTTATTTACCTCTCAGAGGCACTTATACGAATACGCTTAATTTTATCTAAGGGATAATAATTGTGCAGCCAGTTGATGTTTTGTTTTTTTCTTGGTTTTTGCAAGAGAGATCAATAAAAGTTTTTGCTTCATAGATAGGGACGTTTTCTTGGGAGCCATTTCATTAAATCCTTTTTTAAATTTTATTCATTTCACTACACTTGTTCACTTATTTTTAAACACAGAGTACACAGAGGCGACAGAAGAGCAAAGATAGTGTAGGTTTTTTCTTGTCTCTTTCTTTGGAACCTGCCTTTTTGTTTTCTTTATGTCACTATTTTTCTGACGCAATAAAATTAATTTTTGGCACAGAGTATTTGTGTATTGTTTGATACAACCATAAAAAAATGCATTTATATCATCTAACGAATGCACAAACTCCACAATGCATACCAAAAAGTATAACAATTATTAAAATACAATTTAGTTAGTTATTAAAATCACAAACATATAAACAAAATTTCAATTCAAATATTCTAACTCAAATTGTTTTGTTTATAATGTTTTGTCCACAAAATTCTTGTTGTATATAATGGTTTGCTTTTTCACATTACAAATTTACTACCAGAAAATAGTTTCTTTCTCTTTTTAATATACCTGCCTTTTTAGCTGATTGTAGCGATTTTGAAACGCCAAAATTGTCGCCTCTGTATTTTCTGTGTTTTTAAATTTAATATTTTTACCAGCAACACTGAATGACAACAATTAGGTATGAAGTTAACAGGTGCGTATAAAAAGTTCTGTTAAAGTTGTCTAAAAAAGGCACTTTGGGAAAAATCCAGGAATATATCAGTGCTGGGATTTTTTTTATTTAATTACCCAAATTGGGTATTTATACGAAATTTAAAAGGTTGTGTAAAAAAGATATTGTATTGAGGTAAATAAACGAAGATGAATCAAGGAATATATCAGTGTTGGGATTTTTTTTGAGGTAATTACCCGAATTAGGTATTTAAGCGAAAGGTATTAAAGCGCATAGTTTTGTTTGAAAAAGTATGAAAAATTTATGGGGATTTCCAGTGCGAGGTAAATAAGCGAAAAAGGCAATTAAGCGTCGGGTATTTAGCCGTGGTATACTGTATATCTTAAATATACCGTTATTATGTTGAAATTCGACGTGAAATATCCTCATATGCATGAAAATAACTGTTCCAAATTTTAAGAAGATCGGCCCATAATTTGTCATAGCTGCCATATAAGAACCATTTCCAAAAAACAAATAAACCCACAAAAATGTCTAATAAATATCGATATCGAACCAACTTTTATATGGATCAGAAAATTAATCCAGAAATCATATTAGTATCGATTATATGGCAATTAATCTACAGATATCTTCGGGATCCAAATCTTCAATAATTCTTTCGGACATGCTTTCGAGAAGTTTGCTATTTAAAATCAGCAAAATCCGTCCATAAATAACGGAGATATGAGCAAAAATCCTAAACAACCTCTGAAAATTTTATCAAAAAAACTAATTGTGTAACAATCTTGTTTCTAAGATTGTATACTCTATTCATTCAGAATAGGGAACTGAAAAAAAACGCGAACACACTTATTTAACTTTAATACTTTTTCTTAAAGAACGTCAAAAAAATTACAACCCGCCGAATAAATTAATACCGGACAAAGCTGTGCATTGGTTGAAGTCAGAAAGCAAAGTGATTTTCACAGAGTATAACAGAGGTGACAGAAGAGCAAAGATAGTGTAGTTTTTTTCTTGTCTCTTTCTTTGGAACCTGCCTTTTTGTTTTCTTTATGTTACTATTTTTCTGACACAATAAAATTAATTTTTGGCACAGAGTATTTTTGTATTGTTTGATACAACCATAAAAAAATGCATTTATATCATCTAACGAATGCACAAACTCCACAATGCATACCACAAAGTATAACAGTTATTAAAATACAATTTAGTTAGTTATTAAAATCACAAACATATAAACAAAATTTCAATTTAAATATTCTAACTCAAATTGTTTTGTTTATTTTGTTTTGTCCACAAAATTCTTGTTGTATATAGTGCTTTGCTTTTTCACATTACAAATTTACTACCAGAAAATATTTTCTTTCTCTTTTTAATATACCTGCCTTTTTAGCTGATTGTAGCGATTTTGAAACTTCAAAATTGACGCCTCTGTGTTCTCTGTGGTGATTTTATTCATGCAACTTGTGCTGCTTATATACTCTTTTCAATATACACATACTTGCAAATAATAGTACTAGTAGTAAACATAAACAGAGTTGTATAAAATAAGTAAGATCAAAAATTAACAGGGTTGTATTTTATAATATCCGTTAAATTCAAAAGTAAATACGTTAAATATTAAATTAAAAAGTAAGGGTGAAATAAATAATAAAAGTATAAAGTAAAGGATAAGGAAATGTATTAATCAGTATAATAAATAATGAACTGTTTCAGTCTCCCCCTTTGATGCTGAAATCGTCCCGATGAGGCATCAATATTCATTTTCTAGGTCGGCCCCTAGTTCGTATCTACCTTACTGGCTGCTCAAACTCATTTGCTGACCCCACCCCTGGCGTAAGGGCTGAGGCGTGGTAAGTTCCGAGTGGTCAATAGGGTGTTCATCTTGGCCCTCCCCCTGGAATAAAGCTGCACCTAGAGCATAACCACTGGCATCTGTTTTGAGAATAAATGGTTCCCCATCAATAGCTTGTCTTAATATGGGTGATGTCGTTAATAATTTCTTCAGATTGTCAAAGGATTGTTGTTGTTCAATGTCCCAATGCCATACTGCATTTTCTTCGATAGGGCTGATAAAGGCTTAGATATATCAGCAAATGATGGTATAAATCGACGATACCATGAACATGCCTGTAGAAATGATAATACTTCCTTAAAATTTCGCGGACTTCTTCGATTGTATAATGCGGACACCTTCTCCGGATCCATCATAATTCCTTGTGGGGTAAGCAGGTGACCCAAATACTTGACTTCACTGCATGCAAAACGACATGTTCTCAAATTGACTTTAAGACCAAATTCTCGCAATCGTTGAAAAATAATCTGCAGGTCTCGAAGGTGGTCTTCAAAGCTAGGAGAGCAGGAAATGATGTCACCTAAGTAAGCTAACAATATAGTTTCATCCAAAGAAGATTTTTTTGTGGTGGACAATCGGTAAGGAGGTACCGCTATTGGATCATGGTCATCAGTATATATACGATGCATGGCATAAGGTGTGGCACTGACAGGTTCATCAAATATTGACTCATTTAAAACCAACAGTTTATCCAATTCCAATTTTTGGTCAATAGTAAGACCAACGCCATCGGATTCCTTCATCATCTTAATGTCCATTGAGAAAAGGGGGGTAAAATAATCATCCGTGTCCGCAATTTGTTGAACTTGGCGAGCTTTTGTTGTTGGAGTTATATCAGAGGTATTCCTGGACATAATTTCTTCAATTGGCTTTGAATCCTTAAATATGGACTGGATATATTGTGGAGAGTATTCCTTACCAAAAGATGAACGTAATGGTGACGAAAGTAAATTTAGTTCATCTTTGGATCCCCAATTTTCAGTCGCTAATTTCTCCCTCAATAAATAATGAACATGCGGCGAGTCATTATTTTTAACAAATGTGGGTGTTTTAGGCAAAGGTGATAAATTGTTCGTCTCAAAGCAAGTTCTTGGAGTCACAGGTAAAGGGGATACTAGATTCTTACCTTCAACAAATTTAATAAAAGGGGACATCTCGTTGAAACTTCCTTCTCGATTTGAACTGAACATACCTTGGTTTGCTTTAAGCTGGTAAACGCGTATTTTTGTTTGGGTTGGTCTTCAAAATACCAATATCTTTGGGCCATATTGAGTACGATGCCAGCCTGCTCAAGAAAATCGGTCCCGAGAAGTGTTCGATTTTTCATAGCATTTGGAAGACACATTAGTCTTATTTTTCGCACTCTATTGCCAATGACTACATCACAAATAGTAGACATAACTTTACCGGTAGTAGCAGAACCATCTGGTAGGGTAACTTCGGCATGCACATCTTGGAAAACACATTTATTTGTCGTAAGAATTTTCCTTAGTTCTTGACTCGCAACGCTGGTTTTTGCTCCACTATCAAATATAGCCTCTCCTTTAAGGCCAAAAAAATCCACATGAACTGTTGGCAGTGTGTGTCCAATAATAGTCGATGAGATCGAATTAAAGTTTAGGTACCGCGGACTGTCATTACCACTTTTATTGCAGGTGGTACAGTTTGACCTATGTACTCCTGGTGCACCACGTAGCAGGAAAAGCTTGGTCTTCTATCTAGATTAGGCTGCTGAGATTGTTGACGTTGACTTCCAGACGATATTTGGTTTTGTTGTGTTGCCTGTTGACCAATTTGCTGTTCATAACTTTTCCTCTTTCTATAGCATGTTTCAATGGAATGGCCTTTTATGCGGCAGAAACTGCAGCGATTTGTATTTGTAACGTCTTTCTTCTCATTCGTTGTATTCACTGTGATTGGTTGCGCTTCAAGAAAAAACATTTCTGCTTCACGACTGGCAGATATTAATTCCTCGAATGTTCTTATGCTGTCACGATTCACACGATCTCTTATTTTTATATTGAGTAGGCCATACACCATATTCAACTGAATTGACTCAGTTGGTTGTAAATTAAATTGAGAAATAAGGAGTCTCTTCTTACAGATAAAACTATCCGTAGGCTCATTCTGTTGTTGTTTCGCTTCAAACAAATTCATAAAAATGCGCCAATCAGGAACAGGAGGGGTGAATGTAGTGCGTATTAGAGATACTGCTTGATCGAATGTACGCACATTATCCTTCACACCAATCCACCATGATGCAGCATAATCTTCTAATAATAATGGCATTCCTTTCAACGCGTCGGTGTCGCGTCTCAATATCTTTGTAGACGTTTATTGCTGACACAAACTCTTCGACAACCGCTGGATCTCTTTGTCCTCTAAAACGAGCAGTACACTGTGTAAACGATCCACATCTAGCGTTTCCACCCATTGCAGCCAGTATCTGCTGAAATTGCTCATCTCTTCACACAAAACGTTTATTTCCTCTTTTGTGTTTGTTGCGTCTTCTTCAGTTCTGTAGTTTGTTTCCGTGGTTGCATTCGAGGCCACTGAGTTGGGCGCCAATGTAACAATCTTGTTTCTAAGATTGTATTCTCTATTCATTCAGAATAGGGAACTGAAAAAAAACGCGAACACACTTATTTAACTTTAATACTTTTTCTTAAAGAACGTCAAAAAAATTACAACCCGCCGAATAAATTAATACCGGACAAAGCTGTGCATTGGTTGAAGTCAGAAAGCAAAGTGATTTTATTCATGCAACTCTCTTTTCAATATACACATACTTGCAAATAATAGTACTAGTAGTAAACATAAACAGAGTTGTATAAAATAAGTAAGATCAAATATTAACAGGGTTGTATTTTATAATATCCGTTAAATTCAAAAGTAAATACGTTAAATATTAAATTAAAAAGTAAGGGTGAAATAAATAATAAAAGTATAAAGTAAAGGATAAGGAAATGTATTAATCAGTATAATAAATAATGAACTGTTTCAATTGTATTAATATTGTTACAAATAATTTCATCAACAGATGGCGTTGATCAAACAAAGTGTTCGAAAACTTTAAGTATGTTCTGAAACCGTAATATAAGTGTGTAAAAAGACAGTGCCCAGCAAACCATATGAGTCCGAAAAGAGTCTTTTCTGACACCTTTTTCGGAGCGTTAACGCTCTTTATGAGCCCAAAAAGCAATCATAATTGCTCCGAAAACCTTCAGAAAAGAGGGTCATTACATTCGAAAATGGTCCGTCAGAAAGAGCTCTTAGATAATGTCAGAAAAGAGGCTTTTATGTGGTTCTTTTTGGGCTCTGTGTAATCTTGTTTTTATCATTCTTGTGTGGTACAGCTATGATTTTTTTTTTGTTCAAAGTACAAATAACAGAACAACAACGCTTTAGTACACACATAATTAAGTGGAATTTCTGAGTCATACTGCGTGCCGACTCAGGACAGTAACAAACAAATTTTTCTTTCGCTCCGAAAATGCTCTTTAGTTGGACTCTTTTCTGACTCCTTTTTCGGAGCGCTCCTAGAATGGTATGCTGGGTGTGTTCATTTTTTTTAATTGTGTTTGTGTACATTTAAATAAATAAAGACTCGTTATACATATTTTATTCAAACTACTTGACGCGTTTATTTAGCAATTAAAAAAAAACCGGTTTATTTAAAGAAAATGACCCACCGTTTTTAAAAGGTAAAAACGTAACAATATAATATATATATATGTATGTATGTATATAATATTATTATGCATCCACAACAAAGCTGAAGGGTATATAGCACTCTTACTTGTTTGTTTGTAAAATACTCTTTGGACAATTCTTTACAGCTGAAGTTCTCCATTTTTTTAATAATTTAAAATTCGATTGTTTAGCAACTGAGCTTGTGTACGGTTAGCACTGGCTTTTATCCTCTTCTTACATGAATTGCATTGTGTAGATACAATTAAAAATTTATAAACAACTAAAAAGGGCTAAAAATAGGTAAAACGCCTATAAAAATCTTAAAACAGTTAATAATTATATATCGTCACCTAAAATGACCAAAGACGTAACCCTCATTATCATAATTTTACAGGAGAAGCAAAAAACGTTATAAAATGAAAACTGTTTACCTGAAAATCGCGATTTCTTCACATTTTGTCTTAAGATAGACGAAATAATTGCATGCAATTAATTGCATCGTGTAAAAGACCTCTAAGTTTTAACGGCCATAGAAATCTCTAGATGCATCCAGAAATTACTATAAGATGGCACCATTGTAGCAATAGAACAAACAAGCTCACTTAATGTGGAGTTTATTAGGAGTCATCGTTGAGTTCTCAAACTGTAATTAAGTGTGTGTTGAAGTATAAAAAAGTATTAAAAGATAGGGTGTTACTTTTTGTAAATATGAATAAATAAAGACTCGTTATATGTACATATTTTCTTTAAACTGAAGGTTTTTATACCCTTCACCATCATGTTAAAAGGTAAAACCGTGACAATAAGTTTGAGAAAAATATAGGTATTAAAAAGCTTTTAATTAATTCACAGCATATTGTGATTGAATTTCGATGATGCAGCTTTGAATTTCCTCCTTCATTATTTTAGGCAGTTTTCTGACTTCTGGAAAATAACTACGATTCATTTGCTGTAATATTAAATCAAGGGGGGTTACACTCTACTGCGATGCGATAAGCGTACAATTTCTATGCGCATTTGCTTTCGCATCGCAATAGAGAGTAACCCCCAAGTAGGTCAAGAATTTTTATTGCTCAACAAGTAGAAATATTCTAAACTTTTGAAAAAAAATTTTGGCAAAAAGAAAGTGATACTATCTAATATCCGTCAAGTCAAATAGTTTGCAGATTTTATTTGAAGTTTCTAGTATTTGGTAGATAAATTTATTAAACAAGGAATAATATGTAATTATAATTAATTAATTATTTATTTATTTTGCAGATGAAAAGCCGGCAGCAATGCAGCATTTTAATCGAACTATATGGGATGGAGAAATAAACAATAACAGCATGAGTACAACTGGAACTACCACTGCTAACAATTCTTTGAACGTCATACCAAGCATATTTTACCTCAAAATAATATTATTTTGTACATATGAGACGTATGCCAAGAGCATAAGTAATCTGATTTTCAACATCCTAACAGACGTAAAGTTACACAATATTAATAGATGAAGTTTAATTAAATTAAAAATGAAATTGTAAATTTGTAAGGTTAAATAAAATTATTTCTAAATATCATGCATGAAATTTGGATTAATAACAATGTTAATGATATTTAAAATAAACTATACTTCTACGTAGTATGAGTATACCATACATACAAAACATAATGAGTCTTAAGTTATTGTACAAACATAAAATAGAAACCTATTCACGTCACAAATCTTAGTCTGTTAAATTATTACATACATACTCGTATGTATTTCTGCACTAAATTTGATCGGCAAGTGGAAAATAAAAGATTATTAAATATGTCCAGAATGTCACAGAATTTAATTCTGTTCGGAAGTGGAAATGATTCAGTACATATTTTGCTTCTATAGAAAAAGTAAAACGAACAAATTTTTCGGAATGAAACCTAGAAATTCTTAAAATTACAATTCCACATAGGAAATTAAAAGTAGTTTCATTCCGAAAAATTTGTTCGTTTTACTTCTTCTATAGAAGCAAAATACGGAATTAATTCCAATTCCGAACGGAATTAAATTCTGTGACATGGCTGATTATAGCATTTATGTGTATATGTATACATATATGTAGGTACATACTCGTATATACTCCTATATATATGTGGGTAATTTCGCGTCAAGTGACCCAACTTTTAAAATCGATGTCTTCCGCTTTGGATGAAATTTGCACCAAGGTTAGTACTGTTGGATAGTATGCCAGACACAAATTTTCAGCTCTATCAGTCAAGAACTACCGAAGTTAGAGGGGGTCAAAGTTGTACAAAGGACTTTAGATAGCTATTTCTTCAGTCATTCCAAAAATATTTTTTTTTAATTTAAAAAAAAAAATTTTTTTTAATTTATTTTTTTTGTTAATTTTTTTTTTCAAAATGGGCCTTTTTTTCCTCAAAAGGAAGTATATGCAATTTCCTTTAAGGCCTTTATAATCGCTTAATGGGATGCGAGTGGTATATCTATCAAAAGTTATTTTTTAACTCAAGAATAGGATTTTTCAATATTTGGCACATGTATCATTTTCATTTCCCCCCATTTTTTTGTTTTTGTTTTTTTTTTTAAATTGAGTTTTTTTTTATTTTTCCTCAAAAGAAACTTTAGATCACTTCCTTTAAGAGCTTTGTGGTCACTTAGCAGCAAGAGGTACATATATCTATAAAAAATATTTTAACTCAAAAAACAAAGTTTTTGAATTTTACCATATGCACAAATTTTTTTTTTCTTTTTTTTTTAATGGATGTTTTTTGCTCAAAGAAAGCTTAGTGGTATATAAAAAAAATTTCCAACTCAAAGAAGAAAGTGTTTCAATTTTTTCCATATGGACTATTTCCATTTTTTACCTATTTGTGTGTAAGTTTTATTACAATGATAAAAATAAAAACTCCAACAACAGCCTAGAAACGCCCGTGAAAGGGTTCTGTGTGAGACCAACCGCTATTAACTTCTACCTGCGATTTTCTAAGTCACACATCTTTTCATTGAGTCTTTGTTGTCAATTCTATAGGTAGTTAAGAGCGCACGTAATATTGAATGAAATTTTTATTATCAATGTAACAGGTACCCCTGAGACCCCTATTGAATCAAGTGGAAAGCCATTCTCTGAAATTTTATGACACTTGACTTTAAAATGTGGGTGGAGAGGTAAAAGGTACTTTATTATAATGCTACGTTTAACTTCTTTTTGTTGTAATCCCTTAAACAAAAAGAAGCACAGATCATCAGATATGCGAAATATTTCCGACAACTTATTGAAAAAATTCCCAACGCTTTCAAAACGTTTTCTAATTTGTGGATCGTGCAGGAAAATGATGGGAAAGTTGAACATATTACCTGTCATTCCAGATGAGAACAAAATCAATTCAATTCTAATTTTCAGCAAAACCTATAAGACCTAATAATGACTGCCACAATCAACATCACAAGAATTAAACTTCTTACTAGTTATGGCAAAAAAAGAATAATCGATTAATGGATTATATGATTAATCGAAAAGAAAAATAATTGAATGCAATTAATTGGAAAGATTTTATCGATTAATCGATATTTTTAGGTAAAATTGAAATTTTTAGAGAAAACAATTTCTGAATTTTTAACGGGAAAATCCTTTAAAAACTTCTTTTATATTAACAAAACGTCGAAAGGATATTCAGCCAAATAAATTTAAGTAACAAAAGTACGGAATTCTTTGAAAATAAGTACAGGATGGATGAATTGGATACTGTTTGGGCTTGTAATCTTTTTTACAGGCTCTTTACTTTTTAAGTTAACAAAATTTCTACAACTATTTCTGTTTATTTTATTTTTAAACACTTTATTTTCTTTTCAGAAATTTCTTTAATGTTACTATGTACTTGTAACATAATGTTACTGCTCACTTTTAGAGGCCCCTTAGACGATGCAATTAATTGCATGCAATTTTTCCATTCTCTTTTAAAATTGCTACGTAAAATGTTGTGCACTTATACAATGCAATTTTACGTGCAACAAATCATGAAATTTTTTAACGTTTAATTACACATTCCTCTTTAGTTTTTCATTCGCAACAAAGAAAACAAAATTTTAAAATATATGTAAATATAATATACAAATAATATATGTACATATGTATGTATGTATATAAAATAATATACATACATATACATAAATACAATATACAAAAATTTTAAAAAATATAAAAAATGGAAGATTTTAATACAGAAGAAGAATTGAAAATGTTCTTGCGCATTAATTTTGTGACAAACCGCTGTTCCTTTTGGTGGTACATATTAGCACTCTTGTGGTTGCACGACATTAGCTCGTCTGATAAGGTGTGGCTCTTTCTACCAAGTTTGTCAACATTTAATATTTCGTGCCAGTTTCTTTGATTTTTTTTTTCTGGAAGCTAACATTTAACACTAGATATAACACTGAGAATAAGGAATGAAATTTATAACGGACGGACTTGCGACAGTTGCTTATAGTTTTCTATACACTAGACTTAACGAAGTTCTGAGGCTTAGATGTTTGCCTCGGTAGGTTGCCCTCCCCTAAAATGGCATTTGCAGCCATCAATGGCTCCGGTTTACCTACTTTACTTTCTCGGAACCCCTAAAATTACTTACCCAACAAATCATCGTCACATCATCACCACAGTTCAATTAAATCTTCACAAAAACATTTTAATCATAATCTACAATAGTTTTATATGGTGTTCAGACATGCATTTTTAATTGAGTCAATTATTGGTTCATAAAAAGTGTTCACATATGCTCAATATTGCTAATTTAATTAGCGTTTGACAGCAGCTGACAAAATTGAATACATTTACAGTGCACTCGGGAACACGTCAACGCTCGTTTACGACAACGATTACACATAGTGTTGTTGAACTGTTCGGACGTGTTTTTTTTAGTGAATTTTCGGTGAAATAATCGTAATAGGTGAAAAAGTGTAATAGGTCGAAATAAAACAAAAAAGTTAAAAAATAATTCGTAATAGGTAAAAATACCTACGATAAAAAAAAATAAAAAACATTAAAAATCGCATAAAAACTGTATGAGTGTTCCTCTCAGATGAAATTCTGAGAAAGAGCTTAGCTCGACTAGAAAATCTTTATGGATCTCTGAGGAAGAATCCTTAAAAAAATCTGTGGAGAATCTTCTCACTACAAGAGCCGTAGAACGGCGCCGTTCCTGTTCGCCCAATATAGTGATTTCATCAGATGATAAAACATCAACATCTTCTACATCAAAAAGCACAGTCAAACCTAGAAAACAAGTAGGTATGGATAAATACGTCACAGTTCTTAAGCGACAGAGGAGCCCGACATCTGCTCAAATATCATCAAATTCAAAAGCTCCCAAGACCGTGAGTATTGACAATCCAAATGATCAAAACAGATTTGCTCTCCTCCAGACGGATGATCCAGAACTTCCTAAAAAGACGTTTAAGCCCCCACCAATTTATCTGAGAGAGCCCACTTCCAGTAAATTGTAAAATATGTTTAGCGTAACCTCAATTAAACATGGATATATCAGCGAAACCAAAATTCAAGTGAAAAAGGAAGATGATTTTCGAAAATTGTCCAACCAGTTGGAGAGCGAGAGTAGGGATTTCTATACCTACCAGCTGAAAAGCGCAAAAGGACTCCAAGTAGTTCTAAAGGGTATAGACCCAGATGTTGATCCTGCCGAGATAAAGACTAGTTTAATGGAAAATGGCTTCAAAATTAAGAGCATAACGAATATTAGAAACCGTGAAAAGATTCCTCAGCCGATGTTCAGGGTGGAATTGGAACCTGGAGATATCGTCTTAAAGAAAAACGAGTCCCATCCCATCTAAAATCTGATTTACCTTCTGCATCAGAGAATCACCGTGGAAGAACCGCATAAGCGTCAGGGATCCGTCCAGTGTCTTAATTGTCAAGAATTTGGTCACACCAAAGCGTATTGTAAATTGCCGTCAGTTTGTGTTGCGTGTGGGGAACTACATACAACTGCTCAATGTGATAAGTCGAAAACTGACTCAAAAATCAAAAAATGCAGTAACTGCGGAGGTAATCATACCGCAAATTATAGAGGTTGTCCAGTTTACACTCATTTGAAAGGCATAAGGACCAACAAGACGTCAGGTAGATCATCCTCAACAGCCTAATTTTGCATCGAGTAACAATTTTCCTCAATTGTTACGGCCCACTAGTCATGTAAACGTGCCTAGTTCTAGACAAGTTTCTTACGCTAACGTGGTTAAATCTAATATGCCAGGTTTGGAGCAGGAACCTAAATCACAATATTACGAGCCTAATATTAACACTCTAGAGACTACTTTGCAGACACTTGTCCAAACTATGAACACTTTTACGACCACTATGACATCCATGATGCAGGAAATGCTGAAAATGCAATCCACTATCTTGCAAGCCATTTTAAAGAAATGATTTATTTAAAAATTTGTTTTTGAAACGCGAACGGCCTCCGCCAACATAAAAACGAACTGGAATACTTCCTGATGGATAAGCAGATTGATGTTATGATGATTGCTGAAACTCACTTGACGTCGACAGGGTACTTCAAAATTAATGGCTACGTGTTGTACGATACTAAAGATCCCCGCGGAAGAGCTTGTGGAGGTTCGGCAATTCTTATAAAGAAAAGAAAGCAACTGCAGTGTTACTCGTTGCTTTTGTCTTTCTGTTTCTCATACCGACAGACAATTGTGGTGGTGGTTTTTTAAAACCACACTCATTCTCCGTAAAACAATCAAAGCAAACGTATCTCAACACACAACCAAAAACTTAGAATACTTAATATATTAGTGCTAACAAGAATAAATAAGTTGACTTTGCCATACCTACAAGTGCAAACATTAATAAGAATATAATATAATATAATATAATATAATATAATAAAAATTTAAACCAAAAACACACACATTCACAAATTACCAGTTGAATAATAATAATAATTCACATTAAATTGTTTTTTAAACTAAATTAACCTAAGGATAAAAATAAAAATTTGTAATAACCATAAAATATACAAACCAGTGTTTTAAATTCTTACCTATAGACAAGTAGAAAATTGCAAGAAAAAATACTTAGAAAACAACATACTTGAGTGATTCTAGTCCATACATAATAGGTTGAAGAAACAAGTGACATTATTTACAACAGTGGCCATCAGCAACAACAGGTTGTCCTATAGACACCAACCGACAGTCGATCCTCACAACAACAAGAACAACGGTTGTCAACTCATCTCTTATTCGAAGAAGTGGAACCAGCAACGAGATCTGCATCATCCGCATTCTTCCATATCACCAGGTATCACCACTTTCATCATCACCCATTTCACCCCACCCTCTTTCACCATCACAACCGTAAGTTACCCCCTCTTATCTTACATTTACATAACTATAAACCCGTGTACCCATACATTTTGGTCCTTCGAGCCGGATCCTGGGTCATCCATAACCCAGAGACTCCCCTCCCTCACCTAACCATTAGGTATTAACTCATACCGGGCCATCCATAACCCGGCATAACCCCTAAACAAAATATTAATCCCAACCCAAATTATGGTTTTATAACCAATATTATAGCCATTTTCCTTTTTTTGTCGCGAAAAAAAAAAATTATATGGTTATAATATTCCCCCCAAAAATTATAACTATCTTCGTATCTTCCTGCGTATCCCTATGGCTTTAATATTCCCCCGCAAATTATAGCCATTTTCCTTTCTTTCGCGCAAAAAACAAAATATGGTTATAATATTCCCCCCAAAAAATTATAACTATTTCGATCCTTCCCGCGTATCTTATATGGCCTATAATATTCTTCCGCAAATTATAGCCATTTTCCTTTTTTTGTCGCGAAAAAATTATATGGTTATAATATTCCCCTCAAAAATTATAACTATTTCGTTTCTTCCCGCGTATTTATATGGCCTATAATATTCCCCCGCAAATTATAGCCATTTTCCTTTTTTCGAAAAATAAAAAAAAAAAAAAAAAAAAAAAAATATATATTGTATATGGTTATAATTTTTCGCGAAAAAATTGTTAGATTACCCCCCTTACCATTTCTAACATATTGTGTGTACACTTAGTCTTGATCCCGTTACAAATTTGTGTCCCATTGTAAGTATGTATAGTCAATCTTTCAAAAAATAAAAATTGCCGTTTTAACAAAAACAACAACGTGTTGTAAGGTGCACATTTTGTTGTCCCTTATTTGCGCTTATTTATCATACGGTAAATTAACGCTTCAACAAAAAGGGAACCACAAAACGTCAGCATCTTAATATTTTGTTGTTTACTTGTTGTGCATTTTTATAAAACGAGAGACCTAACGGTAGTCTGAAAAAGAAAAATACAAAATACCGCATCAACATAGTGCATACTTGTTAATGTTGTTGTTGTATTTTCTTATACAGACATATGAAATACCTATTGGCATTTTTTGTAAGTTTCATACAAAACAAACAAAAACCAAATACCATAGTTATTTCATAACAAGGCAGATTTACATACATACATACATACAGACTCTGCCTTTTTACTGTTTCGGTATTCTGATGATATTTTGTGTGTTCTTGAGTTCTATTTTTTCATTTACTCATCTTATGTACCAACGATTCCCTACACTTTATTAAACGAGAGACCTAACGGTAGCCTCACAATAAGAAAAAAATACCAACCACCGCATTGAAACGTAGTGCATATGTACTTGTTGTTGTTGTATTTTGTCTTATACATGCATATGAAATACCTATTGGCATTTTTTGTAAGTTTGATACCAAGCAAACAACAAGCGAATACCAAAAGTTATTTCGTAGCCAGGCAACTTTACATATACACATACAACACATGCAATTAACTTACATATTTTTTATTTTACTTTGAAGAATCAAAGTCAGTAAATCCCCATACACATTGTTTGTGAGCGTCATATAATTGTGTCTTCTTTACATCACGTATTTCTCAATTCTCTCCCGTTTTTTTGTTTTTTTTTGCAAATCTCTCTTTCTTATTCTCTCTCAATTGTTTTGTCTCTACTCGATCAACTCGTTGTTTTTTTATACACATTAAAGATACCAAAAGAAAAAAGGGCACATACATATTATACATATATATGTACGTATTTATATATAACCTATATATATGAAAGAAAATAACTAGGTCAGTGGGACAACAGCTGATAGGTAAATAAGATTTTATATACTATGTCTTCGAGGGTCGTTACAAAATTATCACAAAAAATAAAAATATTTTAGTAATCAAAATAAAATTAGCTTAAATTATACCCAAGTCGCTTGTTACGAAGCGCAACTAAAAATTTCTTTAAATTTTCTTTAAATTTTGCCCAAGTCGCTTTTACGAAGCGCAACTGAAAATTTCTTTAAATTTTCTTTTACATCTACCCAAGTCGCTTGTTTACGAAGCGCACCTGAAAATTTCTTTAAATTTTCTTTTACATTTTGCCCAAGTCGCTTTTACGAAGCGCAACTGAAAATTTCTTTAAATTTTCTTTTACATCTACCCAAGTCGCTTGTTTACGAAGCGCACCTGAAAATTTCTTTAAATTTTCTTTTACATTTTGCCCAAGTCGCTTTTACGAAGCGCAACTGAAAATTTCTTTAAATTTTCTTTTACATATACCCAAGTCGCTTTTACGAAGCGCACCTGAAAATTTCTTTAAATTTTCTTTTAAATTTTGCCCAAGTCGCTTTTACGAAGCGCAACTGAAAATTTCTATAAATTTTCTTTTACATCTACCCAAGTCGCTTTTACGAAGCGCAACTGAAAATTTCTTTAAATTTTCTTTTACATATACCCAAGTCGCTTTTACGAAGCGCACCTGAAAATTTCCTTAAATTTTCTTTTAAATTTTCCCAAGTCGCTTTTACGAAGCGCAACTGAAAATTTCTTTAAATTTTCTTTTACATATACCCAAGTCGCTTTTACGAAGCGCACCTGAAAATTTCTTTAAATTTTCTTTAAATTTTGCCCAAGTCGCTTTTACGAAGCGCAACTGAAAATTTCTTTAAATTTTCTTTTACATATACCCAAGTCGCTCTTACGAAGCACAACTGAAAATTTCTTTAAATTTTCTTTTACATATACCCAAGTCGCTTTACGAAGCGCAACTGAAAATTTCTTTAAATTTTTTTTACACATACCCAAGTCGCTCTTACGAAGCACAACTGAAAATTTCTTTAAATTTTCTTTTACATATACCCAAGTCGCTTTACGAAGCGCAACTGAAAATTTCTTTAAATTTTCTTTTACATATACCCAAGTCGCTTTACGAAGCGCAACTGAAAATTTCTTTAAATTTTCTTTTACATATACCCAAGTCGCTTTTACGAAGCGCACCTGAAAATTTCTTTAAATTTTCTTTAAATTTTGCCCAAGTCGCTTTTACGAAGCGCAACTGAAAATTTCTTTAAATTTTCTTTTACATATACCCAAGTCGCTCTTACGAAGCACAACTGAAAATTTCTTTAAATTTTCTTTTACATATACCCAAGTCGCTTTACGAAGCGCAACTGAAAATTTCTTTAAATTTTTTTTACACATACCCAAGTCGCTCTTACGAAGCACAACTGAAAATTTCTTTAAATTTTCTTTTACATATACCCAAGTCGCTTTACGAAGCGCAACTGAAAATTTCTTTAAATTTTCTTTTACATATACCCAAGTCGCTTTACGAAGCGCAACTGAAAATTTCTTTAAATTTTCTTTTACATATACCCAAGTCGCTCTTACGAAGCACAACTGAAAATTTCTTTAAATTTTCTTTTACATTGCCCAAGTCGCCTTTACGAAGCACAACTGAAAAATTTCTTTAAATTTGCTTTTAACGTTGCTCAAGTCGCCTTTTCCGAAGCGCAACTGAAAATTTCTTTAAATTTTCTTTTACATATACCCCAGTCGCTTATCGATACACACCTTAACCATGTCTGCTATAAAAAACTTAGTTCGTTATTCGGATCAAGTGGTCGAATTTCAAAGCTACTTTGATGGGCTCGCGGTAGAATCGCACTCGCGACACACTTTGAAGACACAAGAGAAACAGATCCAAATCCATTGGTCCAGATTTGAGTCATCTTACGAAACCGTTCTGGAACAATACGATTCGATCAAGGATGAACTCGATTACGACACCCTCAAAGGACGTTATTACGCCACCTTTGGCGCATATACCGCTGTCGTCGCGAGAATGCACGAGCTCAACGAAGATCTTCAAGCCAAGGCTAAATTGGTTTCTCCCTCCACCGACACTTCAGTCGATCTAACCCCTCACATTTCATTGCCCCCTTGCGATACCGAAATTTTTCATGGAGATTATCAATCTTGGCCCACCTTCCGTGATATGTTCACAGCTCTTTACCGCAACAATAAACGTCTATCACCGGTCGAAAAAATGTGTCATTTGGTAAAAAAGACGCAGGGTGAGGCGCGCGAACTTTTGAAGACTTGCCCTATGACAAACGATGGGTTTAACATGGCTTGGCAAAATTTGGTTAATCGATACGAAAATAAGCGCATATTAGTAAATGCCCAGTTAAAGTTGCTGTTCAATCTACAACCAATCGTGAAGGAGACGAGTGCTGATCTGCGACAGCTACAGCGTGCCATCAACGACTGTATCACGAATCTGCGTTTGCTACAGATAGAAGCCGACAATTGGGATGTCATTTTCGTGTATATTTGCTCCACCTGTCTGCCCGAAACCACACTAAGTTTATGGGAACAGTCTTTACCGCGCTCTACTGACTTGCCAACGTGGAAAGCACTGGATGAATTCTTGTCCTCGAGATTCCAGACTCTAGACTCGGTCGCAGATATTAGGTCGACATTTATAAGCTCACATTCCCCAAAACCTTCTCAATCGGCAAAATCCCATAAATCAAACCACTCATTAGGATCCAAGATTAACAGCTACCAGACTAATGTCTCCAATGACAAGCTTGGCAAGTGCGATTTGTGTACCCAATATCACCCCCTTAGATTTTGCTCAATCTTTCTACAGATGTCAATTGACGAACGCTATACCGAGGTGAAGAAGAAAAATAGGTGCACTAACTGCTTGGGAACTCATGGAGCGAAAACATGCCCAAGCAAATTTGTTTGCAGGGTGTGTAAAGGAAAGCATCATACGTTGCTTCATCGAGTTGACCAAAGAAACGCAAGTACTATTCCGGTCACAAATACCCCAGTTAGTAGCACCAATAACCCCCCTCGAGATTTGGATTTCTCCCCCTCTACATCGGCACAGGCAGCAAGTAGAACGCTGCAATCCTTTTCCACTCAACTCGAACCCACTACTCAATCAGTTATTCTAGGTACAGCGTTAGTTGACGTTTTTAATAATGACCTCAAGTGCACTGTCCGCGCACTAATCGACTCCGCCTCAGAGACCTCATTTATTTCCAAAAAATTACAAAGGCATCTCGGCCTTCCTACTCGACAGTCAACAGTTCAAGTCCACGGTTTAAGCGACACCGTGACCGCCACCTCAACCCAAAGCTGTCATATAAGAATTGGGTCGCCAATTGATAAGTCATTCGAAACTTATTCCGATGCCTTAGTCATAAATAGGCTTACTGGACAGCTCCCTTACTTCACGTCATCAGAATTACAAAATGACCATTTTTCCCACTTACAATTGGCAGATCCTTATCGCCCCACTTGCTCTGAAGTTGAATTACTTCTCGGTGCGGATGTTTACCCGAAAATACTACAAGACGGTCTCCAAAGAGACACACATCAATCTCTGCTAGCACAAAGGACAGTTTTCGGCTGGATAATAACGGGAAAGGTACTTGCAAGTCCGTGCCAGAAGGCAGTGTTATCATTTTTTAACACGATAGAGCTGAATAATCAACTTCAACGGTTTTGGGAATTAGAGGACATCCCGAGGAGAAAAACGCCCTCCCCGGAGGACACATACTGCGAAAATTTGTACAAAGCTACTACATTCCGTAATAAAGAAGGTCGTTATGTAGTTTCACTCCCCTTTAAACCAGAATACCCCGAAAAATTAAATATTGGCCCCTCTCGAAAAATTGCGTTCTCCCAGTTTCTACGAAACGAGGCGAGATTAATCAAAAACCCCAAGATGAAAATTGATTACGATAAGGTAATCACGGAGTATTCCACTCTAGGTCAAATGACCAAAGTAACACCCATAAATGGTGATAGCGGCAACTACTATTTGCCCCACCATGCTGTCTTAAAACCCGACAGCACCACAACAAAATTGCGTGTGGTATTTAATGCCTCAAGCCCCACATCTAACGGCATAAGCCTTAATGATTTGCTTCACCCTGGTCCAATCCTGCAGGCAGATTTAATGATTCTAATTTTGAGATGGAGATTTTTTCGCTATGTTTTCAATGCGGATATAGAAAAAATGTATCGTCAGATCTTGGTGCACCCCACACAAACCCCTTTTCAACGAATTTTGCATCGGAATTCTCCGAATGAATTACTCCAGGACTTTGAATTGAACACAGTCACCTTCGGAGTGAACTGTGCCCCCTATCTAGCAATTCGGACCTTGTTAGAACTTGCCACAGAGAACGAAACCGCCTATCCTAAAGTTGCCGAGATTTTGCGAGAGTATATGTATGTTGACGATGTCCTTTCGGGAGCCCGTACAATATCGTCGGCAATCAAATCTCGTGATGAACTCATAAAAGTTATGGAAACTGCGGGGTTTTCTCTACGAAAATGGACTTCCAACCACGATCAGGTATTACAAGGTCTGCCGCCAACACACTTGCTGGGTGAAGAATTCCTTCAGCTGTCAGAATCCAGTATCACAAAGACTTTAGGACTTCGGTGGAATGCGGGAAACGATCACTTCTACTTTCAACTCAAAGCTAACCCGAACCGGGAATTAACCACCAAGAGATGCGTACTCTCCGAAATTGCCAAACTATTCGATCCCGCAGGATGGCTATCTCCCAAAGTCTTTGTGATACTGGATTCTGACAGCTGAAGGAATTCTTCACCCAGCAAGTGTGTTGGCGGCAGACCTTGTAATACCTGATCGTGGTTGGAAGTCCATTTTCGTAGAGAAAACCCCGCAGTTTCCATAACTTTTATGAGTTCATCACGAGATTTGATTGCCGACGATATTGTACGGGCTCCCGGCGGTTTCTGTGATGCCTCGGAGAAGGCGTATGCAGCCGCTATTTATATCCGCTCTGAAAACCAAGGATTGGTCAGTAGCCATCTGTTAGCCGCCAAATCGAAAGTTGCCCCTGTTAAATTTGTCTCTCTACCTCGTAAGGAACTTTGCGGAGCAGAATTGCTTGCTAATATGATCGATTCTATTACAGCTCAAATAACCCTCAAGCAATATAAACTCTACTTATGGACGGATTCTACAATCGTACTTGCTTGGCTGAAAAAACCAGCTCACAAATGGAAAACATTCGTCGAAAATCGAATTTCATCCATAATAGAAAAGGTAGGAAAAGACTCGTGGTCCCATGTCGACTCAAAAAGTAACCCCGCCGACTTGGCGTCCCGTGGTACTACCATACATGAATTAATATCGAGTGAGTTATGGTGGTATGGGCCCGCGTGGCTAAGGAGTCCCCGTTCAAATTGGCCATCAGATAGACAAGAATATGAAACACAAGAAGAAGCTAGACCAATCCACGCGCTCACTACCTCCATACAACAAAATGACATTCTGGAAACCTTTTCAGATCTACCACGGGCATTAAGAGTCATATCATATATTTTCCGATTTTACACACGAATCAGAGCCAAAAATCCAACAGAAAACATAAAGGGAATAGCGCTATCACCCAGGGAAATAATCTACGCAAAGAACCGTCTAATCATAGCCTGTCAGAAATATCATTTTTCCGAGGAATACGTACAGTTATCTATGAAAAGACAACTGCCCCGAAAAAGCTCACTCTTAGCTCTTAACCCCTCTCTAGATTCCAACGGAACCATGAGAATAAATGGTCGTCTGGCGGACTCCCCTACTCTAACTTACGAGAAACAATCTCGTAAAACGCGCATGGTAAGGCAATAAAATGGGGTATCGTTCATCGTAAGTTAGAGTAGGGGAGTCCGCCAGACGACCATTTATTCTCATGGTTCCGTTGGAATCTAGAGAGGGGTTAAGAGCTAAGAGTGAGCTTTTTCGGGGCAGTTGTCTTTTCATAGATAACTGTACGTATTCCTCGGAAAAATGATATTTCTGACAGGCTATGATTAGACGGTTCTTTGCGTAGATTATTTCCCTGGGTGATAGCGCTATTCCCTTTATGTTTTCTGTTGGATTTTTGGCTCTGATTCGTGTGTAAAATCGGAAAATATATGATATGACTCTTAATGCCCGTGGTAGATCTGAAAAGGTTTCCAGAATGTCATTTTGTTGTATGGAGGTAGTGAGCGCGTGGATTGGTCTAGCTTCTTCTTGTGTTTCATATTCTTGTCTATCTGATGGCCAATTTGAACGGGGACTCCTTAGCCACGCGGGCCCATACCACCATAACTCACTCGATATTAATTCATGTATGGTAGTACCACGGGACGCCAAGTCGGCGGGGTTACTTTTTGAGTCGACATGGGACCACGAGTCTTTTCCTACCTTTTCTATTATGGATGAAATTCGATTTTCGACGAATGTTTTCCATTTGTGAGCTGGTTTTTTCAGCCAAGCAAGTACGATTGTAGAATCCGTCCATAAGTAGAGTTTATATTGCTTGAGGGTTATTTGAGCTGTAATAGAATCGATCATATTAGCAAGCAATTCTGCTCCGCAAAGTTCCTTACGAGGTAGAGAGACAAATTTAACAGGGGCAACTTTCGATTTGGCGGCTAACAGATGGCTACTGACCAATCCTTGGTTTTCAGAGCGGATATAAATAGCGGCTGCATACGCCTTCTCCGAGGCATCAAAGACGGGAGCCCGTACAATATCGTCGGCAATCAAATCTCGTGATGAACTCATAAAAGTTATGGAAACTGCGGGGTTTTCTCTACGAAAATGGACTTCCAACCACGATCAGGTATTACAAGGTCTGCCGCCAACACACTTGCTGGGTGAAGAATTCCTTCAGCTGTCAGAATCCAGTATCACAAAGACTTTAGGACTTCGGTGGAATGCGGGAAACGATCACTTCTACTTTCAACTCAAAGCTAACCCGAACCGGGAATTAACCACCAAGAGATGCGTACTCTCCGAAATTGCCAAACTATTCGATCCCGCAGGATGGCTATCTCCCAAAATTATCGTTGCAAAAATGATAATGCAACAAATATGGAAAGACGGCACTGACTGGGATGAGGATTTGAACCCCCTTACAATGAACAAATGGCGCGAATTCCTCGACGATTACGTCAGAATTGAGGAAGTTAGAATTCCCCGGTTCATTGACTTCGACCCATCCTATGAAATCGAATTACACGGTTTCTGTGATGCCTCGGAGAAGGCGTATGCAGCCGCTATTTATATCCGCTCTGAAAACCAAGGATTGGTCAGTAGCCATCTGTTAGCCGCCAAATCGAAAGTTGCCCCTGTTAAATTTGTCTCTCTACCTCGTAAGGAACTTTGCGGAGCAGAATTGCTTGCTAATATGATCGATTCTATTACAGCTCAAATAACCCTCAAGCAATATAAACTCTACTTATGGACGGATTCTACAATCGTACTTGCTTGGCTGAAAAAACCAGCTCACAAATGGAAAACATTCGTCGAAAATCGAATTTCATCCATAATAGAAAAGGTAGGAAAAGACTCGTGGTCCCATGTCGACTCAAAAAGTAACCCCGCCGACTTGGCGTCCCGTGGTACTACCATACATGAATTAATATCGAGTGAGTTATGGTGGTATGGGCCCGCGTGGCTAAGGAGTCCCCGTTCAAATTGGCCATCAGATAGACAAGAATATGAAACACAAGAAGAAGCTAGACCAATCCACGCGCTCACTACCTCCATACAACAAAATGACATTCTGGAAACCTTTTCAGATCTACCACGGGCATTAAGAGTCATATCATATATTTTCCGATTTTACACACGAATCAGAGCCAAAAATCCAACAGAAAACATAAAGGGAATAGCGCTATCACCCAGGGAAATAATCTACGCAAAGAACCGTCTAATCATAGCCTGTCAGAAATATCATTTTTCCGAGGAATACGTACAGTTATCTATGAAAAGACAACTGCCCCGAAAAAGCTCACTCTTAGCTCTTAACCCCTCTCTAGATTCCAACGGAACCATGAGAATAAATGGTCGTCTGGCGGACTCCCCTACTCTAACTTACGATGAACGATACCCCATTTTATTGCCTTACCATGCGCGTTTTACGAGATTGTTTCTCAAATATCTCCACCAATATTCCCTACATGGCCAAAATGCGCTTCTATGCCGCTTGACCAGATTGCGTTATTATGTCCCCAAACTCAAGACTCTCTTTATCAAACCCTTGAAGTAACCGCATGTACAACAAACTTACATTCTCAAACTAAAGTTATAAATTGAAAAACTTGCGAAAATTATACATACAACTAAAATCCTTAAAACTAAATTCGTGAAGTTAATAAAATTTAAAATACTTAAAACCTAAAATTGTAAATCTACATACATACTATTGAAATTAAAATACTTACAACTAATATTTATGAAAAAATAATTAAATAAAATAAAGTGTCGATATTTATTAAAGTGCAAAACCTAAGTGATCTTTCTTTTATACCAAGGGAAAAGAGGGAATCAAATTAAGCATTCTGAAGAATTATTGTGCACACCTACTAACTACACACATAAATAGTTTAGTTCAAATTCAAACAGACATTTGTGCAGAAATATAATGTGAAAAGTGCTAAAAAACAAAGGAAGATAAATCGACTCATCCAATTGAAAAAATTCCTGGCTGATACATCATACCCAATAACTTGGACACGACAGAGTCCCCATTTGGCTCCATCACTTGGACACATCACCATATCATCCAACACAGGCCATTACCAAAATCAGGTATCACCATCCTTCACATAACTCATCTCCTCATACAGTCCGCATCAAATCGTAAGTAATCCCCAATAATTGATATATATTGCTATAATTAACTATAGCCCCGTGTACCCATACATTTTGGTCCTTCGAACCGGATATGAACCAGTGACCTATGGATCTACAGTCACCATAAAAAATTGAATTTTCCCTGTATTATACTTACCTTTTTTTTATTAAAATTACCCCATTGTAAAATTATACACATATATTTACTTATCTCCCTTACCTACAAATTTAATTATACATATATCTACCCTATTCCCTAAAAATTGAATTCTCCTCGTATTATACTTACCTCTTTTTTATAAAAATGAACTCATTGTAAAATTATACACATATCTTTACTTATCTTACTTACCTAAAAATTTAATTATACATATATACCTACCCTATTCCCTAAAAATTGAATTCTCCTTGTATTATACTTACCTCTTTTTTTTTAAAAAATGAACTCATTGTAAAAGTATATTATACTGAATTATATACTTACCTACAAATTTAATTATACATATATCTACCCTATTCCCTAAAAAATTGAATTCTCCTCGTATTATACTTACCTCTTTTTTATAAAAATGAACTCATTGTAAAATTATACACATATCTTTACTTATCTTACTTACCTAAAAATTTAATTATACATATATACCTACCCTATTCCCTAAAAAATTGAATTCTTGTATTATACTTACCTCTTTTTTTAAAAATGAACTCATTGTAAAAGTATATTATACTGAATTATATACATACATTTACTTTACCTTACTTATCTAAAAATTTAATTATACATATGTACCTATTTCCTAAAAATTGAATTTTCCTTGTACTTTTTGTGAATTTTTATAGTTATACTATTTTTACAACATTATCATAGTGATTTTCTATTTTCTTATACTGTAAACACAAGTGTCTGTCTGGTATGGATAAGGAACCCTGAACATTCCCCAACTTTGTTATCATGGATATAACAAGGGGGGCGGGATGTTTAGGCACGAAAACCCTATAAACAAGGGAAGTAATTTTTATCGTACGGTAACACTGCAACTGCAGTGTTACTCGTTGCTTTTGTCTTTCTGTTTCTCATACCGACAGACAATTGTGGTGGTGGTTTTTTAAAACCACACTCATTCTCCGTAAAACAATCAAAGCAAACGTATCTCAACACACAACCAAAAACTTAGAATACTTAATATATTAGTGCTAACAAGAATAAATAAGTTGACTTTGCCATACCTACAAGTGCAAACATTAATAAGAATATAATATAATATAATATAATATAATATAATAAAAATTTAAACCAAAAACACACACATTCACAAATTACCAGTTGAATAATAATAATAATTCACATTAAATTGTTTTTTAAACTAAATTAACCTAAGGATAAAAATAAATTTAATGTGAATTATTATTATTATTCAACTGGTAATTTGTGAATGTGTGTGTTTTTGGTTTAAATTTTTATTATATTATATTATATTATATTATATTATATTCTTATTAATGTTTGCACTTGTAGGTATGGCAAAGTCAACTTATTTATTCTTGTTAGCACTAATATATTAAGTATTCTAAGTTTTTGGTTGTGTGTTGAGATACGTTTGCTTTGATTGTTTTACGGAGAATGAGTGTGGTTTTAAAAAACCACCACCACAATTGTCTGTCGGTATGAGAAACAGAAAGACAAAAGCAACGAGTAACACTGCAGTTGCAGTGTTACCGTACGATAAAAATTACTTCCCTTGTTTATAGGGTTTTCGTGCCTAAACAAGAATAAAACATTATCTAATGAATAACATAAGTGAGGATTACCTCCAAGCAACAAACATTTGCATTGAATTCTGTCAATACAAATTTGTTTTATCATCGATTTATTCTCCGCCTCGATTCTCAATAAAAGAACAGCAATACCATAACTTCTTTAATTCCCTTGGAGCTAGATTTTTAGTTGCTGGCGACTTTAACGCCAAACACACATTTTGGGGTTCACGTCTGGTAACCCCAAAGGGTCGCGCACTCTTCAACACCATTGCTCAAATGGGCTTAGATGTACTCTCAAGCGGACATCCCACCTACTGGCCGACGGACCGACGGAAGATTCCCGATGTTATTGACTTTGGAGTAGTGAAAAATATCCCTGTAGAATGGATGCAAGTGGATCCTTCATTAGACTTGTCCTCAGATCACTCTCCTACTATCATTTCAATGCATTTCCCTCAAGTGTGTGGCTCCCCATTTAGAAACATGACTAAGACCCGAGTAAGCTGGATAAAATACAAAAAGTATTTAAGTTCTCATTGCACGGAAAATATTGTGTTGAGAACTACCGACGATATCGATGAGTCGATTGGCAACTTTACCGAGGACCTTCGACGAGCTGTGCATCACGCTTCCACTTATCACGTTGAATGTAGAAATAGGACAAACAGAACTTATTTATCTGAACTCGAACATCTCCTATCAGAAAAAAGAAGAATGAGAAGAGAGTGGCAACTTCACAGGTCTCCTGAACTGAAAGCTAGGCTACGGGTATGCAGAGATATACTAAGACATTTCTTAGAAACCCAAAGAACGGCTTCACTTAGATCCTACTTGGAGGGTCTTGACAGTACCCCACAATCTGACTACTCGTTATGGAGGGCGGCAAGAGGTTTAAAAAGACCAGTGAGAGGAAAACCTCCTTTGCGATATCCGACTGGCGACTGGCCTAGAAACGATTCCGAGAAAGGGACATTATTTGTTAACCATTTAAGAAATGTGTTTACTAAAAACAACTCAAATAACGTATCTGATTTGCCACCACTCGTTATTAGACCTCCTTTAAAGGGACATTATTTGTTAACCATTTAAGAAATGTGTTTACTAAAAACAACTCAAATAACGTATCTGATTTGCCACCACTCGTTATTAGACCTCCTGTATCTCTAAGACTAAACTTTGGTGATGTCCAAAGCGCTATTGGTACTCTGAACCTTAGAAAGGCTCCAGGTATGGATAAAATCAGCAATAAAATGCTTGTGGAGTTATCTCGTGTAGCTAGAAGAATTATCCTCTTTATCTTCAACGCTATTTTACGCCTAGAATACTATCCTGCAGATTGGAAGGTGTCTATGATCACTATGATTCCTAAGTCAGGGAAGGATCACACCAAAGTAGAGTCATATAGGCCAATTAGCCTACTGCCGACAATTTCTAAACTGTTCGAAAAATTGTTGATGACTAAGTTGATTCCAATTCTGAACGACACTGAATGCATTCCTAATCATCAATTCGGCTTCAGAGCTAAACACAGCACCATCGAACAAACACACAGATTGGTAAATGTGATAAGAGGGTCGTTTGAAGACAAAAAATACTGCTCCGCCCATTTCATTGATGTGTCCCAAGCGTTCGACAAAGTTTCGCATGACGGTTTAATGCACAAAATAAAATTAACTCTGCCTGCTAACACCCATAAACTTATGGAAAGCTATTTATACGGTCGCAAATTTAAAATCAAAGAAGGCAATTTTTTAAGCCCCGCTCAGCCAATTGAAACAGGTGTGCCACAGGGTAGCATACTGGGTCCTACTTTATATTTGATTTATGCCTCCGACATGCCGTCAGACCCCAAAATCCACACGTCAACTTTCGCAGACGATACAGCCTTTATCAGCGTTCATAAGGACCACCAAGTAGCATCACAGAATTTGCAGAATTATGTTTATAAACTAGAGAATTGGCTAGAGCTTTGGAAAATCAGGGTTAATGAACAGAAATGTATTCATATCACTTTCACATTGCGAAAAGAAACTTGCTCGTCCATCAGAATATATAACCAAATTATTCCGCAACACAATGAAGTCAAATACCTCGGAATCCACCTCGATCGTCGTTTAACCTGGAAATCTCATATTGACGCAAAACTTACACAGATGAGATTAAAAGCAGTGCAACTTAATTGGCTAATCGGCAGAAATTCTACATTAAAGTTGGATTGCAAACTTTTGTTGTACAATGCAATTCTAAAGCCAATCTGTTGTTATGGAATTCAATTATGGGGTACTGCCTCAGCATCCAACATTGAAAAAATTCAAAGGGGTCAAAATAAAATTCTACGTATAATTACTGCAGCTCCATGGTACGTTAAAAATTCTCGAATTCACAAAGATCTAGGCATTCCTTTGGTGAAAGTCGAATTTACAAAATACGCCTCAAACCCACTTGCACGAGACATCCTTAACTTTAGTGGCCATGTTCGGTTGAGAAGGAGGGATACCCTTGCTTTAACTCAAACGCAAAACAGATGACTGGATCAGTGGATGTAAATGTTTTGTAGTATCATAATATTTTGTCTAGCACTGGCTGGACTTATTATTTTCTTTTAGTATTAAGATTCGAAAACTTATTGTCATTTCAATATCTGAAGATTCAATACATTATATTTATATGTATTATAAAAAAAAAAAAATAATAATAAGTTACTATAGGTTCCCCAACCATAAATACATATAGAAAAAAATAACAAATATTTTATTTTATAAGGTCCCATTCAGGAACAACATATATACATATGTGCATATGTATATTAAAAAAAAAAACAGTACATTTCATTGACTCAGAAAAGTGGCGCAAAACTTTTAGGAGAAATGCGTTGTTACAATCCGTAAAAAGGCGCAATGGCAGTGGTAATATGTTCCACCACCGAGCAATTCTAACAACATATGATCTCTCATAGAAAGAGGAATTAATTTTGGGTATAAAAATTTGTGGGTTTCTAGTAGATCGCATAAATAAAAAAGCATTATATAGGGAAAGTGGTTTGCTATCCTTAATAACATTGTAAAATAGTATAATATTTGTATATTTCAAAAAATCATCAAATGTGCAACCAAGAAAACTACGAACGAAGTTTGAAATATGTTCACGGCGCCTCACATTGTATACGAAACGAACAACTGAATTAACCAAACGATTGATCCTACGCAATTGAATAGAATAGGTCCCAGAAAAAACTTCTAGTCCATACAAAATCTGTGACATCAACAATGAATATGCCAATTTATATCTTATATGCATAGGGAGATATAAGTTAAGAGAGTATATTCTGCGTAAAATGCCAAAAACTCTAGAGCTTAAAGTGTCAATGTGAGTACAAAAAGTAAGCTTAGTATCTAAAATGACACCTAAACACTTGAGTTGCTCAATAAAGTTGACACTAACATTATCGAAGACAATTTTTAATTTAGGAAAAAAACGAATGGTAGGGCCAAACATAATAGCATTAGTTTTTGATGGATTCACAGTCAATGAATTACAAGAAGCCCACTCAAAAACACGTTCTAGACAAAAATTAATATTGTTTTGTAACACATCAGGAAAATCAATACTACTTCGAAAAAGCAAGAAAATGTCATCAGCATATATAAAAGATTTACATATCGGAGAGGCAATAAAATCTGGTAAGCTATTCATATACAAAATAAATAGAAGTGGACCCAATACAGATCCCTCTGGAACGCCAGATAAAAGAGTACGCAAGGAAGAACATTGTCCACCAAAAACAACATATTGAGACCTATCTGTCAAATAAGAGTAAATAAGACGACAAGCAGTACTAGTGAAATTAAATTCATCCCTCAGCTTTCTAGCCATAGTAGCAAAAGAAATTGAATTAAAAGCTTTAGAAAGATCTAAAGATATAAATAAGTACACTCAATTCACTGGCATTAACATTTTTCCTAATGTGATCCGTAATATCCAGAAGCATTTTAGTTGTGTTGAACCCTTGATAGGCATATTGGACATCATAAATGCACACTAACGTGGATGAAAGTATTTGCTCCTTAATAATATGTTCAAAAACTTTAGATAACACTGATAGGATAGAGATAGGTCTTAGGTCTCCAGGGACATAAATAACTTTAGTCCTAGGAATTGGAATAATACGAGCAGTCTTCCAAAGGCTAGGGAATGAAGATGTCGTAAAAATGTAGGAATATATAGGAATGTTATCAACTCCAACAGAATTTGATCTAACTTTCTCTCAGGCTTCACATAACTCAAGCTCATTAATGCAGCGAAAAGAAAAAGTGTTAATATTGGTTGAGAAATTATCAAAGTTAACAATGTCAGGATCACTGGAGCCACTTCCAGAAACAAAATAGTCATTTAAAATATTGGCATCCTCACAAAAACCAACTGTATCTCTCCCAATACATCCAGCACCTCTCAAAACTCTCCCCACCCCAGCAGTATCTAAGCCTGAAAAGAGTTTAGAAAAGTGTTTCCTTTTAGCCCTACGTAAAATATTTTTTGCCTTATTCCGATACCTACAATATTTCTTCCAATTATCTTCAGAACGATGAAGTCTAAAATAACGGTACGCAAGGTCTCTAAGAGATCTTGCATAAACAACCTCCTTAGAAGTCATCCAACTATTATCTGTACAAGGGAGCTTTCTCCTGATCAAAGGGACAAAAGTCATTAATGAGTCAAAAAGTGACGAAATAAGTATACATTGGTCATCAACACTACCACCATAGAAGCCTTCAAAGTTAAAACAATTTAAAAACATTATTAAACCATCCCAGTCAGTAGAAGCAAAATCTCTAAATTCAAAATATTCAGCAGTTCTTTCAATACTAAACCCAAACGAGGCAAAAATCAAAGCATGATGCGAGAAGAACGGGCATTGTAATTGGTCAGAGAATTTAACTATTGAAATGTCACTAACCAACCAAAAGTCAATAAGAGATGTAGAACTAAGGGCCACATCAAAATGGGTAGGTATAGAGTTATGAACCGTAAACAAATTATTTCTCAAACACAACGCTCTCATGTTACCAGATTTAACAATGTCAAACATGTTGCAGTTAAAATCCCCAACAACTATGATATTAGAGTATTTCAAAAATAGATCATGATGACTATTCTCAAAAGCAACTAAATCACCATAAGGTAAATAAACTACACCAAACAAGATTACAATATTATTAAAACAAATTTCGATAAAAAGAAACCTTAAATACAGTTTTGCACTTAAATCCTGTAGCAACGTAAATCCCAACTCCTCCACCTCTTGTATTTATGCGATCATTGCGGAAAAAGTTCAAACCAGAAATTTTTACACAACGAGTTGAAATATAAGGTTTGAGCCAAGTCTCAGTAACTCCAAACACATTCAAGACTGAATTACTTAAATTGATTTCAACTCATAAATCTTAGAATAGTCAGCAGAGGGTTTAATACTCTGACAGTTTATATGACCAGCTCTGAGAAAATGCATATATGGACTTAATACAGATTTAATATAAGAGTTGTTACTGAAAGATGGACCAGGAATTTATCTAACCAACATCAAAACTAAACATTACGGTGGGGAACCAGAAAAGAGAAAAGGAAACAAAATTATTATTAAACATTATTGTAATTGTACTGAGCAAAAATAAATTCATATAATATACAGCTTCTCATTTGAAAACAACAAATAGTAATAATGATTTATAGGAAAAATAAAGATTAAATAAATGCAAAAAAGGAAGATTAAAATGTAAATACCAAATATATTTTAAATCTAAGGAGTATCATTTAATAATACAACACATCCAGCAAAATCAA
This sequence comes from Bellardia bayeri, assembly GCA_950370525.1. Lineage (NCBI taxonomy): Eukaryota > Metazoa > Arthropoda > Insecta > Diptera > Calliphoridae > Bellardia > Bellardia bayeri. The sequence continues at coordinate 48,467,864 of OX493265.1, read as the reverse complement.
GCACCTCCTCTTGTCCACTATTCATAGTTATTTTAACTTTGAGCTTATCGTAATTTAAAATGTTGTATTTGTTTACGATTTTCTTTGCTAATAGCTTTTTGCAAATAGCATTAAGTCTGCCAGCAGCCGGAGAAAAATGGTCATTTAAGTAGACTCTAAGATCAATATCACCTCCCATAACATCACTAACATTTAAAGATCGAGATTTGTGATATTCTTCGAAGATTTTGTCGCGCAAAAACACACTGTTAAGCTTAATCAAAATAGATTTGCGATTGTTGAAGTAACAGACATGATTAACATCATAGTTCGTAATAGGCACATCATAATTAGATCCAATTTTAACGACAACGGAGAAAAGATCGGCAACCCATTGACAACAATATCGGCACGATTCAGCCTTTTGTGCAAAACATTATTTTCCTCCTCTAGGACAGATAGTTTCTTCGAGGCAGAATTATCAACGTTCCGTATCATTTTATTACAGTCAATAATGTCAGATTTTAATTCTTTTAACCAGGAAGCCAACTCCGATTTAAAACTGGAGACAGTATCATGTAAAGCTTGTTGGATAGAGGTTTGCTCGTGGTCAACTTTATTTATAAAGGCATCAATTTCAGTATTTAAATCACTAATTTCCTTTTCTAACAAACTTTCAAGTCCAGCCCGAGAGTTTTTATTACAAGCATTACATGAATAAGACAGTAATTTGTTTGCTTTAAGAACAGTAAGCGCACTGTCAGGAATACCAGCACACGAAACATGTAACCATAAAGTACATGTCTTACACTGAATGCTGAATTGGCTTTTGGTTATATTTTCATTACAATCAACACATTTAAACATTTTCACAGCCGGAAATCAGCAGCTGAACCTAGTAACTCCAAGAAAGGATTGGCGAAAAAATCTAAAAATAAAGGCAATAAATAAGAAGGAAGAAAGATTGGCAATTTCAAAATTTATATACTAATTTATTTATAAATTATTTATTATTATTATTGTTATTTAGTATTATAAGTAACTAGCATGCAACCCGCTACTTCGTTAGCGAAAAAAATGTGTAAATAAAATGTTTATTATAGAAATTTTAAATATTGTGTAAAATAAATACACCTTACAACATGATATAGGCTGTTTCCAACATTATTAAAACGTATACTAAAAATGCTGAATCTTGAATTACGATTGGATTAAAAATCTTTTACGAAATTTACATATTATTATTGTTGATCGTACATATTGCATTTGAAAACATTTGAGATCGTACAGCGGCTGCCAAATATATAGTGCGTATCATAACTTCACTATCATTGATGTCCAATAGCCTTTGAAGTATTTTGTACATTATAAATATGAAATGCAGAATTGGTTTAGATAATTTAAGAAAAATGGTTGTGCGAATGTGTGTAGCGTTAGCTGTACGAAACATAAAATTTTAAATACACAAAATGATTTTTTAGAAATGAAACCTTTTACCAATATTTTTCTTGATTGACATTTATTGAGTTACATTATTTGTTGCACATAATGACAACAATGTTTTTAAGCCATGATGTCAGAGAACCACCGAAGAACAATTTAGCTAAGGTTTAGTGGATTAAATTCTTTCGAAAGCGAGGCCTTCTGCTTCCTTGACTGGAATATCATTTCAACCTCTCGCAGACATTTATATACCCTATCACACACATCATCAGATTAATCCAACGATTAATTAATGTGATACTATATAAATAAAACTAAGGTTAACTTGACTAATATAATACCATTTTTAAAATGCCTTCAATGAGATCGTCAAGTGCAAGTCCCAAGTGATCCGTGTATTCAAATGTCTTCCCCAATATTGGGTCCTAACATCTTTTAGCGGCAAAGCACTCATAAACTTAATGAATTGCAGGATCATTTGCAGAATTTTATTTTGTTAGATTTCTTTAATACACAGAAGATTCATCTAGTTAGAGATGTCTATTTTGAAAAAACAAATAATTTAATAGAATAGTAAATCATGTAATGTAAAATTTTGTATTAAATTTAAGTTTTTACCTATGTATTGATTATTTGTTGGAAAATATTTTTGTACCCTGCGCTCGTTGCAACGCCACCAATTAAAATTAATTTGAAAGAAAGGCATTACATAAATATTCAATTTATTTCGAGTAATTTAATTGATTTTGTTCATTTTGAAAAATAAGTAGGCGGTCGAAAAAAGTATTCTTAGTCATGCCGGAGTCTTAGTTATATCCCGTCAAAGTTTAAGCCGTCTGGCCTTCCCGGCAGGCTTTGCAATTAATTAAAAAAACGTGGGCGTTAGAGTAGGCGTGTTCATACCAACTCAGACCTCTTCCCGGGATCATGCACAACAACATACCCAGTAAAAACAACTAAAAAAGTATAGTCGGTCAAGCCCGACCATATAATACCCTACACCCAGTATATGTATAAAAAGTTTTTCAGAAATGGGCGCTATAACCTATTATGGACCGATCATCAAAAATTTAGTGTCATTATTTCTGTGAAAATAAATATTATGTGGTTTCGACTAATTATAGTCCGCCCATTAAAAAATAAGGTGTCATAATTTCTGCATATTTGAAACTTATTTGTGTTGAATTTTATTTAGATACCAACATTTTTAAGAAATTTATGGTCGTTAAAGTGATTTTCGGAAGTTGGCCTATATGGGAGCTATGACTCAATATGAACCGATCATCATAAAATTGTACCATATTATTCATATATACATGGAATATATTTGGGTTCAATATTATTTAGATACCAATATTTTCGAGTGAGTTATGCTCTATAAAGTGATTTTCGAAAGTGGGCCTTATATGGGAGCTATGACTCATTATGGAGCCGTCATCATAAAAATCTACCATATTATTTTTATATATTCAGGTGCTATCAGCCCTCGCCTGGGTAACGATATTGACGCGATACGAGGGCTTATATACACTCGGTGGTCTAGAGCTCCGTTGTGATTGTGTATGCTCTTTTGGCACTTTCACAGGGGAGTCATGACTTTGAGGGTGTATTAACTAAAAGTTACATATCTTGTCAAGATATTGGGGCGATAGTGGAATACTTAGCTGTTGCGTCGAATATTAAGACATATATTTACTGTCGTGACATACACACTTATGTTCGCCACTTGTATAGTAGTGGCTTTACCGGGGTTATCACGGAAAAGATACACTTTTAAGGTCAAGGTGAGTGGTAGCAGTGCCGAGGACCTGAATGGCTGATTAGTGTTTAAATAAACCAGCAGATAACAGCTTCCCTCAGTGTCAGGGCAATACACTGTTGTAAGTAGTTTCCTAGTCCGCGTACGCCGTCACTGCGCAGATGGTCCGGTTTTTACGAGCAAACTCGTGGGAACAAAATTGACGCTAAAAAAATTAAAACTAAAACAGATGTGAAGGAGACTTTCAGGGATACTGTGGAATCGGAAGTGAGGGTTTCGGACAGTACGCTAATAGGGGAACTAATCCTGACGGATGTTCATGCCAGGATTTTGGAGCATGAAGAACAAGTACATTCACATAGTGTTGCTTGAACTGGTCGGACGTGTTATTTTTAGTGCGGCTGAATTTTCGTAATAGGTGAAAAAAAAAAACTTGTAATAAGTGAAAAAAAAAAAAAATATATATATATATATATAAAAAAAGATATCGTAATAGGTGGAAAAATATCTATAGTGGTTTTTCGGTAATTTAAAAATCGCATAACAACTGCATGAGTGTCCCGCTCAGATGTAATTCTGAGAAAGAGCTAAGCTACAGTAGAAAAAATTTATGGACCTCTGAGGAAGAATCCTTAAGAAAATCCGTGGAGTCTCTTCTCACTACAAAAGCCGAAATACGGCGCCGTTCCTGTTCGCCCAATATAGTTATCTCATCCGATGAGAAATCATCATCTTCATCAAATAGTGCAGTCAAACCCAAAAAACAAGTAGGTATGGATAAGTACATCACCGTTCTCAAGCGACAGAGGAGCCCGACATCTGCTCAAATGTCTTCCAATTCTAAAGCTCCTAAGACCGTCAGCAGTGATAAGCCATATGATCAAAACAGATTTGCTCTACTTCAGACGGATGACCCAGAAATACCGAAAAAGACGTTTAAGCCCCCACCAATTTACCTGAGAGAGCCCACTTCCAATAAACTGGTACAAGGAATTGTTGCTGTAATAGGTGAGAACACGTTTAGCGTAACCTCAATTAAACATGGAAAAATCAGCGAGACAAAGATCCAAGTGAATAGGGAAGATGATTTTCGAAAATTGTCCAACCAGTTGGTGAGGGAGACCAGGGATTTCTATACCTATCAGCTCAAAAGCGCAAAAGGACTCCAAGTCGTTCTAAAGGGTATAGACCCATGTGTTGATCCTGCGGAGATAAAGAACGGATTAATGGACAAAGGGTTCAAAATCAAGAGCGTAGTGAATATTAGAAACCGTGAAAAGATTCCTCAGCCCATGTTCAGGGTAGAATTGGAACCTGGAGATGTTGCCTTAAAGAAAAACGAGTCCCATCCAATTTACAATCTTATTTATCTTCTGCATCGTAGAATTACCGTGGAGGAACCGCATAAGCCTGTTGGACCCGTCCAGTGTCTTAATTGTCAAGAATTTGGTCACACCAAAGCGTATTGTAAATTGCCGTCTGTTTGTGTTGCATGCAACTGCTCAATGTAATAAGTCCAAAACGGACTTAAAAATAAAAAAATGCAGTAACTGTGGAGGAAATCATACCGCTAATTATAGAGGTTGTCCAGTTTATACTTATTTGAAGGGCATAAGGACCAATAAGTCGCCAGTATTACCTGACCATCCTCAACAACCTAATTTCACTCGAGTAAGAATTTTCCTCAAATTGTACGACCAACTACTCACGTAAACGCTCCTAATTCTAGACAAGTTTCTTACGCAAACGTGGTCAAATCTAATATGCCAGGTCTGGAGCAGGAACCTATATCACAATATTCTGAGCCACATATCAACAATCTAGAGACAACATTGCAGACACTTGTCCAAACTATGAACACTTTTACGACCACCATGACATCCATGATGCAGGAAATGCTGAAAATGCAATCCACTATCTTGCAAGCCATTTTAAAGAAATGATTTATTTAAAAATTTGTTTTTGGAACGCGAACGGCCTCCGCCAACATAAAAACGAACTGGAATACTTCCTGATGGATAAGCAGATTGATGTTATGATGATTGCTGAAACTCACTTGACGTCGACAGGGTACTTCAAAATTAATGGCTACGTGTTGTACGATACTAAAGATCCCCGCGGAAGAGCTTGTGGAGGTTCGGCAATTCTTATAAAGAACAGAATAAAACATTATCTAATGAATAACATAAGTGAGGATTACCTCCAAGCAACAAACATTTGCATTGAACTCTGTCAATACAAATTTGTTTTATCATCGATTTATTCTCCGCCTCGATTCTCAATAAAAGAACAGCAATACCATAACTTCTTTAATTCCCTTGGAGCTAGATTTTTAGTTGCTGGCGACTTTAACGCCAAACACACATTTTGGGGTTCACGTCTGGTAACCCCAAAGGGTCGCGCACTCTTCAACACCATTGCTCAAATGGGCTTAGATGTACTCTCAAGCGGACATCCCACCTACTGGCCGACGGACCGACGGAAGATTCCCGATGTTATTGACTTTGGAGTAGTGAAAAATATCCCTGTAGAATGGATGCAAGTGGATCCTTCATTAGACTTGTCCTCAGATCACTCTCCTACTATCATTTCAATGCATTTCCCTCAAGTGTGTGGCTCCCCATTTAGAAACATGACTAAGACCCGAGTAAGCTGGATAAAATACAAAAAGTATTTAAGTTCTCATTGCACGGAAAATATTGTGTTGAGAACTACCGACGATATCGATGAGTCGATTGGCAACTTTACCGAGGACCTTCGACGAGCTGTGCATCACGCTTCCACTTATCACGTTGAATGTAGAAATAGGACAAACAGAACTTATTTATCTGAACTCGAACATCTCCTATCAGAAAAAAGAAGAATGAGAAGAGAGTGGCAACTTCACAGGTCTCCTGAACTGAAAGCTAGGCTACGGGTATGCAGAGATATACTAAGACATTTCTTAGAAACCCAAAGAACGGCTTCACTTAGATCCTACTTGGAGGGTCTTGACAGTACCCCACAATCTGACTACTCGTTATGGAGGGCGGCAAGAGGTTTAAAAAGACCAGTGAGAGGAAAACCTCCTTTGCGATATCCGACTGGCGACTGGCCTAGAAACGATTCTGAGAAAGGGACATTATTTGTTAACCATTTAAGAAATGTGTTTACTAAAAACAACTCAAATAACGTATCTGATTTGCCACCACTCGTTATTAGACCTCCTTTAAAGGGACATTATTTGTTAACCATTTAAGAAATGTGTTTACTAAAAACAACTCAAATAACGTATCTGATTTGCCACCACTCGTTATTAGACCTCCTGTATCTCTAAGACTAAACTTTGGTGATGTCCAAAGCGCTATTGGTACTCTGAACCTTAGAAAGGCTCCAGGTATGGATAAAATCAGCAATAAAATGCTTGTGGAGTTATCTCGTGTAGCTAGAAGAATTATCCTCTTTATCTTCAACGCTATTTTACGCCTAGAATACTATCCTGCAGATTGGAAGGTGTCTATGATCACTATGATTCCTAAGTCAGGGAAGGATCACACCAAAGTAGAGTCATATAGGCCAATTAGCCTACTGCCGACAATTTCTAAACTGTTCGAAAAATTGTTGATGACTAAGTTGATTCCAATTCTGAACGACACTGAATGCATTCCTAATCATCAATTCGGCTTCAGAGCTAAACACAGCACCATCGAACAAACACACAGATTGGTAAATGTGATAAGAGGGTCGTTTGAAGACAAAAAATACTGCTCCGCCCATTTCATTGATGTGTCCCAAGCGTTCGACAAAGTTTCGCATGACGGTTTAATGCACAAAATAAAATTAACTCTGCCTGCTAACACCCATAAACTTATGGAAAGCTATTTATACGGTCGCAAATTTAAAATCAAAGAAGGCAATTTTTTAAGCCCCGCTCAGCCAATTGAAACAGGTGTGCCACAGGGTAGCATACTGGGTCCTACTTTATATTTGATTTATGCCTCCGACATGCCGTCAGACCCCAAAATCCACACGTCAACTTTCGCAGACGATACAGCCTTTATCAGCGTTCATAAGGACCACCAAGTAGCATCACAGAATTTGCAGAATTATGTTTATAAACTAGAGAATTGGCTAGAGCTTTGGAAAATCAGGGTTAATGAACAGAAATGTATTCATATCACTTTCACATTGCGAAAAGAAACTTGCTCGTCCATCAGAATATATAACCAAATTATTCCGCAACACAATGAAGTCAAATACCTCGGAATCCACCTCGATCGTCGTTTAACCTGGAAATCTCATATTGACGCAAAACTTACACAGATGAGATTAAAAGCAGTGCAACTTCATTGGCTAATCGGCAGAAATTCTACATTAAAGTTGGATTGCAAACTTTTGTTGTACAATGCAATTCTAAAGCCAATCTGTTGTTATGGAATTCAATTATGGGGTACTGCCTCAGCATCCAACATTGAAAAAATTCAAAGGGGTCAAAATAAAATTCTACGTATAATTACTGCAGCTCCATGGTACGTTAAAAATTCTCGAATTCACAAAGATCTAGGCATTCCTTTGGTGAAAGTCGAATTTACAAAATACGCCTCAAACCCACTTGCACGAGACATCCTTAACTTTAGTGGCCATGTTCGGTTGAGAAGGAGGGATACCCTTGCTTTAACTCAAACGCAAAACAGATGACTGGATCAGTGGATGTAAATGTTTTGTAGTATCATAATATTTTGTCTAGCACTGGCTGGACTTATTATTTTCTTTTAGTATTAAGATTCGAAAACTTATTGTCATTTCAATATCTGAAGATTCAATACATTATATTTATATGTATTATAAAAAAAAAAAAATAATAATAAGTTACTATAGGTTCCCCAACCATAAATACATATAGAAAAAAATAACAAATATTTTATTTTATAAGGTCCCATTCAGGAACAACATATATACATATGTGCATATGTATATTAAAAAAAAAAACAGTACATTTCATTGACTCAGAAAAGTGGCGCAAAACTTTTAGGAGAAATGCGTTGTTACAATCCGTAAAAAGGCGCAATGGCAGTGGTAATATGTTCCACCACCGAGCAATTCTAACAACATATGATCTCTCATAGAAAGAGGAATTAATTTTGGGTATAAAAATTTGTGGGTTTCTAGTAGATCGCATAAATAAAAAAGCATTATATAGGGAAAGTGGTTTGCTATCCTTAATAACATTGTAAAATAGTATAATATTTGTATATTTCAAAAAATCATCAAATGTGCAACCAAGAAAACTACGAACGAAGTTTGAAATATGTTCACGGCGCCTCACATTGTATACGAAACGAACAACTGAATTAACCAAACGATTGATCCTACGCAATTGAATAGAATAGGTCCCAGAAAAAACTTCTAGTCCATACAAAATCTGTGACATCAACAATGAATATGCCAATTTATATCTTATATGCATAGGGAGATATAAGTTAAGAGAGTATATTCTGCGTAAAATGCCAAAAACTCTAGAGCTTAAAGTGTCAATGTGAGTACAAAAAGTAAGCTTAGTATCTAAAATGACACCTAAACACTTGAGTTGCTCAATAAAGTTGACACTAACATTATCGAAGACAATTTTTAATTTAGGAAAAAAACGAATGGTAGGGCCAAACATAATAGCATTAGTTTTTGATGGATTCACAGTCAATGAATTACAAGAAGCCCACTCAAAAACACGTTCTAGACAAAAATTAATATTGTTTTGTAACACATCAGGAAAATCAATACTACTTCGAAAAAGCAAGAAAATGTCATCAGCATATATAAAAGATTTACATATCGGAGAGGCAATAAAATCTGGTAAGCTATTCATATACAAAATAAATAGAAGTGGACCCAATACAGATCCCTCTGGAACGCCAGATAAAAGAGTACGCAAGGAAGAACATTGTCCACCAAAAACAACATATTGAGACCTATCTGTCAAATAAGAGTAAATAAGACGACAAGCAGTACTAGTGAAATTAAATTCATCCCTCAGCTTTCTAGCCATAGTAGCAAAAGAAATTGAATTAAAAGCTTTAGAAAGATCTAAAGATATAAATAAGTACACTCAATTCACTGGCATTAACATTTTTCCTAATGTGATCCGTAATATCCAGAAGCATTTTAGTTGTGTTGAACCCTTGATAGGCATATTGGACATCATAAATGCACACTAACGTGGATGAAAGTATTTGCTCCTTAATAATATGTTCAAAAACTTTAGATAACACTGATAGGATAGAGATAGGTCTTAGGTCTCCAGGGACATAAATAACTTTAGTCCTAGGAATTGGAATAATACGAGCAGTCTTCCAAAGGCTAGGGAATGAAGATGTCGTAAAAATGTAGGAATATATAGGAATGTTATCAACTCCAACAGAATTTGATCTAACTTTCTCTCAGGCTTCACATAACTCAAGCTCATTAATGCAGCGAAAAGAAAAAGTGTTAATATTGGTTGAGAAATTATCAAAGTTAACAATGTCAGGATCACTGGAGCCACTTCCAGAAACAAAATAGTCATTTAAAATATTGGCATCCTCACAAAAACCAACTGTATCTCTCCCAATACATCCAGCACCTCTCAAAACTCTCCCCACCCCAGCAGTATCTAAGCCTGAAAAGAGTTTAGAAAAGTGTTTCCTTTTAGCCCTACGTAAAATATTTTTTGCCTTATTCCGATACCTACAATATTTCTTCCAATTATCTTCAGAACGATGAAGTCTAAAATAACGGTACGCAAGGTCTCTAAGAGATCTTGCATAAACAACCTCCTTAGAAGTCATCCAACTATTATCTGTACAAGGGAGCTTTCTCCTGATCAAAGGGACAAAAGTCATTAATGAGTCAAAAAGTGACGAAATAAGTATACATTGGTCATCAACACTACCACCATAGAAGCCTTCAAAGTTAAAACAATTTAAAAACATTATTAAACCATCCCAGTCAGTAGAAGCAAAATCTCTAAATTCAAAATATTCAGCAGTTCTTTCAATACTAAACCCAAACGAGGCAAAAATCAAAGCATGATGCGAGAAGAACGGGCATTGTAATTGGTCAGAGAATTTAACTATTGAAATGTCACTAACCAACCAAAAGTCAATAAGAGATGTAGAACTAAGGGCCACATCAAAATGGGTAGGTATAGAGTTATGAACCGTAAACAAATTATTTCTCAAACACAACGCTCTCATGTTACCAGATTTAACAATGTCAAACATGTTGCAGTTAAAATCCCCAACAACTATGATATTAGAGTATTTCAAAAATAGATCATGATGACTATTCTCAAAAGCAACTAAATCACCATAAGGTAAATAAACTACACCAAACAAGATTACAATATTATTAAAACAAATTTCGATAAAAAGAAACCTTAAATACAGTTTTGCACTTAAATCCTGTAGCAACGTAAATCCCAACTCCTCCACCTCTTGTATTTATGCGATCATTGCGGAAAAAGTTCAAACCAGAAATTTTTACACAACGAGTTGAAATATAAGGTTTGAGCCAAGTCTCAGTAACTCCAAACACATTCAAGACTGAATTACTTAAATTGATTTCAACTCATAAATCTTAGAATAGTCAGCAGAGGGTTTAATACTCTGACAGTTTATATGACCAGCTCTGAGAAAATGCATATATGGACTTAATACAGATTTAATATAAGAGTTGTTACTGAAAGATGGACCAGGAATTTATCTAACCAACATCAAAACTAAACATTACGGTGGGGAACCAGAAAAGAGAAAAGGAAACAAAATTATTATTAAACATTATTGTAATTGTACTGAGCAAAAATAAATTCATATAATATACAGCTTCTCATTTGAAAACAACAAATAGTAATAATGATTTATAGGAAAAATAAAGATTAAATAAATGCAAAAAAGGAAGATTAAAATGTAAATACCAAATATATTTTAAATCTAAGGAGTATCATTTAATAATACAACACATCCAGCAAAATCAAGCACCTCCTCTTGTCCACTATTCATAGTTATTTTAACTTTGAGCTTATCGTAATTTAAAATGTTGTATTTGTTTACGATTTTCTTTGCTAATAGCTTTTTGCAAATAGCATTAAGTCTGCCAGCAGCCGGAGAAAAATGGTCATTTAAGTAGACTCTAAGATCAATATCACCTCCCATAACATCACTAACATTTAAAGATCGAGATTTGTGATATTCTTCGAAGATTTTGTCGCGCAAAAACACACTGTTAAGCTTAATCAAAATAGATTTGCGATTGTTGAAGTAACAGACATGATTAACATCATAGTTCGTAATAGGCACATCATAATTAGATCCAATTTTAACGACAACGGAGAAAAGATCGGCAACCCATTGACAACAATATCGGCACGATTCAGCCTTTTGTGCAAAACATTATTTTCCTCCTCTAGGACAGATAGTTTCTTCGAGGCAGAATTATCAACGTTCCGTATCATTTTATTACAGTCAATAATGTCAGATTTTAATTCTTTTAACCAGGAAGCCAACTCCGATTTAAAACTGGAGACAGTATCATGTAAAGCTTGTTGGATAGAGGTTTGCTCGTGGTCAACTTTATTTATAAAGGCATCAATTTCAGTATTTAAATCACTAATTTCCTTTTCTAACAAACTTTCAAGTCCAGCCCGAGAGTTTTTATTACAAGCATTACATGAATAAGACAGTAATTTGTTTGCTTTAAGAACAGTAAGCGCACTGTCAGGAATACCAGCACACGAAACATGTAACCATAAAGTACATGTCTTACACTGAATGCTGAATTGGCTTTTGGTTATATTTTCATTACAATCAACACATTTAAACATTTTCACAGCCGGAAATCAGCAGCTGAACCTAGTAACTCCAAGAAAGGATTGGCGAAAAAATCTAAAAATAAAGGCAATAAATAAGAAGGAAGAAAGATTGGCAATTTCAAAATTTATATACTAATTTATTTATAAATTATTTATTATTATTATTGTTATTTAGTATTATAAGTAACTAGCATGCAACCCGCTACTTCGTTAGCGAAAAAAATGTGTAAATAAAATGTTTATTATAGAAATTTTAAATATTGTGTAAAATAAATACACCTTACAACATGATATAGGCTGTTTCCAACATTATTAAAACGTATACTAAAAATGCTGAATCTTGAATTACGATTGGATTAAAAATCTTTTACGAAATTTACATATTATTATTGTTGATCGTACATATTGCATTTGAAAACATTTGAGATCGTACAGCGGCTGCCAAATATATAGTGCGTATCATAACTTCACTATCATTGATGTCCAATAGCCTTTGAAGTATTTTGTACATTATAAATATGAAATGCAGAATTGGTTTAGATAATTTAAGAAAAATGGTTGTGCGAATGTGTGTAGCGTTAGCTGTACGAAACATAAAATTTTAAATACACAAAATGATTTTTTAGAAATGAAACCTTTTACCAATATTTTTCTTGATTGACATTTATTGAGTTACATTATTTGTTGCACATAATGACAACAATGTTTTTAAGCCATGATGTCAGAGAACCACCGAAGAACAATTTAGCTAAGGTTTAGTGGATTAAATTCTTTCGAAAGCGAGGCCTTCTGCTTCCTTGACTGGAATATCATTTCAACCTCTCGCAGACATTTATATACCCTATCACACACATCATCAGATTAATCCAACGATTAATTAATGTGATACTATATAAATAAAACTAAGGTTAACTTGACTAATATAATACCATTTTTAAAATGCCTTCAATGAGATCGTCAAGTGCAAGTCCCAAGTGATCCGTGTATTCAAATGTCTTCCCCAATATTGGGTCCTAACATCTTTTAGCGGCAAAGCACTCATAAACTTAATGAATTGCAGGATCATTTGCAGAATTTTATTTTGTTAGATTTCTTTAATACACAGAAGATTCATCTAGTTAGAGATGTCTATTTTGAAAAAACAAATAATTTAATAGAATAGTAAATCATGTAATGTAAAATTTTGTATTAAATTTAAGTTTTTACCTATGTATTGATTATTTGTTGGAAAATATTTTTGTACCCTGCGCTCGTTGCAACGCCACCAATTAAAATTAATTTGAAAGAAAGGCATTACATAAATATTCAATTTATTTCGAGTAATTTAATTGATTTTGTTCATTTTGAAAAATAAGTAGGCGGTCGAAAAAAGTATTCTTAGTCATGCCGGAGTCTTAGTTATATCCCGTCAAAGTTTAAGCCGTCTGGCCTTCCCGGCAGGCTTTGCAATTAATTAAAAAAACGTGGGCGTTAGAGTAGGCGTGTTCATACCAACTCAGACCTCTTCCCGGGATCATGCACAACAACATACCCAGTAAAAACAACTAAAAAAGTATAGTCGGTCAAGCCCGACCATATAATACCCTACACCCAGTATATGTATAAAAAGTTTTTCAGAAATGGGCGCTATAACCTATTATGGACCGATCATCAAAAATTTAGTGTCATTATTTCTGTGAAAATAAATATTATGTGGTTTCGACTAATTATAGTCCGCCCATTAAAAAATAAGGTGTCATAATTTCTGCATATTTGAAACTTATTTGTGTTGAATTTTATTTAGATACCAACATTTTTAAGAAATTTATGGTCGTTAAAGTGATTTTCGGAAGTTGGCCTATATGGGAGCTATGACTCAATATGAACCGATCATCATAAAATTGTACCATATTATTCATATATACATGGAATATATTTGGGTTCAATATTATTTAGATACCAATATTTTCGAGTGAGTTATGCTCTATAAAGTGATTTTCGAAAGTGGGCCTTATATGGGAGCTATGACTCATTATGGAGCCGTCATCATAAAAATCTACCATATTATTTTTATATATTCAGGTGCTATCAGCCCTCGCCTGGGTAACGATATTGACGCGATACGAGGGCTTATATACACTCGGTGGTCTAGAGCTCCGTTGTGATTGTGTATGCTCTTTTGGCACTTTCACAGGGGAGTCATGACTTTGAGGGTGTATTAACTAAAAGTTACATATCTTGTCAAGATATTGGGGCGATAGTGGAATACTTAGCTGTTGCGTCGAATATTAAGACATATATTTACTGTCGTGACATACACACTTATGTTCGCCACTTGTATAGTAGTGGCTTTACCGGGGTTATCACGGAAAAGATACACTTTTAAGGTCAAGGTGAGTGGTAGCAGTGCCGAGGACCTGAATGGCTGATTAGTGTTTAAATAAACCAGCAGATAACAGCTTCCCTCAGTGTCAGGGCAATACACTGTTGTAAGTAGTTTCCTAGTCCGCGTACGCCGTCACTGCGCAGATGGTCCGGTTTTTACGAGCAAACTCGTGGGAACAAAATTGACGCTAAAAAAATTAAAACTAAAACAGATGTGAAGGAGACTTTCAGGGATACTGTGGAATCGGAAGTGAGGGTTTCGGACAGTACGCTAATAGGGGAACTAATCCTGACGGATGTTCATGCCAGGATTTTGGAGCATGAAGAACAAGTACATTCACATAGTGTTGCTTGAACTGGTCGGACGTGTTATTTTTAGTGCGGCTGAATTTTCGTAATAGGTGAAAAAAAAAAACTTGTAATAAGTGAAAAAAAAAAAAAATATATATATATATATATAAAAAAAGATATCGTAATAGGTGGAAAAATATCTATAGTGGTTTTTCGGTAATTTAAAAATCGCATAACAACTGCATGAGTGTCCCGCTCAGATGTAATTCTGAGAAAGAGCTAAGCTACAGTAGAAAAAATTTATGGACCTCTGAGGAAGAATCCTTAAGAAAATCCGTGGAGTCTCTTCTCACTACAAAAGCCGAAATACGGCGCCGTTCCTGTTCGCCCAATATAGTTATCTCATCCGATGAGAAATCATCATCTTCATCAAATAGTGCAGTCAAACCCAAAAAACAAGTAGGTATGGATAAGTACATCACCGTTCTCAAGCGACAGAGGAGCCCGACATCTGCTCAAATGTCTTCCAATTCTAAAGCTCCTAAGACCGTCAGCAGTGATAAGCCATATGATCAAAACAGATTTGCTCTACTTCAGACGGATGACCCAGAAATACCGAAAAAGACGTTTAAGCCCCCACCAATTTACCTGAGAGAGCCCACTTCCAATAAACTGGTACAAGGAATTGTTGCTGTAATAGGTGAGAACACGTTTAGCGTAACCTCAATTAAACATGGAAAAATCAGCGAGACAAAGATCCAAGTGAATAGGGAAGATGATTTTCGAAAATTGTCCAACCAGTTGGTGAGGGAGACCAGGGATTTCTATACCTATCAGCTCAAAAGCGCAAAAGGACTCCAAGTCGTTCTAAAGGGTATAGACCCATGTGTTGATCCTGCGGAGATAAAGAACGGATTAATGGACAAAGGGTTCAAAATCAAGAGCGTAGTGAATATTAGAAACCGTGAAAAGATTCCTCAGCCCATGTTCAGGGTAGAATTGGAACCTGGAGATGTTGCCTTAAAGAAAAACGAGTCCCATCCAATTTACAATCTTATTTATCTTCTGCATCGGAGAATCACCGTGGAGGAACCGCATAAGCGTGTTGGACCCGTCCAGTGTCTTAATTGTCAAGAATTTGGTCACACCAAAGCGTATTGTAAATTGCCGTCTGTTTGTGTTGCATGTGGGGAACTACATGCAACTGCTCAATGTAATAAGTCCAAAACGGACTTAAAAATAAAAAAATGCAGTAACTGTGGAGGAAATCATACCGCTAATTATAGAGGTTGTCCAGTTTATACTTATTTGAAGGGTATAAGGACCAATAAGTCGCCAGTATTACCTGACCATCCTCAACAACCTAATTTCACGTCGAGTAAGAATTTTCCTCAAATTGTACGACCAACTACTCACGTAAACGCTCCTAATTCTAGACAAGTTTCTTACGCAAACGTGGTCAAATCTAATATGCCAGGTCTGGAGCAGGAACCTATATCGCAATATTCTGAGCCACATATCAACAATCTAGAGACAACATTGCAGACACTTGTCCAAACTATGAACACTTTTACGACCACCATGACATCCATGATGCAGGAAATGCTGAAAATGCAATCCACTATCTTGCAAGCCATTTTAAAGAAATGATTTATTTAAAAATTTGTTTTTGGAATGCGAACGGCCTCCGCCAACATAAAAACGAACTGGAATACTTCCTGATGGATAAGCAGATTGATGTTATGATGATTGCTGAAACTCACTTGACGTCGACAGGGTACTTCAAAATTAATGGCTACGTGTTGTACGATACTAAAGATCCCCGCGGAAGAGCTTGTGGAGGTTCGGCAATTCTTATAAAGAACAGAATAAAACATTATCTAATGAATAACATAAGTGAGGATTACCTCCAAGCAACAAACATTTGCATTGAATTCTGTCAATACAAATTTGTTTTATCATCGATTTATTCTCCGCCTCGATTCTCAATAAAAGAACACCAATACCATAACTTCTTTAATTCCCTTGGAGCTAGATTTTTAGTTGCTGGCGACTTTAACGCCAAACACACATTTTGGGGTTCACGTCTGGTAACCCCAAAGGGTCGCGTACTCTTCAACACCATTGCTCAAATGGGCTTAGATGTACTCTCAAGCGGACATCCCACCTACTGGCCGACGGACCGACGGAAGATTCCCGATGTTATTGACTTTGGAGTAGTGAAAAATATCCCTGTAGAATGGATGCAAGTGGATCCTTCATTAGACTTGTCCTCAGATCACTCTCCTACTATCATTTCAATGCATTTCCCTCAAGTGTGTGGCTCCCCATTTAGAAACATGACTAAGACCCGAGTAAGCTGGATAAAATACAAAAAGTATTTAAGTTCTCATTGCACGGAAAATATTGTGTTGAGAACTACCGACGATATCGATGAGTCGATTGGCAACTTTACCGAGGACCTTCGACGAGCTGTGCATCACGCTTCCACTTATCACGTTGAATGTAGAAATAGGACAAACAGAACTTATTTATCTGAACTCGAACATCTCCTATCAGAAAAAAGAAGAATGAGAAGAGAGTGGCAACTTCACAGGTCTCCTGAACTGAAAGCTAGGCTACGGGTATGCAGAGATATACTAAGAAATTTCTTAGAAACCCAAAGAATGGCTTCACTTAAATCATACTTGGAGGGAATTGACAGTTCCCCACAATCTGACTATTCGTTATGGAAGGCGGCACGAGGTTTAAAAAGACCAGTTAGAGGAAAGCCTCCTTTGCGAAATCCGACTGGTGACTGGGCTAGAAAGAGAAAGGGACATTATTTATTAACCATTTTAGAAATGTGTTTACTAAAAACAACTCAAATAACGTATCTGATTTGCCACCACTCGTTATTAGACCTCCTGTACCTCTAAGACTAAACTTTGGTGATGTCCAAAGCGCTATTGGTACTCTGAACCTTAGAAAGGCTCCAGGTATGGATAAAATCAGCAATAAAATGCTTGTGGAGTTACCTCGTGTAGCTAGAAGAATTATCCTCTTTATCTTCAACGCTATTTTACGCCTAGAATACTATCCTGCAGATTGGAAGGTGTCTATGATCACTATGATTCCTAAGTCAGGGAAGGATCACACCAAAGTAGAGTCATATAGGCCAATTAGCCTACTGCCGACAATTTCTAAACTGTTCGAAAAATTGTTAATGACTAAGTTGATTCCAATTCTGAACGACACTGAATGCATTCCTAATCATCAATTCGGCTTCAGAGCTAAACACAGCACCATCGAACAAACACACAGATTGGTAAATGTGATAAGAGGGTCGTTTGAAGACAAAAAATACTGCTCCGCCCTTTTCATTGATGTGTCCCAAGCGTTCGACAAAGTTTGGCATGACGGTTTAATGCACAAAATAAAATTAACTCTGCCTGCTAACACCCATAAACTTATGGAAAGCTATTTATACGGTCGCAAATTTAAAATCAAAGAAGGCAATTTTTTAAGCCCCGCTCAGCCAATTGAAACAGGTGTGCCACAGGGTAGCATACTGGGTCCTACTTTATATTTGATTTATGCCTCCGACATGCCGTCAGACCCCAAAATCCACACGTCAACTTTCGCAGACGATACAGCCTTTATCAGCGTTCATAAGGACCACCAAGTAGCATCACAGAATTTGCAGAATTATGTTTATAAACTAGAGAATTGGCTAGAGCTTTGGAAAATCAGGGTTAATGAACAGAAATGTATTCATATCACTTTCACATTGCGAAAAGAAACTTGCTCGTTCATCAAAATAAATAATCAAATTATTCCTCAACATAATGAAGTCAAATACCTCGGCATTCACCTCGACCGCCGATTAACTTGGAAGTCTCATATTGAAGCGAAACTTACACAGATGAGATTAAAAGCAGTGCAACTTCATTGGCTAATCGGCAGAAATTCTACATTAAAGTTGGATTGCAAACTTTTGTTGTACAATGCAATTCTAAAGCCAATCTGTTGTTATGGAATTCAATTATGGGGTACTGCCTCAGCATCCAACATTGAAAAAATTCAAAGGGGTCAAAATAAAATTCTACGTATAATTACTGCAGCTCCATGGTATGTTAAAAATTCTCGAATTCACAAAGATCTATGCGTGCCATCAGTAAAAGTTGAATTTACAAAACACGCGTCAAAGTATGTCAGCAAACTTGAACACCACCCAAACCCACTTGCACGAGACATCCTTAACTTTAGTGGCCATAATCGCTTGAGAAGGAGGGATACCCTTGCTTTAACTCAAGCGCAAAATAGATGACTGGATCAGTTGATGTGAAATTTTTTTAGTATCATAGAATTTTTGTCTAGCACTGGCTGGGCTTATTATTTTCTTTTTAGTATTAAGATTTTAATACTTATTGTCATTTCATTATATGAAGATTCAATAAATAAATAAAGGCTAAAAAAAAAAAAAAAAAATGAAGAACAAGGTTTACAACTGGATGTGGATGGTCTTCTGGGAAAGTCGAAAGACTCTTTTGGGGAAACTTGCGCCATTCAGGGGTTGGAGGAGCTGACTCTGCTATCTGATGATGAACATCACTATGATTTCTGCTCAAAAGCAGATGGTGGATACATCCCCTCCCGCTGCTGGGGACAAGAGCAACCAGGGGAGCCGCTTGACAGAAGACGGTCCACATGGCAATGCCACCAATCTTGTTCGGCAGGTCGCCATGGAGGAGTCGCTTAATGCCACTGTTGTTGTTATACCAAGCCGAACGAAGGAGGACAGGGCCAAAAACGGCACCAGAAAACATCTGGCCTTTCTGAGAAAGATAGGACAAAGAGATCCTGGGTCATTAACCGTAAAGGAGAAGTACCTTCTCAAGAAGCACAAGCAGGACGTCGCTAGATTTGAAAGAATCTAGGCCCCGTGAGTGCTCTCTTGGGAGAGTCCTATCCTGGTGAGCAGCAAGTGGGAGTGGCTGTGGATCTGGCTAAAACCCATACGGGTAATAGGTCGACAGCTCCTACCATTAGCAGCGAGGTCAAAGACAAGGAGGGTGGTTCTTCTACTAGACTACATACCAATGCTTCGGCCAGAGATGTCGATGGTACGAAGAAATCACGCATAAAGATGTCAAGGGCGAAGGGGGCAAAGAACCTTCCGGCTGATTCCCTTAAGGGCGCCCGTAGGGGTAACATCAACCCTTTAACGCCTAAGACCGTCTATAGACGGTCATCAGTAAGTATTATAAAAAAAAAACGGTTTACTCCACAATGTTGGTACGTAAATATGTTAAATGAGCAAAAAATTCTCAATATAATGGTACAAATTAAATTGCAATAAATGAAAACGTGTGACAGAAAAAATCATTCCGATCAGAACTGTGGTGCAAAAAGTCGTAAAAATTGCTTGTAAATTTAGTGAAAATTAAATTTAAAAAAATAATACATTCTGGTTATTGAATTGAATCTGTAATTTTTTGGTAAGTCATATAAATGTTTACTGTCATATTACAGACATATCTAAAATAAAAAAAGCAAGAATATTGATTCAATGCTAAGTTTTGTGAACACCGTCTGCAGACGGTCTTAGGCACTTAGTTGTAAAATGTTCTGGCGTTTTTACTAGAGTAAGAAATAATTGATTACTTGATTTTTGGACTATAAACTAAGAGATCATCAACAGACAAGATGTCAGCTCAAGATGGAGAAAACCGACATTCCCATAGAGCTAAAAGAATAAAACTTTCTACAGAGAATCTGTACTATGCGAAGCCGGTTTTCTGTGTACCATGGAGAAAAAAATCCTATCCTATCCTGCATACAAACTTTGTCATTTTGTGTTTTGGGCAATACAACAAGATTTTAACGTTATGACAATTTGGTTTTGGGCGTTACGATCTTGGGCGTTTTGACCTAACGCCTTTTTATACGTTATGCTGTACCTAAGAGCGCGTGGTACGGCCTTGGAACAGTAAGAACAATTCGGGTTCCCAATTGCAAACTTTCAATGGACAATGATGATGAACTCAGAAAAGAGCCACGTGGTCTTTCTACGGAATTTATTGGAAGTTATTTTGGGGTGGAGATGTCACAATTTCTGTGGAAGGACACAAAAAATGTAAGACTATGTTGCACCTATGTTGGCATAATGCCTTTCCAACGATGCAATTTAGTCAACCAGCCGTCTAAAATTGGACGCTATAACCATATCGACTGTCCACAGATCATCCGTGAGTATAATGCGCACATGGGAGTTGTAAACTTAATAGTATCATATATGGGTCGCAATGGTCTCAAAATTAAAACCCAGGACATGGCAACCAGATTATTTTATCATTTGCTTGACATGACTATAACAATAAATATGGAAACACCATGTCAATGTATGAATTTCGCTTGAGAGCTCTGCGCTTCCATCAAGAGACGATCGGTTGGTCGTTCATCATTTGTTAAAAATCCATCTTGTAGCTCTCTTGTTGGGAGAGAAGTCATTCATCCGGTAGATAGTGTAAAATTCGACAAAAGCAATCATTATCCTCAATGGGGTTCAAAAAAATATTGTAAACTTTGCAAAAAATCAGATACACACACATTTTGTGTACCAAATACAACGTCCACCTATGTTTTTCAAAAACAAAAAAACTGTTTTATACGATACCATATGGATACATTATGTACGCGTATTTTATTTGAAAATGTATATTATGTAATTCAAAAAATAAAACTAAAAACGTTGTACCAAATACAACGTCAACCTATGTTTTTCAAAAACAAAAAAACTGTTTTATACGATACCATATGAATACATTATGTACGAGTATTTTATTTGAAAATGTATATTATGTAATTCAAAAAATAAAACTAATATTCTTTCATTTAATCCTCATATTTGATTTATTTTTGAAAATAATTTTTTCCCCTTTAGCTATTAAGACCGTCTACAGACGGTCTTCCTTGTTTTTGTCCTGGAACCCTCCAGGAGTATTTTTTTCTGAATTGGAACTGAAATTCGTAATTTCCAGCAGAAATACATTCTAGAACAAAAATTTATTTCTGCAATTAAACGTATTTCAATTTCAGGTATTTAAGGGTTAAGGGAAATGGATCCGGTGGTTCTCAACCCTCGTCAGCTAGGACACCTGAGAATAAAAAGGCGGGGGTAACCCAGTCTGGCACTTCAAATGGTACCCAAAAGGAGACCATTAAGAGGGCCGGATCTGGTGACGACCAGCCCACCTCGTCCACAAAAAAGGCGAAAAGGTCCTTAAGTCAGGATGTATACCTTCAGGCGGCTATTATTGATTCGAATGATCCGAGTTTTAGAGCGCATCTGCTCCAAAAAACTGAATATACCTAAAGCTTTAATATACATTATATAGCAAAATGTTCGTGGCTTAAACATTTACTGCCGTATTTACAAAAAATTAAAATAGACTTCAAGTGTACTTTAAGAAAATTTTGTATGAAAATTTTGTCTTTTGTTTAAGCCACGAAGCCTACTTTATTTTTTATAAATACGGCAGTTAATGCGGATATCCTTTGTGATAACTACGAAATAAACAGATATAATCGCAATATTCGTAGGGGAGGTGGTGTTCTGATTGCTGTAAATTGTTTATCTGCATCTGAAGGCTTTGTTACTGATATAGCAGATATTGAATTTGTTGCTGTTGTTGTTAAATTGAAGCATAAAAACATTTTTTTGACTTGCTCATATATTCCTCCAGATTCTGATCACACTGTTTATCTTATTCATGCTCAAGCCATTGAAAAGTTGTCTTACGTGCTGATATTAATGACTCCGTAGTTGTTGTTGGTGATTTTAACCTGCCCGAAGAAAAATTCAAGCTGGAATGATGGGTTTTTGAATAATATTTTTGGATTATCTTTATATCAAATGAATAATGTTTGCAATGATTTTGGGAAACTACTCGATTTAGTATTTCTTAACGATGGCGATGGTTGTTCCATTTCACGTTCAGAGCCAATAATTTTCCGGAATATCGATATCATCCCACTATCCCATCCGAAGATAAGTTGAAGCCAGCTGCTACTGACAAAACGTTTTGCTTCAGAAGAACTGATCTAATTTTATTAGACAATCTTATTTGTAACAGTTTCTGGAATTAGGTGTTGGACATTCCTATAAATAATGTTTCAGACATCGACCTAATAATTTCAGCCTTTTACAAGAAAATCTATTCTTTTTTTTAAATTTGTGTTCCCAAACAACATGCCTACACTCCTACCCGACCACCTTGGAATAATAAACAATTTTCACATCTTAAAAACTTTAAAAATAAACGTTATAAAAAATATGAAATAACTGGATCTGCTGCTGATTATGCAAGGTACTCTGTGAGTCGCTCGGAATATAACATACTTAATCATTCCCTATACAAGAATTACTTATTGAAAACAAAACAACATTTTTTTACGTGATCCTAAATCTTTCTATTCATTCGTTAACTCTAAAAGAAAATCCAACGGTTACCCAGCTATAATGAAATTTAATAATGAGGAAACCAGTAACTTAATGTCATAAGTGATATGTTTGCAGACTTCTTTTCATCTACTTATTCCAATGATGTGTATGATGTTAAAAGTAATTATCCATATGAGATTGCATCTAACCAAATTATATCTTTTTCAGCACTTGATTCTAACTCTATCTTAATTAACCTGATCAAATTAAAGATGACATTTACTCATAGTCCTGATGGTGTTCCCGCTGGAATTTTAAATCACTGTGCTAAGTCTTTCACTATACCATTAAATATATTATTTAACACATCGTTAAAATTTGGCTATTTTCCCGAATTTTGAAAAAAAATCTTATATTATACCTCTGCATAAATGTGGCAATAAATCTGATATTGCTAATTATAGAGGAATTGCTAAATTAAGTGCGATACCAAAAGTATTTGAAAACATAATTACTGATATTCTATGCCATCAGATATCACCTTGCCAACATGGTTTTAGAAAAGGCTTTTCGACTGTAACTAATGTTATTCAGTTAACAACTGAAGTTAATTCTGCATTTGAACATAAAAACCAAACGGACGTTATATATACGGACTTTAGCAAGGCGTTTGATAAAGTTAATCATTCGCTTCTCTTACGTAAATTGGATCTCTTGGGTGTTACTTCTAATAATTTAAATTGGATAACATCACATTTGACGTCCAGGAAACAGAATGTTCGATTTAACAACTGTACATCTAAATGTATATCTGTTTCATCGGGTGTACCCCAAGGAAGTCATCTTGGACCACTGCTATTTTCATTGTTTATAAATGATCTCCCTAATAGTATAAACCATTGTAATATCCTATTGTATGCTGATGATGTAAAAATATTTTTTTCTTTTAACGATTATACTGGCCATGATTTCCTTCAAAATGATCTTAATAACTTTTTCCGTTGGTGCGAATATAATATTTAATGAGCAAAACCTAAAAAAAATGTAAATTACATGCGGTTTTATAGTAATAATTTCTTAGCGGTCAACTATTACCTCGGTAATCATTATTTGGATCTTGTCGAATCATTTATTGATCTTGGAATCTTACTTGACATAAAATTAAACTTCATACCTCATATAACTTTAACTGTAAACAAGGCTAGAGGTGTCCTTGCTTTTATAAAGCGTTGGGCTTAGGAATTTTGTGATCCATACATAACTAAACAACTGTATGTATCGCTAGTTAGGCCCATTCTGGAATATGGGTCCATCATATGGGATCCTTATTATGAGATTTATAATGAACAAATTGAGTCCGTGCAAAATCAATTTCTGCTTTTTTGTTTAAGAAGTTTTCAATGGAACTACTCTTATTTACCATCTTATACGAGCAGATTGGCTTTAATTAAATTACCCACCTTGAAAAGTCGACGTATATGTTAAATGTATGTTTTATGTTGAATATTGTAAATGGAAACATTAATTGTGAATATCTTTTAAAATTTGTAAAATTTAATGTTCCACGTCGTAATTCTCGATACTATAAGCGTTTACATGTAAAATTCTGTAGTACAAATTATGCTGATGCATAATTCTGTAGATAATTTAATGATTTATACCAATTTGTTGATTGTGGTCTCAATTCTAGTATTATTAAATGTAAAATAATTGTCTTCCTCAATTGTTAAGTTTCTTTTGTTTTTATTTTCATATTTCTAATTTATGTAAAAATAAGTTTCTTTTGTTAATAGTCTGTAAGGATTTATATTCATAGACTAAATAAATAAATAAAAAAAAAACAATAAATAAAATGGGAAGATCAGTACCGATCAATGGCAGCTACTGGAAGGTAGACTCTTGGATGAGATCGCCTTCTATAATGGTATCTCTGAAGATGTATCCTTTAAAGGTAATAAACTGCGGAAATAAAAATGCATATGGATTTTTAAGAACCGCAGTTGGGAAACTTGACGACCTTAATCCGGCCTTAAAACTTGAAGTGATACGCGCTTCGGAGTTACCATTAAGATCAATATAATTTTTTTTTTATTTTTTTGAAAATTTAAATTTTTAAACTGCTATAGCTTTTTGGTTTATGAATATTTTTTATGAATGTTTTTTTGTAGATCTCGTCTAGTACATTCAATATATACACTCAATCTATCAAATCGGATGGCAAACAAAAATTTGGCATCATTTTTAATTTTTGGTATACCCGAGGTGCCCCACTTTGGAGCATTGTGGTTCGCCACCCCCTCGGTTGTTTAAGTTCAAATTCAAAACTTAAACCTATCAACACCTCCTCTATAGCCATGGGAAATTTTATTAAAATCGAGCTATTCGTTTAGAAGTTACAGATTTATTTCCACTTTTTTTCAGATCCCCCACTGTGCAACGCTTTCCACTTTTGTCTAGCATTCCGCATTCTTTCCTTGTTTTTTAAATTTATTCTCTTGTAATTTTTGTTGATCTTCCTTCAACTTTTCTCTCCACCGTTTGCATCTCTCTTTATTTTTCCCCCCGTTTATACCCATCTATATTTAAATAATTTAAAAGTATTTATTTAAATAAATAAATCGTTTATGTATGTGGGTTAATTAAAAAAAAAACGTACACAACGTGTTTTGTTTTGATTATTTTTAAAGTTTTTTTCAATTCGCCTGTAAGAGTGGCCAATTTATGTAGAAATTGATGAAGAATCCGGCAGTACTTTTAGGCTCTCAAAAAAATCAATATTTTTGGATTTTTTTAGGTTTTCTATGATTTCTATCTTGAGCGACACACACTAAATATGTATAAAAAATCGCTAAAATGCAAAAAATATTTGAAATTCAAGCTTACTACGATGTTCTTTTGTTTCTCAAGATTGACTTTTGCGAAAATCATCTTTTCGATTATAAACAAAAAATCACGATTCAACTTGATTTTTAATTTAAGTGACTAGGTATTTTAAAATTTTAAGATGAAAATATGTAAATTTTTGTTAAAAAAAAAGACTTGAACTTAGAGGTTACTTGCAAATTAATAGGCTTGTAACAATGTATTTAAAAAAACTGCAATTATAATTGTGTTAAGGAAAAAAAAACTAAGTGTGACGATCAAGATATTTTCTGACGATCAAGAGATTTTGTTGCACGTAAACAAGAAATAATGCCAAATCTAAAGTTTAACGAAAAAAAGTTTATTCTTTTGTAAAAAGAAAATAAAAAAAAAAAAAATTCTTCAAAAGACAAAAATTTTCATACAAAACTAAACACTTTGATGTCTTTAACAAAAATGAAAAAAAGGAAGTAATTCTTGAAGAAACTTATACACATATGTAAATATTTGACACAAAACAATAACTTAATTTAATTTATAAATTTTCATTCGAATTCTTATTCTGAATCTGCATAAACTTCATGAAATGACAATCGGCTTTGTTTTTTTTTCATTCTCATTAATTTTTACCACTTTCGAATTAAGTTTGTGGCAAAAACAGAATCAGTCAGTAACAATAAAAATTAAACTCAAATATACCACGATTATACCTTTCTTTCTTCTTTCTTTTATATTCATCATTACGCGCTTTATCGAGCTTTATTTTCTCTCGATATCTTCTTGCTCTTTCAGCCGCCGTTAATTTTGTTGTTTTACTCTTGAAAATTAAAAAATAAAATCAAACTTAAGCATTTTAAGCTATGAAGCAATATATTTCAAAAGTGATGCCTATTTTTTCGTAGGAAATTTATTTCTCAAATTCACAAATTATAAAAAAATGAGTTGAAACTGTTACCGACGCCACCCTAAGGTTTAAAAACCTTCTATTTTCCTATTTACTTTAACATTTTTATTTTCACTCAAATTATAAACATACACACGTACTTATACATATGTAGTAAATAATTACAGATTTATATGTGTATGCTATATTAATTTTTTCTTACTTATTGTGATATTGCTTAATAACGGAATTTTACATTTTTGTCATTTACTTTACAAGGGAAACAAGAGAAGTTTTAGCTTCTTTTAATATTGAAGTTTGAACAAGTAAAAAACAAATTGTTTTAAAGCGGTTCATTTGTGATTTTTTATATAATTAAAAATACTTATTAAATAAATAAAATTACATTGTCGCTCATAAAAGTTGTTTTTTATTACATTCAAACTCGGAAAGCAACAGAAACCATATAAACAATGATTGTCAAATTTCAATTTTTTATATTTCATATATTCACTTAAAAAAAAAAATCGCGTGACACTCAAGAAATTTTATCGCGCCCTTACCATGGTGTTTAAAAAAACTACGCAAATGCACACTTTTTTTAATAAATATTTTTTTCGCTTTTTCACTTTTGTAATAATTAAAGTTGTACTTTCCTTAAGTTATTTACTTTATTTAAACTTAAAATTGAAAACTAGTAATATTACTTGATTTATAAAAAAGTGACGCTCAATGCAATTTGTGGGGACAACCTTTCTTTGCAACGCCAAATTAGCACTAATTAAATTTTGACGACTATAATAAATCAAAACACAAGAGAGAAACACAATAATTCGAATACTTTTATTAAATGTTGCATATTTACTTTTTTCTTGATTTTATTTTATTTTGTTTACTAAAAACTTGTATGGAAGCAGTCACAGGGAGAAACAAAACACCATTCTGAATAAACAAAAAAAAAACAAACATACAAATTTGAGAATTACGTTTCTTTGTTACATATTCCTCGCTCATCACTCTCATATTTTTGTTTTTTTTTTTACCTAAAATAGTAATGTAAAGTGCGGGGACACAAAAATTGCGTTTTTTTTTAATTGTAAGGAAAAACATGTTTTCAAAATTTTAAAATCCACACTTACCAAATTTATATAACAATTATTATTTTTCGAAAAGTTTTTTTTATTTTAATTGGAATAAAAATCTGCGTTAGTTCTGAATGTCCACTTGACGCACTAATTAAAAATGTTGTTTTTCAATGTCGCACGGGACATCGAAATATGTGATAAAGCATAGCAAAAACTTACCGGTTTTTTTAATTGCATAGTTTGTTATGCATTTTTTTAGCTCTTTGTATCTTCAGAAAGATTTTTTAAAAGCAAAAATTAATATTAAATGCTTCTCTTTAAGAACTTTTATCAGATGTTATCACTGATTACATGTGTCATCAATTATCGTCAATTCTGTCATCTTCTCAACATGGATTTCGGAAAGGTTACTCTACCACATTGTCCTTCAACTTACTACCCACGTTAACCAAGGCTTTGTACAAGGAAAACAAACTAATGCCGTATATACAGACTTCTTCTTATTAAACTGGATCTTCTTGGTTTTACATCTCGCAGTCTATACTGGATAAAATCTTATCTTTTGGATAGAACTCAATGCGTAAAATTAAATAATAATAAATACTCTAAAAATATTTTGGTTACTTCTGGTGTTCCTCAAGCCAGCCACCTTGGTCCAATTCTTTTCTCCTTGTTCATCAACGACCTTCCTTGTTTTAAATTTTTGTAACATTCTAATGTATGCGGATGATGTTAAAATATTTTTGAGCTTCTCTAAATGTTTGGATCATATACATATATCTCCAATCCGATCTCAACAATTTCTTTTTGTGGTGCAGTCTCAACTTAATGGAATTAAATTTAAAAAAATGTTAACCTATTCGTTTTTCAAGAAGTAATTATATTTCTGCTAATTATAGTTTGGGTGATTATCGGCTTGAAATTGTTGAAATTTTTCTTGATCTAGGAATTCTACTAGACAACAAATTAAACTTTGTTTCGCACATTACCATTGTTGCATTGTAGTTAATTACAACTGACTTCTAAATATAAATATATATGCACATATTTTGTTTATTAACGTATTTAACTTACTGTAACTTTATACTTCTTACTTTTACATTGAGTGAATTAAAACAAAAACACTCATTTGCTCTTATTATTATGTATTTTATTTGAACAGCTAAGTCCCCGTTTACACAATCCAACATTTGGAAGAAAAACATCTGGAATTCTCTTTTGTTTTTTCATTCGCGGTCACATTGTCGAACAATGTTGTCAGACACATTTCATTATTATTTGCTTTTTTAACATATCTCTTATTCGTGCTGTGTAATAATTTGTAGTAAATTCCAGCAAAGAAAATGTCAACAAAGCATGTTCACCGAGTACCGAACACAAAATTAATTCTCTCTTCCTCATCCGTAATTTTCTTCCAAGCTAAATGTTTTTTTTCCAAATGTTCGATTGTGTAAACGGGGACTAATAAGTAATTCGATATAATAAATTGAGTAAATGAGAATAATTCAACTCTCACTATAGTATATCAACACTTACGATATTTGTATACATAATTATTCTTTATGTATTAATTGCATTAATAACTATGTACATATGTACTGATATTAATATATTTAGTTGTTTTTGCCAATGAAATAACGGGATTAATATTAATATTTAGTAAAGAATTGTAAAACACATTTCTTAAGTTTTTTGTTGCGTTTGAGTATTCAAGAAGATAAGTCGGATTTAAATAAAGCTTAATTTTTATAATTGACTCTGTTTAAATTAATTTGACTGAAGACAAAATTTCGATGGGGTACGGAATTTAATGATCCCTATCACACAACAACTTTACATTTCCTTAGTAAGACCTATATTGGAATATGGCTCTAATATCTGGGATACTTATTATAACATTCATATTCAGCGTATAGAGTCTGTACAGAAACAATTCTTAATCTTTTGTCTACGTGGGTTACCTTGGAATCCTGGTATTAACCTTCCATCATACATCGATAGACTTAAATTGATTAAATTACCAACTCTATATAGTAGAAGGACTATGCTTACTGTAACATTTATTATCAATATAATTAATGGTAAAGTCTGCTCCGAGTTCCTTGTAAATAATATTACATTTAATGTTCCTCAACGATTTTCACGCCATTTTAAGTAACTGTATGTCAAACATTGTGAATTTAACAATGTAATGTAATTAAGCATAAAATAATTAGTTTATTAAATAATTAATCCTTTGTAAATTAATTGTAATTGTCAATATACTTTTTTTAATAGTCTGTAAGGATTTAATCCATTGACTTAATAATAAATAAATATGTAAATAAATAAATAAAAAAAGGTGCAATAGAAATGTCCCAATGAAAAAAATTGGTATGCTCGACTTTATATTTGAATATCTCGAAATGGGTTTTGAATAAATGTTATATTTATTTACGTTAGTTAAATTTTATTGTTTTCCTATGAAAATATGTTTAAACAAATTAATTTTATTTTTTGGTCTTGGTAGACTTTTCGGTGGAATTTCCAATATGCAAATATTATTTTTGTAACGCACAAAAAACATAAATATTATTTATAAACGATAATCGTCAGAAACGGAAACATTACAACATTCATTATATCCATATTTACGATTTATTGAATTTTTAACAACTATTCACCAATATACTATAGTTAATGCATGATAAATAATTTATAATTAAAAACTTTTTATTTTATTAGTTCGGCTTGAGGTATCTTTTATTGAAAATATAAAAACTCTTGTTCGTTTTTAATTTTTATTATATTTTATTTATTTCCAATATTTCGACCAACTTTGTTTGTTGATCATCTTCAGGGAAAAATATAATCTAAAAAACATAATTATTATAATTGTAACAATTTTCTTAAAATTATATTAACAAACAATTTACTTACGATGTTTAATACAGTGTTATCCGATGTTATTGTCTTAAGTTTCTTTCACTGACTGTTAGCTTTTTTGTTTATGTATTATTATTTTTGTATTTGTTTATTGTATGTTTATATATGTGAGCGCAATTATCAGTATTTGTTTTGTAGTTCATTCTCTTATCTATTGGAGTATTAATTATATGTAACATATCTTGCATATATCGTTTACTAGTATTATTCT
Source organism: Bellardia bayeri (assembly GCA_950370525.1). Lineage (NCBI taxonomy): Eukaryota > Metazoa > Arthropoda > Insecta > Diptera > Calliphoridae > Bellardia > Bellardia bayeri. Next base: position 48,436,816 of record OX493265.1, on the reverse strand, counting down.
CTTCAACAATTACTCTTACATTATCAAATTTTGGTCGATGTCCAGTTGTTGCACAATGGGCAGCAATTGCTGTTTTTGGACATATATCAGTATCGTCGCTGTCACATTTTATTTGGTATACTAGATTTAATTTTTCTAGTTTGTCCAATTTTGATTTCATGTTGTTGAATAATTTTGCCGTCGTATTACTCGTTTTCATTGCCAATATGTATTTTCCTTTGTCATATATGTATATCAGAGTACTTCATCCTTTCTGATAATCCAGGCTGGGTTTCTATCATATTGTCAGATTTTTTCTTATTTATTGTATATTTTATCAAATTGTCTATTGTTATATTCTTGTGTAAAATATGTCTAATTTTTATTTTCTTCGTACCTAGCACTCTGGTGATAAAGTTTATAGCAGTGTTGTATGGGTACACGGGTTTATAGTTATGTAAATGTAAGATAAGAGGGGGTAACTTACGGTTTTGATGTGGACTGTGGGATGAGATGAGGATGGGCTACCTTATTCCTTGGGTGATGTGAATGAAGGTGATGTTGAGAATGAAATGATGTCTTCGGTCCACCTGTTGTTGATACTTCCTCTTTTTATTTCGTCATACGAATGCGCTCTACACAATTGTTGTCAAAAATATTGTTGCTAATAATTGGCCACTCTTATAAGTCTCGGTTAGTATCTGTATTTATTACATTTACACTTTATCATTTGGTTTACTCACAGAAAAAAACACAGTTTTAATTTAATTTTGTATGAAAATTAATACTTTTATTTTATTCTTAGGTAGATCTTTTATTTATAAATTATTTTCTTTATTTTTATTGTTTTAGACTTAGTTTTCTATGGATGTCACTTTTATTTATTTTTAATTTAGTTAATACACTTTTAATTTCGTTTACTTTGTCTGATAATGAGGTGCGCTTGCCTTGACTGTTTTACGGAGAATGAGTGTGGTTTTAAAAAACCACCACCACAATTGTCTGTCGGTATGAGAAACAGAAAGACAAAAGCAACGAGTAACACTGCAGTTGCAGTGTTACCGTACGATAAAAATTACTTCCCTTGCTTATAGGGTTTTCGTGCCTAAACATCCCGCCCCCCTTGTTATATCCATGATAACAAAGTTGGGGAATGTTCAGGGTTCCTTATCCATACCAGACAGACACTTGTGTTTACAGTATAAGAAAATAGAAAATCACTATGATAATGTTGTAAAAATAGTATAACTATAAAAATTCACAAAAAGTACAAGGAAAATTCAATTTTTAGGAAATAGGTACATATGTATAATTAAATTTTTAGATAAGTAAGGTAAAGTAAATGTCTGTATATAATTCAGTATAATATACTTTTACAATGAGTTCATTTTTAAAAAAAGAGGTAAGTATAATACAAGAATTAAATTTTTTAGGGAATAGGGTAGGTATATATGTATAATTAAATTTTTAGGTAAGTAAGATAAGTAAAGATATGTGTATAATTTTACAATGGGGTAATTTTAATAAAAAAGAGGTAAGTATAATACAGGGAAAATTCAATTTTTTATGGTGATTCGATATTCATATTTTTAATTATATAGAAAACAATAAAATGATGGATCTGATTGAAATTAAGATTATTACACCCCGAACTTTCCAATAAGGACCCATCCTAAGACCGTGTCCTGAGCGAGTGGACCAATGTTTGCCACCTGAATGCCGCTTCGGATCATGCGGGGGTAGATATCCGCTCCCAGGATGAAGTTGATTGAATGGCTTTCAAAAAAGTCAGGATCGGCCAGCCTCAAATTGCGGTATGTGTCACTCACGCTGCGGTCCAAGGTCCTTTTTGATGTTTCCACGGGCAGGTCGGTATTAATTCGGGCTCGTATTGTGAAATTCCCGTGTTCTTCTTCAAACCGGCTCCGAAAAGTGAATTGGCACCACTTATCGACATCAAACCTCTCAAACGGTAGATGATACCGTTCCACAATAAATTCGGCTATGGAGCTCGTGGGGGTGCAGGGGTCTATTAGGCCTCGTACTGGATGCCAATCATTTTTTATCTTTATTCGAATGATAACAGTGGGGGTGACAGTGGTGTCGGCTGCCCGGCTCAGGTAAGAGTTGGCTCGAGTTATTTCGGCCTGATGAAGAAGGGTGTGGTGAGGACCGTTGCAGTCACGACAGCGCTCTTTGCTGCGGCAGTTAGCAAATCTGTGGGAGTGTGCGAGGCAATTGCGACAGTACCGATGAGGGTCCACGGCATCTTTCCTGACGGAGACCGTCATTTTCAGGAATTTAGGACATTTGCGCAGCGGGTGGCCCTTTTGGCATAGACGGCAATCGGGAGCGCGGGAGCGCGGTCTCTCCGCCTGGCTGGTTTTCTCGATTGTGGCGACTTGGCTACTGGGAGGCATGTTTGCTGTAACGAGGAAAAAAGGGGGAGAATTATATTGCTACGACGTAAGGGGGAGTAAAACGAGTTTGACAATGGGCCGCGTGACGACGCCATTAGCTGTGCGTATTTCAGCTACTCTGACTCGATGATCGGGCCCAGTGAATATTTTCTCAATACGTCCGAGACGCCATTGATTGGGGGGTAAATTGTCATGTTTGATGACAACCAGGTCGCCGATTTCGAAGTCTCGATGGGGGTACTTCCACTTATTTCTTTTGTGGAGTTCGGATAAATATTCTTCCTTCCATCGACGGGCTAACTGGTGATGAAGAACCTTAAGCTTTTGCCAACGATTGATATAGCCGATGGAATGGCTTGAGAAATCGGGTTCTGGTGGGGATAAGAGTGGGGTGCCAATGAGAAAATGACCTGGCGTTAGAGCGCACAGATCGTTTGGGTTTTCACTCATGGGACTTAAGGGTCTAGAGTTTAAGCACGCCTCAATGCGTGCCAACATGGTGCTGAATTCTTCATAAGTGAAATTGTGGTTCTGGCTAAGCTTTTTGAAGTGGTTTTTGAAACTCTTAACGCCGGCCTCCCAAAGGCCACCCATGTGAGGGGCGCCAGGGGGGATGAAATGCCATTCAACGGGGTTAAAAGCGTCTTGCGAGAGAAGGCCCTTATGTATCATTGAAAGGAATTGCTTTTCATCGCCTTTTAGGATGTTAGCTGCGCCAACAAAGGCAGTGCCGTTATCCGAATACATAGCCTGAGGTGTTCCTCGTCGCGAAAAGAAGCGAGCAAAGGCGGCTAGAAAGGCTTGAGTGGATATATCACCAGTAGCCTCGAGATGGATTGCCTTCGTGGAAAAACATACGAAGACTAGCACATATCCTTTGGTTACTCGGCAGCCACGACCGGCATAGGATTTGATATCAAAAGGGCCAGCAAAATCAACCCCAGTGGAAAAAAAGGCGCGCGTTAAAGTCGAACGCTCGGGGGGTAATGCAGCCATTATTTGTTGACTGAGTTGACGCTTATGTTTTACGCATGTTACACATTGGGAGAGGGTTGTTTTTATGAGAGTCTTGAGTTTGGGGACATAATAACGCAATCTGGTCAAGCGGCATAGAAGCGCATTTTGGCCATGTAGGGAATATTGGTGGAGATATTTGAGAAACAATCTCGTAAAACGCGCATGGTAAGGCAATAAAATGGGGTATCGTTCATCGTAAGTTAGAGTAGGGGAGTCCGCCAGACGACCATTTATTCTCATGATTCCGTTGGAATCTAGAGAGGGGTTAAGAGCTAAGAGGGAGCTTTTTCGGGGCAGTTGTCTTTTCATAGATAACTGTACGTATTCCTCGGAAAAATGATATTTCTGACAGGCTATGATTAGACGGTTCTTTGCGTAGATTATTTCCCTGGGTGATAGCGCTATTCCCTTTATGTTTTCTGTTGGATTTTTGGCTCTGATTCTTGTGTAAAATCGGAAAATATATGATATGACTCTTAATGCCCGTGGTAGATCTGAAAAGGTTTCCAGAATGTCATTTTGTTGTATGGAGGTAGTGAGCGCGTGGATTGGTCTAGCTTCTTCTTGTGTTTCATATTCTTGTCTATCTGATGGCCAATTTGAACGGGGACTCCTTAGCCACGCGGGCCCATACCACCATAACTCACTCGATATTAATTCATGTATGGTAGTACCACGGGACGCCAAGTCGGCGGGGTTACTTTTTGAGTCGACATGGGACCACGAGTCTTTTCCTACCTTTTCTATTATGGATGAAATTCGATTTTCGACGAATGTTTTCCATTTGTGAGCTGGTTTTTTCAGCCAAGCAAGTACGATTGTAGAATCCGTCCATAAGTAGAGTTTATATTGCTTGAGGGTTATTTGAGCTGTAATAGAATCGATCATATTAGCAAGCAATTCTGCTCCGCAAAGTTCCTTACGAGGTAGAGAGACAAATTTAACAGGGGCAACTTTCGATTTAGCGGCTAACAGATGGCTACTGACCAATCCTTGGTTTTCAGAGCGGATATAAATAGCGGCTGCATACGCCTTCTCCGAGGCATCACAGAAACCGTGTAATTCGATTTCATAGGATGGGTCGAAGTCAATGAACCGGGGAATTCTAACTTCCTCAATTCTGACGTAATCGTCGAGGAATTCGCGCCATTTGTTCATTGTAAGGGGGTTCAAATCCTCATCCCAGTCAGTGCCGTCTTTCCATATTTGTTGCATTATCATTTTTGCAACGATAATTTTGGGAGATAGCCATCCTGCGGGATCGAATAGTTTGGCAATTTCGGAGAGTACGCATCTCTTGGTGGTTAATTCCCGGTTCGGGTTAGCTTTGAGTTGAAAGTAGAAGTGATCGTTTCCCGCATTCCACCGAAGTCCTAAAGTCTTTGTGATACTGGATTCTGACAGCTGAAGGAATTCTTCACCCAGCAAGTGTGTTGGCGGCAGACCTTGTAATACCTGATCGTGGTTGGAAGTCCATTTTCGTAGAGAAAACCCCGCAGTTTCCATAACTTTTATGAGTTCATCACGAGATTTGATTGCCGACGATATTGTATGGGCTCCCGAAAGGACATCGTCAACATACATATACTCTCGCAAAATCTCGGCAACTTTAGGATAGGCGGTTTCGTTCTCTGTGGCAAGTTCTAACAAGGTCCGAATTGCTAGATAGGGGGCACAGTTCACTCCGAAGGTGACTGTGTTCAATTCAAAGTCCTGGAGTAATTCATTCGGAGAATTCCGATGCAAAATTCGTTGAAAAGGGGTTTGTGTTGGGTGCACCAAGATCTGACGATACATTTTTTCTATATCCGCATTGAAAACATAGCGAAAAAATCTCCATCTCAAAATTAGAATCATTAAATCTGCCTGCAGGATTGGACCAGGGTGAAGCAAATCATTAAGGCTTATGCCGTTAGATGTGGGGCTTGAGGCATTAAATACCACACGCAATTTTGTTGTGGTGCTGTCGGGTTTTAAGACAGCATGGTGGGGCAAATAGTAGTTGCCGCTATCACCATTTATGGGTGTTACTTTGGTCATTTGACCTAGAGTGGAATACTCCGTGATTACCTTATCGTAATCAATTTTCATCTTGGGGTTTTTGATTAATCTCGCCTCGTTTCGTAGAAACTGGGAGAACGCAATTTTTCGAGAGGGGCCAATATTTAATTTTTCGGGGTATTCTGGTTTAAAGGGGAGTGAAACTACATAACGACCTTCTTTATTACGGAATGTAGTAGCTTTGTACAAATTTTCGCAGTATGTGTCCTCCGGGGAGGGCGTTTTTCTCCTCGGGATGTCCTCTAATTCCCAAAACCGTTGAAGTTGATTATTCAGCTCTATTGTGTTAAAAAATGATAACACTGCCTTCTGGCACGGACTTGCAAGTACCTTTCCCGTTATTATCCAGCCGAAAACTGTCCTTTGTGCTAGCAGAGATTGATGTGTGTCTCTTTGGAGACCGTCTTGTAGTATTTTCGGGTAAACATCCGCACCGAGAAGTAATTCAACTTCAGCGCAAGTGGGGCGATAAGGATCTGCCAATTGTAAGTGGGAAAAATGGTCATTTTGTAATTCTGATGACGTGAAATAAGGGAGCTGTCCAGTAAGCCTATTTATGACTAAGGCATCGGAATAAGTTTCGAATGACTTATCAATTGGCGACCCAATTCTTATATGACAGCTTTGGGTTGAGGTGGCGGTCACGGTGTCGCTTAAACCGTGGACTTGAACTGTTGACTGTCGAGTAGGAAGGCCGAGATGCCTTTGTAATTTTTTGGAAATAAATGAGGTCTCTGAGGCGGAGTCGATTAGTGCGCGGACAGTGCACTTGAGGTCATTATTAAAAACGTCAACTAACGCTGTACCTAGAATAACTGATTGAGTAGTGGGTTCGAGTTGAGTGGAAAAGGATTGCAGCGTTCTACTTGCTGCCTGTGCCGATGTAGAGGGGGAGAAATCCAAATCTCGAGGGGGGTTATTGGTGCTACTAACTGGGGTATTTGTGACCGGAATAGTACTTGCGTTTCTTTGTTCAACTCGATGAAGCAACGTATGATGCTTTCCTTTACACACCCTGCAAACAAATTTGCTTGGGCATGTTTTCGCTCCATGAGTTCCCAAGCAGTTAGTGCACCTATTTTGCTTCTTCACCTCGGTATAGCGTTCGTCAATTGACATCTGTAGAAAAATTGAGCAAAATCTAAGGGGGTGATATTGGGTACACAAATCGCACTTGCCAAGCTTGTCATTGGAGACATTAGTCTGGTAGCTGTTAATCTTGGATCCTAATGAGTGGTTTGATTTATGAGATTTTGCCGATTGAGAAGGTTTTGGGGAATGTGAGCTTATAAATGTCGACCTAATATCTGCGACCGAGTCTAGAGTCTGGAATCTCGAGGACAAGAATTCATCCAGTGCTTTCCACGTTGGCAAGTCAGTAGAGCGCGGTAAAGACTGTTCCCATAAACTTAGTGTGGTTTCGGGCAGACAGGTGGAGCAAATATACACGAAAATGACATCCCAATTGTCGGCTTCTATCTGTAGCAAACGCAGATTCGTGATACAGTCGTTGATGGCACGCTGTAGCTGTCGCAGATCAGCACTCGTCTCCTTCACGATTGGTTGTAGATTGAACAGCAACTTTAACTGGGCATTTACTAATATGCGCTTATTTTCGTATCGATTAACCAAATTTTGCCAAGCCATGTTAAACCCATCGTTTGTCATAGGGCAAGTCTTCAACAGTTCGCGCGCCTCACCCTGCGTCTTTTTTACCAAATGACACATTTTTTCGACCGGTGATAGACGTTTATTGTTGCGGTAAAGAGCTGTGAACATATCACGGAAGGTGGGCCAAGATTGATAATCTCCATGAAAAATTTCGGTATCGCAAGGGGGCAATGAAATGTGAGGGGTTAGATCGACTGAGGTGTCGGTGGAGGGAGAAACCAATTTAGCCTTGGCTTGAAGATCTTCGTTGAGCTCGTGCATTCTCGCGACGACAGCGGTATATGCGCCAAAGGTGGCGTAATAACGTCCTTTGAGGGTGTCGTAATCGAGTTCATCTTTGATAGAATCGTATTGTTCCAGAACGGTTTCGTAAGATGACTCAAATCTGGACCAATGGATTTGGATCTGTTTCTCTTGTGTCTTCAAAGTGTGTCGCGAGTGCGATTCTACCGCGAGCCCATCAAAGTAGCTTTGAAATTCGACCACTTGATCCGAATAACGAACTAAGTTTTTTATAGCAGACATGGTTAAGGTGTGTATCGATAAGCGACTGGGGTATATGTAAAAGAAAATTTAAAGAAATTTTCAGTTGCGCTTCGGAAAAGGCGACTTGAGCAACGTTAAAAGCAAATTTAAAGAAATTTTTCAGTTGTGCTTCGTAAAGGCGACTTGGGCAATGTAAAAGAAAATTTAAAGAAATTTTCAGTTGTGCTTCGTAAGAGCGACTTGGGTATATGTAAAAGAAAATTTAAAGAAATTTTCAGTTGCGCTTCGTAAAACGACTTGGGTATATGTAAAAGAAAATTTAAAGAAATTTTCAGTTGTGCTTCGTAAGAGCGACTTGGGTATATGTAAAAGAAAATTTAAAGAAATTTTCAGTTGCGCTTCGTAAAGCGACTTGGGTATATGTAAAAGAAAATTTAAAGAAATTTTCAGTTGTGCTTCGTAAGAGCGACTTGGGTATATGTAAAAGAAAATTTAAAGAAATTTTCAGTTGCGCTTCGTAAAGCGACTTGGGTATATGTAAAAGAAAATTTAAAGAAATTTTCAGTTGTGCTTCGTAAGAGCGACTTGGGTATATGTAAAAAAAAATTTAAAGAAATTTTCAGTTGCGCTTCGTAAAGCGACTTGGGTATATGTAAAAGAAAATTTAAAGAAATTTTCAGTTGTGCTTCGTAAGAGCGACTTGGGTATATGTAAAAGAAAATTTAAAGAAATTTTCAGTTGCGCTTCGTAAAAGCGACTTGGGCAAAATTTAAAGAAAATTTAAAGAAATTTTCAGGTGCGCTTCGTAAAAGCGACTTGGGTATATGTAAAAGAAAATTTAAAGAAATTTTCAGTTGCTCTTCGTAAAAGCGACTTGGGAAAATTTAAAAGAAAATTTAAAGAAATTTTTAGTTGCGCTTCGTAACAAGCGACTTGGGTATAATTTAAGCTAATTTTATTTTGATTACTAAAATATTTTTATTTTTTGTGATAATTTTGTAACGACCCTCGAAGACATAGTATATAAAATCTTATTTACCTATCAGCTGTTGTCCCACTGACCTAGTTATTTTCTTTCATATATATAGGTTATATATAAATACGTACATATATATGTATAATATGTATGTGCCCTTTTTTCTTTTGGTATCTATAATGTGTATAAAAAAACAACGAGTTGATCGAGTAGAGACAAAAACAATTGAGAGAGAATAAGAAAGAGATTTGAAAAAAAAAACAAAACGGGAGAGAATTGAGAAATACGTGATGTAAAGAAGACACAATTATATGACGCTCACAAACAATGTGTATGGGGATTTACTGACTTTGACTCTTCAAAGTAAAATAAAAAATATGTAAGTTAATTGCATGTGTTGTATGTGTATATGTAAAGTTGCCTGGCTACGAAATAACTTTTGGTATTCGCTTGTTGTTTGCTTGGTATCAAACTTACAAAAAATGCCAATAGGTATTTCATATGCATGTATAAGACAAAATACAACAACAACAAGTACATATGCACTACGTTTCAATGCTGTGGTTGGTATTTTTTCTTATTGTGAGGCTACCGTTAGGTCTCTCGTTTAATAAAGTGTAGGGAATCGTTGGTACATAAGATGAGTAAATGAAAAATAGAACTCAAGAACACACAAAATATCATCAGAATACAGAAACAGTAAAAAGGCAGAGATAAATGTATGTATGTATGTAAATCTGCCTTGTTATGAAATAACTATGGTATTTGGTTTTTGTTTGTTTTGTATGAAACTTACAAAAAATGCCAATAGGTATTTCATATGTCTGTATAAGAAAATACAACAACAACATTAACAAGTATGCACTATGTTGATGCGGTATTTTGTATTTTTCTTTTTCAGACTACCGTTAGGTCTCTCGTTTTATAAAAATGCACAACAAGTAAACAACAAAATATTAAGATGCTGACGTTTTGTGGTTCCCTTTTTGTTGAAGCGTTAATTTACCGTATGATAAATAAGCGCAAATAAGGGACAACAAAATGTACACCTTACAACACGTTGTTGTTTTTGTTAAAACGGCAATTTTTATTTTTTGAAAGATTGACTATACATACTTACAATGGAACGGGATCAACAGACTAAGTGTACACACAATATGTTAGAAATGGTAAGGGGGGTAATCAAACAATTTTTTCGCGAAAAATTATAACCATATAGGTACAATATTTTTTTTTTTTTTTATTTTGCGGAAAAAAGGAAAATGGCTATAATTTGCGGGGGAATATTATAGGCCATATAAATACGCGGGAAGAAACGAAATAGTTATAATTTTTAAGGGGAATATTATAACCATATAATTTTTTCGCGAAAAAAAGGAAAATGGCTATAATTTGCGGAAGAATATTATAGGCCATATAAGATACGCGGGAAGGATCGAAATAGTTATAATTTTTGGGGAATATTATAACCATATAATTTTTTCGCGAACAAAAGGAAAATGGCTATAATTTGCGGAAGAATATTATAGGCCATATAAGATACGCGGGAAGGATCGAAATAGTTATAATTTTTTGGGGGGAATATTATAACCATATTTTTTTTTGCGCGAAAGAAAGGAAAATGGCTATAATTTGCGGGGGAATATTAAAGCCATATGAATACGCATTTAAAAACAATATAGCTATAATATTGGTTATAAAACCATAATTTGTGTTGGGATTAATATTTTGTTTAGGGGTTATGCCGGGTTATGGATGGCCCGGTATGAGTTAATACCTAATGGTTAGGTGAGGGAGGGGAGTCTCTGGGTTATGGATGACCCAGGATCCGGTTCGAAGGACCAAAATGTATGGGTACACGGGTTTATAGTTATGTAAATGTAAGATAAGAGGGGGTAACTTACGGTTTTGATGTGGACTGTGGGATGAGATGAGGATGGGCTACCTTATTCCTTGGGTGATGTGAATGAAGGTGATGTTGAGAATGAAATGATGTCTTCGGTCCACCTGTTGTTGATACTTCCTCTTTTTATTTCGTCATACGAATGCGCTCTACACAATTGTTGTCAAAAATATTGTTGCTAATAATTGGCCACTCTTATAAGTCTCGGTTAGTATCTGTATTTATTACATTTACACTTTATCATTTGGTTTACTCACAGAAAAAAACACAGTTTTAATTTAATTTTGTATGAAAATTAATACTTTTATTTTATTCTTAGGTAGATCTTTTATTTATAAATTATTTTCTTTATTTTTATTGTTTTAGACTTAGTTTTCTATGGATGTCACTTTTATTTATTTTTAATTTAGTTAATACACTTTTAATTTCGTTTACTTTGTCTGATAATGAGGTGCGCTTGCCTTGACTGTTTTACGGAGAATGAGTGTGGTTTTAAAAAACCACCACCACAATTGTCTGTCGGTATGAGAAACAGAAAGACAAAAGCAACGAGTAACACTGCAGTTGCAGTGTTACCGTACGATAAAAATTACTTCCCTTGCTTATAGGGTTTTCGTGCCTAAACAAGTGTTCATTATTATTCTTCTAGGATGTTTGGAATAATAATTAATAAGTCTGCCAGAAGCTACAGCTTTTTGGTACCAGTTTATCTTAATTATATTACCATCCCTGATGACTAGCGAATCTAAATATGGTAATTTGTTGTCCATTTCTCTCTCTAACGTAAACTGTATCTGTCTGTTAAATGATTTCAATGTCTTCAAAGTATTCCCAACTTGATTCGTTTTTAAAATTCTAAATAGGTCGTCTACATATTTCGTCATCATTCTTGGCCTCATCTCTATTTTATTAAGAGTTGTGTCTAATAAATCTTTCATAACAATATCCGCAATAATTGGAGAAATGGGAGATCCCATTGGCATACCTTTGTTCTGTGTGTAAGAAATTGTCCTTAAATTTGAAGTATCTACAATCTATTATGCAAATCTTTAAAATATTCATGAACAAATCTTTAGGTATTCTAGTATGTTCTTCTAACATAAACCATTTTTGCTCAATAATCTGAACAGCCAGATTAACGGGAATGCTGGGAAATAGTGAAATCACATCAAATGATACTAGTATTTCATCGTTGTCTATTAATGTATTATCCATCTTACTTTTAAATTGTATCGCGTCCTTTACATTGTATGTAGAGTTGTTTGTCAAGTTATTAAAAATGTCAGTTATATATTTGCTTAGTCCGTAAGATGGTGAGTTAATCGATGAGCATATTAGTCGTAATGACATGTCGTCTTTATGAATTTTTGGAAGACCATATATAGCAATTCTGGTTGTCAGTTTATTTTTGTCAAATATGGTAATTAAATTTAAATTATATAGTCTGTCAACAATAATATTGTTGACATCCTACTTAACGTAGGATTTTTCTTCAATCGTCTATATGTACACATATCTTTAAGAATGTCTTTCATCTTTGTTTCATAGTCCTTTTTTATCATTGCCACAGTTTTATTTCCTTTATCCGAGTTCGTAATGATTCAGCCCTACTCTGAGTTTCGATTACGTCTCCGCATTCAGTTACGCTACGATCGAAAATTGGTATTCCAAACAAAAACTGAATCGAAAAACAAAAAGAAGACAACAATGTTTACAAAACCAATTTGTTACTATGAAATGTGGAATAGAAACAAAGAAATGAGCAAGTTTGTTACGTCACAACAAACAATAAAAATAGGAAAATAAAAGAAATTGTGCGATTAATAAGGAGAAATAATGAAAATAAAATAATACAAAAGACTTGTGAATTAATAATAATAAAAATACTATCATTTTTGTTTGCAAAATATTTAAGTGTTAAGACTCCTGTCAAGCCGGAGGTGGTATTTTTAATTTTTGTATTTGAAGGAGAAATGGAATCCATAGCAGTGGCTTTATTGGTGAAAGAGGAGAACAGCGTGACTCAGAACACAGAGGTAAGGCTTGAAAAGAAAATACCTGAACTTCCTCCTTGGAACGTTTATGGTAGCCGCAAGAAATATCGTGTTTTGTTGACATTAAACCTGCCAGCTTTTCGTATTGGTCTGATGTCGTTGTTTTTGACCTGGAAAAATAAATAAATAAGCTGCTTTCCTGTTTGTAGTGACAGTAATTCAAAACTCCTTCGTTCTACCATTACACATTTGTTTAACCATGTTCTTTGTTGCTGCATATCACCTCTTGATTGGCCGTACAACAAAAAATTATATAAATCACTTTTTAAACATTTTATACTTACATTTTTATTTATTTATTCATTTATTTGTAATATTAAGCCTTCTCGGCCAAAATAAAAATATATTACATAGTAATAAAAAACTACCTGAAATTTTAATTAAATTAATCACTTTTTAAGTTTATAAAAAGAGCAATCGAAAAAATTCCGTTGCTAAAATATAAGCGTAGAAAAACGTAACTACGATCGTAATACAGAATACCAACAATCGAAAGAAACGTAGCGGAATCGAAACTCTGAATACCAAATTTGCCAAACGGAGAAAATTTCGATTCGAATCGAAACTCAGAATAGGAGTGATTATGTCTTCATTTTCACCAACAATTTCTTCGTTCGTCCCACTGTGGTTAATATGAATTTGTCTCTTACATTTGGCTTTGATTTCTTCATGTGGTCCTCGATTAATGTTACAAATTTGGTTCTCGATATTTCTTGTTGTTCTTTATTCTCAATCGTCTGTATACATTGTTTTTCATCGGTTATACATTTGAATAATGGGAATGTTTCTCTTTCATTCGGTAATGCAAATTTTGAGCTAAGTGACAATAACCATTGTATGTCGGTCGGGATCTGCTTTGTTCACAAACCAATCATTATTGTATTGCATTTCAATTCTCTTTGTGTCATTTTTCAATCTCATATTTATGTATAAGTCTTTTATCGTTGTTGTTCTTAATATTATTATAAATGATCTTCTCACTTCATGTGATTTCACTATTTCCCAGCATTACCGTTAACCTGGCTGTTCAGATTATTGAGAAAAAATGGTTTATGTTAGAAGAACATACCATATTTTAAAGTTTTGCATAATAGATTGTAGATGTTTCAAATTTAAGGACAATTTCTTACACACAGAACAAAGGTATGCCAATGGGATCTCCCATTTCTCCAATTATTGCGGATATTGTTATGGAAGATTTATTAGACACAATTCTTAATAAAATGGAAATGAGACCAAGAATGATGACGAAATATGTAGACGACCTATTTAGAATTTTAAAAACGAATCAAGTTGAGAATACTTTGAAGACATTGAAATCATTGAACAGACAGATACAGTTTACATTAGAGAGAGAAATGGACAACAAATTACCATATTTAGATTCCCTAGTCATCAGGGATGGTAATATAATTAAGATAAACTGGTACCAAAAACCTGTATCTTCTGGCAGACTTATTAATTATTATTCCAAACATCCTAGAAGAATAATAATGAACACTGCTATAAACTTTATCACCAGAGTGCTAGGTACGAAGAAAATAAAAATTAGACATATTTTACACAAGAATATAACAATAGACAATTTGATAAAATATACAATAAATAAGAAAAAATCTGACAATATGATAGAAACGCAGCCACCTAAAATTTACAGATCTATTGAATATATACCTGGATTATCAGAAAGGATGAAGTACTCTGATATACATATATGACAAAGAAAAATACATATTGGCAATGAAAACGAGTAATACGACGGCAAAATTATTCAACAACATGAAATCAAAATTGGACAAACTAGAAAAATTAAATCTAGTATACCAAATAAAATGTGACAGCGACGATACTGATATATGTCCAAAAACAGCAATTGCTGCCCATTGTGCAACAACTGGACATCGACCAAAATTTGATAATGTAAGAGTAATTGTTGAAGAGAATAATACTAGTAAACGATATATGCAAGATATGTTACATATAATTAATACTCCAATAGATAAGAGAATGAACTACAAAACAAATACTGATAATTGCGCTCACATATATAAACATACAATAAACAAATACAAAAATAATAATACATAAACAAAAAAGCTAACAGTCAGTGAAAGAAACTTAAGACAATAACATCGGATAACACTGTATTAAACATCGTAAGTAAATTGTTTGTTAATATAATTTTAAGAAAATTGTTACAATTATAATAATTATGTTTTTTAGATTATATTTTTCCCTGAAGATGATCAACAAACAAAGTTGGTCGAAATATTGGAAATAAATAAAATATAATAAAAATTAAAAACGAACAAGAGTTTTTATATTTTCAATAAATGAGACCTCAAGCCGAACTAATAAAATAAAAAGATTTTTTAACAATATAAAAGGTCTACATAGCACATAAAAAACAATCATAATTAAAAACTATTAAATACATTTGTAATATATCAATAGATTATACAGAAGAATGCTTGCTAAAATAAAAACCGACCTTTTTTATATACGAGTACACATATTATTTTCAACATGCGATGCACACACAATAATAGAAGACGCATATCAATAATCCAAACGCGCATGAGCGATACGGGTTTGGAGTATATGAAATTAATTTTAATATTATTAAAGGCTTTGGTTCTCACAAAGAGTATGTGCCACAAAGTGTTTCCCAATTTTTACGAAACAATTCTATAAGCCAAGCTGAAGGTAATCAGCCATCGGGGCGAGTGGAAGATAAGACTAGTTTAATTAAAATTGCTTCGTGTAAATTGGGGCATTGTCAAGTAGTTTTAGGTATTTGAATACATTTACACAGGCCTGTAGTATATAAAACCATATATGTACATACATTTTATAAGAGATGAAATCTTAAAATCGTTTATTAGTGTTATACATATATTGTATTATTTTCTTACAAAAAAAAAAAAACATAAAATTATTTCATGTTTAATAAAAAAAAACACATAAAAAATATTTCGTTCTATTCTACATCTGTGGAAGTTGCTCAATTGGAGTAGTAAATTTAAAGTCTTCTGGGAACAATTTAGCTGCTTCTGGGTACATAAGCTTATACGATTGTCTTATTGTGACATCAGCAACACCAGCAATATCTCCAATTTCTTTTTGACTACGCTTGTGCTCCGAAGCCTATAATAAAAGATTTTTTAAATAGAATTTTGTAAAATTTGATGATTGGTAAAGTAAATTTTAACAAAAATAAATCGAGTTTTATTTAATTTTTATTATTATTATCTACACGTCTAAGTAAACGAAACTTATTTAAAGCCGGACCATTGAATATTTATCCAGTGTTTATGGTGATTGTACTTCTGTCAAATATTTTTATATATTTAAAGAGGTATGTAGTAGATATGTGCAAAATGTTTTTGTCGTGCATTTTAAAAACTAAACGAAATTTAATTTTAACCATACACATTTTTTTTCTCATTTACACACACTATTTGTTTGGGCTGCATTTATCTGAGATTAGCTCTGTCGCTTATTGTGAGAATTGTTCATGCGAAAAACAAGTTTGAGTGTTCATAGTGGATGCGAGAATCAGCGCTGATATTTTATTTGTGTTTTGTGTACATTCATTTTATTTTATTTTTTAATTTTTATTTTCTTTTTCATTTTTATTACTTTACTTTATTATGTTTTCCAAACAAGTTGAAATCATAACAACATAACATAAATAATATTATCGGCGCTGAAAAACGCTTTGAAACTGTTTTCTCGCCTTCAATCAGCTTTGCGCTCTGACCACAACACAAAACAAAACACATCGTTCTGCAAAAAAAAAAAGTAAAAACAAAAATTTTTAAAGAAATTATTTTAAATTAAAAATGGATCCAGTTATGTTTTTTTACTGATCGTCTTTTGATTCTGACGAGATTGAAAACATGAATGACATAAGGAAACAAATAAGAAACACCTCCGACCCTTAAGATTGACAAACAATGAGTAAGTATAAATAAGCACATACATATGTACATACATATGTATTAATGTATGTAGTATGTACATATGTGTTTTTCTAGACTCAAAAGACGTTTTAGGCTCACAAATCAATCATAGGTAAAATTTATTTTTGATATTTTTGACCTAAAAGTAATAAAATGATTAATATTATGATATTTTTTAAAGTAAGTAACAAATTTTTTACTAACATTTTTTTTCTTCTGTTTGCTAAAAAAAAACATTATTTCGAATGCTTATTTGCTTACGAGTAAAAACTCGCAAGGTTGCGTTCAAATGATCATTCGTTATCGAATGCCATCATTAGAAATTTCGATACATTTTATTCGCTACCGAATTAGGGAATCCCAAATGTTAAAAAATTCGAACGTTCGAATAAAAATTTATTCGCATACGAATGTGAGAATTAGCCCCCAGCTCGGCGCCCACTATAACCGCTTTGCGCTTGTTTGTACTAATTTGTCTAGAACCAGTTTTCTCGCATTCTCGCGTCAACCAGCTCTGCTCGGCAACACAAGCTGCTACTCTGTACATACCCTAAGTAAATATTTACTTTTTATCAGGGTTTAATATTTAGTAAAATATTTTTTCCAACTGACTATTAACTGCGCAATAAATATGTATGTACCACTTCCATATTTATATCTAAAAATACTAAAAATATACAAACAATTAACCAACGAAATATATGCACTAGCTTCATGGTAGAAATATTTCTAGTAGTAATTCTAAAAATATTTTGCCATACAAAATATTTCTAGTAGCAACCAGATCACAATATGAAAATTTTTCATTTGCAATATATTTACTACTATGTAAAAAACACACGCATACTTTTTATAGTTTACTACCGAACCATAAACCATGCAAAGAAATAGTAACTTGAAAAACCTCTAACAGCCAGCAATATGCGAAATCGAAAAAATAAACTTAACAACTATGGCACATGAAAAACAAAAACTGGCAAACATACGAAGTTGAAATATGTAAAAAACGAAATTGTCCGCAGTTGAAAATGTTAAAAACGAAAATGTGCATATATAAGATTTCTTCGCAGCATAAATAAACTATTTTCGTCGCATATGTGGACTAATTACACCGCATATATGCAATGTGCAGAAATTTGAGTGTATAAAATAATAATTTGTATAGAATTGTGTGTTATTAAGATAAGGAATTGAAGTACATGATGCCTTTTCAAGGTAATGATTTGTTTTTGTTTTTTTTTTTTTTGTAAATTCAGTACATGATTTTTAATAATGATTCTGATTAATTATTTATTGAGTCTTCAAATCCATTGTGCTATTTGTAATAGGAATTCAGAAAATTTTAAAATAAAGATGTAACTAAGAAATTAAAAAGTTGTGGGCGTACGTACATATGTAATTATGCGGTATGAATGTAATAATAACAACAAAAACAAGAATGGTACAGAAAGAATGCAAATTCATCAACATTTATGAGGACATTTATTTTCAAAATTATAGAAAATTAAGAAAAAAATGTACCTCTGCGATGGTAGTCATCTTGTCGCGATGCAGAGGCTTAAGCGCTATGATATGTGTTTGCCATGCTGGAGGGAACAGTTTAACTTGAGTTGGCTGTTTATGGTAGGGTCACCCATTCCAGAAGGGCACACATTGAACGCGATACTAAGAACTACCCTCCCCATTCGGCTGTTAGCGTCTGTTTCCCTGTGGGCCGGCTATCAGTCGTTCCATCAACTTTATTTCCCCTCAACGGAGGGATGGTTGATGGAACATAGGTCCGATTGACTCTGTTCTCAGGTCACAAATCAGTCCGTCCGAAATCCACCAGTGTATGTTCCCATATTGGGCGGCTGGTGGTCTGCGTCTGTGTTTCCCCTGTGGGGCGGCAGTTTTTCAACACCTGGCAGGCAGGTATAAAATGCATCTTTTTTGTCTGAAAGGACCATGAAAGGTAAGAAACAATCATGCCCCTTGTACTCGGTCCGGGGCTTCATAATCTCCGGGGACCCTACTCCCACAGCGATGGTATCGGGCTGTGGTGAGTCGAATGCTACTGCTACCCAGGCTAGTCAGGTGACTACACCGGGCCAGGCTAGTCTGCAAGCTACTGGTGTCACAGGAAGCCAATCTGGCACACCAGGTTGGTGGAATGTAAGAAGAAAACAATTATGACGCGTGGTTGTCATGTTAGTGGCGAGATGCCTTTGGATTTCTCTCCAAGCACCTCTAAAGCCGCTCAAGTCCGTGCCGTAAAAGCGGTGAAACCCCTTGCTTCGGGTACTAATGTGAAGGAAGCGACTAAGTCGCCCCAAACAATAGTTTCCTAGGTGCCCCCTGTGCAGACGGGGGCAGTGATGGAACCCTCCTGTCCTGACGCTGCACCACCCTCTGCCAACCCCCAAAACCCTCGGCACAAAAATCCTGCTCGACGGGCTGCAACCACGAGGCGCTCCGCCTTGAGATTTATTGAATCTTTGGGTCATAAAAAACCTGAGGAACTCACTCCGGAGCAAATCGCTTTTCTTAAATGGGCCAAAGCCCATTTGGTCTGCAAAACGCACCTCTTCCTGCTGAAGATACAGCAGTGCCTAAAGGGCAGCGTTCAGAGGAGGAAACAGCAGTCAAAAGCCAGCAACCTGGAACCAAACGCTCCAAACATATGCCGAAGTCTCTAACCAGATCCTTCATTGTTAAAGACAATCTCATGCGGGCTGTTATTGACAGAAGCAATAATGATGGATCCATATCTCAATCCAATTGGGATATGGCAAAACAAAAACTGGTGGGTGTGTTTTGGAAGGTTTTCAAAGAAAACCCAGGCACTCCTCCTCAATGCGATGACGCTGGTTGGCACCAGGGTCACGTCAAACTTATGTCTTGTGCAGATGAACGCTCAGCGTTGCTACTCAAGATTGCCATTGCATTGCTAGGGGAGGTATGGCCGGGATCTAGGCTGGAGGTGGTATCCATTAGTGAGATACCTCGAAGGCCTAGATCTATAGCAAAGATTCCTGCTGAGTCATCCAAACCGGAGGAGATCTTAGAGATCATTCAGTGCTGTAACCCTCAACTACCTACCAGCGACTGGAAAGTAGTGAAGGTTACAGAGGCTGAAGGATCTTCGAGAAAGGCAATCGTTGTCCTGAATAAGGACTCCTTGGAAGCGCTTAGAAAGACACGAGGGAAGGTGTACTATAGTTTTGGTACCATCAATCTTCGTGTCTATCGAAGCGACAACAAGGACGATGCCGCTCCTGGCAGCGATGTCAAACTCATGTCCATTAAGGACATGGAAAGTAACGATGCCATCGCTCCAGATGAAACTGACGACGCCCACTCTGTCACAGACATAGTGGGTGCCTTCTTTGAACATCTGGACGGGGTGGTTGACGAGGACGCCCTTCTGAACTCTGATCAGGAGGACGTCAACGTCACCGTTATAAAAATGGAAGATGGTGAGGTTGACTCAAATCAATCTTCACCACTCTAAAGCAGCTTTCGCTCCACTGCTCCTCCGAATGACTCAAAGAGCGGAGGAGTTTATAATGATCCAAGAACCATTGATCCACAAGGATCGGGTTTGCGGACTGAGAGGATATAGGCTTCTCCACACCAAATGCTCAGGTAAAATAAGATCCTGTATTCTGGCCAAAAGCTCTATGAAAATCTTCATTCTATCTGATTACAGTGATGAAGACACAGTTACAGCCTCCTGGAAACTAGGGATGGTGATGTTATATAGCTGATATCAAGCTACATGGCTCACGACCATGGGGATAATCCTCCCAATGGCAAGCTAAGAAGTGCGGTACGGAAGGCGAACGAATCCAGAATACCGGTGATAATTTGCACGGATGCTAACTCGCACCACATAATATGGGGTAGTAGTGATACCAACCGCAGAGGTGAGAATCTTTTCAACTTTATACTCAAAAGTAGTCTAGAACTAGTTAATAGAGGTTCAGAACCTGCTTTTATTGTAGCCAATAGAAGAGAGGTTCTTAACTTGACACTTGTGAGTGCTTTGCATAGAAGCATGATCTCTGACTGGACTGTCTCTAAAGACTGCTCCTTATCGGATCATCAGTACATTGATTTCACTA
The DNA here is from genome assembly GCA_950370525.1 of Bellardia bayeri. Classification (NCBI taxonomy): domain Eukaryota; kingdom Metazoa; phylum Arthropoda; class Insecta; order Diptera; family Calliphoridae; genus Bellardia; species Bellardia bayeri. The sequence continues at coordinate 48,416,178 of OX493265.1, read as the reverse complement.
TTACTGATGTACAGATTCCAAGCGGGAATATAATTCAGAATCGTAGAAGGACTGATTGGGCATTACAACATAATGCTCTTGCACAATCGCTGTCCAATCCTATGACCATTGAAAGAGTTAATGATATTGAGAATGCTGTGAACCTTCTAACTGAGTCATTTAGCTTTGCTACGAATCTGGCCTGTAGGCCTACTCTATCCAGAGGCAAGAACAAGCCTCCTTGGTGGAATCCTCACATAGCGCATGCAAGAAGTATATGTCGTAAACTGTTTAATGAGGCGAAACGTATGGGCACATGAGCAGCCTACAAAGCCTCATTAAATCACTTTAAGAACCTAATAAGGAATGCGAAAAGGAAAGCTTGGAGGGACTTCTGCGATGGTGTGGAAGGCTCATCCGAAACAAATAGACTTCGCAAAATTTTATCAACCTCACCGGTTGTACCAAGCTATATTCAGAAGCCGTGTGGTAACTGGACCTTGAATAGTAAAGAGACTCTTGATGTATCACTTGATACTCATTTTCCAGGCTGTGCTTCGGTCAATGACCTTAATCCGGTAGTTTTCAGTAAGAGCAATAGCCCTCAAAGTGATTCACTTCCGATAAATTGTGAAAGGATACGATGGGCGATTAGAAGCTTTGGTCCTTTTAAGTCACCGGGACCAGATGGTATTATTCCAGCAGACCTTCAGAAAAATGAGGATATTGTGATTCCTTGGCTCATTAATATATACAATGAATGTATTACTAGAATATATGTACCATCACTGTGGACTAAATGTAAGGTTGTGTTCATCCCTAAAGGAGGTAAAACAACGCACACTAAGCCTAAGGACTATAGACCAATTAGTTTATCGTCTTTCTTGCTCAAGACTCTGGAAAGGGTCATTGACATTCACTTGAGAATGACTCTTCCCACTGAGCTAATTTCGTCGAGTAAGCATGCATATACCAAAGGTAAGTCTGTGGAAACTGCTCTACACTCACTGGTAGGCTCCATTCAGGAGTCGCTAGTACACAAGGAATACTCTCTGGTTGCCTTTCTAGACATAGAAGGGGCCTTCAACAACGTCCCTCCTGGTTGAGATGGACAGTAGGAGAATAAAGACAGTTGCGTATGCGGACGATTTTGCGGTTTTAATATCCGTTAAATATCTTGATACAATATATAGATGTATGGAGTCAGCACTCAGTACACTGAACAGCTGGAGCATATCATGTGGACTAAGTGTGAACCCTCTTAAAACGGAACTAGTACTTTTCACAAGGAGGTATAAGATTAACAATTTCATTCCGCCGAAACTGAATGGTATTAGACTAAAGACTGCGGAAAGTGCAAAATACCTCGGCATCATTCTAGATAGAAAACTATCCTGGACGTTGAACATACAGAACAGGATTAATAAGGCCTATGTGGACATATCTTCATGCAGAAAGGCAATTGGGACCAACTGGGGCATTAACTCCAAAAATATCAATTGGATCGTGAACGCTGTAGTAAAGCCCATTCTTTTTTAAGGGGTACTGGTGTGGTGGCATGCACTTGAGAATTCCTTACAGAGACATGCGGTTGAACGTGTACTAAGGAATTGTGCCATCCTGATTACGGGCGCGGTAAGAACAACGCCAACAAAGACACTGTTTACTATGCTGAACTGGCTACCAGTGGATCTGATGGCAACTCAACTGGCTCTCAACTCTGCTATGAGGCTTAAAGCTGGCTACTCATGGATTCAAAGAAACCAGGGTCACTCTGTTATACCAAGACACTGTGAGGATGCTCATAGTAATGTCGACTACTGCATACCGAAACCATCTTTCGATCTGTTATTCTCCACATGGGTAGATGGGCTCTATATCCCCAATGAAGCAATAAGGATTTTTACTGACGGCTCAAAGAGGGGAAATAGAGTCGGTGGTGGATTCTCTTTTGAGGAATTTGGGATCGAATCCTACTTTAGGCTTCCTGATTTCCGTTCTGTTCTTCAAGCAGAGATCTCTGCCATAGAGCGAGCTGCAAACTGGCTGAGGTATTATCGAGTATCTGGAGATATATGGTGCATTTCATGTCAAGTGACCCAATTTTAAAATCGATGTCTTCCGATTTGGATGAAATTTGCACCAAGGTTAGTACTATTGGATAGTAGGCCAGACACAAATTTTTAGCTCTATCATTCAAGAACTGCCGGAGTTAGAGGGGGTCAAAGTTGGACATTTTGGTCATGCAGGGTTTTTTTTAAATGAGTATAACTTTTCACCTATTAGTCCTAGCAAAAATTGTCCAAAGGACTTTAGATAGCTATTTCTTCAATCATTCCAAAAATATTTTTTTTTAATTTTTTTTTTTAAATTTATTTTTTTTTTAATTTTTTTTCAATTTCGGCCCTTTTTTTCTCAAAAGAAAGCTTATGCAATTTACTTTAAGGCCCATATAGTCCCATAATGGGATGCGAGTGGGATATCTATCAAAAAAATTATTTTTTAACTCAAGAATAGGATTTTTCAACATTTGGCGCATGTATAATTTTCATTTTCCCCCATTTTTTTTATTTTTTTTTACAAAATGGAGTTTTTTTTTTATTTTTCCTCAAAAGTAACTTTATACCATTTCCTTTAAGAGCTTTGTGGTCACTTAATGGGATGTAACTGGGGTATCTATAAAAAAATTTGCAACTTAAAGAAGAAATTATTTAAATTTTTACCATATGCACTATTTTCATTTTTTTTCCTATTTGTGTGTAAGTTTTATTAAAATGATAAAAATAAAAACTCCAATAATAGCCTAGAAACGCCCGTGAAATGGTGCTGTGTGAGACCAACCGCTATTAATTTCTACCTGCAATTTTCTAAGTCACACATCTTTTCATTGAGGCTTTTTGTCAATTCTATAGGTAGGTTAGAGCGCACGTAATATTGAATGCAATTTTTATTATCAAAGCAACAGGTACCCCTGAGACCCTTTTTGAATCACGTAGGTAGAAGTTAACAGGTACTTTATTATAATGCTACCTGATTTGTACTTTGTTATTTTGCCATTATACATAGGCCCTAATAAAGGATTTTAGACTCTTTCATAAAAACGTACTACCTAAATGATCTTAAAAAAGTATTTATTTTCATTCTAAGGACATTCGGAAATTAGTTTTTTACAAACAGTGTTAAAGTTTGGACGTGCGTTATTTACTAATTACTTACATAATTAATCCTTACAATGGCTTCCTCTTCCAAAAAGGAAATGATTACTTCTTTTTGTTGTAATCCCTTAAACAAAAAGAAGCATAGATCATCAGATATGCGATATATTTCCGACAACTTATTGAAAAAATTCCCAACGCTTTCAAAACGTTTGCTAATTTGTGGATCGTGCAGGAAAATGATGGGAAAGTTGGACACATTACCGGTTATTCCAGATGAGAACAAAATCAATTTTGAAAATGATGACAGTTCTGCAGGAGATGATGGTTGTTCTAACTTCTCAGACAAACTTATAAGACCTAATAATGAGTGCCAAAATCGACATCATAAGGATGCAGTAGAAGTTTTTGAACAAATAAAAAAGAAGTACAAATCGTCACAGAGTACATCTGAAAGAATTCAACTTCTTACTCTTGTCCCATCGTCATGGAGTTGTTCAAAAATAATGACCGAGTTTGGAACGTCTCAACGAAAAGCAAGAATTGTTAAAAACTTGGTTGCTGAGCATGGGATTCACACACTTCCAAACGAGAAGAAGGGAAAACCTTTAGCGTGCGAAACTGAAACTGGGTGTCTGTTCGAATCGATGGCCAGAAAGTCCAAATGTAGAAGAGGATGGTTCTATGTAACCTGAACGAGTTATATGCAACATTTCAATCTGAACACAAGGACGTCAAAATTGGATTTACAAAATTTAACCAACTGAGGCCAAAGCATTGCGTTTTGGAAGGAAGCAGCGGAACACACACAGTATGCGTTTGCATTTACCATGAAAATGTTAAACTAATGTTGAAGGAAATCAACTTAAAGTATTTGACAGATGATTCCTCAGAAGATTTGCACGATTACCGTGATTGCCTTAAATTAACTATGTGTCCTTATGTAACAACTTGTTGTCACTTGGCCGAATGTTCAAATTGCCCGAATACCACATTCATTAAGGAGAATTTAATGAACTCTTTTGATCGAGCATGTATTGATGAGATACAATTTGAATCTTGGCTTCAGACTGAAAGATGTACCTTAAAAACAGTAATTTTAAATGTGGATGATTTTGTGGAAGAAATATGCAAAGGTTTACTACATTTGAAAACCCATGACTTTTTAGTCAAACAGCAAAGGTCATTTGTGAATGATTTGAAGACAAATTTGAAGTCTGGTGAATTCGTGATTTCATATGATTTCGCAGAGAACTATAAATATATTATTCAGGATGCCATACAAGGATTCCACTTCAATAATGATCAAGCAACTATATTCACAGTTGTTATTTACTACATAGAAGATGAAAAACTGGAACACAAAAGTATGGCAATCATATCCGATGATTTAAAACATGATACCGCTACAATTTATGAATACCAGAAGATAATTCTAAATTATCTAAAATCTAAATTTATAGTGGAGAAGGTATACTACGTTTCGGATGGAGCTCGTCAACATTTTAAAAACAAAAATAGCTTCGCAAATCTTATAGCTCACGAAAAAGATTTTGGAATTCCAGCTGAATGGCATTTTCATCCAACTGCACATGGCAAAGGAGCAAATATCAAAAGAAATGCAGCGAGGTATAGCCTGCAGTGCTCTCATCAAGATCGCATCTTAGATGCGAACGCTTTATTCCGATGGGCAAAGAAGCATTGTAAAGAAACTGAAGTAGTTTTTAGTAGCAAAGCTGATCATGAGGTAACATTAAAAACATTGAAGTGCAGATTCGACGCTGCTGTAACAATTGATGGCACATCTCAATACCATGCTTTTATACCACTTATCGATGGAAGACTCCAGTTGAAAAAGTTTTCGGCATCTACTCAATGCGATTTCTTTCCTAAGCCAAAAAAGACAGCATCAGCAAAATCAGCAGCTGAACCTAGTAACTCCAAGAAAGGATTGGCAAAAAAATCTAAAAATAAAGGCAATAAATAAGAAGGAAGAAAGATTGGTAATTTCAAAATTTATATACTAATTTTATTAAATTATTTATTATTATTATTGTAATTTAGTATTATAAGTAATAAATAGGAAATAAAATGCAAATAGTGCATATGGTAAAAATTTCTTCTTTGAGTTGCAATTTTTTTATAGATACCCCACTTACATCCCATTAAGTGACCACAAAGCTCTTAAAGGAAATGGTATAAAGTTTCTTTTGAGGAAAAATAAAAAAAAACTCCATTTTGAAAAAAAATGGGGGAAAATGAAAATTATACATGCGCCAAATGTTGAAAAATCCTATTCTTGAGTTAAAAAATAATTTATTTGATAGATATCCCACTCGCATCCCATTATGGGACTATATGGGCTTTAAAGTAAATTGTATAAGCTTTCTTTTGAGAAAAAAAGGGCCGAAATTGAAAAAAAATTAAAAAAAAAATAAATTTAAAAAAAAATTAAAAAAAAAATTTTTTAAAAATTAAAAAAAAAATATTTTTGGAATGATTGAAGAAATAGCTATCTAAAGTCCTTTGGACAATTTTTGCTAGGACCAATAGGTGAAAAGTTACACTCATTTAAAAAAAACCCTGCATGACCAAAATGTCCAACTTTGACCCCCTCTAACTCCGGCAGTTCTTGAATGATAGAGCTAAAAATTTGTGTCTGGCCTACTATCCAATAGTACTAACCTTGGTGCAAATTTCATCCAAATCGGAAGACATCGATTTTAAAATTGGGTCACTTGACATGAAATGCACCATATGTATATTTACCGATAGCAAGGCCGCCGTAAATAACATTGCAGGTGTCTACCTGACATCTAGGTTAACCACAGAATGCCGGGTATTTTTGAACGAGATAGCGGAACATCCGAGGATAACGCTAATATGGGTCTCTGGACATAGCTCAATTCGGGGTAACTATATTGCTGATAATTTAGCCAAGAAGGATACAACGCTGGCTGATGAGGAGATTGACCCCTTCGTTTGGCATTAACATTAAAGGTCTGAAATTACTTGTTCAGAGTAAAATGTTCACGCTTGCTCAGGTAAGGTAGACGAATGAGATCACCTGCTCTATTGCACGGTCAACATGGCCCTTATTCGATGTGGGAAGGACGAATTCATTACTTGGTTTTCGCCGCGACCTAATTAGGCTTATTGTCTCTCTACTTACAGGTCACTGTACTTTTGGGACACACGCCAAAAGACTCGGTCTACAACATAACGACTTTTGTAGAAGTTGTCATAATGAGGAGGAAGAGGAATCAATTACCCACTTCCTCTGCGAATGCCCGGCCCAACAAGATGGACCCAAGTGAGCTGTTCTCAAGAACGGCTGCCCATGCAACCTAACCTAAGAAAAAAATGTAACAAAAAAACAGTAAGTTGCTGAAAACGAAATTTTTCAATGAAAAAATTTTACTTTTAGACACATTGTGTGCATATGTATGTATAGGTAGTGTTTCAAAAGAAAGGCAACAACAACTCAGAAGAAGTTTTTAATAATAACATGCATTCATATTGATTTCATTGTTTGTACTTGTTTGTATTATGAATGAAATGAATAATAGCACGTGATAGTACAAATGATCGACTTCTGCTCATAAAAAATTCTGTGTTTCTTAATTCGAATTCTAATATGTGTAACAGGTAAACAAAAAAAATAAGCAGCAGAGAAAAAAATGTGCAGCGAAAAATCTAATGTGCAAAATAGAAATAAAAAAAAGGCTTGAGTAAAAAAGACAACAAAGGGATGAATTGCAAGATAGAAAATGCAACAATAAGTTATGAATACAACAGCGTAATTATGAAATAAAATTGTTATATCTGTGCATGCAACAAGAACTGCAAAATGGAAAATCCATAACAACAAAATATGAACACAACTACGCACAGGTTGAGCAACTCCTTTAACGAAAAGAAACAAATACATAAGACAAAGATGATCGTGTAGGATTTTGTAGATGGAGGGCAACAAATGAGATCTGCTCCTGGAGCACATAAATGAAAGAAAAGAAAAAAATAAAGTAAAGAATGATCTAAAATCTAGGTAAATGAAATTTTTTTTACTGTTTGTTCAGGACAGTTGCAAGCAAATTTGTCTTTCGCTCCGAAAATGCTCTTTTGTTAGACTCTTTTCTGACTCCTTTTTTCGGAGCGCTCCGAAAATGCTCATTTGTTGGACTCTTTTCTGACACCTATTTCGGAGAGAGTAGTAAATATTCGCATTGTTAAACAGAGTTTTATTATGTGCATATCACATCTCAACACTCATTCTCAATGCCAATATTTATATTCCAATACAATATAAATAAATAAGAATTACATAACTAAACCCAGGAGTTTAGAAAAACGTTCATGATTAACCTTCTGCAGATTCTTGGTTAATACAACAGCAATCATATCCTTAGTATTACAATATTCTAAACTTATCAGCTTCCTCTCATATAAATCTCTAACGTCAATGTGCTTACTACGAGCATGGTATATGGGGTTCTTCACTAGCTGTAACGCTGCCATATTGTCACCTTGGATTTCAATAACTGCATTGTTGTATAATTTGATTTCCCCTAGCAATTTACCGATGTATGTTGCTTCTTTGCTTGCTTTGCTGCTAAAAAGAAAGTGTATCCTGTATAGGATTTACGATCACCAGCATCTCCTCCCCAATCTGCGTCAACGTAACATTCGATCGGATGGTCAGTTTTATAATACTTCAGCTGCATATTTTTGGTCTTGCTTAGATATTTTAGCACTCTTTTCAATGCGGTGAAATATTCCATGTGTGGATCGCTGTTCTTCTGAGATAATTTTGAAATAGAGTGTATGATATCAGGTCTGGTACATAGACCAATGTACATAAGAGATCCAACGATTGGTATTCAACTTGGTCCAATCTTTCACAATTGTCGTTATCGCATGCGATGTGGAAATTCGGCTCCAAGGGTGTTGCCACTGCCCGACAGCTATCCATATGATATTTCCTTAACAATTGTTCAATGTTCGCCTTTTGACTAATTGCAATTGAGCCTGTTGGACCATCTCTCTCTATCTCGATACTCGAAAAGTGACTTACTGGACCTTTGTCCACTACCTCGACTCTCCTCGCAATTTCACTTTTTATTGATTTCATATCATTGATATCAGAACACGCAATTAATATGTCAACCACATATACAGCGATTATGTTGATCTTATTTCCAATTTTCCTTACATATAGGCATGGCTCACTTTTGCACGCATAAAATTCAATTTCATTTAAAATAGAGTTCAACTTACTGACTGTTTGAGGCCGTACACGGCCTTCCTCAGCTTCAATACGTGGTGTGGTCGGGCTGGTTAATATAAAGGTCTTCTTCCAGTTCACTGTTGAGGTAGGCTATCGAAACATCCATCTGGTGTAAATGTAACTCGTACTCAGATGATAATGCAAACACCATTCTAATCGTTTCATACCTTACGACCGGAGAATATGTTTCTTCGTAATTAACTCCATAAACTTGCGTACATCCTTTTGCCACCAAACTAGCCTTAAATATTTCGACGTCACCTTGTTTGTTCATTTTAAGTGAAAACACCCAACGACAACCGATTGACTTTTGTCCATGAGGAAGCTCAACCAGTTCCCATGTTTGGTTTTTTAAAAGTGCATCATATTCATTCTCCATCGCATTCCACCAAAAACTAGAATATATATTCGATAGAGCTTCATTTACGGTTTCGGGAACGTTGATATTTTCCGAACACATCAAATTAATGGAGTTGTATATCTTCTTAGGTCTACCTGGTGCACCTGTGCGACAAATTTTAGGCCTTCCAGGTATTCTCCTTTCTGGAACTTCTTCGAAACCATAAAATTCATCTGCTGACACATAGTCACTTTCACTTTTAGTTTTAACTTCAACATTTTCTATTATGTCATCATTTTCTCGTTTTTCAATTCCTTTTGGCAACAGTTCAACGTCAACAAATTCCTTTGGTTCTGTTTCTATGAAATAAACGTCTCTGCTAATGATTACCTTACCGGTAGCCTTTTTTATATAAACGATAAGCCTTAGCAGTATCTGAATACCCGACCATAATGTATTTCTTACCCTCGGTTTAAATTTATTATGCTGTTTCTTGTCCAGAGCAATAGCAATTGACCCAAAAGTTCTCATGTGCTTAACTACTGGTTTACGTCCAAACCAAACTTCACACGGCGTAACGTGGCCTAATGCTCTAGTGGGGCAGCGATTACGCAAATATGCAGCAGTGTTAATTGCTTCAGCCCAAAGACTTTCCGTAACGCCTCCATCAACCAGCATACATCTCGCCATCTCCACCAGCGTGCGATTAAACCTCTCTGCGACGCCATTTTGTTGGGGTGTACGGTACGGTCAACTGCCGAACAATTCCATTCTCCTTTAGGTAGTCATCAAATGCTCCATTGTTGGATGTTGAGATTTACGCCAAAAACCATTTCCTTATTTATTAATTGTCGCAAGTTGGCAAAATTCATGTGACCAAAACATTTATGCCATTTCATCGCTCCTCAGTAGTCTCTCATGACAAGAAAAATTCATTATTATTTACACCACATAAGAATAAACCGCCGACTCTTCTAGCTGTTAACAAAACCTTGCTGCCTTTTCCAATTACAGCCTCCTAGTCGTTGAAAGTTACAGTACAACTATTACTTACAGCTTTACCAACCGAAATAAAATTACATTGCAAACATGAAACATAGAGAACATCCTTCAATGTTATGTCGAATTCTCTTATGTAAACCTGCCCTTTCCCCTCGGTTTGAATTCTGTTACTACCAGCAAATATAATTTCCTCCGAATGTTCTTCAAACTCTTCAAACATGTTGCGGTCGCAACACAAATGCGCAGAAGCACCGCTGTCGAAGCACCACACGTTCTGTCGCACTGCACACTCGTTTGATATAGAAAAAGCACGATGTGTTTGATCATCTTTCTGTTCTGCTTTTGAAATTTTTTCTTTGCATTGTGCTGCATAATGACCACTTCTGCCGCAACTAAAACATTTAAAATTTGTTCTTCGAGAACTCTTGTTTACGTTGGAATTGTTGTTGTTCCTGTTATAACTGTTTCGTTGATTGCGTTTGACCTGTTTCATCAGTTCTGACTGTTAAGTCAAGTATTTTTCAATGAGAAGGAAAAAGATCAATTTCTCTTTCTTTCTCATTGAAAAATAACTTGACTTGACAGTCAGAACTGATGAGTGTGAAACAGGACTTTCTTTTCCTTATTCTCACGCGCCATAAAAGCTTACACGCTATTGTCTGGACTTGTTGTTTCGTTGATATTAACTTTTCTGCGTTCACCTTCCTCAATCAGTTTCACCTTCAGTGTCGATAATTTTGGGAGATCATCCCTTGCCTCAAGGGCCACTACAGGTTCTCGTAAGATCTTGGTAAGCTAGCGAGTAACATAATCACGTACAGCTCCTCCTGAAGGTTGACACCAGTTTCCACCAATTTGTCAACGATCGAGCCAAAATTACATATGTATTGTTGAACACACTCATCTTCTGTCATACGGGTCTGTAGTCTAATTTTTTTAACGATAATCGTATCGAAAATTTATCGAATTTGCAATTCAATAACATTTTTAACAATATTTGCTGTCGGCTGAAGTCAGCTGTTACTCTAACAAGTTTTTCTATCGTTATATTAGCGACAAAAACTTGAGTTGTGTTTATTTTATCGATAAAGTGTATTTATTATATAAAGTGTGTATATAAGTTTATTTTGTGTTTAAAATGGCTTTTGAGTATTTGGCATACGAATTAGCAAGGGATGACCCAATTTTTACGTTCCATCAGTTAATCGTCGTGTTCTTCGGAATTTAGACAATCCTTTTGAGTTGACAGCGAAGGAATTTCAAAAATTATACCGACTAACTCAGGAAAATTTAATTTTTGAGGTAGATGATTAACTAAGAGGATCTAGAAAAACATCTACATATATCGACAGAAAAGCAGGTAAGACATGCCAGCTTCAAGTTAAGATGAAACTTTCTGCCATGTAATCAACTAAATGGCTGAGTTGTTCTGCGGAAGCCCGACTCCTTTTAGAATTGGTCGCCATTCTGTTAAATGCACTTAAAATGTATGTACATATATAAATGTAAATAAAATAACAAAATAAAAACATAATTAAATCACACATAAGTAATTAAAATAACAAAATAAAAACACAATTAAATCACACATAAATAAATAAAATAACAAAATAAAAACATAATTTAATCACTCATTTTTTTACTTTTTACAAAAATAAATAAAAACCCCAAATTATGCACAATTATATTTGTTTTTTTTTCATTCTCTTTTGTGCTTTTCGCTTATTTTGGCACTTTGTACGCAGAGGTGCCACATTTTATTAAATTAAATGAGTACAAAAAACAGCTGTATACTATCGTTAAAAAAAATTACAGAATTACACAATCGTTACTGCAAACGAATATTTATGTCGACAAATGTTACGATTGTTAGTAAATCGCAGTACAGGTATCACTAGACGTTTCACAATTCTTAATGTGAGCAATCTACATCGGTGTTGAACACAATATTATCGTAGCTGTTGCCTTCTCTTTGGCAATCCATTCAGCTAATGCGTTCGTGCTACTTGACTCAGACTTTGGAAAATTTCCTGACACAACCGACCACAAATCTTGGTGGATTAGCACACTTTTCACCTGAAGACTCCAAGAATCATAATTGGTTTCATCCAACTTCGGAATATTAAACATAGACGCCATTTTCATTCAATTTATCTTTTCTGATTTTAAATTATAAAATCATCAATGCCATTGGGCCCATAACCTGTTGGGATTTAGCCCTTAATATTTAATGCTTAAAATTACAATTCTACATAGCAAATTAAAAGTAGTTTTATTCCGAAAACATTTTTCGTTTTGCTTTTTCTATAGAAGCAAAAAACGGAACTAATTCCACTTCCGAACGGAATTAAATTCTGTGACATGGCTGAATATATAATTTTCTTTACAATATTCATTAAATATGAAAAAAATGTGATGTTAATAAATGTTAAATGTTAAAATAGATTTTCAGTTTTTTTTTTTTGCAAAATGTATCTTTTCGGGAAAAAATGTATCTTTTTGGAAACTAAAATGTATCTTTCTCGAAATTTCAAACACATACATATATACATACCTATGTACGACACAACAAAGAGAACTGTGACACAAGCAAGCACTACAACGAAAATAAGACTTGCTTAACTTCAGCATAGCAAACATTCACAGTTTTTAGCTCAGCAAAAGCATAAAAGAAAAATTCAAAAACTCTAAGTTTTAGCAGCAGCAAATTTTTTAAAGTGAATTGCTCTGGCTGACTGTGTCAGCATATAACATCACATAGTAAAGCTACAGTCAATAGTTTTATTTTTGATAATCTTATTTATTTATTTTTGGCCAATATGTTGTGATTTGTTGTATTTGGTATTTATTTTCGTATAAGCTACTTGGGCCCATGGTGAAATTAAATACAAGGTGACAGCATAGCGCCAGCTGATTATTTTTTGCTCTGTTCATGGTGAAATTGAAAATGTCAAAAAGTTGTTTACAAATAGTTAAAGTTTATATAAAAACGTTACAAAATTATTTTGTTTTTGAAAAATTGAGTTTTTTCGCCGTTTTATCTGCGTAAAATAGCTTAAGTGTTAAAAAAAAACTATATTATATTAAATAGTGTGTTTGTTTTTTGAGTTGTTTTACTAAAAGTGTTAGTTTTTTTCTGTAAGATAAATGTTAAGATTCCTCTTTAAAAGTGATTTTTTTTTTGCTACAGAAAAATGCGTTGTTGCATCTTGTGCCGTAAAAAAGGAGTAGCTGGAAGTGGTACTTTCTTTAAGGTTCCTCAAGACCCAAGAAAAAGAGAACAGTGGAGTAAGTTATGCCAAAAGAATCTTACTCCAAGCAGCTTTATTTCCAATAAAGCCAGTTCGAGAACACATTATAAATTTTTTTTTTTTATTATGTATATTTCCAATCTTTTATTTTAAAATTTGAATAAAAATAAAAACTTTTTCGGAAGAATAAGACTGCATTAATTTAAATTAAAACATTATTATTAGAGGGTTCCTTAATGGTGGGCAAACTGAAAATAGCCTTAACCACATTAAAGTTGACCTCTTTGAGAGACATGTTGTACGCGTAGCGGGAAGAATTAATTTCGGGTATATAGAAATCTGGATTTGATTTCTCCTGAAAACCTCTGGACAAAGAATCGACCACTTACGATAGGAAAACTAAAAAATAAAGTAGCCTGTATTAACAAAATTATACAAATCTGTTATTTAAATGGCCTCACTATTGGCATCATCAGGTAGAGGAGAAAAAGGTTGTGAATCTTCTTCATCACTGCTGGAAAAGTAATCACTTTCATCCTGTTTCAGAGGTAATTTCATAATTTCATAATTTCATAAGCAGTCTTAATTGCCAATATATCAGCCAATTGTTCACCTTTCAAGCATACTGTTCGCGTGGCAAAAGGGAAACACAGATACAACTGTCTAGAATTTCCTCATTAATCAAAATGCCCCGAACAAAATCATCACGAGTTTCGAAATTGTTTAAGAAAATAAAATAAACAATTTTTCACTACTATTGTTTTCTGTTTTTATCCATGTTTGTATTCTTTATTTTATGCCAGATGTTTTTGACAGTAACGAAAGTATTACACAAACAAAAATGCCTGTTGTTCTTGCCTTGTTGTAATTGTTGTAGCAATGCTGTCACCTTGTATTTAATTTCACCATGCTTGGGCCTAAATTATTATATTGTAAATTAAAAATACATTTAATTACAATTTTTCCCAACGTTTCGTCCACAGAGTACACAGAGGCGACAGAAGAGCAAAGATAGTGTAGGTTTTTTCTTGTCTCTTTCTTTGGAACCGGCCTTTTTGTTTTCTTTATGTTACTATTTTTCTGACGCAATAAAATTAATTTTTGGCACAGAGTATTTTTGTATTGTTTGATACAACCATAAAAAAATGCATTTATATCATCTAACGAATGCACAAACTCCACAATGCATACCAAAAAGTATAACAATTATTAAAATACAATTTAGTTAGTTATTAAAATCACAAACATATAAACAAAATTTCAATTCAAATATTCTAACTCAAATTGTTTTGTTTATAATGTTTTGTCCACAAAATTCTTGTTGTATATAGTGGTTTGCTTTTTCACATTACAAATTTACTACAAGAAAATATTTTCTTTCTCTTTTTAATATACCTGCCTTTTTAGCTGATTGTAGCGATTTTGAAACGCCAAAATTGTCGCCTCTGTGTTCTCTGTGGTTTCGTCAATTTTTTGTTGACTTCATCAGGGGAATATAATATGTGTATTGTTTTATTTTTGTTTTGTTTGGCTTGCGCTGTTGCTTGCTCAACAGCGTTTTCAACTTTGAAATTTCAAAACGCACCAAAATAGAGACAAAAAAAATGCACCATTAGAAAAAAAAGAAGCACCAACTTTAGTTTTTGTTATTTAAAATTTTACATAAAAAGTATATTTTTTTGTGTTCATACATATATGTGCATACAATATGTATTTTGTATCCACATAATTTATGTACATATGCAAGTATCTAGGTTATATATATGTTTTTTTTTTAAATGCCGGCACTGATAAGCACAATAACAAAGACATAACAGCTCTATGACATCAACTAGAATTATTGGAAATTTTATGTATGCATGTAAAATAACTTTAAATATTTCTTTAATAAACAGAAGTTCTATACTTTCAGTTTTAAAGCTTTACAGTTTCTATATAGTAATGATTTGGTACGTTATTATTTGTGGCCTGTAAAATTGATTGTAAAAAAAATTTCCAGTATTGAATAGTGCTTTTTAATGAAACAGGTGTATTTTTTGTACAACGATTTTTTCTCACACTGAAACAAAAAGTTGTGTTGAATTTGTTTTGGTGCCACCAAAAATTAAAAAGCGTATCTCGCACCAATTAAAAAAAGCACCAAAAATGGTGCGAAACGCACCAAGTTGACAACGCTGATGCTCACTAACAAAGTTTTAAGTGTAAAGCATAGTACTCTATTCAAAATTTCAAGTGGAATGCTGTCAAAATACATGTTAAAAAAATAAACATGAAATTTTCATGAACAAATATTGCAGAAGTAGTACTCTGTTCATTTTGTGAAAAACATGTGAAATGTATCTGGCAACATTATTTTTTCACAGCGCAATAATTAAAGTAGCAATTGTTTCACGTGGAATTTTTATCCAAAAGCTCTTCTGTCGCAACAACAATATCTATTACTTGTTGTTCTGCTGCACAAGCGGCTAGTAATATTTGTTTATTCATTTTTATTTAAAGATTTCGATTCAACACAGATTTTTTAATATTTTAACTTTTATTTATTTCGATTTAAATTCACAAAAAAGCAAAACATATGTGTTTTGTTTACATAAGTAAAACAATGTGGCGTACTTTCAATTAAAAAAACGTCAAATTATGTAAATTCGCGTGATAGGCAACATTGGCTATACGTCAAATTTTTCGTATGAAATAATTAATGTTGCTCAACATTTTTCCCAAATTTGAACAGAGTACTAGGCTTAAGATAAGCAGAGATTTGTGTGCTTTTGCTAATTCATAGTCAGCAAATTCAACGCTGATCAAAAGTAATGCTTTTTTAAGTGTTTTTGACAGTAGTACAATTTTTTTCGCAAAAAATGCCGGTTGTTTTTGTTTTGTGTTGTATTTGTTGACGATTTGCACCCACCTTGTAAAGTTACACAATGCTTAAAATATTTATTAAAGGTGCTATCAGACGGGATGTATTTTCCATATGTACTGTCAAATTTTACATCTGCAAAATTTGTACACATCGTGTGATATATATGAACCTTTGCATGTGTAAAATACCCTGCCTTTGCACATGCAAGTACTTGCATGCGAGTGCTGTGTACGTATTATATACGAAAACTTATTCGAAAAACTCCAGTAGCTCTGCAAGTGAAAAAATGTGAGTGTAGTAGTAAAAAAAAATGTGAGTGTATTGAGTTTTTCGAACTTGCACTTGCATGTGTAAATGCCGGGTTACATGTGGAAATACATATGTAATTTTTTCGATTAGAACACGCTCTATTTTCCTGTGACAAACAGCTGGTTTGTTTTGAAACAAAATTGTTTGAAAAAATATATTGTAAAGAAAATGGATAATTAGCATGGAAAAATAAGTATTTTTCGATTTTTAATAAATTAAATTATGTTTATTATATTTATTGCAGTTAGATTGGCCAAAAGAAGCAATTCTTGAAATTTATACACGTTAAAAAGCCAGCTTTTGTTTATATTTATAGGTTACGTCATACGGAAAAACATAAGCAGGTGTGATAGCAAAAATTATGAATCGTATGTAAAATTAAAATTTTGACATACATACGGAATTACATGTGGGTAAGAAAAGTGATAGTACATATGTAAAATACATCCCGTCTGATAGCACCTTAATCATTACACCACTTCCAATTATATTTCAGAAGTTTCTAATTGTATTTAAGAAATTTGTAATTATCAGCCACTTAATTCCGTTCGGAAGTAGAATTAATTCTGTATTTTCCTTCTATGGAAAAAGTACAAGGACAATTTTTTTCGGAATGAAACCACTTTTTATTTGCTATGTGGAATTGTAATTTTAAGAATTCTTATGTTTCATTCGGCAAAAAAATTTCGTTTTACTTTCTCTATAGAAGCCAAATACGGAATTAATTCCACTTTCGAACGGAATGAAATTCTGTGATATGGCTGTATACCTATATCAGAAATTTCCAATTTAATTTTAGAATCTTCCAATTGAATTTCAGAAATTTTCAAATATATTTCAGAAATTTCTAATTACATTCTTGAATTTTCTAATTGTATTCAAGAATATCTTTTTGTATTTCAGAAATTGTTGTTAATAAAAATATTTGTAAATTATTTACTTGTAATACTACTATGTAACCCTAAATTGTATACAGAGGGTTATACTCAAAAAATATCTAAAATATCTTTTGGTCGAACTAAAAACATATTTTGGTTATACAGTCGAAAGTTTAAAAAAAGTAAAGTACTGTAATTATTAAGGATATAATATTGAAAAAATAATATATTCGGTATTAAATAAAATATATTAAATATAATGATAATAATATATATAGTTGAACCTCGATTATCCGGCTCGCTGGAGACCATGCTTAGCAGGGATAATCGAAATACACGGTTATTAGAGGTTGTATTAAAACATACAAGATTTTACTTTTTTAATTCATTTTTATTCAGGAATTCTATTTGTATATATGTATTTGTATATTGCCAATAGTAAATTTTTGACAATTTACTATTTGTGGGAGTCATCGTAACAAAACAGGTGTTCACAGATCAAATTCCACTTACATAATAATAAAAATACATACATACAAGCCAATGATACAATTATGTGCGGACATATAAAATTAAAACGGGGAACCACCGGATTAAAATTAACATAATAAGAAATCATATGAATGCTGCACTGATAATAGATGTCAAAACTAAAGCACGGATAATAGAGATAAAAATTCAAAAAAATCTGCATGCCGGTTAATAGATGTAACCGGTTAATGGAGGCCCGGTCAATCGAGGTTTAACTGTATAATAAAACATTACATGCATTCATTGATATAAAATGACCGATTACCAGGCATTAAAACCACCACATCCAAAATGATATACATAATAAACTGTTTGCGCACTTTCCGACTTTTATTTTTTATTTTATCTCGCCATAATTAGTTATTCATTAAATCGACACCTCATGTCTTTTATAAACCGTATACGTATATTTTTACCATCGCCTATACTTAACAAAATGAAGTGGTATACAATTTGTATACCATACCTGGTTTATATTCTAAAACACAATTGGAGAATTCTAAAATACAACTAGAAACTTCGGATATACAATTCGAAAGTTCTGAAATTGGATATGGTGTGGTTTATTCATTTAAGTTTAACCAAGAAAGTTAATAAATACTTAAGGAAATATTGGAACATTTTAAAAATGCACATTTCAGAATTATAAATTACCTGTGATGCCATATATATAGCAGCTGCAGCCACTGAAATTGGAGACCTTCCAGGTACAATATCCATTTCAACAGCCTTCTTTGCAATGTGTGTAGCGGCACGCTGAACCATATTTGGGAGATCTAAAATTATGAAAATAAATTATAAATATTAAAATATGTGATAGATTACAAATTTTAGCTTGTTGACAAAATATTTACCAAGGTTTGCACAAAATCTGGACATAAAATCGGCTGTAGTAATCAAATCGACACTAGTTTCCAAGGCTTTAAGGGTTAACTTAAAACATCTTCCAATTTCTTTTTTACTAATTTTGCTAACAGCACAAATTTCTTTAAATGTACGTGGAACACCTTCCTGGCGACAAGCAATATAAAGACAAGCAGATGCTTTAGCATCATTTGAACGTCCTTTAAGATTTTTACCATCATGGACCTATAATAATAATAATAATTAACTACTAATGATAAAGCAAGATACCGTTTATGTTTTAAGAAAATCAATATTGCAATTTTCTTAATTCATACAAAAAAAAATTGCAATTAGTAACAACTTAAAATTTGAGTTCAAGAAATTTTTTTACTAAAATGAGCGTTATTTTTGGAAAAAGTCTCTCTTTTTGTCATAAACGTCAAAACTAGAAGTTTCTAAGGCGTATCTTATATTGGAATACATATAGAAATTATATAGGTACCAACTAAATACCTATATCTAGCAGAGTACCGAAGATAAAATGTTCGAAAGGAAACGTAATATACCTATACCCATACATTTTATTTATTGATTTGCCAATGAAATTAAGTATTGTATATTAAATACCATTTACTTACTTTATTATAATTAAAAATAAAAATAATGTTTGTATTTCGGTACTTATTGATTTAATAATTTCAATACCTATACCTATTAATTTTAATGGTACTAGTATCAATCCAAAAGTCAACAAAGGAATTCAAACAGAAATATTAGAGATTAGAAGGAATGTAATGATAGCCGAATGCCAAGAATTTGTTTATTAACATTTAGGTCATTATTTTTTTTTTAAGTAACAGTATACAAAACCCCATAAACATATATGCACTGACTATAAAAAATTATATATAAATTACCTGTTTGAATAAATTGTTTGCTCTATCTACGATTGTTTTGGGCAAATTGATACGATCAGCCATCATTGATATTTCCTTAAAGGCTGATATCAAAGATCTGTCTGAACTACTCATTGTGCGTCTATTTTGATACTTGGGTGATCCAAATGCATCGAATGATGCGGAACCAGTTCCCGGCCCAATTATTGTCGATAAATCACCACCGCTTAACAAAGGATTCTCCGGACCACCAACACGACTGGGGTCTACTCCACTTTTTTCATTGCTAAATGTACGCCATTCTGAACCTACATCAATTACACGATCACCTACAACAAGGCCACATTCTGAGCAAATCATGTCACCAGCCCTATAATCCTCTATAAGCGGAGCATCTGGATGTGCATAACAGCACACTTTGTTAGTATCTCTGTAACAATAATAATTTCATAAGTTAAACTCTTAAAAATTAAAACTTAGATTACAATACCTGGAGGTGCTTGCCATTATAGTTTTCTGAAATTTATTTACTTTTATTTAAAACGTTAATATTTTTCTTGTATTTTAGACGCAAAGTAAATTTTAACTTAATTTTCTTTCATTTATTTACGTCTTCGTCAGTTTCTTCAATGTTGCCACATTTCATTTATGAATAAATGTATATAACGTTAAGATGCAAGTACACTTAAAAAATATAATTAATGTGGCGTTCAAAACTCATGTTTTTCTACAATGGTTCTACACAAGTTTCAGGCAATCATATGGCAGTGTAATCTATAATTTAATCGATATTATTTTCCAATCAAAGAGTATTTTTTTAGAAAGAAGTCGATTCTATGTATTTACATACATATATTAATTTTAATATAAAAAAGTATAGTTACCAAATTTACTACTTATGTATATTTTTAAATGTTTGGTTTTAGGGTTAGTCCTTTTCTGACCAAAAAGTCAACTTATTTAAGCAAAAAGTCAGATATTCGGACAATTTGTGTATATAATTTCAACCCAAATTTTGACATGTCATCAATTTGTTCACTCGGTAAACATGTTGCGCTTTTTTCGAATATCGTTTTCAGAATATGTATTTAGAATCTGAACATAAACACGCTTTTCCGAACATGAGAACATGAACAAATTTGTGCCTATAACGTTTTGTTCACGTTCACATAAAGCAATTTGTTGTTATTGTAACAGCAGTGATTTCTGAATTTTTTTTACTAAAAAATATAAAAAGGGATAAAATTATTGAAAGAAAAACTTGATCGTTTGATCCCCAAGTTATGTAAAAATATAAGTGTTTGTTAATAAACATAAAGGGTGGTTAAATTGTAAGGGCCGATGTTGAATGTGAACCACACCTAAACGCCAAGCTTTTTTCCGAATTTTATTTGACATTTCTCTATTTCAGACTTACTCAATTTGAAGAACTAAAGCCTCTTGACCATTCCAAACGTCGTGAATGGGCAGAATGGTGGCAAGAAATTGCAACAGTGGATAATCAATTTTCGAAGAAAATCATCTTCAGTGATGAGGCACATTTTCACCTCAGTGGATTCGTCAATAAACAGAATTGCCGCATTTGGGCGAATGAGAATCCAAGAGTGATTTGACTGTTTGGTGCGGTTTATGGGCTGGCGGCATCATCGGGCCGTATTTTTTCCAAAATGAGGCCGGTCAGGCAGTTACTGTGAATGGTGTTCGCTATCGTGAGATGATAACGAACTTATGTGTTTTCAGCAGGACGGTGCCACTTGCCACACAGCTAACGAAACAATGGCTCTTTTGCGCAACAAATTCAATGGCCGTGTTATCTCACTTAATGGCGATGTCAATTGGCCGCCAAGATCATGTGATTTGACATCGTTGGACTTTTTTCTTTGGGGTTATTTGAAAGAAATGGTGTACGTCGATAAGCCAGCAACAATTCAAGAGCTAAAGGATGAGATAATTCGGCACATTAACGGCATAGAACCTCCATTATGCCTCAGGGTCATCGAAAATTTGGACCATCGGATGGAGGTGTGCCGCCGTGGTCGCAGCGCCCATTTGGCCGATATTTTGTTCCATACATAATTGAGTAATACCAATATATCATAATAAAATAAAATTACAATAATTTCCTAAACAGTTTGTGTTTTATTCAAAATCAACATCGGCCCTTGAAATTTAACCACCCGATAGAATATTGCGAAATTGAAATACAATAACTTGCTTTGACTGAAGCTAAAGCCAATCTAGCGAAAACACGTTATCAGCTGCTTTACTTATTCCATCTTAAATTCATAAATTAATTTCAAATTAATAATAATAAAGAATAGTAAAGGAGTAATGAGACCATTAAGAAATAAACATGTCGTAAAATCGGCTATCAAAAAACGAAAAGTACGAAAGGTAC
The DNA here is from genome assembly GCA_950370525.1 of Bellardia bayeri. Lineage (NCBI taxonomy): Eukaryota > Metazoa > Arthropoda > Insecta > Diptera > Calliphoridae > Bellardia > Bellardia bayeri. The sequence continues at coordinate 48,394,443 of OX493265.1, read as the reverse complement.
TTTTTCCAACTGTAACCCCACATTATTTTTCTTACCCACTTTTACAACTCTGGGTATTTGACACATATAAATTCCAAATTGGTGATTTTGTTTATTTCTTTTTTTGAGGATACTTTAAAAGCAAAAATGGTAAACTAATAAAAAATGTATAAACGTTTAAATTTATTATAATTATTTTTTTTTATAGTTACCGCTTTCACTTCTTAAAACTGCCCAGAGTCACCCAATGGTAAGATTTACAGTCTTCATTTATAATACCTTCCTTCACTAATGGACATATGTACATACTTATGTATATACATATGTATGTACGTATAAATTCCTTCCAGTTTCACTGCCGTGCGAAACCGAGTTCAATATGATTTTACTTAAAGGGTTATAAAATGATGAATAACGAAAGAATTTTTATCAAATTTTTATCATTTACTCTTTATTGTGTTATCAATTAAAAACAAGTAAGAAAGTATAGTCGTTCAAGCCCGACCATATAATATCCTACACAAAGTATATGTTTAAAACAATTTTTCAGAAATGGGCGCTATATGGAAGATATAACCTATTATGGACCCATCATCCAAAAATTTAGTGACATGATTTTTGTGAATATAAATATTATATATGTTAAACTTTATCCCGATATAAATACTTGTATAAGATTTATAGAGGTTAAAGTGAATTATGGGGATTTCGACCGACCATTATAAAATTAAGTGTCATCGCTTCTGTATATATGAAACTTATTTCTGTTGAATTTTATTTAGATACAAACATTTTAAGAAATTTCTGGTTGTTAAAGTGATTTTCGGACGTGACCCTTATATGGGAGCTACGACTAATTACGGACCGATCATAATAAAATTGTACCATATTATTTTTGTATACCTATGTATATGAAACATATTTGTGTTAAATATTATTTGGATACCAAGATTTTCGAGAGAATTATGCTCTTTAAAGTGAGATTCGGGAGTGGGCCTTATATGGGACCTATGATTATGGACAGAACTGCACAAAATGTGATTTGGCTTCATTTACCACTCATTTGTGGTGAAAATTGTGTGGATTCTTGCATAATTCAAACATTTATAATCATTAAACCCCTATATCGGGAGGACATTTATATGGGGGCCAGGTGAAATAATGGACCTTTTTCCACCAGTTTCAATCCCATCCGTCCATGGGCCGAAAAATATCACGTATCACATATATCGAAATATCTTCAAAATTGCGGCCAGTACTCTGCGCACAAGCTTTATATGGACAGCCAGCTAGACGGACGGGCATCGTTAAATCGACTCCGGAAGTGATTCTAAGTCGATCGGTATGATTTAAGGTGGGTGTTGGGCCAATATTTCTGGGCGTTAAATACATCTGCATATTGGATGGTGTAGGGTATAAATAATTTTATTATGTATGCTTTATTAGTATTCAAAATATGTACTTTAAAATTTCACATTGATAGTATAAATAAAATAAAATTTTATAACATACGAGATATCATTTGCGCGCATTGCTACGCCACCAATTAAAATTAATTTGAAAAAAGGTATTTCACAAATATTCATTTTGAGTCCCGGCAGGCGTTGTAATTAATTAAAAAAGTAGGCGTTAGAGTAGGCGTGTTCATAGCAACTCAGAAACCTTCCCGGGCTCATGCACAACAACTTTGCCAAAGATAATCACATGATAAAATACATAGTTTACGATTCTATAAAGCACATACATACAAACATTTATTTTTTTACCTCGCCTTCAGTAAGATGTGTATATAACTTGTTTGAAGAAAATCTGTAAAAAGCCATGCAGAAGCAATTAATCAATTTAAAAAAGTGGGCGTTAAAGTAGGCGTGGTCCTACCAACTCATAAACCTTCCCGGGCTCATGCACAGCAACTTTGCCGAAGATAATAGCATGATCAGATGCATAGTTTGCGAGAATAGAATAATAGAAATGAATTTCAAAAAAGTACCAATATAAGTGTACTGAAATTTGGACCTTTTTACACCTTTATATTTGAGTCATGAATAAAGTGACCATATTTTTTTTTATCTGAAAACGGGACATCGAATAATTCTGATGGGTTCGGTTATATGAAATAAAAATGCCTAGAAAATATAATAAGATATTTCTAGTATCACGATATTTATTGAACGTGTAGCAGTGCCCTATGACACCAAATAATATTTTCTTGTCGGTTTTAAAACCAATTCCTACAATATTGGTTTCTATGACACCCCTGAATAATTTATTTGTCCGTAGTGAATGGAATTATTTATTTTACGTTACACTACAAAAAAATTGTTTATACATTGTTATATTTTTCAGAGGTACAAATTTGTTTCAAAATTTTAAGTGACGATTTCAAATATGTGTGGAACTCTTGGCATAGCCTTAAGCACTTATACTCTTAATTGAGTTTTATCGGCGGTCGACAACTTGTTCATAAAAGAAAATACGCGTTAAACTCGAAATATGAAATATTTTGTTGATTTCATTCATCAATTTTCTGCGATGTTACATATTTAGATACGAGTGAATATTCATCGAATACTTTCGTATCTTTATTGCTATCGATATGTTCTAGAACTTTTTGAACATCTTCCCACTGTGGTACTTCTGTTAAATTTGCCTAATTAAGTTTTTCTAGATCTTTGTACATACAAATTCGTCAAAGATAGTTTTTTTAATGTACATATGTATATACATACATATGTATGTATGTATATTAAAAAAACTATCAGACGAATTTGAAGATTTGTTCTTACATTTTTGAACAAATCAACTATTTCTTTTTTGGAGTTTCTAAAAACGGAACATTTTTGCGTCCCCGAGTTGCTGTCGGAGACAACGAGACAAAGTAGCTGAAAACGGGACGGTCCCGTTCAAAACGGGACGTATGGTCACGTTAGTTATGAATAGCATGTTCGGGGTTCTTTTTTGTGTGGATGGAAGAATATTTTATCTTTTTTTATTTTTAAACTGAATAAATAATATGAAATGTCATTTTTTATCCCGTTTTTGTTCCTTTTTTGTCACCAGTGAAAAAATAATTTTCAAAAAAGTACCTATTAATTATCCGTATTACGTACTATGTATTTGATAATAATAGTTCATGGAATTAAATTAAATTTTGATTTCTTCGACCTTTTTTCTTTTAATAATAATAAGAAAAAGTTTTTTCGAGCTCGAGGTCAATTATATGTAAAAAAAAATATATATTACACTGTGAGACAAATGGTAGGGGTGATCGGGAAGGGTTCAAAATACCGGGGAAAGTTATATCGGTAAAAAAGAAGTTATACGTGTCCCGGCGTTTCGCTGGGTCACGTCTAGGAATCGAGATATATCGATTTGAAGTTAGTAACTATCATATAGGGGAAATTGTCACCTTTGGTGGTGTTTTTTTTTTTGACATAACTCGAGAACCACTAGTCCGATTTTGCTAAAATTTAAAGAAATTAGGATTTACAATTCCTTTAATCTGTTCATACAACGTTTCGTTACATAAGCAACAGTTTCGCAGTTATAAATAAATGTATGAAGAAAAAAACTATTTTTTGCCTAAAAAATTGAGTTTTTTTATTTTTAATTCATAAAAAATCCAAAACGGTAAAAAAAGTGCCAAGTTTATTACTTTCACGTAAACAAAATGAGACATAGATCATGAAAATCGATGGACGCGTTTCGCTTTTATTCACAATTAAGTGAAGGTATGAATTTCAAAAATTTGCTCGAGATATGCAAAAAATGTACAAGTTAATTTTTCTCCGGTTTTTAAAAGAATTTTCAAGACTAATAAATAAGAAAAAAAACCAATGTACGAACAATATTAACAACGACTGTGTTTTAAGTAAAAATAAAAAACATAATAACAACAAAAAGAAAAACAAAACACTTACAATTAGTTGCAATTATATTTGTAAGAGACGTATTATTATCTCCACACTCAATAATGAACTAATTAACTATTTAATTTTCTTTTTTATCATGTGCCTATAGCTATTGGCGGAGTTTTCTGTGTCTGTTATAATTAATTTTCCTCTCCTTTGATATGTTAATTATATGAAGCATATCCAAAGTATACTGTTTATTACATTTTTCCTCTCTTTGTAATATCTCCACATTTCCAGGTTTGGTCTTACCTTGGATACCCTGGTCATAAGCGAAAATAGAATTAAAATAGACTGGTACCAAAAACCGGTCCCTGAAGCCGGAGAATTATAAATTTCAATTCTTGTCAACCAAAAAAGTAAATAATGAATACGGCCAACAATCTTATTAAAAGGGTCCTTTCCATTAGCGATGAGTCATTCCATTCTCATAATAAAGGAAGAATTAAATGTATTCTTAAAAGAAACTCTCCCTGAAAATATAATAGATACTTTAATTGAAAACTATAAAAAAACCCCACCTAGGGAACATGAGGAGAATAAGAAAATATATAAATCAATAACGTATGTAGCACATATCGCAGAAAGAATAAAGAATTCTATTTCGTATATCATTTATATATATATTATAAACAAAGCAACTCAATTAACTTAGTTTTGCACGTTTGCCAGAATCCTTTAAAAAGTGTCTTTTTCTAGTATAATATCTTCGTTGCTAGTTCTTTTAGCTTTTATTTTTTTTTAATTATAATAAATTTGTAAATAAATGAAGGAGAAATAATGGACCAATTTCCATTAGTTTTAGTAATCTGCGCAGAAAATTTACATACATGGACAGCCAGACGGATGGACGGACGGACATCGTTAAATCGACTCAGAAAGTGATTCTAAGTCGATCGGTATACTTTAAGATGGGTGTTGGACCAATCTTTCTGGGCGTTACGAACATCAGCACAAATCCAATATACCTTCCCCACTATGGTGGGGTAGGGTATACAAAATAGTATGGTATCTATAACCCCTTGTTTTTAATAATCGGCCCAAACATGAATTAAAAATCCTCAGGAGTTTTTTTTTTCCCTGTTATTTTTTTAACATTAAATTTAATTAGGAAAAATGGGAAAAGGGAAAAAACTCCCGCGGAATTTATATTCATGATTGGGCTGAATAAGCTATACATACATATCGCACTTAAAAATTGTCATCTGTTCATTTGTTCTGTGTTTTCTTTTGTGCAATTTTTTTAGCTTAAATCAAAATCGTGACACTGGCTTGGATTTTACATTTTTTTGCCCGCTCTCTTATGGTTTACGAGGTTTTCACCTTTAATATTTTGATATATAACTACATTATATAATATATCTGGTCAATGTGTGTACCGTTTGAAAGTGCTCGGAAAGGTATTTCGAATGATATATAATATAACGTAGTTCATTAACCCATTGTGAGTCTACAACAGAATTTATGTTTTTTATATAAAGTCTTTTTTTACAAAAGTGATGATATCTCAAAAATAAACCCATTTAATAATAATTTATGTTATATACAATTTTATGCTTAAATTTATGTTGGGTATAAGTCACCGATCGTTAAATTTATTTTACCATTTATACGGCTTTGAAATCTTAGATTAGTGATATATGCATTTTGGGCAAGAAGCTTCCAGTTCTGAATCGATCTGAGCTATATATATACTCATAGCTTCAAAAGTGTGTAAACACCAGTGAATTTTTTGATTTTTTTTAAGATAATTAAAATCCTAAAATCTATCCATCGAATGAAATTTAAAAGTTTCGTTTTGTTGGATATTTGGTTGAATAATAGATTCGGTTATGAAAAAAAAATTAAGTTGAACTATAATGCTTTTCATAATCTTAAAAAAATCAAAAAATTCACTGGTGTTTAAACACCAGTAGCCGGAGTTCTGTATACCATAGAGGAGAAAACCCTTTAGCCCGGCGATAGGCCGGCAATTCAACTATTCTTTACTAGAGTTGTGCCCGGTCGTTCATTTCAGTGACCGGTTATTTTCGTTCATTTATCCAAGACCAAACAAGAATGATCAAAACAAAATTACACAGAGCCCAAAAAAACCTCATAAAACACTATTTTCTGACATTATCTAAGAGCTCTTTCTGACGGACCATTTTCGAACGTAATGACCCTCTTTTCTGAAGGTTTTCGGAGCAATTATGATTGTTTTTTGGGCTCATAAAGAGCGTTAACGCTCCGAAAAAGGTGTCAGAAAAGACTCTTTTCGGACTCATATGGCTTGCTGGGTAAGTGCGAAAAATATGATTGTGTTAGTAAAAAACTGTAAGTGTATTGAGTTTTTCGAACTTGTACTTGCATGTGGCAAAGGGGGTAACATAATTATTTTAGAATTCATGATGTCATATATATATTATGAACTCCTTATTACTTATTATATACTCTGAGCTGATAACCTGGACAGCTCAGCTCGTTAAAATTTATTCTTAAGGATAAATAAAAAAATTAAATTATTAAATGAGACTTATTCCTCTTGCAAGTACATATTTGAAAATTTTTTAAAAATTTATAAATTAAATTATAATATTAAAAGTAAAAATAACGTAAAAAAATGCAATAAAAAACCTAAAGCATCTCAATTTACTCAGTTTTGCACGTTTTCCATTAGTGTTTTTCTTGGTATGGTATCCATACCCCCTTGTTTTTAATAACGCTTTTCATGCGCCTCGGCATACTTTCAACCAAATTTCCCTCGATTAACTTGGAATATTTGCTCATTCAACCTTTACACGGTTTTAAAGCTCCTCTATACTAGTTGGGCCTCGATGTGTTGTCTCAATCAACTCTTCTATATAGACCACAAATTCTCTATAGGGTTGTGATCTGAACTTACGCAGGCTCAAATTTTTGACCAGAATCAAGTTTTAATTTTTGAGATAGCCTTGTTTCTTCATAATTCCATTTATTCTAAAAATCGGTCCTAAATGCAATTACGTGAAACAACCTCAAACCATTAAACTACCTCCGCCATGTTTGACTGTTTATTTCACATGATGTCTTTGAATAGTTTCGTGAGGTCTGCTCCAGAAGTATTCCTTTCCATCAGATTGGAATCAGCTAATTTTAGTCTCGTCCGACCAAATGACTCGTTTCCAATTTTCTACGGTTTAATGCTCATGCTTTTTTCAGAACTCAAGATGCGCTTTTATATTTTTTTCAGATAGAGCTGGCTTTTTCTTTAAAACAGCTGCCACATATCCTATTCTTTGAAGTGCTCTGCTTGCTGTCCATTCACTTACGGTTTTATTTACAGCATAAACAGCTTGTGTAGGTGTTTTCGAACCATTCTTTTTCATCTCGCGTATAATTATTCGAGCGTCTTAGTCTTTTAATAGTCTGGGACGACCTCCAGTATTCGGCACAGAAGTTACATTTCGTCGTTTCCTTGCAAGAGTCATACTTCGTTGACTCACTTTTAACTTCTCCACAATTTCACTGGATGAGTGTTCACTTTCTCTCAAAACTCTGTTCTGTTTCTTTGTCAATTTTCTTAATTTTTATTTTAAATTTATTTAAAGATGATAATTCTGACAATGAAAATTTAAAACATGGAACTCATCAAGATTGTGACACTGGCTTGGATTTTAACAATTTTTACAGATAATATCCCATTAACTTCTATACCTAAAAATGCAAAAATTTTTGCCCGCTTTCTTATGGTTTACCAGTTATCCACGTTTAAAGTTTTGATATATAACTGTAAATATCAACTATACCAGATAATATATCTGGTCAATATAGGTACCGTTTGAAAGTGCTCGGAAAGGTCTTTCGAATGATATATAATATGACGTAGTCCATTATAATTAGTCCATTTTTTTTTTACCAAAGTGATGATATCTCGATGTTGCATTTACGTGAGGTTAAAAATGATTAATTTAAAAAATTATTACTTTTTTAAACAATTTACTATAATCTTAGTACATGGCCGGGCGTAAGCATTTTCTCCTCTATGGTATACAGAAAACCGGCTTCGCATAATAAAGATTTTCTGCATTGCCGGCCTATGGCCGTGCTAAAGGATTTTCTCCTCTATGGTATACAGAACACCGTCTTCGTATCGTAAAGAATAGAGCCATGTCGTTCATGAACGAACGGGTTAAAATGAACGGATCACTTCATTGAACGAAATGAGCCGGTCATTTAACTGAACAGTTTTCGTTCAATAGTGTACGGATCAATTTCGTTCAACTGCTATTTATCAAAGACAAGAAGAAAATCACATTCAATAAGGGTTGTATTCATTCGTTGAAAGTGAACGATTGAACGAATTGAATGAACGAATCAGTCTTGGATAAATGAACGAAAATAACCGGTCACTGAAATGAACGACCGGGCACAACTCTAGTAAAGAATAGTTGAATTGCCGGCCTATCGCCGGGCTAAAGGGTTTTCTCCTCTATGGTATACAGAACTCCGGCTACTGGTGTTTAAACACCAGTGAATTTTTTGATTTTTTTAATTTTATGAAAAGCATTATAGTTCAACTTAATTTTTTTTTCATAACCGAATCTATTCAACCAAATATCCAACAAAACGAAACTTTTAAATTTCATTCGATGGATAGATTTTAGCTATGTTTTGTTTTGTTTAAAGCACAAATAACAGGACAACAACGCTTTAGTACACACATAATTAAGTGGAATTTCTGAGTCATACTGCGTGCCGACTCAGGACAGTAACAAGCAAATTTTTCTTTCGCTCCGAAAATGCTCCTTAGTTGGACTCTTTTCTGACTCCTTTTTCGGAGCGCTCCAAGAATGGTATGCTGGGTACTGTTCAACTTGAAAGAGAATTTGCTTGTAAGAGGCCATATACACGATGCAATTTTTAATTTTTCAATTAATTGCATGCAATTTATGTTTGTGAGCGAACGGGGTAGAGAAGCAAGAGGGGTAGAAAAAGTTGCACGATTTTCGTTTTTCATAAAATTTTTTGATATTTCTTTTTACCATCGTTTGTGTTTTACTTATTTTGTTTTATTCTTATTCTGACTTTGAAGTGTGCGTTATAAAAATTAAATACAAAAAAAAAAATACACATACATAAATATACATACACGTACATACATTTTTCAAAAATAAAAATGTGGAACAAAGATTTTTGATATTTTTTTTAAATTTTTTTATATTGTATTTATGTATATGGGTCAATTTAAAAAAAATGCAATTTTTGTGTCCCCGCACTTTACACTACTATTTTAGGTAAAAAAAAAAACAAAAATATGAGAACGATCAGCGAGGAATATGTATAAAAAAACAAAAAAAAAACCTAATTCTCAAATTTGTATGTATGTTTTTTTGTTTATTAAGAATGGTGTTTTGTTTCTCCCTCGGACTGCTTCCATACAAAAGCATGTGTCCCCCGTTAGAATTTTTAGTAAGCAAAATAAAATAAAATCAAGAAAAAAGTAAATATGCAACATTAAATAAAAGTATTCGAATTATTGTGTTTCTTTCTTGTGTTTTGATATGTTATAGTCGTCAAAATTTAATTAGTGCGAATTTGGCGTTGCAAAGAAAGGTTGTCCCCACAATTTGCATTGAGCGTCACTTTTTTATAAATCAAGTAATATTACTAGTTTTCAATTTCAAGTTTAAATAAAGTAAATAACGTAAGGAAAGTACAAACTTTAATTATTACAAAATTGAAAAAGCGAAAAAAAAAATATTAAAAAAAGTGTTCATTTGCGTAGTTTTTGTAAACACCATGGTAAGGCCGCGATAAAATTTCTTGAGCGTCACGCTAATTTTTTTAAAAGTGAATATATTAAATGTAAAAAATTGAAATTGACAATCATTGTTTACATGGTTTCAACTCATTTTTTTATAATTTGTGAATTTGAGAAAAAAATTGCCTACGAAAAAACCCAAAATAGGCAAATATTTCATGAGCATCATTTTTAAAATATATTGCTTCATAGCTTAAAATGCTTAATTTTGTTTTATTTTTTAATCTTCAAGAGTTAAACAACAAAATTAATGACGGCTGAAAGAGCACGGAGATATCGAGAGAAAATAAAGCTCGATAAAGCGCGTAATAACGAATATAAAAGCAAGAAGAAAGAAAGATTTAATCGTGGTATATTTGAGTTTAATTTTTATTGTTACTGATTGATTCTGTTTTTGCCACAAATTTAATTCAAAAGTGGTAAAAATGAATGAAAATTAAAAAAAACAAAGCCGCTTGTCATTTCATGAAGTTTATATAGATGCAGAATAAGGATTTCAATGAAAATTTATAAATTAAATTAAGTTATTGTTTTGTGTCAAATATTTACATATGTGTATAAGTTTCTTCACGAATTACTTGCTTTTTCCATTTTTGTTAAAGACATCAAAGAATATGTACATGTTTAGTTTTGTATGAAAATTTTTGTTTTTTGAAGAATTTTACTTTTTGTATATTCTTTTACTTTTTTTCGTTAAACTTTAGATTTGGCATTATTTCTTGTTTACGTGCAACAAAATCTCTTGATCGTCACAAAATATCTTGATCGTCACACTTAGTTTTTTTCCTTAAAACGCTTATAATTGCAGTTTTTTTAAATACATTGTTACAAGCCTATTAATTTGCAAGTAACCTCTAAGTTCAAGTCTTTTTTTTTAACAAAAATTTACATATTTTCATCTTAAAATTTTAAAATAACTAGTCACTTTAAAAAAAAAATTAAAAATCAAGTTGAATCGTGATTTTTTGTTTATAATCGAAAAGATGATTTTCGCAAAAGTCAATTAAGTCAAGTCAATGAATGAATTTCAAATATTTTTGCATTTTTAGCGATTTTTTATACATATTTGGTGTGTGTCGCTCATGATAGAAATCATAGAAAAAAAACAAAATCCGCCGGATTCTTCATCAATTTCTACATAAATTGGCCACTCTTACAGGCGAATTGAAAAAACTTTAAAAATAAGCAAAACAAAACACGTTGTGTACGTTTTTTTTTAAATTGACTCATATATATGTATATTATTTTATATACATACATATGTATATTTTTTGTATATTATATTTATATTTTAAAATTTTGTTTTCTTTGTTGCAAATGAAAAAATAAAGAGGAATGTGTAATTAAACGTCAAAATATTTCATGATTTGTTGCACGTAAAATTTCATCGTATAAATGCACAACATTTTACGTAGCAATTTTAAAAGAGAATGGAAAAAATTGCATGAAATTAATTTCATCGTGCAAATTTTGGCACTTGCCGTAAGTAGAATGACAAATGAATAAACAGTGCTACCAGTGTTAAAATAAAAGATATGTTTATAAAAAATTTTCTGGGTTTTACAGAAAATTATATATGTATACATATTGTTTTTCGGTATTTTTCGTAGATGTAGATGTGACAACGGGGGGTTAGATGCTTATATTACTAAATTGCATACAATTAATTGCATCGTGTAAAGGGCTCTTAGAGCTAGTTTCTGGGATAAAGATAATCTACATTTTTTGCTTAAACCTAGATTAAACTGAAAATTGTGTTTCTCAGTTATTATTTATTTGATATGTATATAATCTAGGTTTAACTGAGCATCATTGGTGAGTTAAAATGTCAAAATACAAAATAAAATAAACAATTCAACAAGTGAAAAGAAATTTACGACATTTTAACAAAAATTAAAAAAAATGGATTATTCTAGTGATGATGAGGATTTAAGTGATTCAAACACATATAGTAACTTAAATACATATGTCAATTGTTAGAAAGATACGAACAATTAGGACACGTTCAAATCATTTCTGCATTTATACCGACGCCGAATTCTTTCAAAGATTTCGCTTAACAAACTAATTTATTAAAAAAAAAAACAAAAATTCTCTAAAAAACTAAATAATAATTCATTTCTAACAATTGCAAATTGTAATTTTTAGAATTCCTTAGGATACGTTGGTTTGATTTTTTGCGAAAATTTAAGATACTGGCATATTTATATAAAAAATTAGGAGGAATGCCATATGTATTTTGACTGAACAGTACGGCAATGCTAACAAAATTGACAGGAGGTAATCAACTACTGAGAAACACAATCAGTAGTTAAATCCCGGCAAAATATATTTGAGGTTTAATATAACAGTGTGTTAAGCTGAGTTTAACTGACAAGTAAAAAACTAGCTCTAAGAATGTATTACAAAAAATTAAAGTACCAATTCTAGTGAGTACTTTGAATAAATCATTTCGCCTGAACCAAGCATATTAACAGACGAAGAAGAAGGCTGTGATGAGAACATGGTAGATAACAACATGCCGAGAGATGTCCCATACTCTTCAACATCTCATGTATTAACTAATATGCTTGCAAGACAAAAAGATGTAAAGACATTTTTAAGCCCTCAACCTAGTACAAGTATTTGAGAAAATATTTGATGAAGAAGTGTCTATTTTAAGGATGAGTAATATGGTATTATATACTAATCAAAATAATAGATATAACTTTCAAATTGACTCCGTCGATTTAAAAAAAAATTATAAGTATACTAATATTGTCTGGATATCAGAAATCGCCAAGAGAGGATTTGTACTGGTCTTACGATGAATATGTTGGAAAGGAAATGATATCAAAATCAATGTCTAGACAAAGATATCGAGATAAATTAAAAGAAATTTCAAAACTGTTTAAAATTCGACCATTAGCCGATTTGTTGTAATGAAAAAGTTTCTTCAGTGGGAAGTACTTCGTGAGCACATTTCCGTTAACAAGCCAATGGTTAAATATTTTGTCTATTTTGACCTGTAAAGCTGGGTAGATGAACTCGCACAGTCTATTAAACTTTATAGAATTGCCATTCGTGGTAGCAAATGGTGGTGGGCATTGTTTACCTATACAATAGATATGGATATTTCAATTTTTGGTGATTGTATGTTATGTTATGGTTCAACATTTTTTCCGACGTTCCATTGTAAGGTACTACTTACGCCAAAACGTGCAAAATAAAGCTCTACTTTCATCGTCATTGATCCCAGGATTACCTCAAGATGGTATAGGTCACTATCCCGAAAAGTTAGAAAAACATTTAAGATGTATTTCATGCTAGAGTTCGCTGAAATGTTTAAACACATTATGTATTGAAAACAAGTAAGAAAGTATATTCGGTCAGGCCCGACCATATAATATCCTACACCCAGTATATGTATAAAACAGTTTTTCAGAAATGGGCGTTATATGGGAGATATAACCTATTGTGGACCGATGATCCAAAAATTGAGTGTCATGATGTCTGAATATATGTATTATATGTGTTAAACTTTATCTCGATATAAATACTTTTGTGGTGCTTAAAGTGAATTACGGAGAGGGTCTTATATGGGAGTTTCGACTAATTATGGACCGATCATAATAAAATTGTACCGTATTATTTTTAGACATATGAAATATATTATTGTTCAATATTATTTGGATACCAATATTTTTGAGAGAGTTATGCTCTTTAAAGCGATTTTCGGAAGTGGGCCTTATATGGGAGTTACGACTAATATTGAACCGATCATAATAAACCGTATTATTTGTATATATGTATATGAATTATATTTGCGTTAATTATTATTTGGATACCAACATTTTTGAGAGAGTTATGCTATTTAAAGCGATTTTCGGAAGTGTGCCTTATATGGGAGCTACGACTAATTATGGATCGATCATAATAAAATTGGAATTTATTATTTGTATATATATTAAATATATTTGTGTTCAATATTATTTGGATGCCAACATTTTGACTTTATCGAGATTTTCGGAAATAAGGCCTATATGGGAGCTATGATCAATTATGGACCGATCTTTACAAAATGTGTTGATGTGATTTGGCTACATGTAATACTCATTTGTGGTGAATTTTGTTTGGACACTTGCATAATTCAAAGATTTATGACCAGTAGACCCCAATTTCGGGAGGACATTTGTATGGGGCCAGGTGAAATAATGGACCGATTTCCACCAGTTTCAATCCCATCCGTCCTTGGGCCGAAAAAATATCACGTACGAAATTTTATCGAAATATCTTCAAAATTGCGACCTGTACTCTGCGCACAAACTTTACATAGACAAACTCAACCACTAAATTTTTTTACTTCTCATTTTTCTTAATAATCGAAATTTTTTGGAGAAGCTTGAAGAGCTTCTCAATTGTGTTACTTAACCTACGCCTAAACTTTAGAAAGTTCCTAATGCGTAATATATGTATGTGTTTGCTCTGTGATATCATGTAGTCGTGTTTGATAATATCAAAAGTGAAAACTTTAATATATAGTACATATGTAAATTACCAGTGCTTTAAATTTTTTGTGTGATTTTATATAATTTTTGATATTGTTAACTATCCAGTTAAGTTTCTGAATTCATTGAACTTAACGCGGATGCCACCGCATGACTTGCAGCTTAAGGTTGGATCAGTAATAGTTATGTTACGAAACCTGAATCAGCCAACACTATGCAATGGTACTAGATTAGTTGTTAAAACGCTGATGCCAAACACTATTAAAGCAAAAATAAGATAATAGGAAAGTTTAAAGGTGAAGAATAAGCACCCAGGATACTTAAGAAACCAAGTGGTCTACAATTTAATTTTAAACGCATCCAATTTTCAGTTCGCCTTGTATTCGCAATGGCGATAAATAAATTTCAAGGACAATCTTTAAAAGTGTGTGGGTTAAATCTAGAATCCCAATGTTTTTCCCATGGTCAATTGTATGTTGCGTGCTCGAGAGTCAGTACACCGTCAGGACTATTCATTTTCTGCCCCAATAGAAGAACTAAAAACATTATTTACCATCAAACTTTAAAATGATTTTTTTTGTTTTTTAATTAATAATTGTTTCAATTGTTGTTGCATATAATAATAAGCGAATATTGAAGAAACTTTTTAAGCAATAAATTGATACAAATTTTTGTTATTTTTTCTTTTACTGAAATTGTTGTGTAGTAAATACCGAGCAAAGCCGGGGCTAGGTTAAAAATAAAACTTAATAAGGAAGGCTTTTTTATATTATGTACTGTGAATAAATAAATAAGTAAATTAATATTTATATAAATTAATATTTTTTGCAGCTTGTGGAACTAAAAAATGGTGAAACATATAATGGACACTTGGTTAGTTGTGATTCTTGGATGAATATTAATTTACGTGATGTTATTTGTACCTCAAAGGTAAGCTCTCATTGCACTATTAAAAGTTTATGTATGCAACTTGATTTATCTTTATAATTTGTGGCATTAGGACGGCGATCGGTTCTGGCGTATGCCTGAGTGTTATATTCGTGGCAGTACAATTAAATACCTCCGTATTCCAGACGAAGTAATTGATATGGTAAAAGAAGATGCTCAAGCTAAATCAAGAAATCGTGCTGAAATGAATAAAGGTCGGGGAGGTGGCCAAGGTGGAGCGCAGAATCCAAATCAACGTGTACGTGGTGTTAATAGAAGCAATTTCAACAATAGAGCCCCACAAGGTACAACAACAGGCAATAGTGGTCTCAGACAAAATGCACAAAATAATCGATCTGTTACACAGCCAAACAAATTAAGAAAATAATGTATCAATTATAAAATATATAAAAGTTTAACTTTATACATGTATAATTTTTAAATTAATATTACTATAAATGGCTGTTAATTTGTTTTTCACTTTTAACTGAGGTCTTAGCTAGGAATAAATTATTTTTTTACTATAAATTTTACAAAATTTAAATGTTTTTAAAGTACTTTCCTCCAGGAATGAGTTGCTCACATTATTGGTCTGTTTCTACATAAATGATGAAACAGAACTGGGGCTGAACGCTTTTTTCCATACAGTTTGACATAAAATTACGCCAGAGAAAGCGGTCGTAAAATAGAATCTATTCTATTTTGACAGTAATTTTTCTTATGTTCTCACTTTAAAACACAAATGCTCTCAATATTACCATACTTTTTTAAAATTTTATACATTTTGTAAACAAAACCATGTGTTTTTGAAGCTTTGGCGCAAGAAAAATAAAAACAAAAGGAACGTTTAAAAGTGAATTTAAAAGTAATTTTGTAATTAAAAAAATTAGTGATATTATAGAAAAATTAATTGAAGAAGTACAAAAGCATGATTGCATATATAATTTGCAGTCGCCATTGTACAAAAATTTTTATTTAAAACAAGATTTGTGGACAAAAATTGGAAAAGCCGACGGCATTACAGGTTGGTACACAGAAGAAATATAAAAACATTAAATGACAGTTCGTGAAGTTGCAGCCGGCGTTTCAATTATGGGCCCGTTTTCTCTGAAAGTCGTTTTTGCTTGAAGTTGCGGTCGTATTCTGTCGAGTACGTAAGCAAATTAATTTTTATAAAGTACTTGTCTGACTTATGGCATGTTTCTAAATAACAAGTGACTCAAATTTTTCGCCTAAATGAGTACAAAATTTAGTTTTGGGGTTTTATTACACAAGTGTAAATTCTCTTGGGTAAAAACGTAAGGCTATCTTTTTTATGGTTTCTATATTGCAATTTGGTAATATTGAGTTGTTAAATTGCATTATTGCCAAATTATTTAATTAGATATTTTGTTTACTTCTTTCCATGTTAATATTCAATATTTTAACTTTTAGGGGCAACCCAAGAAACCAAAATAAAAACAGCTGTGTTTTATTTACAATACAAAAATAATTTATGTGAATTGAAATTGGTATGAATTTTTTAAATTTTTAATAAATTGAATAAAAAATGTTTCCATCTATCGCAATAAACATTAAAAGTGAAAGTGTGGACAACCGTTTATGCCGTAGAAATATACGAAATAATATATTAAATATTGTTTTGTGGTGCACACAAGCACTTATTTCTACTTGTCAGTTTTTGGCAGTAGTGACAATTGAAATTCCAATGTAGAAACCATAAAAACTATAGTCTTACGTTTTCACTCAACAGATATTTGACACTTTGACTAATTTTTGTACACATTTGGGCAAAAAATTTGAGTCACTTGTTATCTAGAAACATGCCATATGTGTTGTCTAATTGATTGCACCATTTTAAGTGTCTGACCAAAACAAGTGTTCTGTTACACTTAAAGAAAACAAATTACACTTGAATAAAATAAGTAAATACAACTGCGTGCCCATTGACGGCATGGTGTAAAGTGACACTACCCTGCGGGAAATGTCAATAGTTAAACTGTAAAGATTTACTATTGACACAGTCACCAATAGTAGTGACTTAGTATACCCCAGACAATGCTAATTACTATAGACATTTAACATGTGCGTGTCATTGAAAATCCACTACTGACATAGGTACTATTGACAAGGTAGTTCTTTTGGGACCACATTGTCTACACTTTTGGCACTTCTCTGAAATAGAAAATAAAAATGCATTTTTTGCTAATTTTTGGAGTTTTATTAAAAAAAGTAAAATACTAAAAAATATTTCATTAAAAATAAATTCGAAAACACCCAGAGTCTTTGGCAGGAATCGAACTCGCAACCAGGACCTCAACCACTATCCGTCGAGGAATACAAGATGAGGCAACAGGGAACCAAGAAGATCCCAGATGACATAAAAATACCTAAAATAAAGAAGCTAAAGAGAAGAGGAGGATATACTCAACGCCTCAAGAGAGAGAGAAGGCAATATTGCTCCGAGAGGCACAGCGGGATCCACCACCAAGCTGGGAAAGAGCTTCAGCTATCTGGCAGAGGATAGGTAAACTGGAATTCCTTATGGATTCCTATATAAAAAAAAATAAAAATATATATATAAATAATAATTATAACAATTAAAATTGGTGTACGTTTCATCCGCACCCTTAGATCCAGTAAGCGTTAACCGCTCGTGGCAAGAATTTTTTTTTACGTACAAAATTAGTGAAAATTGTTAAATTTTAATAAAAGTCATAATAAGAGAAAAATTTATAATTAAATTTAATATGTTAAGAGTATACATAATAGGAATTTCAAACTGAAAACAATGTAAATAAAAAAAAAATAGTAACTAAAGAAAAAAAATAGATAATAATAAATTTTGTTGGACCTTTAATGGAAAATGTGTCAGTCTCAGACAAAATTAGATAGGCCATCAGCCAATGTTATAAATGAAGTAGAATTGACACAGGGTACAGTAGATTTACATACAATAGAAATTTGTTTAATAATAATAGTAATACTAATTGGGTTAAATTTTGCACTACGCATTTACATGATGCACAGCCGTAGGTTAAAAAAGAAATATACCAGCAGAGCCAATGAATTAGATAAAATTT
This sequence comes from Bellardia bayeri, assembly GCA_950370525.1. NCBI lineage: Eukaryota > Metazoa > Arthropoda > Insecta > Diptera > Calliphoridae > Bellardia > Bellardia bayeri. The sequence goes on along the minus strand of OX493265.1, from coordinate 48,376,274 downwards.
AATTATTTTAAAACAACATTTGAAAAATCTTATAAATGTCTTAATATAGATACAATACACAAACATTTTGACATTCTTTTGCATTGTTTAGAGCAAATAAGAATAATTTTAAACGTTAATTATGAACGACTAACACTCGCACACAAAGTTGCAGCGGACGCATTTTTTATTGATATCAGAAATAAAATATAAACAATAGCATCAAAGAAAGATTTGAAAATTGTTTTACCAGAAACTTTACATGAAAAAGTAAATTTTAAACAAACAAACAACAAAATGTCACAAACAATTATAGGATTTCTCAAAACCGCCTCCAAGTTAATCACGGATTTTGAGGTAAGCCTGAGATCTTACGTTCTTTTCTTGACTCATTGTCCTTAGTAGATTCCATAAAAGGAACTCATGAATCCGTTGCAATTTCACCTATCAAGACAACACTAAAAGGAAACGCTAGGAACCTTTTAGACAATGAGAACACAATTTCTGAAATTATTAATAAATTAAAGACCTATGTCAAGGGAGAATCTGTGGAGGTCATATCGGCAAAAATCATGAAGCAAAGTGGTAAACCTGCAACAACAACATATTGCAATGAGGTTGAGATTTTGACACAATCCTTGCAGACTGCTTATATTACTGACGGTCTATCAACTGAACTAGCCAGTAAATATTCCACACAAGTAGCTGTTAAAGCACCCACGAGAAACTGCAGCATTGATAAGGTAAAACTTATCATGGAAGCTGGACAGTTGAATAACATGAATGAGGCAATTAGCAAATTTGTCAGCAGTTGTACTGAAGCTACTGGACAACAAAATGCCATTTTACATTTCAAACAACGGCCAAATAATAATAATTCATATCGTAGAAATTATAATATCTTCCGTGGACGAAACAACTACACACGAAACAATAATAGGAACAATAACAACAGAAATAACAATAATTCTTACAATCAAAGACGAACTTATAACGGTAGAAATAGAAATTACGGAAATATAACGTCAAGCAATGAAAAAGATTCGGAAAACTCGAATCCTCCCCTAGGATCAGACCAATAAAGTCAAAAATATATAATATTAGCCTTAACTTTTGTTTTTATATTAATGCTTATATCAATAACACAAATATTCGAATAACATTGTTAGTAGATACTGGAGCAGATATTTCATTAGTGAAATCAAAATATTTTAAATTAACCGAGATCAATAGAAATAAAATAACGATACTGAGTGGAATAGGAAAAGATAATTACATTGCAGACGCGTTATCAAGAATAACCATTGACGATTTAAAGAATATGACTAATTCAATACTGAAAATCACTACCAGATCAATGACAAATAAACGGGAGAATAATAATGATATGATAATGTTTAACTACTGTAAACAGCAAAAAATAAATAAAAATGAAAATAATAAGCCCAGTATATATCTACAGTAATTTCCGCTTAATTGATTTTCCGAAAATGCATAGCTTTTGGATCAATTAACCGAAAATTCATTTATCCGATTCATTTATCTTCATATAGTTTTTATGGGGAAATGTATATTGCGAATTTTTGTATTAATTAAGCGGGTAAATCAATAAAGCGGGGGTCAATTAAGCGGAAACTACTGTACCTTTAAACAATACTGACGTCAGAAAATATTATAAACTAAAGATTTCCTCCGGAAGATGCTACATCAAACGAGGAAAATCTATTGTAGCATATATACAAATAAATAATTTATTTACTAAAGGGAATCTTGACTTAGGATAATTTTTCCCTAGGCTCGAAGAAGTGGCCGGTGAACATAACATTTATAATTTACAAGCACCTAGCGAGAAAATTTTCGAATTTATCTCTTATAATAATTTTAAATTTATGGGCAATAAAATATTGAAGAACATTAGAGTAGCGCTACTCAATCAGGTGACCCAAATTGATAATAAGAATGCCAAGGCAATTCTTGAAATTTTGCTGAAGTACCACGATGATTCAATAAATGGAGGACATTGCGGAGTATATAGAACTACACAAAAGATACAAAAATATTATTATTGGAAAAATATGACAAAGGAGATTGCTAAATATGTAAGAGCATGTCATAAAAGTCAAGTTGCAAAAACTACCAATCACATCAAAAGTCCGATGATTCTCACGGAAACTCCTGACAAACCATTTTATACGGTATATGTAGATACAGTAGGACCATTTCCTAGATCAATTCAAGGAAATGAATATGCAATAACACTAATATGCGACCTAACTAAGTATTTAGTAACAATACCAATACAAGACAAAAGCGCTAAAACAGTAGCCAAAGCTATATTTGAACATTTTATACTTACCTATGGACCAATGAAGACGTTCATTACGCACATGGGTACAAAATACAAAAACTCTATTATGACTGAACTCTGTAACCTATTAAAAATTGAAAAATTAACTACAACAGCACATCATCACCAAACATTAGGTACAATAGAAAGAACTCTTAATGAGTATGTACGTTCTTCCATATCAATAGATAAAGATGATTGGGATGAGTGGCTTAGGTATTTTACTTACTGTTTTAATACAACACCATCGACAGTACATAATTACTGTCCTTACAAACTAGTTTTCAGTAAAATACCAAATATTTTTAAAGATTTCAATGAAATAGATAGAGTTGCACCACTATATAATGTGGATGATTATGCCAAAGAGGCAAAATATAGGTTAGAAGTAGCACTTAAGAGAGCAAAACAATTATTAGACATAAGTAAAATTAGGCAAAAAGATAAATATGATAGGAATACATTAGATTACAACTTTAGTATAGGAGATTTTGTATTATTAAATAAAAAATGAAACAGGACACAAGTTGGAAGAATCCTATAAAGGTCCATATGAAATTAAAAACATAGATCTAAGAAATAATGTAACTATAGTAGATAAGATAAATAATAAAGAACAAATAGTACATAAGAATAGACTTAAAATTTATAACAATAAATAAAATACAAGTACTTGTAAGTTTTAAAGGCGCCTTAATAATACATAAATACGCCTTAATAATACATAAATATAAATACTTTGTAAAAGAATGTCCATATAAAAAAAAATTGTATGAACATTCTTATTAGCAAAGGAGGTGTAGTATGATTGCACCATTTCAAGTATCTGACCAAAACAAGTGTTCTGTTACACTTAAAGAAAACAAATTACACTTGAATAAAATAAGTAAATACAACTGCGTGCCCATTGACGGCATGGTGTAAAGTGACACTATTGCAAGTGTCAAACGTTTAGGGCACTTGAAGTGGATGCACGAGTTTAGCTACGACCATATGCTTGGGAATGTCTGGTTTGCTTTAAGTCAAATCAAATTACCCAAAATATTCCCATGCAATAGTTTAAGAATTAGTCGTCTAGTAAATTCTCATAAGTAGTATATAAGTTGAATGTATTTAGTATTATGAGACTTCTTTTTACTTCAACTGTAAATAAAGCTAGAGTGCGACAATTTGGTTGCAACTAGAAAGCAAAAAGAACTTCAAAGATTTTATTCTAACTACATCATATGTTAAGGGAGTGGAAATGATCCGGTTTCACTACCAATATTACTGTTTGTAGTATTTTGCAAATCATCAGCAATACTTAACAACAGTAATAGCGATGTTGAAGAAATTAGTTTGAAAACAGTTTTTCCAAAGTTCATTATTAATTTTATGGCCTAGTTCCATATAACGAGTTTATTCTCAGGCAAACGGACGAGTACGTAGAATATAATGGCCAAGTTCAATATACGAGTAACGAGCAAGCGAGCGGCAAACGGACGTAAGATATTGAGGTTCTATAATACATTCGTCTTTCTTACGTTTGGTTACGTAATAATTTGAGTACTTTCAAAGTACATTACTGTCATAGTATAAAATTTAATATTTTGTTTACTTTTTTCATAGTAAAATTTCATACTAAATGGGAACACTAGTGTAAAACTAAACCAAAACAACAGCTGACTCACATAATAATAGTGATAAAAAATATAAGTATATAACAAATATTAACATTTTAAAAATAAATAAAAAAGGGAAATGTTTTCATCAATTGATAATCATTATAATATAGAATAAATCAACTAATGTTCTGCACATGTAGGTCACGATTCCGCAAATGAGGTTAAATTTTTTCTGATTCAGCTTGAGCTCTTTCTTGTTTTCACTAATTTTTTTACTCTGCACTTTTGATCCTGCCATACCTAATGTTCATAGAAATTTGTTTACCATTATGCATTTAGTTGTTTGTCCACATTACACCACGTTTCCTCTACCGCCTTCTTGCTGCTCCCAAACATTGGGCTGCATGTTGCGAGTTGGGGCTGATCTTCCATTAACTCCACCAACTTTTGGAATTGAGGTACCGTAGTTTTCTTTATGCTATGATAATAAATTATCTGTATTTTTAAATATATTCAATTCATGCATAAGTACTTACTATTTTTTAATTACTTAATCCTATTTTTTTAGGCTTAAATTTAATGTAGAAATCGTAAAAAAAGATAGTCTTACGTTTTCACTCAAGAGAATTTACACTTGTGTTATAAAACCCCAAAACTAATTTTTGAACTCATTTGGGCGACAAATTTGAGTCACTTGTTATCTAGAAACATGCCATTAATTTTATAATAAAAATGTACATATTGTAGTAGTTAAGTGTAGTTTTGTTATTTTAGTTGTAGTAGTATAGGCATAGCCCCATTACTTTTATTTACAGTGTACCACATAATTGATATTTCTTTATATATGTATTTAAGGATAACGGTTTTTATTTACATATAAATTCGTTCTAGAATTTTCATATTGTATATATCTGTCTCTTTTCATCTTGTGTAATACAAACGTATCTAATAAGTCACATACGAATTTAGATAATAAGCTAGATCAACCAACTTGAAAGAGCAATCATTAATAAACTTGTTGTCAAACGAAACGGACTTGTTTTATTTTAAAATCGCCTAAAATCTCAGAAGTGGGATACCGAAATAATTTATTTCTTTAAATCAAATACGGTGAAGTATGTAGAAAAAATATAAAAAAAAGAAACTTAAATTGAAAAACAAAACTGGTTGGAAATAAAAATTTTGAACAAAAAAAACTCAAATTATAAGTGTTTTTTTTTTTACGCGAAAGAAGACTTTGTGAACATTTTTGTTGTTTAAAATGGAATATGTGTACGGGGAATATACTGCTGTACAACTACGTCATTGGTTGTAGCACCATGGCTTGCCTTCGACAGGTACAAAGAACGCCCTTATGTTAAGATTGAACGAAGTACCGGTGGAAAAAGAGGGGAATACCCAGGAGACGATATGATTGAACAAAGTTGCTGAAATTTTGTTGCTGATAGACGTCAGACAAATGAGTGCGAAATAGAACGAGAGACAGATGAAGGAGCTACGAATGAGTGTGAGACAAATGATCGAAATCTACCACAAATGAAAGAAAAAAATGATTTTGAGCTTCTTGAAAAAAGAATTGGAAATTATTAAGCGTGAAAAAGAGTTGTTAGGAAAAGAAAATTATTTGTTAAAAAAGATCGCTTTATTTGAAAAAAAGGGACAAAGATACATTGAGTGTGTGTGCATCAAATGATGAAGGAATCTGCTCAAATGCGACCAGAAATAAGCTGAGTGCATCTTTTAGCATATTAAAAGATATGTTACCAGATTACGATGGTGGGTTAGTGCCAGAATTATGGATTACTCAGTTCAAAAGTATTGTTGACGTATTCTGCGTAGATGAAAATACAGCGAAGGCATTATTAATGTGCAAGTTGAAAGGAAAAGCTTAGACATGGTTGCACTCGAAACCAAATTTCGTTTACGAGAGCTCGGAAGAAATACTGGTTGAAATGAAGGAAATTTTTTGCACAAAGGAAAATAAATTAATGATGCGACGAAAGTTTGAATCTCGTATATGGAAGTTTGGCGAAACGTTCACTGACTACTACAATGATAAAATTGTCGTAGCTAATAAAGTAGCAGTTGCCGATGACGAGTTGATCGATAACATCATCGAGGGCATTCCTGATGAGCAGCTTAGAGTGCAGGCTAGTTTGCAGTGTTATACTAACAAAGCCCAACTTCTGCAGGCTTTTTCAAAAATTAATTTAAAGCAACAGTTTGGTGAAGAAAAGGTGAAAAAGCTGAGATGTTATAATTGCAACCGAAACGCCAGATGGGTTCCTGCTATGGATGTGGAAGCCTGGAGCACCGCGTAGCAGTCTGTCCCGAACGAAGAGCAGCCGTTCAATTTGTGGGTCAAAATGAATATGTAAGGTATTTTAAGTTTTGCATGAATTCTAGATTTAATGATAATTTTTTCCTAGAATGCCTGATCGATTCCGGTAGTCCAGTGAGTTTTGTGAGGAAGTCAAGTGTATTGAATAGAATTAATATGAATGAACTTTTATGTTGTACTTCTGCATTTTTTGGAATTAATAAATCGAAATTGAATGTTTATGGAAAATTCAAATGTTTTTTGGTTCTGAATGAACAAGTTATAGAAATGGAATTTTTGGTAGTTTATGATGAATCAATGGTATTTGAATGTGTTTTAGGAAGGGATTTCCTGAAAAAAGGGAATCTGGTAATTGTGAGTTTAGGTAACGGGAATAATGGTACTGACGCTGATGAAATTGACAGTTTAGAGAAGGCAATTCCATCAATTGATTTGGATGAAGAGGATAGCTTTACATTAATTGTAGGAGACGGAATTGATCATAATAGCAAGGAAAAATTATTGAGTTTATATAACGATTATTATGTACGACCCGAACGTCCTTCTAAACCCGATGTCTATAGCGAAATTAAATTAAATTTGAATGATGATAAACCTTTTAATTGCAGTCCTAGAAGGCTATCGTATACTGAGCGATCTGAATTACAGAAATTGTTAGATGAGTACTTGCGAAAAGGATTTATAAGGCCGAGCGAATCGGAATTTGTTTCACCTATAGTTTTAGTTAGAAAAAAGACAGGGGAACTGAGAATGTGTGTCGATTACCGGGTTTTGAACAAGGTGACAGCTAAGGACAGTTATCCGATCCCTTTGATCGATGACTTTTTGGATAGACTTTCTGGAAAGAGATATTTTACAAAATTGAATTTGAAGAATGGTTTCTTTCATGTGTTTGTTCATCCCCATTCTATTAAGTTTACATCTTTTGTAATACCGTTGGGACAATATGAGTTCTTGAGAATGCCATTCGGACTAAAAAATGCTCCGTCTGTTTTTCAAAGATTCGTGAATAGGATTTTCGCTGATATGGTTAGAAATGATAAGGTAATAATTTATTTGGACGATATTATGGTAGCAACGGACAATCTTGAGGAACATCTTCAGATTTTGAGGGAAGTTTTCATAAGACTTGTTGATAATAATTTAGAGTTAAGAAACGATAAGTGCGAATTTTTGCAAATTTCGGTCAAATACTTAGGATATACAATAGATGGTAGAGGTATAAGAGCTGACGATAAGGGCCTAAAGGCTATAGAGGACTTTCCGGTTCCAGATAAATAACATTCAGTACAAATTTTTTTGGGACTTTGTTCTTATTTTCGACGCTTTGTGAAGGATTTTTCAATGTTGGCAAAACCTTTATATGATCTGACAAAAAAGGATAGAAATTTTTTCTTTGGGGAGAAAGAATTGGAGGCTTTTGAGCAACTTAAAAGGAAGTTAACGGAGTCACCAGTGCTTGCTTTATACGACCCAAACAGTGATACTAAACTTCATTGCGATGCTAGCACAATAGGCTTTGGGGCAGTGTTGCTCCAGAAGAAGGGGGATGGCAAGTTCCATCCAATTTTTTATTTCTCCAAAAGGACGACCGACGCGAAGTCAAAATATCACAGTTTTGAATTGGAGACGTTGGCCATAATTTATGCATTGAAAAGATTTCGTATTTACCTCCAGGGTAAGAAATTTAGGATCGTGACTGACTGCAACTCTCTCGCTATGACATTGAACAGGAAGGAACTGAATCCAAGGATAGAACGATGGGCTTTGGAGCTCCAGAATTATGACTACGAGTTAGAGCATAGGTCGGGGAAAAGAATGCAACATGTGGATGCACTTAGTAGGTGCACAAACATTATGATAGTGGAGTCGAATACCTTCGAGGAGAACTTAATAATTGCCAAAATAGAGATGCCAAGATGAAAGACTTAAAGGAGAAGCTTCAAATACACGAACATAGTCTGTATGAAATGAGAAATGGTGTTCTGTATAGAAAAACGAGGGACGGTAATTTACTATTTTATGTTCCCGAGGACATGGAGGAACACATTTTATATAAGTATCACGATGAAATGGGACATGTTGGCACTGATAAGATGACTGATCTTATTTTAAAAAGTTATTGGTTTCCGAAGATAAAGATAAAGCCAACTAAACATATACAAAATTGCATGAATTGTATAGTGTATTCATCGAAACATGGAAAAGAGGAAGGTTATCTGAATAGTATACCGAAGTCCGATAAACCTTTTGATGTTATCCATATTGACCATTATGGGTCTGTGGATAATGGTAGACCGCTTAAGCATATTTTAGTTGTTATAGATTCTTGCACAAAATTTGTACGTTTATATCCGGCGAAAACAACTAATACGAAAGAGGTAATTATAGCATTGAGGGATTACTTTAGGTCATATAGTCGACCGAGGTGCATAATTAGTGATCGGGGAACTTGTTTTACTTCGAAAGACTTTGCGGAGTTTTTAAGGGAAAATAATATTGTTCACACTTTAATAGCTACGGGTTCACCCCAGGCGAACGGTCAGGTCGAGAGGGTCAATAGGTCGATAGGGCCAATGTTGGCGAAACTAGTTGATGTTGAAAAGGCAGTATTTTGGGATCATGTAATTGAGCAAGTCGAGTACACCTTGAACAATACGATTCATAGATCTATTGGGGAGTATCCGAGTGTTACGGTGTTTGGTACAGATCAGAAGGGAAGGATTTCTGATCCTTTGAAAGACTGTCTTGAGGACGTTAATACATTTACTAGAGACGATCGCGACGGAATCAGGTCAAGGGCATTTAAGAGGCAGAAAATGGTACAGGAATATAACGAGGGGTATTTTAATAGACGGAGAAAAGAACCAAGAGTTTATAAGGACGGAGAATACGTATTGGTGAAAAATTTCGATTCTACGGCGGAATATCCCGCAAATTAATTCCAAAATATAAAGGTCCATATAAGATATCCAAGATTTTAAAAAACGATCGTTATTTGATTGAAGATGTTGACGGTTTTCAGCAGTCTCGCACGCCTTACAAAGGTGAGCCCACACACCTAAATATGCGACCGCTAATATGCGACCATGGTTTAGAGGACGCGAAAGGTTATATAAATAATGTGAGATCAGGGGATCTCCTAGGCAGGATGGCCGAATTGTAGTAGTTAGGTGTAGTTTTGTTATTTTAGTTGCAGTAGTATAGGCATAGCCCCATTACTCTTATTTGCAGTGTACCACATAATTGATATTTCTTTATATTATATTTCCCTCAATGTATTATGTATTTAAGGATAACGGTTAGAATTTTCATATTGTATATATCTGTCTCTTTTCATCTTATGTAATACAAACGTAGCTAATAAGTTACATACGAATTTAGATAATAAGCTAGATCAACCAACTTGAAAGAGCAATCATTAATAAACTTGTTGTCAAACGAAACGGACTTGGTTTATTTTAAAAGCGCCAAACAAGTCTCAAATAATTTATGGACGAAATTGTCTGATGACCTCAACGCTAATGGACCTCCTGTAAGAGATATAGTTGGCTGAAAAAGGTGTATATATGAAATGTAAAGTTTATAATTTTATAATTGTGCTGGTACCTACATACATAGATTTGCTCCGATTTGAAAAACCACACAAAAATAGAAATGCGGAAAAATAAATTGAGCATCTCAGAATTTTGCCCGCTTTCTTCTACAGAAGAACAAATTGTAACTCTTCTTAATATGGAACAGGCCGTTACAGGCATGCCAAAGGCGACGTGTTTTGGTGTAGGATAACACTAGCGATGTGGAAAAAGATGTTTCGCAAGAAAATTTTGAACCTGCACAGAACAGCAAGTTAAACGAAAATCTGCATGCTGCCAAACGTCCTCGGCTTTCTAACATGAACGAGCGTGATAATCTTTTGTAAACCCAAGTAGAAAATCAGGGCTTCTTTCATATTTAATACTACTGTATTAAATACAAAAACAAATTATAAAAGACGATTTATGTTAGAAATGTTACACATTATTAATGTACCGATAGAAAAGAGAATTAATTTTAAAACAGATACAGACAATGTAGCTCAAAATTACAGACATTTAATTTATAAGAATAAGTTTAGAAACTAAAAATATTACATATATAATTTTTCATTTATTATTCCAAACAAGTTTTTATATATGTATACTATATATCATAATTGTAAACTTTTCATTTTCTGTTAAAAAATTTTCATTTTTATACATACTTCAATTATTATTTTATTATAATTCAAAACTTGTATTATCCCTGAAGTAGCTATCCATTGTGATTTTATATAAAATTCAAGTGACCTTATTGCTTGTAAAAAGAAACTATTAAATAATAAAAAAGGTCAAATAAACGAACTAAATATATCAAATAAAAATATTATTTTTTTTAAGAAAACACCAACTGCACAAAAATTAGTTTAATTTTTTTTTCACAAGTTTTGACATTTTATTTGCTCCGTCTTCTTTATTGTTTACTTTACAGTGCCAGTGTTGTTCTTTTTGTAATTAATTTGCGAAAGCGTTTGCGTAAGAGATACAGAGTACCAAATTGTTGTCTTATTGCATTTACCTATCGCATCGAATTTGTTTTCGCATCGCAATAAAGAAAAACCCCCCTGGAAAAATTTACCACCAGGGCAACAATTTAAAGTGTCATAAATAATTCGTTCACGCTAACTATTAAGGAAACTGCATCAACAGTCTGGGAAGTAGCTTCTCACTATCTGAGACCGGTTTTACCGGTAGATATAGGGTCGACGTCGGGTATCGAAAGTCCATGTGGATGTGTCCGGAAGGTGATACTGCAACAGAAACCAATTGTTATTGTGACTAGGCAGTGACAACCCATCTGGAATTGCTCCTCTGAAAAATTATCCACTTTTATCATCTTGACACATACGGTTACGATATGGAGTTCATTATTCTGCTAGGAACAAGGTCTATACCTACATATACTGTGAAGCGTAATTGAAAAGCGTTTGGTTTCACACCTTTAGGTTAAAGGCTTACCCTAAAATTTTAGAGCTTTGCACCGAAAGAAAACTAAACTCGAACTCTTTGCAAAAAGCCTTAGAACAGATTAATGAATATTTGGATATTTCAATATAGATATTTGGATTTCAGGCTTCTGAACTCAACAAACGGTTGTCTGCTATAGATATAGTTAGTATTACTTAAGGCAGGCGATATTTGAATTTTTGGCATCTGAACTTATCGAACGCTTGTCTGCTCCTCTAATAGCTGACAATCCAGCATTTGACATTATTGGAAAGAATGGACTATGTAATGTCATGTAACAGTATGGAGTGATCGAACGTGCGTTGATATGGATATGATATTATTAGCTTCAGAACTGTTGTTTGGCTATGCCAGATGACAAGTGGTATGTGGCGAGCGAAAAGTGCTTTTTCAAGGATGGTAACAATTGGAATTTAAAATGTTCTCAGGTGGGCCACAGTTCTACCCTACGGTTGTCACCATTTCTGATTTCTGAAAAAATTTAATGAACTTTAAGGGTTGTCACCTTGTGATATCTGTGACGCTGGCACATGTTTAGTGCAGCTATGATTCAACTTGTCACAGCAAATTTTTAAATTGTTTTTGCAAAGTACAGCAAGATTTTTTTATATTTTTCTTATTTGTAGGATAATTTTAATAAATACATTTAAAGTTTATTCATGGAAATTAGAGCAGAACAAATACATTATTTGAATCAAATAGCAAATTAATTTTAAAACCAATGTAATAACATATAATTAACAGAAATAAAATTACATGTTATAAATTTGAGTCAAAGCCAAGCTCGTAAACTTTTAATAATGTTATGGAAGGCACGCCTAGAGCAAGTTAGAGATGGTTATCAAAGCAAAGGCTTTCTTGTGAAATACCTACTACTGGTCATTTTTTATTATATTATAATACAAAACTGTATAACATCTCCAATGAAAAATGGATGCAGATCCGTTAAGACATGTTAGGGGTGCATTTAAAGATTTTAAAAGAAAATCCTGGTCCCTGGCGTCAAAATGATGATGATGGCTGGTATCAAGGCCATATGAAGCTGCTGGCGTGTACTACCAAGCGCATAGCGCGTTTGCTTAAGTAAGACATTGCGTCCCTAGAGGAAGTGTCCCTCGTAGACCGAGATCAGTCGCAATCATTCCGGCGGAAATACAAGACCTTGAGCAGATCCTTAAGTACATTCAGAGTTCAAACCTTGACCTACCTATCCATAACTAGAAAGCGAATTATCAATTAAATAAAAGTGAAAAGAAAATTCATAAAATTTAATAAAACAAAATAAAAAAACAATGGGTAAAAAAAATTGTGAAAAATGTTATGGAGGATTCAATAATGAGCTTCTTAAAAATAAATAACTTGCCCATTTGCTCGCCTATTTTCTTGTTGCTAGAAGTAAATACGTACGAATGTATGTTTTTTTTTAAATAAGCTAACTAATTTCCACCTACTTTTTTTGTTCATTAAAAAATTTATTTTCCACAAATTGTAAATTCTGGGGCCAAATCACCGCAGTAATCGAGTAAAAATTATCGTAATTTTCCTTTTTGAGATTATGGCATTCGATATCGAGCAAGAAATTTATTACATTTTATCATAATTTCGATATCGAAATCATTTTTCGATACGATAGCTCATTCGATCACGAATGCGGTGATTTGGCCCCTGTTTTTATACCCATTACCTTCATGAAAAGGGTATATATAAGTTTGTCATTCCATTTGTAATTTCCACAATATAATTTTCCGACCCTATAATATATATATATATGCTGAAAATTTCATCAAAAAAACTATCAAACAAAGTATATTAATATTGTTACGAACAACTTTATCAACAGATGGCGTGTTTATCGACATACAACTTGTTTAGCATTTGTAGTAGTTTTGATTTATAAACATTATTGTTATAAACATAGCAATATGGCAACATTGAGTTTTAACGACTTTGGCTGAATATTCTAGACACGAACATTCAAGACTTGCAGTCACGAACATTCTAGTATCTTAGTTTCGAACCTTCCAGAAATTATGATTGCTGTATAAATAGACTAACACCAACCAAATGAATCAGTTTATTGTGAGTCATTGTTGTGTAAACATCAAAGTCTTCATTTTTAATTGTGTTTGTGTACATTTAAATAAATAAAGACTCGTTATATTTTCTTCAAACTACTTACGCTTTTATTTTGCAATTAAAAATAATCCGGTTTATTTAAAGGAAATAAAGCACCGTTTTTAAAAAGTAAAAACGTAACAATATAATATATATATATATATATGTATGTATATAATATAATTATGCATCCACAACAAAAGTGAAGGGTATATAAGATTCGGCATAGACGAATATAGCACTCTTATTTGTTTTTTATTCTGTTTGTTTATTAAAAAAACCTGTCAAATCGTAGCAAGTTTATTAGTCATGTAAGCAGCATGAATCATAAACATGATTGCGAAAGCGAAGCAGATGATTCAAATCGTCGTGGAAACATAGTATTAAGATTTTGTATGGTGAAGCAAGTTGTTTCGCTCATGATTGGGGTGTGAAGCATAAATAGAGAGCGAATCATGTACCGTGGAAACATAGTATTAATCATAAAACCTATATGGTGTTATGGAATACAGCTATGGAGAACAGCCTCAGCTTCATATTTAGACAGTCGCCAAAACATTTTACTACTATTGATCACAATTCATAAAGATTAAAACGTGCCTTTGGTAAGAACTGAGATCCAAAAGTATGCAGAAAAATATTTAAAAAAGCTTGAAGTTGTTGAAATATGGTAATCCTTTATATTGCAACATATACGTTCTCTATTTTCTTTTTACTTGTTCATTCTTCCTTTCACATAGTGTTGCTTGAACTGGTCGGACGTGTTATTTTTAGTGCGGCTGAATTTTCGTAATAGGTGAAAAAAAATAAAAAAAAAAAACTTGTAATAAGTGAAAAAAAAAAATATATATATATATATATAAAAGATATCGTAATAGGTGGAAAAATATCTATAATGGTTTTTCGGTAATTTAAAAATCGCATAAAAACTGCATGAGTGTCCCGCTCAGATGTAATTCTGAGAAAGAGCTAAGCTACAGTAGAAAAAATTTATGGATCTCTGAGGAAGAATCCTTAAGAAAATCCGTGGAGTCTCTTCTCACTACAAAGGCCGAAATACGGCGCCGTTCCTGTTCGCCCAATATAGTTATCTCATCCGATGAGAAATCATCATCTTCATCAAATAGTGCAGTCAAACCCAAAAAACAAGTAGGTGGATAAGTACATCACCGTTCTCAAGCGACAGAGGAGCCCGACATCTCCTCAAATGTCTTCCAATTCTAAAGTTCCTAAGACCGTCAGCAGTGATAAGCCAAATGATCAAAACAGATTTGCTCTACTTCAGACGGATGACCCAGAAATACCGAAAAAGACGTTTAAGCCCCCACCAATTTACCTGAGAGAGCCCACTTCCAATAAACTGGTACAAGGAATTGTTGCTGTAATAGGTAAGAACATGTTTAGCGTAACCTCAATTAAACATGGAAAAATCAGCGAGACAAAGATCCAAGTGAATAGGGAAGATGATTTTCGAAAATTGTCCAACCAGTTGGAGAGGGAGACCAGGGATTTCTATACCTATCAGCTCAAAAGCGCAAAAGGACTCCAAGTCGTTCTAAAGGGTATAGACCCATGTGTTGATCCTGCGGAGATAAAGAACGGATTAATGGACAAAGGGTTCAAAATCAAGAGCGTAGTGAATATTAGAAACCGTGAAAAGATTCCTCAGCCCATGTTCAGGGTAGAATTGGAACCTGGAGATGTTGCCTTAAAGAAAAACGAGTCCCATCCAATTTACAATCTTATTTATCTTCTGCATCGTAGAAGGAGGAACCGCATAAGCGTGTTGGACCCGTCCAGTGTCTTAATTGTCAAGAATTTGGTCACACCAAAGCGTATTGTAAATTGCCGTCTGTTTGTGTTGCATGTGGGGAACTACATGCAACTGCTCAATGTAATAAGTCCAAAACGGACTTAAAAATAAAAAAATGCAGTAACTGTGGAGGAAATCATACCGCTAATTATAGAGGTTGTCCAGTTTATACTTATTTGAAGGGCATAAGGACCAATAAGTCGCCAGTATTACCTGACCATCCTCAACAACCTAATTTCACGTCGAGTAAGAATTTTCCTCAAATTGTACGACCAACTACTCACGTAAACGCTCCTAATTCTAGACAAGTTTCTTACGCAAACGTGGTCAAATCTAATATGCCAGGTCTGGAGCAGGAACCTATATCGCAATATTCTGAGCCACATATCAACAATCTAGAGACAACATTGCAGACACTTGTCCAAACTATGAACACTTTTACGACCACCATGACATCCATGATGCAGGAAATGCTGAAAATGCAATCCACTATCTTGCAAGCCATTTTAAAGAAATGATTTATTTAAAAATTTGTTTTTGGAACGCGAACGGCCTCCGCCAACATAAAAACGAACTGGAATACTTCCTGATGGATAAGCAGATTGATGTTATGATGATTGCTGAAACTCACTTGACGTCGACAGGGTACTTCAAAATTAATGGCTACGTGTTGTACGATACTAAAGATCTCCGCGGAAGAGCTTGTGGAGGTTCGGAAATTCTTATAAAGAACAGAATAAAACATTATCTAATGAATAACATTAGTGAGGATTACCTCCAAGCAACAAACATTTGCATTGAATTCTGTCAATACAAATTTGTTTTATCATCGATTTATTCTCCGCCTCGATTCTCAATAAAAGAACACGAATACCATAACTTCTTTAATTCCCTTGGAGCTAGATTTTTAGTTGCTGGCGACTTTAACGCCAAACACACATTTTGGGGTTCACGTCTTGTAACCCCAAAGGGTCGCGTACTCTTCAACACCATTGCTCAAATGGGCTTAGATGTACTCTCAAGCGGACATCCCACCTACTGGCCGACGGACCGACGGAAGATTCCCGATGTTATTGACTTTGGAGTAGTGAAAAATATCCCTGTAGAATGGATGCAAGTGGATCCTTCATTAGACTTGTCCTCAGATCACTCTCCTACTATCATTTCAATGCATTTCCCTCAAGTGTGTGGCTCTCCATTTAGAAACATGACTAAGACCCGAGTAAGCTGGATAAAATACAAAAAGTATTTAAGTTCTCATTGCACGGAAAATATTGTGTTGAGAACTACCGACGATATCGATGAGTCGATTGGCAACTTTACCAAGGACCTTCGACGAGCTGTGCATCACGCTTCCACTTATCACGTTGAATGTAGAAATAGGACAAACAGAACTTATTTATCTGAACTCGAACATCTCCTATCAGAAAAAAGAAGAATGAGAAGAGAGTGGCAACTTCACAGGTCTCCTGAACTGAAAGCTAGGCTACGGGTATGCAGAGATATACTAAGACATTTCTTAGAAACCCAAAGAACGGCTTCACTTAGATCCTACTTGGAGGGTCTTGATAGTACCCCACAATCTGACTACTCGTTATGGAGGGCGGCAAGAGGTTTAAAAAGACCAGTGAGAGGAAAACCTCCTTTGCGAAATCCGACTGGTGACTGGGCTAGAAATGATTCCAAGAAAGGGACATTATTTGTTAACCATTTAAGAAATGTGTTTACTAAAAACAACTCAAATAACGTATCTGATTTGCCACCACTCGTTATTAGACCTGCTGTACCTCTAAGACTAAACTTTGGTGATGTCCAAAGCGCTATTGGTACTCTGAACCTTAGAAAGGCTCCAGGTATGGATAAAATCAGCAAAAAAATGCTTGTGGAGTTACCTCGTGTAGCTAGAAGAATTATCCTCTTTATCTTCAGCGCTATTTTACGCCTAGAATACTATCCTGCAGATTGGAAGGTGTCTATGATCACTATGATTCCTAAGTCAGGAAAGGATCACACCAAAGTTGAGTCATATAGGCCAATTAGCCTACTGCCGACAATTTCTAAACTGTTCGAAAAATTGTTAATGACTAAGTTGATTCCAATTCTGAACGACACTGAATGCATTCCTAATCATCAATTCGGCTTCAGAGCTAAACACAGCACCATCGAACAAACACACAGATTGGTAAATGTGATAAGAGGGTCGTTTGAAGACAAAAAATACTGCTCCGCCCTTTTCATTGATGTGTCCCAAGCGTTCGACAAAGTTTGGCATGACGGTTTAATGCACAAAATAAAATTAACTCTGCCTGCTAACACCCATAAACTTAGCTATTTATAAGGTCGCAAATTTAAAATCAAAGAAGGCAATTTTTTAAGCCCCGCTCAGCCAATTGAAACAGGTGTGCCACAGGGTAGCATACTGGGTCCTACTTTATATTTGATTTATGCCTCCGACATGCCGTCAGACCCCAAAATCCACACGTCAACTTTCGCAGACGATACAGCCTTTATCAGCGTTCACAAGGACCACCAAGTAGCATCACAGAATTTGCAGAATTATGTTTATAAACTAGAGAATTGGCTAGAGCTTTGGAAAATCAGGGTTAATGAACAGAAATGTATTCATATCACTTTCACATTGCGAAAAGAAACTTGCTCGTTCATCAAAATAAATAATCAAATTATTCCTCAACATAATGAAGTCAAATACCTCGGCATTCACCTCGACCGCCGTTTAACTTGGAAGTCTCATATTGAAGCGAAACTTGCACAGATGAGATTAAAAGCAGTGCAACTTAATTGGCTAATTGGCAGAAATTCTTCACTAAAGTTGGACTGCAAACTATTGTTGTACAATGCAATTCTAAAGCCAATCTGGTGCTATGGAATTCAATTATGGGGTACTGCCTCAGCATCAAACATTGAAAAAATTCAAAGGGGTCAAAATAAAATTCTACGTATAATTACTGCAGCTCCATGGTACGTTAAAAATTCTCGAATTCACAAAGAAATAGGCATTCCTTTGGTGAAAGACGAATTTACAAAATACGCGTCAAAGTACGTCAGCAAACTTGAACACCATCCAAACCCACTTGCACGAGACATCCTTAACTTTAGTGGCCATAATCGGTTGAGAAGGAGGGATACCCTTGCTTTAACTCAAGCGCAAAATAGATGACTGGATCAGTTGATGTGAAATTTTTTTAGTATCATAAAATTTTTGTCTAGCACTGGCTGGGCTTATTATTTTCTTTTTAGTATTAAGATTTGAATACTTATTGTCATTTCATTATATGAAGATTCAATAAATAAATAAAGGTTAAAAAAAAAAAAAAAAAAAAAAAAACTTGTTCATTCTTATAATTCTTATAATTAGTATGAACTTCAACATTGTAATTTAGTCTTAAACATAGTACTCTGTTCAAAATTTCAAGTGGAATGCTGTCAAAATACATGTTAAAAAAATTCGCATGAAATTTTCATGAAAAAATGTTGCAGAAGTAGTACTCTGTTCTTATTGTGAAAAGTTACGAAATGTTTCTGGCAGCATGTTTTTTCAACAAAAAAATTTATATGGCAACATTTTCTTCCAATTATGAAATAATTAAGCGGCACTTATTTCGCACGAAATTGAAAAAAAACAGAAAAAAACATATGGGTTTTGTTTACATAAAAGAGACAATGTTGCATACCTAAGGGCAATAAAAACGACAATTTTCTTCTGAATCGCGGCATTGTCACCACTTGCTAATTGTCAAAATTTTCAAACGAAATAATTGATGTTGCTCAACAAATTTCGCAAATTTGAACAGAGTACCATGCTTTACACGATCTTATTTTAACATCACCCTTGCCTGTTGCCATAACATGTTTGTTGCCAGCTAACGATATCATCACATCATGTTGCTCAAAGTTCATAAACATGTTGCGATTATTACACACAGCATTAGTTCGCATTTATTTCGCATAGATTTTTTTTTATATGGGCTTTTGATAGTATTTCGCACGAAATGATGTGTTGTATTCATCGGAATTGCAGGCATGTTTTGTTTCGATAAGTCAGGCTGTTGAACGTGACTATGTGGCTATGTTTGACAAGAATGCTGCTTGTATAAATGACAGGAATGGTAACATGGTGATTAAGGCTGTAAAACATAATAATTTATTTGTCGTTGAGTGTGATGTAGGTAAGCAGTTGTGCGCTACGAATATTGATTGGCATGATCGATATGGTCATTTGAATGACAAAAGTTTGGACTTATTATCGAAAAATGAGATGGTCACTGGCATGGGGTCTAAGGGGAATGATACAACAGGGAAGTGTAAAACATGTATGTTGACCAAAGTTCATGTTAGCCCTTTTCCTCAACAATCTACGTCAACATCGAATGAGTTATTGGAACTGGTGCACACGGATGTCTGTGGACCAATGAAGGTTCAATCTATTGGCGGATCGAGATATTTCTTAATCTTTATCGATGATAAATCCAGACGGACATTTGTTTATTTTCTGAAGCGGAAATCAGAGGTATTGGAGAAATTTAAGATTTTTAAGGCACAAGTCAAACGACAATCTGGCAGAAAAATAAACTCTATTCGCAGCGACAACGGGGGTGAGTACACAAGTAAGGATTTTGACGATTATTTGAAAGAGTGTGGCATAACTCGATAGTTAACTGTACCCTACACGCCTCAGCAAAATGGCGTTTCGGAACGGATGAACCGAACAATAGTTGAGATGGCGCGATCGATGCTGATCCACGCGGGAATTTCAATTGATTTGTGGGCGGAGGCTGTTTGTACGGCGGTATATTTGAGAAACCGATGCCCCAGTCGTAGTTTGTATAATAAAACTTCATATGAAGTATGGCACGGCAAACGACCTCATGTAAACCATTTGAGAACATTTGGATGCTTGGCAGTGGCACTTAAGAAGTCACAAAGGTCGAAATTTGAAGCTAGAGGTGATGAGTATATCATGGTTAGTTACTCATTGGTGTCGAAAGCATATCGATTGTATGATATGGCGTGTTGAACGTGATTTGATGAGACAAAATTTCCACGGAATATTGAGAATGGTTCTGTTACGAATGGAAATAATTTTGTATTTTTTGATTTTCGACATGGAAATGAGCACGAAGTTATCGGTGTGCATGGGGCCCGACAGGATAGCTGCAGTGAGAACGGTGAGAATTCTGAAGGTAACGATGATAATGCAGACACATTTGACACAGCTAATGAAGACTAGGAAAATGATTTTCTTGGGTTTAAGGCGGGTCCTGGTAGACCTCGAATTGTGAGAAGTGGTGGACCTGGTAGACCACGAAAGGTGCGAAATTTGGTGAGTCAGTTATGTAATGATTTTATTCCACAAAGCTTCGACGAGGCAGTATCATGCGACAATAGTCCCAAGTGGGAGGAGGCTATGAGGGCTGAACTTAATGCACTGGAAAGGAACAGCACATGGAGCCTAGTCGACTTACCAGACGGTCATAGGACCACTGGATGCAAGTGGGTTTTCGCCATTAAACGAAATGGAAACGGTGAGATAGAGCGATATAAGGCGCATCTAGTTGTCAAGGGATGTAGCCAGAAGTTTGGCATCAACTATAATGAGACATTTTCTCCTGTGGTGCGATACGCTACAATACGCATGCTGTTGGCATTAGCGGTGGAGGAAAAAATGCATTTGCATCAGGTCGATATAAGCACGGCATATTTGAATGGTGACCTGAATGATGAAATTTATATGACCCAACCAGAAGGCTTTGTTAATAGGACCGATTCGTCCAAGGTACTGAAATTGAATAGATCTCTATATGGATTAAAACAAGCCAGAAGAAATTGGAATGAGAAACTTGATGGTGTTTTAAAGAAAATGGGTTTTTAGGCATGTGAGAATCATCCATGCCTATATAAAACAACAATTAACGCTGAAATGATACTAGTGGCTGTATACGTTGATGACCTAATAATTGCGAGCAAGAACAAGGAGGTCATTTTGAGGTTTAAATCTAATTTGGCAAGGGTATTTGAAATATCCGATAAGGGAATTCTACGCCATTTTCTTGGAATGCAGATAGAACGTGACGGTGAGGTGGGTGTCATAAAGTTATGTCAAGGACGATATGGGAGTGATCTTTTGATGCAGTGTGGGATGGAGAATTGTAAAACCGTGTCTGTACCTCTCGACCCTGGTTTACAAACCCATTGTGCTAATGATTGTAAGAGGGCTAGTAAGGAGGAATATCAGTCGATAATTGGTGCTTTAACTTATCTCGCGATAACTTCTAGACCCGATATACAACATTCTGTATCGAAACTTGCACAACGCAATCAGGATCCACATCTCGAACATATGACCGCAGTGAAGCATATACTGCGATACCTAAACGGTACTATGAAGCTGGTGATGCCTGTGTTAGAGGTTATGCTGACGCTGATTGGGGTAGCAGTGATACGGACCGTTAATCGTATACGGGATATATATTCTATCTTGGGAAATGCGTTTTCTCATGGGAATCACGGAAGCAGTCTACAGTGGCTCTTAGCTCCACTGAGGGAGAATACATGGCTATGTAGAGCGCTTGTAAGGAGGCAATATATCTGAAACGTTTGTTGGCTAAAATTGGTTTTGATGGTAATAAATCTATTTTGATAAATGTGGACAATCAAGGCGCAATGAAATTGACAATGAATCCGATTTTCCACAACCGTACGAAACACATTGATATTAGATATCATCATATTCGTGAGGTCGTGCGTAATTCAGAGGTTACTTTGCAGTATTGTTCTACAAATGAAATGGTAGCCGACATCCTGACGAAGAATCTTTCTAAGGCGAAACATATGTATTTTGTGAATTTGATGAATATGTCATGAATTTATTATTTTGTATAATTTGTATAAAGGATATATGTACATGTTGAGGAGGAGTGTTGAAATATGGGAACCCTTTATATTGCAACATGTACGTTCTCTATTTTCTTTTTACTTGTTCATTCTTATAATGTAGTATCATTAGTATGAACTTCAACATTGTAATTTAGTCTTAAAGTAAAACTCTAATAATAAACTTCAACAGAAGTAAACATACACCCATTTACCCACGACGTTTTTCAAAATAGTCAGTCTTATTCAGAAAAAATTAAAGTAGACTTCAAATGTACTTTAAGAAAATTTTGTCAAAAAGCACACTTCAAACCTACTTTGTTTTTTATGAATACGGCAGAGTGGCTATATTTGACTAATGGCCGAATTCTCGTAAGACATATTTACAATTCGTCGCCGAAAACAATTGTAAATTTTATTTTCATAGCAACAGCTGTTATTTGACTAATAGTTAACCACCGACATTTGGGGGTTTAACTAATGGCAAACTAAGCATTGCGAATAAAGAATCATTAGTTAAGCCTTTGCCATTAGCTAACTAAAGACTGTGAATTTAGCCATGAAAATATTAAAATAAACTAAAAAACTTTAAATGTTAAAGATTAAATGCGCAAACCAAACATGGACTGCTTAAAAGATTTTGTATTTCACATGGTAATGCTAATGGCGTTAATACTTTGAATGTACAGGGGTGTCATAGAAACCAATATTGTCAGAATTGGTTTTAAAACCGACAAGAAAAAATGCTTTGGTGTCATAGGGCACTGCTACACATACAATAAATATCGAGATATTTCTAGTATCATGACAATATTGGTTTCTATGACACCCCTGGTAGCACCTTGTTCTTTAAAACTATTTTGAGTCTGTTAATGGTGAACTTTGAACCACCTTTTGACAATATTGTAGTGTGCATTTACAATTGTACAACAAAACCTAATTACAAACGCCACCCATACATGCTGTTTTGTATAAGTGATCAACAATAAACAATAATTTTATAGTCATTGCCTCAATAATTTTGCTGACACAAAACACAGCAAATTAAACAAAGTAATCGATTAATTGGGTCAACCAAGTATGATGTGATAGAATTAAGTACTTATAAATTTGATTTTCTTTTATTTTCTTTTGATCTATTACACAAGACAACATGTACACTAGCATGAAGTAAATATGTGAACTATAGAATAAGAATAAGTAAATGAGTGGATTGTAAAAACTACTCAACCTTTAGTTTGTAAGTTTTATACCGTTATTTGGAAAATGGAGGAGGTTGCACAACATATATTCACGTAACTCAAAAACGGTTTAGTTTATTGAATAAACTAAAAAAACCGAAATTCCACACGTCTCAAAGACTGTCAAGACTGTCAAAGACTTTAAACTTCACTATTCACTTTCGCAAGTACTCGCCATATGCCATTGAATGTGTTGAGGAACTCTTATTTATACTGTAATTTTTTTTATCGAAGTACCTGTCAACACCTTCATTAACATAATTTGTAAAAAAAACCAAAGCCGGGACGATTTCTATTTCAATCTGTTCCAGGTATAACAATAGAATACGTTACTTTAGTTTTTTACAAGACCGATTTGTGCGGTTTTTGTCCGGACAAGAAAATACAAATATGTAAAAATGTATGACAATTTTTTAATTCTAAAGATAGGTGAAAACGATCAAAATTGGCAAATTTTTGGACGACCCCTCTCCAATTTTAAAATAAATAGTCTCAATCGATTGCCCAGCAAAAAATAATATACCTACATATTTTTTTTTTTTTTACAGTGACTGGTTTAGTGGTGGTGTACACCACTGTCATGTGACAAAAATGAAGAATTCTTCATAAGGGACCTCATTGAAAGTTGTTTAAAAAAAAAACTACTAAAGCGATCGCAACGAGTGATAGCTCGTTGGAAAGGTATTGAATCAGGCTTTAATTGAAAAATAAAATTTTCCTAATTTTTCTTAGAAATTTACCTTTAAATTTTCCCATGAAAATTAAGTTTTCCGATTTTCCACAGAAGCTCCTAAATTTTCCGGCTAATTTTTTTTTTTGGATTCCTCATAATTTTTGCTTTAAGAATCAGCAATAAAAAAATGGGCCCGACTCCTTGTTTGGACAGGAGAAGAGCATTTAAGAGACCACCTTGTTAAAAATACATTTTAAAAATTATTTTACAGTTAAAAATACATTTATGAAGAAAAAATCAATTTTTTTTTAAGAGCCCCAAGTTGAGTGTGTAGTGAATATGGTCTGCCTGCCTTCACAAGATCGGCCATAAATCCATGGATAATAGCAGCAGTGGCATGTAATGGCACACCAAACCCGACTGAGGCTACAGGTCATAAAATGTTTTGTAAATTTTTTAAATTACCAGGTAATAAATATTTCGCCTAAAATGACACGTGCAGAAACAAGTCATAAAACACGGATTTTCCATAAATATGGGGAAATATTTATTACCTGGTAATTTAAAAAATTTACAAAACATTTTATGACCTGTGGTCGGCTTATTGGCAGTAACCAATTAAGTCCCTCTTTAAAAAACATTTTATGACCAGTAGTTCACGCAAATTTTCCTATTAAAGAAAAGCTTATTTTTTTACCTATTTTTTAACAAAAAATAAATATAAATACTTCACACACTCTGAGTCAAATTTCAGTTGAATACTAAACGTGAAAGTATTAAAGTGTTTTTTTTTTTTGTAAAGTAAAGAGTGAAGCTGTAAAGACAGTTTAAAGTAAAATGAATAAATTTTGCTGCAATCCGTTTAACAAGAGTGGACATCGTTCGAAAAAGATAAAAGTATTAAAATTAACTGGTGTTTCGAAGTGATACATGAATGAATTAAATATACAATACGGTGAAGAAGCAGAATTCATTTGCCCCAAGTGTAAAATCGATTTGTCTCAACAAGCAAATGCATTGAAACAAATGCAGCCACAATCCGAGAGTGAAATGACAAGTGAACAAAATGTTTCATCTGATAGTGAGGCAGACATTCCGATGGTCAATATGTCTTTGAGTCCTTTGAATGAGGCTATTACCACTTTAGGTGAAACGCCTATTAGAAAAAGAAAGTTGCGAAGTGAAAGATACAGGAAAGAGAAAAAAGGCAAGGTTGTGAGTGCAATCGCGACAATATTTGATGAAGGCTCTGATAACGAATGCAGTCAAGCAGATGACGTTGATGACGGCAAACAAATGATTGAGTAGTTGAAAAAAAAAATCAATTTAGCGACCACTTTTCCGGAGAAATATCTCATATTATCTGTGCTGCCTCAATCATGGTCTATACGCAAGATTTCTGAACAGTTTCAAACATCATTTTACATCGCGAGAAGAAGCAAAGAATTAGTTCGACAGAAGGGCATATTGGCGACTCCCACCAAGAAATTTGGCTCAAGGACCCTCAGCGAAGCAACCGTGAAATTGATTCAAGATTTTTACTGCAATGATGACAACAGCCGCGCCTGCCCAGGTACACGTGACTATGTTATCACACGTGAAGATGGAGAAAAAGTACACAAGCAGCGCAGATTATTATTATGTAATCTATCCGAAGCATACCATCAGTTCAATGAGAAATACCCAGCAGAAAAAGTGGGATTTTCTAAGTTTGCCATCCTACGACCAAAAGAATGCGTGCTGGCATTAGACAGGCACGGAACGCATTCAGTCTGCGTTTGCATGTTTCATCAAAACATCAAATTAATTTTCTTTCCATGCAAGAAATTGAAAGTATTTCACGGTGAAATTGAAACATATAGGGACCTCCTGCCGAAGTCGTTGTGCGCATACCCCACGGAAAATTGTCATCTGTCCAAATGCGACAATTGTCCGAAGATTGACGAGCTAGAGCAATATTTGGCGGAAACGTTTGAACAGCTATTAATTCAGAAGGTGCATTTCAAACAGTGGATAATTAGAAGCGGCAGATGTTCCCTTGAGACCGTGGTAAAGCAGATTCCGGAATTCATCGAGGAATTCGGATTCAAGTTGAATGAACTGAAGGCGCACCATTTCATATCCGAGATGCAATCGAAATTTCTAAAGGAAAGTAAGGAGAAATTAGCCCAAAATGAATTCATTGTGATAAGCGACTTTGCCGAGAATTACACTTTTGTCGTTCAGGATGAAATTCAGGCTTATCACTGGGCAAACGACCAGTGCACGGTGCATCCTTTTTGCATTTATTTCAAAAACGAACATAACGAACTACAGACCGTAACACAGAAAAAAAATTATGTTTTTTTTATTCAATTAAACCTTTAATTGATTTTGAAATAATTTTCAATTAAAACTTTAATTGATTCAATTACTTTTCTGATATTTTCAATTAAATCGCACATTTTTTTTAATTGATACTATCATTTTGTTTACAGGTCCGATTTCTTGTTGTTGTGAAGCCTTGTTGTTGTCGCGGAGAGTTTAGCTCATAATTATGAAATTTATTTATTTCAAATGAAACTGTTTGAATTCTTAAGATCAAAATTCGATGCAATCGACAAAGTAACGTTTTTCTCAGACGGCGCGGCTTCTCAGTACAAGAATAAAAAAAATTTTTACAATCTTTGCATAATTGAAGAAGAACAAAACTGCAAGGTCGAGTGGCACTTTTTCGCGACGTCCCACGGTAAGGGCCCATGCGATGCGTTAGGGGGAACCCTAAAACGCATGGCGACTAAGGCCAGACCAGATCTTAAATGTACAACATTTGTTTTCGTGGATTCAAAGCAAGGAAATTGCCATTAACGCAGTTTTATGCACTCAAAAAGAACACGATGCCATGGAGCGACGAATTCAAAACAGATATAATAATGTCAAAACTATAACTGGAACGCAAAAGTTTCATTGCTTCATACCAAATATTTCTGATATGTCAATTAATGTAAAGCGGTACTCTTCGTCTGCCGACGTGCTAAATTTAAAGTTACTTTAATTTTATAATGATGCCAAGACAATTGAAATTTTTAATAAATATTGTAATTAAGTATAAGCAGCAAAATAAGAAAGATTTTTTCTTCATAAATGTATTTTTAACTGTAAAATAATTTTTAAAATGTATTTTTAACAAGGTGGTCTCTTAAATGCTCTTCTCCTGTCCAAACAAGGAGTCGGGGCCCATTTTTTTATTGCTGATTCTTAAAGCAAAAATTATGAGGAATCCAAAAAAAAAAAATTAGCCGGAAAATTTAGGAGCTTCTGTGGAAAATCGGAAAATTTAATTTTCATGGGAAAATTTAAAGGTAAATTTCTAAGAAAAATTAGGAAAATTTTATTTTTCAATTAAAGCCTGATTCAATACCTTTCCAACGAGCTATCACTCGTTGCGATCGCTTTAGTAGTTTTTTTTTAAAACAACTTTCAATGAGGTCCCTTATGAAGAATTCTTCAATTTTGTCACATGACAGTGGTGTACACCACCACTAAACCAGTCACTATAAAAAAATATGTAGGTACATTATTTTTTGCTGGGCAATCGATTGAGACTATTTATTTTAAAATCGGAGACGATGGACGATCGGTCCATAATTAGTAGTAGCTCCTATATAAGGCCCACTTCCAAAAGAGCATAACTCTTTTAAAAATGTTGGTATCCTAATAATATTGAACACAAATATGTTTCCACATATAATATGGTAGAATTTAATGACGATCGGTCCATAATTAGTAGTAGCTCCTATATAAGGCCCTAATAATATTGAACACAAATATGTTTCGTACATATACATAGAATATGGTAGAATTTTATGACGATCGGTCCATAATTAGTCGTAGCTCTCATTTAAGGCCCACTTCCGAAAATCACTTAAAAGAGCATATCTCGTTTGAACACAAATATGTTTCGTGTATATACATATAATATTGTAGAAGTTTATGGTGATCGGTTCATAATTAGTCGTAGCTTCCATATAGGCCTCACTTCCGAAAATCACATAAAAGAGCATAACTCCTTTAAAAATGTCGGTATCCTAATAATATTGAACACAAATATGTTTCGTACATATACATATAATATGGTAGAATTTTATGACGATCGGTCCATAATTAGTCGTAGCTCTCATTTAAGGCCCACTTCCGAAAATCACTTAAAAGAGCATATCTATTTTAAAAATACTGGTATCCTAATAATATTGAACACAAATATGTTTCGTACATATACATATAATGGTAGAATTTAATGACGATCGGTCCATAATTAGTCGTAGCTCTCATTTACGGCCCACTTCTGAAAATCACTTAAAAGAGCATAACTCTTTTAAAAATGTTGGTATCCTAATAATATTGAACACAAATATGTTTCGTACATATACATATAATGGTAGAATTTAATGACGATCGGTTCATAATTAGTCGTAGCTCCCATATAAGGCCCACTTCCGAAAATCACTTAAAAGAGCATAACTCTTTTAGAAATGTTGGTATCCAAATAATATTGAACACAAATATGTTTCGTACATATACATATAATATGGTAGAATTTTATGACGATCGGTCCATAATTAGTAGTAGCTCCTACATAAGGCCCACTTCCAGAAATCACTTAAAAGAGCATAACTCTTTTAAAAATGTT
Source organism: Bellardia bayeri (assembly GCA_950370525.1). Taxonomy (NCBI): domain Eukaryota; kingdom Metazoa; phylum Arthropoda; class Insecta; order Diptera; family Calliphoridae; genus Bellardia; species Bellardia bayeri. The sequence goes on along the minus strand of OX493265.1, from coordinate 48,347,556 downwards.
GGTATCCAAATAATATTGAACATAAATATGTTTCGTACATATACATATAATATGGTAGAATTTTATGACGATCGGTCCATAATTAGTCGTAGCTCCAATATAGGGCCCACTTCCGAAAATCACTTAAAAGAGCATAACTCTTTTAGAAATGTTGGTATCCTAATAATATTGAACACAAATATGTGTCGTACATATACATATAATGGTAGAATTTAATGACGATCGGTTCATAATTAGTCGTAGCTCCTATATAAGGCCCACTTCCAAAAATCACTTAAAAGAGCATAACTCTTTTAAAAATGTTGGTATACTAATAATATTGAACACAAATATGTTTTGTCTATATACATATAATATGGTAGAATTTTATGACGATCGGTCCATAATTAGTCGTAGCTCCAATATGGGCCCACTTTCGAAAATCACTTAAAAGAGCATAACTATTTCAAAAATGTGTGTATCCTAATAATATTGAACACAAATATGTGTCGTACATATACATATAATGGTAGAATTTAATGACGATCGGTTCATAATTAGTCGTAGCTCCTATATAAGGCCCACTTCCAAAAATCACTTAAAAGAGCATAACTCTTTTAAAAATGTTGGTATACTAATAATATTGAACACAAATATGTTTTGTCTATATACATATAATATGGTAGAATTTTATGACGATCGGTCCATAATTAGTCGTAGCTCCAATATGGGCCCACTTTCGAAAATCACTTAAAAGAGCATAACTATTTCAAAAATGTGTGTATCCTAATAATATTGAACACAAATATGTGTCGTACATATACATATAATGGTAGAATTTAATGACGATCGGTTCATAATTAGTCGTAGCTCCTATATAAGGCCCACTTCCAAAAATCACTTAAAAGAGCATAACTCTTTTAAAAATGTTGGTATCCAAATAATATTAAACACAAATATGTTTCGTACATATACATATAATATGGTAGAATTTTATGACGATCGGTCCATAATTAGTCGTAGCTCCAATATGGGCCCACTTTCGAAAATCACTTAAAAGAGCATAACTATTTCAAAAATGTGTGTATCCTAATAATATTGAACACAAATATGTTTCGTACATATACATATAATATGGTAGAATTTTATGACGATCGGTCCATAATTAGTAGTAGCTCCTATATAAGGCCCACTTCCAAAAATCACTTAAAAGAGCATAACTCTTTTAAAAATGTTGGTATCCAAATAATATTGAACACAAATATGTTTCGTACATATACATATAATATGGTAGAATTTTATGACGATCGGTCCATAATTAGTAGTAGCTCCTACATAAGGCCCACTTCCAGAAATCACTTAAAAGAGCATAACTCTTTTAAAAATGTTGGTATCCAAATAATATTGAACACAAATATGTTTCGTACATATACATATAATATGGTAGAATTTTATGACGATCGGTCCATAATTAGTCATAGCTTCCATATAAGGCCCACTTCCGAAAATCACTTAAAAGAGTATAACTCTTTTAAAAATGTTGGTATCCAAATAATATTGAACACAAATATGTTTCGTACATATACATATAATATGGTAGAATTTTATGACGATCGGTCCATAATTAGTAGTAGCTCCTATATAAGGCCCACTTCCAAAAATCACTTAAAAGAGCATAACTCTTTTAAAAATGTTGGTATCCAAATAATATTGAACACAAATATGTTTCGTACATATACATATAATAATATTGAACACAAATATGTTTTGTCTATATACATATAATATGGTAGAATTTAATGACGATCGGTTCATAATTAGTCGTAGCTCCAATATGGGCCCACTTCCGAAAATCACTTAAAAGAGCATAACTATTACAAAAATGTTGGTATCCTAATAATATTGAACACAAATATGTTTCGTACATATAATATGGTAGAATTTTATGACGATCGGTTCATAATTAGTTGTAGCTTCCATATAAGGCCCACTTCCGAAAATCACTTAAAAGAGCATAACTCTTTTAAAAATGTTGGTATCCAAATAATATTGAACACAAATATGTTTCGTACATATACATATAATATGGTAGAATTTTATGACGATCGGTCCATAATTAGTAGTAGCTCCTAGATAAGGCCCACTTCCAAAAATCACTTAAAAGAGCATAACTCTTTTAAAAATGTTGGTATCCAAATAATATTAAACACAAATATGTTTCGTACATATACATATAATATGGTAGAATTTTATGACGATCGGTCCATAATTAGTAGTAGCTCCAATATAAGGCCCACTTCCAAAAATCACTTAAAAGAGCATAACTCTTTTAAAAATGTTGGTATCCTAATAATATTGAACACAAATCTGTTTCTTATGTGCAAATAGGATGACACCTAATTTTATAATAGTCAGTTCATAAATAGTCAAAACTCCCATATAAGACCCTCTTCGTAATTCACTTAACCTCCATAAATCTTTTAAACGTATTTATATCGAGATAAAGATTAACACACATATTATTTATATTCACGGAAGTCATGGCACTAAATTTGTGATGATCGGTACATAATAGGTAATATCTCCCATATAGGGCCCATAGCTGGAAAACTGTTTAATTGATATACTGGGTGTAGGGTATTATATGGACGGGCTTGACCGACTATACTTTCTTACTTGTTTTTTTTTTGTAGTCGACTACCAAACTGCCTGCAGTAGTGTTTATGATTATATATGTATGTAAATTAGTTACGAATTCCTTTTTATTCGATTTTTTTACTTTGAGTTGCATTCAATCTATCAAAAATGCTGTGGTGGCTTAAAAAATAAACTGTTTTATTTTTTTTTTACTTATTTTGATGTTTTATTTTCAAAATTGTCTAATATAGGTACATATATTCCTAATATGTGTATATTTTAATATAAATTATAACGTCCTTTTCAATAAATACCTACAGACCTTTATTCGATTTCTATTACATTCCTAGTATAAGAATTTTAATTATAAACATGAAACAAAGAGAACAAGGTAGAACTGTTCTCCTTTTTTGTAGCCATATTAACTTTCTGACGTTTAAGCGATTTATTATTTTATTGCCTAAAATCCGAGTTATTTTGTTTACTTCTGTTTTGTTTAACACTTTATAAGATTGATACTCAAATTAAAAAATTCGCATTGAAAGGCCAGAATATCACCGGGATTTATCAAGTTGGTGCACATACCAAAGAGTTTTAAGGTATTTGTAAATTTTGATCCGATTTTTTTGAGTACAAATAAATATTGAGTATTAACGAATAGACAGTAAATTTTGGGTTAAACTAATTTGACATCTCTGTTATTACGTAAACGTATTTTTATTTCCGTATCGTATGTAAGCATGATGTACGCCGTTAAGGAAAATAAAAGGTCAATACTAAGTTAATAAGCATTGAAAAATTGCGTTAAATAAAGTTTCGTCAAACAAAAAATCAAGTTAAGTTAAAGTTTTAAAATTACTTTTGGCGTACTTAATTACTTGCGATGCGTGTATGTTCTTAAATAAATAAATGAATGTTTATGAGTGCGATTGTGAATGTCAATGTACGAACATTCGTTTTATTCTTTTAGTAAATGTTTAAAAAGCATTTATCGATTTTTCCTCTTATGATGTTTTTGCAGATTTGTTTAGGTTTTTTATTATTTTGATGGTGGTGGCTCTGAAACAACAAACAATTGTGAGTGGTACGAATACATCTGTAACTAGTCGTATAATTAAAACATTCAAGTGTTTATTGAGATTGGAAAAGTAGAATTGTGAATCAAGTGTTGAGATTGAGATTGGAGGAACATTATGCCCATCGCAAATATTCTTAAAAAAGCATCAAGCTTAATACTTGGTGAAGAGAAAATAAACGAAAAAATCGATGTAGTGTACGAAGACAATGAAATTCTGTTTTGTAAAAATAATGTCTGCATACATCCGCCAATTGTAGCTAGACAAGAATGCGACATGCTACACTATCCAGGTTACTTAACGGTTACAACGAAAACATTTGTTGACCAATACAACAGTGCGAAACGACCAACATTGCTCCTTACATGGATTCCGAATTCGTCTCTGTGCAAGTGCCCATCGGCTGATGAAAACTCAACTTTGGACTATATCCGAGGTCCATTGCCGGCATTGACATATGGAAAAGTTGAGAAAGTTCTTGCAAGCAGAAGTTCTAGCCATGAAGACGATGATGTCAACAAGGCAAAATATTCGGAGAATATTGCGGCTGCTCAAAGTGATATTGGAAAAGAAGACGATTCAACTGCTACAGTAGATATGCAAGAACTACGTAACGAGTTGCAACCCTTGTTGGGGGGGAAAAAAGCTTCGTTAGAGGATTTGGAGGCATTAATAAAAAAGAATCCAATCACATCCGTTAATATAACAATATCAAATCCGCAAATAGAAAATGCCAATATATCACGAACCTACAATTGTGTGGTTGTTGCAGACCGGGAACAATTGCAGCATAATTCCGATGGATCTGTCTCCGATGACAACAATCCTAATTGGATGACGCCGGAATTGTTGGCATTCAAGCACAATCTTGCATTTCCAGATAGTGCTAATACTACACCAACAGTGCGACGCAGAGTTAATATAAAATGCCGTCGATTTTCAGTTGACTTAAGCCAGATGCGATCGCTGCGTCTATTCTTTAATGACAACAGTTGTACATCAGGTCAGCTGGTGATCGCTTCTCGGGAATCACAGTATAAAATATTACATTTTCATTATGGAGGATTGGATCATTTAGCACAGGTAACAATGATAATATTTTACAACTACATATTTTCATATTACTTATCAGAGCGTTTGATTTAAATTAATTTCTGTATCTTCAGGAAAGCTTTCAAAGCTGAAAATATTTATAATGTGTTGAATTATTCATTCCGTTCCGCTATTGCAGAAAGAAATTTTTTGTGCGGAAGCATAATTTGAAATTGTTCATTCCGTTGCTGCGGTATTTTTTTTTTTGCGGTATCATCTCTACTTAGACAATATTGCGGAATGCCGCAGGAATGAATAATTACATTTTACATATTTATCGATATTTCTTTCCGCTTAGTTTTTTCTTTCGTGCGGAATCCATATATATAAATACAGTAATTTACAGCTTGTAAATTAGAACCACTTTGTTCCTGGGGTAATTCTAATTTTCGAAAAATCTTATATTGTGTTTGTCCAAAAATTCTAATTTCCAAAGATTTTTTTTAATAAAAAGCAATATAAAAGTGCAGCTTCGTTTAGAAAATACACAAAAAAACACGCAGAGATTTTTTAATTTTATTTATATAAAACTAGCTGACGCCCCGGCTTCGCTCGGTATTTAGTAATGATTTGTATATAAAAAAATTTCGCTTATTAAGAAAAATGAAAAGTGAAAAGTAGGCAGTAAAATTTAGTTCATTGAGTTTTGCTAAAATTTTCTCATACTTAAAAAATGAGAAGTGAAGGAGGCTTTGGTGTCAGTTCTTCAAATTTCTTAAAAAAATGTCCCTTATTAAGAAAAATGAGAAGTGATAACAAGGCAACAAAATTTAGTTCTTTGAGTTTTCATAAAATTTCTCATACTTAAAAAATGAGCAGTGAATTGGAGGCCTTGGTGTCAGTTCTTCAAGTTTCTTAAAAAAATGTCTCTTATAAAGAAAAAATAAAAAGTGAAAAGGAGGCAATATATTAAAAACTTAAAATTTCCGAGTTTTACCAGGAATTTTTTAATTTTTTTAAACCATCTCCTGAAAATTTTGAATATAATAAAATTTAAAATTTAAGATAAATATTAGTATTAACGTTACGGAAGTCAAATATGGGCTGTCCAACTGTTTGATTTTGGCATATAAGTAAATGCTCCGTGTAAAATGTTGGATCGGTACCGTTATTTATAAGAGATTTATGAGTATTGAAGTGATTTTCGGAACAGGGCTTTATATAGGGGATACGGTCAAACATGGACCGAACTAAACAAAATTTCGTGTTGCATTTCTTTTTACATGAAACAAATTTTTGCTGCATTTTGTTGTGATATTCCAATTTTATAAACATTTATTTATCTCATTGGACCATATTTCGGGAAGATATCAAATATCAAATTTTTTGAAGGTTGCCTCACATTTTGGTCCACAATTCTGGTTCTACTATACTGATTTTGCTAATTTTTCAATAGAAAACTTTGCTACAAAATAAAAAACATATACCTAGAAATATCGTTTTGGACGTGAGAGTGTTTTACATAGACGGACAGACTGATGGACATAATTCAATCGACTTAGTATTTCGATTAACAAAGTTTCACACGGAATGACAAACGCAATATACCCTCATTCATCACTTGTGGTGGTGGGGTTACACCATGATTATTTTTTATTAAATTTTAATTTAATTCCTTGATAATTTAGTCAGGCTTGAGTTCATTAAATTTAATTTTCATTAAATTATTTTTACTGAAGTTAGGAAAAACTGAAGAAAAAAAAAGGAAAAAACAACTATGAATAGTAATTAATAAAAAATGATAATTACAGCAAAAACTTCGAACTACCAGAACTAACACTGGTTAAAGGGATGATATTTGTCTGTTGACTGGCCGGCACCGCAGTGGTGTATGTGGTTAAAACGCAAAGAATTCTGATGAGAGAAAGTGGGATTTATCGAAACAACCCAGGTTCGAATCCCAGTCAAAAAAAATTATCAAAATTTTTAATAATAAAATTTTTCAAGTTGTAATTCCTAACTTCAGTAAAAATAATTTAATGAAAATTAAATTTAATGAACTCAAGCCTGACTAAATTATCAAGAAGTAAAATTAACAGTTCAATTATGAAATAATAATTATTCTATTTTAATTTAATTTTAAAATTTTTAAAATTTATTTCTTTGTACGATTTTATGTCATCATTTCCAGGTTCTTCACCAATGGCACTGCTTTCTTCATAACATCACGCACTCAGTAGGCCATGAAAAGCAAAATTTACCTTACCGACAATTCATGGTTTGTAGACCAGAAGTTAAAAAATCAGAGTTGCACCCTGACGAAGGCAATGTCCAAAAGATTACAACCAATTTTTTCTATGGCACGCTTCTCAATGAAAAGGGCCAGATTGACGATGATCTAATGTTACGAAAATGTGTATTTTTTGGAGGGCTTGAGAAAAGCCTTCGTAAGACCGTTTGGCCTTTCTTGCTGAAATGTTATTCGTTTTCATCGACTTTTGAAGATCGGGCAGTTTTGATGGACATCAAGCGGCAGGAGTACGAGGAAATAACTAGAAGGCGCTTATACTCAATGTCTCCAGAAGAACAGATTCATTTTTGGAAAACTGTACAATGTGTGGTTGAAAAAGATGTTGTGCGTACTGATCGATCGAATCCATTTTTCTGTGGAGACGACAATCCTAATACTGAAATAATGAAAAACATTTTGCTAAACTATGCGTTCTATAATTCGGGAATATCGTACTCGCAGGGCATGAGTGATTTGTTGGCTCCAGTACTCTGTGAAATACAAAATGAATCGGAAACCTTTTGGTGTTTCGTAGGACTTATGCAACGAGCATTTTTTGTATGCACCCCAACTGATAATGATGTCGATAGAAATCTTAACTTTCTGCGTGAACTTATACGAGTTATGTTGCCTCGATTTTTTGAACATCTTAAACAGCACAGCGATGCCTTGGAGTTACTCTTTTGCCACCGATGGCTTTTGCTCTGCTTTAAGCGCGAGTTTACGGAAGCCGTTGTTATTCGAATGTGGGAGGCATGCTGGTCAAACTATCTAACAGACTATTTCCATCTTTTCCTTTGTTTAGCCATTATTGCCGTATATGCCGATGATGTTATTGCTCAAAACCTTAGAGCTGACGAGATGCTGCTGCACTTCAGTTCTCTCGCCATGTACATGGATGGCCAATTAATATTGCGTAAAGCTCGTGGACTACTGCACCAATATAGACAGCTTCCCAAAATACCGTGTACATTAGCAGGACTTTGTAAACGATGTGGTCCCGGTATGTGGGATTCGGAACATAGGCCAGCTTTGGAGTGTGTGGGACACACTGAAGATGAAAAATGTTCCTTGGCTATAGATTAAAATATAAAATTGTTTTAGAATTACTTCTAATTCAAAATGTTGCACACAATTATGAAATTCTACTAAACAATTTATTTTATTTACATTTTCATTTACATATTTATTATTGAAATATATTTATAAATTTATTGAGTAAACTACTAAAAAAAACACAAACATAAAAATTAATTACAAACAAAAAGTATCTTTTTAAAAATAAGTGTATCAAAAATTAACTATTAAATATAAAAACGCTTCATGTGCTTTTTGCAATAATTACTTACATACATATATATGTACATATATGTATGTATGTATAAATAAAATATGTATGTATGTACATATATCACAGATTCAAATAAAACTTATTGTTCGAATTGATAAATTTAAAAAAATTACATAATACCTTTTATTTACCTTCGCCACACTGGAAATCAAAATTATAGCTTTTGAGGGGCCACACAGCGATTCGTTCTGATATAACGATGGCTGAGTTATTGTTTAATCACTTTGAAAACGAAAAAACGGGCTCTCTTGTTGCTGTCAAATATGCTTATTTTCAAAATTCTTTAAAACTTTTGAAGCTAAATATATTGTAATATAATTTGTTGAGTTCGCTGCAGTTACGCAGAAGATGGACCCTATCTGATAGTTAATGCAATGATATTTACCATTGTTTTATTTTAATATAGATTTTTGCGCAGTTATTGCAAATTTTGGACTTTAAGATATATTTTTCTAAAGTTTCATAAAAGTCGACCAAAAAAATATATAAAACAAGCGGACCCGGCGAACTTCGCCTCCCTAATTTTAAGACAAACTTTAGAGTAATAATATAATACAACAGGAATAATTTCACACAAAATTTCGTACAAAAAAATCAATATTTCAATTTTCCGACTTTTGCAGAGAGATTTTCCAATTTTCAGTATTTCGCGTTTTCCGCATTTTCCCATGATTTACACCAAGAACTTTCTATTTTTCCATTAAGGAATAATTTCACACAAAATTTCGTACAAAAAAATCAATTTTCGATTGTTCCAATATTTCGCATTTTCCGCAATTTTCCATGTTTTACACCAAGAAATTTCTATTTTTTGATTTGAAAAGCAATTAAGAATAATTTCACACAAAATTTAATACAAAAACTCGATTTTCGATTTTACCGACTTTTCCGGAGGGATTTTGCAAAAATATCTTCCGTAAAAACCTTCTCCTCGAAAATATGAACATCTGACAAACAATTTTACAGAAATCGGCCCAGCCGTTCTCATTTTATGAATTACTATATAATATTCTGAATTGTTTTTATTTAAAATTTATAACACTAAATAAATTAAGCCCGAAATTAAAATCACGGAATGGATAAATTCCAGAGAGATAATCTGTGCGAGGAACTTAAGATATTATGCCTATCGCAATTAATAGACTAAGAAATAGGGCAAAATCAGTAATCAGAAAGGCTGGAAAGGATTATGGAATAATGATGTTGAATGAAGCGGAGGGTAGTGAGATATGGTGCAGGCTACGTAACTAGGATAAATTCCTTTGGAGTGGAAGTTAGGTCGAATTTTACCTTGTCCGAAGAATTGAAGCTACAACATCAATAATTTAAAATCAATTTCAATCTTGCCGCCATGTCTAAGATAGTTGAAAATATAATGAACAATCAAATTTTATCACATACTAAAGATTACTACATCCAAATCAATACGCATTCATAATACAACATCTCTCCTTATTTCTTTTACATATTCTATAAGGCGTAAAATAGATGGTCACTCTAATTGTATATTGGTATCATTAGATCTCACGAAAGCGTTCCATCGACTAAACGAGTACAAAAAGGGTTCTTGTAAGAAAGTTTTTTTTATTATACCCTTCACCTTCATGAGAAGGTTTGTAATTTCCACAATATAATTTTCCGACCCTATAAAGTATATATATTCTGGATCCTAATAGATAGCAAAGTCTATTAAGCCATGTCCGTCTGTCTGACTGGATGTTGAAATCAATTTTCTGAAGTCCCCAGATATCTTCGCGATCCAAATCTTCAATAATTCAGTCAGACAAAATCAGCAAAATCCGTCCATAAACAACGGAGATATAAGCAAAAATCCGAGACAACCTCTGAAGATTTCATAAAAAAAACTAAGTGTATTAATATTGTTACGAATAATTTCATCAAGAGATGGCGTTGATCAAACAAAAGTGTATTAATATTGTTACGAACAAATTCATCAACAGATGGCGTGTTTACCGACATAATTATGCATAATATAATTATGCATCCACAATAAAGGTGAAGGGTATATAAGATTCGGCATCGCCGAATATAGCACTCTTACTTGTTTTTACTACTTTTTTTTATTGTATCTTCATTAAAACGAACTAGCAATAAGTTTTATGACTTGATGACCACATCTGGCAACAACTGAATGATCGGATACCGAGTAATCTGCATTGTAACTACACTTGTTATAAAATATATGTACATAGATACAGATTTTTTTGGCGTCACTTTGATTTTTGCTTTTTAACCAAAAAAAGCTTTTAAGAAAACTCCCAAGTCTTTTATTGAAGCTACAACAAATTGGCGACGAGGTGAACAGCGAATTGGTGAACAAACCTTGCAATGGACGCAAAACAATTTAAGCAGTTAATGCAGGTGCAACAGAAGATGATGACACAAATGATGCAGCAAATTCCAATAAGAGAAAATAGTACAGTGCAAAGTGCTAATGTTAATTCCGCTCTTCTACCAAACTTCGAAACATTCGATTCAACAAAAGTGTTGCTTTCCGAGTTTGAATGTAATAAAAAAAAACTTTTATGAGCGACAATGTAATTTTATTTATTTAATAAGTATTTTTAATTATATAAAAAATCACAAATGAACCGCTTTAAAACAATTTGTTTTTTACTTGTTCAAACTTCAATATTAAAAGAAGCTAAAACTTCTGTTTCCCTTTTAAAGTAAATGACAAAAATGTAAAATTCCGTTATTAAGCAATATCACAATAAGTAAGAAAGAATGAATATAGCATACACATATAAATATGTAATTATTTATTACATATGCATATGTACGTGTGTATGTTTATAATTTGGGTGAAAATAAAAATGTTAAAGTAAATAGGAAAATAGAAGGTTTTTAAACCTTAGGGTGGCGTCGGTAACAAAAAGAAAGCTACAGGAATTACGTCCAGCGCTTTCAAAATTACACAAGGATGAAAAACGTTGGAAGTAGTACAAATTATTGCGCAAAGCTCCTTCTCAATTCCATACGATCAAAAACATTTAACATGGTCTCTGCGTTAGCGTCACCTAAACAACTTAACGAACTCGGGTAAGAGGAATTACTACAACTGTTACCCGGCATTTACACACCCAGCAAACCATATGAGTCCGAAAAGAGTCTTTTCTGACACCTTTTTCGGAGCGTTAACGCTCTTTATGAGCCCAAAAAACAATCATAATTGCTCCGAAAACCTTCAGAAAAGAGGGTCATTACGTTCGAAAATGGTCCGTCAGAAAGAGCTCTTAGATAATGTCAGAAAAGAGTCTTTTATGAGGGTTTTTTTGGGCTCTTAAAGAGCTCTTAGATAATGTCAGAAAAGAGTCTTTTATGAGGTTTTTCTTGGGCGCTGTGTAATCTTGTTTTTATTATTCTTGTGTGTTACAGCTATGTTTTTTTTTTTTGTTCAAAGCACAAATAACAGGACAACAACGCTTTGGTACACACATAATTAAGTGGAATTTCTGAGTCATACTGCGTGCCGACTCAGGACAGTAATAAGCAAATTTTTCTTTCGCTCCGAAAATGCTCTTTAGTTGGACTCTTTTCTGACTCCTTTTTTCGGAGCGCTCCGAAAATGCTCTTTTGTTGGACTCTTTTCTGACTCCTTTTTCGGAGCGCTCTGAAAATACTCTTTAGTTGGATTCTTTTCTGACTCCTTTTTCGGAGCGCTCCTAGAATGGTATGCTGGGCATGCAAGTGCAAGTTCGAAAAACTCAATACACTCACATTTTTTTACTAACACAATCACACATGCAGGTCACTTGCAAGTGAATTTAGCTGGACAGTGATTTTTTGACACTTTCAGCAATAAAGTGACAGAAAGTTGCCAAATAAAAAATTCCGAATAAATGTAATGGATTGTGGTAAAATAATTAATAAATATTTAACTTATTTTATGTATATTTGTAAAAAAAAATATATTTTTTTCAAATATGGAAAAAGAAGTGTATTGATGTCATTTTAGAGCATTAAATCATAATTAAAATAATAACAATAAATTGTAATAATTATTTCCCTACAATTATACTCATGTGAAGGCCATGGCAACTCTTGGTAAACAAATACAAACTTTGTGCGCCATTTGTTAATTTAAACTAATTTTTTGAAGTTTACGCTTTGACAACATTTTGAAAATGAACTTTCACTGTCCTATGTAAACAGTAATGCTGCTTGCAAATGATTCGAGTTTTTCGAATAAGTTTTCGTATATAATACGTACACAGCACTCGCATGCAAGTGCAAGTTCGAAAAACTCAATACACTCACATTTTTTTACTAATACACTCACATTTTTTTCACTTGCAGAGCTACTCGAGTTTTTCGAATAAGTTTTCGTATATAATACGTACACAGCACTCGCATGCAAGTACTTGCATGTGTAAAGGCAGGGTTAGAGTGACATACACACTAAATGATGAAACAGAATACGACTGCAACTTTTAATGTTTTTATATTTCTTCTGTGTACCAACCTGTAATGCCGACGGCTTTTCAAATTTTTGTCCACAAATCTTGTTTTAAATAAACATTTTTTTACAAAGGCGACTGCAAATTATATATGCAATCATGCTTTTGTACTTCTTCAATTAATTTTTCTATAGTATCACTAATTTTTTTTTAAATTACAAAATTTCATTTTTAAACGTTTCTTTTGATTTTCTTTTGTTTTTATTTTTCTTGCGCCAAAGCTTCAAAAACACATGGTTTTGTTACAAAATGTATAGAATTTTATAAAAGTATGGTAATATTGTTGAGAGCATTTGTGTTTTAAAGTGAGTGCATAAGAAAAAGCGCTGTCAAAATAAAATAGATTCCATTTCACGACTGCATTCTCTGGCATAATTTTATGTCAAACTGTATGGAAAAAAACGTTCAGCCCCAGTTCTGTTTCATCATTAAGAGTAAAACTGCGGGCTAAAATTAAGCTGTGTCGGGCTTGTTTTTAGAATTCTAAAATTTTTAACAAATTACGCCTGCAAAACACAAATAAAAATACAATTAAGAATTACGGTCTTACATCAAGATTTAAATCGTAAAATAAGAATAAAAATCCTAGTTTAAGAATAAAATTTTTGATTTAAGATTACATCAAGATTAATTTATTTTTTTAAATCTAAAAATATTTAAAACCAGCATAAAATTCTTAATTTAAGCCGTAACGATTTTAAATAAAAAAACACTTTCTATATGCTGTGATTTTTTTAGTTGTGATTTTCTTTCAGCGTGTTTAGGTGAAAATAAATAAAAGTAAAAAAAAACAATCTGTTCCAATGGAAAATACACAAATATCAAACCTTGATGAAAGCTCCCCAAATAATTGGATGGCTGTTGCTATTGAAGCAGTTCTTCCGTTCATTATTATTCAGTTTAAATACTCATGGAGAAGAAACCGTTGAAAGTGAATCGCGGTTCGATCTCCAAATATTTCATAAGGAAATCTATTGATTTCCTTTAAATACTTCTAGTGAGTTTGTGCTTTTAAATGTTGAAAAAGAACAATTTAAGCATTCTGCCGTAAAACAAGACGAGGAAAGTTTGAGAAAACTTTTAAAAGAGTTCGACTTGGAACCTGTCCTTGAATATTTAAGTTTTTGTGTTTTATTTATGTTCTACATATCTTCATTATTATGATATTATTTTGCTGCTCAAGTGACCTATAGGAGCTTAAAGTTCATGCGATCTCTTGATCTCTTTCATATAAAACTTTTTTATATCAAAATGAAAATATATGTTGTGTGTTATAGAATTAAGGTAATAGGCTTTAATAATCATTTTCAGTCATATGAAATTGAACCAAGACAAGATTTAAAAGGAAAAAGCCCTCCTTAACATGTATATTTTATAAATAGTGGTAAAACATTTATTAGACTTTAGTATATATAAATAAAATTATTTACGCAAGAATATATGAATTTTCTCTATTTTAATTGTATATTTGAATTAAATTACAATATATTGGAAAAAAAAATAAAAATCCAGCAAGTTTATGGGGTAAAATACAATTGAGTTTCGAATTTCGAAAAGCATGAAATTAAGAGGAAACGTTCTTGAAATAAGAATAAACATTCTTAAACTAAGCCTGAGTCAAGACTTGATATAAGCCCATATTAATCTTACTTAAAGAATGCGTGATTCTTAAAACAAGATTTTTATTCTTAAATTAAGTACGAAGCAGCTTAAAACCAACCTAAGAATTATCGTTCTAAAAATAAGACTTTTAGCTTGATTTTAGAAGCTTAGCAGACTTTTATGACGTTTCTGACTTGATTTAAGTCCGATTAGATTAAATTTTCCCTCAGTGTAGCTCCCAAGAAGAATGTCTTAGTGGCACAGTACCAATTTGTACTGATATATCAGGCGGAAAGTCAAAATATATCCGAATTTGTAGTTTCACTTCGTGCGGATATAAGTAACTGCGAATTCGTCTCTCCTTGCAAATGTGTTTTTGCGTGCACAATTTATTCGCGGGATTTGTGATAACAGTGTGCGTGAGCAGCTGCTGCATGCAAGTAGATTGAAATTTGATGAAATAGTGGCAAAGGCAATAGCGCTTGAGGCGGCAAAAGCGGATGATCGCCATAAGCATGCAGCAAGGAGTACAAAGAAACCAAAAGTCAATTACAAGAGACTCGGTATTGAGGGCTTATGCTTAACTGCGGCCGAAATAAACACATTGCAAAAGATTGTCGCGCTGACAAAAATAAATTGAAATGCACAGGTTATGACAAAACAGGTCATATTTTAAAAGTGTGAATTACAACAGTCTTTGGACAATAAACAATACAAACAACGGATAGCCATGAATAAAATTGAAAAAAAACGACGTCGTATAGAAAGATGACTAGAATGTAAAGGACACCGAAAAGTACTTTTCCGACGTTCAGATTGAAGGTAAGGTAGTCAATTTTGAAGTGGATTCTGAATCCGGCTATACGTTTTTGCCTGCAGGCACATTCTAAAAATTAAATCTTGAAAGAAAACTGGAACGTACAAATTTAGTTTTTTCATCATGTTTTATGGGAAATTAAAGGTTGAAGCAAAATACAATGATAATTCCGTAGTACACGAGTTGTACATAGTTCCAGATTTCTTTTCAGCACATCCACCATCCTTACAATACATCACAATACAAAGTCTCTTTCAAGTTACGCGAGAATGCCAAATCAAGTTACTACAAGGAACAACAGATTCCGTATTTCCTAACCGATCGCGTTGAAAAAGAATTGGATTCCTTGGAACAAGTGGAAATAATTTCAAAGACAGTAAAGAGCGACTGGGGTTCACCCTTGGTAGTTATACCAAAGGCCGATGGTGGCGTAAGGCTATGTGTAGACTACAAAGTCGGAGTAAATCAGCGCCTAGTCGACTCAAACTACCCAATTAGAAGGATAGAAGATATCTTTAACAGTCTACGCGATTCAAGGTATTATTGCACGTTGGATTTATACAAGGCCTGGACTGGAATGTGCAGTCGACGAAGAATCCAGCATAATACCACAGAGTATACCAGAGGTTATCGTTTGGCACACTGTGGCCGTGTAGTGTATTTAATGGCTATAAATCAAGGAGGTTGCGGAGCTTATGAAATTTTGCACATATTTATTTTAAATTTTTTAAGAATTTTAATTTTTAGAAGGTAATTGTTATAATTGAACTGATAATTTTTTTTACAAAAATACGCCCACTTTTACGCCCACCTCGCATACAACTTAAATAGAAAATGTGGCATTACTTCCATGATTTTAAATATATCAAATCAAACAGTAATATTATAATTGTAGAATGAGCTCCTGAAAATATGAACTTAATCCGCCCATTTTTACGCCCACCTCCCATACAAATGATATTTTAAAAATGCCATATCTTCTGTAAATTTGTAACTAGAATGTATATTTTTCCCAAAAATGCATAAACATCTATTAAATGCAGTTTTGAAAATATGAAGAAAATCCGCCCACTGTAACACCCACCCCCCATACAACTCCAATACAAAAATTTTGTCAGTTTCACTCTATTTCATTTATTAACAACTTTTTCACATCTTCGTGATAACCTCATTTTTTAAGCTTCAATTTCGTTTATAACGGATAACGGAGTTAATTTTTAAGAGAAAAAATGCGATCAATGTTATGTTATTGATAATATATGTGAAGCTCTTCATTTAATGTGGAATAAGTTCACATTTAGATTTTTTGTTGTTTAGTCTACGTAAACAATGTATGTACTAATATTGCTTGGATAAACACTTTTGTGTACATTTGTTTTTGTAATCGCGACTCAAATTTAAGTTTTTTCTTATAGCACACATGCAATGAAATTTTCGTATTTTTCGCTCTTAAATTGGCGCCGGCTACGTGTACGAGTCGCAAAGAAAGAAAGAATGCGCAGTTTTTGCAAGTGTAAAATAACGTATAATGCATATTTTGTACTGTAATTTTTTTGGTTTTTCATTGTTTTTTCGGCGGCGCGCAGCTTTAATTTGGTATAGGACTCCATGTGTCGCACTGCTTCGCACACACCTAAAAGTCTAACAGAAAATCATAAATGTTTATTTTTTTGGGTCAAAATATGTTGTCAAAGGAAAATTTTTTTTTAATTAACATAATGCTTGATGTCTATTTTAAGTGAAAAATACTTACATTCGGTGTATAGTTTATAAGTAACAAGCTTTTGAATATCACATTTGAGACTTGTTCACATACTTCAACTTTGCGCTGCTCGGGACAGAACACCAATGGAGATATTTGCATGAAATTTTTCACACATGATCTTTAGATAGTTTTTAACCATCTGTACAAAAATAATCAAAATCGGAGAGCAGGTCAAAATTGATTTATTGCCGCAGTGGACACAGTGTGCGGCGCCGGCGGAATTCAACAGAGTCATTGACCAAATATTACACGACATACCTAAAACCGAACCATATTTCGACGACATCATCGTACATGGAAATTCAAACGAGTGCATATCCAACTTGAGAGCATGCTTAAGACAATTATTGAAATACGACCTCCACCTTAATCGTTCAAAGTGTTAATCTTTCAGGGAGAGTATTAAGTTTTTGAGGCATATTGTGGAACACAATACGATCAAAAAGTATTAAACGAAAGTCGAAGACATTTTAACGATGCCTACTCCTAGAACAGGTGACGAAGTCAGACGTTTCCTAGGAATGATTACGTACTACGCACGTTTTATTCACAACCTTTCCGAAAAAACTACTCCCCTGAGGCAACTTTTGAGCATAAACCAAATTAGTATGTATTTAGTTCAATAATAATTTTAGAACTCTTCAATATGAAACCTACAGTGATGACAAATTATTACAAATTATGCAAAGGCTTAAGAATGGTAAAATTAAGTATGTTTTGTATAGCATTGTATAGCATTGAAACACCACCGAAGTAAAGTAATTAAAATAAAGGCTATAAAATCAAGCTTTAAAAATAATGCGCCTACTCGCAACCAGAGGCAATGCAATGCTGCACTAAAACAAAACATAATGCGCAATTGCAGAGTTGTGATATAAAAAGCTTTCTTCCTCTTTCCAAAGGAAGTAACGCAATTATGTATAGGCATATTAATTGCCTAAGTGTTACTTCTCTTAAAAAAAATTATATTGGATCAGAACTTGCAACAGATAATAATATCTTATTTCGTGGCCTAAGAGTCGTAGTCCCGAAATCGCTTCAATACACATATCGGGATCACAAAAATGAAGCAATTGCGCCAATACGTCTACTAGGAGCACATGGACAAAGAAATTGAAGCCTTGGTGCGATTGTGTGCAGCTGTTCGTAGCTCCCCAAAGAAGGCCGAACTACACCCATGGGAGGAGCCAGAGCAGAACTGGCAATGAGTCCATTTTGATTACGAAATGGGCGGAAGTAGGAGTATGTAATAATGCACCATCTTCACTTTCAATAATAAACATCTTAAAGTTTATATTCTCCCGAAACGGATTCCCGAACGTATTAGTATCGGACAATGCAGCATTTTTACAAGTACGGAGTTTAAAACTTTCTGCAACAATTCTGGAATTTGCATAGCGCTGGGGAATCCTGCTACAAATGGGCTAGCGGAGAGGAACGTCCAAACTCAAGGATAAATTAATGTCAATGAAGGATGAAACAATGCCATTGACTAGAAAGTCCGGGAAATACTTTCTAAATATCGTGCTACACTTCTGAAGAATAATAACACTCCTTCCGAACAGTTTTTGAGACGCCAGATTCACATACGCCTGGATGCATTCAAGCTAACTAAATTTAATAAAACGAATCGCTCATCGGAAATTGTGAGACAACTTAAAGAGGAGAGAGTTCTGTATGGAAGGTAGAAAACATAACTAGAAAACTGGGGAATCTTCATTATATGATAACGTTGGACAATGGGTTTGTTTTTAATAGACACATAAATCAACTTTGCTCAACGAACATTCGACCAACATCCTCTAGTAGTGTCAAAGATAAGCACCCAGCTACAGCCGAAATTATTGACACTCAACCAGCTAAAATAGAGGACGTGCTAATTATACCAAGTGCTACATCAAATCCACAACCGAATATTTTACATCAAAATCCGCATACATCAAATCAACAACTGAGTATCTCGCATCAAAATTCGCTTACATCAACTCAACAGGGCGCAATGCCTCAGTTTCAGCCAGCTTCAAACCGAGAAAATTACCTAATAGAAGAGCATCGATGGATCAGACCCCGCAAGCCTCCCTCTTATCGAGCCGATTATGTACCATATGATCTTTGGCTACATGTGTATCAAAATAACGGTAACCAATTCGTTTCTCTTTTTGTCTGTTTATTCGCTGAACACAAGAAATTTAAACAGAGTGACTTCCGGTTTTGTTTATTTAACAAATATGCTAAATATCTACATTTGAGAAAAAAGTGACAAATTTCAGTGAGCAAAATAAAATGCAACGTTAATAATTTTTACAATATTTATTAACCATTAGAAATATTTAACAATTGATAGCAAGGTAGTCATTATTAAGGCGCTGGAAGAGGGTAAAAACATGCGAGAAATTGGGCAAGTATTCGGCGTAAACAAATCAATGGTGTGACGAATTGCGTCTAAATATCGAACAACAAATAGCGTGAAAAGAAAGTCTGGCAGCGGTTGTCCAATAAAATCTACCCAGAGCGAAGATCACCAAATGATTAGACAGGTTAAAGCTAATCCAAGAATGACAGCTGTGGACGTTACTAAATTTGCTAATGAGCAAATGGATATTTCCATTGGAGTGCATACTGTTCGCCGCAGATTGAATGATGCCAATTAATTTGCTAATAAGTAAGGCCAATAGAATTAAGCGCCTTGATTTTGCAAATAAAGTATTTAAGAAAACTCCTCAAGTCTTTTATTGAAGCTACAACAATAAGTATTGTTGCGGTGAGGAGTAGAATGCTGGTGGGAAAGTGGACAAATGTAATCTCAGTACCAGTTAAACAAAATAATTAATATTAATATTATTTTGTTTTTCCCGTATTAAGTATAAAAGATGCATCAATAGAAAATGAATGGGAATGAAAAATTAATAAATAAAACACAAAGAATTAGAATTTTGGAATTAGGAAAAAGGAAATCTTTATTGTAGGAAAATGGATTTTTTGTTACCTCTTGGTTCGGCTGTATAAAAGACAAGAAGGAATCTTTCTTAAAAAATTAAAGCCGGAAACAGCAGCTTAGACATTTAGACCAATTTGACATATTGATTGAAGCGAAAAAAAGGAAAAGAGATAGATAGTTATTGCGATAACTGGATTTGTGACAAAGTTTGTTAAGGCTTTTGGCATTAACATTACCGCCCGCCTTGCAATATATGCAACTAGAAAATGAAGGATGAAACCGAGAAAAAAGGAAAAGTCTAATTGGTCATGTTAAGATACTGCTTCTAAACTTTGTACATATGACAATGGCACCATTGGCGCATATTCAGAAATCGTAACTAAAGTCAAAACTTATTAAACAGAAACTAAAAAATAGTTCACAAATAGTTAAAGATCTTATTCACAAATCATAAGTGACTTAAGCTACATATGTATACACGATCGTCAGATATTACAACGTTCTCAGATCTAGCAATGTACTGACACTGAAAATTTTTTCGCAAAATGTAAATTGTCAGTTTAGACGACTGTAAGAAAACTAGCAATTTCATTAGCACACAATTGTCACACAATAAATTTATTTGTCAACCGAAATTGTCAGTTCACACGGTTGTCAGAATGTTGTGTGGCATTGTCAAATTCGTTTTGCAGCGCTGTGTGTGTGTGTTTAAAAATTTTAAATATTGTCATGGAACAAAAAGGAGCAATTAAAACCATTTTATCTGCACTTTATGAAACAGCATTCATCAAAAGATATGTCGCTATCCATTTTTTATTTTCTTTAATTTAATTCTTTAATTTTCTTCCACTTTTTTCAAAAATTTTATTAATGCACACTTGTTTGTATATTTATGTATATACAGAGTTGCATTTAGAAATAATTTCTATGACAATGCTGCCTTTGGCAGATGCATAAACTTTGCACATATGACAATGAAAAGTCTTAAAACAATGACAAAATTGTGTGTTTACACGATTGTTAGATGTCTGACAACATTTTTGTCTTCCAATGTACTAAAAATGCTTTTTCTTATAACGTTGGAAGGCAAACATTTTAAGTTTACACGATTGTTAGAAATTTTCTGAACATTTTTCGGACAATTTTAGCAACTGCTTTCAGCTGTTAAAAGAAATGCAACACTGCATTTAGTAGATTTTTGTTGACGAAAAACACATCTCTAGTTTTTTTTCTTTTTTTTTGATTTTTTTGGTCAAAATGGACACAATTAGCAAAGAAAATAAGGTAAGTTTATTATTATTGTTAGAAAAAAATATGTATTTATTGCTTTGTGTATTTTAGAGAGACTCAAATTGGTCGCCAGCTGAAAAAACTACATTTAAACAATTGGTGGCCAAATATGTTAACATTATCGACGACAAGAAATAAAATCAATCTGCTGTTCTTTAAATTTATTTGTTAGTTGACATTCGTTCTTAACAAAAAATTTGTTCGAACAATTTTTTTTATATGAAGTTAGACGCCTCTATTTTTGAGAGAGAGAAAATATTTTGTACGAACTTGGATTGGTTTAATTTTATAGTTTTTCTGAACAAAAATGAATTGAGTTGCCAATAGGTTGCATTTTTTCATACAAAAATTAATGCCTTATGTGTTTCCATGGCCATCAGCAAAATCAACTTTCTTTTTCTATTCATTTTGAAAACACAATATTTAAAAATAGTTTAATATTTGTTTGACACTTAAACCCCAAAACAAAATCAATCAAATGCCGCAGTATTAGCACTTGTTAAACTAATAGAATACATATGGCTGATTTGATTTTCAGAAAAAAAATCGTTCGAAATAGGTTAAGCATTAAACACATTCGAGACAGCAGACTTACGACTACAATATGTCAAAAATAAAATACACACGTTTATATGAGAGTGACTATATTGACGACAGCAGGCAACACGACTGCAGGTTGTTTTCCATGCTGATTTTTTCGACGCTGTCAAATTATTATATTTTTGTTGGCAACAAAACAAAAACAGTGTTGACCATATAGCAAAATGTGTAAAGCAAATTAAATAAAATAAAAAGCAAAATACACAATTAAAATGTCGTAATCATTTATGCGTCAAGAGTTGTTAAATGTATCAATAATATTACATTAATAATATTAAATTTTATATTAATAAAAATGAGTGAAGTTTATTAGCATGTCTGTTTTTCATGTTTCATAAATAAAACGCTACTTGGATTACTACAACAGCTGTTTATATTTTAATAGTTTTGTTTGATTAAAGTTTGTAAGTGTTTTATTGTTTACGATTTATTATTTTTAATGTTTTTATTTACTTTTTTGTTGTATTTTAGTAATAGCTTCTATAAAATCAACAAACTTATCTCCAGCCATTGTGTAATTTAAAAAATTCGAAGAACAAATTCCTAGTTTTACCAGAAATTTAAATTTTTTTTTTTACAAACCATCTCTTGAAAATTTTTAATTGAATAAAAACAAATCAGCCAAATCGCTCCAGCCGTTCTCACGTGATGCCATTACATACATGGACCATTTCATTTATACATATATATGTATATAGATAAAATAGATGTGTATGACTTTTGTTTGAGAATTTTGGTCTTGGTTTTCGCTCCCTAAATTTTGTCTTTTTATTGATGATTATATAGGATTTTTGTATTTGATTTTGTTCAAATACTTTTGCCTGTAATAAAATTTAACTTCCTTATTATTTTATTTTGTGCTAAGATTTTATTTTGAGAATTTTATTATTGATTGTAATATGTATGTATGTTAATATTATACTCATTTAAAACCTTAACACATCTCTATTTTTTAAGGTTTGAAATTTATAATAGGTACATTTTATTGTAAACAAAATTTTTTTTTTTTTTTTTTTTTTTTTTTTTTTTTTTATAGCCTTTATTTATTTATTGAATCTTCATATAATGAAATGACAATAAGTATTCAAATCTTAATACTAAAAAGAAAATAATAAGCCCAGCCAGTGCTAGACAAAAATTTTATGATACTAAAAAAATTTCACATCAACTGATCCAGTCATCTATTTTGCGCTTGAGTTAAAGCAAGGGTATCCCTCCTTCTCAACCGATTATGGCCACTAAAGTTAAGGATGTCTCGTGCAAGTGGGTTTGGGTGGTGTTCAAGTTTGCTGACATACTTTGACGCGTCTTTTGTAAATTCAACTTTTACTGATGGCACGCATAGATCTTTGTGAATTCGAGAATTTTTAACATACCATGGAGCTGCAGTAATTATACGTAGAATTTTATTTTGACCCCTTTGAATTTTTTCAATGTTTGATGCTGAGGCAGTACCCCATAATTGAATTCCATAGCACCAGATTGGCTTTAGAATTGCATTGTACAACAATACTTTGCAGTCCAACTTTAGTGAAGAATTTCTGCCAATTAGCCAATTAAGTTGCACTGCTTTTAATCTCATCTGTGCAAGTTTCGCTTCAATATGAGACTTCCAAGTTAAACGGCGGTCGAGGTGAATGCCGAGGTATTTGACTTCATTATGTTGAGGAATAATTTGATTATTTATTTTGATGAACGAGCAAGTTTCTTTTCGCAATGTGAAAGTGATATGAATACATTTCTGTTCATTAACCCTGATTTTCCAAAGCTCTAGCCAATTCTCTAGTTTATAAACATAATTCTGCAAATTCTGTGATGCTACTTGGTGGTCCTTGTGAACGCTGATAAAGGCTGTATCGTCTGCGAAAGTTGACGTGTGGATTTTGGGGTCTGACGGCATGTCGGAGGCATAAATCAAATATAAAGTAGGACCCAGTATGCTACCCTGTGGCACACCTGTTTCAATTGGCTGAGCGGGGCTTAAAAAATTGCCTTCTTTGATTTTAAATTTGCGACCGTATAAATAGCTTTCCATAAGTTTATGGGTGTTAGCAGGCAGAGTTAATTTTATTTTGTGCATTAAACCGTCATGCCAAACTTTGTCGAACGCTTGGGACACATCAATGAAAAGGGCGGAGCAGTATTTTTTGTCTTCAAACGACCCTCTTATCACATTTACCAATCTGTGTGTTTGTTCGATGGTGCTGTGTTTAGCTCTGAAGCCGAATTGATGATTAGGAATGCATTCAGTGTCGTTCAGAATTGGAGTCAGTAATAATTGAAAACCTCCTTTGCGAAATCCGACTGGTGACTGGGCTAGAAATGATTCCAAGAAAGGGACATTATTTGTTAACCATTTAAGAAATGTGTTTACTAAAAACAACTCAAATAACGTATCTGATTTGCCACCACTCGTTATTAGACCTCCTGTACCTCTAAGACTAAACTTTGGTGATGTCCAAAGCGCTATTGGTACTCTGAACCTTAGAAAGGCTCCAGGTATGGATAAAATCAGCAATAAAATGCTTGTGGAGTTACCTCGTGTAGCTAGAAGAATTATCCTCTTTATCTTCAACGCTATTTTACGCCTAGAATACTACCCTGCAGATTGGAAGGTGTCTATGATCACTATGATTCCTAAGTCAGGGAAGGATCACACCAAAATAGAGTCATATAGGCCAATTAGCCTATTGCCGACAATTTCTAAACTGTTCGAAAAATTGTTAATGACTAAGTTGATTCCAATTCTGAACGACACTGAATGCATTCCTAATCATCAATTCGGCTTCAGAGCTAAACACAGCACCATCGAACAAACACACAGATTGGTAAATGTGATAAGAGGGTCGTTTGAAGACAAAAAATACTGCTCCGCCCTTTTCATTGATGTGTCCCAAGCGTTCGACAAAGTTTGGCATGACGGTTTAATGCACAAAATAAAATTAACTCTGCCTGCTAACACCCATAAACTTATGGAAAGCTATTTATAAGGTCGCAAATTTAAAATCAAAGAAGGCAATTTTTTAAGCCCCGCTCAGCCAATTGAAACAGGTGTGCCACAGGGTAGCATACTGGGTCCTACTTTATATTTGATTTATGCCTCCGACATGCCGTCAGACCCCAAAATCCACACGTCAACTTTCGCAGACGATACAGCCTTTATCAGCGTTCACAAGGACCACCAAGTAGCATCACAGAATTTGCAGAATTATGTTTATAAACTAGAGAATTGGCTAGAGCTTTGGAAAATCAGGGTTAATGAACAGAAATGTATTCATATCACTTTCACATTGCGAAAAGAAACTTGCTCGTTCATCAAAATAAATAATCAAATTATTCCTCAACATAATGAAGTCAAATACCTCGGCATTCACCTCGACCGCCGTTTAACTTGAAAGTCTCATATTGAAGCGAAACTTGCACAGATGAGATTAAAAGCAGTGCAACTTAATTGGCTAATTGGCAGAAATTCTTCACTAAAGTTGGACTGCAAACTATTGTTGTACAATGCAATTCTAAAGCCAATCTGGTGCTATGGAATTCAATTATGGGGTACTGCCTCAGTATCAAACATTGAAAAAATTCAAAGGGGTCAAAATAAAATTCTACGTATAATTACTGCAGCTCCATGGTACGTTAAAAATTCTCGAATTCATAAAGAAATAGGCATTCCTTTGGTGAAAGACGAATTTACAAAATACGCGTCAAAGTACGTCAGCAAACTTGAACACCATCCAAACCCACTTGCACGAGACATCCTTAACTTTAGTGGCCATAATCGGTTGAGAAGGAGGGATACCCTTGCTTTAACTCAAGCGCAAAATAGATGACTGGATCAGTTGATGTGAAATTTTTTTAGTATCATAGAATTTTTGTCTAGCACTGGCTGGGCTTATTATTTTCTTTTAAGTATTAAGATTTGAATACTTATTGTCATTTCAATATATGAAGATTCAATAAATAAATAATCAAAATGTGTGAATTTGGAGTTATGCCGTTGACATATAAGACTGCCAAACATGTTAGAAACGTAACTTTAAATTGTATACACTCATAACATGTCATTTTTTTGGCACGATCTATAAAGGAAACAAAATATATTCTTTATTTAATAGATACGACAGTGGTTATATTTTATACTTACAATTTAAGAGTTCACTGCAGGCATTTATGCCCTTATTCATAAAAAATTAAAGTAGACTTCAAATGTACTTTAAGAAAATTTTGTATGAAAATTTTGTCTAAAAGCACACTTCAAACCAACTTAATTTTTTATAAATACGGCATTTAGTATTCTTAGCTTTGGGTGTTCTCTCTCCATTTTGACAGTATATTGTTTTATTATTTGTAATCTATTGTAAATATTACTTTATATGAATTTTTTGATTTTTGCTTACAACAGTAGAAAATTTTTCACTTTTGTATTTGTATTTATTTAAGCTACCTCCTTACCAGGAGGATTTACTTGGCCTTGATATACATATATCATAACGCCATCTCCAATATCCGGCTTACGCCTAAAGGAGTCTCGGCAAGGAAGATCCACCGACCTATACATTCGTATGGGAAACCGGACTTCCCGAACTCCACTCCTGAGTTTTAATGGTCTCCACTAATATCAAAAATGAGTTTTGTTTGGTACTCTACCAGGACAAACTTATAGGTTATAAAACCATAAAAAAATATAGCATGTGGTTAATGCAACTTTGAGAAACTGTAACTCGGTACAGTTATACGACGCCAAACATTAACCAATGCGAGTAAGTCGCAAGACTCTCAAAGGCAGGACGGCCTAATTACCCTTAAAAGATAATGGCAATGACGCACGAGTTCTTCCTCCACCCAGAGCTGAATTACGACTGATTTTTCACTTTTAATCATTCGGCTTGTCAGAAAACATGAAAACACAAACAGTGTAACCATAGTTGTATTTTTTTTAATCGTGCGTTTCGAGTATTGCCAAAGATCCTTTTTTTAGTCATCATGGTCCATGTTTGCATTTCATCGGACCATTTTGTAACTACTCCTTTTTACTTAAAACGGATCATGTACTCCAATAATTTCTGCAGGGATAGATCACAGCCAAGTAGTCTTGGTATCTGAAGCATGGTTTTTGTGGTAAATAAAACCAGCTCTGCTTTACTTGGGTTTAATCCTAGTCCATTTTCATTGGCCCAATTGCTAAGCGAATCCAAAGCATTGGTCATGATATTACTAATCACGTCGAAGAACATGCCTAGTATTAACAGTACCACATCGTCCGCATAATGGTATGTACAGAGTGGCTGCTTGTTGCCGAGCCGAGCTGGTTGACGCTTATTGCAAGAATTAATCATGGGAGAAACAAGTTTAACTGTTCATAGTGGATGCGAGAATCAGCGCTGATATTTTATCTATTATTTGTGTTTTATGTACATATGTTTGTGTGCAAAAAAAACTGACATTAAGTTTTAAAATTTTACTTATTATTATTTATTTGAATTTTTATTTTTTTGTTTAATATTTATTTTATTTTTTAATTTTTATTACTTTTTTAATTTTTATTACTTTTTTAATTTTTTGATTGCATGTTTTATTTACTTTTTCTTAAATTTTTGTTTTTAATTTTTTTTTTTATGTTTTCCAAACAAGTTGAAATCATAACAACATAACATAAACAATGTTTTCGGCGATGAAATACGCTTTCAAATTCAATCAGCTTTGCGCTCTGACCAGCCTGCTCCCACTATGACCGCTTCGAGTTTGTTTGTACTAATTTGTATAGAACCTGTTTTCTCGCATTGGTTCTCGCAATAAGCGTCAACCAGCTCGTCTCGGCAACAAGCTGCCACTCTGTACATACCCTAAGCCACAGGTTATATATATGTATATAACCCGGTTATATATCCTTATTCTGTGTTTTCGATTCAGTATTAGTGCAAATTTTATTAGTATTTGATATATTGTTTGAAAGACAATTTTACTACCAACATAATTTATGTTAAATATTTTGAAATTTTGTCTAATTTGCACCATTTTTAATGGATTTAATAACCAATTCATACCATAATTTACAGAGTTTATCTGATGTTCATAATAATCTTAAAAAGCAGAGTGACTTTGCTCAAAAAAAAAGCTTCATAAAATAGGGCTTTTAGAGGAGATGCCAGCAAAAAAAAATTTGTTCACGGTCACTCCTATTTTCGAGGGGGCGGGCCCGTAAAGTTGAAAATATATAGGCCTATATCTCGGGAACTACTGGGTGTCTGATAATTTGTAATACTTTAAATAAAAGGTATTAAAAATACCTTTCCAACTATATATATCATGATTACAAAATATGGACCGAATATGGGTTAAATCCGGAAAAAATATTTTTTGACCCGAATTTATTTGTTCATTTGGAAATGGTTCTTATATGGCAGCTATGACAAATTATTTGCCGATCTTCTTAAATTTTGGAACAGTAATTTTCATGCATATGAGGATATTTCATGTCGAGTTTCAACATAATAACGGTATTTTTAAGATATATATTAGATCCGTGTAAAATTTTGGGTTGGTACCCTTATTTATAATGAGATGAGTATTAAAGTGATTTTCGGAAGAGAGCTTTATATGGCGCATACGGTTAAAAATTGACCGAAATTCACAATTTCGTGGGATGATTTTTGTATATCTGTGCAAATATTTATACAATATATATAGGTATGAATGTCTTTTCCAGATGTGGTCCTTGTATGGGAGCTATGACCAATTCTGGCCCGACCACCATAAAATTTAGTACAACAATTTATTTGCCCATAAATATTATTCATGTCAAATTTTAGCCGTTTAACGTTATTTATATCTGTTTTATACGTATTTAAGTGAATTTTGGAAGTGTACTTTACATGGGGTCTATGGTCAAACATGGACCGAACTAAAAAAAATTTCGTTTTGCGATTTATTTTTGCATAAAACTTATTTGTGCTGAATTTTGTCTTGATATTCCAGTTTTTTAGGCATTTATGTATAATTGAGCAATATTACAGGAAGATTTCACATATTGGTCCATAACTCTGATTGGCCTAAACCGATTTAGCAACGAAATCTCTTGATCGTCACAAAATATCGAGGTCGTTCATGAACGACACCACTGCACTTTGTCCACTTACATAGTCAAGAATTTATTATTTCGTAAGAATATTCTATTGTGAAAATTTTATGACGATCGATCCAGTAGTTAAGACTATATTACGATTTTTAATTTAACTAAAAAGGGGCGTGGTCCCACCCACTTTTCTCCTGGTACGTATTCCTAATTATGCCAATACCATCCGAAAATCACTTTAATACTCAATACTCATAAATCTCTTATAAATAAGGGTACCAATCCAAAATTTTACACGGATCATTTACATACATCCCTAAATCAAACTGCTGGATTTTGAGAATATCGGTCCATATTTGACTATGTTCCCCATATAAGGTCCACTTCCGAAATCCACGTTAATACTAATATATATCTTAAATATACCGTTATTATTTTGAAATTCGACGTGAAATATCCTCATATGCATGAAAATAACTGTTCCAAAATTTAAGAAGATCGGCCCATAATTTGTTATAACTGCCATATAAGAACCATTTCCAAAAAACAAATAAACCCACAAAAATGTCTAATAAATATCGATATCGAACCAACTTTTATATGGATCAGAAATTTTAATCCAGAAATAATATTAGTATCGGTTATACGGCAATTAATCTACTGGATTTTGTAGCTGTCAGTCAATAATAGCTCCTGAATTAAGTCCACTCCCGAGCATAACAACCAACCATATAACTCTTGTAAATAACGCTATTGAGATGAAATTCAATCAATATAATCCTAAAATACATAGAAATCACATTAGTGGATACTGGATTTAGAAGCCATCGGTCCATAATTGGTCTACTTCTACTATGCCGCCTTTAAATCTCTTGTAAATAAAGTTATTGAGATCATATTCAATTAAAGAAGCCTCTCCTTATAATTTTATCCTTTTTTATACTCTGTTTCTTAACTTGTGAGTATGGAAAAATGTTCTTTTAATTTTATAAATTTTTAAATTACAATCAAGATTATTATGAAAATCAAACAAACTCTGTAAATTACAGTAAGAATCGGTAATTACATCAATTATAAATGGTCGAAATTAGATAAAATTTCAAAATATTTAACATAAATTATGTTGGTCGTAAAATTGTCTTTCAAACAATATATCAAATACTAATAAAATTTGCACTAAGACTGAATAGAAAACACAGAATAAGGATATTCTAATCCTATAACCAGTGTAGTTTTTCTATTTCTTAGTACGTTTAGATGGAGGGTATTTAAGATTCGGCACAGCCGAATATAGCACTCAAACTTGTTTTGTTACATATTCCTCGCTGATCACTCTCACATTTTTGTTATTATTGTTTATAACTAAATTCTACATACAAAAATATTTTTTTCAATTTTTTTAACTCAAAGACTTTAGGGATGATGATAAAAACAAAAAATTCTAAGAACTGGTTTATTGCTTTATTTATTGTTTAGGTATTTGTGTTCAGAACAAGTAAATTATGTGTTGAAACAATAAAAAAATTATAATGTGGGCATCCACGTACTATTCTCACTAAAACCTCAATAACTCCTAAAGTAATGATCCGATCGGCTTGATTTTTTTCCAAAAGATGCGCAACAAAATACTCTTGGTACAGAGTAACTTTGGGGGAGGGTTGTAGTGGCCGAAGTAGGAGTAATTTCAGTTTTAAAAGGCAAAAACAGTCCCTAGGGACCTTCTCCAACATCGGAGGGTTAAAGATTCCCAACATTATTTCTAATATTTTGGGGCAACAGACAAATATTGCGGTAAAGCTAAGGGTAACAGATTTTGAACGCTAAAATTATCTAAATTTTCCAGATCGCATTTAAAATGAATGCAGATATTATGTAATGCGCAGCAAACATTTGTTATTTTAGCTGCCTTTTGTGGAGCGTAGTGCAGCTATCTAGCCCCATGTATGCACCGCCATCTATTTTTTAAGACGCCATTTGTGCGTTCAATCACATTGCGGCATTTGGAATGAGCTTCATTGAATTTTATCTCCCATCCTAAGAACATCTATGAGGGGTCAGAAGCCACGTTTCCAGAGAGTATCCTGCGTCTCCTAAAAAGTAATGCATTATTAATTTATGAACACAGTCTAATGCCATTAAGAACTTTACCAAGAAGCCAACAATCGTGGCTGATTCTAAGGCATTCTTGCTCAAGATGAAATAATTGGAATTATAAATAAAAGAATCGTGGCACGCGCTGGGATGGGAGGCATCAACATAGAGAATCCTCAGCTCGTGCATTATCACAGACCTGTAAAAAATTATTGCTTAAAATTTAGTTATTCGTCATTAAATAGAACCCTTTCTGTTACAGTATAAGTGTTTGTTATTAAAAGCAGCAATTATGCGGACATGCGTTCCATCAACGCATCCTATTACGCTGGGAATGCCATGTTTTATATATAGAGATAACGCAGTTTTTAATTTTTCTTAGTCTGTTCGGCAGAAAGTTACCCATCTTGGGCATAAATGTTCTTCAAAAACATTTATAACTTCTGTCAGAACTTTGCTAAGACTACTCTGGGCCACAGATTCATCACAATCCTTCCCTATACCCGTTTGATACCCACCTTCGCAAAGAAGCATAGAGCCGCACTTAATTTAATAATTGGGGAAACTGCGAACGACTTACGTTTTGGCTGAATGTTGGTCGTTAACACATCCAACAGATATTTAAAAGCCAGTTTATTCACTCTATCATATTTCTGAAATCTTCAGAGTGAAAAGTTTTAATAAAAATTAAGTAATTAATTTCCTCATGCACTTAAAAAGTTTGTGGCAAATCAAGCGGGTTGCTGGCATCCCGTAGCTTTCTCCTTTCTATCCTTTGCTCCTTCATATCTATCTGCTGTACTTCAGCGTTTTCCATTTCAGCAACATTAATTACAAACGCTATACTAAACATGTTTTCTTTTTCCTTTTTTATATTTACACAAACCAGACAACTGACGAAAAACAGCTGACTTCGAACTATGTCTCCCATTTTATGCTCTTCCCAAACTATTTAGAATAGGAGGATTTTATTCTTGGGAAAAATTAATTCCTAGGGAACTTTATTCCCTTGGAATATTAAGAATAGAGGTGTCTGGCATTGGCAACACAACCTAGGATGATGTCCTCGTTCGATGATACAGACCTCATGAGAGCAATAACTTCTTCTGGTGGAGAAGATCTGTCATGGGCCATGTAGCAGGAAGCAATGAAAAAGCTTTTCTGGGTCAGTTCGACATTTGCGACTGTAAAGTCCGCTGAACTAAGATGATAGCAGAGAAATATGTTAATGTGTTTTTTTTTGCTACAAGGCAGGATCTTTTCTTCCCTTGTCCTTCACACATAGTATTGTGTATGTTGTGGTTGAAAACCCCTTTACCTCCCACAGTTCCTGTACCACACTGATGTCTAAGTCCTCCTAGGCTAGAAGGACCCGTAAGGTATCCGAAGCACATTTTCATCATCATTGGGAGGTTCTGTGGGGGACTCAGAAAGCTTCATCCCTGTAACCAGACTGTGTGCAGCTTCAACCTCATCTGCTTCCTCACTTCTCGAGGCCACGGGCCGAAACCCCTTTACCTTGACGTGTCGGACTTCAAAGAACAGTGTATAAACTGTTTAAAGTAGCCAGATTGTTGAGTGCGCTGGTATGCTAGCTTATGCCGGGCTGAGGCTCGCCGGATGGTGTGGTTCTTTTCAACAATGCTGCGCCAGATACACACAAACAAAAAAATGCATACCAGCTTTGATTATAAATATAAATAAAACGGGGTCGAAGCAGAACTACCGGGAAACTACACAATTTTAAATGCTATACACAATTTCTACTGGCTGATGTTGTGCCAGGAAAGCTTGCCCTCCCACTTGAGACTGAATCTCACCATGACATCCTTCATCGGTTTGGATGTCCCAATCACTACCCTGCAAAGATTTTACCTGTCCTCTACTTACCACCGACTATATTATTTAGCAATCCATCTTCAAAATAACGAGTAGATATTTTATTTTAAAACGTTATAAAATAAAGATTCGTCATCTTCTATTTTTATTTGACATGGAATGGACATATT
Organism: Bellardia bayeri; assembly: GCA_950370525.1. Taxonomy (NCBI): domain Eukaryota; kingdom Metazoa; phylum Arthropoda; class Insecta; order Diptera; family Calliphoridae; genus Bellardia; species Bellardia bayeri. Next base: position 48,314,526 of record OX493265.1, on the reverse strand, counting down.
AATTTAATTTAAATTGTAATGTTAGGAGTATGAGTGTGTGTGTGTGTTTATTTTTGTCTAAGTTACCTGCACTAATTAACGCCACTGGTAAAGATTTAGTAAGGGCAGTTTTATATGCCTGGTTTTATTCTTTTGGTACTGGCAGATTTATATGTCATAAATAAAACGACCAAGATTAACGATAGATCGATAATGATTTGTTTATTGAATTTTGTATCCCTTTTATACCAGGATAACGGTACATAACACATAGTAGTTGTTGCATACAAATAATAACAAATAAATCAATATTTCCAATGATTTAATAATACAATAGGGTAGTGTAGATTTGTATTAGAAGTAACAAAAATAAAAATAAGTAAATAATAATGACACTACAAAATGTATATTGGAGCCGTTATTTTATAAATTTATTCATCCATTAAAATGTTTAACCGTATGCCACAGTCACTGAGCTGAAGGAAAAATAAATTTATTTAATAAAATGAATTGAATGAGCTATATAATATAATTTACTTGGTCTTCTTTTATTTTAAGTATACATATATAATTAACAGTAATTTCACAGGTCTGCCGTTATTGATTTCCGTTAGCGTGTTACGGTTAGTATTTTATAAAATTTTTTTGTATACTCATATATTTCACTTTTGACACTAAACCATTTTTTTTATAGGGAAAACTACCGGGATTAATTACACTACCGCGAACGCTTCCAAGGCTTGAGCTCAACCCTAAACCGCGCACTCTAAGCACTAAATAACATAGAGGACTGCTATATTTCGTAAAGTAAGTTAATTTTTCACTAACCAAAATTATAAATTTAATGTAAAAGTTTAATATAATTATATCTATTTTTAATTGTTCGTAGGCTGTACGTGGTTTAGTCGAGAAGTCTAGGCAGATACCTGTTCACCTCAGAATGTATACAGCGGAAAGATTTCCAGAGTACTCTCTCTGTTGCGATTAGCGTTGAGAATTCCAATGAGTGGTGCGTTTATAATGATGTATTTATTTATTTAATTTGTAACTTTTATTTTGTTTGTTTGTTTTCTGTGTTTCTTTTGTTGTTGTTTTTATATTTGTTTTACTTTTTATAATATTCACAGACTAATTTTCCTTTCCTTTCTAGCTTAAAATCGAGCGTCAATTTTCTCGACAAAAAGGTTCCCAAGAAACCTCGGGACGCTTACTTTTTTCCACCTCCTTTTTTCATTTTTTTTTCTTCTACTTCTCCTGTTCATAACATATGATCCACCATTTTCTGGGTTTAACAAAAAAATATAAAAAACTGCCTTATCGGCAATAAGGTGACCATAACACAGTCTTCTCCAGCGCTATAGTGCCCGAGTCTGAGATGGCGAGAATCAGACATAAGCTGCTGCCATTGTGCTCATCAACGAGGTCTGATCAAAAAATAACCGTAATTTTCAATTTTTCAAAAAGTATTTTTATATATATATTATACCCCTCTCTAGTTTGTACTTTATCACCTCTTCACCATCAATTTTCAGTATAAATAGTTAAATCGACAGAAAAAAAGCATCAGCTGAATCTTAAAGTTTATTAAGTCAAGTACATAATTAAAAAATAATTAAAAAATAAAATAAAATGAATGCAATCAATTATGTTACGATTGGAGATAAAAAATTTCAAAAGAGTACATTACTCCTAAAAGAAGTTCCGGCAAATGAAGCATTGAAAATGCTAAAATGTGAAAGAAAAATCACGACATATGTGATCACAAAATGATTATAAGATTTATTGATTGCCGATACGGTGAAGCAAGCCATGATTCACATATTTGGGCGCTTTCCAACGCAAAGCAAAAATTAAAAGAACTTTTCGAAAGGGATTTTGACTGATTGGTAATAAATTTAAGATAATTCTAATATATCAGGTATTTGACGAAAATCGATTTCGGCGTCAAAAACTTTTGTCAATTTGTTGTGCCGATTTCATTTTTCACTTTGTTCCATTTCGTTTTTGACAATTTTGACATGTGACACATATCGATAATGACGGTTTAAAACCATTTTTAAAACGACTTTTTTGCATCAACAAAATTTATAAAGAAATAATCTAAATGTAAGTATTTTTTAGTTTAATGATAAATTAGTTCAATATATTAATATATCAATATTAGTTCAATAGTTCAATAGAACAGGAGATGCGTTTATTCAATTTATGGAAAGCCATCAAGACATAGCTAGAAGCTTTACTAAAAGCAATAAAATAGATGTTGAAAATTTATGGAATAATTTGGCCACTAAATTGAACAGCCTCGGACCAACAATTCATGATTCAACCGGTTGGAAGAAGTTAAGTTTGATTACATATACATACAGTCATATCTTAAAAAACACATTCCTTATTTCAACAAAGGTATGTCGTGATTGGATGGCATGTACAAAGAAAAAATAGCAACAAACCGACAAGAAGCAATAGCAACAGGTGGCGGTCCCTATAATCAAATTTACATTTCTAAGAGGGGGGAAATAATTGGCCAACTTTGCGGACTCTTCGTCTTAGCTGAAGGAATAAGCAAATCCATAGCAATAATTGGGACGGAATTGCTTTCATCTGATGAAGAAGTAGTTTTAACCGATAATACAGTAACTCCTAAACAAAGTCTTGGTAAAAGGAAAAAAGAGGATCACTTGTTAGATGATATTCCAAGTACATCCAAAAGGACTCCGTATTTTTCAAAAATTAAGGAGGAAATTAAAGACGTCTTCAAAGCCTATGTCAAAGATGATGTTAAGAATGGTAAAAATATTTTTGAATCTCTTAATATATTGACAGAAATTTGCAAACAAAACGATGAAAAATTGGATATAATTGCCTAAAATATAAGAAGAGTATATAAGTCAATTGAAATTTTAACGTCAAAATTCACCAATGAATTTAAAAGGCACAATAAAGAAATTGAGAAATTAGCACTCGAAAAAAATAAAATGAAGAAGCAAGACTTGGAAATAAAAGGGAAACAATAAAGGTAACTCTGATGATAAATCTGACGACACACAGGAAATTTGATCTTCGATGGCTGGAATTTAGTAGTCCCATCAAATCTATATTTATTTTTTTCTTTAATTTAAACAAATTTAAAGCTTGTAAACCAAAACTAACTGAACTATTTGTATTTTTTAAATTCAAAATTATATTTTTCTTTAAATTAAACTTTCAGCAATGTTATCCCTTATGATATTTGCTGAGCTTTGAAGGGCGGTATCTCTTCATTAGGTATGTTTTGTCCATCTAAATCGTCAGTTGAGTGTTCTTCCAAAACAATTTCTGGTGCATCTACTCTTAATTGATTGCATAAGTTGTGAAGAGCACAACTAACGTTAATAATTTTCGATGGTTTTAAAGGAGAATACCAAAGAGTCCTTGACAGTCTACATTAGCCGTTTTCATGCCTAAAAAATCCGTAAAAATTGCTTGGCATGAGCCGAACGATATGCCAACATCATCAGTAACCTCTCTAATAGTGATTCGACGACTATCCAAAATCATTTTCTTCACTGCTTCAATGTTTTCATTGTCATTGACATCTTCTCGGCCTTCCTTAAACCGGTTATACCCAATCGAACTTGTGTTCTGCTCATAGTAGACAAAACTTAATACAGTTTCTTTGATTCATTTTTTTAGTAAAAAATTAAATTAAAGAGCACGACTAACCTTTTTGTCTGTCAAAAACAAACTGACAATCTAAAGTGGCTGATATTACCAACATATATAACAGACATGTGTACCAATATAACAGAAAAAAAATGCGAAAATCGAACATACGTAACTCACGAAATTTGAAAATAACGGTTATTTTTTGATCAGTCCTCGTATATATATATATATATAGTATATATAATTTGAATTTTTTTGTATAATTACATTAATTAAAATATAATTAAATAGTATGTTTAATGGCATGAATATAGATCACACGATACATGTATTATTGGCCGCGAAGGCTTCCTATGTATTGAAATATTTTTCAGAATGTGTTTCTTCAATTCATACAATCTTAAAGCACTCTAGTAATTATGCATTGAATCTATCAGCACGGGGGGGTTACTCTTTATTGCGATGCGAAAGAAAAATTAAACGTAATCGAACAATTGGTACCCTATATTGCGTTTTCGTATTTGCTCTTCTTGCGTTAAGCGCAAATCTATTGCAATAACACAATATCAAACGCAAAGGGAACGCATCATGTAAGTAAGCAAAAACGTGAATTGCACAAAAAATTTTTTTAAAATGTTTTGATTTACAAGTTTTGACATTTTATTTTGTCATTCTTCGCTACTTGTGGCGCCAGTGTTGCTACTTTTTCAAATTATTTTGTGAAAGCGTTTGCGTGAACGATACAGAGTACCAATTTGTACTCTTATCGCATTTACCTTTCGCATCGCAATAGAGAGTAACCCCCAGGTATGTGATTTTTATTTATTTATTTTAGGTCTACGGAGTAAATCCTTACAGACCAATTATAAAAATTTATATAATATACAAAATAACAAAAAATTTAGACAGCCATTTAATTACACTGATTAAGGTACAAAGTAATAATACGTTTAATGACATTAACAGAGAAATCAATTAGAAAATAAAAATTATTATAATGTTTATACAATTTTCTTAGAGAATCAGAATTAGCATAATTTGTTTGATTAATTTGAAAATAAATTGGAATGTAAAAACGAGTTGATCGATGAGGAACCTTAAAGTTTATGTTGCTGAGTAGGAAGTCGGAACAGACTGCACCATTTATTAGGTTGAATAAAAATGAAACGCTAAGCATAGTTCTTTTGCTCTCCAACGTTGGTAATTTTATTAACGCAAGCCTTGTAGTACAAGGAGAAATAATGACGTTAGGATTCCATGTTGGATTGCCCAAACAAAAAAGAAGAAATTGTTTTTGCACTGATTCAATAATGTTTTTGAGATAATCCGCATCCGGATCACAAATAACAGATCCGTATTCCAAGATTGGTCTGACTAAAGATGTGTATAACCGTTTAGTAATGATTGGTTCAGTAAACTCCTTAGCCCATCGTTTTATAAAAGCTAACACACCACGAGCTTTGTTTACCATCATATATATGTGTTTTTTGAAATTAAATTTAGGATCCAAAAGTACTCCAAGATCTGAAAATTCCGTAACCACATCAAGTTGATGTCCGCCCAATGTAAAGTTAAATAATGCGTTATCATTTCTTGAAAAACGCATATGTTTGCATTTTTTCAGATTCAGTTCCATTAAATTAAGCACGCATCATTGAAATAGTTCATCCAAATCATGTTGCAGCAAATTTTTTTCAATGTTATGGTCATAGCTATGAAATATCTTCACATCATCGGCATACATTAAGACGTTACAATATTTAATTACGCACGGCAAGTCATTGATGAATAAAGAAAATAAAATTGGACCAATGTGACTACCTTGGGGCACTCCCCATTATGTACTATTATTGAACACAACATTCTGTTTTCGGTTTGTTAAATATGATTTAATCCAATTTAAACTCCCGTGTGTAAGTCCCATAGCATGAAGCTTTATCAGAAGTAATTGATGATTGACTTTATCAAAAGCTTTACTAAAATCCGTGTAAATACAATCTGTAAATTTCCTATTAATAAATCTACGATTTACTATAGTAGTCAGCTGCATGAGATTAGTTACTGTTGAACGACCTTTACTAAAATCGTGCTGACATGAAGATAGTAGGGACGAAATTTGATGCGGGTAACACACTTTTCAAAAAGTTTCGGGATTGCACTTAACTTTGCTATGCCTCTATAGTTTGTTACACATGACTTACTGCCAGATTTAAATAGCGGAATAATGAATGAGTCTTTCCATGACTGAGGAAAATAACCATATTTTAAGGATATATTAAATATTATGCTTAATGGAATAGTTCTTCAGAACACAACTAGGAACACCATCAGGACCCATATGGTATGAAGACTTAACAGATTTTAAGGAGTCTAAAATCTGATTTGTGTGGATTGGAGAAAAGTGTATCGTTTGATGGCCCGCAATTGGATGGGGTTATTCATTTAAATCATATTGGGAATCAGAGTAAGTAGTGGAAAAAAATCAGCAAACAAGTTGCTTATTACATGATCGTCACTAGATTCGTTAGCACCGTACTTCATTGTTTTTGGGAAGCCACCAATTTTCTTTTTGGAATTAACAAATTTATAAAATGATTTCGGTCGCTGTTAAAATTATGTTTCATATTAGATATATAGTTTTTATATAGCTCTGTGTTTAATAAGTTATATTTAGCACGTGAAACCGCAAATCTGCTATAATCAGACAGCAAGCTAGTTGTTTTATATTTTTTAAAGCGTTTATTTCTTATGTTTTTAAGTCTGGATAATTTTTTTGTGCACCACGGCGGACCAGATTTTTTGTCCATTGCTAATTTAGGAACACATTCGTTAAAAAAATTTGGTAATGTTTCATAAAATTTTGCAATCATGGAATCAATAGCTGCTAGAGTATCACAATGAATTGATAGTAAATCATGCCAATTCGTATTATATAAAAGATGATTTAAGTCATCGTAGTTACATTTTTTGAAACAGAAAACCTTTTCATGTTGATTTGTTGAGTCGGAGTTACTTTTGAATGGAACACTAAGGCTGATATTCAGCGTAGGATGATAGCGATCCTCAGGTGCTGTAATTGGATCTGCGCGCCGCAAGGAACAATCAGCTGGTTCATTTACAAAAACAAGATCTAATAATTTACCACACGAATTGTAAACTCCATTTATTTGAAAGAGACATAAATCGTATAAGCTGTTCAAAAATTCAAACACCCAGTCAGCGGCTTTTATAGGAGTAAACATATATGAGTCAGATAAAAATTTCCATGAGACATTTGGTAAGTTAAAATCGCCAAAAACAAGAATAGAATCACCTCGTGCAGATAGTGATACTACTGATTTAAACGAAGCATGCTCTGTGTAAATAAGTTGATTATTATTTTGGCTTGATGGGATGTAGGAGCAGGTCATAAATATTTTGCTGTTATGGAGTTTTATACGGATTCGAATAAATTCGATGCCTTTAGGAGTATTACAATTTATTTCTTCAGATGAAAACATGTTGGAAATAGCTATTAGTACACGTCCTCCAATTGTAGCAGTGTCTCTATCAAGTCTATAAATGTTAAAATTACTGCAAAGAATTTCGTTGTTCAGGATATTTTTATTTAACCAAGTTTCAGTGAATATTATTACATGGTGGTTAAATGTAAAACTATCGATGTAAAGTTTGGACAATTTCGTGTTTAACCCAAAAACGTTTTGATAGGTAATAAATAGTTGGTTATCATTTTCAGTAATTAGTTTTTTTGATCGTATGACACAATTGAGGGAATCCGGGCAATATTTTTTATACTCTGGCGTGATTTTAGAATATATTCCCCTACCAAAGTATTATCGGGCCAAAATCGAGGATCAATTATTTTATTGTATATATCTGGTGAAACTGTAATCTTAAAAGACGTGATGCACCTTGGTTGGGAATAGGAAAATTTATGAGTTAAAATTTCATCGTTTGAATTCAGTTTGGTTTTAATATACTAGTTTAAATCATCAACAGTTGTTTCAGCAGCAAACCGGGATACAAATGCATGTTTTTTTGGTGGTATAACTCGAAGTTCACGGGGAGCGTTTTCGGTATTGTTTGTTGTAGGATTGTGTAGTTTCTTTAGATCAGAAAATGACAGTTTCTCAGCAGTTTTATTTTCAATCGTCTTGGAAGTAAACGGGGTAACATCCATATGATTATCAACAGCATTACCAGAATTAACAGGGTATATATTAATGGTATTATTCGTATTTGCAATTCTAGCTGACTTATGTTTAGGAGACAATTGGAAAATATTCTTGCAAAGACGATTGCTGCAAAGGTATTTGTGGAGGAAATTCATAGGTGTCTAGTGATAAAAAACGATTGCTGCAAAGGTATTTGTGGAGGAAATTCATAGGTGTCTAGTGATAAAAAACGATCAAACAAGATTCCGTATTCAGATATATGCTGAGAAAGATTGGATATTTCTTTTTGAATGCCAAGAGAAAAATGGAAGAATTTATAAAAATCAACTCTAACTTTTTTACAGTTATTACAACGCCAGTTTTGAAAACGGGTTACCAACAACCTAGTGTTCCCCAAAATAAGGGAGGGTACGAAGCACTTATGCAGGCGCTTACCCAGAATATTACCTCTCTTAATCAAAATATGACATCCATTTATGTCATCCATGCAAAACACAATACAAGAGCTTTAAAGATACAAATTGTCTTAACAAAAAACGAGTTATTTGAGAATATGTTTCTGGAATGCAAGCGGTTTAAACCAATACAAATCAGAGGTATCCCATTTCATGCAGAATAAAAACATCGACGTGCTATTGATTTCGGAAACTGATCTTATCAACAGGTATAACTTTTTTTCATACATTCTACGGTATAAATTATCCAGATGGTAAGGCACAGCTACTGGTATTTTAATTAGAAATCGTTTAAAACATTATCCCCTAGATGAATTCTCAAAAGACTATATGCAGGCAACATCCATTCATCTGGAAAGATTTGCTGGAGATTTAAATATAAGCGCGATATATTGCCCGCCACGCTTTTCAATGACCAAGGAAAAGTTTGAAGAATTCTTTAGCACGCTAGGAGGCCGCTTTCTGGCATGTGGCGACTATAATGCCAAATACATTTACTGGGGCTCTCGACTAATGAATCCCAGAGGTAGACAGCTTTATAAAGCATTAGTTAATCGTAAAAATGGCTTGGATTTTGTGTCCCCTGGACAACCAACATACTGGCCTACTGCTCCAAAAAAAATGCCTGATGTCATAGACTTTGCCATAACAAGAAATATTAATCGAAATTTAATATCTACAGAAATATCATATGATTTATCTTCTGATCATTCCCCAATTATAGTATCTTATTACGGCAGGATTAACATTTCAAAAATTCATACTGAAACATACTACTTTAAAACAAATATTCAAAATATTCAAAAAGAAAAACTTTTTGATTTGTATTTTTTGATTAATTTTCGCGGTATGTGTTGTTTACCTAAAACAGCTGATACGTTTATACGGAAAAACTAACTACAAAAAATTAACAACAGAACGACACGGTACAGAACAGCAACAGAAAGTAAAGACTAATGAAGTCTTTATTTCTTTAAAAAAAAAATAACGTGGATATAATTAATGCCGTTTTTTTTTGTTTAAAAACAAATTTAATTTTTTAACAAAAGTGGAAGTGGACAAAAATGGAAAATAAAACCGTTCGATTTTGATCACATCTTACAATAAAACGTTTGTTTTTAAATTACGCTTTCATTTGAAAACCGATCGATTTCCATCACATACCTGTATTTGTTCAAATTTCGGGCACTAGCAGTCTAGTGCTACAATATTCCGTAGATTCACCACATTTAAAATTTAAAACATACAAACGAGAAAGATCTTAATAATATTTTATTTATATTGTATTCAGTTACACATTGTTTCTTATGTATCTAACATTATTTATAAATATTTCGTTTATGTTAAACCCATATTGTAGATAAATCCCAAACTTTAATAACTCGATCTTGTCCGACCGTAAGCAATCTTTTACGTTCTTCCTCTAAATCCATATACACAATTGAGTGTTTCGCATCGTGAAAAGAAGCCAATGATGGACGCCTAAAAACAAATATACAATGCAAAATTATACATATTATGAAATGGATAAGATGTTAAGGTGTATAAAGTGTAATTAAACGCAAAATCTTGTATGTAGTATAACCAAATGAATATTTCAACATCAAATAATTCCTATAATGATAAATTCATAAAAGTTATCGTAAACGTAAAAACATTTTTTTTCTCTTTGTTTTAATTAAAGTATTAAACCCATAAATTTAGTAACACTATTTTTCTGTGTAATTCGATATTTGCTCGCTTTACTATGTCGTAATAATATGTCGTAATTATTCATATTACGTACAAGTGCAATATTCGTTAGCACTTTAATATTTATACCCTACACCACCATAGTGGGGAGGGTATATTGGATTTGTGCTGATGTTTGTAACGCCCAGAAATATTGGTCCAATCAAAAATGTTGGTATCCAAATAATATGTTATACAAATATATTTCATACATATAACGGGTTTTCCAATAAGGACTTGACAACTTTTTTTTTAAATAAAACGCAAACCGTTTGAGATATTTCCAAAACTTTATTACCGACTTGAAATACATTCAAAACATTTATGAATGGAACTCGACTTCGTTCATATGGGCACCGCGGCCACGTCGACAGTGGTCGATTCGTTGGACCCAATTTTGGATGACTCGGTCACACATTTCGGCCGGAATGGCCGCTATTTCGCGTTCAATGTTGGCTCTAAGTTCTTCCAACGTTGTCGGCTTGTTGGCATAGACCAATGATTTGACGTAGCCCCAAAGAAAAAAATCTAGAGGCGTTAAATCGCAAGAACGAGGCGGCCAATTGACTGGTCCATTTCTTGAGATAACACGCTCGTCAAACTTACTCTTCAGTAAATCGATTGTAACGTGTGCTGTGTGGCTTGTGGCACCGTCTTGTTGAAACCACATGTCATCCAAGTCCATGTGTTCCAATTCGGGCCAAAAATAATCGCTAATCATTGCGCGATAACGATCGCCATTCACAGTAACGTGACGATCGTTATTGTCGACGAAAAAATATGGCCCAATGACGCCGCCGGCATGCAAAGCGCACCAAACAGTAATTTTTTGTGGATGAAGTGGTGATTCGTGAAGCACATGTGGATTTTCAGCAGACCAATAACGCATATTTTGCTTATTGACGAACCCATTGAGCCAAAAATGAGCTTCGTCACTGAAGATGATTTTGCGATGAAATTCATCATCTTGGTGCATCTTCTCCAGAGCCCAATCGGAGAACGTACGTCGACTCAAATGGTCCATCGGCTTCAATTCTTGAGTCAGCTTAATCTTGTATGGGTGTAAACCCAGATCCTTACGCAAAATTCGCCATAAAGTGGTCTTGGGGATGCCCAGTTCTTGAGAACGCCGCGGAATCGACTGATTTGAATCGTTTGCTACGGACGCCTGAACGGCAGCGATATTTTCGGAACTTCGACCAGGCCGTTGTCTCACTGGCACGACAGCATCACACAATGAATATGTAGACTCAAATTTTTGCACTAAACTTGTTATTGCTTGTCTACTAGGGCGATAATTACGACCGAAAATTGGAGTTAACGCTCTTAAAGTTGCGGTCACCGACTCCGAATTTCGGTAGTACATTTTTATAATTTCCAAACGTTGTTCCTTCGTGTACTTTACCATAACGAAAATGTTAAGTTTACTGAAAAAAAAGAAAGCAACAATTAGATGATCAGTGAAATAGTGCGTTCACAATTTAAATTCAGAGTTGTCAAGTAGCTATTGGAAAACCCGATACATATATAAATAATACGGTACAATTTTCTGTATTCCGAAAATCTCTTAACGGTCATAAATTTCTTAAAAATGTTGGTAATCAAATAAAATTCGACACACATAAGTTTCTTATATACAGAAATAATGACACCTAATTTTTTAATGGTCGGTCCATATAAGGCTCACTTCCGAAAATCTCTTTAACGGTCATAAATTTCTTAAAAATTTTTAAATGGTCGGTCCATAATTAGTCGAAACTCCCATATAAGACCCTCTCCGTAATTCATTTTAACCTCCATAAATCTTTTAAAAGTATTTATATCGAGATAAAGTTTAACACATATGTATAATATTTATTTTCACAGAAATCATGACACTAAAGTTAGGTCCAAAATAGGTGATATCTCCCATATAACGCCCATTTCTTAAAAATTGTTTTATACATATACTAGGTGTAGGGTATTATATGGTCGGGCTTGACCGACTATACTTTTTTAGTTGTTTTTGTTTGTTCTTTTATTTTAAGTTTTAAGTTTTAAATTAATTTTAGTTTTTAAGAACAAAATTATTAAATAAAAATTTAGTTTTAAAAGCAGCACTCAAAAAGAAATGTCGTTTTATTTCTTTTAACTGGCGCCCAATAAAAATTTAAAAAATTAGCGATTGGATGTGATAACTACAAAAATTTGCTAAAGCAATTTTGTTTAAAAAAAGGGGAAAAAACTGGTTAAAAAAATAAAAATAAAGTGTTAATTTCTTTTGTTTGTTTTAAAAAGAGCACATGAATTCTCATGATGAGAGGAGGCTCAGTATGAACGGCAGAAACGCCTACATATTCCTTAACAGGGAGAGTGATCAAAACAAAAAAATGACCCCAGCTACAACAAAAATTATTTAACTGCCAAACCAGCTAAGAAAGCACGCTCTTGTTCCTCCATGATACAATTACACGAACAAAATATTACACAAACAATATCACCAACCAATTTATGTTTAGAACAAAGCATAAAAGAAAATATGAAAACTTTAAATACAAAAACAACTACACCAGTTTTAAAAACACAGACAAATACTGCTAATAAACAAGCTAGTGATCCACTAACAAAGAATAGTGAGTTTGAATGTTTTTAACACGAAACAAACCACAATAAATAATGATGGCACATTGAAGGGAGATATACCAAAAAAAAAGATATAAGTACATTCAAATCACCAGTACTACTAGGTATGCTTAGATGATATACATATAAGTATTAATAAAAGGAATTTAAGTCGCCAAAATAATGGAGTCTTTCAAGAAACGGAAGATAGTTGAAAATCCCTTGATAGGCACTCTTGAGCGAGGATGAAAATAATAAGAGTGGAAAAGATGGTGATTACAAAAAAAAAATGATTAAAGCCACCACCAATATATCTGCGTGAGTCCAGCTCGAATAATTTGGTCAAAACATTTGTTGAACTCATAGGAAAAAATAATTTCCATATTGTTCCAATAAGAAAAGGCGGTGTGCAGAGACGAAAATAGTCGTATACACTGAGGATTTTTATAGAAAGATCTCTCAATACCTACATGATAAAAAAAAATTATTTTTATACCTATCAACTGAAAAGTAGTAAAGGGTTGACAGTTTTCATTAAAGGCATAGAGTCCAGTGTTGAGACTGATGATATCAAGGAGGCCCTGCAAGAATTGGGCTACGAAATTACAGCTGTAGTTAATATATTCAATAGGGATAAAATTCCTCAGTCAATGTTTAGAGTCGAGTTGGAGCCAGAGAAAATGAAACTCACCCAATTTACTCAACACGATACCTGTTAAATCGTAGAATAACCATTGAAGAACCTCTTAAAAGAAATCATCCTGTTCAATGTATCAATTATCAAGAGTTTGGACAGTGAGTGTGGCATGCGGAGACATTCATTCTTCATCACAATGTGATATCCAAAAGAATGATCTCAGTAGAAAATGTGGCAACTGTGGTGGCGATCATTCAGCCAACTACCGAGGATGCCCAGTTTAAAAGGACCTACTGAACAGATTAAGAGAGAGGCAAGGTGAAAACTTTCTCAAGGTGGCCCCCGAAAGCGTTTAATTTTTCATTTGTGTTTTTGGCCCAAGTGCGGTTTTCCAGTCTTAATGGAGATTCTTGGGTTATAGGGCATTTCATATGCCGTACAGCCTTCCATAAGCTGTAATTGGAGTTGTTTGTGGCATCGAGGCTGTTTAGATAGCCTTCTATTGCAGACTCGTGACTCTGTCTCAATTTGTTGCGAAGAGTTATCAGGCATAATTGTAGTTGGGCCTTAATGGTTGGGGAACGACTGTTTTGCCATTGTCTTCTTCACTTCCTTTTGTCTCTGATAAGGGTCTCTATATCCGTCGATGTATTATAAGGAGCACGTTTAATTGTCCGCTTGATTGGGGTTGAATTTCTTGATGCAGAATCCAAGACTTCTGTAAATCGGTCGACAGCTATTTGGATGTCAGATGAATTTTTTAGGGGAATGCACTGTGATAGGTGAGAGCTCACATACATTTTATACTTTAACCCATTTGTGTTTCTGTTTGGATAGGAAATAAAATTTTCAGCTGCGGCGTCAGAGTTGTCTTTTAAAATGAGGATTGAATGTGAATGATCGGACGATAGATCATACGAGGAACTAACTAGTACCTGATCGCGCTTGATGTTTTTAATTCCAACAAAGTCAATAAGGTCTGGTAGCTTGTTGAAGTCGGTTGGCCAATAGGTAGGCTCACCACTCGATACGACATCAAAATTATTTGCAGTTACGGTATTGTATAGCTGATTACCTCTAGGATTAATAAGTCTGGAGCCCCAATATGTATGTTTAGCGTTGTAATCGCCAGCAGCAATGAATTTCTGGCCCAATGTGGAGAAGAAGTTGAGAAATTTATCGTGTACAATATTGTGCCTCGGGGGACAATAAACGGATGACAAAGTAAGTTTGAAATCAGTAAGATTTATAGATGTGGCCTAGATACAATCTTCTTCGAACTCTGGCTATGGTAAGTGTCTGATGTGTTTGTGCACAATTATGGCTGTGTCATCACAAGCCCGTCCGCTGGGATGTTTTGTGTCATACATAAGGTATCCATTTACCCTAAAGCAGTTTTTATGAGTAAAGTGTGTTTCAGAGACAAGAAGTACGTCGATTTCATGCCTATGAAGAAAGTTTGCAACTTCGTGTTTATGTTGGGATAACCCGTTTGCATTCCAGAAACATATTTTTAACTGATTCATTTGTTGTTGAGTAGAACTTGCAGGAGCATGTTCTGGTGGCGCATCGTTTCCTGAAACATGTTCTGCATAGTGGCCATGAAGTTATTCATAGTTTGAAGTAAATTTTCAATTGAGCCAGAAGGCATTTGTAGACCTTCCCTAGAAACATCAGCGTATTGAGGCTGCTTTGCGTTAGAAGTACTCGGGGGATTTTTCGCATTAGGGTTTCCTTTTAAGACCTGGGCATATGATTGGTTTTGTTTGTTTGTGTATTACTAGCAACAGAGCCAGCGGCTTGGCTGGGCGCATATGACGGACCATATTGGGAGTGAGTATATTTTTGAACTAAAGCAGGTTTTTTTAAACGCAAGAAGACTTTACAACCCCTATAGTTTGCCGTGTGATTTTCGCTACAGTTGCTGCATTTCTTAACATTCGGGCCAGCTTTAGAACGATTACATTCGGCGGTTTTATAAGCGTCGCCACAAACCACACATACGTGAGGCAATTTACAATATGATTTTGTATGCCCATACAGTTTGTGCATTGGGAGGGACCCTTTCGTTTTAATGGCTCCTCAACAGTTATTTCTGTTGAGTAGGTAACGCAAGTTGTATATGGGATGAACTGAATTTTTAGTTTTCAGAACCGATGAATCAAACGATATCTCAATGCGGTGCATTGGTTGAGGAACTTTATTCCTGTTCAAAATGTTATGAACAGATTTTACCTCATACCCCTCTTGCTCTACGGCAGATTTTATTTCCTCTGTAGGAACAGAACTATCTATGCCATTTATGACAATAATCAAACCCTTAGCACTTTTTAATTGATTTGTATAGTAACTTTTATTTTCTGCGTCCAGGTGTCTTGATATAATACGAAAGTTCGTTTCTGTACTGGCTTGAATTTTGGTCTCTTGAATTTGCCCGCGTCGTATAGAAACGACATAGAAATTATTCTTACCTACAAGTTGAGTCAACATGTTGACTATGCTATTTGATGTTTGCTCCCGCAGATAGATAGGTGGCGGTTTAACTTCTTTAGTGGCTGTTGCATTAGCTGATTCTGCTTCTTCATCGTCAGGTATGGAAAAATCTGTTACCACTTGTTGGCAAAGAGACTACGTTAGAGCCTTTGTATTGTTTGGTCGTGCGTTCCTGTTGGGTGGACCTAGGGCTAGCCTTTCTCTTAGTTATTGTAATATATATCTGTCCATGCCTGTTTGCACTTTAGTACTTTTTGACACAGCTCCTGTATTTACTAATGATAATCGTGGTGTTTCAGGTTTTTCGTTATTATTCCTCTGATCAGACGACTTCACACTTTGAACCACATTTACGGTCGGATCAACACACTTACTCAGGTTGGGCACACTTGTACTTAAATTACTGTATGGAAAACCAGTTGCGCTGGCAATTTTTGCACTTAAATACTTTTTATTTAATTTTGGGTATCGAATATTTTCATTGCTCACGCTCGGAGAGCTTACCACAATATACGCATTTCTGCTATTCGTGCTGGGCCTACTCTCCTTGTTTTATGACTTGTTTCTGCACGTGTCATTTTAGGCGAAATATTTATTACCTGGTAATTTAAAAAATTTACAAAACATTTTATGACCTGTATCCTCAGTCGGGTTTGGTGTGCCATTACATGCCACTGCTGCTATTATCCATGGCTTATTGGCAGTAACCAATTAAGTCCCTCTTTAAAAAACATTTTATGACCAGTAGTTCGCGCAAAATTTTCCTATTAAAGAAAAGCAAATATCGCTTATTTTTTTTACCTATTTTTTAACAAAAAATAAATATATATACTTCACACACTCTGAGTCAAATTTCAGTTGAATACTAAACGTGAAAGTGTTTCAAACATCTTTTTACATCGCGAGAAGAAGCAAAGAATTAGTTCGACAGAAGGACATATTGGCGACTCCCACCAAGAAATTTGGCTCAAGGACCCTCAGCGAAGCAACGGTGAAATTGATTCAAGATTTTTACTGCAATGATGACAACAGCCGCGCCTGCCCAGGTACACGTGACTATGTTATCACACGTGAAGATGGAGAAAAAGTACACAAGCAGCGCAGATTATTATTATGTAATCTATCCGAAGCATACCATCAGTTCAATGAGAAGTTTGCCATCCTACGACCAAAAGAATGCGTGCTGGCATTAGACAGGCACGGAACGCATTCAGTCTGCGTTTGCATGTTTCATCAAAACATCAAATTAATTTTCTTTCCATGCAAGAAATTGAAAGTATTTCACGGTGAAATTGAAACATATAGGGACCTCCTGTCGAAGTCGTTGTGCGCATACCCCACGGAAAATTGTCATCTGTCCAAATGCGACAATTGTCCGAAGATTGACGAGCTAGAGCAATATTTGGCGGAAAAGTTTGAACAGCTGTTAATTCAGGAGGTGCATTTCAAACAGTGGATAATTAGCAGCGGCAGATGTTCCCTTGAGACCGTGATAAAGCAGATTCCGGAATTCATCGAGGAATTCGTATTCAAGTTGAATGAACCGAGATGCAATCGAAATTTCTAAAGGAAAGTAAGGAGAAATTAGCCTAAAATGAATTCATTGTGATAAGCGACTTTGCCGAGAATTACACTTTTCTCGTTCAGGATGAAATTCAGGCTTATCACTGGGCAAACGACCAGTGTACGGTGCATCCTTTTTGCATTTATTTCAAAAACGAACATAACGAACTACCAGATCGTAAGCCTTGTTGTTGTCGCGGAGAGTTTAGCTCATAATTATGTGTCCGTTTATTTCAAATGAAACTGTTTGAATACTTAAGATCAAAATTCGATGCAATCGACAAAGTAACGTTTTTCTCAGACGGCGCGGCTTCTCAGTACAAGAATAAAAAAAAAATTTTACAATCTTTGCATAATTGAAGAAGAACAAAACTGCAAGGTCGAGTGGCACTTTTTCGCGTCGTCCCACGGTAAGGTCCCATGGGATGCGTTAGGGGGAACCCTAAAACGCATGGCGACTAAGGCAAGTTTGCAAAGGCCATATACTGACCAGATCTTAAATGTACAACATTTGTTTTCGTGGATTCAAAGCAAGGAAAACGCAAAAAAAAAGAACACGATGCCATGGAGCGACGAATTCAAAACAGATATAATAATGTCAAAACTATAACTGGAACGCAAAAGTTTCATTGCTTCATACCAAATATTTCTGATATGTCAATTAATGTAAAGCGGTACTCTTCGTCTGCCGACGTGCTAAATTTAAAGTTACTTTAATTTTATAATGATGCCAAGACAATTGAAATTTTTAATAAATATTGTAATTAAGTATAAGCAAGATTTTTTCTTCATAAATGTATTTTTAACTGTAAAATAATTTTTAAAATGTATTTTTAACAAGGTGGTCTTTTAAATGCTCTTCTCCTGTCCAAACAAGGAGTCGGGGCCCATTTTTTTATTGCTGATTCTTAAAGCAAAAATTATGAGGAATCCAAAAAAAAAATTAGCCGGAAAATTTAGGAGCTTCTGTGGAAAATCGGAAAATTTAATTTTCATGGGAAAATTTAAAGGTAAATTTCTAAGAAAAATTAGGAAAATTTTATTTTTCAATTAAAGCCTGATTCAATACCTTTCCAGCGAGCTATCACTCGTTGCGATCGCTTTAGTAGTTTTTTTTAAAACAACTTTCAATGAGGTCCCTTATGAAGAATTCTTCAATTTTGTCACATGACAGTGGTGTACACCACCACTAAACCAGACACTATAAAAAAAAAAAATATGTAGGACATTATTTTTTGCTGGGCAATCGATTGAGACTATTTATTTTAAAATCGGAGAGGGGTCGTCCAAAAGGTGATCGCTTTCATATGGAATTGCTCTATTACTGTTAAATTAAATTGCCGATAATCTTTTTGTCGTCGTTCTGGGCTCATAACCAATGTTATAAAATATAGATTTATTTAATATAAAATTATATTTATTACCTATAAAGAATCTTTATTAAAGTAAAATTTCTGACAAACTGAAAACTATTCAACATAAAATATATTTCTCAAAAACTACTTCGATAGAAAATTTACATTGAAACTAAAGTACATTTCAAATAAAGTACAAGGTGGCGCAAAAGTAAACTTCCGATGTTTTTTTGGCTGTAATTAAAAAAAATGAAACCCTTTGATTCCTCTTTGTGGATTATTTTTATTTCGTCTTTTCATTTTTTACATCAAGTCGAGAATATGATGTCATGTAAATGGCCGTCGCGACAGTTGATTGTCATTTGAGCCCTTTTTATGGCATTTTCCATCACTTTGGCCAAAACATCCGGCGATAGGTCCTCACATTCAGGACGGATATTGTCTTTAAGAGCTGCAAGAGTCTAATTCTTGTTGACGTAAACCCGCGACTTCAAAAAGCCCCACAAAAAGAAGTCTGGAGCGATCAAATCAGGCGATCTTTCTGGCCAGTGCAAATCGCCAAAACGGGAGATTAGGCGCCCGGGAAATGCGTCCTTCAGCATATCGGTTGTGGCACGTGCAGTGTGTGCCGTTACACCGTCCTGTTGGAACCACATGTTTTCCAATCCCAATTCATGAAGTTGCGGCAAATAGAACTCGTTGATCATTGCTCTGTAGCGCTTACCATTCACAGTAACCGTTTGGCCCGCGACGTCTTCGAAGAAAAAAGGTCTGATGACTCCTCCAGCGAACACAGCACACCATACAGTGACTTTGAGCAGGTGTAATGGCTCTTCGTGGGTTACACGCGGATTTTCAGTGCCCCAGAAGCGTAAATTTTGCTTATTTACGTACTCGCTAAGATGGAAATGGGCCTCTGCACTCATTATTTTTTTTTTGATGGAGAATCATCTTCCTCTTGGTGGTGATTAAGGATGGATTGAGCGTATGTTAGACGCGATTGGCGGTCAGCAGCTAACAGTTGATGCACCGTCTGGACTTTGTACGGAAACATCTTCAAATCATGTACCAAAATTCGCTGTAAAGACCGCCGACTAATACCCATTTGCGTGGCACGTCGTCTCGTCGATGTCGACGGCGCTTCCATGACATCCTAGGCTACAGCAGCAATATTCTCTGCAAAACGGCTACTCCGGGGTCTGCCACGCCTGGCAGCATTTCGTGTTGTGCCAGCTCTTCGAGGCGAGCGGCTAAACGTCGCAGTGTTTTACCAGTAGGCGTTGGACGGCCAGGAAATCTGCGACGAAATTCACGTTGTGCCAAAGTCACCGACCGATTATTGGTCAAATAAATAGTCAGCAATATTCCGCGTTCTGGAGCAGTGTGGCGTAATATTTTTTATTAACGTGTATTTCGCATGTGTTTACTACACAAATGTCAAAACAGAACTGACATTAGGGGCCAATCGCAAAGTTTATAGCATTTTCTGATAGGAGGATTACTTTTGCGCCACCAACAATTGCATTCATGGTGCAACTATACAAGGTGAGTGCAGTTACCCAGCTGACTGGCTTTGTTTACAATTTACTTATGTCAAAAGTAATACTTTTTCAAGTATTTTTGACAGTAGTACATTATTTTACACAAACAAAATGCCTGTTGTTTCTGTTTTGTGTTGTATTTGTTGTCGATTTGCACTCACCTTGTATAGTTGCACCATGATTACATTATTATATATTGCTTTCATCTCAACTGTACATATAATACACAAAAATACTTGCAGTACCACATAAAGAGAACATTATTTTTAAGGTATTTCTTGTTTGGTGTTCACATTTCATAAGTTCTTTTTTTTTTGGTACTCTATTAACTTCGGCTACTTACTTATTCGTATTTAATAAGCAAACATTCTCTTCACTTCCCTACTTGTTATCAGAGTAAGAGTACAAATATATACTACAATCGACAGCGCGTTTCACACATGAAGAAAAAACTTACTCGTTGCAGCTCTCTAATATTTATTGAAAAAAACTTAAATGAATCATATTTGTATAAAAATTATATTAAATTTTAGCTTACGTTAATATGTCCGCCATTTCAATTGTTGAAAAATCATAAAGCATCACAAATAAAAACACTGTACAAATTTGACAACTGTTGCGCATTCAAAAGCGTTGTCATGCATTAATAAATTTACGGCATTGCCAAAAAAAAAGGCAATGACGTTTATGAACTCTATGCAATGCAGTGTTTCATTGCATACTACGTTTATGAAAACAACATACATATGTATATACTTTGTTGGGTCTCAGATGAATATTTCTCAATGTTACTCAAGGAATGACAAACTTATATATATCCTCATTCACCACTTGTTGTCGTGGAGTGTATAAAATGATTAAAGCAATAGAAAATAAAAGTTAATGAGCAGAAATGCACACATATAACCTTTGTTCCTACTAGGAACCACAGGACATAATATATAACCTATACATTGCGTAGAGAATCATGCTCTCCTATTTATATCAATGACCAAGTAGTAACATAACAATCACAACAAATTTTGGGAAAGCAGCGTCAAAAATATTTTTTACATGTTCAAACTTTGGATGCGTGTAACTTTTTGTAGGGAAGAGATAACTGCTTGCAAGTTGTTTTAAATTTATTTAGAATTTTATCACAAATATTAGCTGATATTTTTAGGACCACCATATTTGAAAAACTCAAAAAAGATCGAGCAAAATTCAAAAAAAAAATAAAAAGAGATAACATACAAAGACTCAATTTCAGATTATTCGGCTCATAAATGGTTTTGTCGTTTTTTTTTTTTAACGTTAAACCCGACGAATTTTGAGAGACCACCCACTGGCCCCCTTTTCATCTACTACTGTAAATCAACTCGAAAACACCTCAGCTCCAACCATGTGAAATTTCGTTACGATATCTGTAATAGCACCCGAGATACCGAATTATTTCCAAAATAAACCGTTTTTAAACCACTGTGTGTCGTTCAAAGCTGCTACATGCTATTATGTTTTTCTTGTATAATCGAAGGTCCTTCCTGACATGCCTCGGGGGAGACACCAGCTGTGTGATGTTAAAGTTTGGATGACTCCTCCGATGACATCACAGGAGGAACTGTTTTGTCAACATGCCCATATATTCCATTTCAGTTAAACCCTTCGTTTCCTCATGTAGATGGTGTTCTGAGGTATTTGCATACAGCCTGTGATGGTACGTTAGGCAGCATTTTGGCAGCTTTGTATGTTTCTCCACTGGCTATCATTCAACGAAGGTGACCACGCTGTAGAAGCGTTATTCACCACTGACCGACAAATCGTCTTAAAGGTAGCCAACGAGTTTTTTTTACATACCCTGAGCGCCACGTGAATCGCCCTTTCACAAGGCCTCTGCTAGTTCAAGCCCTTGAGATCTGAGTGGTAATGACGGTTAATGCTGCAGTGGTGCTGTGCATTTTCGTTATTTATATTTTTATATTTTACACTGTTCATCACTCGTTCCGACTGATTAAATGTTTGTCAAAATAATGATACTTTTACATTTAAACATCAAAACCCTGAAGAAAACAAAAGTGTTTTCGCCAGGGTTTTACAAAAGAGAGCTATTTTTACGTTGACTTATTAATAAACAAATATAAACATTGCAAAATATTAAACTTGAAAGTGCAAGTGGTGCACCAGGGTTATTTAAAAAGAGGACGTTGATAAACAAATGTTAAAAAGTATATAACAAGACAATATATTAAACTTTCCAACAAATATTAATTTAACATATACCCCATATTTTATCAATATCTCTATATGTATGTAGATACAATATGAAAGTTGTCATAAAAAATTAACTTACTCAACAGTTTGTAATTCATTAAAGCATGGATTACAAACACGGACGTCAAACTCAAAGCCCATTATTGGAATATTTAACCGATTGGCAGAACAGTTATCGCAAATAGCTTTACCACAGTGTCTACAATGATGTTGACGTATACCTGATAAATATAAAAATAAAATTGTTATTTAATTTTAATTGAATTAAATTTTGTATACAATAATATTAAAAAATATATATGTTGCACATAGTTTCATATCAGAAATGGACAAAAATAAAAGGAGTTATCGTATATAAATGAAAATTTAATAATAAATTTTTGTTATAAAATGATTGTATAAACATTTACAGCCTGTTTATGTCACACGTTTGAATTTAAACGAAACTGGACGAAACTAGTCTTGGGCATAATCGTTCACTTGAGTGATTGTTCATTTTAGTTCAGTTGAAAAAAATTAACTAGGTCGTTCTTTTCGTTTAGTTGTTCACTGAACAGCTGATTGTATCATGGTGTGCAAAAATTTTACACACACATTTGTTATGCTCTTTTAAAAACATTCATTCAGTCGTCGTTGAGCAAGCGATGAGAACACATGCGGATGGTCATTGTCACTTTTTTTCAGAAATTTATTAAACATTGTTGTTGCTTCTTGTTGGAAGAAGTATAGCAAACACACGCGATTCAATTACAATTAAATACGAAAAATAAAAAACTGTTTTAGATGAACTTCTTTTTGTTTTTTCTCAAAATAACTGTATTAAAATTATTTTTTGATATTGATAATTGTTATTTACGGTCCCTGATGTTTTTTTTAGGTGTTTATATTTGGCAAAAACTCTTTCTTTTTTTCTTATTTTAAGCGTTTTAGAATATGTTTTCTGGACAAAATCTCTCACCAATACATCTTCATTTTTATTTTTGAACTCCACTGGTGTAAATATACAAGGTAAGTGCAAATCGGCAACACAATACAGAAACAACAGGCATTTTTCTTTGTGTAAAATAATGTACTACTGTCAAAAACACTTGAAAAAGTTTCCTTTTGACATAAGTAACTTGTAAAGAAACTCTGTCAGCTGGGCTCTTGCACTCACTTTATAAATTACTATACACATTAGAAAATTTTCGAGTGGCAATATTGAACAAAATGAATAAAAGTCAATTGAATAAAAGACCAAGTGAACGAAAAGAACAAACATACAGAAAAACTGATAGAAAAGAAACAACTATAGTATAGTTGCATGCAGCGTTAGCATTTGTCAAGTTTGCACTTTTTTTTTGCAAGTTTCTTGATATGCCAAAAAGTTTTAAATTTATAGGGTAAAAAATAAGTTTTTGAAAAAATATAAACATATAAAAGAAAAGGCTTTAAATTTAAATAAGAAATAAATATATAAATGTATGTGATATTGATATATTTATTTAGTTAGGCATGAGTTCATTAAATTTAATTTTCATTAAGTTAACTGAAGGTAAGAATTGTTTTTACAACATGAAAAAATGTTTATTAAAATTTTTATTGATAATTTTCTTGGCTGAGCTGGG
This sequence comes from Bellardia bayeri, assembly GCA_950370525.1. Taxonomy (NCBI): domain Eukaryota; kingdom Metazoa; phylum Arthropoda; class Insecta; order Diptera; family Calliphoridae; genus Bellardia; species Bellardia bayeri. The sequence goes on along the minus strand of OX493265.1, from coordinate 48,290,497 downwards.
GATCGAATCTGGATTGAATTTACATGTTTCGAGAATCACCACATTCTCTCATCAGAATTCTTTGCGTTCTAACCTCTGCACCACTGCGGTGCCTGCTAGCCAACAGTCAAACATCAATCTTTAACCAGTGGTACTGGTAGTTCGAAATCTACTGTAATTATCATTTTTCTTTTTCAATTTATTTTTCATGTTGTCTCCTTTTTCTTCAGTTCGTATTCTTTCGTCAAGACTTTGTCTTGAAAACCTGAATACATTTTATTTGTTATGTTTGTTTTGTTCACTTTTGTCGATATTTTATGTGTAACAACAAATACAAATGCAAACATTAGGGCTTGTGCCGTAGCTTTAGTTTGAAGGTAATTGTTATAGTTGAACTGTTAATTCTTGATTAATTTATTTAGTTAGGCATGAGTTCATTAAATTTAATTTTCATTAAATTAACTGAAGGTAAGAATTGTTTTTACAACATGAAAAAATGTTTATTAAAAATTGTTGACTTGTTTTAATAGATTACATTTCATATATTAATTAAAAAATTTCCGTGTTCATTTACTTAGCACACCGAAAGAAATTTAGTTGAAATATTAGTAAAAGTTATTTTTTATTTCTCCAAAAATATTTTTTAGTGTAAAATAGTAAAAATTTTTACGAGAAAATTTTTTTTATCAAGCAAATTATGCTAAAAAGCATTTAGCATACAGGTATGTGATGAAAATCGAAAACTAGTGAGTTTTTGAAGTCCATTTTAAAGTATTTCTAATCAAATTTTCAACATTTTTGTTTTAAGATTCTCTTTAATAGCAAAATATCTTTATATTTTGTGGGATTAAACTGTTTCAATACCGAAATATTACGAAAAAATTAACTTCTAAAACTCACTCGCAGGTGTATCATATCAATGCATATGTAGAAAAAAAATGCTAAATCTAGCACTGAAAGTGCTAAAATGGCAACACTGACTGAACTAAAGTAAATGAACTGAACTAAATGAACTGAACAAAAAGAATAACTGAACAAAAAAAACGAACAAGTGAACAAAAAGAACAACTGAACGAAAAAGAACGAAGTGAATAGTTCAATTGAACTAGGTCGTTCATGAACGACACAACTCTAGACGAAACGTTATAGATAACGTAACAATTTGCGTTTATGTAACGCGCTTTCTATTGTTTGTCTTCATTTGCGTTATGGACGTATAAATTAACAATGTGTCAATAGACAAAATTTGCAAATAATATCACGAGCTTTAAAAGGAAATTGAAAAATTCACCAAAAGAGAAATTTATTTTAACAGTTTACGAGAAAACGAGAAAATTTTTGAAAAGGCATCCTGAAGTTATAATAATACAAGCTGATAAAGGGAACAAAACTGTAATTATGTATAAGGAAGAATACAACCTCAAAATGGAGAAATTATTGGAAGAAAAAACGACTTACAGAACTATTAGAATGGATCCGACAACGAAACTTCAAAGAGAAAATAATAATATTGTTTCTGAATTGCACAAAAGTGGATATATTGATCTATGGCAGAAGAGAAACTTATTGTGTTCATCTGCCATCGCTCCCAGAATTTACGGATTGCCAAAAATTCATAAAAGAGATACTCCACTTCGGCCAATTGTTTCCTCTATGCAAGTTCCCTGTTATAGACTCTCAAGACATGTGGGACAAATACTAAAACATATTATTTCAGACGAATATAACATTAAAAATTCAAATGAACTAAAAAATCAGATGAGAAATATTAGAATAGAAGAAGATGAGATTTTAATATCATTTGATGTTGTTTCTCTATTTACGAATATCCCGGTACATACGGCAATAAAAAATATAATGGGAAAATGGGAAACGATTAAGAACTTCACAAGAATTCCAGGCTCGAAGTTTCTAAAATTACTTAATTTTTGTCTCTCCGATAACAATTATTTTGTGTTTAATGAGAAAATTTATAGCCAAATATTTGGAATGCCTATGGGCAACCCTCTTTCTCCTACAGTGGCCGATATAATACTTGATAGCCTACTTGACGAAGCGATAAATGAATTAAGGAAGAAGAATATCCATTTTAAGTACATAGTTAAATATGTAGACGACATATTAGCGATAATCAAAATTAAAGATAAGGATGAAATACTAAATGTTTTAAATACTTACCACAACAAAATTCAATTTACCACGGAATTGGAAGCAAATAAACAGATTGCCTATCTAGATACTAAGATACACAGGGACAATAACAGGATCACATTTGATTGGTATGCTAAGGAATCATCATCAGGAAGACTAATGAACTTCAATTCTACACAACCTAAACACCAAATTATTAATACAGCAAAAAACTTTATTTTCAGAGTTTTAAATATTAGTGATCAACAATTTCATGCCAAAAATATTAAAAATATAAAACATTTATTAATTAACAATAGTTTTCCAATTAAACTCATTTATTCATTAATTGAACAAACGCAGCTAAAATTAAAAAATAATATCACTACACAAAATAATGATGGAAAAGAAAAATTTTTTTTCAGTGTACGATTTATTCCTGGTTTAACAGACAACAAAAATATAAAAACAACAATAGAATCACAAAACATATGTTTTGCTTATACTCCTAACTCCACACTCAGTACAATTTTTTCAAATGTAAAAGCACCGATCGAAAAACAACAACAATGCAATGTTGTGTACGAACTTGAATGTATGGGAAATGACGAACAGAGATGCAATCGGATATATATAGGTACGACAAAACGATCATTACAAACAAGAATGATTGAACATAAAAACGACATAACAAAACTTAGGGAATCAACAGGTTTGGCAACACATATTCTGTCATCTGGACATAAAATCAACTTTGATGACGTAAAAATTTTAGACATAGGGGGTGGAGTAAAGAAAAGGTACACAATAGAAAGCTTACGTATACAACAAAAAATAGAAAGGACTATGAACAAGAAGGAGGATACTGACAATATAAATACAAGCTATAGAGTTGCAATATAATTCAAACTGTGATATTAATTTTTAAGCTGTGGTTTAATTTATTGCTTGTGTTTAATATGTTCTTTGTTTTTTGTAAAATTTATTTAATTTTAATTTAATGTGAAAATGACTGTTAAATTTGTAAGTCTAAAAGGAAAAAATATTTGGTGTATTTATTTTTTATTAATGTATTATAATTTTTAATTAAATAGACGTAACCCTGATGAAGTCAACAAAAAATTGACGAAACGTTGGAAAACATGTAAAGAAGTTTTTTATTTACATTAAATAATATAGGCCCAATTAGCTGACTTGATACAATTCAAACACAAATTATTGTATATTTGAGTATTTTTGAAAATTTTTAATTAAATAATGGCATGTTTCTAGATAGCAAGTGACTCAAAATTTTCGCCCAAATGAGTACAAAAATTTGTTTTGGGGTTTTATAACACAAGTGACAATTTCTCTTGAGTGAAAACGTAAGAATATCTTTATTATGGTTTCTGCATTGCAATTTCAATTGTCACTACTGTCAGATAAGTAGAAATTAGTGCTTGTGTGCATCACAAAACAATAATTAATATATTATTTCGTATATTTCTACGGCATAAACGGTTGTCCACACTTTCAGTTTCACTTTCAATGTTTATTGCGATAGATGGAAACATTTTTCATTCAATTTATTACAAAATTAAAAAATTCATACCAATTTCAATTCACATAAATTATTTTTGAATTGTAAATAAAACACAGCTGTTTTTATTTTGGTTTCTAGGGTTGCCCCTAAAAAATTAAAATATTGAATATTACCATGGAAAAAATAAACAAAATATGGCAATACATAATGTCATTTGAGAGTATCAACGTAAAAAATGTAATGTTTACGTACTCGCCCGTGTACCACTCGTTCGCGTGAGAATACACTTCTGATCTAGAAACATGCCATAAGTAAAAAAATATGTTTTCATCATCATTATACATTGCTTTTATGTAAATAAGCACATAATTGTTTGTGTATAAGTATTTACCTTTTTTAGTTTCAGTTTTCATTTTATACCTATTGTTTTTAAACATTTTTTTGTTTCTTATACATATGGACGAGTATATTTCTTTTGAACGAATGAAATATTTTATTCGTCTTGCTTTCGTTTGTTTGACATTTAAAAACGCGATACACAAACCAAAAAATGTGTCAATTGTTACGTTATTCGTCAAAAAATTTTATTCATCTTACATAAACAGGCTGTGATCTATATATATATAAATGAATGTTTGTATGTATGTATGTCCTTTATAGACTCCTAAACTATGGCTGTTTTCATAAACGCAGTATGCAATGCAACACTGCAAACAAATGAGTTTACAATGCAAAGCAATACTTCATGTCAACACTGCGTTGTCAAATAATGCAATTACATTTTGAAACGTTTGTGAATGCTATTACTGCTTTTCGTATGTTTTTTTCGGGTATTTTATAAAAATAATTGTTATATGAATCTCATAAATTAATATGTGTATATTCATTGAAAAAAAACTTAAATGAATCATATTTGTATAAAAATTACGGTAAATTAAAATTTACGTTAATATATCCGTCATTTTAATTGTTGAAAAATCATAAAGCATCACAAATAAAAACACTGCACAAATTTGACAACTGTTGCGCATTCAAAAGCGTTGTCATGCATTAATGAATTTACGGCATTGTCAAAAAAAAAAAGACAATGACGCTTATGAACTCTATGCAATGCAGTGTTGCGTTTATGAAAACAGCCCTTTTTAATTGGAAATTGTCCTTTTTCAATCGGTAATGCATGTTTTTGACCTAGAGAAAGGACCCATTGTACGTCTATTGGAATATCTATGTTAGTTTTATTTACTAACCATTTTTTATTAAATTTTATATCTAATTCCTTCCTTTGTAAATTAATAAGACAATCAAATTTCTTCTTATGTACCTGTTTAATCCGCTCTGCAAATGTATTTATTTGCTAATCTATTCTGATAATTTAAAAATTTGTGCATTTCCTCATCCGTAAAATCTTTTCTTATATTTGTTCTTAAAAATAATAACTCTTTTTCCGCTTGTTTTAGTAATTCATGTTTTCGTTTAATCTCCAAATTCAGAATCTTGTTGTGTAATTATTGAATATATCTCGAAATCGATTGTTGGATTGATGGTAGACCATTGACATGAAATATATTAAAAATATTTTCAGTGGAGTTTTTTTATAAATTTTGGAATAATACCCTTATTTCGGCAACGAATTAAGAACGTTATTGCTGATTTAAATTTAAATATTTTATATTGAACAGTCTTATATCTGTTTATATTCCTATTTAATCTTCTATTCTTTTTAAATATATTGTAGTTCATCTTCTTCTTTTTATATAGATTTGTTCTCACTTATTTTTAATTATTTAACTGATTGTTCGACCTTTTTATTAATTAAACAATTTTATTTTTCGAGATTAAGGTCAGTTTTTATTTTTATTTTTTCCGATATTTCGCTGCACAATGTGTAGCATCTTCAGGGAAACAATAACAAAATTTAAAATTAATAACAATAAAAATATTTTTCAAAAACTAACAGTAATTGTCAGAATTTAAATATTACACAAACAAAAATATTGATATGAAAAATATTTTAGTTTTTGTGTTTTTATAAATTAAGTGTCTATAAGTTTGAGCAACATTATCTGTATCTATGTACTTTAAAATTAATTCTAAGATTTTTTGGTACATTAATAATTTCTAACATATAACGACGTTTATAATTATTTTCTGTTTTCAAAACTGATATGATATCAAAGTCGGGATAGTGATTCAAATTTGCACAATGTGATGATAATGCTGTTTTTGTGATGATATATCTCTATATTTTTGATCAGATTTGTGTCCAGCTATTCTAGTTTTTAATTTATTTTTAGTTGTACCTACATATACTTTGTTACATTTTTCATTGTTATTACCATTACATAGTATTTTATAAACTACGTTTGACATTTCTAATTTAAGCCTAGTACTCTGTTCAAATTTGGGAAAAATGTTGAGCAACATTAATTATTTCATACGGAAAATTTGACGTATAGCCAATGTTGCCTATCACGCGAATTTATATAATTTGACGTTTTTTTAATTGAAAGTACGCCACATTGTTTTACTTATGTAAACAAAACACATATGTTTTGCTTTTTTGTGAATTTAAATCGAAAGTAAATAAAAGTTCAAATATTAAAAAATCTGTGTTGAATCGGAAAATGAAAAATAAAAATGAATAAATTAGTGTTGAATAAAATGAATAAACACATATTACTAGCCGCTTGTGCAGCAGAACAACAAGTAATAGATATTGTTGTTGCGACAGAAGAGCTTTTGGATAAAAATTCCACGTGAAACAATTGCTACTTTAATTATTTCGCTGTGAAAAAATAATGTTGCCAGATATATTTCACATGTTTTTCACAAAATGAACAGAGTACTACTTCTGCAACATTTTTTCATGAAAATTTCATGTTTATTTTTTTAACATGTATTTTGACAGCATTCCTTTTGAAATTTTGAACAGAGTACTATGCTTTATTAGGTATCCTATCTTTTATCTTACTGAATAATCTGCCTACTGTATTATACATTTTTGGAGCAATTTTATATTTGGTGTTATCAAATATATTAGATTTTTCTAATCTTTCGGATATTTTAGGTACCTAAGTTAAAGATTTATATATTTTAGGTTCAGAAAATCTTTTTGTGTTATTCATTTTATTTTTGAATTGTGTTATTAATTTACAAATTATATTAATAGGGAAATTATTATTCTTTAATATTTTGTTAATCTCTTTATTATTAAAGTGTCTAAATAAGGAAGTATAGAATTACATTCTTTTTCTATAGTAAATTTAATATTTGGATGAAAAGAGTTAAAAATCGTCAATATATATTCTATTTCACTTTCTGAAATTATGCAAAACAAATCATCTACATATTTTGTTGAAATTTTTGGTTTTATAATCAATTTTTCAATACAAGTGTCAAGTAATTTTTCCATGACAATATCATCAATAATTGGAGAAGCTCATGATCCCATTGGAAGGGGAATAAATTTGTATTTAGAATAAATAAATAATTAAATAAAAAAAAAAGTGAAGTAATTTGGAAAAAATTTGGTGAAAAAATTATAAAAACCGGTTGACGTGTTCAGAAGTTATAAATGTGTTAAGTGTGCCGTATTTAAACTTGATAAAACAGTACTGCAGTTGTGCATTTCCATTTAGAATACACAAGGGCAGTTGTGTGTTTATTGACGCTGAACATTTTAAAATCTCTTATAGCAGACAGTCGAAGTAGCAGAAGAAGTAAGTTTTTGTTATTTTTTCAGCTTCTCTATTTGCCACTCTGCAAGCACAACCTGAAATAAACATTTCTTACGCCACGCCCCCTTTCACACCCCTTTTCACCCAAATTTTGTTTGAAAGTTTTAAACTTTTTGTTCTCTATACAAATTTGTTCCTTCCAACGGATTTTTTTTATTTGGTAGTATATTGCTCTTAATACGCCCACTTCACCGCCCCCTTTTTATACCCTTCATTGTCATTCCGTTTGTAATTTCCACAATATAATTTTCTGACCCTATAAAGTATATATATTCTGGATCCTTGATAGCGGAGTCGATTAAGCCATATCCGTCTGTCTGGATGTTGAAATCAGTTTTCTGAAGTCCCCAGATATCTTCGGGATCCAAATCTTCAACAATTCTGTCAGATATGCTTTCGAGAAGTTTGCTATTTAAAATCAGCAAAATCGGTTTAGGCCAACCAGAGTTATTGACCGATATGTGAGACAACCTCCATAAAAATTTGATATTTTTTGTCCATTTTATTGCAATATTTTCAAATATATTGCAGATAATGCCATGAAATTTTGTATACGTTGTTTTTATGATAATAGAAGAAAGTGTGCGGAAAATAGTATGAATCGGTCCATGATTTCCCATAGCCCCCATACAAAAATCTTCCCGAAATATTGCTCAATTATATATAAATGCCTATAAGATTGGAATATCAAGACAAAATTCAGAAAAAATAAGTTTTATGCAAAAATAAATCGCAAAACGAATTTTTTTTTAGTTCGGTCCATGTTTGACTATAGCCCCCATATAAAGTACACTTCCAAAATTCACTTAAATACGTATAAAACAGATATAAATAATGTTAAACGGCTAAAACTTGAAATGAAGAATCTTTATAGGCAAATAAATTGTTGTACTAAATTTTAGGGTTGTCGGGCCAGAATTGGTCATAGCTCCCATACAAGGACCACATCTGAAAAAGACATTTATCCCTATATATATTGTATAAATACCGGTACCGACTCAAAACATTGCACAGATCATTTACATTTGAATCATTTGAATTTCGGTCTATTTTTAACCGTATGCCCCATATAAAGCCCTCTTCCGAAAAACACTTTAATACTCATAAATCTCTTGTAAATAAGGGTACCAATATAAAATTTTACACGTTTCATTTACATACATGAATATCGGTCCATATTTGACTATATCCCCACATAAGGTCCACTTCCGAAATCCATGTTAATACTAATATATATCTAATAGTTTCTTTTTGCAAGCAATAAGGTCACTTGAATTTTATATAAAAATATTTAATTTATTTGTATATATTTAATTCCAATATTTCGCTATCACAATCGATAGCTTCTTCATAGCTTCATAGATAGCTTCATAAAATTCAAGTGACCTTATTGCTTGTAAAAAGAAACTATTAAATATTAAAAAAAGGTCAAATAAACGAACTAAATACTAATATATATCTTAAATATACCGTTATTATGTTGAAATTCGACGTGAAATATCCTCATATGCATGAAAATCACTGTTCCAAAATTTAAGAAGATCGGCCCATAATTTGTCATAGCTGTCATATAAGAACCATTTCCCAAAAACAAATAAATTCGGGTCAAAACATATTCTTTTCGGATTTAACCCATATTCGGTCAATATTTTATAATCATGATATATATCGTTGAAAAGGTATTTTTAATACCTTTTATTTAATGTATTACAAATTATCAGACACCAAGTAGCTCCACTAATACCGAATTGTTCCCCTTTTTATACCCTACACCACCATAGTGGGGAGGGTATATTGGATTTGTGCTGATGTTTGTAACGCCCAGAAATATTGGTCCAACACTCACCTAAAAGTATATCGATCGACCCAGAATCACTTTTTGATTCGATTTAACGATGTCCGGCCATCCGTACGTCCGTCTGGCTGGCTGGCTGTCCATGTAAAGCTTGTGCGCAGAGTACAGGTCGCAATTTTGAAGATTTTTCGAAAAAATTTGGTACGTGATATTTTTCGGCCCAAGGATGGATGGGATTGAAACTGGTGTAAATCGGTCCATTATTTCACCTGGCCCCCATACAAATGCCCTCCCGAAATTGGGGTTTACCGATCATAAATGTTTGAATTATGCAAGTATCCAAACAAATTTCATCACAAATGAGTGGTAAATGAAGCCAAATCACATCTGCAAATTTTGTGCAGATCGGTGCATAATTACTCGTAGCTCCCATATAAGGCCCACTTTCGAAAATCACTTTAAAGAGCATAACTCTCTCAAAAATGTTGGTATCAAAACAATATTTAAAGCAAATATATTTCATATGTGTACAAATAATACGGTACAATTTTATGATGATCGGTCCATAATTAGTCGTAGCTCCCATATAAGGCCCACTTCTGAAAATCACTTTAAAGAGCATAACTCTCTCAAAAATGTTGGTATCCTAATAATATTTAACGCAAATATATTTCATATGTATACAAATAATACAGTCTAATTTTATGATGATCGGTTTATAATTAGTGGTAGCTTCTATATAAGGGCCACTTCCGAAAATCACTTTAAAGATCATAACTCTCTCAAAAATGTTGGTATCCTAATAATATTTAACGCAAATATATTTCATATGTATACAAATAATATGGTCTAATTTTATTATGATCGTTCCATAATTGGTCGTAGCTCTCATATTAGGCTCACTTCCGAAAATCACTTTCGAGAGCATAACCCTCTCAAAAATGTTCGTATCTAAATAATATTGAACCCAAATATATTTCATATGCATAATACGGTGCAATTTTATTATGATCGGTCCATAATTAGTCATAGCTCTCATATTAGGCTCACTTCCAAAAATCACTTTCAAGAGCATAACCCTCTCAAAAATGTTCGTATCTAAATAATATTGAACCAAAATATATTTCATATGCATGCAAATAATACGGTGCAATTTTATTATGATCGGTCCATAATTAGTCGTAGCTCCCATATAAGGCTCACTTTCGAAATTCACTTTAACGACCAAAAATGTTGGTATTCAAATAAAATTTGACACAAATAAGTTTCTTATACACAGAAATAATTTTTTTTTTTTTTTTAGCCTTTATTTATTTATTGAATCTTCATATAATGAAATGACAATAAGTATTAAAATCTTAATACTAAAAAGAAAATAATAAGCCCAGCCAGTGCTAGACAAAAATTCTATGATACTAAAAAATTCACATCAACTGATCCAGTCATCTATTTTGCGCTTGAGTTAAAGCAAGGGTATCCCTCCTTCTCAACCGATTATGGCCACTAAAGTTAAGGATGTCTCGTGCAAGTGGGTTTGGGTGGTGTTCAAGTTTGCTGACATACTTTGACGCGTGTTTTGTAAATTCAACTTTTACTAATGGCACGCATAGATCTTTGTGAATTCGAGAATTTTTAACATACCATGGAGCTGCAGTAATTATACGTAGAATTTTATTTTGACCCCTTTGAATTTTTTCAATGTTTGATGCTGAGGCAGTACCCCATAATTGAATTCCATAGCACCAGATTGGCTTTAGAATTGCATTGTACAACAATAGTTTGCAGTCCAACTTTAGTGAAGAATTTCTGCCAATTAGCCAATTAAGTTGCACTGCTTTTAATCTCATCTGTGTAAGTTTCGCTTCAATATTAGACTTCCAAGTTAAACGGCGGTCGAGGTGAATGCCGAGGTATTTGACTTCATTATGTTGAGGAATAATTTGATTATTTATTTTGATGAACGAGCAAGTTTCTTTTCGCAATGTGAAAGTGATATGAATACATTTCTGTTCATTAACCCTGATTTTCCAAAGCTCTAGCCAACATAACATAATTCTGCAAATTCTGTGATGCTACTTGGTGGTCCTTATGAACGCTGATAAAGGCTGTATCGTCTGCGAAAGTTGACGTGTGGATTTTGGGGTCTGACGGCATGTCGGAGGCATAAATCAAATATAAAGTAGGACCCAGTATGCTACCCTGTGGCACACCTGTTTCAATTGGCTGAGCGGGGCTTAAAAAATTGCCTTCTTTGATTTTAAATTTGCGACCGTATAAATAGCTTTCCATAAGTTTATGGGTGTTAGCAGGCAGAGTTAATTTTATTTTGTGCATTAAACCGTCATGCCAAACTTTGTCGAACGCTTGGGACACATCAATGAAAAGGGCAGTATTTTTTGTCTTCAAACGACCTTCTTATCACATTTACCAATCTGTGTGTTTGTTCGATGGTGCTGTGTTTAGCTCTGAATTGATGATTAGGAATGCATTCAGTGTCGTTCAGAATTGGAATCAACTTAGTCATTAACAATTTTTCGAACAGTTTAGAAATTGTCGGCAGTAGGCTAATTGGCCTATATGACTCTACTTTGGTGTGATCCTTTCCTGACTTAGGAATCATAGTGATCATAGACACCTTCCAATCTGCAGGATAGTATTCTAGGCGTAAAATAGCGCTGAAGATAAAGAGGATAATTCTTCTAGCTACACGAGGTAACTCCACAAGCATTTTATTGCTGATTTTATCCATACCTGGAGCCTTTCTAAGGTTCAGAGTACCAATAGCGCTTTGGACATCACCAAAGTTTAGTCTTGGAGGTACAGGAGGTCTAATAACGAGTGGTGGCAAATCAGATACGTTATTTGAGTTGTTTTTAGTAAACACATTTCTTAAATGGTTAACAAATAATGTCCCTTTCTTGGAATCATTTCTAGCCCAGTCACCAGTCGGATTTCGCAAAGGAGGTTTTCCTCTCACTGGTCTTTTTAAACCTCTTGCCGCCCTCCATAACGAGTAGTCAGATTGTGGGGTACTATCAAGACCCTCCAAGTAGGATCTAAGTGAAGCCGTTCTTTGGGTTTCTAAGAAATGTCTTAGTATATCTCTGCATACCCGTAGCCTAGCTTTCAGTTCAGGAGACCTGTGAAGTTGCCACTCTCTTCTCATTCTTCTTTTTTCTGATAGGAGATGTTCGAGTTCAGATAAATAAGTTCTGTTTGTCCTATTTCTACATTCAACGTGATAAGTGGAAGCGTGATGCACAGCTCGTCGAAGGTCCTTGGTAAAGTTGCCAATCGACTCATCGATATCGTCGGTAGTTCTCAACACAATATTTTCCGTGCAATGAGAACTTAAATACTTTTTGTATTTTATCCAGCTTACTCGGGTCTTAGTCATGTTTCTAAATGGAGACCCACACACTTGAGGGAAATGCATTGAAATGATAGTAGGAGAGTGATCTGAGGACAAGTCTAATGAAGGATCCACTTGCATCCATTCTACAGGGATATTTTTCACTACTCCAAAGTCAATAACATCGGGAATCTTCCGTCGGTCCGTCGGCCAGTAGGTGGGATGTCCGCTTGAGAGTACATCTAAGCCCATTTGAGCAATGGTGTTGAAGAGTACGCGACCCTTTCGGGTTACCAGACGTGAACCCCAAAATGTGTGTTTGGCGTTAAAGTCGCCAGCAACTAAAAATCTAGCTCCAAGGGAATTAAAGAAGTTATGGTATTGGTGTTCTTTTATTGAGAATCGAGGCGGAGAATAAATCGATGATAAAACAAATTTGTATTGACAGAGTTCAATGCAAATGTTTGTTGCTTGGAGGTAATCCTCACTTATGTTATTCATTAGATAATGTTTTATTCTGTTCTTTATAAGAATTGCCGAACCTCCACAAGCTCTTCCGCGGGGATCTTTAGTATCGTACAACACGTAGCCATTAATTTTGAAGTACCCTGTCGACGTCAAGTGAGTTTCAGCAATCATCATAACATCAATCTGCTTATCCATCAGGAAGTATTCCAGTTCGTTTTTATGTTGGCGGAGGCCGTTCGCGTTCCAAAAACAAATTTTTAAATAAATCATTTCTTTAAAATGGCTTGCAAGATAGTGGATTGCATTTTCAGCATTTCCTGCATCATGGATGTCATGGTGGTCGTAAAAGTGTTCATAGTTTGGACAAGTGTCTGCAATGTTATCTCTAGATTGTTGATATGTGGCTCAGAATATTGTGATATAGGTTCCTGCTCCAGACCTGGCATATTAGATTTGACCACGTTTGCGTAAGAAACTTGTCTAGAATTAGGAGCGTTTACGTGAGTAGTTGGTCGTACAATTTGAGGAAAATTCTTACTCGAGTGAAATTAGGTTGTTGAGGATGGTCAGGTAATACTGGCGACTTATTGGTCCTTATGCCCTTCAAATAAGTATAAACTGGACAACCTCTATAATTAGCGGTATGATTTCCTCCACAGTTACTGCATTTTTTTATTTTTAAGTCCGTTTTGGACTTATTACATTGAGCAGTTGCATGCAACACAAACAGACGGCAATTTACAATACGCTTTGGTGTGACCAAATTCTTGACAATTAAGACACTGGACGGGTCCAACAGGCTTATGCGGTTCCTCCACGGTAATTCTACGATGCAGAAGATAAATAAGATTGTAAATTGGATGGGACTCGTTTTTCTTTAAGGCAACATCTCCAGGTTCCAATTCTACCCTGAACATGGGCTGAGGAATCTTTTCACGGTTTCTAATATTCACTACGCTCTTGATTTTGAACCCTTTGCCCATTAATCCGTTCTTTATCTCCGCAGAATCAACACATGGGTCTATACCCTTTAGAACGACTTGGAGTCCTTTTGCGCTTTTGAGCTGATAGGTATAGAAATCCCTGGTCTCCCTCTCCAACTGGTTGGACAATTTTCGAAAATCATCTTCCCTATTCACTTGGATCTTTGTCTCGCTGATTTTTCCATGTTTAATTGAGGTTACGCTAAACATGTTCTCACCTATTACAGCAACAATTCCTTGTACCAGTTTATTGGAAGTGGGCTCTCTCAGGTAAATTGGTGGGGGCTTAAACGTCTTTTTCGGTATTTCTGGGTCATCCGTCTGAAGTAGAGCAAATCTGTTTTGATCATTTGGCTTATCACTGCTGACGGTCTTAGGAACTTTAGAATTGGAAGACATTTGAGCAGATGTCGGGCTCCTCTGTCGCTTGAGAACGGTGATGTACTTATCCATACCTACTTGTTTTTTGGGTTTGACTGCACTATTTGATGAAGATGATGATTTCTCATCGGATGAGATAACTATATTGGGCGAACAGTAACGGCGCCGTATTTCGGCTTTTGTAGTGAGAAGAGACTCCACGGATTTTCTTAAGGATTCTTCCTCAGAGATCCATAAATTTTTTCTACTGTAGCTTAGCTCTTTCTCAGAATTACATCTGAGCGGGACACTCATGCAGTTGTTATGCGATTTTTAAATTACCGAAAAACCACTATAGATATTTTTCCACCTATTACGATATCTTTTTTATATATATATATATATATTTTTTTTTTCACTTATTACAAGTTTTTTTTTATTTTTTTTTTTCACCTATTACGAAAATTCAGCCGCACTAAAAATAACACGTCCGACCAGTTCAAACAACACTAATGACACCTAATTTTATAATGTTCGGTCCATAATTAGTCGAAGCTCCCATATAAGACCCTCTCCGTAATTCACTTAAAGCTCCATAAATCTTTTAAAAATATTTATATCGAGATAAAGTTTAACATACATAATATTTATGAATAGACATCATGACACTAAATTTTTGGATGATTGGTCCACAATAGGTTATATATCCTATATAACGCCCATTTCTGAAAAACTGTTTTATACATATACTGGGTGTAGGGTATTATATGGTCGGGCTTGACCGACTATACTTTCTTACTTGTTTATACTCTGTTTGTTAAATTACACTCAAGATTATTATGAACATCAGACAAACTCTGTAAATTATGGTAAGAATTGGTAATTAAATCAATTAAAAATGGTGAAAATTAGACAAGATTTCAAAATATTTAACATAAATTATGTTGGTCGTAAAATTGTCTTTCAAACATTATATCAAATACTAATAAAATTTGCACTAATACTGAATCGAAAACACAGAATAAGGATATTCTAATCCTATAACCAGTGTAGTTTTTGTATTTCTTATTACGTTTAGCTGGAGGGTATTTAAGATTCGGCACAGCCGAATATAGCACTCTTACTTGTTTTAATTCAGATACTTACTTATACCACTAACAATGTTTGCTATACAAAATACTTTTTTTGTAATATATATTTACCTAAAGTTTTATATACTTTTTATTTACAGATAAGGTAGTCATACATTTGTTTATTACCAGATTCCCCTTTTTCGCCCCATTTTACCATAAATTATAATTAATCTGCTTTCAATCTACATATCGTCTCCTGGAATGTCCAAAGACGTAACCCTCAAAAAATCAAAATGCATTTTTTGATTGAGTCTGGAACACAAGGCTAAAAGGTCTAAAAATTTTAAGCTTCTACGTTCCAAACTAACGTAACATCATTTTGTGTCAAAAAACACAAAAGACTTAACCCACATTTTTTTTTACAGAAATAAGTTTATCGTCTGTATACATACATATATAATATATTACGACAAGATGTGAAGAAATCGCGATTTTCAATCAAACAGTAACATCATTTTGTGTCAAAAAACACAAAAGACTTAACCCACATTTTTTTTTTACAGAAATAAGTTTATCGTATGTATACATACATATATAATATATTACGACAAGATGTGAAGCAATCGCGATTTTCAATCAAACAGTTTTTATGTTTTTTGCTTCTCCTGTAAAATTATGATAATGAGGGTTACGTCTTTGCGCATTTTAGGTGACGATATATAAAAATTAATGTCTGTCTGTATGTTTGTGCTTAATAGAAGGCTAAACCCTTGGATCGATCTTCCTAAAATATTGACAACATGTTACTGTGACTCTTTAAGGAATAATAGGCATATGATGTTTTGATTGGACAAACGGGAGTGGCACCGCCCATATAACCCAAAAATTTAAATCGCAATATTTTGGGCATTTCTTGACATACGTCGATGATATTTGGTGCATTAGCATAATTAGGAATACGTACCAGGAGAAAAGTGGGTAGGACCACGCTCCTTTTTAGGAAAACTAAAACTCATAATATATTCTTACTGGCCCGATCGTCATTAAATTTTCACAATAGGATATTCTTACGAAATAATAAATTCTTGACTATATAAAGTTGTAAGTGGACTAAGGGGCATGGTCTCGCCCACTGAAATTCATCGCTCATACGACGCGCTTCAGTATCCTATTATTTTTTCATATGGAGAAGATTATCGCTTAAAGCCTAGTACTCTGTTCAAATTTGGGAAAAATGTTGAGCAACATTAATTATTTCATACGGAAAATTTGACGTATAGCCAATGTTGCCTATCACGCGAATTTACATAAGTTGACATTTTTTTTAATTGAAAGTACGCCACATTGTTTTACTTGTGTAAACAAAACACATATGTTTTGCTTTTTTGTGAATTTAAATCGAAACTAAATAGAAGTTAAAATATTTAAAAATCTGTGTTGAACCGAAATCTTTAAATAAAAATGAATAAACAAATATTACTAGCCGCTTGTGCAGCAGAACAACAAGTAATAGATATTTTTGTTGCGAGAGAAGAGCTTTTGGATAAAAATTCCACGTGAAACAATTGCTACTTTAATTATTTCGCTGTGAAAAAATAATGTTGCCAGATACATTTCACATGTTTTTCACAAAATGAACAGAGTACTACTTCTGCAACATTTTTTCATGAAAATTTCATGTTTATTTTTTTAACATGTATTTTGACAGCATTCCACTTGAAATTTTAAACAGAGTACTATGCTTAAGGGCAATCAGGCCGTCCTTTTGTCGCTGCCTGCGAGAGATTTGCGTCTCACTTTTGCATAGGTTAATACTTGGCGTCGTCTAACTGTACCGCATTACGGTTTGTTGGAGTTGTGCATTAGTCACATGCTAAATTTTTTTTTAATACAAGATTTAAGCGTTCCAGCTTCCTATATGAAGGTATAGGTCGACTTAAGACTTACTTAAATCGATCGTGGGATAACCTGGCAATTTGAGGGATTAATTCTCCGCCAACCTAATTTATATTAAAAAAAAATCAAGCAAACCGTAAGGCCGTTAATTATCCTGTTGAGTTCTTAAATTCACTCGATGTGCCATGCTTTCCACCACATGTGCTACAACTTAAAATTGGAGTGCCAATTATTTTACTGCGTAATATCCATCACCACGGCTTTGCAATGGCACTCAACTTGCAGTAAAAAACTGATAAATAATTAAATAGAAGCGACCATTATAACAGGAAAATATAAAGTTACAGATGTAATTTTGCAACGCATTTCAATGCTACCATTCGATTTTAAACAATTGCAGTCTCCTGTTCGGTTAGCGTTTGCGATGACTGTTAACAAAACTCAAGGTTAATATCCCGTGTAGGAAAACCCATCGATTTATATGTGTATGCTTCTGATGGACAAAAATATTGTATATCCTAAAGCATTGCAATAAATAAATTTTTGTAAATATATAAATACGTTTTATTTGATTTCATAACGAGGGGGGTAGCGAAGCACACCGGATTTAGCTACTATTTTTTTTTTACTTTACTTTTTCTATAGAAGCCAAATACTGAATTAATTCCACTTCCGAACGGAATTAAATTCTGTGACATGGCTGTATATTTAATAATTCTATAAAAGAAAAGTGGAATATGTAGGTTATGATAATCACTAAAACTACATTTACAATATAAAGTATTTTGCTCCTGAATTTCTATATCAAATATATATAAATAAAAGAAATAGGGTTGAATCGGAATTTTACTGACATTTGGGTAACTTGCCCGGTGCAGAATGAAATGGATTGGTTAGGGATGCCAAACGGGATTGGTTTTTCAAATCCCGGGATTCGGGATTTCATAAATGAATACCAAGATCCCGAAATCGGGATTTTTGTTTCATATTAAAAAATTACAATATTAATGAAAAAACTATTTATTTAATTCATAAATTTAAATAAAAATATAACAAAAAAATTAGTTCATTGAATTAAAGTAATAAAGAAACAAAAAAGTAACATATATTTAATATTAATTTGTTTAAAAACAAAAAATTGTCTCAAAGCTATAGTTTTTTCATTTTAACCTTTAATAATTTTAAAAACAAAATTACATTATATAGTTTTTTACTTTTACATGGTGAAATTAAATACCAGATGGCAGCATTGCTACAACAATTACAACAAGGCAAGAACAACAGGCATTTTTGTTTGTGTAATACTTTCGTTACTGTCAAAAACATCTGGCATAAAATAAAGAAAACAAATATACAAACATGGATAAAAACAGAAAACAATAGTGATTTTTTTGTTTCTTTTATTTTCTCAAAGAATTTTTGATTAAGTTACGCATAATATTTATTTAAATATATCGGGTTTTGCAATAGCTACTTGACAACTCTGAATTTAAATTGTGAACGCACTATTTCACTGATCATCTAATTGTTGCTTTCTTTTTTTTCAGTAAACTTAACATTTTCGTTATGGTAAAGTACACGAAGGAACAACGTTTGGAAATTATAAAAATGTACTACCGAAATTCGGAGTCGGTGACCGCAACTTTAAGAGCGTTAACTCCAATTTTCGGTCGTAATTATCGCCCTAGTAGACAAGCAATAACAAGTTTAGTGCAAAAATTTGAGTCTACATATTCATTGTGTGATGCTGTCGTGCCAGTGAGACAACGGCCTGGTCGAAGTTCCGAAAATATCGCTGCCGTTCAGGCGTCCGTAGCAAACGATTCAAATCAGTCGATTCCGCGGCGTTCTCAAGAACTGGGCATCCCCAAGACCACTTTATGGCGAATTTTGCGTAAGGATCTGGGTTTACACCCATACAAGATTAAGCTGACTCAAGAATTGAAGCCGATGGACCATTTGAGTCGACGTACGTTCTCCGATTGGGCTCTGGAGAAGATGCACCAAGATGATGAATTTCATCGCAAAATCATCTTCAGTGACGAAGCTCATTTTTGGCTCAATGGGTTCGTCAATAAGCAAAATATGCGTTATTGGTCTGCTGAAAATCCACATGTGCTTCACGAATCACCACTTCATCCACAAAAAATTACTGTTTGGTGCGCTTTGCATGCCGGCGGCGTCATTGGGCCATATTTTTTCGTCGACAATAACGATCGTCACGTTACTGTGAATGGCGATCGTTATCGCGCAATGATTAGCGATTATTTTTGGCCCGAATTGGAACACATGGACTTGGATGACATGTGGTTTCAACAAGACGGTGCCACAAGCCACACAGCACACGTTACAATCGATTTACTGAAGAGTAAGTTTGACGAGCGTGTTATCTCAAGAAATGGATCAGTCAATTGGCCGCCTCGTTCTTGCGATTTAACGCCTCTAGATTTTTTTCTTTGGGGCTACGTCAAATCATTGGTCTATGCCAACAACCCGACAACGTTGGAAGAACTTAGAGCCAACATTGAACGCGAAATAGCGGCCATTCCGGCCGAAATGTGTGACCGAGTCATCCAAAATTGGGTCCAACGAATCGACCACTGTCGACGTGGCCGCGGTGCCCATATGAACGAAGTCGAGTTCCATTCATAAATGTTTTGAATGTATTTCAAGTCGGTAATAAAGTTTTGGAAATATCTCAAACGGTTTGCGTTTTATTTAAAAAAAAAGTTGTCAAGTCCTTATTGGAAAACCCTTTACAAGTAATACGTCATTTTGCAAAGTAAAACATGCAAAATTCTTTATTTTCAAAATTAATGTATGTATAGGTATTGTATAACAATTTTGAAACATCAAAAAAGATGTTTCTTTGAACTATTTTAGTACACAATGAAGAATTAACGTCTTGCCTTCCTTGAGGAGCCCTAAAGAAGGGAGCAATTCCAGCTACTCCTTTTTTACGGCATAAGATGCAACAACGCATTTTTATACAGCAAAAAAAAACACTTTTAAAGAGTAATCTTTATTTATCTTACAAAAGAAAAACTAACACTTTTAGTAAAACAACTCAAAAAAAAACAAACACACTATTTAATATAAAAGAGTTCTTTAACACTTTTAAACTATTTTACGCAGATAAAACGGCGACAAAAATTCAATTTTACGCAGATAAAACGGCGACCAAAATTTAATTTTTCAAAAACAAAATAATTTTGTAACGTTTTTATATAAATTTTGACTATTTGTAAACCAGTTTTTGACATTTTCAATTTCATCATGAATAGAGCAAAAAATAATCAGCTGGCGCTATGCTGTCACCTGGTATAATTTCACCATGACTGTACATACATATGTATATGTATAAATTATTATGTCGAAAATTATATGTCATTTGGCTTTCAATTTCTATATTTATAAATTTAAAAATAATAGAATACTTATATAAAAAGCTTCTTAAAAATATTAAGGCATCTATGTGTCATCAGATAATCTTGATCTAATTTTGTTACCAATATATGATGCTGACGAAAAACATCGTTCACAATCAACGCTTGTGGGCAAAATTGTTAGCAAATTGTTGTATGCTGATTGCAAAAACAGTCCTCTCTCACCCCCGGAAATAAATAATTCAATTTCTTTTTCAATGTTTGATTCCATACCATTACGGACGTTATTAGGTGTTTTGTTTGGACTTCTGCTTCATTTCAATTGCATTATTTAATTTTTTTATGATCGAAATATTAGAATCATCATTTGTTTCCTCAATTATTGATAAATCCGAATCAGATTCATTTGAAGGTGAGCCAGATCTGTGGCTTCCTTTAAAATGAGCAATCAACGCTTTTAACTCATTTCTAATAACAAACATTTCTACGTTGTTGTCAAATTCTGATTTCAATTTTGGGTTCTTCAAAAAATTTAAGAGTGTTGAGTAAATCG
The DNA here is from genome assembly GCA_950370525.1 of Bellardia bayeri. Classification (NCBI taxonomy): domain Eukaryota; kingdom Metazoa; phylum Arthropoda; class Insecta; order Diptera; family Calliphoridae; genus Bellardia; species Bellardia bayeri. The sequence goes on along the minus strand of OX493265.1, from coordinate 48,269,263 downwards.
TTCTTCTTTCTTGGATTCTTTTAAGGAGAGCTTTCAGCAGTTCATCACTTAATTTGCAATCACTTTTTGATACCTCTTTTAGCATAAATGAAAGTGCAGCATCGGCTTTACAGAGATTCATATCACTGCGACAAGGGGCTTTAACTGTTACTTTAATCGGATTTAAAATTACAACTATTTGTTTAAGTAAAGCAAATTCATCATATGTCATCTGTTGAGTTTTTAAATCAATTAAAGGTTTTTTATTGGAATTTCCAGTTCCAAAAACCGTTGATTGCGGGTTAGCAATCCAAAATTAATTTTAATCGCAAAAATATTTAGTTATTGAATAGCAACCATTCCGTTCACATTGATTTATGTCAGGTGTAGATGTTTTGTATTTATGTATGCCAAAAAAGCATTTAGAAACAATTGTCTGGATCTTTTCAACAAATAAAAATTTTCGGGATTTATTAATTCCTAAAAATTCCGGGATTTTCGGGATTTATTACAGATTTATTAATCCCGAAAAATCCCGGGATTTTTTAAAACTAATCCCGGGATTTTCGGGATCGGGATTGGCATCCCTAGTGGGGCCTTAATGGTTCCAGGTGATGTTTTTACTATAATAGGATAATTGTTTTCATAAATAGACTAAGCCCGTTATGATAAATTTAAAGTAAAAGATAAAGTAGTGTATGTTGTCTTACCATTATTAATAATAATAGGGGATTAGGGTGATTATTTAAAGAGTTTTCGAAATTGTAGAATTGTTCCGAATCAGGGGGATTATTGTGTATTTCGTTTCGAATCGAAAGCAGTTCCGATACGAAAACTAAATCGCATTATGTAATACGTTCGAAAGATGGACATAGTTGTATTTTTTTTTAATATAAACTAGGTTGGGGGGAATTAATCCCTCAAATTGCCAGGTTATCCCACTTTCGATTTAAGTAAGTCCCAAGTCGACCTATATATTCATATAAGAAATTGAAACGCTTAAATCTTATATTAAAAAATCCTTAGCACGTGACTAATACGCAACTTCGAAAACCCGTAACGCGATACAGTTGGACGACGCCAAGCATTAAGCAATGCAAGAGTGAGACGCAACTCTCTCGAAACATTAACTATAGCAAAAACCAATAAACTTATCAATGGATCGTGTTTTTCATAAATACGATTTATTATTAATTCACAAGTTTGTTTGAATTTATTTATTTTGATTGGTGTATGGTTATCTTCAACATTGTTTAAAAGATAGAATTTTTTGTTGGTAATAAATGTTCCTTATTAAATTGTTTTATTTGTTACTACATTAAGGCGTTTATTATTATTCAGTTAATAATTTTAGTTATTTTAAGCTAATTAGTTGACATTCTTGTATGTACACTTGATTAAAAACTTCCGCAACAATTATGAAAGCCGTATTTTTGTTCCCCCCATATCCATTACTTTCGCTTATGCTAGCACATCATACCGCACTAATTGCAAGTTCTAATAGGGTTATGGAACAGGAACTATTTGGCCCTCCTTTGGATACTGAAAGGCTATATATATGGCGAACGAACTCCATGTTAAAGTATTGTTTATAGTTTGTCATAACTAGTAACTCATTTAAATAATTGTATAAGTTAATACGTTTGTAAACACAGTTTTTCTAAATTTAATAATATATTTTAAAAATTTATCTACTTCATAACAATTCCATTCATTTACTTTTTACATTTCTATCGTTTTTGTATCCTTTTGCCAAATGAATTCTGAACAATAAACTCTGTCGGTATTTTATATTGTCTTGCCTTATCAACTTTTTAATGAAAAATTAAATTTATTATTTAAATCCCGCAAAATAAAGTATTCGTAAATAAATTTCCGAACGTTCGTAAACAAATTTACGAAAATCATCTACACAATACAAATACAATCTGAACAATACTGAACCAAGTACTGACCCTAGAGAAATTATTGTGCAATTTCTATCCAAATTTTTCCTAAAAGGTTGTGTAAGAGAGATTAGTAATGAAGTTGTGTAGAAGAAACGCATACTTTCGACGAGATTTCCTAATTACAGATTTTGTCCTATTTCTTAATATGTAATAAATCCTCCAATTCACTCCGTTCGATCTCTAAGGAAAGCCCCATACGCAAAAGCTCGTTGGAATTTTGCTTGAGTAACATGCCAAAAGTTCATCCATTCATCCATTAAAATTTGTCTATCAATTGTTTCACACGCCCGTTTAAAGTCTAACCCCCTTATTCAAAAACGATTATTAAATTTAACAAACGTTTATTAAGAACATTTTTATATGCAAATCTGTCTTAATAAACATTTGTTAAATTTAATAATCGTTTCTGAATAAGGGGGTTAGACTTTAAACGGGCGTGTGAAACAATTGATAGACAAATTTTAATAAATAAACTATATATGTACGGTATACGGCAAAAAGAACTAGAATGGTTTAAATCATACTTGATAAGCAGAAGACAATTAACTAAAGTAAATAGTACAAAATCAAATGTAATGGATAATGACTTCGGTGTTCCACAGGGATCTTTGCTATTTATAATATATATAAATGATATGCCAAAAATACTCGAAAAATGTGAAATTGTTTTATATGCTGATGATACTTTAATCTACACAGAAGAAGACACTAATGAGAAATGTTATGATAATATGTTGAGCGATATAGATAATGTTAATATATGGTTAAAAAAATAATAAACTAAAACTCAATGAAAACAAAACAAAACTTATGGAAATAAATATGAACACTGAAAAAGTATTTAAAATAAATAACGAAATTATAAAAAAAAGTAAAAATATTAAATACATATCTAGGATTTATAATAGACAAAGAAATTCAATTCAAAGTCCATATAATATATATTTGTAAAAAAAAATAGTGAGAAAACTGGCTTTTTTAAAAGAATAAAAAACAAAATATCTTTGATAACTTCTATTAGTATATATAATACAATAATAAAACCTCATTTTGAGTTCGGGTCTACAATCCCAAATAGAACAACTTCAAAAGTTACAAAATAAAGCGATGCGAACTATCTTAAAGTGTAACAGATATACAAATATACGAACATTGCTTGATACGCTTAAATGGCTCAACATTAAACAGAGACTTGCACTAAATATTTTGAACTTTTTTCACAAAATTAAATATGGAAATGCACCTGAATATTTGTGTGATCCAATCAAATATGTAGGCGAAGTAAAACCATATGGATTGAGAAATGCCGATAACTTTAGGCTAGAGAGGGATACTACAACAGCTGGACAGAAATCACTTTTCTACAAAGGATTTAAATTGTTTAATTCACTAGCAAATGAAATAAAAATTGAAACAGATCTTAATATTTTTAGAAAATAATGTGTGAATTTTGTTAAAAATAATATATAAAAATTTTATTTTTAATAGCAATGTGAAATTTTAAAGTATGTATTTGAATACTAATAAAGCATACATACACTGCCGCTCACCTGAATAGGTTGAATATTTTAATACATTTTTCTACCAGCTCTCTCATAAACTATTGCTCAAAAAAGAATATTACTAATTTTGTTCAGAGATGATATGCATTACTTGAAATCTGTGCAAAAAAATGAACGGCAATATTGTACCGTTATTTAAATAATCTATGTTTAACAAATTTTGCCCAAAAACAAAGCACTTTTTTTGGCTCATCAGAATAGGTTTACCACACATTTTATTAGTTTACACTATTACTTAACTGCGAATGGTTAGTTGTTATCAAAGTTTTTAAATTTTTAAGCCGTAAAAACAATTTCTAATTAAAATGGGTAGAGGAAAACCCTTATCTAAGGCTAAAAGGGTCAAAATTAAGTGTTATGCTGAAGGAGGTCTTACTCACGATGAAATCGCCAAAAAAAATTAATAGAAGCCAAAATTGTGTGAGTATTTTTTTACGAAATGAGACCAACTATGGAAACAACATTAAAGGAGGCACTTATAGAGCCACCTTGGCAGCTGAAAGACGAGCAATCGATAGATCTGCTTCCAATTCGAAGGACTCAGCAGCAAAAATAAAACAAAAAGTTGGTTCTAACGCTAGCTTGGTGACTGTAAAATGCGTCATACGTAATGCACAGCATTTAAAAAGATTAAGATTACAAAAAAACCACCGCTTAACCCATTGCGTAAAGAAAATCGTCTCAAGTTTGCTGAGGGTTGCATGACCTGGAAGGAAGAATAGAAACATGTGGTCTTTTCAGATGAAAATAAGTTTATTTTAGATGGTCCTGATCCTGATTTAAATCGGAATCATAGCTGTGCAGGTGGTGTAATGGTGTGGGGTGCTATATCGTATTACGGTACAGTTGAATTTCAGTTTCTTACTACAAAAGGAATGCCATTAATTACAAAGGAGTCCAAAAAAAAAGCTTTTCCACTTTTCCACAACGTGGAGTTTCCAGCATGATAATGCGCCAATTCGTACTGCGAGTCTGGTGAAGACGTGGATTGGTGAACAAAATGTGCCTATACTGCAATGGCATCCCTATTATCCCGACCATAATATTATTGAAAATGTGTGGGGCTTTCTTTCACGTAAGGTTTATGAGTCAGGCCGTCAATTTGAAATAAAATATGACTTGATTAAAGTAGCCTGGAGCAAAATCAACTTGAATTACTTGGCCAAATTGTATTACTCAATGCCAAAAAGGATTTACGAAGTAATTTTGAATAAAGGAGGTTATACGCACTACTAATTACTTATAGATTAAGTAAATTAAATAAAAAAAGTTAGATTTTATAAAAAAAAAAAAACTTAAAAAATATGTTTTTATTTCTCAAATGTTGTTAAACCTATTCTAATGTACCAAAAAAAGTGCTTTGTTTTTGGGCAAAATTTGTTAAACATAGATTATTTAAATAACGGTACAATATTGCCGTTCATTTTTTTGCACAGATTTCAAGTAATGCATATCATCTCTCAACAAAATTAGTAATATTCTTTTTTGAGCAATAGTTTATGAGAGAGCTGGTAAAAAAATGTATTAAAATATTCAACCTATTCAGGTGAGCGGCAGTGTATATATATTATAATATATACAATTACAGAAAAGGCAAACGCCACCAGATCATAATTTGCGGAGATAAATCAGTCATTATAACAACATCAAAAGGTCGAATGCTTAATCAAGAGTTGAAAAAATTTCTTGAGTGTCCGTAATAACAAATTTTGTTAATTTTATAATATTTAATTTTACAGATACATATTTTTTAGGCAAAAAAGTAATCGTTTCGGTAGTACAAATTTTATAAACTTACCAATTTGTTTTTGATCCATCATAGAGCGAAAATTCCAAAAAAACGGACGTGAACATATTTGGCAATTATTATTCTCCACCCATGCAGGGACTTCTTTTCGCATAGCGTTCATTTCCCAGAATACGACAACATTGTCTTCACCACAACTAATCAATTGCTGTGTATGGTTTGCATAAGCTAATGATGACACTTTATTCCTAAAAATTAAATATTTAATACTTTCTATATCCATTTTAAATAATTATACTAACTTGTGTCCTTGCAATTCATATATTGTACCCCTTTTGCCTCCAACATCCCATACGATAACGGAATGATCACAAGCACCACTAAAAAGTAATTGAGGTCCTTCCACCCATTTAAGACAACGAATACTTGCTAAAATTATATTAAATTCAAAATTTGTTAATATACCTACATATATGGGCAACTTCAAAAATTTACGGCACTTAGAATTTTTTTTTGTCTGACATCAATGTCGATTTGCGTGTGTTTAAACTGATATTTGAGCATGTGAAATCCTTTCGCGTTAATCATTTTTACTGCGGTTTTAAGTTAAAAAAAAAATATAAAAATTACATTTTTTGAGATTAGAAACATTTTTTTTCCTCCATAAAATTTTAATCTTTAAAATTTTTTCGTGCGTTTTCAATTTTAGTATTAAGCTCAGTAAAGTCTTCTATTCGATGTACGTTTCAGCGCAATTGATACAGCGCTTTAGTTGTCACAAAGCGAAATGTGTTTGGGAAAAACTGCCGCTACACGCGCCCGCGTTGAAAAAAAACTCTTGCAAGTTTCAAGTCGTTTTTAAATTTTGCGAATTTCAGATGACCACCAATTCTTAAGGTGAAGACTTTTCAACGTAAAACTTTGCACGTCAAATCCTTCAAGAATAGTCATCCAAACCCTGTACAACGTTTTTTTCAATTCATAAAACTTAACGGAATAAGAGCCATAGTATGAAATAGCCCATATGTACATATATTCTATATTATTTGGTATAAACTCTTTTTTCTTAAGGTACGATCACGATTTGCAAATATTTTCCGAAAAAGGCGTAACCACTAAATAAAAAAAATTTGAACTCGTTTATTTATTAATAAACTTCGTTTATTTAGGACGGGACAGAGTAAATATTTAGTTTTATTTTATTTGATGCTGTTTGATCTTGCAATTGAAAATTTGTCAAAAACCAAAAAATGTGAAGAATTCCGACCAATTAATATGTTGATGACCTGCGAAAAAATATTGGAGAAGTTAGTAAAAGAACAACTAGAACACTATATGGAATCTAAAAATATATGTATTATCAAAATACCAATCTGGATTTAGAAAGAATTTCTCATGTGAGACAGCAGTGAACTACGTTATTAATAGGTGGAAAAAAAGTTAAAAAAATAATAAAATTATTGGAATATTCCTTGATTTTAAAAGCGCCTTTAAAACTATAGACAGACAATATGTAAAAACTACGGGATACAGAATTAAAATGGTTTGAATCATATATGACTGGAAGGAAACAAATAACAAAAATAAACAACGTTCAATCTAATTCAATTACTAACGAATATGGAGTACCACAAGGATCAATTCTGGGAGCTTTGTTGTTCATAATATAATATAAATGATTTGCCAAAAATATTAGCTAAATGCGAAATAATTCAATATGCAGATGATACGCTTATCTTCACAGAAGGTGAAACGAATAAACAATGCTATGACAATATCACACAATATTTATTAAAATGTTAACATATAGTTGAGAATGAACCAACTTAAATTGAACGAAAACAAAACAAAAATATTAGAAATAAATACAAATAGTAACAAAGTTTTTAAAATAAATAATCAAGTTGTTGCTTTCCGAGTTTGAATTGAATAAAAGACAACTTTTATGAGCGACAAAGTAATTTTAGTTATTTAATATTTTTAATTATTTAAAAAATCACAATTTAACCGCTTTAAAACAATTTGTTTTTTACTTGTTCAAACTTCAATATTAAAAGAACCTAATACTTCTCTTGATTCCCTTTTAAAGTAAATGACAAAAATGTAAAATTCCGTTATTAAGCAATATCACAATAAGTAAGAAGGAATGAATATATCATACACATACAGTCAGAGACTAAAGATTAAATACACCTCAAAATTTATTGTTTAAAGAAAAGTAAACGTTTCAGGAAAACTTAAAGTATACAGTTTTATAAATAACAAAATAAAATAACAAAAAATGAAGACTTCATTACGGACATAACGGTAGCATAAAAAGTACCAAGCTTTCTGTTTCAGAAGGCGATATTTCGGACCAGATTTTTTTAAGAGCTTCTTTAAGCGACTCATTGCTCGTTATTGAAGTTGCTACTAATTTGGGCTTCATTATATCCCAAACGTGCTCAATTGGGTTTAAGTCTGGCGGTTTAGGTGGGCTAGGGAGCTGTCTGGGAGCAGAATAAAGCAACCACTCTTTCAGCGAAAGTGCGTTGTGCTTGGGATCCAAGGCCCAAGATGTCGACGGATGCTTGCAAATTTCTTTCCAATATACTCTTGTAAGTATGTTGATTCATGATCCCATCAATAAACTCCAAATTTCCAACACCTGCTGCTCCAATCGCTCCCCAAACCATTACATTGCCACCACCGTTTTTTTTTTTACCGTAGGAACCAAATTTTGGGTTTGAAAGGCAGTGTTTGGCTTGCGCCTTTGCAATCAATTTTTGAGGTGTATTTAAATTTTAGTCTTTCACTGTATAAACAAGTAATTATTTACTACATATGTATAAGTACGTGTGTATGTTTATAATTTGAGTGAAAATGAAGAGTTAAAGTAAATAGGAAAATAGAAGGTTTTTAAGCCTTAGGGTGGCGTCAGATAAATCGACTACAAAAACTTCAAAACAGAGCAATGCGAACCATATTAAAATGCAACAGATACACATCAATCAACTTTATACTTGAATAGCACAACCATACCAACTAAGAAATATGAACAACTTTAGAGTGGAAAGAATACATCCAACAGCAATGCAACGAAATCTTTTTTACAAAGGCTTACAACTCTACAACACATATATCATTTTTTGTAAAGTGCAATTTATATTAGAACTAAAACAAAGTATTATTAATGGCATGTTTCTAGACAACTAGTGTATTCTCATGCGAACGAGTGGTAACCGAACGAGTACGTAAACAAATGAGGTTCTATAATATACTTACGTTAGTTACCTTGGTAATATTGAGTTGTTATATTGCATTATTGCCAAATTATTTAATTAGATATTTTGTTTAATTTTTTCCATGTTATTGTTCAATATTTTAATTTTTTAGGGACAACCATATAAACCAAAATAAAAACAGCTGTGTTTTATTTACAATACAAAAATAATTTATGTGAATTGAAATTGCTATGAATTTTTTAATTTTGTAATAAATTGAATGAAAAATGTTTAAATTTATCGCAATTAACATTTAAATTGAAAGTTAAGGTAGTAGACAACAGTTTATGCTGTAAGACTATAAGAAATAATATATAAAATATAATTTTTTGTGATGCACACAAGCACTTATTTCTACTCGTCTGTTTTTGACAGTAGGACGATTGAAATTTCAATGTAGAAACCATAATAAAAGATAGTCTTACGTTTTTACGCAAGAGAATTGACACTAGTTTTATAGAACCCCAAAACTAATTTTTGCACTCATTTGGGCGAAAAATTTGAGTCCCTCGTTATTTAGAAACATGCCATAATACTAATAAATAAATATAAATTTAGTGGATACTTTTTTCGGCAAATATTTGCCAAGTGTGATCGTATTTTATCTTTGATTATCGAATATATCATATTTTGGGTATGTATGAAAACTAAGTCATTGACTGTATACATGATAGTGGGTGGCATCAAGAAATGTACTATGATTCTCTGTCAGCTTTAGATAAACCAATGTGAAAAGGATAAACTCAACTTTGGTATTAAACTGCTAAAAACGTTTCCAATAAACTATTTTACGGGAGTGCAGTAAATTTTGGTGCCATCATAGAGGAGATAGACTTCCCAACGAATAAAGCATTATCCTGGCTAACACTTCTTTCGTTTTTCTCTCAATTGCCCTCCACCAAATAATTTGAATCAAAATTTTCTTAAATAAATTACTGAAACTCCACTTTTAGATTCCCTTAAATATTTGTCATTTAAAGTATTACAAAATATTCAAATAATTGGACAGGTCGGTAATTTTTATCGGTTGTTTTCTTAAAAAAATTTCTAACTTTTGTTAAACTTTTTCAAAGTTTTTCATATTAATATTCTTTCACGCTGAATTAATTTCCTTGACAACTGACAAATAACCGAAAAGTGGCCGAAAATATTAATATTTTGTATTTGAAAATACTTAATTAAATTTGATTTGATAATGCCTGATTTGAATAAAAAACGATTTTGTTTAAAATTATTTTTAAATTGCTTTTCCCCCTTAAAATGTTTATTATTTATAAAGAATACGTCTCAATGTTTTATTCGCAATCTATTTTTTCTCGTTCAAGTTCAAAAATATGAAATAAAACTTCATATATTGAAAATTCAGTTTAATTTAGTTTTCTAAATAACCGGGTTTGAATACGGTTTCAGCTGAAAAACCAGTATCAGCCGGTTTTTAGAAAATTTAATTTTTTGAAAAACTGAAAACATATTTTTTAATTCTATGCTATTGCTGCATACTTATTACTAGTGTATGGTTTCATGTAATCAAATGTTTCTAACTATACATTTGGGAATATGTTTTTTTAATCTTACCAGTATGTCCTTTGAATGTTGTTATTAACTGTGCCCCCTGGACGTCACAACGGAGCATTGTTATTTGTCCAGCATAATCACCAATAAATGCATATTTGGCCAACGCATCAAACCTATTAAATTCAATTAATAAAACAATTAACAACTGTACATATATACAAACATATATTAAGAGGACTTACTGTAATGCAGTGCACGGAGTCTCAAAATTGTATGTTCCAATGCGCCGTGCTGTTTCTGTACAATGATAAGCAAATATTTTGTCCTTACTACATGACAATATCCAATTATGAACTTTAGAATACTGCACTGCTACGACGCGAGCTTGGTGTGCTAAATAGTCCCGTTCAAATGATAGCCTGTTGCAATCCTCCGACAATATATACTCTGTAATTGTGCCGTTCTCCTGTCCAACATACAAATGTCTTGTTTCCTGAACATAACAAATACATGTACATCCTGATGGCATGTATTGGCAGATACTTGGCCAATATTGACCGGAATCACGTTTAAGCCAAACACGAATAGTTCTTCAAAACAAAAAAGTAAAACTAATTAAGTCGTCTTTTAAAATAAAATAAATAATAAGATTCATTTACTCTTCGTAAACACATATTTAATAAAATATATATTGAATACGCCCTTACTTATCATCTGACACACTTATAACACCATTTTCACCGGGCACTAGTATTGCTGCATTAATATCGTCGCTACTCCCTTCTAATTTACTTAACAACTCCGGCTTCTTTGTACTAAAACGTTCATTTCGTTTTGGAGAAGGTTTAATTTCCGCTGCCATAATCGTTCTATATACAAAAAGAAAATAAGTCCTGTTTTTTGTGGGTGTGAATCACTCAAAAATTTATTAATTAATATTTATATGGGAAATTTATCAACAATAATACACCACGAAAACGAAAATTTTATATCTAAAACAACAACGTCAGTGTTTATTCTATTCCATTAATTGTTTAATATTGCCATATTGAAAAAACTTTCTGTTATATACAGCGATGGAGTGCAAAATAGGTTAAATTGAATCTCATCAAATTCATGGCAACAGCTCGTATTTGAACAATTTTTTTACAGATCATATCCAGAGTTTAAAATTACTACTATATTATGTAAAAAATAGCAAAATATTTCATAATTTTATAGGAAAACTAGTGTTACGGATTTTTTTTTGACAGTCACTGTTCATGTTAAACTTAGTGATTTCTGCCATACCCAATACATCGTACCATATTACGGTACCATCAGATTTCAATTCTTTTATGTCCATATATGTACATACATACTTGTACACCTTGCCTTCTTCCACTTGTTTGCACATACCAACGACATATTTGAAATTCCACAGTTTTTTTTTGTTAGTAACAACTCTCTTTCTCGTTGCTAGGGATTGTTAGTTACGTATTTAAAACTGAGTAAACAAAAAGAACGTTCTAGAAAGAAAATGTAACGTGATTGTCGTGCGCACTCATATTTTGTTTCTTTCTCGTTCTTTCGCACCCACAAATATACACTCTCATAATTGCGTCGTGCACTTAACATGCATTGTGTAGAGATTTTTTTTTCATCAGCCTTGTTGATACACACACACATTCTTACGGTGGAATGCCAAAAATGCAAAGAATGTGGAAATCAGTTATTTTTTTTTTTGTTGTTATTGTGAATTGGCATTTTTGGTAAAGTTGTACAGGCATCAGCGAAAAGTAAAAAAAGACAGTTGCTAGAAAACAGTTGAAGTGTGAAGTCGCCGGTCGGAAAATAAATTAATAAAAAGAAAAGGACTTAAACAATCAAAAATTTAAAAATGTTTTTTTTTCAGAAAAAGGTGAGGTCGGTCTCCTAAAACCATAAAATTTTCCTTGGTCCTTGTAAAATAAAAAGGAAGTGTTAACAAAAAGAATTAAGTGTGCGTGAAATGCCTAGACAATCTGGAAAAGAAAATTAACTAAAATAAAAAGTTAATTTTAACATTTACATTACAGACAAAGCAACTCAAAGATTGACCCATTAAAATAAATAAAAACTATATTTTTTTTTGAAATTAAAAGATGAAGCTAAAAGAAACATAAAATAGGTAAAAATATTTTGCATAAAGTAAGAACGCCCGAACATAAACTAAGTGTTATTTTTATATAATTTAAATGTAAGCTAACAAAAAAAAAAACAATGGCTACTTTATTATTATAGTTACAAAATAAATCAAACAAGCAAAAGTTCTGTTAAAAACCTAAGAAAACATAAAGTAAAATCTGAAAACCCGAACAAACTCAAACAAATATTTTGTGAAAATGAAAAACCCTGAAAATATCCGACTCAAATAAAATTATAAAAGAAATACAAACTAAACAAAATAAATGATAAATAAATAATTATTCCTAAATAAATAAACTACAAAATGAATAGTTTTAAAAGAACTGAAATTAAAACCAAACTCTTGTATAATTATTAAATATAGTAATAATTTATATAAATAAACATTAAATAAAACCAACACTCTTTAACTTTAAACAACATTGTTGAAATATTTTAAAAGAACTAATTAATAAATACAAAAAGTAAACCTTTTTGTAAAGCAAATAATTATAATTAGTAACACAGGAAGTAATAAAAGAACAAAAAAGGCATAAGAAACAGTTTAAAGAATGAATTTAATTTAAACTAGTGAAAAAATGTTAAACTAAAGCAAAAGCCAAAGAATAATTAAAATTTTGCCAAGCGCAAATAACTTACCATTTATATACATACAATACATGGAAACCTACATCAATTAAATACAAGAACTAATAAAATTTTAAACATAATAAATTTAAAAATAAAAAAAAATTGGAGAAGTTTGCTAGTGCTGTTAACTACAACAACAAATATAATAATAATATCAACATGATCTACGACAAATATGACGTCAACAACATGAGCTACAACAACGTGCGCAACAACAACAGGAGCTATAGCGACACGCACAACAACAACGTGGGCTACAACAACACTAACATCATCAACAGTAACAACACGTAAATTTAAAATTTAGAATAAGCTAACGTTAAGATAACTGTAAGTTAATTGTAATTTTGCCTGTAAACTTTTTTTTTCTTCTCCTCATTACTATAATCTTTTTTATATACTTTTATATACTATATTAAATGAAAAATTTACTAGATGAAATTAAATAAACAAGTTGATAACAATGAAATTATGAAAAACAATTTTAAAATGATTTGCTAAATTTTTTTTTAATGGATGCTAGGAAGAAACAATGCAGTGGTAAGTAAGGCCTAACGTAAAGATTGTTTTGTATACGGGACAGGTTAAATTCAGGGTACTTCACCAGTCATAGGTTGGGGATGGGACCAGTGTACCCCTATATGGCAACCATCTGGCCATATTAATATAATCATTCCTTTCTTTTCCTTAGGTGCTTTTTGAGATTCCTTTTCGATATTTTAAACATACTTCCTGGGGTGTGAAGTATGTTATATGCTTACGTGAGATAAATTTTGCTAAATGAACTAGCGGGCCAGCTTTTATACCCCCTTAACCGGTCATTTGGATCGTTATTTAAATTTTCTTTGAAAGTATTTAACGGCGCGTAACATATATGGCGCCCAACGAAAAGCAAAATTAACCAACGTAGAAGGCAACGTGGTCGCCGTAACATATATGGCGCCCAACGAAAAGCAAAATTAACCAACGTAGAAGGCAACGTGGTCGCCGTAACACATATGGCGCCCAAAGGAAAGCCACCCGTAGGGTGACGATAATTCTTTTTATATAAATCTAGGAAAGCACTTTAAGGAAAACGAAATGATTATATTTTCTTTTACAAATTCGTAATTTAATTTTTTTTAAGCATTTAACTAGCTATCGGTTGCATAAGACTTGAAGTCTGGAATCTTCTAAACCGGATTCAACTGCTATGAAAACCATGATAAGCACTGAAAATTTTGTTGATGATTTTTTTTCCCACCTAAATTTTGTTCCTGATCATAAGGATTATTGCAAGACTGGTACTGATTCCCAGTAGAGGTCAGTATTACTGCGGCAATAATGCTGTGCTCATGGGACTTAATGTTGCACCAACCTTAATTGTCTAAGTCCATGCCTGACTATCTCCTTTAAAAATGGTAGGCATGTTGCTAGATAATCAAGGTTTGGAATCATATAGTAACAAACATAGTTTTTTTAAATGCTTACAAAAAAAAAAAAAAAAAAAATTTGGGAATGACGTTGAGACATCATATTCTGTCTGGAGAGACATGACACCCAAGAGTATCATAGCCTCCGTACGCATATTTCACAGATTTTTTTTTCGTTTACGAACAATTCAAATTTATTTCCTTACAAAACAATCGACACATGTACCACTGCAGTTCATCCTAGCATCCAAAAAATTTCATGAAATCATTCACATACATAAAACATCATTAAAATACTTCATCATAATATAAGATATCGTATAGAATCTAAAACATTAAAACATATATGACAAGAAATCAAAAATTCAATCTTAGCTGAAAACATTAAAATAACGTAAGACATTTTTTTTTCATTAGAATTCAATTTTATTAATGTACCTATAAAAGAGACAAAATTTATTAATATTTTTCAAAAGAAAAAAGGAAAAACTTGGAAAAGAACAACTTTTAAATATAGTACGGTTTCCAAATTTCTCCTATTTTCTTTCAAATAATTCTTCCGAGCATTTTTGTAACACTTTTCACATTTTAACACTTACGTCCTAAAATTCGAACATTTCCCTTTATTTTGTTGAATTTGTTAAACCGCGGGTCACGATTAAATAAATTAAAAGCGCCTAGTAAATTCTTTTCTGCTTCGCGTACCTGTACAACTTAAACACCTTGAGCATTTTGTTTCAAAAAAATTTTTTTTCCATCGTTCACTTCGCTCCACTCGTAACTCAATTCGGTATATATTTGCCCCCTGTAACAATTTTTTTTGCTTGAAAAATTATTGGTTAGAAGTAGCCCCGATTTTCTTCTGTAGTTGACTAGTGCATTATGCACAAATATAACACGCGATCAGGCACAGATAAAAGCGATAAAAAGAAACCGGTTACACGAAATACCAACCCGAATCAGGCAACTTCTAGTGGGAGAGGTAGGATTTCCACAGGAACGCAGGACATTGAACAGATTACAGTAGTTACGGGTCGTGGTCGAACTTCGTTAGGTAATAGGTCGAGTAGCACAATTAGTCTAGGGACTACAAAGTCTGATACCAGTACTAAGGCAATAAGGACCTCCTCTGTTCCGAGATCGCTAGAATCTAGTGAGCTCTCTAACACATCCTTGCGAGACACGACACAAGAAGGTTTAAATACCAGCATAATAATGGCGGCACAAGACAATACTGGCCTTCCACCGCCTCAGCCAATTTCATCCTCACCGAATAGCGATGCCATGGACACTCTGATAGCGTACGTAAGGGATACCATGAGAAACACACAAGAAGAGTTTAGGAGAGAGATGGAAGACATTAGGAGAAACTTAGGTCAGTCATGTGAAAATCGAGGTACACAACAATCCCCTGGTATAAACTCCCAAGTTTCAAATGTTCATTCAAACGCCTCCTCGGCTTCCTTCTTCATAAAACTAAAAGACTGGAATGTCTCATTTAGTGGAGATGAAGATGTATCAGATTTTTTATTTAAAATTGACACACTCACTGAACGCAGTCAGTGCCCAGAAGATTACCTAATGGCAAATTTTCATATTTTCCTAAAAGGAAAAGCTGAAACCTGGTTCTGGACATACATAAAGCAGAATTCTAGGGCAACCTACCCGGTTTTAAAAAGGGCCATTATTAAACAATTCGGTACCCTAGAAAGCGATTTCGACATTTTAATGAAGATTTCCGCTAGGAAACAACACCTGAAGGAAAGCTATGATGACTTTCATTCAGCATTGGTTAAAATGAACCTGAAGTTAGAGAGACCCTTAGATGACGACTCCTTAATCAAAATAATAAGGAAAAATATCAGACCCGAACTTTTAAATATGACCTTCGTGTCTCGACCCAATGATTTGGATTCGTACCGTGATTTACTTAGGGAAGCGGAAAGATCACTAATTGCAAATAATGCGCTCAGGTACCCAACAAATCGACCTCGACAAGTTGATGAGATTACGATGGAACCAGCAGGTGAATCGACAAGTTGTGATGAGGTAGACGAAGAATTCGATCCACAAATAGAAACGTTAAGACTTAATAAGCAATACGTTAAGGGGGACTATTCCAAAATTAAATGTTGGAACTGTCTGAAAACAGGACATAGCTACATCTATTGTCCCGAAACCACTCGCTCACTCTTCTGTTTTAAATGTGGACAGAGAGGCACTACGACTCCGGAGTGCAACAATGTTCATCCGGGAAACAGACGTCGGAGCGAGCAAGCGATCGGGAGTGCTCGTTCCACGAGTTAGATCCCGAAATTTGCTTAGACCTTGAGAGTAAACCCTCACAGGGGGATTCACTCTCCGGTCCCCGTCCAAACCCTGACGTTCAATCACCTCGATTACACCGAGCAACAAACAATATTGACTTCCACAACCCTGAATTACAAGCACATCCTCGAATTTACCCAGCAACCAATAACATTGATTTTTGTAAACCTGACTTATAAACCCATTCTCGATTCTACTCGACCCCGAACAACATTGACTCTTGTAAACTATTCAACACAAAAGTTTCTCGGCAAATCATTAAATGTAGATCTCGTTATGCTCTTAGGAAAACTTTTAGAAAGACCCTGGAAACAACTTATTTGACAAACTCTGATGATGGTAGGCCCTATGCAAAAATCCAAATTTTTGACAGTGAACTAACTTGCCTCTTAGATTCTGGAGCAAACGTGACAGTCCTAGGGAAAGGAAGCTTAGAATTCGTAAAAAAAATACAACATCGACGTGAAACAAGTTAGGTCAAGTATTTCAACTGCAAACGGTTCCAAAAATCAAGTTTTAGGTTATTGTTCACTCCCTGTGAATTTTAAAGGAGTTATCAAATCGATAATATTTTATATAGTGCCGACTCTATCTCAAGAGGGATACCTTGGAGTCGATTTTTGGCGCGCTTACGCTATCGCCCCACAAATATTTCCCAAAATCGAGTGCATAGAGGCAAACAATAGCAAAACTGAGGCAATTTATCATGATTTAACTCCAGAACAAAAGCTTAGACTTGAAAACGTTATTCTGAACTTTCCATCATACGAAAAATTAGGGCTCGGTTGCACCCATCTGCTAGAACACGATATAAACACAGGTGACGCAACTCCTGTAAAGGCAAAACACTACCCATTGTCCCCTCCAAAGCAGGCTGAAGTATTTGAAGAACTCGATAGACTACTAGAATTAGGTGTAATAGAGGAATCGAACTCTCCCTGGTGTAGCCCCATTGTCACCGTACGTAAACCAGGCAAAATAAGAATATGTCTAGACTGTCGCAAACTTAACGAACTGACGAAAAAGGATTCATATCCGCTCCCGCATATTAACGGACTACTAAGCCGTCTTAAAGACACCCATTTTATTAGCGGGGTAGACTTAAAGGATGCGTACTTCCAAATTAAATTGTCAGAGAGTTCTAAAGAAAAGACTGCGTTTGCCGTGCCTGGTAGGGCACTTTATCAGTACCGAGTTATGCCATTTGGTGTTTGCAATGGTCCACAAACGATGAGTCGACTGATGGATAAAACCATTCCATCCAGGTTAAGGGACAACGTCTTCATATACCTAGACGACCTCCTTATATGTAGTCAGGATTTTGATAGCCACATGCGCATATTATTTGAAGTTTCACAGTGTTTAAAATCGGCCGGCCTCACAATAAATGTAGGCAAAAGCAAATTTTGCCAACGCGAGATCAAATATCTCGGATATAGAATTGGTGGTGGCACTCTCAAAGTCGACCCAGAGAAAGTGGCCTCGATGGTCCAATTTCCTATACCCAAAACACCTCGCCAAGTTCGACGTTTCATAGGCATGGCAAATTGGTATCGTGCGTTTATTAAGAACTTCTCAGATCTAGCAGGTCCACTTACCGACTGCCTACGTAAATCCGTAAAACCGTTTCGACTGAGTCCAGAAGCTATTAATTCCTTCAATAGTTTAAAATCTGCGCTATCATGTGCCCCCGTCTTGGCCCAACCAGATTTTTCTAAAGAGTTTACGATTCAGTGCGATGCGTCACGAATTGGCGTCGGCGGAGTTTTATTCCAATTAGACGACGACGGTAGGGAACACCCAATTGCGTTCGTGTCCCAGAAATTGAACAAGGCACAGCGTAATTATACTGTGACCGAATTAGAATGTTTGGCGGCTGTGATTTGTGTAAAGAGATTCAGACAATATGTGGAGGGACTCCCATTTAAAATCATCACAGACCATTTGAGCTTACGTTGGCTTATGAGCCAGAAAGATTTAAATGGCAGATTAGCTCGGTGGAGTCTAAAACTCCAAAATTTCGTTTTCACCATTGAACATCGTAAGGGTTCAATGAACGTAGTGCCAGACACCTTATCACGATTTGACGTGGACGAAATACGAGTTTGTGAATCAGCCCCTGAAATAGACCCGAAATCACCGGAATTTAATGACCCAGAATATAAAAGAATAAGGGAGGAAATATTTAGAAATAAGGACCGATTACCCGACTTAGATGTCATGGAAGACCATATTTACAAACGAGTGAAATTTCGAAACGGCGATGATAACGAAGAAAGTCTTTGGAGGTTGTGGTTACCCAAAACCTTAACTGCTGACGTTATAAAGTCTGCTCATAGTGAAGGCTGTCACGGCGGGTATAATAAGACACTGTACCGCATCCGACAAAAATATTTCTGGCCTCAGATGGCACGTGACGTCAAAATGTATGTCAAGAATTGCAACGAATGCAAAATAATAAAACCTTCAAATCAGACCCTACGTCCACCTATGGGAAACCAAATTATAACGACCCGACCTTTTCAGAGGTTATACTGCGATTTTTTGGTACCCTATCCTTGCACAAAATCAAAAAATTGTCAAATGTTTATAGTTATCGATCACCTCAGCAAATTTTTGTTTTTAAAACCTATGAAATCGGCTACGGCAAGTAATGTTATTGAATTTTTCCAGAAGGAGATCTTTTGTACCTACGCGGTACTGCAATATGTCCATAGCGACAATGCCGAACAATTCACGTCTAAGGAAATTAGGGAATTCTTTGAAGTTTACGGTATTACTCACATAACAACAGGATTTTATTCACCTCAGGCGAACGCATCCGAGAGAGCTAACAGGGAAATTATTTCCAAAATTCGTTATTTTGTCAAAGACGAGTCAGATCATACAAATTGGGACAGGGACATTCATAAGATACTGTCAATTGTACGTAGTGATTTTCATACAGCTACCCAATGTTCGCCCTACTTTGCCGTTTTTGGCCAAAATATGATCCTACATGGATCCTCGTACCAACTGTTGGAAAAATTAAATATCATGTCTGATGATACTGTGGTGGAACATTCCGATAAACTTCAACACATAAGGGAAAAGATAAGTCGAAACCTTAATATCGCCCATGAGAAAGCCTCACGAACATATAATATGAGATCCAAACCCGTGAATTTTATTGAAGGTCAAGAAGTATTTCGCCGGAATCACTCCCAAAGCGAGTTCAAAAAAGGAATAAATGCTAAATTTAACCCTAAATTTGTAAAATGCCGAATAAGGAAAAGGATAGGCAATGCCTTGTACGACATCGAAGACCTGCAGGGTAGGTATATTGGCAAATATCACGCCTCTGACATTCGTGCCTGAACGTTCAACGCTCAGTTCAGTTATTGCCCGGCTTCGTGGGGTGGGTCGTGCCACACGTATACACACATACTTGATTTGTTCTAATTCAGTAATGCCCGGCTTCGTGGGTCGTGCCACACGTATGTTTGTACATGTTTTTTTTTCTGATCGAGCCAAAATCCTGCCTGTTCAAACCAATTATCTTAGATGTCGATTTGAAGCAGGTTTGTTACGGATTTTTTTTGACAGTCACTGTTCATGTTAAACTTAGTGATTTCTGCCATACCCAATACATCGTACCATATTACGGTACCATCAGATTTCAATTCTTTTATGTCCATATATGTACATACATACTTGTACACCTTGCCTTCTTCCAGTTACGTATTTAAAACTGAGTAAACAAAAAGAACGTTCTAGAAAGAAAATGTAACGTGATTGTCGTGCGCACTCATATTTTGTTTCTTTCTCGTTCTTTCGCACCCACAAATATACACTCTCATAATTGCGTCGTGCACTTAACATGCATTGTGTAGAGATTTTTTTTTCATCAGCCTTGTTGATACACACACACATTCTTACGGTGGAATGCCAAAAATGCAAAGAATGTGGAAATCAGTTATTTTTTTTTGTTGTTATTGCGAATTGGCATTTTTGGTAAAGTTGTACAGGCATCAGCGAAAAGTAAAAAAAGACAGTTGCTAGAAAACAGTTGAAGTGTGAACTCGCCGGTCGGAAAATAAATTAATAAAAAGAAAAGGACTTAAACAATCAAAAATTTAAAAATGTTTTTTTTCAAAAAAAGAAAAAGGTGAGGTCGGTCTCCTAAAACCATAAAATTTTCCTTGGTCCTTGTAAAATAAAAAGGAAGTGTTAACAAAAAGAATTAAGTGTGCGTGAAATGCCTAGACAATCTGGAAAAGAAAATTAACTAAAATAAAAAGTTAATTTTAACATTTACATTACAGACAAAGCAACTCAAAGATT
Source organism: Bellardia bayeri (assembly GCA_950370525.1). Taxonomy (NCBI): domain Eukaryota; kingdom Metazoa; phylum Arthropoda; class Insecta; order Diptera; family Calliphoridae; genus Bellardia; species Bellardia bayeri. Next base: position 48,248,389 of record OX493265.1, on the reverse strand, counting down.
GACCCATTAAAATAAATAAAAACTATATTTTTTTTTGAAATTAAAAGATGAAGCTAAAAGAAACATAAAATAGGTAAAAATATTTTGCATAAAGTAAGAACGCCCGAACATAAACTAAGTGTTATTTTTATATAATTTAAATGTAAGCTAACAAAAAAAAAAACAATGGCTACTTTATTATTATAGTTACAAAATAAATCAAACAAGCAAAAGTTCTGTTAAAAACCTAAGAAAACATAAAGTAAAATCTGAAAACCCGAACAAACTCAAACAAATATTTTGTGAAAATGAAAAACCCTGAAAATATCCGACTCAAATAAAATTATAAAAGAAATACAAACTAAACAAAATAAATGATAAATAAATAATTATTCCTAAATAAATAAACTACAAAATGAATAGTTTTAAAAGAACTGAAATTAAAACCAAACTCTTGTATAATTATTAAATATAGTAATAATTTATATAAATAAACATTAAATAAAACCAACACTCTTTAACTTTAAACAACATTGTTGAAATATTTTAAAAGAACTAATTAATAAATACAAAAAGTAAACCTTTTTGTAAAGCAAATAATTATAATTAGTAACACAGGAAGTAATAAAAGAACAAAAAAGGCATAAGAAACAGTTTAAAGAATGAATTTAATTTAAACTAGTGAAAAAATGTTAAACTAAAGCAAAAGCCAAAGAATAATTAAAATTTTGCCAAGCGCAAATAACTTACCATTTATATACATACAATACATGGAAACCTACATCAATTAAATACAAGAACTAATAAAATTTTAAACATAATAAATTTAAAAATAAAAAAAAATTGGAGAAGTTTGCTAGTGCTGTTAACTACAACAACAAATATAATAATAATAACAACATGATCTACGACAAATGTGACGTCAACAACATGAGCTACAACAACGTGCGCAACAACAACAGGAGCTATAGCGACACGCACAACAACAACGTGGGCTACAACAACACTAACATCATCAACAGTAACAACACGTAAATTTAAAATTTAGAATAAGCTAACGTTAAGATAACTGTAAGTTAATTGTAATTTTGACTGTAAACTTTTTTTTTCTTCTCCTCATTACTATAATCTTTTTTATATACTTTTATATACTATATTAAATGAAAAATTTACTAGAGTAACCTAACTACATATAAATACAATAAACCAATGAAATTAAATAAACAAGTTGATAACAATGAAATTATGAAAAACAATTTTAAAATGATTTGCTAAATTTTTTTTTAATGGATGCTAGGAAGAAACAATGCAGTGGTAAGTAAGGCCTAACGTAAAGATTGTTTTGTATACGGGACAGATTAAATTCAGGGTACTTCACCAGTCATAGGTTGGGGATGGGACCAGTGTACCCCTATATGGCAACCATCTGGCCATATTAATATAATCATTCCTTTCTTTTCCTTAGGTGCTTTTTGAGATTCCTTTTCGATATTTTAAACATACTTCCTGGGGTGTGAAGTATGTTATATGCTTACGTGCCAAACCCTGGTTGAGATAAATTTTGCTTAATGAACTAGCGGGCCAGCTTTTATACCCCCTTAACCGGTCATTTGGATCGTTATTTAAATTTTCTTTGAAAGTATTTAACGGCGCGTAACATATATGGCGCCCAACGAAAAGCAAAATTAACCAACGTAGAAGGCAACGTGGTCGCCGTAACATATATGGCGCCCAACGAAAAGCAAAATTAACCAACGTAGAAGGCAACGTAGTCGCCGTAACACATATGGCGCCCAACGGAAAGCCACCCGTAGGGTGACGATAATTCCTTTTATATAAACCTAGGAAAGCACTTTAAGGAAAACGAAATGATTATATTTTCTTTTACAAATTCGTAATTTAATTTTTTTTAAGCATTTAACTAGCTATCGGTTGCATAAGACTTGAAGTCTGGAATCTTCTAAACCGGATTCAACTGCTATGAAAACCATGATAAGCACTGAAAATTTTGTTGATGATTTTTTTTCCCACCTAAATTTTGTTCCTGATCATAAGGATTATTGCAAGACTGGTACTGATTCCCAGTAGAGGTCAGTATTACTGCGGCAATAATGCTGTGCTCATGGGACTTAATGTTGCACCAACCTTAATTGTCTAAGTCCATGCCTGACTATCTCCTTTAAAAATGGTAGGCATGTTGCTAGATAATCAAGGTTTGGAATCATATAGTAACAAACATAGTTTTTTTAAATGCTTACAAAAACAAAAAAAAAAAAAAAATTTTGGGAATGACGTTGGGACATCATATTCTGTCACAGAGACAGATTTGATTAGCCAACGGAGTATGGTGAGACATGACACCCAAGAGTATCATAGCCTCCGTACGCATATTTCACAGATTTTTTTTTCGTTTACGAACAATTTAAATTTATTTCCTTACAAAACAATCGACACATGTACCACTGCAGTTCATCCTAGCATCCAAAAAATTTCATGAAATCATTCACATACATAAAACATCATTAAAATACTTCATCATAATATAAGATATCGTATAGAATCTAAAACATTAAAACATATATGACAAGAAATCAAAAATTCAATCTTAGCTGAAAACATTAAAATAACGTAAGACATTTTTTTTTCATTAGAATTCAATTTTATTAATGTACCTATAAAAGAGACAAAATTTATTAATATTTTTCAAAAGAAAAAAGGAAAAACTTGGAAAAGAACAACTTTTAAATATAGTACGGTTTCCAAATTTCTCCTATTTTCTTTCAAATAATTCTTCCGAGCATTTTTGTAACACTTTTCACATTTTAACACTTACGTCCTAAAATTCGAACATTTCCCTTTATTTTGTTGAATTTGTTAAACCGCGGGTCACGATTAAATAAATTAAAAGCGCCTAGTAAATTCTTTTCTGCTTCGCGTACCTGTACAACTTAAACACCTTGAGCATTTTGTTTCAAAAAAATTTTTTTTCCATCGTTCACTTCGCTCCACTCGTAACTCAATTCGGTATATATTTGCCCCCTGTAACAATTTTTTTTGCTTGAAAAATTATTGGTTAGAAGTAGCCCCGATTTTCTTCTGTAGTTGACTAGTGCATTATGCACAAATATAACACGCGATCAGGCACAGATAAAAGCGATAAAAAGAAACCGGTTACACGAAATACCAACCCGAATCAGGCAACTTCTAGTGGGAGAGGTAGGATTTCCACAGGAACGCAGGACATTGAACAGATTACAGTAGTTACGGGTCGTGGTCGAACTTCGTTAGGTAATAGGTCGAGTAGCACAATTAGTCTAGGGACTACAAAGTCTGATACCAGTACTAAGGCAATAAGGACCTCCTCTGTTCCGAGATCGCTAGAATCTAGTGAGCTCTCTAACACATCCTTGCGAGACACGACACAAGAAGGTTTAAATACCAGCATAATAATGGCGGCACAAGACAATACTGGCCTTCCACCGCCTCAGCCAATTTCATCCTCACCGAATAGCGATGCCATGGACACTCTGATAGCGTACGTAAGGGATACCATGAGAAACACACAAGAAGAGTTTAGGAGAGAGATGGAAGACATTAGGAGAAACTTAGGTCAGTCATGTGAAAATCGAGGTACACAACAATCCCCTGGTATAAACTCCCAAGCTTCAAATGTTCATTCAAACGCCTCCTCGGCTTCCTTCTTCATAAAACTAAAAGACTGGAATGTCTCATTTAGTGGAGATGAAGATGTATCAGATTTTTTATTTAAAATTGACACACTCACTGAACGCAGTCAGTGCCCAGAAGATTACCTAATGGCAAATTTTCATATTTTCCTAAAAGGAAAAGCTGAAACCTGGTTCTGGACATACATAAAGCAGAATTCTAGGGCAACCTACCCGGTTTTAAAAAGGGCCATTATTAAACAATTCGGTACCCTAGAAAGCGATTTCGACATTTTAATGAAGATTTCCGCTAGGAAACAACACCTGAAGGAAAGCTATGATGACTTTCATTCAGCATTGGTTAAAATGAACCTGAAGTTAGAGAGACCCTTAGATGACGACTCCTTAATCAAAATAATAAGGAAAAATATCAGACCCGAACTTTTAAATATGACCTTCGTGTCTCGACCCAATGATTTGGATTCGTACCGTGATTTACTTAGGGAAGCGGAAAGATCACTAATTGCAAATAATGCGCTCAGGTACCCAACAAATCGACCTCGACAAGTTGATGAGATTACGATGGAACCAGCAGGTGAATCGACAAGTTGTGATGAGGTAGACGAAGAATTCGATCCACAAATAGAAACGTTAAGACTTAATAAGCAATACGTTAAGGGGGACTATTCCAAAATTAAATGTTGGAACTGTCTGAAAACAGGACATAGCTACATCTATTGTCCCGAAACCACTCGCTCACTCTTCTGTTTTAAATGTGGACAGAGAGGCACTACGACTCCGGAGTGCAACAATGTTCATCCGGGAAACAGACGTCGGAGCGAGCAAGCGATCGGGAGTGCTCGTTCCACGAGTTAGATCCCGAAATTTGCTTAGACCTTGAGAGTAAACCCTCACAGGGGGATTCACTCTCCGGTCCCCGTCCAAACCCTGACGTTCAATCACCTCGATTACACCGAGCAACAAACAATATTGACTTCCACAACCCTGAATTACAAGCACATCCTCGAATTTACCCAGCAACCAATAACATTGATTTTTGTAAACCTGACTTATAAACCCATTCTCGATTCTACTCGACCCCGAACAACATTGACTCTTGTAAACTATTCAACACAAAAGTTTCTCGGCAAATCATTAAATGTAGATCTCGTTATGCTCTTAGGAAAACTTTTAGAAAGACCCTGGAAACAACTTATTTGACAAACTCTGATGATGGTAGGCCCTATGCAAAAATCCAAATTTTTGACAGTGAACTAACTTGTCTCTTAGATTCTGGAGCAAACGTGACAGTCCTAGGGAAAGGAAGCTTAGAATTCGTAAAAAAAATACAACATCGACGTGAAACAAGTTAGGTCAAGTATTTCAACTGCAAACGGTTCCAAAAATCAAGTTTTAGGTTATTGTTCACTCCCTGTGAATTTTAAAGGAGTTATCAAATCGATAATATTTTATATAGTGCCGACTCTATCTCAAGAGGGATACCTTGGAGTCGATTTTTGGCGCGCTTACGCTATCGCCCCACAAATATTTCCCAAAATCGAGTGCATAGAGGCAAACAATAGCAAAACTGAGGCAATTTATCATGATTTAACTCTAGAACAAAAGCTTAGACTTGAAAACGTTATTCTGAACTTTCCATCATACGAAAAATTAGGGCTCGGTTGCACCCATCTGCTAGAACACGATATAAACACAGGTGACGCAACTCCTGTAAAGGCAAAACACTACCCATTGTCCCCTCCAAAGCAGGCTGAAGTATTTGAAGAACTCGATAGACTACTAGAATTAGGTGTAATAGAGGAATCGAACTCTCCCTGGTGTAGCCCCATTGTCACCGTACGTAAACCAGGCAAAATAAGAATATGTCTAGACTGTCGCAAACTTAACGAACTGACGAAAAAGGATTCATATCCGCTCCCGCATATTAACGGACTACTAAGCCGTCTTAAAGACACCCATTTTATTAGCGGGGTAGACTTAAAGGATGCGTACTTCCAAATTAAATTGTCAGAGAGTTCTAAAGAAAAGACTGCGTTTGCCGTGCCTGGTAGGGCACTTTATCAGTACCGAGTTATGCCATTTGGTGTTTGCAATGGTCCACAAACGATGAGTCGACTGATGGATAAAACCATTCCATCTAGGTTAAGGGACAACGTCTTCATATACCTAGACGACCTCCTTATATGTAGTCAGGATTTTGATAGCCACATGCGCATATTATTTGAAGTTTCACAGTGTTTAAAATCGGCCGGCCTCACAATAAATGTAGGCAAAAGCAAATTTTGCCAACGCGAGATCAAATATCTCGGATATAGAATTGGTGGTGGCACTCTCAAAGTCGACCCAGAGAAAGTGGCCTCGATGGTCCAATTTCCTATACCCAAAACACCTCGCCAAGTTCGACGTTTCATAGGCATGGCAAATTGGTATCGTGCGTTTATTAAGAACTTCTCAGATCTAGCAGGTCCACTTACCGACTGCCTACGTAAATCCGTAAAACCGTTTCGACTGAGTCCAGAAGCTATTAATTCCTTCAATAGTTTAAAATCTGCGCTATCATGTGCCCCCGTCTTGGCCCAACCAGATTTTTCTAAAGAGTTTACGATTCAGTGCGATGCGTCACGAATTGGCGTCGGCGGAGTTTTATTCCAATTAGACGACGACGGTAGGGAACACCCAATTGCGTTCGTGTCCCAGAAATTGAACAAGGCACAGCGTAATTATACTGTGACCGAATTAGAATGTTTGGCGGCTGTGATTTGTGTAAAGAGATTCAGACAATATGTGGAGGGACTCCCATTTAAAATCATCACAGACCATTCGAGGTTACGTTGGCTTATGAGCCAGAAAGATTTAAATGGCAGATTAGCTCGGTGGAGTCTAAAACTCCAAAATTTCGTTTTCACCATTGAACATCGTAAGGGTTCAATGAACGTAGTGCCAGACACCTTATCACGATTTGACGTGGACGAAATACGAGTTTGTGAATCAGCCCCTGAAATAGACCCGAAATCACCGGAATTTAATGACCCAGAATATAAAAGAATAAGGGAGGAAATATTTAGAAATAAGGACCGATTACCCGACTTAGATGTCATGGAAGACCATATTTACAAACGAGTGAAATTTCGAAACGGCGATGATAACGAAGAAAGTCTTTGGAGGTTGTGGTTACCCAAAACCTTAACTGCTGGCGTTATAAAGTCTGCTCATAGTGAAGGCTGTCACGGCGGGTATAATAAGACACTGTACCGCATCCGACAAAAATATTTCTGGCCTCAGATGGCACGTGACGTCAAAATGTATGTCAAGAATTGCAACGAATGCAAAATAATAAAACCTTCAAATCAGACCCTACGTCCACCTATGGGAAACCAAATTATAACGACCCGACCTTTTCAGAGGTTATACTGCGATTTTTTGGGACCCTATCCTTGCACAAAATCAAAAAATTGTCAAATGTTTATAGTTATCGATCACCTCAGCAAATTTTTGTTTTTAAAACCTATGAAATCGGCTACGGCAAGTAATGTTATTGAATTTTTCCAGAAGGAGATCTTTTGTACCTACGGGGTACCGCAATATGTCCATAGCGACAATGCCGGGAATTCAATTCCGGCTGCTGTCAACATTGACATCATTGTGTGTCGTGATGGCCGTAAATCCATTTCCAAGATGTTGGCAAAAATTGTTTCTAATTGGTTTTGATTTAGGTGCAACTGTTTTTTCTTATATTTCCACTTTCAGTTGTACCCCACACCTAAATTGTAAACTTGTTTCTCCCACGTTTCTTCTAATAATGCGGAAAAGCCATTTTACATTAAGTGAGCTGCAACCAATCTTACACATGAAGATGGTTGCAGTTTGGGGTGTTGCCAGATCGCATAACTTTCCAGTGCCAGCTCTGATCATTACACAATAAAATTGGGTTTTGAAATTTTACTACTTAAAAAAGTTTTTTTTTTCTAAAAAAAAGTTTTTTTTTAGAATAAAAAGCTAATCCCGAAATCTGACATTTTAATAAAAAATATATATGAAAGAAAATTTTGTTGATTTTATAGAAGCTATTACGTAAGTACAACAAAAAGTAAATAAAAACATTAAATAAGTATAATAAATCTTAATTAATAAAACACTTACAAACTTTAATCAAACAAAACAATGAAAATATAAACAGCTGTTTTAGTAATCCATTTATATTTCAGTGGTGTCACTTAAGGCTTTTATTTTTTCAAAGTAGCATTTTATTTATGAAACATGAAGAACATATGTATGTACATGATTCCAGACATGCCAATAAACTTCACTCATTTTTATTAATATGAAATATAATATTATATTATTGATACATTTAACAACTCTTGATGCATAAATGATCATAACTAGGGCAAAGAATCTCATGCACTAAAAAATCTCAAATATGCGCTTAAAACATGCACTTAAAATTAGAAAATATGCACTAAAAACACTGCAAATATTAATACATACATATGTATGTATATATAAAACTAGTATAAAGAAAAACAAAACCATAAATTCGAAAAAAAATAAGTTAAATTAAAACTAAATAAAATTATAGCAATTAAGTATATCAGCCCAATCATGAATAAAAATTCCGAAGGAGTTGTTTCCCTTTTTATTTTTTTAACATTGAATTTGAATAAGCAAAATGGGAAAAGGGAAAAAACTCCCACGGAATTTTTATTCATAATTGGGCTGTATATAATGGAGATAAATTTTAATTTATTGCATTATTGGCGTAAACAAAAAAGTTCTTTTTAAGGTTTTCAAACACAAAGCTTTCCCGATTAGGTCTTTAAAAGTTCTTGTACATAGAGCGCTCACCATCAACAGTTGTTACAGGAGTATATTTAAAAGCACACTTTTTTATCGTATAATTCGTTTAAGAAGAATTTTCATCAAATTCTAAAATTCCTGCAAGTTTTCTTATTTCAAGGAAACCTTTATTCTTTAAAAGAACATTGTTTAATTTTTCAATAATTTTTTGGTCAATTGACCCTTTTACATAATATATTTTCTTCACAGAATTATTTATTAAATCGACTGTATCTTTCAAAGAATTTCGTCCTTCTAATTTTTTTATTACTTCGCATAAAAACCCATAATTGCTATGTACAAAAATCAGTTGAGATTTTAGAGAAAGCAAGTCTAACAGTTCTTTTACGTTTTTAATCGATATCGAATCGGAATCGTCAAGCTCCTTCACTATGTACTTCGCTAAATGTTTCGATGTTCTGGGCATAATATTTTACAGCATTGAGTCACGTTCCCCATCTTGTTATAATTGTCTCTGGAGGAAGTGTGTCATGAAAACACATGTAATTAGCTGAGCTTATGAACAACAACTGACTCTTTATTAGATATAGCATAGTACATAAATATATCGATAACATATTCATGGTTAGATATGACATCTTTGCCCTCTTCATATTGAAACAAGGGTATATGGTAATCAATTGGATATACTAAATGTTTATATAAAATACAAGGTACAATGAATATACGTATAAAAGGTTAATATAAAATTCAATGTATGAAATTCTACTCAAAACCAGTCACTCCTCCAACTCATAGTCCAGTAGACGTCTGGGAAGATTACGGTTGCGTGTAGGCCTATTTCCCGGCTGGGTTTCGCCTGCTGTTGATTCTGGGCACTAGCCTCTAGGGGCATCTTCTATGTTCACAGATGAGTTGGGTGAATTTGTAGGTGTTTCAAAACGTTCTTCGTTGGCAGTGGGGGTTTCGATCACGATATTTGAAGGTTCATAATTCCCGTTTGCTAAGTTGTGCTGTTTGTCTGGATTTGATCTTCAGTCTGAACTACTTCAGCTTGTCCGACCTTGCGTATCTGGTCGACGTGTCGACGCCACACTCTTCCGTCCTCCAACTTGACCGTGTAGTGTAAATCGCCGTCTTTATCTAGCACGGTTCCAAACTTCCATTTGTCTTTACCCATGTATTGACGTACCGACACTTTATCTCCCACCTCAAATTATTTTGCAGTTCTCTGACGTTGTGGATCGCGGATTGTGTTGCTTGGCAGTATAAGGTCAAGTCTGGACTGGATTTGTCTATTGAACATAACCATGGCTGGTGATTTACCAGTGGCTGGGTGGATCAAGCGGCGGTATGAAACCAATATTTGATCCAGATTTTTTTGTAAATCCTTAGGGTTGCAATTCATTATCTTGAGTTTATTCTTAAATGTTTGTATAAAGCGTTCGGCCTGTCCGTTTGTAGCCGGGTGATAGGATGCACCGAGTTTGCGTATTATGCCATTTCTATTCAAAAATTTACCGAATTCCACCGACTTGAATTACGTACCGTGATCGCTCACCAAAACGTTGGGTATACCAAAAGTAGCAAAAATGTTCCTAGTGGTCCCGGTTGTGATATCGGATACGATCCGAACTTCAGGCCATTTGCTGTGTGCATCAACTAGAACGAAATAATATTTACCAAGGAAAGGCCCAGCGTAGTCCACGTGAACCCTTTCAAATACATTTTTTGGAGGTAACCAACAATGCACCGGTTCAGACGCGGGATTAGGCCTGGAGCTTTGACAAGCACGACAATTTGAAACTAATTGTTCGATGTCTTGATCTAAACTTTTCCATCAACAATAAGCTCGGGCTAACGCCTTCATTTTCGTCATTCCGAAATGACCCGTATGTAGCTCCTGGAGTACTTTAGTTCTTAACGTTGGTGGCACATATACTCTTATTCCCCTCAGAAGGCAACCTTGTAATGCAAATTCGTTTTGGTCTATGCCGAAACGACAGTTTGAATCACATTTTTTACCATACTTAAGACACTCAATTAAGTTTTTGATTTCCTTATCCTGTTTGGTTGCTGCTTTGAGTTCCTTTGCGGTTACCGGTAAGTTTTCAATTGCATCCACCTCTATCTGATCGACTTCTCCCACTTTTATGTTGTTCGAGTTGTTGTTTGTGTTGATTGGTATAGGTAAACGGGAAAGTGCATCCGCATTACTGTTTTCCTTAGAGGTGCGGAAATGGATTTTATAATTAAATGATTCCAAGTATACTGCATAGTGCTGCATTCTCGTTGCCGACAATACTGGCAACCCTTTGTTTTCTAAAAATATTTGAGAAATAGCTTTATTGTCAGTAATAAGAGTAAATTTCCTGCCATAAATATATTGGTAAAATTTCTGAACGCTGAATATAATGGCATAGGCCTCTTTGTCCACTTGACTATAACGTTGTTGAGTTTTGTTTAACGTCCGTGACGCAAACTGTATTGGTCGTTCCTCGCCATTACCATATTCGTGGCCGAGTACTGCACCTACGCCCGTTGGGCTTGCATCAACTGCCAGCGTCACCGGAATTTTCGGGTCATAGTGCACGAGTATATTATCTGATTGAATTAGTTTTTTCACTTCGTTAAATGCAGCTTCACATTTACTATCAAAATCAAATTTCACGTCATTGTGTAACAGCCTGTTAAGTGGATAAACTATCGAACTTAAATTCGGAATAAATCGACCATAATAGTTTATCAACCCCAGAAAGGAGCGAATCTCGTCCTTGTCGGTCGGCCGTTTCATGTTCTCTATAGCCTTTACTTTAGACGGCATTTTCCGTATACCATTTTCATTTGTAAGATACCCGCAGTATTCAATGCTGTCACGTAAAAATTGTGATTTTTCCATATTCACTCGCATGTTGTGTGCCTCCAGGTTGCGTAAGATTTCATCAAGGCGTTGGAGGTGTAACGTGTCATTACTAGCCGTAACTTTTATATCGTCCAAGAAAACTTTTACGCCCGGTATGTCGGCCAACAACTGCTCCATAAAACGTTGCCAAATAGATGGTGCACATGATATTCCATAAATTAATCTCGTCGGTTTGTACAACCCTTTGTGTGTGTTTACCGTTAACAGATGTTGGTCTTCCGGGTGTACCTCCAATTGCAAATACGGTTTAGTCAGGTCAATTTTTGAAAATTTCTTGCCTCCGGCTATTGTGCTAAACAGTTCATCTATTGTAGGGAGAGGATGTTCATCCACAAGCAATTCAGGATTAATTGTTACTTTATACTACGATGGGTGTAGCCCACTCACTTGTGTCTACTTTCACCAGGAGTCCTTGTTCCACCTGGCTTTCCAATTCATCCTCAACCGCCTGTAGGAGTGGAAACGGGACTGGCCTGGCCCTTAGGAATCATTTAGCCGCATTGTGCTTCAAATGTAGACGAGCCTTATATCCAGTAATTTGACCTGAAGTAGCTGAAAATAAAGTAGGATACTTTTCTAAAACATTTTTCAACTGACCTTCTTGTTGAATAGATTCATGTATCTGATTCACTACTAGAGATGAGTTAAATTTGTTTTTCAACATCAAAGTCCAGTCCAACTGGACCGTACGCAACCATTCCCTGCCTAGTAGGTGTTTACGATGCGCATTCACGATGTACGGTTGATTTGGTTTTCACATTGACCCATATATAACCAATGCAATCAATTGGGGTTTTGCAGTAGCTGTAAAGCTCCAAGTCAAGGTGGTGTACGTTGACGTTCTTACCGAAATACTTCCTAGCATCTGCCACGCACATTATTGTTACTGGTGCCCCAGTGTCAATTTCAAATTCTATTCTCTTGCTGTTCACATTAAAATTTATCACGTAACCCTTGCTGCTTGTTATCCTCAATCTGCAATAGATCACTTTCATCGGTAGAACTTTCATCTGTGTCATCCTCTTTATCATCGATACGGCCCAACATATTTTTGGCCTTAAAACACACTCTTCGTAAATGGCCTTTCTTTTTGCAATAATTGCAAACCGTATCGATATGTTTATATTTTTTTGACATGTGGTCAGCGTTGCCACATCTGAAATATTTTGCATTGCTAACAGTCGATGACTGTGATGAATTTGTCATCTTCTTTTTCATTTTCCTTTCATGCACTTTATCGATAGTTTCTGCATTATCTTTATTAATTTCCTCAAACCCTTTTTCCGCGCTCTCATATGCACTTGTAATATTGGCGGCTTCATCCAATGTCAACTTTTCCTTCTTTAGCAACCGACTTTGAATTTTTTGGTTGGCCAAACCATATACAAATTGATTTCACAATGCCTTATCCTGATAATCACCAAAATTGCATCCCACAGCCAGATGACGCAATACGACAAGGAACTCTGCCCCCGATTCCCCTGCCTTTTGTTTTCGCGAATGAAATCTAAAATTCAGTAAAATTTCATTGGGTGCAGGGTTGTAATGCTTTTCCAAAATATCGGTGATTCCCTTATAGGAAAGTTGTTCCGGTGTTTGAGGCAGTGCCTTGTCACAAAGTCTATCGTACGCAACTGTGCCCATATAGTGTAGTAAGTACTGAGTCTTCTTCGTCTGCTCGACATCGAATATTACCAGGGCTGTTTCAAACCATTTCACCCACCGGCACCATTTCATCGACTTCTCATCAAACGCATCCATCTGAAAATTTTTAGCGGCCATGACCGGAATATTTTCCTCTACAATAGCGTTGGATTCGTCTGCAGATTTTTCTGTCATAAAAAATATTGAATTTTCTTTTTTCTTTCAATTTTTTATTTCTCGCCGCCAGAAATGACATGAAAACACATGTAATTAGCTGAACTTATGAACAACAACTGACTCTTTATTAGATATAGCATAGTACATAAATATATCGATAACATATTCATGGTTAGATATGACAAAGTGGAATACCAGGACATTTTTCATTAAAAATCTGTACACGCGAAGGCGCTTTTAGGTTGTGTAAATTTTAAAATTGACAGTTCACAGGGTGGTTCATAAGAATATTTTATAACAAATTATGTGTCAACTTTTACCAGAAGATGTCGCACTAAGTATCAGGGGCGTTTTTCTCTTTCAAATGGATGCTAACCAAAATAGCAAAAAACATGCATTTATTATAAAATGTGCTAAAATATGCGCAAAAACGGGTATTTTTAGCAAAATATGCAAAAACGATTGAATGCCATTTTAAAGAAAATTTCACGATTCGCGAAGATAATTTAACCGTTTCCGTTTTAGGATGCCCAGTAAAAACATGCATGCCCAGTAAAAACATGCATTTGCATGAGATTCCTTGCCCTAATCATAACATTTTGTATTTTGCTTTTTAGTTTATTTAATTTGCTTTACACGTTTTGCTATATGGTCAACAGTGTTTTTGTTTTGTCGCCAACAAAAATAGAAATTAGTTTAATTTGGCAGTGACGAAAAAATCAGCATGGACAACAACCTGCAGTCGTCACTCTCATATAAACGTGTGTATTTTATTTTTGACATTTTGTAATAGGAGCCTGCTGTCTCGAATGTTTTTAATGCTATAAAGAAAAAAACAGTTCTCAAAGGAAGAGACAAACATAAAACTTAATTATCTTCCGTTTCGTGACACGTCTGTATACTCTGTGTTATTTATGGCGATCACGAAACTTAAGGTATGGGCACAAATGGCAAATAATTACTCAAAAAAGCATAATCATATGTTTTAGCACAAATTTGTTTGACGTTGTTTATTCTTACAGGAGTTTTGCAAGCCCAAACAGCATCAAATAAAACTAAATGTTTGTGTCTTGTCGTAATTAAAGGAAATTTTGTTTAATAAATAAACGAGTTCATATACTTTATTTAATGGTTACGTCTATTTCGGCAAATATTTGCCAAGTGTGACGGTATCTTTAGTTTTGCTTTAGTGGAATTCCATAGGGTTTGAATCGCCCTGTTGTTTAGTTTTCTACGTTACTGTCCAAAATTACGATTCTGTAAATCAGCTTTCGAACAATTGGCTTTTGATACATAAAAGTCGAAATCGAATCACGGAGTTCTAGTTATCTTAAATGAAATCCTTATTGTTTAAAATTGTAAATCGACAAATAAGTCAAAGTTTTTTTAAGAGAAGAAAGTAGGTACATTTAAATATCTAAAATTGCTTAATGTTTAGAGTTTATGAATTCAACAATTATATTCAAGTGATTTTGGAAAATGCAATCCCGTATTGATAGGAAATGTTTCAAAGGAGCGAGTTGTTCCAAGCGACATAAATGTTCCAGATTATTACCACCGACATATGAGCCCCGGCAGCACCCTCGGAGAACCGGAAATAAAAGACAATTCACAAGTTAAACGGATGCGAGAAAGTTGTAAATTGGCAGCCAATGTACTTAAATTATGTCAGGATATAATAAAGGTAATATGTAAATTGTACATACTGTACACAGTGTAAACTATCAATTAGTTTGTATTTCTTTATACATATGTACAAGGTGGCGCAAAAGTAAACTTCCAATCAGGCGATCTTGCTGGCCAGTGCAAATCGCATATCGGTTGTGGCACGTGCAGTGTGTGCCGTCGCACCGTCCTATTGGAACCACATGTTTTCCAATCCCAATTCATCAAGTTGCGCAAAATTTATAGCATTTTCCGATAGGAGGATTACTTTTGCACCACCTGTTATTATGTCTTTATGTATGTACGTGTTTTTGCAAAACAGAATTTTATGTACCTATAAGAAATTAAGAAAAAGTTTTGTTTTTGTGATTTTTTTTTTAAATAGTTTTGAATTTAGAATGCCATCGCAAATTAGCTGACCGAACTGAATACAAAACATTAAAAATCAGTTTTCGCGGAATTGGATCATAGTAATTTCTTATTAAGAGGTAATGTTAATTATTTTTGGGAAATATTTAATACGTGTTATTTAATGTTTTAAGTTATTGACCAATTTTCAGGTTCGAATCTAGTCAAAGAACATAACACAAAATTAAGTCAAAATAAAAATATTCCAGTTTAAAATTTATACTTTTAGGAAACGATTTAATCAACTTCACAATTTGGTGATGAAATTTAAAATTAAGTAGTTGTTTACAACATGTATATTGTATGCATTTACATGTACATATGTATATGCTGTAATTTCATGAGTGCTCATCTTTTGTGGGTTATACCAACCAGAATTGAAAACATTGTTGATGAATCGAGCTGTTGATCTGCGGAAGTCATATGTTGGTTTCATAAATTTTCCGGGAAATTTCCGACAATATGCCATTCTTCTGGACAATCCAGCCAAAATTTTATTTCGTTTTCCAGTGATCCATGCAGCAATCCGTGATGCGTGTGTGTGATATCTACTAATTGGTTTGTTGGTCAGCCAAATTGCGAAAAAAAATTAATATAGGTACTCTGTTCTGTTATTATTTTCATTAATTTCTTATACTTGATATTTTGATATGGTATGAGCAATTTGGTACATGATAATGTTTAATTACCTATCCAGAAATATAAATCACAGCAATAGAATCATAAATAATTCTTACCTAAAGGGCCCGATTATCGTTCACAACACTAAAATGTTGAGTTGTCTCGACTATAACACAACATGCATTTTTCATACGATTAAGCTGATAAGTGTTGTGAATCGTAATCGCAGTTTACAACATACAATATCAAAATACTTATGGGTCGATTACGGATGGCAACCGAACCACAGTGGAGTTGACAGTTGCAAAAAACATATTACAGATGGCAACTGTAAGCTGTTCAGTTGCCGAACATGGCAACCGAGAATTTGTGGTTGCTTTGATTTTTATTTTAAGTGGTAAATTTTAAATGTTAGTTATTTTGTTGTTAAACTATTTATATTTTTAACATATAAATGTTTGTTTTCTACTCAGTAATTCGAAAAATAGAATAAACACGAAAGTTGCCTTACATAATAACAACTTGCATGTCAGTTGCGTTGCCTATTGGCAACCCAACTCCAGTTGTGAACGGTAATGGGGACCAAAGTATACGTTTTAAATAATAACAAATCTATATAGGTATGTATGTATATATATGAAATATTTTTATCCTTTTCAGGTTGGTGTTACTACCGATGATATCGACAGGTTTGTCCATGAAAAAATTATTTCAGCAAAGGCATACCCGTCACCTCTTCGTTATGCCGGGTTTCCAAAATCGATATGCACCTCTGTCAATAATGTTGCATGTCATGGCATTCCTGATGATAGGCCCTTGCAAGACGGCGACATTATTAATGTTGATATAACTGTCTTCTTGAATGGCTGCCACGGAGACTGCTCAAAGACTTTTATAGTGGGTGATGTAGATGAGCGAGGTCTATACTTGGTTAAGAAGACTGAGGAATGTCTTCTAGGCTGTATTAATTTATGTAAACCTAATGTGGAATTCAATAACATTGGAAACTATGTACACAAATTTTGTAAACAATCTGGTCTAAACACAATTCCCGCATTTATTGGTCATGGCATTGGCAGTTACTTTCATGGTCCTCCAGAAATATTACATTACAGTACGTCATCTTTGCTAATTATAATTACAATATTTTAGATGTATGTACTTTTTTTTAGAAAATACATTGCCGGGAAAGATGCTCTCTGGTATGACATTCACCATAGAACCTATATTATCATTGGGTGGACCTGATATTGAAATTCAAGAAGATGGTTGGACAGCAATAAGTGTCGATGGAGCAAGAAGTGCGCAATTTGAACATACTATACTTATCACGGAATCTAGCCATGAAGTGTTAACACTGTCCGATTAAAAGTTTAACATAGTAAAAGTTGTGAAAAAATGTAATTTGTTATTGTTTGAATACACAAAATTAATTAGAATTTTGTTTCGTTCTTTTTAACTACAAATAGCCTGGGCCGTGGCTTTTTGAACTGGTTTTTGGATGGGTAGAAACAATTTAAATTCTGGCGGTAATTCATCTTCAGAATAAAGACGATCTGAGAAATAAACTCGCCGAATGCGACAATTTGCATGTATTTGTACTCTTAATGTTTCGACATAATTGGTTCCGTACGCTCTCCTCGTAAAATCAGATAGGTTAAATTGAATTTGATTCCACCCTTCATCTAAACGCATTGGCATTGTGCAAATAAATGGTTTAACCCGTGTCGTCGACTGATAGTTGCTTGCCCTAAAGCGTCTCCTGACGTTTTTATCATCAAGTACCTACAATAGAAGTTTATGTATGAGAAAATATACGTTCAGATAAATAAAAGACTGCATATGTATGTGGATTACCTACCTGAACTTCAAATGTGAAATATTTTTTCATATTTTTTATAATCATTACCAAAAATGGCAATTTTATGCCCAAAGTTTTTTTTGGGTCTGCCGGGCAAGTTATAAATGTCGTACTCACATTAGTACCAACTATTTCGAGAACTAAGCTTTGTATATCATTGTCCGTGATACGCTTAATGTGGCCATTTCTTACTTTTTTGTCCCATATCTGCAGAGGTTTACTTCCAATGCTGTATAATATTGATAAAAATCCAGATTGAAAAGTATTCTTAAACATAATATTTAGTCTAACAAAATAATTTTAATAAATGAATATCCAAATTGCTTTCTTCGTTTACTTCTGAAAAATTGAAAACAATTTTATAGAAAAAAATTATGCGGTTTTATTTATGTCAATAAATACAAAAACAATGAACGTAACCATATCTACACCAGAGTTTATTTATAAAATAAAAATAGGGTTCTGTAAATTTAAATATGTATGTAGTTACCACACGTCTTGATAAGCCATTGTTTTGTGTGCACAAGAACAAAACGTAATTACAACCCGCCATGATATGCCATCAATTTGTTTACCCTGCCAGCAATTTCTGCAATTTGTCTGCACATGTCTTGTGCAAACAAATTTTGTACAAGTTTTGTTCAAACAATATTGTCACAACATTTGTACGCACATAGTATATGTTGCCATCAAATATAATTTTCTTACAAAACGACAGCCATTTTAGATAAGTATGAATATGAACATCAACACGTTTACCCCACACAGAAGAACATGGACTAATTTTTATATAATAAAACGATGGCTTGACAAGATCTATAGTAGAATCGACTATTATATTCGTCTTTTTGTCCTATTTAATAAAACACAATTATACGACTTTTGTATTGATAGGAAAATATTTTTAATTTCAATGACATTGTTCAGCAAAAGTGAAAATTTATTTATTCATTTTATTTATACCGTTTTTCAAATTCAAAATTTCTTAATGGCAATTTGAAAAAGGCGACTGAAAAGAGAATTTCTTAAAAAAGGGCAATTGGCTTAAAACCTTTTTATTTTATAAATTATTGGAATATATTTAGAAAAATAATAATAAAAAACTTTTGTAACATTATAAAAATATATACGTGCATGTCATTATAGCCTGACTACAATTGTCGTTAATGGTATTTTAGCTTATTAAAAAAAAGAAGAAACTCATTAAAACAGTAGGAAATACGAAAATAAAAAAATGTTGTGCATTTGAACGATGAAATTTTACGTGCAACAGATCATGCAATTTTTGTCAAGCAATTAATTGCATCGTGTAAATGGCCTCTTAAAATAATGTAAACTTTCAATGAAAACATTTTTTTAGATGATTTACCGCCAAATGACCTTGTTCCAACAATCTTCTGTTTTAAGTAAATACTCTTTAGCGATTGTTTTTTTCTGGCAGTTATTCAATAGCAAACGTAAACATACATACTTTCTAGTGCTAGGGTAAGGAACTTGCTTGATTTCTTTGACAATCAAACGTTCTTCTCTTTTATTTAATATTTAACATTGACTGTTGCTTTCCGAGTTTGAATTTAATAAAAGACAACTTTTATGAGCGACAATGAAATTTTATTTATTTATTATTTTTAATTATTTAAAAAATCACAAATGAACCGCTTTAAAACAATTTGTTTTTTACTTGTTCAAACTTCAATATTAAAAGATGCTAAAACTTCTCTTGTTTCCCTTTTAAAGTAAATGACAAAAATGTAAAATTCCGTTATTAAGCAATGTCACAATAAGTAAGAAAGAAGGAATATAGCATACACATATAAATATGTAATTACCCTGAAGGAAACCTGGGGACAAGTATCTCCAAGTCACCACTTTTGTCTACTATTTTGGTGACAGTTTAGCGACATTGTCAGCAGCATTGTCACAATGGTTCTTATTATACAATTATTTTTTTTCAATTGTGAGCCCCGATAGACTAGGCGATAGTGTTCCGTATTATCATTCAGAGGGTTTCGGGTTCGATTCCTGCCAAAGACTCTGGGTGTTTTCGAATTTATTTATAATTAAATATTGTTTAGTATTTAATTTTTTTTTTAATAAAACTCCAAAAATTAGCAAAAAAATGCATTTTAATTTTCTATTTCAGTGTAGACAATGTGGTCCCAAAAGAACTACCTTGTCAATAGTACCTATGTCAGTAGTGGATTTTCAATGACACGCACATGTTAAATGTCGATAGTAATTTGCATTGTCTGGGGTATATTAAGTCACTAGTACTGGTGACTGTGTCAATAGTAAATCAGTACAGTTTCACTATTGACATTTCCTGAAGGGCATTTACTACATATGGATAAGTACGTGTGTATGTTTATAATTTGAGTGAAAATAAAAATGTTAAAGTAAATAGGAAAATAGAAGGTTTTTAAACCTTAGGGTGGCGTCGGTAACATTCCCCCCTTCGTAAGCGAATTATGGGGCCATGAGCTTGCCATCTTGTCTATTACTGACCTCTATCTTAGTTACGGGCCTATCCAATGTGGTTGCACTCGTTTTGACTTTAACACGACGAACTTGACCATCATTTGCTGTAGTTGTCTCTATTATGACACCCTTGGGCCAGCTATTCCGGCGAAGTGTATCATCAACAATAATCACTATATCACCAACGGACGGCGGCTTCACCTTCTCGAACCACTTGCTACGCCGGACTAACATTGGACCGTACTCACGAACCCATCTGCTCCAGAAATGATTAGCGAATTTTTGTGTTTGATGCCATCACTCACGGAGATCATAATTGGTTTCACACAGGGGCTTGCGTCCATCTGCAGAGCCAAGTAGAAGATGGCTGGGTGTTAACGCATCGTCCTCAGCCGAATCAAGGGCCACAAATGTTAAAGGACGAGAATTTATCGTGAACTCGATTTCACACAAGGCGCTTCTCAAGGACTCGTCATTAAATTTGAAAGCGGGGCACATAGCATAAAGAATTGTTTTCACTGTACGTACTAATCTTTCCCAAGCACGTCCCATATGTGGGGCCCATATAGGGGGGTTGAACCTCCATTTGATTTCGTGATGTTTTCCGAAGACTTGGTTTAAGTCAATATTTTGCTTTTCCTCTCGTAGGACCCTCTCGACTGATTTAAAATTGGTGCCGTTGTCGGTGTATATCTCCTTTGGGGAACCACGTCGACTTATAAAATTTTGAATGCACATGTTGCACGAACTGGTGTCTAGGCTGTGAGCGACTTCAATATGTAGCGCACGAACTGTCAAACATGTGAACACAACACCCCATCTTTTTTCACTACGTCTACCTATTGCTACATGTAAAGGGCTAAAAGGTTTCTCAATACAATATTTTACAAAATCAAGTAGTAGTATTTTTATTGAAATTAAATTCTTGAATGAGGAAAAATATTGAAATGTAATTGACAAAACAAATTATTTTTATAAAACATATCATTCCTCCTCGTCTATTAAAAACATGGTAACTAAGGAAAATAACGATCAGGTTTCTTTTTAATTCGACTCGATCTGCATGGTTGTTGTTCTGCTACTGCTAACGGAGATAAAGACAGGGATAATTCAGATATATTTTTAAAATTAGAGAGTGATTTGTTAATCCGAATTTGATTAATATGACGTTTCCAAATTTTGTTGTCAACTTGAATTAGAAACACATACTTCCAAGAGTTTTTATTATCTTTCCAGATACCCATTTATCCCCTTCCGAAAAGTTTCGACATAATACATTATCATTAATTTGAATGTGAGGTTTTATTTTATTCGAGCATGGGTTGTGAGTATTAGTAGGACTTAAGAGAGAGAGTTAGGTTCGAGGTTCTCGACCATGTAAAAGTTCTGCGGGAGATTTTCCACATGAGTTTGGACTAGTTCTATATGTTGTTAAATAAGCAAGCACTGAGGCTTGTAAACTTGAACCATCTGTTAATTGTTTTTTAATCGAAGTTTTAAACGTACGTACAAACCTTTCTGCATTACCATTTGAAGAAGGACGAAAAGGTGCTGTAGTAAGATGTTGAATACCATGTATTTCACAAAACACTTTAAAATCGTTTGAGGTAAATTGAGTTCCGTTATCTGTAACAATTGTCTCTGGCAATCCTTCAATTGAAAATACGTTTTGTAATGCTTTGATCGTACTGTTCTCCATTTTTATAACATATGGGAATTGAGAAAAAGAATCCACTATTATTAGCCACATGTATTTTTCAAATGGACCTGCATAATCATGGTAATGTTGTCATGGTAATGTAGCTTTTGGCCACGGAGAAAACTGTTTTGGTGGATTTGTTGAGTGTGAATAGCAAGCATGGCATGATGAAACAATTTCAGCTATATCATCATCAATTTTTGGCTACCAACAATAACGTCGTGCAATTTGTTTCATTCTAACTATTCCCCAATGACCTTGATGTAAAAGTTGTAATATACGTTTTCTTAAACGTTTAGGAATCAGGACACGATTAAAATTGTTTTGTAGTACTATAACTTCGCCATTAAATGGCAAACTATCGCGGTGATTGTGGAATGGTATCAATTCTTCGGCAATCAACTTATCTTTGTCTGGCCAACCATTTTTAATGAAATTTAACACTTTTGTTAGGTTATTGTCTTCTTTCGAAAATTTCGCAATTATTTTAAAATTAATAGCAAAATTGTTAAATTGTTCATCAATGTTAATTTCATTAACTTCTACAGATTTGTCAAACTCAACATCTTCTTTATTTGGTAATCTGGATAATGCGTCAGCATTTCCATGATATCTTGTGTTCTTATACTTGATAGTATATACGTAACCAGACAATATGAATGCCCAACGTTGTAGTCTGTTGGCAGATGTTCCCTTTTCTGGATTAAAAATTGAAACCAAAGGTTTGTGATCGGTAAACAATGTAAACTTTCGTCCATATAAGTAATCGTGGAACTTCTTTATTCCAAAAATTATAGATAACGCTTCCTTCTCTATTTGACTATAGTTTCTCTGACTGATATATGAGATATAACGGCGCCAACGTCGTATGAAGAAGCATCAGTCGCCAGAACTATGGGTAGTGTTTCATCAAAATGAGCTAACTGAGTCATTTCAATTAACTGACATTTAAGCTCTTGAAAAGAATTCTTTTGTTCTTCTCCCCAGTAAAAGCTTTGATTTTTATTTCTTAATAGATTTAGTGGACCACAAATTGTTGAAAAGTTTTTAATAAATGAACTGTAATAGTTAACTTTGCCTAAAAACGACTGTAGTTCTGCAAGGTTTCTTGGTTGGGGTAAATTTCTAATGGCTTCTGTTCTATTTTCGGATTGTTGAATTCCCGAAGAGCTAATTATGTGACCAAGATATTCTATTTTGGGTTGCATGAATGAGCATTTGTTAAAATTGCATCGAAAACCAGATTTATACAAACGACTTAAAAGAAGTTTAAGATTATTAATATGTTCTTCGTCATTTAACCCAGTACATATTATATCGTCTAAATAATTTACACAGCCTGGAATGCCGGAAATGGTTTGTTCAATTATTCTCTGAAAAATGGCTGGTGCACTGGCTACTCTAAATGGTATTGATATAAACCCAATGGGGTATTTACTACTAGTAGATGCTTATATTCTTCATCAATTTCAATTTGAAAATAAGCATCAGAAAGATCAATCTTCGAAAATAACTTCCCATTCTTTAGTTTATGAAATAGGTCTCGAATTCTTGGAATAGGATATTACTCAACATCCATTTGTGGATTTATCGTTACTTTAAAATCAGCGCAAATACGGATCTTGTTATTTGGCTTGGGAACTATTACAAGAGGAGAAGTCCACTGACTAAACTTTACTGGTTTCCAAATACCTAATTTTGTTAATCTTTCAGCTTCTTCTTTGAAAATATCAAATATAGCATATGGAATAGGTCTTGGTTTAAAAAACTTTGTTCTAACATCTGATTTCATATAAAGGGTGGTTAAATTGTAAGGGCCGATGTTGAATGTGAACCACACCTAAACGCCAAGTTTTTTTCCGAATTTTATTTGACATTTCTCTATTTCAGACTTACTCAATTTGAACCATGGAGAGATGCACAATCCAACAACGTGTTAAAGTTACCCAGACTTATTATGAAAATGGGCGTTCAAATCAAAATGCATATCGTGCACTTCGTGATTTTTTTGGTCAATTTGATCGTCCAAATGTGCGTACAATCGCAAAAATCGTGGAAAAATTCGAGCAATCCGGGTCTGTAGAAGATGTGAGAACACCAGTGCATGCTCGTACAGCTCGTACTGCAGAAAATATTGCTGCTGTTCGCGATAGTGTGGCTGAAGAGCCGTCCACCTCAACTCGTCGTCGTGCCCAACAATTGCACCTCTCACGCTCGTCGTTGATGAACATTATGCATAAAGACTTGCATTTACACGCTTACAAGGTGCAATTGGCTCAAGAACTAAAGCCTCTTGACCATTCCAAACGTCGTGAATGGGCAGAATGGTGGCAAGAAATGGCAGCAGTGGATGATCAATTTTCGAAGAAAATCATCTTCAGTGATGAGGCACATTTTCACCTCAGTGGATTCGTCAATAAACAGAATTGCCGCATTTCGGCGAATAAGAATCCAAGAGTGATTTTCGAAAAAGCAATGCACCCACAAAGAGTGACTATTAAATATGGGCTGGTGGCTTCATCGGGCCGTATTTTTTCCAAAATGAGGCTGGTCAGGCAGTTACTGTGAATGGTGTTCGCTATCGTGAGATGATAATGAACTTTTTATGGCCCGAATTGGAAGATATGGATGTGGACGATATGTGGTTTCAGCAGGACGGTGCCACTTGCCACACGGCTAACGAAACAATGGCTCTTTTGCGCAACAAATTCAATGGCCGTGTTATCTCACGTAATGGAGATGTCAATTGGCCGCCAAGATCATGTGATTTGACACCGTTGGACTTTTTTCTTTGGGGTTATTTAAAAGAAAATGTGTACGTCGATAAGCCAGCAACAATTCAAGAGCTAAAGGATGAGATAATTCGGCACATTAACGGCATAAAACCTCCATTATGCCTCAGGGTCATCGAAAATTTGGACCATCGGATGGAGATGTGCCGCCGTGGTCGTGGCGCCCATTTGGCCGATATTTTGTTCCATACATAATTGAGTAATACCAATATATGATAATAAAATAAAATTACAATAATTTCCTAAATAGTTTGTGTTTTATTCAAAATCAACATCGGCCCTTGAAATTTAACCACCCGTTATGAGCTTGCATTACATTACAACGACCCAATTCGCTGGAGAATAAGTCTTTAAATTCATTACAAATTTCCTTAATTTTGAAATTTTCTTCAATTCGAAAAATTTGCACCGATTTAAATTCGTTATACCAATTCAAAGCAAATATATTGTTGCAATGTTCGGAATTAACAACAACAACATCTAAAACCTTCGTTTCATCACGAATTTTCACATATACTTTACATGATCCTAATACTGGTATCTCTGATTTACCGTAAGCGGAAAGTTTAATAGTGGATGGAGTTAAATGTAAATTTTATACTTCAGAAGCTATAGTTTCATCAATTATAACATTCACATAGTGTTGCTTGAACTGGTCGGACGTGTTATTTTTAGTGCGGCTGAATTTTCGTAATAGGTGAAAAAAAATAAAAAAAAACTTGTAATAACTGAAAAAAATATATATATATATAAAAAAAAGATATCGTAATAGGTGGAAAAATATCTATAGTGGTTTTTCGGTAATTTAAAAATCGCATAACAACTGCATGAGTGTCCCGCTCAGATGTAATTCTGAGAAAGAGCTAAGCTACAGTAGAAAAAATTTATGGATCTCTGAGGAAGAATCCTTAAGAAAATCCGTGGAGTCTCTTCTCACTACAAAGGCCGAAATACGGCGCCGTTCCTGTTCGCCCAATATAGTTATCTCATCCGATGAGAAATCATCATCTTCATCAAATAGTGCAGTCAAACCCAAAAAACAAGTAGGTATGGATAAGTACATCACCGTTCTCAAGCGACAGAGGAGCCCGACATCTCCTCAAATGTCTTCCAATTCTAAAGTTCCTAAGACCGTCAGCAGTGATAAGCCAAATGATCAAAACAGATTTGCTCTACTTCAGACGGATGACCCAGAAATACCGAAAAAGACGTTTAAGCCCCCACCAATTTACCTGAGAGAGCCCACTTCCAATAAACTGGTACAAGGAATTGTTGCTGTAATAGGTAAGAACATGTTTAGCGTAACCTCAATTAAACATGGAAAAATCAGCGAGACAAAGATCCAAGTGAATAGGGAAGATGATTTTCGAAAATTGTCCAACCAGTTGGAGAGGGAGACCAGGGATTTCTATACCTATCAGCTCAAAAGCGCAAAAGGACTCCAAGTCGTTCTAAAGGGTATAGACCCATGTGTTGATCCTGCGGAGATAAAGAACGGATTAATGGACAAAGGGTTCAAAATCAAGAGCGTAGTGAATATTAGAAACCGTGAAAAGATTCCTCAGCCCATGTTCAGGGTAGAATTGGAACCTGGAGATGTTGCCTTAAAGAAAAACGAGTCCCATCCAATTTACAATCTTATTTATCTTCTGCATCGTAGAATTACCGTGGAGGAACCGCATAAGCGTGTTGGACCCGTCCAGTGTCTTAATTATCAAGAATTTGGTCACACCAAAGCGTATTGTAAATTGCCGTCTGTTTGTGTTGCATGTGGGGAACTACATGCAACTGCTCAATGTAATAAGTCCAAAACGGACTTAAAAATAAAAAAATGCAGTAACTGTGGAGGAAATCATACCGCTAATTATAGAGGTTGTCCAGTTTATACTTATTTGAAGGGCATAAGGACCAATAAGTCGCCAGTATTACCTGACCATCCTCAACAACCTAATTTCACGTCGAGTAAGAATTTTCCTCAAATTGTACGACCAACTACTCACGTAAACGCTCCTAATTCTATACAAGTTTCTTACGCAAACATGGTCAAATCTAATATGCCAGGTCTGGAGCAGGAACCTATATCGCAATATTCTGAGCCACATATCAACAATCTAGAGACAACATTGCAGACACTTGTCCAAACTATGAACACTTTTACGACCACCATGACATCCATGATGCAGGAAATGATGAAAATGCAATCCACTATCTTGCAAGCCATTTTAAAGAAATGATTTATTTAAAAATTTGTTTTTGGAACGCGAACGGCCTCCGCCAACATAAAAACGAACTGGAATACTTCCTGATGGATAAGCAGATTGATGTTATGATGATTGCTGAAACTCACTTGACGTCGACAGGGTACTTCAAAATTAATGGCTACGTGTTGTACGATACTAAAGATCCCCGCGGAAGAGCTTGTGGAGGTTCGGCAATTCTTATAAAGAACAGAATAAAACATTATCTAATGAATAACATAAGTGAGGATTACCTCCAAGCAACAAACAATTGCATTGAATTCTGTCAATACAAATTTGTTTTATCATCGATTTATTCTCCGCCTCGATTCTCAATTAAAGGACACCAATACCATAACTTCTTTAATTCCCTTGGAGCTAGATTTTTAGTTGCTGGCGACTTTAACGCCAAACACACATTTTGGGGTTCACGTCTGGTAACCCCAAAGGGTCGCGTACTCTTCAACACCATTGCTCAAATGGGCTTAGATGTACTCTCAAGCGGACATCCCACCTACTGGCCGACGGACCGACGGAAGATTCCCGATGTTATTGACTTTGCAGTAGTGAAAAATATCCCTGTAGAATGGATGCAAGTGGATCCTTCATTAGACTTGTCCTCAGATCACTCTCCTACTATCATTTAAATGCATTTCCCTCAAGTGTGTGGCTCCCCATTTAGAAACATGACTAAGACCCGAGTAAGCTGGATAAAATACAAAAAGTATTTAAGTTCTCATTGCACGGAAAATATTGTGTTGAGAACTACCGACGATATCGATGAGTCGATTGGCAACTTTACCGAGGACCTTCGACGAGCTGTGCATCACGCTTCCACTTATCACGTTGAATGTAGAAATAGGACAAACAGAACTTATTTATCTGAACTCGAACATCTCTTATCAGAAAAAAGAAGAATGAGAAGAGAGTGGCAACTTCACAGGTCCCCTGAACTGAAAGCTAGGCTACGGGTATGCAGAGATATACTAAGACATTTCTTAGAAACCCAAAGAACGGCTTCACTTAGATCCTACTTGGAGGGTCTTGATAGTACCCCACAATCTGACTACTCGTTATGGAGGGCGGCAAGAGGTTTAAAAAGACCAGTGAGAGGAAAACCTCCTTTGCGAAATCCGACTGGTGACTGGGCTAGAAACGATTCCGAGAAAGGGACATTATTTGTTAACCATTTAAGAAATGTGTTTACTAAAAACAACTCAAATAACGTATCTGATTTGCCACCACTCGTTATTAGACCTCATGTACCTCTAAGACTAAACTTTGGTGATGTCCAAAGCGCTATTGGTACTCTGAACCTTAGAAAGGCTCCAGGTATGGATAAAATCAGCAATAAAATGCTTGTGGAGTTACCTCGTGTAGCTAGAAGAATTATCCTCTTTATCTACAACGCTATTTTACGCCTAGAATACTATCCTGCAGATTGGAAGGTGTATATGATCACTATGAGTCCTAAGTCAGGGAAGGATCACACCAAAGTAGAGTCATATAGGCCAATTAGCCTACTGCCGACAATTTCTAAACTGTTCGAAAAATTGTTAATGACTAAGTTGATTCCAATTCTGAACGACACTGAATGCATTCCTAATCATCAATTCGGCTTCAGAGCTAAACACAGCACCATCGAACAAACACACAGATTGGTAAATGTGATAAGAAGGTCGTTTGAAGACAAAAAATACTGCTCCGCCCTTTTCATTGATGTGTCCCAAGCGTTCGACAAAGTTTGGCATGACGGTTTAATGCACAAAATAAAATTAACTCTGCCTGCTAACACCCATAAACTTATGGAAAGCTATTTATACGGTCGCAAATTTAAAATCAAAGAAGGCAATTTTTTAAGCCCCGCTCAGCCAATTGAAACAGGGTAGCATACTGGGTCCTACTTTATATTTGATTTATGCCTCCGACATGCCGTCAGACCCCAAAATCCACACGTCAACTTTCGCAGACGATACAGCCTTTATTAGCGTTCATAAGGACCACCAAGTAGCATCACAGAATTTGCAGAATTATGTTTATAAACTAGAGAATTGGCTAGAGCTTTGGAAAATCAGGGTTAATGAACAGAAATGTATTCATATCACTTTCACATTGCGAAAAGAAACTTGCTCGTCCATCAGAATAAATAACCAAATTATTCCGCAACACAATGAAGTCAAATGCCTCGGAATCCACCTTGATCGTCGTTTAACCTGGAAATCTCATATTGACGCAAAACTTACACAGATGAGATTAAAAGCAGTGCAACTTAATTGGCTAATCGGCAGAAATTCTACATTAAAGTTGGATTGCAAACTTTTGTTGTACAATGCAATTCTAAAGCCAATATGGTGTTATGGAATTCAATTATGGGGTACTGCCTCAGCATCAAACATTGAAAAAATACAAAGGGGTCAAAATAAAATTCTACGTATAATTACTGCAGCTCCATGGTATGTTAAAAATTCTCGAATGCATTCCTTTGGTGAAAGACGAATTTACAAAACACGCGTCAAAGTATGTCAGCAAACTTGAACACCACCCAAATCCACTTGCACGAGACATCCTTAACTTTAGTGGCCATAATCGGTTGAGAAGGAGGGATACCCTTGCTTTAACTCAAGCGCAAAATAGATGACTAGATCAGTTGATGTGAAATTTTTTTAGTATCATAAAATTTTTGTCTAGCACTGGCTGGGCTTATTATTTTCTTTTTAGTATTAAGATTTGAATACTTATTGTCATTTCATTATATGAAGATTCAATAAATAAATAAAGGCTATAAAAAAAAAAAAAAAAAAAAAAAAAATTATAGCATTTGTATTACTATTTGGAATGAACTTACATACTGATGCAATGTGTCCTTTACGTTTGCATTTGAAACATTGTGCCTTAAGGAATTTACAGTCCTTCTTCTCATGCGTTATGAAACATTTGCTGCATGCTGGTAGTGGTTTCTTTTGATTTTTATCTTGATTGTGTTGTTGAGTTTTATGATACTGACTAAATGATGACTTAGCTGCATAAATTTCATTATCCAAATGATTTTTATTTTGCAATGCGACTAAAGTTTTCTGTGTTGCTTCATATGTCTCAGCAATTTGTAGTACCACTTGAAGCGAAGGATCATCCTTGTGTAATGCAGTAGTACATACAGGTTCATCCGGAGTATATAAAATAATGATATCTCTTATTAATTGATCCACATATTCACAATTACAATTGCTGTTTTTACAAATAAAGTTGCACTCTCTTGCCTTACCTCGTAATTCTATAACCCACTGGTTGTACGTTTCACCCTCATGCTTTTCTCTTTTATAAAACTCATACCTACTCTTAATGATATGAATCTTGCTTTTGTAATGATCGTCTAAATTAGAGATTAAATCAGTATATGATGCATTTTGAAGAAAATCTTTTCCAATCAATTTTTGAAGTAGATGAAATGTCTTATCACCAACCCACGAAAGGAAAAATGAGCGCTTTTTTCGTTGTCTTCTACACCGTACGCTTTAAAATGCTCTTCAAGTTGTCTTTTGTAAGTATCGAAATCATTTTGTTCGTCATTAAAATTGTGAAATTTTGGGACTGCCATAGAAGCCGATGCTAAACTATAAACTGGACTATCAGTACGATTCAAGAATCTCTCAAAAAATTGGTGTTGTTCAGCTATCATTTGTTGAGCCCATTGCTGTTGCATTGTAAGGACTTCTGATATTACGCTCTCCATATTTTAGCAATAAAAATCCTCGTCGCCAATAAAATGTTTCTCAATACAATATTTTACAAAATCAAATAGTAGTATTTTTATTGAAATTAAATTCTTGAATAAGGAAAAATATTGAAATGTAATTGAGAAAACAAATTAATAAATTTCAAAGAATATATGATTATACAAATTATTTAATTATTTTTATAAAACATATCAAGGGCCAAAAAAGTCAATACCAACATACGTGAATGGACGTTCAAAGGAGCCCAATCTTGCTGCGGGTAGAGATGCCATCAATGGAGGATGTGGAACTGCTGAGTCGTTCTTACAGTGTTGACATTTTCTTCGCATACTTTTATAAAAAACTCTTAACTTTGGGATATGAAATCGTGATTTTATTTTGGACATTGTTGCTTCATGAAGACAATGATAATAATCTTCGTGAAAATTTCGGACCCACAAAAAGGTTATATAGTGACCATGAGGCAAAATTATGGCATTGTTGCAATTCAGGGACTCGACTCTACCACAGGCACGTATTACTCCGTCTTCATCAAGAAAAATATTGTGTTGCTTAAGTTTACTTCCGGCAGGTAGCTTCTTATTATTTTTGAGACACCAAATTTCTTCGGCAAATTCGGTGGCTTGGGCATATTTAAACGAAATGTTCTTAGCTCTTTGTATGTATTCGAAACACATGAGCGGTGGCTTTCCGCTCCGGATTCTGGACTTCAATTTCCCAATGTAAAGGACGAATTGTGAAAAAGCCATGTACAGTCGCTTCCAGGACGAAAAATATTTTATATTGATTGTGAAACCACTAGTCTTATTGATAAGTAGGTGATTTCGTATTTCTTCATTGTTGACGACGTTGAGTTCTGGATCCATTGAGAGCCACTTAAGGACTGTTTTCGAATCGGACCAAAAGAAGCTTTCTTCGCAGCTGAGACGCGTGGCGCTTCGAATTTTTGACGCTAGTCTTGAACCAATTAAAGCCGCTTGAAGCTCTAGCCTAGGGATCGATATGGCAGATACAATTCGCACTTCAATTTCATTGTTATGCTGGATTCTGAAATAGCAGCGTATGCGTTTTCGCCAGCATCGACGAACGTATGTAGCTGGACCTTGTACGTTGTTTTTAAGAGCCTCGAGTAGCACCGAGGGATGATTATAGATGATATCTTAGCCAGATTTGATAGCCATGAGGACCACTTCAGCAAAAGATCTTCTAATAACTCGTCGTCCCATTTTATTCCTGAGCGCCAAATATCTTGTAGAAGCATCTTAAGTCCAATTTTATAATGGGACACAAGTCCCAAAGGATCGAAAATTGACATTAGGACTTGTAGTACTTCCCTCTTAGTAGGGACCGCATGTGGCTGGAATACATCCTTTCGGAGCCTCGAGAATCTAGAATTATATTGGAAAAAGTCATTATTTGATTCCCAATACATACCAAGTATTTGTTCTATAGCCCTGAATGAGGTTTCAGTTGTTGAGCCATCATCGCATAAATGCTTTCGTACACTTTCAGAGTTGGACATCCAATTCCTCATGTTCAATCCGCCAGCTGCATGTATTGTGCGTACTTTGACCGCTAGATTCATCGCCTCCTCCTCGGTATCCACACTGTCAATAAAATCGTCCATATAGTGGCGGTATTGAATTGCTTTAACAGCTCTCGGATACTGTTCACGAAATTAATCTGCATTATTATTTCGAATGTAATGAGCTATACAGGGTGCACAGCTTATACCAAATGTCAGGGCCTTCATTACGTATTCACAGGGTTTATTGTCATCGTCATTTTCGAACCATACAAATCGTTGAGCGTGCATATCCTCGTCTCTAACGTTAATACGATGAAACATTTCTGCTATATCGCCACATATGGCGATTTGACCCACGCGAAATTCTATTAAAATGTTGAAAAGTGACGTAAGTAAATCAGGACCACAAATTATAAAGTCATTTAGAGACTTGTTGTGTGACTTCGCTGCTGCATCCCAGACTAGACGAACTTTATCAGGCTTATTCGGATTAAGAGCGACAAATATTGGCAGATACCATGTACGACCCTCATATGATGACTTTTCTGCTTCTTGCACCTTTCTAGCGTATCCTTTAGAAACTAGTTTGTTTATTTCCGCTTGCATAGTTAGCCGTAGTTGCGGGTCTTTGACAAACTTCTTTTGGAGACACTTTAGGCGATGACTTGCAACTTGATGGCTCTCGGGCAACATCGTCACATCATTTTTCCACAGTAGACCACCTTCGTATTGCTGCTTCTTCTTGATGGCTGTAGTTTCAAGTATCTTCAAAGCTCTGTTGTTTTCCGGCGACAAAATGGTTTTCTCTTGCGGGGCATCTAGGTTGAAATATTCCTTGACCTCATCGTGCAAAACTCTATACCGTTTTTCGCACTCACAAGTATGGATGTTCAAGGATGAAACCTGGCTTAGATCGGAGCCACTACCCTGAAGGGTCCAACCCAATCGAGTTTTTGTTGCAATGGGCTGATCTCGACCACCTTCCCTTATTTTCAATGGAACACCAACTCTCCAGTTATTAACTCCAATTAGTATCATGAGATACGGGTAGACTTTCACGATGTCATCGAATTTAATTGACTGTATAGGCAGACTAAGATTGCTCACAGTTCGAACATCATGAAGTCTAAATCTTCTATCGCTGCTGGCACCAGATACCTCAATGTTAATTTTGACGGAATTGTTTTCGGATCGTGTGGTATTACCGGTCCATCCTAGCTCCAGGGGTTCCTTTTCAGCAGAGAGTCCCAATTTGTTAAAGAGGCTTTGCTCCATTAGGGTCACGGATGATCCTTCATCTAAAAAGGCAAATGTTAACACAGAATCACCATTGCAGTATACTTGAATCGGGAGTATTCTAAAGCACGGTTTATAATTGCGGTAGTTGTGTGCATTCAGGCTTCCACTGGGAACAGATGTTGCGCCTTGAACTGGGTTTGGATGAGCCGACGTAATATATTTGTCCAACAAAGGATGGTGTTTTGCGTCACAATTTGCAATATCACACAATTTCTTCGAAAAACACTTGCGTCTATGAGCATTCAAACACTGGCGGCATAATTTATTTTCTTTCACCACATTCCATTTTGAATCCAAGCTTAATGATTGGAACTCACTGCAATTTTGAACCTTGTGACCTTCACTTTTACAATAAATGCAAAATAAATTTTGGGTGTGGGCCTGTTCTGAATGGGTGTTTACCGGAGCACTTCTATTGGAGCTGGCAGGAGACACAACTTGGCTGGCGGCAACAGCTATAGTATAAATCCAATCGCTGAATGATTTCACCACTGGGACCTTGTCGTCTTTGGCATGCATTACCCAATTCAACTTGTGGTTGTTGGGCAACTTATCGACCAACGGCTTAACTAGCAGCGGGTTGTTCAAATGGGCCATCAAATTACATGTCTCCATCGTAGAGCAAATATTCCGTATTGTGAGGGCATACTCGATGATGCTATCGAGCCTATCCTTTAGTGGTGGAATCTTCGTAGCCTTCTCGATCATGCTGTCTAAAATATGCTCTGGACGGCCGAAACACATTTCAAGGGTCTGGATGATTTCATTTACCATGGATGGGATAAGAAGTTTACTTTTCACCAAGTCCTTTGCGCGGCCTTTGAGACACGACTGCAAACGCATTAGATTCTCACCGTCAGTATAACCAGCAATCTCAGTGCTATTTTTATAGTTGCTGATGAATAGAGGCCAGTCCTCAGGATTTCCGTCGAAGTTTGGCAGTTCCTTAGGTATTACTTGTCTGGCTGCGACTTGTGAGGCAGTTGGCTGGAAAAGACTTTGGTTAGAAAAGGAATTAAATTTTTGGAACACATCACCTTGGGATAGGATACTGTATTTTTTCTCCAAATACTTCCTCTGCAATTCCTTCTCCTCTTCCAACATCTGCAACTGTAGTTGTGTGTGAACCGACAAAGAACCACTCGACGTATTTGACCCACATTGATAATTAGCCTTTTGCATAATTTGTTCACTGGCAATTGATATCACCTTAGCTGGAGCCACTATTTGCTCACCTTGAATACTTGAGTTGGAACACCAAATTTGTTGTTGTGCTTTTCTATATGCACCATTTACATTAACAACGTTAGGTTGAGGTGGCTGATCCTTTACTCCTTCCGATGGACCGGGCACATCTGAAAAGGGTCTTCGGATATGGCTAGCTGGTGCTGAGCCTGCTTGTAAACCTGCACTGAATTCGGCTATGGCGTTAACTAGTGGCAGTGTATTGGTTCCTGTACATATTGTTGTTGTTCTGATGGAGCCGCTATTTTTTAAAGTAACGGGCTGGTCCTTACCGCAGGAGCAATTCCAGCTCACGTTGGCGATATCGCTATTCACTCCAATGCACTCAAAGTGGAACCACTTGTCGCACAAGTCGCACTGCACCATACGGTGTCTTTTAATTCGCACTTATTACAATTAAAATCAGTTTGAGACATTTTGATTTTTTTTGTAACACGATTTTAATTTTATTTATTCACACGCACTTGTTGTTCTTTTATTTATGTATGTAGGTATATACAAAATTGTTTTAAAGAACTGTTGCTTTCCGAGTTTGAATTTAATAAAAGACAACTTTTATGAGCGACAATGTAATTTTATTTATTTAAAAAATCACAAATGAACCGCTTTAAAACAATTTGTTTTTTACTTGGTCAAACTTCAATATTAAAAGAAGCTAAAACTTCTCTTGTTTCCCTTTTAAAGTAAATGACAAAAATGTAAAATTCCGTTATTAAGCAATATCACAATAAGTAAGAAAGAATGAATATAGCATACACATATAAATATGTAATTATTTACTACATATGTATAAGTACGTGTGTATGTTTATAATTTGAGTGAAAATAAAAATGTTAAAGTAAATAGGAAAATAGAAGGTTTTTAAACCTTAGGGTGGCGTCGGTAACATTGACCTTCTCTGCTTTTATTTGGTAGTCTAAATTCATTATGGAAAAAAGTAAAATGAATAAAAATAAATAAATTGTGTATTGTTTTGGTTAAAAAACTATAAAAATAATTGAAACAAATCGAATTAATTTGGTTTATATTTCAATTCGCTTGTATTTTGATAGCACATATACATACATACTAGACCACAGCATGAATGGATTTGTTGCTAAGAAGTACACATGAACTTGCAAAATATGTGCACTTACTCCAAGTTTATTTCAAAATAATGTTCATATTTTTGAGTACAATAAAAATACCGAATATGTATATGCTATTACTCGGCTTTATGTTTACGAGTTAAGTATTTTACGCTCGCACTCTCACCATACATGAAGAGAACATATCGAGTATCAAGCGACAACAAAACTTCACGTGGTACTTGCAGTTTTGTAAATAAAATTTAAGGCTTAAGTCTTTTTTCAAATCACTATAAAAATTTTACCACTAATAGAATTTTAAATTCTGATTAATATAAAAAAAAATTGGGGCGGTCACGCCTATTTTCGAGTGGGCGGGGCTCCAAAGTTTGTAATATATTTAGCTATATCTTGAAAACTACATTTTTTTTATTGGTCGATATACATATATATCAAATGATAGGTATTTTAAAGACCTTTCCAACGATATGTAACATGACCTATTTATATGGACAACCTATTGATAAATTTCGCAAAATTATTTTTTGATCAGAAATTTTTTTAAAAAATCTAAAAAATCCGGGAAATATATATATAGACCCTATATATATATAGACCCTATATAGGTAAGTAGTATAAATTACAATATTTTCAAGTTAAGAAATTAAGCTTTAATTTAAGGTATAACATGACCATGTAGGTAATATAAATCCGAAGATATTAAAGAAAGATTATGACATTTCACCATAAAAAATACAATTTGTACAATGCGAAGCCGGTATTCTGTATAGAGGAAAAAATCCTAATCTGCATACAAAATTTTTAAAAAATGTGTTTTTTTAATTTTTCAGATCTTATAATTCTATGATTATAGTACCTACAGACACATATGATACCTTAAATTAAATCTTAATGTCTTGGCTATTTATATTAATAAACTAGAATAACACTTATATAGACTTTTTTTAATTTTATTAAGCCGCGTTTTCATTATGTTTTCACTATGTCATTTTTGTTCTCAAATTGTTGGCAATTGTATGAAAACGGTTTTCATACAATTGCCAACAATTTGGACAATTTGACAACAAAAATGACAGTGAAAACCAAGCATTAGATACTAAAGAAAAATTCGGGTCAAAAAATATTCTTTTCGGATTTAACCCATAGTCGGTCAATATTTTATAATCATGATATATGTATATCGTTGGAAAGGTATTTTTATTAAATATTAAATCTTTATTATTTTTTTATTTGCATTTTTTAACTAACGGGGTGTACAATGTACGATGTATGTATGTATATGTATACCTAAATGTTTGTAATATGAAGGCATCAAATACCACCTTAGTACCAATTGAGGGTGGTAGTCGAAAACTGTCGATCATTTAAAACGATCGAGGGCTTCTTCTTCTTGATATCTGTTGGTGTGAAATATGGTGAAAATGTGACGTTGGAATCTGGTAAGAAAATTGGAACCGTCTGGAAAGAAAATTGACTATTACTAAACTTAATTAGACAGCTTAATGAAAAAACATGCATATACGAGTACGTCTGCAATTTTTACAGGTGAAAACATAAAATTGAAGGTTATCAAGACTTTAGAAAACTTTTGTTGCGAATTAAGTGATAAAGCAATAATAGTGACAGATAGAGGCTTCAATATGATGAGTGTGAAACAGGTCTAATCATATATTTTGTATAAATCATTTGCTAAATAATACAGTAGAAAAATCAATAAAAGAAACTGAACTTTGCAACAAATGCATAAAGCTTGTAAAATTTAAAAAAAATCCAGTTTTAATTCAAAGTTACTGTCTACCCCTAAAATTTAAGCGGCAAACGATGTTTTACGTGTATTTTATTGTTGTAACAAAAACAAAATACAGTGGTGGTCCAGTATAACGAATGCCGATATAACGAATGACTAATATAACGAACGTTTTTTTCTAGTCCATTGATGCCTCTAAATAACGAAAGGTTGAAAAATTAAGTATTCTGTATAACGAATGCTTTCATTTTCTATGCTTTGTTTTATTCTTTGTTTGTTTGCTTTGTGCACTTACACAAAGGGAACGAGATTTGTTGACAACTGGTCGCGTTAAAGAATACCTTTAATGATTTCCAAACGTGTATCAACTGGGCAAAAGAAAATGGAATTGATTGAATACTGAACCACCACTGTACATGCAACGCACCGCTGACGCTCTTATTTATGTTTGTCTCTAATATATGTACATAACTATAAAATAGAAAATAATATTATAATCACCGATTTTTTTTTACTAAATTTCAATGTTTTGAATTTATACCATTTATATGAACACATTATTACTAATAAATTAAATTGCCGATAATCTTTTTATCGTCGATCTGGGCCCATAACCAATGTTATAAAATATTAATAGTTTTATTTAATATAAAATTATATTTATTACCTATAAAGAATATTTATTAAAGTAAAATTTCTGACAAACTAAAAACTATTCAACATAAAACATATTTCGATAGAAACATTGAAAATAAAGTATATTGAAAGCATTTTCAACAATTACATTATTATATACATATTGCGAACATGAGAACATGATTTTTAAGGTACTTCTTGTTTGTTGTTCACAATTCATAAGTTCTGTTATTTTTTGGTACTCTATTAACTTCGGATACTTACTAATTCGTAATTAATAAGCAAACATTCTCTTCACTTCCCTACTTGTTCTCTGAGTAAGAGTACAAATATTACCTACATTCCATGGTGAAATTATACCAGGTGACAGCATAGCGCCTGCTGATTATTTTTTACTCTATTCATGGTGAAATTGAAAATGTCAAAAAGTTGTTTACAAATAGTCAAAGTTTATATAAAAACGTTACAAAATTATTTTGTTTTTGAAAAATTGAGTTTTTGTTGCCGTTTTATCTGCGTAAAATAGCTTAAAAGTGTTAAAAAACTATATTATATTAAATAGTGTGTTTGTTTCTTGAGTTGTTTTTCTAAAAATGTTAGTTTTTTTTTGTAAGATAAATTTAAAATTCCTCTTTAAAGTGATTTTTTTTTTGCTGCAGAAAAATGTGTTGTTGTTATACAGTACCTATACATACATTAATTTTGAAAATAAAGAATTTTGCATGTTTTACTTTGCAAAATTACGTATTACTTGTATATTTAAATAAATATTATGCGTAACTTAAAGAAAAATTCTTTGAGAAAATAAAAGAAACAAAAAAATCACAATTGTTTTCTGTTTTTATCCATGTTTGTATATTTGTTTTCTTTATTTTATGTCAGCTGTTTTTGACAGTAACGAAAGTATTACACAAACAAAAATGCCTGTTGTTCTTGCCTTGTTGTAATTGTTGTAGCAATGCTGTCACGTGCTATTTATTTTCACCATGTTACATTCGACAGCGAGTTTCACACATGAAGAAAAAACTTACTCGTTGCAGCTCTCTAATACATACATACATTTGTTATTTAAAATAAAAAAACGAAGTAAGGTAAAACAAAATTATTTAAGAGTCTGAAAAAGTAAAATTAATAAAAATAAATAAATTGTGCATTGCTTTGCTTAAAAAAATATGAAAATAAACGAAACAAATCGAATTAATTTGGTTTATATTCGCCTGGATTTTGACATTTCACAACACACATATTATAAACAAAAACAAAATGCCTGTTGTTTTTGGATTGTTATAATTGTTGCCGTGTCACATACACCTTATTAATACGCCTTAGAGCCATCCCTAAATACCAGCGGTAAGCGGCATGTTTTTTTACGCTGAGCGTTAACGCTGATATCCCATACCAATACAAAAGCGTCAACGTAATGTCAAAACGATAAAAACAGGGTTATTAAACAAATAAATAAAACGACTCTGTTTATTGTAATAGCTGGACATTGTTGTTTTAATTTTGTTTTTTTGTTTTGTTTTCTTTTGCTACGTGGAGTTGACAGTCTCCCATCGGAAGCGTCCCAGGTGGCGGATAGGGGGAGCCCTCACCGTTTCCTATGATACCCTGTACAAGTGGTCATAGATACGTTGAATGCTTGAGCGATGTCAATTGGTATCGGTACATTTTTAATAAATGGTCCAGACATAATTGACATAGCTAGGTTGTAATAGTAGTTGGGAGAGCCAGCTGTCACTCCTTTGTGATACGCTGAAACGAGTGGTCACAAAGAAATGATAGTTGGAGGTATAGGTATTTTTATTTAGGATTAATGATTAATGAATAGGATCCCTTCCTATCATCACCTATTACAACCCGCAGACAAAAACTGTATCCCATCACACTTTCCCTTGTCCTTTATTCCTTTCTCATTCTCCTTCTCTCCCACTTGTAAGGTTAACGTGATAGGCAGCTGTGCCGAGAACCTGAATGGCTAGTTAGTGGTAAAAGAAGACTAGTCGCTAAGAGCTCCCCTCCGATGCCAGGGCACGGGTCGGTTGTAATACTTCTTCGCCTAGTCCATGTACGCCGTCACTGCATGGATGATCCATCCCCTTACGTGCCTACTCGTGGGACCAACATGAAAACTCCTACTATAACAAAAACAACAAACACAAAAACAACTACAACAGCGAAAGCTAGAGAAACCAATGCTGACCAATTGCACAAAACAAGAAGTCACTCTGGACGTTAGGCCGAGTACTTCAAAGGCCGAAAAGCCCTCGCTGATGGGAAACCGTTTGGAAATTCATCCACGGACGCTGCGGATCAAGCAGTGGTTCCCGTGCCATCGGTAAAGGAAGGATCGTCGACCTTGATGTCGGGTCCTTCCAACATGCCACCCACTGCCTGCACGGCTATGACAAATCCTCCCAGCCAGGAAGGCTTTTGTACAAAGACGCGCCGCCACTCGTATTGTTGATCGCTATGGTAGTAAAGCGGTTCACACCTTAACCAGCGACGAGAAGTCTGCTTTGGAATGGGCCACGACCCTTTTGGCCCAACCAGAAAATAAGAACCCTCCAACCAGCACGGGATCAACGGACCAAGCTGACGGTCGGAGGATGAACAACAATGCCATCAGCCAAAAACTAAACGTCAAAAACAAGGCGGGGCCAAGTTAGTAAATAAGCCGTACAGTAAGTTTCCAAAAAAGCCACTGGTGCGTGCCATTGTGGACAAAAGAAAGAGCGACGGTGCAATCTCCCATGAGAAATGGGTGCGAATCCGTCAGAAGATGGTGGAGATGTACTGGAAGGTACTAAAAGAACACCCAGGTAGTGCTGGCAAATTCTACTTCTTTCCATTACTCAATAATATTCAATACTTTTCATTTGGGTACTCAATACTACTCGATACTTTTAATAGATTTTTTGAAATTGTAAGCATAGTTTTTATCTGCAAATTGAAGTAGTTTCTTCAAAAATTAAAAACTATTATTGGTTTTGTATTTTTTATTACAATACAATGTTTTATTATTAAATCAAAAATAAATGTAAAACTAACTTTTAATTCAACGTTAACAACAACTTAAGAAATAATTAAAAAAAATTTTGTAGCTTACTATTTTACCCACTCAACTTGCTTAAAAATACAACTTAGAAAGTACCGAGTAACTACTTTTGAGTATTGAGTATCAAAAAAAAAGAGCAAATACTCGATACTTGGTACCCATTACTCAATACTTTGCCAGCACTACACCCAGGACCATCCCCCCAAAATGAAGATGCCGGCTGATACCAAGGCCACATTAAACTGCTAGCGTGCTCCTTAGAACGCTCAGCTAAATTGCTGGTACTAGCAATCGCGTCCCTAGGTGAAGTGTGGCCAGATGCGAGACTGGAAGTGACCCCGGTTGAGGGGTAGAAGTTCTTCTGGTACCTCACTATCCGAAATGGAGTAATTAAAGTTTCTTGAGAAGAAAGGTTTAGGAGTGCAGTAATCAATTTTATCAGGAAGACAGTTTGTTTCCCTAATTATGCTAGCATGCCCATAATTTACATGCTTTCAAGCACCTATTGTGTCTAGGCTTACGGCAATGTTCAGAGCCAGTCTTCTAGCCGTCAAATCAACTGGTATCCAGTTCAGTAGCCAATATAGCAGTCCTCCTGAATATCCTATCAAATAGTACACAGTTCGAGGTTTTGTCAAGTGCTTTCCATCAGACCGCGACCCCGTAAAATAGTATCGGTTTTATAACCGCTTCTAAGAGCCAATTTACGTATTGAGGTTTAATACCCCAATTCTTACCAACTGCCTTTTTACAGACATATAAAGTCAAGGATAACACCCAAGAATCTTGCGTTGTCCGAGATTGTCAATTCTATATTATTCAATCTAGGAAGTCTATAAGTGGGAATCTTATATTTTCTAGTGAATAATACAAGTTCCGTCTTTACTGGACTCACACTTAAATCACTATCAGTGCTCCACTTGCTTAGTGTTCCAAGTACATCCTCCATTCTTAGTGAAATAGTCTGCAAATGGAATCCTGAGACTGCCACGTCGTCCGCGTAGGCTACAGCCTTATGTCCAGTAATATCAAATTTTTAAAGCATACTATTTATGGCTATGTTCCACAAGAGTGGAGATAACACGCATATCTACTGCCAGTTCAATATCTCCTATTATTGGGGGTGGTGGGAGAATTTCATGTAGTATTTGATTGTGTTCAATCTATTTGGTCTTCCTCCTGTTCAGAAAAGGAGTTTTCCTTTCCAGTTCCAGATTAATTGAATATGTCATATATCTATGATCTGAAAAAGAGCAGACCTCAGAAACCTTCCAGTTTCTTAGGAGATGCTCGTGACTTGCACTTACAAGCGTAATGTCCAGAACTTCTTGCCTATTTGCCACTACAAAAGTGGGTTCTGAACCTCTATTGACTATCATCAGATTTGTTTCTATTATAAAGTCTAAAATGCACTCACCTCTATCGTTTGTGTTGGTACTACCCCAGATAGTATGATGAGCGTTTGCATCTGCTCCTAGTACAATCGGAGTTCTATTTGCGTTTGCTGTCCGCACCGCAGTTCGTACCTGTTCGTTTGGTGGTAGTTCCGTCTGGTCATGTGCCATGTAGCAGGAAATCAGCCATACCTTAGCAGTCACTGACTCCCAGCGGCTGTTAATGTGTCTCCATCACTATATTCGGATAGAATGAAGATATTTAAATGGTTCCTAGCCAAAATGCATGTTCTTATTTTACCTGCGTTTTTGATGTACAAAAGTATGTACCCCTTTGCGTTTAATACATTGTGTATCTACGGCTCCTGGATTAACGCTATATCCTCCCCATGATCTGTCATGTGGAGGAGTAATGCAGCGGGGGCTGCTCTAGAATGGTAAAGGTTCACTTGGATCACCTTCAACATCCGGATCATAAATGACTGTTACGTCCACGTTTTCTGAGCCTGAACCCAGAAGCGCGACTTCGTCCTCCCCTTCGCCCAAACGACGGAATAGATCTCCAACCATATCGAAATTTGATTGGATATCCATTTCGTCATCAGAGTGTACGGGGTCATTTGTTTCGTAGTCGCCCATATCCTGCGGAGCTTCCAGTTTTAACTTAGAAGTTTCGAGGGCGAGCTTGTCGTCACCACGATAAATGCGCAGCTTTATACTATCAAATCCGTAGTATAATTTGCCTTGGCCTTTCTCGTAGTGCCAAGGATTGCTTGTTAAGGACAACGACCACCTTCCTGTTTGCCCCATCTGAAGCGCAGATTTTTACTACCTTCCAGTTGTGAGTTGGTAGTTCAGGATTTCCTCTCCT
The DNA here is from genome assembly GCA_950370525.1 of Bellardia bayeri. Lineage (NCBI taxonomy): Eukaryota > Metazoa > Arthropoda > Insecta > Diptera > Calliphoridae > Bellardia > Bellardia bayeri. The sequence goes on along the minus strand of OX493265.1, from coordinate 48,204,822 downwards.
GATGAGAACCAGGATCTCCTCAGGGTCGTGTGGTTCATGTGGAATAACCATGAATGATCTCGGCCGGCGAGGTATATTACTATGAGCTTATCTGTTTACACTGATGGCTCCAAAAAAGGGGAGAGAGTTGGCGGCGGTGTCTACATTCAAGAATTTGGAATAAGAATGATGTTCAGAATTCCAAATGAATGTAGCATCCTAGAATCCGAGATATCGGCTATAAAAAGAGCAGCCAATTGGATCAGTTATAACGGGATATCGGGCAGGGATATTCGTATATATACTAATAGCCAGGCTGCAATTAAGTCTGTAACTGATGTATACACTACATCGACATTGGTCCAGGAATGCTGCACATCCTTAAATAGGATGGCGAGACATTCAACAGTGTCACTCGTATGGGTGTGTGGACATGGAGACATAACAGGGAATCTGGTTGCTGATAACTTAGCAAAGACTGGTTCCATGCTACCTGATGATGACATTGATTATCTATGTGGTATTCCTAACTAACAGCATGCAATCAACGTATTGAGAAATTTTAACTATAGACTTGCTCAGACCAGGTGGGCAAACGAACACACCTGTGTAATTACACGACTTATTTGGCCAAGGCTAAATAAAGAACGGGCGTTATATATGCTGAAATTACAGCGGTCACAGTTGAACGATTTGGTGTCAGTGATCACCGGACACTGCAAATTCGGCAATCATGCCAGAAGATTAAGACTCCCTTACAATGATTTCTGTAGGAGTTATAATGATGAAGAAGAGGAGGAGACAATACCCCATCTTCTATGTCATTATACGGCAATGGACACCATGCGCAACACCCTCTTGGGACAACCGTACTTCAATGACTTGTCTGAAATATCAGACTTGAAATTGGATCGTATCAACGCTTTAATTAGAAATAGCAATTGGTTGTTATGATGACATCCGATCCCTTCACTTGAAATGGAAATACTAGATATTTTAGTTTTTACTCCATCTTTTTCTCAAAACTTCTGGACCCGACATCTTCATCTTCTCTTTATATCTTTTTCTCTTTCTACTACCTATTTCACATACAATCTCTTTTTATCTCTAAAATGTCTATCCCCTTTTCAGTTTTCTTTTCAGGCAACACAAAAGGACCAATGCTTGGACCTAAGTGGGCTATACTAGTTATGGCTGCCTGCAGACCTAATCCAACCTAACTTAACTTCACTGTGAAACGCCTTGTTAAAATTGGATTTTCCTATAGTAACGCGTTTCCGCCGCGCTGTTTCGGTACGCTCCATACAAAATGTATGAGCATGAGAAATTTAGACAGTTAAAAAACGCTTGCCGCCGGTATTTAGGGATGGCTCTTATGTGGTATTTATACTATGTTTCCACGTTACATGATTCGCTCTCTATTTATGCTTCACACCCCAATCATGAGCGAAACAACTTGCTTCACCAACAAAATTTTAAGAGCGAATCAATATGAATCTACTTGCGAAGCACGAAAAATTGCACTCTTCTCTAATTTTTATCACAAGTTTATCTGCACTAGCTGTAAAAATTTAATATTATTGTAAACAAAGCAAATTATTTTCTTGTTGCTGGAAGTAAAGAAAGTAAATACGTACGAATGTATGTTTTTTTTCAACTAAGCTAACTAATTTCCACTCACTTTTTTTGTCCATTAAAAAAAAATATTTTCCACAAATTGTAAATTCTGTTTTTTTATTCTGTTTGTTTATTAAAAACAACTGTCAAATCGAATCAAGTTTATTAGTCACTGCATAAACATGATTCTGTAGTGAGAACACATGACCATAGTGTAATATTGTATATGGTCTACTTAGAGGGCAGATACTTATGATTGTTAATTGCTTTGTTACGGATATTGAATTACTTCAAGTAATATAAACTAGCAATTGATAGTCATAATACTTTATCCACTGTGTTGATGACTCAATACATTGGAATGTGTTCTCACTCATATTCTTTCTTACTTAGTTTTAACAATTATTGATATAAGAAACTAAAAATTAAATAATAAAGAGACAGTTCGCTAAGAACATTAAAACTAAGAACATATCATAATAACATAATAAAGAAAACAGTTCACTAAGAACATTAAAACTAAGAACATATCATAATAACATAATAAAGAAAACAGTTTGCTAAGAACATTAAAACTAATAACATATCAATACATTCCGTCCCTAGTTGTAACTTGTTGAATAAATAATATATCAATTCAGAAAGCGAAGCAGGTGATTCAAATCGTTGTGTAAACTAGTATTAGTGAATGGTATGAAATGTTAATAACCGATTTTCGGTTATTCGATCAACCATTTTCAACTCGATTATTATAATCGATTAATCGAACATAAAAGTCAATGTTTTTTGGTCGAATTCGATTTTTTTATAATTTTTTTTCTTAAACTAAAAAATCAAAAATATTTACAACTTGTTCACTTAAAAAAATATGTTTTACATATTTCTGTTTAATAAATTTTATTTTTTAAATCTTATGAAATTTTTTCAGATGCGCTGAGAGTTGTGCTGCCACAAAAAGCTAACTCCTTCTTGAAAATGCAATACTTTGCCTTTTTCCATTATACATTTTTTTAAAATATTGCCAAACATGGCTTGGTGCCATTTTTCACTTTTTATCACTTTTAACTAAATTTTACTTTTATTTTTTGCACACTGACTTTCAAAAAACCTGCGCTGTTAGTTTTATACTACATTTCCACGGTACATGCTTCGCTCTCTATTCATGCTTTACACCCCAATCATGAGCGATACAACTGCTTCACCATCAGCGTTGCAATTTGTCAAGTTTTCCCTTTTTTTGCAAGTTTTTTGAGATGCAAAAAAGTTTTTTGGAAATTTATACAGTCGGGCCCCGATTAACCGTAATGGACAAATATCAGTCTATTGTTTTTTTGCAATGTTTTTAAATTGTTTGCTTCGATTAACCGTGTTTACCTCTATTATCCGTGATGACAGAATTTATTTATTAACTTCAAATTCATACATACAATATAATAAACATGAAAACGGGGCATTCCTTTGTTTGCATGCGATGAGTCAAGTGATTAGTTTAATTTTGAAATTTGGGAAGTACGGCTGATTAGATCTAAATATATTTAGTATGGCATCGTTACCAGTGGTAAAAAGACAAACAAACGTTTTAAATGTTGATGATAAAGTTCAAAAACGATTATTTAATAAAACAAACGTTTATTAAGCAAATTTTTATATGCAAATCTGTCTTAATGATCGTTTTAAAATAAGGGGGAAAATAATTAACCAGTATTCAAAAAAATATTGTGAGCTACCTCAAAAATACGAAGTTTTACGAAGAAGAATTCTTTTTTTATGTAAATATGTGCGTACACCAATGTTCACTTGTTAAATCAAAAAAAAAATATTAAAAAAAACTGTATTATCAAAATTGTTATTCGATTAACCGTGAAAATCGATTATTCATAATGCTTCTGCACTGATAATCGAGTGCAGATAAACTTGCGATAAAAATTAGAGAAGAGTGCTTCACATCCCAATCCTGAGCGAAACAACTTGCTTCACCATACAAAATTTTAAGAGCGAATCAAGTAGATTCATATTGAATCTACTTGCGAAGCCCGAAAAGTTACATTCTTCTCTAATTTTTATCGCAAGTTTATCTGCACTAGCTGTAAAAATTTAATATTATTGTAAACAAAGCAAATTATTTTCTTGTTGCTGGAAGTAAAGAAAGTAAATACGTACGAATGTATGTTTTTTTCAAATAAGCTAACTAATTTCCACTCACTTTTTTTGTCCATTAAAAAAATTATTTTCCCCAAATTGTAAATTCGGTTTTTTTATTCTGTTTGTTTATTAAAAACAACTGTCAAATCGAATCAAGTTTATTAGTCATGTAAACAGCATGATTCATATACATGATTCAGAAAGCGAAGCAGGTGATTCAAGTCGTCGTGGAAACATAGTATTACAGGTTGATTTTTCGATTAATTGACACCAAAAGTCAGTATTTAAGTATTAAGCTAAGTTTAGACGATATGTTGAATCAACATATATATGCTGCCAGTCATATGATTAAAATTAGCAGCAAATTCCATGTCATATGTTAGACGTTTACACGATATGTTGAAAGTAGCAAATTTTTGATGTCAGCATATGTCAGCAAATGAAATGTCAACATAAGAGTTAGCATACGATTTTTGAGTTTATACGATATGTTGAATTGTATGTGGGGCTACATATGCTGAGTCCTATAAACATTTGTTTGTGAAATTATTCAGTTTGACAACATTTTTTAATTATTATTCATGACGTGGGAGGAAATTGGTCTAGCTATTCCTATTACAGTGCTGATTTTGGATGACGATGAAGTGGAATTAAAAGCAAAAAGACGCAGAGTTTGGCAAAAGAAACGGGTAGAACGACGAGAGGAAGAAAGTTATTGTGTAAAAATTATACAAAGAATTGGTATAAAAAATAGAGCATATTTTATTGTAAAAAACAGCAATAATAATAAATAAAAAAATATTGCAGAACTTACCAACAAAATCGAGCTAAATTATACACTAAGTATGCAAATAATGCACGAAAACATGTAAAACATTTATAATAATTTATTGTGTCGATTAATTTGAACAATGCCGCCGGCCACTATATTGCGTTTTGTGTTCTTGTGTGTGTATGTTTGTAGGTACATATGCAACAAGAAGTGTATTTACATAAAAAAAAACTATCGGCGGCTGGGCTTAAAGGCCGCGATACACTATCCTACACAATCGTACGATTCATTCACTGGAAAATCTGACCGATTTCTATCACACTCAAAAAAAAATCGCAACAAAGTATGTCATAGGTGCCACACTAGTACACGAAAAAGACACAAAAACATATGTTTTTGTTAATGTAAACAAACCCAGTGTCAATATAATAAATTGCATGAACTATATAAACAATTAAAAAATTTTAAACGTCTGGTTTTTAGATTATAATTTCTGATTTAAATCAATGTAGCCGACATTGTTGTTTTCTTATCAGCTTTATCAGAAAATACAACTCTGTTCGCATAGACGTCAACATACGCAGGAAATTTGTCAAACACTAATAATATGCTGTTTACACGATATGTTAAAATTACCAACATACGTTTGTTGGCATTGTTAACAAAGTGTTAGCAAATGTTTTTAAACATACGTATGCTGAAAAATTTTGCGTTTATGTAAGCACTTGTAAGTCCCGGATCACATAATGCAACTTTTGAGTTTTTGGGTAAGAGAGGAAAAAAGAGAGAGAGAGGGGACCACTCTTCTTACCCCTATCACAAACAAACTCCAAAGTTGCATTGTGTGATCCGGGACTAACAAATTTTTCAGCATAAATATGCTGATTCAACATATCGTCTATACTTATAAATGCTATGTTTCCACGACGACTTGAATCACCTGCTTCGCTTTCTGAATCATGTTTATGAATCATGCTGTTTACATGACTAATAAACTTGATTCGATTAGACAGTTGTTTTTAATAAACAAACAGAATAAAAAAAACCGAATTAACAATTTATGGAAAATAATTTTTTTAATGGACAAAAAATGAGTGGAAATTAGTTAGCTTATTTGAAAAAAAGCATACGTTCGTACGTATTTACTTTCTTTACTTCCAGCAACAAGAAAATAATTTGCTTTGTTTACAATAATATCAAATTTTTACAGCTAGTGCAGATAAACTTGCGATAAAAATTAGAGAAGTGTGTAATTTTTCGGGCTTCGCAAGTAGATTCAATATGAATCTACTTGATTCGCTCTTAAAATTTTGTATGGTGAAGCAAGTTGTTTCGCTCATGATTGGGGTGTGAATCGTGAATAGAGAGCGAAGCATGTACCGTGGAAACGTAGTATTAGTTTTAATTTGGTAGTCTAAAATCGACCACAAAATAATCGATTTTTGAAGTCGATTTACCATTCACTAGTGGTATTTTTGTCACTAAAAAATCGTTAAATCTGGCAACCGTGCTTTTGTATACGGCATGATAAACAAATAAAAACTATTTGAAGCTGGACAATTATATTAGTTGCTTTAAAAACCATGGCCACAAAGAGAAAATATAATTTAGATGAAGACGATGACAACAACTTACAAGATATCCATGTTAGCAACAAAAAGCATACATTGGATTCTGATGAAGAGGATAGCGATGATTATGAGAAGTATTGACATTTAACTAATTTCTTAACAAAAAAAAATAGTTCATATTCTAAAACTAGTGGTTAAAACAATTTTATCTTGGTTCTTGTGAATGTAAATGCTAATGTAAATGAGTCCAAAATATTTTTTTCAGGGATGACCTAGGTGATAGCGACATTGAGGGTGAAGAAGATGGTGTGTCTAAAGTTCAGGATGAAGTTAAAATTACACCATTTAACATGCGGGAAGAATTAGAAGAAGGTCACTTTGACAAGGAAGGTCATTATCATTGGAATAAATCAGATGACATTAAAGACAACTGGCTGGATAACATTGATTGGGTAAAAGTAAGTACCTATTTCGGTAACATTGTACAATTCAAAAAATTAAGGGTTATATTTAGATTCAAAAGGAAAAAGAAATTTCGAAGAATGCTGACGCAGATGATACAGCTGATGCAAAATCGATGGATGTTTATAATGAAGGATTACTTTATATGCAATTGTTATCCTATATGAATGTAGGTGAAACGGTTGCCTGTACTCTGAAACGTCTTGGCAAAAATAGAATTAAGATGAGTTCTGTGGAAAGACTAAGGTTGAAAAAACAAGGTATCACAGATGTAAATGGAGATAAAATTACAAAACTTACTGAGTTGGCTAACGAAATTTTAACAAAAACTGGTAACATGGACATATATCAAGCAACATATGAATCAATAAAAGAAAAAGTTAATTCCATTCCAAGCACTAGTAAAGATGGTGTAACATTAAAAGAGAAAAGTTTTGATATGTATTCCGATGACTTTAACACACAGGAGAAAGATCAGCTTAATAAACAAAGTTGTAAGAATAACGAAAGTGAGGAAAAAGAAGTACTAGTGGAATCAAAACCGAAAGAGCTTCTTTGGGAATTCAAGTGGAAAGAGAAAGATACCAAACTACAAGGACCATTCAATACCAACCAAATGCTTAAATGGTCGAAAGATGGATACTTCAAAACTGGAGTTTATGTTAGGAAAGTGGGAGAACTTACAAATTTTTATACAAGTAATCGTATAGACTTTGATCTTTATTTATAAATTAATATCTTTAATTTTTCGACCTGCGTATAATTTATGTATGTATTCTGTTATTTGAATTCGGTTAAAAATGTTACTTCTCTAATTCTTAGTATAATTCGATTGAAAGTGGAATTAAGTCGTCATTCAGCTTACTTTGCAACAATTTTTGTGTATATAATCGCCTTCAAACAAACATTTTGTGGTCTCTAATAAATTTTTGAATTCACAATTTTATCTAGCTAATATAATAATTCAATTGAATTTACTTCAAATATTAACAACTTTAATTATACATTTTTTATTTTTTAATTCTGTGGTTGGCACAATTTTAAGGAGCAAAATTTCCTATAAACGTAATTTAAAATGCACAATTTATGTTTTATTTAATAATATTTTAAGTAAATTCAACAAATTCAAAATTCATCGAATTTGTAGGCGTTTAATCATTTTGATAAGTTGTTTCAAAACAGTAATATGTGTTCATATTGGTATATACTAAAGAGCTGCACAAGCACAACAAAAATGTCTTGCAAGCATTTCATGAAATTCCAATTAGTGTGTATGTATTACTTGCTCATTGCAAAACACTGCCGAAAATATTTCTTTTGTTTCACGCTCAAAACATTGAAGAAGAGAACACAAGTACAACAGAACAATGTAACAATAGAACAAGGCTGAAGTAGAACATCAAAACTATTTTGGAACATTCAAAACATGTTTGAATAACTCGTAGACAAACTTGCAAAGAAACTTTTGCATTTATAATGAACGTAAAAAATGTATGTATGTATGCAAAAATAAAATTTTTTTAAGTCACATTTGGAAAAACAAATAAAACAACACAAAACAAAAATAAATGATATTATTTAATAACACTCCTGTTTTCATTTTTACGCTTTTTTGTGTTTGTTCTAGTGTACTCGATGCTTTCGGTATAAATTATCGTTTTTTTATTTTATTGTATTTATTACATTGTATGTTTTTGTTTTGATGTTCTATTTCATTTGAACATATCAATATGTCATAGGTCTAGTGTCCTTAGAAGAGAAAAAGCAAATATTATGAAAATGCAACACGAGTTCAGTCTAAGGCATATTTTTTAAGACAAAATTTAAACCGATACAAGTGTGCCGCCAGATGTTTCTTTCATCATTAAGAATAGAAGAAAAAACTGTTCGAAATTGGATTAACTCTGGGGGAAAGCATGACACAGTACTCAGTCCCGAAAAATACTCAAGCGCTATCATAGAATCAAGAAAATAAACTAATAATCGCAATAAGGAAAGACGAGCGTTTCTACAAAAATGGCTATATGAGTTACCAAAGATGGAATCGCATTACTGCAGAAAACAAACAAAAAAATTATATTTCGAATCCATTTTTCTCTACCTATCAAGACATTTGTAAGCTTTATGTGGAAAATGTGCATCAAACAAAAAAAATGATATGCAAAAATTATCGTATCTAATTTTTGCAAATATAATAAAAGAGTCAATTATTCAATTTTTAAGCCTAAAAAAGATGAATGCGATATTTGCACATCATAGGTATAAAGTAAAGAACATATTATATGAACTTTATCAAAAACACCGAGAACAAATAAAAAAGATGAGAGAAGAGAAACGGAAGATCCGGATTGTGTGCTGTATTTTGTATGGATATGCAATCAGTGAAATTAGTGCCTCAATTAAATGCGAACGCTGCATAGTAATAATTTCACAATGTATAATGTTGTCACTCATGAATTTAATAACTATGTTTGGGATGAGACTGATGGCAATCTCGTAGCTTCAGTTTTTGCAACATGTATTCTTAAATTTCCTTGCACGTTGGCCTAAAATCCATCATATAATCATTATTCGGATGGTTTCTTTTACAAAAACCGAAATGCTACATTGGCCAATGCATTGCTTGCTTTCTGCGAGGCAACAAACGTATCAATCGAGCAGAAGTATTTAGTAAGTGGACACACGCAAATGGAGTGCGACGCAAAACACTCCCTCATTGAAAGAAAAGTGGCTAAAAAACAAATATACTTGCCTTCACAATTTGTAGAACTTATAAGAGAAGCACGAAAATGCCCAGCACCTGTACAAGCACACCAAGTGCATTATGATTTTTGGACTTCGAGGCTATTCCTAAGCGATACATAGTCTTAAAAAATAATATAAAAATTTCATATTCAAAACGTTGATTCAACTTCAGATCGAAGTAGTGGCGACCCTATTGTAAACATCTACGGGCATTAGGATACGACAACTCAGGGTTGATTTATTTTAAAACAGATATATGTGGCGAACACGAGCTTTTATCCCAAAGAACAAAGTCTGCTAATAAACATATTGAACCTGACCCCCTTTATACTTCAAAATTAGAAATCTCCAAGAATAAGTGGGATCACTTGCAAGATTTAAAAATGTTGCTGCCCGAAGACTGCCATCACTTTTATGCAAATTTACCATATAAAAACTAATATATTATGAAGATTTTATTACTTTTGAATGTAATGATTCTATTTTTTTTAATTCCCTTGTTTCTTTGTCTAAAACATGAAGTTCTTTTAAATTACATTTTGTTCTCGTTAAAAAAAGCCCCAACTCATTTTTTTTTTCAGAAAATACAACAACAAAAAGCACTTACTCATATTAATAAATAAAAATTAAAAAAAAAATAATAAAACTAATATAACACTAAATTTTTAGTGTTTTTAATAAAAATTGCGTTTAAAAAATTTTTGTATCAATATTGCATCTTTTTTTATTTAGTTTTTTTCCTCCTCCTGTAAACTATAAAAAACATGAGTTAGGGCCTTTTCGTATTAAGTTAACGATATATATATTTGCCTTAGGTGGTAAAGAGTTTAGAAGCAACGCTCCTTTTCTACTTAGTAGTGGATATTGAAATTCGAGGTCAGTCTGACTTAATCTATCGTGCACAAGTTCGAATATAGCAAGATCATGTAAACGTCGAGTAGAATAATGCCAGGGTAAATTAAATACCATCTTGAGAAGTTTATTTTGTGCCACCTGGATCTTATTTATATGACATTTCGCGGACGAAAACCAGACTGGTGCACAATAGAATATAACGGGATGTAATATGGATTTCTTGTTATTAATGTTTAGTAGAGATTTTCTGTTTATTAGAGGATACAACATTCTTATTAATTTATTGATTTTGTTTACGACATATGGTAGTATGTGATTATTAAAGTTTACTTTACTTTACTCATGAATATTTTACAATGATATCCCACGGAATGTCGCAGTTTAAAAAACGCAATGAATTTTGAAGAATAAAACACGGTTTGCGTTTTCTTGTAAAACAAATTGTTTGTGTTTTGTCTGGGTTTATTATAATCTTCCATTTATCAAAATATTTCTTCAGATCATCAAGAGCAAACTGTAAATTACAAATTATATCCGTAGAATAAATTGCAGAACACAAAATCGAAGTATCGTCAGCAAATATTGACATTATGTAGTTGGAAAATTCAGAAACATCTGCTGTGACGATGTGAAGGAATGGCGACAGGCATGATCTTTGAGACAGTCAGCAGTAATATTAATTTTTTCCGACGAAGTTTTACCCAAAAAGATGTTGAAGAATCTGTTGTGTAGGAAATTTTGTATAATTTTTATAATCTCAATTGGAAAATTGAATTTTTTAATTTGAAAATTTACTAACATTGAAATTATTTTTTATTATTTTTCTACTTTTTATTAATGACTTTGAAGTATTATTTTCACTTATAAATCCAAATTGATGAGAAGGCAAAATTATGTTTTTGTCAATGAATGCAATAATCTTTTTCTTTTCAAAAATTTTTCCAACATTTTACTTAAGGATTAAAGAGGAGAGCCAGCTGACTTATTAGGTTTAAGAATTGGAATTATTTTAGAAATTTTACAAACAGAAAGAAAATATTTAACATAATTTTAAACATGCAGAGTGTAAGTTAGTTTAAACCTTTAGTTTGTAAGTTTTTTAGGCATTTATTATTTAACTCGAGAAATATAGTGTGTGGTGGATGGGATATGACGTTTAAATTTCTAATTTGGCTTGCAACATTATTGACCTCGTAGACCGTTGTGCTATCACTTAGATGTTACGAGGCACAATGTTAAATTTAAAAGTTTGAGCCAAAATTTCAGCTTTCTCAAGTAGATGGTAGTATACACTAGTATTATTTTTTACGCGCATGAAGATAAATTTGAAATTTAACTCCCTAGACACAAACCATTTATGTTAACAGAGTCATGTTAACTATTTAACAATGTTAAAGTTTCAAAATTCGATATACATACATATATCTTTTTAATGATATTTTAAGACAAAAACAGTACGAAAAAATTCAAAAAAAAAAATCAGAATCTAAAAAAAATGTCTCAGAAAATTTAAATACATAAGTAAAAATATTACACTAAAAAAAAATTTATAAAGAGTTTTGGAAGGAAACACATTTGACGTCTAAAAGTTTATTTCATATAAATGAGAATCATGTGGAGGCACAGCAATTTTAATAAAAATTCGAATTAAACACTACTTAATGAGTGATCCTTATGAAGATTATCTTCTAACCACTACGATCTGTATTGAAGATTGTTATCGAAATATAGTGAACATTAGCTAAGCCGGGAAAAGATCGCAAAAAAGTAAAATCCCATCAGTCGCATATTGCCGAATATACCGAAGCTATTCGAAAAGAAACTCATAAATAAGTTATACCCTATTTTAATTGAAAACAATTAACCATTAATTTGGATTTAGAAGAAAACGCAGCACTATCGAAAAACCCCATAGACTTGTTAAAATCTCGCCAAAAAAACATTTAAAGAAAAAACATTGTTCCGCTCTTTTTATTGATATTTCTCAAGCTTTTGATAAAGCGTGGCATGATGCTCTAATATACAAATTGAAACTAAACTTATCCGTAAACACACATAAGCTATTGGAACATTTAAGCTTAAATAAGGATAAGCATCCTGGGACCCTTTTTATACTTGATATACACATATGATCAACAAACAATCGTACTTACACATCTACATTTGCTGATGATATTGCTATTCTAAGCATTCATGAAAACCCTCAAGAAGCATCTCGCTATCTACAAAATCATCCATTGTTAAAGCAATGGAGGATAAAAGTTAATTAGCAGAAATGCACACACATAACCTTTACATTGCATAGAAAATCATGCTATCCTGTTTATATCAATAATTAAGCAATAACACAACAATACGAAGTTAAATATCTTGGTATACACCTCGATAGTCGCCTAACATGGAAATCCCATATAGATTGCTGTGACGGTTTTGCGAAACTTTCTCTCAGCTTGGTGTACGTTGGAGGGTGTAAGAAGATTATTAAAGATGCGATCAGTGAAATTTCTGGAACAGTGCCAGTCTTCTTTCTTCTGGTAGATGTAAGTACGGCGTTCAGAAACGGTGAAATCATTGGGTCGATCAAGACGAACGATTATGGGTAGATGGTCTGATCCTAGAGTAACTACTTGCCAGGTTGCGTAGTTGATCAGACCAGGACTCGCTATGGTGATGTCTGGTGAGCTCGCGAAGTAACCCATAATCCGTGTGGAGGCATCATCATTCAATGCGCAGAAGTTGGATTCGTAAATTTATTCCGCCAACGTAGCACCTCTCTGGCTTTCCCCTAAATTAGAGTGCTAAAGCTGATGGTGCGCGTCAAAATCCCAAAGAACTACGCGACACAACAGCTGGTTCTACGCACCGGAATAAATTATTCAACCAAGGTCTGTCAACATCAACAACAACTACATATTTTTTCGAAGCAACATCATCATTGTTGCTCCAAATTATTTTGGTCCGTGCCGGAATTGAAATAAATCCCGGACCATGGTTCTGCACAGTATGCCAGAACAGGTTGCACCACATGTCCACCAAATTAAGGTGCAACTCTTGTTTGGGTTGGTGTCAGTTATGAAACTGCTCCGGACTTAACCATGCAAGGGAGTAGCCGGTAAATGTTATCGCGCCAAGTTGCCAACGGCGAAACTCGTCAGTGTCATCGACATCGTCTACAATATACGCTACAACACCGCCCTCCCCACCGCAATCACAAATACAGCGGCAAAAACATCTACAGAAACATACCACCATCGCAGCTAACACCAATGATTGCTTTCCGGAGACCTGGGATGATATCCATATTGCAGTTCAACTGCAATGAACTTTAAGGTAAAGTAGCTGAGATAACCAGACTTACCCCCTTATTCAAAATCGATTATTAAATTTAACAAACGTTTATTAAGCAACTTTTTATATGCAAATCTGTCTTAATAAACGTTTGTTAAATTTAATAATCGTTTTTGAATAAGGGGGTTATTGTGCAATGAAGTGAATTTGAGGATGATGTGTTGGCTGTAATTTGTAAAATGAAGTAGATTTTTATTTTCTATAAATAGATATTTTTTTCTCTCTAAGAATTGTTGTTTTTGTGTGGATATTGGTGGATTTGCTTTTGATATCTATTATTGTTTGAGTGTTAGCTAGATGTTGAACTCCTGATGACTTGAAATTGCCCTGCAGAATAGTTCTTACTATTTTTTGTGTCTGGGAATAGGATTTAATTATGGTCACTTTCTAACCCTATGATTATTGTCTACATATGTATTTCATCTTGCTCTAGTTATTTTCTTTGATATAAGGATTTAATTGCAGCATTTGCGTTTTGGATGATTGGTGCTGGGTATAAAAAGGCCCTATGCGAGATCCAACTTAAAAAAATGACTTCTGAATTCAAACGAAGCATATTGATTTCGTCTAAAAAATATCGTAATTTGGAGTTATTGTTTATGGATAAAAATTTATAAACTTTTTGTTTACAAAAATGTCGATTTATAAAATTACTTACAGTTTAGGAGAAAAAATAATAAATTGGCGTTATTTAAACAAAATTGCGAATTAATAAATTACGAAACATTTTAGCCCTTTTTGAATAAAATATCAAACTTTTTTTATTGATGCACGAAAGGTTATTAAACAAATTCATTAATAATTTCTCCCTAGTAAGACATGGTCCTCAAACTTAAAACTTTAAGTATCTATGTATTGGATTAAAAGAAATTAAAAATTCCCAATATTGAAATATGAAGAAATTACAGTTTTCTTAAAACAATAGATACAAAATTTATCAAAACACAAATATATAAGTATATAATAATTGAGTAATTTATCAATAAATATTACTGAACAAATCAATTCTTTAACAAAATTTAATTATTTTAACAATATAAAAATAATGACATTTTTTTCTACTTAAAAATGACATTTAATTATAGAAATTTTACATTATTATAAATGTGTAGAGTAGTCGAAAATGAACAACGTCTTGAATTCTGACATTCGCCAAAATTTGAAGTACTTCAGGTTTGCTAGTTGTGGTGATTTAATAACATATTTTCAACACTTTTTTGCTGTGTAATCATAATTTAAGAACAAAATGTTAAAAATGTACCCTTTTTAACACATCCTAGTGAGTCTTAAAAAAATGATTTAATCTGTTTAGGCGTGATTATGGAACAAACAGAAAAACTTACAAAGACATTTATAAGAAATTGTTTATAATGGAAAAACTTAGATAATGGATTTTTAAAGGAGATATGTACCTACTAGCTTTAGGATAAGTATTTGGCGGCTTGTTGAAAATTTGCATCTGTAACTTATTATTTTCTAGCAAAATTAAGCCCAGGTTTACAATAAACAAATAAGTTAAACGAATTTAGGAGAGAAATGTGATAGGGTGAATGCACGTAAAGTCGGCATGCACGTATAGTCGGCACTTTTGACTTAAAAGTCAAATAAATAAGAATAACGGTAAATTTACACATGATTACAATCACTCTTTAATTCTTAAAACACTCAATTCTCTAAATCTATTATTCACAATTGGATGAGACGAGTAGTTTGATCTTTAATTGTCCTCATTCAGTGACGACCTTTTGATACGTGACGTAGTGCTTGTTTTTTAAGTTTTTTTTTAGTGCGAACGTGAAGTGAAACAAGTAAGTAAATACATATCTTTAAGTATTTTTTTGCAAAACCTTTTTTAAAAGATAGTATATTCCCTATATATTGCTCTTTTGAAACAGTTTTTATAAAAAATATTTAATTTTAATAATTAGGACATTAGGAATACAAAATTTTATGATTTTCTATTGTCGGCATATGGTGTCGACTATAGGTAAAATCCATTTTTCTCATGTTGAGCTCAAATTATAAAAATTTGTTTATTCGTCTTCTGTCTTTTGAATTCGTATAAAAAAACAGTTTAAAACGATTTTACCCAATAGTCGGCATTGAGTACCATATGAGTGCCGACTATAAGTATACTAAGTATTCTAAAGTCTGCATTTATTTTTGTTAAGAATACAAATATTATAATTTTAAGGGTGGTTGGTAAAAACTTTTCAGAAAACTATAATGCACCCACAAGGAAAAAGACCAATGCATCAGTATTCTGAAAATGCTTTAAAAGAAGCTCTTTGCGAGATTAGAGAAGGCAAGATATCCATTTTAGGTGCCAGCAAAAAATATGGTTTTCCTCGTTTAACAATTCAGGATAGGCTTAGCGGACGCGTGTCAGAAGGTCCTCGCAGAATGGGTCCACATACGGTATTACCTTCTTTAGAAGAAGCCCGTTTGGTAATTTTAAAATTCCGTAGGTTCGTCGCTTATTATACCTGATTCCGTGTCAGCAAACTTTGAAAAGCATTTATATTTTCCTAAACCATCGACTTCTTCAAAGTTCTCATTAAAGCCAAAGACCCCTAGTGCTATATCTCCTCTTGCATGGAGAGCCCATATCGAGTCAAAAGATCGATAAATTGACCCTAATGTGAATATTTTTTTTCTTTACGTAGTTTTTCATACATAGATTTAAGAAAATAAGTATCCAAACTTCCATTAGTATTATTTAAACAAAAAGAATATAAATATAAATTATAAAAAACATAATTTTTAATAAAAAACATTTGATTTTCTTAATGATCTTAATATTTCCTTATTGAAAAACCAATGCCGACAATAGGAGCATAAAATGCCGAACTTAGGAAAAAAGGTGCCGACTATAGCCAAAAATCGAATATTTTAAGACACTCTTAATTTTCTCAAATGAAATAAAAACAAACAGTTAATTGAGTTAAAAACTACACAATTTGCTTAGCAACTATAATCCATTGACAATACAATACAATACTATTTTTGCGCTTAAAACAACACTTATTTGAAAACGAAAAAAAAGTTAAACTGCCGACTACTCGTGCATTCACCCTACAAGTTATAAAAAATTGATATTGGGCAGAAACAAAATTTAAATTTCTTTACTTATAAAAAAGGTTTAACAAAAAACTTAAGATATTTGGTAATTCAAGCTTATCATTTAATTATTAAATAAGTTAAAAAGTTTATTATTAAATATTATTCTTTATTATGTATTTAGTTTTTGTAATATATGTATGTATTTTAATAAAGTTTAAAACTAAATTTTAATTAAGATGGTTGACTTACGAGTACATGAATCTACATACATACGCAATACGTGATCACATATGTATGAATGTATGTATATATATTTTTACCAATATTGAGAATGTGTTTGTTTTGCAACCACTGAAGTGAAAAATCGACAAAAACTGTTCTGTTCTAGTTAATTTAATACGGAGATTTTTTAAAGTATGAAGTTAAATAGTTCATGTTCTTTTGAGCTTAATAAATGCAAAAGTTAAACAAAAGTTATTGACAAAATAATAAAAGAATAGTTTTGATCCTTATTTTTGGTTTTATCATCTTGATAAATAAAAAAATATGGTTATCATTTATCGAATTTATGAGAAATATAATGGATAATTAAGATTTTACAGGAAGAGGAATGGCTTGAAACTTATTTTATAAATTGTCATATTTCCATCTTCAGGGTTTTGATTCATTTATCCACGACGATTTTGTATTTTCTCCTGGGGGATATGGATAAGTAGAAGCTAAAGGAACAAGCATTTAGGCAGGCAATTGCAATTTTTTTCCTTTAAGCACTTTGGTAATGTACAAATAGAAGAAGTCACAATAGAGAATTGTTTGAACAACACCGGCAAATATCGCAATTAGGTCATAGTGCGATTCAACAATGTAGCGGTATACCCAATTGAGTAGATATAGTGCACGATAAGATCCTAATGCAAACAAGTAATGGCTGGTAATTGATTCCGCTTCTCCCGTTTTGCTGACCATAAATAACTGCGGCAAAATAGCGACAGACTCCAAATAGATGGAAAAAGTCCAAAGCACCTCCATGACGGTAAACTCGTGATTGATCAAAAGAGATAACAAGACACATGGCACCAAAAGAAACTCTAGACGGAACGAGTCATGATTGTGATCGTATGTTGCCTTGAATTTCACGTACATTAGATAAACTGTAGCTCCCGATGATGCCAAGAAGAGTACTTTCATGACAGAATTGTATAAACTGACATAGGTAGTGAACAAATCCAGATACCGCGTCAGGTAGACGAGGGCAAATAGTATTTGTGACTTGCCTGAAATGCCAGCACAAGAGCGAGTTTTCCAAATCTTTAAAAGCAAGATAATTATCGCAAATACGTGCGCCAAATCACCGACTAGACGAAAAATATTCATTGTAATTTCTTTTTATGTATGACGTGACGTTACAGAATATGTGTCAGTTTACCAAATAACTCTTGAGATGATAAACTCAATCCAAACTTTGAAGAGTATTTAACTGTTTTTGCGGTGTTTTTATTGTCGATCTAAAATTAAAGTAAAATCAAATTACAATGGTTTATTTAAAATTTCTTATAAAATTTACAATTGCCAACCGATTGAAGAACTTTTTTACGTCGATGATAGCTTTAATTATACATATGTAAATGTCATCACAAAGCAAAGAATAAAAAAGGCACAAGCGAAAATTGAATAAACAATACATATCGAAGAAAGTGACGTGGCCGCGAATACATTCCAATTTAAAAATGCAACTCTTATCCAATTAACAGTTGCTTTAAACAGTAGCATACACTTAGCAAAACAAAATTTAGGTTTTTTTTTTGTAATTCATATTGTATTTTTTCTGTTCTATAACATAACATTAAGAAGGGTTTGTTTGTGTTTAACTAATGTATTTTCGAAGCAACATGTTATGGTTTACGAGTTATTCTCCTTTTAAATTTTGATATATAACTGTAAATATGTACTATACCAGATAATATATTTGGTCAATATGGATACCGTTTAAAAGTGCCCGGAAAGACCTTTCGAATGATATACATATAATATGATGTAATGCATTAACCCATTTTATTCTTTTTTATTTATAACTACATATTTCATGAAGCACCACCATTGCTTTAGATTTAGGGTATTGTTTACAAAAATCGTAGTATATATAAATATATTAAGACAGATTTGCATATAAAAATTTGCTTAATAAACGTTTGTTAAGTTTAATAATCGTTTTTGAATAAGGGGGTATATATATACTAGTTTTTTGATCCCGGCGTTGCCCGGTGATTTTGGATCATTTTAAATTTTGAATTTTCCTCTATTTGACATTGATTGGTATTCCTAAAAAATGATTTTCTATCAAACACCATCACAAACAAACAAACGGTATATTTAAATATGCAAATCGTAGTTTGTTAGATTCTTTGACAATTTGTAAACTTTTAAAATCTTTGAAATATAAATAGTTTAAATGGTGCAATCTGAACTTCTTACCTCTTTTGATCATAATGTATAAGATCCTAATGATACCCCTTACATAAATATGCTCAACATAAGAAAAAATTAATATTTTTAGGGCTTACCAAATTTAAGAGATCATAATTTGTGTACAGTTTGTCAATAAAAGGTTTTAATTTATTTGAAACGAAGATAGTTAACAATAGCATCTCTGGAAACTGCACTTAAATATTTGTTTCAGATTGGATTCGTATTCAGTTCATGAATATGCATTGTCGAGTGGCATTTATTAAGGTTAATATACAGGATTCTCTAATGTAAACAGAATAAATACTTATATAATAGAATTTTTGATTTTCCAAAGCTAAAAATCCAATTCTATCTCTTTAAAGGAATTGAATAAAAAATGTACCAAAAAAGCACCAAGACCATTAAGTATTTTCGTTATTTTTTCATGAATTTCCAAACCCATGTAACAGACTGTTAAATTTTGATCTCTTAAATAAATCTATATTTTAAAGCTTAAGCATTTAATAATCCTTGAAAGTACTTTCCTAATAAATATTTTTCGGATTGCATAGTGCACAACACAAATTGTACAAACAAATAATGAATTAAAAAAAATATATTAAACATTTTATGTCTGTTCATTATTTTTTTATCCATCGATACCATCTAACTGTCGTTTTATAAAATAGTTACTTTGCAAATAAATCTACGAATCTACGACGGTACAAAATAATGTTTGTCAACTAAGAACAAAGTATTCAAAAGTTTTAAAAAAGTACCCACCTATATTCCGTTATAGAAATCCATATTTAACATTTCAACTCTGTATTATATTATATTATAAAGAAATTACTTCTTAAATATTTATTTTTATGATTGAATAAAGCCACAATACAAATTTAATTGTCGTAAAACAACATACGCAAATATATACAATTTGTTTGTCCTTTATTATATCAATATTAAAATTTCAGGTCTGCAGATCATTTATTAAGATTAAATAAAAAAATTTAAGATAGAAAGTTCATTTTTAATACACATTTATGAGACTATAGAAAGCTAAAATAGAAATGTGCTTGCTTCATAACAAAGACCATCATTATTTAAAAACTAAATTTTAAAAGTTTTTTAATTTTTCCCCTTTTAGCCTACTGACGCTTCGAAGCATATATCTATTTACGTTCGAAACATAGATATGTTCCAAATTTCAATCCAATCCGTGAATCCGTTTGGGATTATCGTTTTCCCCTTTTTATCAACACATTGCCAAGTTTTTTAAAACGATATAATCTATTGACGCTTCAAAGCACATATATCTACGTTCTAAATTTCAATCAAATTGTTATATTCGTTTGTGATTACCGTTTTTTTCCGACCTGGTCCAAGTTTTGAAAAAAGATAAAGCCTATAGACGCTTCCAATCACGGATATATCTTCGTTCAAATGTTAAATCCAATCAGTTGAGAATCTTGGGATTACCGGTTTTCCCCCTTTTTATCCCGACCTGGTCCAAGTTTTAAAAAAGATATAGCCTGTTGACGTCAAGCATAGATATATTTACGATTCAATAAAATCGATTCAGCCGTTTGATCTTACCGGTTTTCCCTTTTTTGTCCGACCTGATTCAAGTTTTGAAAAATATATAATATGTACATATAATATATATTATAGTCTATTGAAGCTTTAAAGCATGTATAAATTTAGGTTTCAAATTTCAATAAAATCGGTTCTCCCGTTTGATCTTATCGGGGTTTCCCCTTTTTGTGCCGACCTGGTCCAAGTTTTGAACAAATATATAACCTGTTGAAGCTTTTCAGCATCGATATATTTGCGTTTCAGATTTAAAAAAAATTGGTTCTGCCGTTTAGTCTTACCGGTTTTTTCACTTTATGTCCCGACCTGGTCCACGTTTTATAAAAATATTTAGCCTGTTTACGCTTTTAAACGTGGATATATTTACGTTTCCGATTTCATTTATCGGTTTCCCCTTGAAATAAGACCTTCCGGAAGGTACTTTTCCAATACACATTTCTGTGGCTACAGAAGGATAAAATAATAAAATTTAAGACCAAAATATTAAAATTTCACCAGTATTTCCCTTTTTATGCCTTCCCAGTCCAAGTCTTAAAAAAATATGAAGCCTAATGGCACTTCATGTATGGATCTATCTACATACCAAATTAAAAAAAAAATCGGTTTAGCCGTTTGGGATTGGTTGTTTAAGAAAAAAGGTACCAATTTCACCGGTTTTTACCCATTTTATCCCTTCCTGGACCAAGTTTTGAAAACAAATATAACCTATTGACTCTTCCCAGCATAGATCTATCTACGTTCCGAGTTTCATTTCACTCGGTTCAGCTGTTTAGGCGTGATTGCGGAACAAGCAAATAAACAAACAAACCTACAAAGACGTTTATATTATACTAATAGCTGACTGAGCCGGCTTCGCTCGGTATTTACTAATGATTTGTATTTCATATAGAATTAAAAATTACGACACAAAAATTGTCAATAAAAGAATTGTTGTAGTTATATGAAATTTTCTCTAAGTGTATTTATGTGCACATTGCAGTGCTGCCAATTTTTTTTCGCAATTTCCCGTCAAATTGGGGTTTAAAAATCTCCAGAAATCGCTAAATAAATCTTTTTACAAAACCGTCAGAAAACCGTCAAATAAGTAATTTTAAACATTTGAATTTACGTTAAATAAAAAAAGCTGGTAAAATAAAATGTAAATTAATTATACATATGTATTTTTTATTCAATTGTTTTTAATCATTTACAAACAAAATTAGGTATTTTCAAAAATATAGTGCGAGTCTTCAGCATTTTGTGTATAAGTGGCCATTGTACCTACTTCGCTTAGAACAGATTTTGGAAATTCATAATCAAAACAACATTTATTCTCAATAAAATTCAATTATTATTTTATTATAATTCAAAACTTATATTATCCCTGAAGAAGCTATCCATTGTGATAGCGAAATATTGGAAATAAATATATATAAATAAATTAAATATTTTTATATAAAATTCAAGTGACTTTATTGCTTGTAAAAAGAAACTATTAAATTTTAAAAAAAGGTCAAATAAACGAACTAAATGTCAAATTTAATTATTTTAAAAATAAAATAAAGTACAAACCAAATAAGCCAAACAAATCCAATAATCCATTGGTGACAAGAGTCAAATGCCATTACTGCGGCAAAATTGGACACATTAAAAATAATTGTATTTCTTATAAAAAAAATACAGAGAACAAGAACCAGGAAAAAGATAAACAGGCGCAAATGGCAACAACCCAGTTGAATAAGGGATTTGCATTCATGACCAGACGTTTTCAACTTCTTAAAGGTAATTACCATCAAACTATTTGAAATTAATAGAATATTAAAAATTCCAGTTAATGTTAATATAAAGTGTTATCAATATATAGTATATACGGAAAAGTTTAAAACCTCAAACCATCTCAAACTATATTTTGCAAATTTTCTGGAGGGAAGCACATTTATTTCATAACCAAAAGTCAGTTTTGAAGGAAGACCCCACAATTATAGTGGCTCTCAATGTCACCTTCAGTATCATCACACGTGTCTGGAATACATAAAAGTGGCAGAATTATATGTCGGTGATATTTTGAGACCACATGTCTGAGATAATAAGTCTCACTAAAACGCAGAAACCACGTGCGTAAACATCCAAATTGCACATCATTTTTCATCAAAGCCATTGCTATCAGATCAAAATTTAAAACTAAGTAAAATAGCCAAAATCAAAACTAAATTCAATAATTAAAACCTAAGCTAAATTCTCAAATTCAGACTATTAAAAATATGCAAGACCTAACCTAAATTTGTTAATTCAAACTATTTAAAAGTAATTAAAACTTATTCTAAATTCACTAATTAAAAATATGTATATGCATTTTCTAATTAAAACTATATTACTATAACAAAAACTATATTAAAAAAAAAACCTATCTAAATTTACTAACCAAACTACTTCAAATATTTACAAAATTTACCTAAATTAAACTAATGAATTTTCAAATATATTATAAGTAAAACTACTTACTTATTATACTACTTATATTATAATTTTCACAATTTCAAAATCTCGATCAAATTGAATTACTTAAAATTACTAAACTAATCTTATATACATATTCCTTAATTCTCATATTACTTATAAGAAAACATTTTTCATTATTATAGTTTACTAATATTTTATCTTTAGTGTATATAAAATAACCATGTGAATCAATTCTCATATTATAATTTGCTTACTTTAAATTAATGTAAGTAAACTTATTTCTAAATAACTAACACACAATTTTCTAGTGCGAAGTATCTATTTTGATTTTTTTTAATAACATTTTTGAAATCTAAAACAAATTGAATTTATATAATCATTACTCACATGTAACAGAGATCATCAAAATTACAACAACACTCTTTGAACTGCTGGGCCCATCATCTCAATAGAAGTGAAATGAAACATTGTAAGTAATTATGATTCTCTTTAATTTAATTTTCTTTTAAATATATATATACATATATATATATTTTTTTTGTATATTGTACGTATATTGCATTTACAATTATGCATTGTCGATCGGACTCCTATTTGTCCCCACTAGTCATAAAAAAATTGTAAAATTGTAAAGAAAGTAAAAATCAAAATAATCCAAATTGTTATTATATATTAGTTTATTCATGACTCTCATTGAGTAATGATCATTTATTTCCACTATGTTCTACTATCATTTTTCTCTTTTGTTTTAATAAACTTTTGTTAATTTTGAATTTACGAACATGAAGCTTTAAATTTCTTATTATGGGAAAGATAACTATAACTGATATGTGAGTATTAATTGAAAATAGTGGCAATTATAGGGATAGATTTAAATAGTAGGGTATCCAATCTGTCGTAGGTGTCTGTGTAAACAGTAGAGAGGGAACAATGTACCCTATATGGCATACTATCTAGCCATCGATTCATTTGTTTGAAATTGATTTTTTTTTTCAATATATAATTATATAATTTGCTTCTGGTTTCTTAATCATACTCCATGGGTATGGGAGTATGATATATGCTTACGTGGCCAAACACGGATTAAGAATTATCATGTAGAGCTAGCGGGTCACCATTTTTCATGCCCCTTGATCTCGTTGTTGGTATGCTCATGTATTTTTTCACATATTACAAATTTCAACAATTTTTATTATTCGAAGGAAACTTGACGGCATGTAACAGATGCTGGGATAACAGTTGAATTCCATCCAGGAGGTGTACGAGTCAGAAAGAATAATCGAAAAGTTTTAAATGGTAAATATGAACAAAATATTCCAGTTGTTGAATTTATTGCGGTTTCTAAGCATGCATATTTTTAAAGAATAATAATGCTAATGAGTATCGTTTATGGCATGAGAGGCTAGGACACATTAGTATAGGTAAATTTTTAGAATTTAGACATGTTTGACGACACAGGGCTTCTTGAGAATATAGAACCGAATAATAATTTATGCGAAGCATGTATATATGGAAAGCAGGCCAGACTTCGTTTTGAAAATTTTAAGAATAAAGAGTATAAAAAAGGCCATTATTTGTTATTCATTCTGATGTATGTGGTCCTATAACACCTACTACTGTAAACGGTAAAAATTATTATGTAATTTTTGTTGATCAATACACTCATTATTGCGTAACTTATTTAATTGCAAATAAGTCTGATGTCTTCTCGACTTTCTGGGGTGAAGCTGTTTTAACGGCAACATATTTAATTAATAGAAGTCCTAGTGTTGTGCTAAAGGAGCATATGAAGACACCATTTGAAATGTGGCATAATAGAAAGCCAAATATTAAATATTTGAAAGTTTTCGGTTCTACAATATATGACCATGATAAGACTAGAAAAAGGAAGTTTGACCAAAAATCGTGGAAAGGTATACTCGTTGGATATGAACCGAACGGTCTTAAGATATGGGACATTGGAGCTAGAAAATTCCAAGTAGCCAGAGATGTAATTGTAGATGAAACAAATATGATAAATTCTAGAGCTGTATTGAAAAATGAATTGAACCAATATCCCGAATGAGAGTAGGGAGGATTCTCTGAATGATAGTAAGAGATATGGTCAATTTGTAATCCCGAATGGAAGTACGGAAGTAAATAAAATCGATTTGTCAATTGGTAATAGTATAAAGGAATCTGATAAAGTGAACCTTTTAATAACCTTAAAGACCCTAACGTGGAAATCCGAAGAAGCGAAAGAATGAGGAATAGACCACATGTATCATATAGGGACTTAATAGATAATTGTGTGATGAATACACACACTATATTTAACAATATTCCAGACTCATTTGATGAAATCAAAAACAGACATGACAGAGTAAATTGGGAGGAGGCGATAGGGGAGGAATTAGATTCGCATTTTTATAATGCCACATGGTCTCTTGTACAGAAGCCTGATAATAAAAATATAGTTGATTGTAGGTGGGTGTTTACTATTAAGCATTATGAACATGGAAAACCAGTAAAGTATAAGGCTAGACTTGTGGCTCGGGGTTTTACTCAGGAATATTTGGTGGACGATGAAACTTTTGCTCCAGTAGCGAGAGTTTCTAGCTTTAGGATTTTGATGTCTTTTTTAAATCGATATAATTTAAAGGTTCATCATATGGACGTGAAAACTGCCTTTTTAAATGGCGTCTTGAAAGAGGAAATTTATATGTCTATTCCTCAGGGATTATCTAGCAGGAATGGCATGGTTTGCAAATTGAATGAAGCCATAAATGGACTCAAGCAGGCAGCTAGATGTGGGTTTGAGGTATTTGAACAGGCTCTGAAAAAAATTGGCTTTACTGATTCTACTGTGGATCGCTGTATTTATATTCTTGACAATGGTAACGTTAAAAAGAATATATACGTACTGCTATATGTAGATGATTTGGTAATTTCTACAACAGATATGGAAACGATGAACAATTTTAAGGCCTATTTAAAGGAAAAATTTAGAATGGTGGATTTATTAGAAATTCGTTACTTCATTGGAATCAGGTTAGATAGAGAGAATAATCAACTTCATCTAAGTCAGAGAGCTTATAATGAGAATGTTTTGAAGAGGTTTAGAATGGATGAAAGTAAACCAGTATCTTCCCCACTTCCAGTCAAACTTAATTATGAAGCCCTAAATTCGGATGAAAAGTGTGATGCGCCATGTCGTAGTTTGATTGGGTGTTTAATGTACATTATGTTATGTACACGACCTGATATAAGCACCGCTGTTAATATCCTGAGTCGATTAGCCAAAAGGGTAATGAAGAGCTATGGCAATGTTTAAAGAGAGTTTTACGATACCTTAAGGGAACCATGGGTTTTAGACTGATTCTGACTGGGGTGGAAGTGAGGGCGACAGAAGAAGCACTACTGGGTATTTGATGAAAATGTTTGATTTGAATTTAGCATGCTGGGGTACGAGGAAGCAAAAACGGTTGCAGCTTCTTCTACTGAGACCGAATATATGGCACTATTTGATGCTGTTAGAGAGGCTATGTGGTTAAAGTCGATGTTAATGTCCCTATAAGATTATTTGAGGATAATCAAGGATGTATTAGTATAGCCAGTAATCCCTCATGCCATAAAAGATCGAAGCATATTGATATTAAATATCATTTTTCAAGGGAACAGGTAGAAAATAAACTAATAAAAATTGAGTATATTTCTACAGATAAACAATTAGCTGACATCTTGACAAAGCCTTTACCTGGATCCCGATTTATCGAATTGAGAAATCAACTGGGATTAAAGGATTTTTAAATTGCATTTTCTGAACAATATTTATAAGTAGCAATGTATTCCGGGAGTTATTAATTATTTTTTTTTGTGGTCTGATTGGGGTTTTCTGGGTTTTCCAGAATCCTCGCAACAAATGTTGGACTACATTATGTATTTATCTCCCAGAATACTCGGCCTGTCATAATTTTATTTATTTTTATAATCTCTGTGTTGAAGTTATATGAAAATTTCTCTAAGTGTATTTATGTGCACATTGAATGATGCGGTAACTTCTAGAAATTACAACATATACATAGATCATTTTATACATATATGATTAAACGGTAAATTTTATGTACTCTTTGTTTTTTGTTATTGTATGTGTTTTTCTTATTACTTGCTCTCTTACTTTAACTGAAACTTTATTTTATTTCTTTTTTAACTATGAAATGTGACAGGTCGTAGTGCGCGTTTAAGATTGAAGAAATAAAATAATATAATTAACGGAATAAATGAACTGTGTTTTAATAAAGGAATAGAGATTAATGGGGAATAAACTAATAAGAATAAATAACAAAAATTTTTATCAATTTATTGCTTAAAAAGTTTCTTCAAAATTCGATTATTAATACATATATGCAACAACAATTAAAACAATTATTAATTAAAAAACAAATATCATTTTAAAGCTTGATGGTGAACAATGTTTTTGTTCTTCTATTGGGACAGAAAATGAATAGTCCTAACGGTGTAACTACTATCGAGCACACAACATACCATGGGAAAAACATTTTGATTCTAGATTTAACCAACACACTTTTAAAGATTGTCCTTAAGATTTATTTTTCGTCATTGCGAATGCAAGGCGAACTGGAAATTAAACGCGTTTAAAATTAAATTGTAGGTTACTTGGTTTCATAGGTGAGTTTTGCTAAAAATTTCTCATACTTAAAAAATGAGAAGTGAAAAGGAGGCCTTAGTGTCAGTTCTTCAAGTTTCTTCAAAAAATGTCTCTTATTAAGAAAAATGAGAAGTGAAAAGGAGGCAATATATTAAAAACTTGAAATTTCCGAGTTTTACCAGGAATTTTTAATTTTTTTTTTTACAAACAATCTGAAAATTTTGAATAGAATAAAAAAAATCAGCCAAATCGCTCCAGCCGTTTTCACGTGATGCCATTTAATTTTTATATATATAGACATAGAGTAATGCTACATTTATACGATTGAAATTTTCTTCAAAATTGCTCTTCAAAATGCTTTAAACTCGTGTAAACAGCAAAATTTCTTCAAAATTTATTTATTTAATTGTTATTCATAGTTATTAAATAAATAAATTTTGAAGACACTTTGCTGTTTACACGAGTTTGAAGCATTTTGATGAGCAATTTTGAAGAAAATTTCAATCGTGTAAATCAAGGCATATTGATTATAAGCTAGTGTTGAAGACACAGCTGATTTTTTTTTTTTTTGTTACTTTTGTATTGTCAAACGTTGTTTATGTTTACAAATTTCTAATTGTCAAAATGCTTAAGTGTCAAAATTTCTTTATTATTATTGTTTTCGATTTCCATAATATACTTGAATCAGTGATGGAAAATGGGTTTTTGTTTTTCGTACTAACTATATAAATAAAATGTACTTTTTAGACCTCCATGGTACCATTTTAATTATTTGTTAAAAATTCATAAAACTTTACCACAAATTTACTTTATCAAAAATTCGATATATCTTATAGCAACATTATTGCGTTAATTGTCGCGATTATCTAAAAATATTCTTATTTATGAAGTATCGAGTCATTTGCGAAAAGTTAACCTTGGTAAATATATACATATATATATATATTTCCAAAATAACTAGAATTATTATTGTAAGAATAAAAGAAATAGAAGAGTTAACTTCTAACGATTTTGAAATCCTGATTAACTACATTTTAAGCTTAAGTTTTTGAATTCAGCCTGAAAATCATTTAATGTAAATTAATATGTCAAAGACTCATATTGGTAGATAATTCAACCAAAAATTTATTGTCGTAATAATCATCGTATAGATGCATATTTAAACATCAAATTGATATCAGTTCCAAATTTCATGAAATTTAATAAAATCTCTTTTGCTTGCACTATTACGCAAATAGTAACTTATATGATATACAGACATGTCAATTAATTTTATTTCGTTCGGAAGTGGAATTAATTCCATTTTTTGCTTCTATAGAAAAAGCAAAAAGAAAAATTTGTTCGGAATATAACCAATTGTTCGTTTTACTTTTTCTTTAGAAGCAAAATACGGAAATAATTCCACTTCCGAACGGAATTGAATTCTGTGACATGGCTGATATTTATCTGTTTCATCTGAAATACCAAATTTTTATGCAACAGTATTTTGAAATTGTACCATATGACTCGTGGTAGTACCACAGTACCAAGTTTAAAATGTATCAAAAAAAGTACAACTGTACCATGTTTGCCATCAGTGACCTGAATAAATACAAATAAAAACAACGAATGTTTGTAATTTTCAGTCAGCTGTTTTTGACAATGAAAAAGTAAAAAGCAAAAACAAATACCCATGTTGTTTTTGTATTGTTGTAATGTTGCTACTACCTTAAGCTAAGTTTAGACAATATGTTGAATCAGCATATATATGCTGACAGCCATATGATTAAAATTAGCAGCAAATTCCTATGGCATATGTTAGACGTTTACACGATATGTTGAAAGTAGCAAATTTTTTGATTTTTTGATAAGAGTTAACATACGATTTTTGTGTTTATACGATATGTTGAATTGTATGTGGTGCTACCTTTGCTGAGTCGTATAAACATTTGTTTGTGAAATTATTCAGTTTGACATTTTTTAATTATTATTCAACTTCTGTATTTTGTGTGTAATTTTTGAAATAAAATTAAATAATAAAAATAATATCAATAAAATTGTCTAGCTATTGCTTGTACAGTGCTGATTTTGGAGGACGATGAAGTGGAATTAAAAGCAAAAAGAGGCAGAGTTTGGCAAAAGAAATGGGTAGAACGACTAGAGGAAGAAAGTTATTGTGTAAAATTATACAAGGAATTGGTATAAAAAATAGAGCATATTTTATTGTTAAAAAACAGCAATAATAATAAATAATAAAATATTGCAGAACTTACCAACAAAATCGAGCTAAATTATACACTAAATATGCAAATAATGCACGAAAACATTTATAATAATTTATTGTTTTTTTCCAGAGACCTGTGTCGATTAATTTGAACAATGCCGCCGGCCACTATATTGCATTTTGTGTTCTTGTGTGTGTATGTTTGTAGGTACATATGCAACAAGAAGTGTATTTACATAACAAAAAACTATCGGCGGCTGGGCTTAAAGGTCATGATACACTATCCTACACAATCGTACGATTCATTCACTGGAATATCTGACCGATTTCTATCACACTAAAAAAAAAATCGCAACAAAGTCTGTCATAGGTGCCATACTAGTACACAAAAAAGATGCAAAAACATATGTTTTTGTTAATGTAAACAAACGCAGTTTTCTGCCATTCAAATAAATATTTGTGTTCAATTATTGTGTTGATATATGTGAATATAATAAATTATATAAACTATACAAACAATTAAAAAATTTTAAATGTGTGTTCTTTAGATTATAATTTGTGATTTAAATCAATGAATACAACTCTGATCGCATAGACACTATCGCATATACATATGAATTTGCCATATGCTGAAAAGCTTGCATACGCTTTTCAACAAATAACATATCTGTCAACATACGCAGGAAATTTGTCAAACACTAATAATATGCTGTTTACACGATATGCTAAAATTACCAACATACGTTTGTTGGCATTGTTAAAAAAGTGTTAATAAATGTTGTTAAACATACGTATGCTGAACAAATTTTGCGTTTACACGATATGTAAGCACTTGTAACAATTTTTTCAGCATAAATTTGCTAATTCAACATATCGTCTATACTTAGCTTTATAATCAATAAGCCTTGGTGTAAATCTAGCTTAAGATGTATTCACAACCTGCCTGTTCTTATTTATTTGCAAATAAAATATCTAAATTTATACAGCATACTTTAGGGGGCTGTTTTTTTTATTAAAGTTGACTGGACTCACAAAACAAAATTCCGAGTTTTACCCGGAATTTTTGATTTTTTTTTCTTTACAAACCATCTCCTGAGAATTTCAAATCGAATAAAAAAATTAGCCAAATCGCTCCAGCCGTTCTCACGTGATGTACGAGATTTTAACTTTTCTTAAGTTAAAATTATTTTAATGTTTGTTTAAACGGAATGAAACACCTTATTTTCTTATGTAGAGTCTTTAATTAACCGTTATTTTAATTATTAAAGACTTAATTTGATACAATACAATTTGTTCTTAAATTGTTCTGTTACAGACAGCGAGGCAGTCAAAGCAAGTGAGGTTCAATAATTATTTAATATAAAAAAAGAACCCAAAAGAAGTGCGGCATAATATTTAAATATAGCTTACTCATATTACATATTAACATACATACGTAGCTACATAATATAAAGGTGCTTGAGCAAAAAAAACAGAATTTTCTTATTTCTTTTAATGCATTTAATCTTATATAAGTAGATTTAAATAGAACTACCAAAGTTAAAAAAAATAACTGCGTGTGCTTTAATGTGCATTGTTCACATTAGGCATGAAATTAAAAATAAGAAAATTAACTTGATTATTTAAATGAAGATAAATAGTAAATGTGTGAAATAAATGCAAAGATTATAATTAAAGTTGTTCGCCAACATTCTCCCCCACTACTAAGGACGACAGTGCTTAAACGTTTTTCGAATTTTCGAGTGGAAAATAAATATTCATGGTGAAATAACTCTACAAGGTGATGGCAATATTACAACAATACAAAAGCAACAGAAACAACATCGTATTTTTGTTTTTGCTTTCATGTTTGTAATGTCAAAAACAACAGGTTATTGTTTAAAACATTTTTGCAGGAAAAATAAATACATACATACAATTTTTTAATTTCAAGATGAAAATAAAAATAATTTATAAATTTGTTAATTAATGAAACATTTAATTTATGGACAATTGTTTTTTCACTTTTTTTTTTGTATAACTTGTAACGTATGCTATTTTTTTTAACACAACTTGAGCATACATACATACATATGTACTTATATAAAGTTTGACATAACGAACATGACTAAAAAAAAACAGCTGGCGTTTCAACACCACCTTGTAGAGTTAACATGTAAACATTTATATGTTAAAAATATAAATAGTTTAACAACAAAATAACTAACATTTAAAATTTACCACTTATAATAAAAATCAAAGCAACCACAAATTCTCGGTTGCCATATTCGCCAACTGAATTTAACAGCTTACAGTTGCCATCTGTAATATGTTATTGGCAACTGTCAACTCCACTGAGGTTCGGTTGCCATCCGTAATCGACCCATTAGTCTTTTTTTAAATCTTATTAATTACTACTTTCGTAAATGAAATGCCTATAAAATATTTTGTTTTGCGTAACAAATGTTCTATCATACTATAAACATACTTATATCTATATATCTTAACAATTTTATTCTTCGAACAATTTAAAAAGAAACCAGCAAACCATTTGACTAATATATAGTATTTGCAAAGAACATAGATTATAATCATTCTGAAACATCCTTTTAGAAATACATAACAGAAAATATCTTACTTGCTGGTATTATTGATTCCGCACGGAAAGGAAAACTAAGCGGAACGAAATATCCATCGAAATGTAAGTATTCATTCCTGCGGCATGCCGCAATACTGTCTGAATAGAAATGATAACGCAAAAAGGAAAAATACCGCAGCAACGGAATGAATAATTTCAAATTATGCTTCCGCACAAAAAATTTCTTTCTGCATTCTCGGAACGGAATGAATGATTCACAAATATTTTAATGCACCCAACAATAAATGTGTTATGTCTACATATACTGACAAACAAATTGTCCAGATTTATATAATTTTTAGAAATAGATGTCTCCTGTTTACATATTCAAATTTACTTTATAATTAGTTAAAATATTAAATACCAATAACAAAATAGTTTTGAATAAAGTAACCAAAATTTAAGAAAAACAAAGAATAAGGGGGTTATTTCCTATTTAGATTCGAAAGCAATGTTCGAAATACAATGTAAAAAGTATACAAATTCGAACGATTTTCTTTTCGAAATACAAAATAACCCCCCCAGTTTTGTCATAAATAATCAAATCGTAATAGAAATGTATTTTTTCACTTGTTATAATTTTTTATATTTCTCAATTTTAAAATATATGTATGTATGAATTTGGTTTACAAACATGGAATCTTTGAGATGAAAAAGGTAAACGACAAATATATGTATGCCGTGTCGCACTTTAAACCCAAATTTTCGGTTGGATCGTTGTACTTTTTCATGAAGACATGAGTTAGTTTATCTATTTCTTATTAGTGAATGAATCTTTATTTTAAAATGTACATACATAATTTATTGTTAAAAAAAACTAAGATAGATTGTTTATTTTGTATTTTTATATTAATAACCACCTCTGCTTGGAGGAGGTGCACCTCTCAGCATTCCAGGGGGAGGACCTCGCATTGGCGGTGGGGCACCGCGTCCCATAGCTCCCGGCATAGGTGGTATACCACCTGGTATCATACTGGGAGGTGGTCCTCCCATCATTGGTGCTCGCGGTACACCTCTACCCATTGGAGCCATATGTTGCTGAGCAGGTCCTCCAACTCCTCGTACTGGGCCTTGTAGGCCTGCCGGTACAGATGATATATTAACAGGTACACCCCTACCAGAAGCACGACCCATTCCAGGACCAGGTGCAGCTCCCGGAAGCGGAACGCGTGGCAAACCTTCCTCTGGTGGTGGTGGACCCTCAACGGTTAGCGATACAATATTTTCGCCTCGCAGTAAAACGAAACCCAACACACGTTTCTCCTCTCTTTCTGGAACTTTTGTATTCTTAGAACGAATTTTTCTGAATTCCTCACAATCTCCAAGAATAAGATTCATGTGTTTGTCGAAAGCTTTAAAAGTACCAATAAATGTACGAGAGTCTTGAAGAACAATACGCACCCGGTAGTTGAGGTGCTGTATCATTTTGTTATTTTTTCCAATCGTCTAAAAAATAAAATCATATTATATTCGTGGATAATAATTACAAAATTATTTACCATTTTTAATTTTGTTTTCAATTCTTGATATATTTTTTTAATAAAGTACTAACTAAATCACTTAAAAGCCGCTGGAACAACGTTTATCAGCGAAATATGATTTCTTTTTAAGTGGATGTACAATCAAATTTGCTGAATAAAGATGCCAGATGATTGGTTTCCAGTAATGGTAACTCTATTAAAACCCTCTGAAATCACTAAAAAGTAAAAAAGTTCTAATATTTACTATTTATATGGGTTCAGAATTACTAATATATGAGGCCATTTACACGATGAAATTAATTGCATGCAATTTTTTCCATTCTCTTTTAACCCTGCCTTTACACCTGCAAGTACTTTCATGCGAGTGCTGTGTACGTATTATATACGAAAACTTATTCGAAAAACTCGAGTAGATCTGCCAGTGAAAAAAATGTGAGTGTATTGAGTTTTTCGAACTTGCCCTTGCATGTGTAAATGCCGGGTAAAATTGCTACGTAAAATGTTGTGCAATTATACGATGAAATTTTACGTGCAGCAAATCATGAAATTTTTTTACGTTTAATTACACATTCCTCTTTAGTTTTTCATTCGCAACAAAGAAAACAAAATTTTAAAATATAAATGTAATATACAAAAAATGTATTTATATATGTACATAAAATAATATACATACATATACAATACAAAAATTTTTAAAAATATAAAAAATGAAAGATTTAAATACAGAAGAAGTAATTCAAATTGTTCTTACGCTAACTGAAATGGTTGCCACACACTTCAAAGTCAGAATAAGAATAAAACACAAACGATGGCAAAAGGAAATGTCAAAAAATTCATGAAAAACGAAAGTCCTGCAATTTTTTCTACCCCTCTTGCTTCTCTAACCCGTTCGCCAACAAACATCAATTGCATACAATTAATTGCATGAAATATTGCATCGTGTAAATGGCCTCTATGTCATTATGTCATTCAACTTTTTTTTATTCATCGTTTTGGGACTTGTTATACCAATTAACGTACTAAAAATGTGTTTTTATAGTTATTTTATTTAAATAATTCGTTTATTTCATAAAAAAATCTACCAACCATAAATTTTTTACTTAACATTACATAAAATATTTAAATTAGTAAAATTTATAAAATTTGCCTATTATTCAGAAATCAAAGACGGACGAAAAGTCCTCTTTGTTTTATTTAATCCCAATTTATACGACGCAATTCTTTCAGAAAATTAATTACTTTTTAGACATCGGTGTGAGGGAAGTTGCTAGTACAATCGAGTGTGTAAGACGAGTTCTCTTGTACTTGTTGATTCACCACTTCTTAGCAATTTCGCGGACTGAGTAATTATTATTTGTAATAAAAATTCTGATATTTTTCTCATTTTTTAAAAGCACGCGATAAGCTAAAAATTTGCAAAAAAAAAATATGAACAATTTGAAAAATTACATTTACTGTTGCTTTGATATTTTTATAAATATCAAATAACGGTGTACATAAATTCGCTGCAACTGTCCATTTATTCTTGCTTAAATGAACTTTAACGTGCAAAAGTGGATACATTGCCATTTCACACAAATTTACCCTAAACTTCACATTCCCTTTTATAATTAATGAATTTTAATTTATTTTCATTTTTGTTTTATTTATTTAACATTTTAAATAAAAACCATTATTATTATTTTTAAAAATTTGAGAGTTTATTCGGTTTTTTAAGTCATAGTTATAAAATAGATTCCATGTGTGCTCGCCACTGTATAAAAAACACATGTGTCATCTTGAAATTAAAAATTGTATGTATTAATTTTTTTCTATAGGAATGTTTGTAAACAATAGTCTGTTATTTTTGACATTACAAACATGAAAGCAAAAACAAAAATACCATGTTGTTTCTGTTGCTTTTGTATTGTTGTAATCTTGATGTCACCTTGTCTTTATTTCACCATGCTCGCAACTACATTTGCATTCGAGTGAATTTTTGACACTCTCATGCCAGTAAACGTCAAATAAAAAAAAATAATGCTGCCATGTATATTTTCCAATGAATAGAAAGTGGATAATATAATATTTATAATTGAAATTTTAGTTTGTTTTATGAGTGATTGTAAACAAATTTCTTTCAAATAATATTGATAAACTAAATAAATTTCAAAAATATAAATATCAAAAAGATAAACAAAATGTTTTAATTTTGGAGAATAAATATCATTAAAATCATAATAATTATTGTTAATGAAAATTTTCCCTCATAAAAATTTTTTATGATCAACTCGTCAACTCTATTTTTCATTCAAAACAAAAATGGAAGTGAAATTGGAATATGAGTGATAAATCATATAGGAGGAACAATTTGAAAAGCAAGGCCTTCGAAGCAATTGCAAATCAAATGGAGCTGCCGGTAAAAGTTTACGCTTTAACAACATTTTGTAAATGAACTCTCTGTCCTGTGTAAACAGTATTGCTACTTGCAAATGATTCGAGTTTTTCGAATATGTTTTCGTATATAATACGTACCATGGTGCAAATATACAAGGTGAGTGCAAATCGACAACAAATACAACACAAAACAGAAACAACAGGCATTTTGTTTCTGTAAAATAATGTAATACTGTCAAAAATACTTGAAAAAGTATTACTTTTGACATAACTAAATTGTAAACAAAGTCAGTCAGCTGGGCTACTGCACTCACCTTGTAAAGTTGCACCATGATACGTACACAGCACTCGCAGGATAACCCGGGGTTTACACATGCAAATGCAAGTTCGAAAAAGTCAACACATTCACACTTTTTTACTAACACAATCACACATGCAGGCACTTGCAAGTGAATTTAGCTGGACAGTGATTTTTTGACACTTTCAGCAATAAAGTGACAGAAAGGTAAACAGAGTTGCCAAATAAAAAAATTCCGAATAAATGTAATGGATTGTGGTAAAATAATTAATAAATATTTAACTTATTTTATGTATATTTGTAAAAAAAAATATATTTTTTTCAAATATGGAAAAAGATTGAATGGAAATAATTAAAATTATAATAATAAATTGTAATAATTATTTCCCTACAATTATACTCATGTGAAGGCCATGGCAACTCTTGGTAAACAAATACAAACTTTATGCGTCATTTGTTAATTTAAACTAATTTTTTTAAGTTTACGCTTTGACAACATTTTGAAAATGAACTTTCACTGTCCTGTGTAAACAGTAACGCTACTTGCAAATGATTCGAGTTTTTCGAATAAGTTTTCGTATATAATACGTACACAGCACTCGCATGCAAGTACTTGCATGTGTAAAGGCAGGGTAAGCAATAAATTTGTGTTGTGTAAAAATAGAGGGACCTTAAAATGTATACTGTTTAACACGCCAAAAATAAAATCATTTTAAGCAAATAGACAACATTGCTAATATGTCTAGTCAATATTGGCGGCTTATTTTACATCAAAACAAATGCAGAAAAATTTATTCATCCACTTACAAAATGTCACAAAGAAATATAACGTGAGTACATTTAAACATGGAATAAAAAATATTATTTATAATTACATTTCAAAAAATATTTTAAATTTCTAGATCATTTTTTAAACCTAAAGAACTGAAATGCGAAGAAACTACAAATTTGGAAGCTATTCAAAAGTAAGGTTAAAATTTGTTGTCTTCTAAACATATTTTCACATGTAGGTATGTATATTCATATACATACGTATGTTTGTAAGTATTTATATTTATACCCTACACCACCATAGTGGGGAGGGTATATTGGATTAGTGCTGATGTTTGTAACGCCCATAAATATTAGACGCTTAGAATCACTTCCTGAGTCGATTTAAGGATGTCCGTCTGGCTGGTTGT
This sequence comes from Bellardia bayeri, assembly GCA_950370525.1. Classification (NCBI taxonomy): domain Eukaryota; kingdom Metazoa; phylum Arthropoda; class Insecta; order Diptera; family Calliphoridae; genus Bellardia; species Bellardia bayeri. The sequence goes on along the minus strand of OX493265.1, from coordinate 48,166,987 downwards.
CCATGTAAAGCTTCTACACAGAGTACAGAACGCAATTTTAAAGATATTTCAAAAAATGTTGGTACCTGATATTTTTTCGGCCCAAGGGCGGATGGGATTGGAACTGGTGGAAATCGGTTCATTATTTTACTTGGCCTCCATACAAATGTTCTCCCGAAATAGGGGCTTAACGATCATAAATGTTTGAATTATGCAACTATCCAAACAAATTTCACCACAAATGAGTGGTAAATGAAGCCAAATCACATCTACAAATTTTGTGAAGATTGACCCGTAATTGATTATAGCTCTCATATAAGTCCCAATTCCGAAAATCATTTTAAAGAGCATAACTCGCTTAAAAATGTTGGCATCCAAATAATAATAAACACAAATATGTTTCATCTTTCATTCTACTGTACGTGTGTTGTGACTGAATGGGTGGTTTAGATTCACAATTCGGTTCAATTGGACAAAGGGGCGTGGTACCTCCCATACAAACCACAAATTCAAAATCTATTATTTCTGCTCCTGATAACGGTATTTGAATAAAATTTGGTACGTCGGTTTGGTGTGCATTTTTTAAGTGCTGCTGAAAATATGGGCGGGATTGTACAAAGGGGCGTGGTACCTCCCAAATATTGTTCATAAAATCGCATTATGATAAAATTAGAAAAATTAATGTTATTTCAAAATAAAGAAAATGAAATTATTTTATTATTTGTCTTTCATTTCTTACTTTGGTTGATATCCTAATCGATTGAAATATTATGCAGGACAATGTCTGCCGTATCAGCTGGATACTATACATCTTTGGTGGAAGTGGGCAATGCCACGCCCCTTTTCAAAAATGGCACTGGTGGCATTTCTTATTATAATAGACCGATTGGCATGAAACCTTTCCAATAAAAATAAAATTTGAAAGCAAAGCAACGTTTGCCGGGTCAGCTGGTATACTTATATAAAAATAATATGGTACAATTTTATGATGATTTATGTTGGGTATAAGTCACCGGTCGTTAATTTTTTTTACCATTTATACGGCTTTGAAATCTAAGATTAGTGATATATGCATTTTGGGCAATATAAATACCTTTCAAATGATGTATAACATGACCCATTTTATTAACCCATTAAAGCACAATTGCAAAAAAATGTACTTTTTATTTGGGGGGTTTTTTACAAAAGTCCCGTTATTAAAAATTTATGGACATAAAGGTAAAAAAAATATCAAGTCATCAATAGAAAACATTTCAACCTTTAGTTTGATATATCCTTTGTGCACATATCTTTGAGAATAATGAAGCTATATATCTTTTTTATATGGGGGATACGGTCTAATATGGAACGAAATTCACAAAATTTTGTCGAATGATTTTTGTGTATATTTAAATGATCTATATAAAGTTTTAAGTCGGTACCGATATTTATAACATACATATAAAGGTTTTTTTTATTATAACTTATTATTTATTGAATCTGCCTTGAATCCTTAGGCCTAACAATAAGTCTTCAAATCTTAAAACTAAACTAAATCTAATTACACTCTAACACAGCATTAATTTCTTATTTGCTGTTAAGCTCTACGAAGCCTCGACTCCGTCTGGCTCTGAGCTAGAATTCTAGCCAGTGGATTCGGGTGGGTTTGTAGCTTTTTGATGTATTTCTCGCGGACCCTTCTGAATTCATCCTTTACCAATGGTACTTCTAGGTCTCTGTGGATGTTTTCATTCAATGTACCATGGTGCGCCCGTCATGGTCCTAAAAATTTTTGATTGGGCTGTCTGTATATGTTCAATACTGGTATTACTAGCAGTTCCCCACAATTGGATGCCATATGTTCAAATTGGTTTTTACAGGGTGACTATAGTCCAGGCTTAGCTTAGATTGCTCACTGATTAACCAGTGAAGGCTAGATGCTTTTAACTTCATGTGAAGTCTCTTGGTTTCTATATGACGACGCCAAGTAAGTCTTCTATCTAAGTGAATACCAAGGTATGTAACATAATCGGACTGAGGTATATTTACATTGTTAAGTGTGACAGGTGGACAGCATCCCCTTCTCAATGTGAACGTAACATGTTTGCTTTTTAACTCACTCGTATTCATTTATTTAACCTTGGTTCCACACATCTTAGATAGCTATATAGTATACTAGATGCTATATATGGATTTTCATGCGAGCTAATAATTGCGGTGTCATCAGCAAATGTAGAAATGGTTAGTATATCGTTCGTAGGCAAATCAGAGGTGTAAATCAAATAGAGGGTAGGTCCAAGAACACTTCCTTGTGGTACTCCTGCTCCAATCCTATATTCTCTTGTCACGTAATCGTTGTACTTAACTGTAAATAAGCGGTCCGATAGATAAGATTCCAATAGTTTATGGGTACATGGTGGTAGCAAGCATTTTATTTTGTGCCATACTTTATCGAAGGCTTGAGGGACATCCAAAAATATTGCTGAACAATATTTCTTTAATTCGAAGGATTTTCTTATTTCTCCGGTTATACGATTAACTTGTTCAATTGTTCCGTGGCGTTCCCGGAAACCAAATTGATGAACTGGGATTATATTTTTCTCATTTAAAAATTGTATGATTTTCTTTTGGAACACCTTTTCGAATAGCTTAGATAAGCAAGGAAGTAAGCTTATTGGTCTATAGGAGGATGGTACGGTCAAGTCTTTACTTGGCTTTGGTATCATTATTATCTGAGAAGTTTTCCAATTTGTCGGAACAACTCCATGTTTAAAGATCGCATTAAATATTATAGACAACACAATTATTGCCACACTCGGTAGGTTTTTAATCATAATAGGTGTAACTGAATCATTTTTAGGTGATTTTCTTAATATTATATTATCCTTGCTTACTTCTTTAATGTCTTCTGGGCTTATAGCTAATATGTCATCATTAGATTATATTGATACAGGTGGCTCTTCAAGTTCAAAAACAGTTGTTGGCGAGTTTGGTTGAAAGACTATATTTAGATGGTCAGCAAAAATTGTAGCCTTTTCCTCTGTGCTACGAGCCCAAGTACCGTCAGCTTTCCTTAAAGGCTTTGCCCCTCTATATATTTTTCTATGATATTTTTCGTTGCCTTCTAAAGGGAAAAATTTGTGTGTTTGGTATTTATAAAACTTTGAATGTAATTTCTATTTCTGCGATCCTCTTCCAATTGAAGGGATTTTTTTAGATTTTTATCAGCAGACAGCCTCTGTTTTGCAAACACATATAATAACTTAAATATGTCAATTGTTAGAAAGATACGTCCAAATCATTTCTGCATTTATACCGACGCCGAATTCTTTCAAAGATTTCGCTTAACAAACTAATTTGTTTAAAAAAAAGAAAAATTCTCTAAAAAACTAAATAATAATTCATCTCTAACAATTGCAAATTGTAATTTGTAGAATTCCTTAGGATACGTGGTTTGATTTGCGAAAATTTAAGATATTGCCATATCTCTAGCTCTTAGGGCTAGTTTTTTACTTGTCAGTTAAACTCAGATTAACACACTGTTATATTAAACCTCAAATATATTTTGCCGGGATTTAACTACTGATTGTGTTTCTCAGTAGTAGATTATCTCCTGTCAATTTTGTTAGTATTGCCGTACTCTTCAGTCAAAATACATATGGCATTCCTCCTAATTTTTTATATAAATATGGCATGGTGGTGTTATTACCTCCGGCATATGTCTAAAATCAACCCTAGTCCCCACGTAATCCGTGGAGCCGGTTGTTCCCAGATGGTAGCCGTTAGCCCCAATCTCACCCAGTATCTTGACATGACCCTGAGTGAGGTTACTTAACAGCCCCAACTCCCTCAGCCTAAGAAGGCTTCTGGCTGCCATTCCCATCACATACTGCTCAATCGGCAGGAGATGTAGAATAACATCCAGCGCCGCCTGAGGAGTGTTTCTCATGGCCCCTGTAATGTAAGTTCTATATAAATAAATTCAATCTTATAAAATTTTTACATTTTTTTTAAATACATTGTAATTTGTTTCAATTTTATTATGTGGTAATTTATTAAATAGTTTAAAACCCTTATAAAAAAAAGAGATCTTTGCATGTGTGTTGTCGTGACTCTTTGGTTTCGAAAATCCTCCGCATTCCTTAGCCCATCTGGTTGTACTTCTCCAACAAACTTAATTTGATCGCACAGATATTGTGGGGCATCACCTCGTTTTTTTACATGTATAGTTTATATGTTCTTTAAATTTTCTATTATAAATCCGAGATATTAATATGTTCAACTTTTTCTATTATTTTATCATTAATTTTAAATATTGCTTCAGTACTCATATTTATTTCAATTATTTTTGTTTTATTTTCGTTAAGTTTTAATTTATTCATTTTTAACCAAGTATTGATGTTATTGATGTCATGGTACATGTTTTCTCTACAACTTTCATCATCGTCTGCTTCCGTGTATATTAACGTATCATCCGCATACAACACCATTTCACTTCTTTCTAATACCTTTGGCATATCATTTATATATAATAAATAAAAGAGCTCCCAAAATTGAACCTTGTGGTACCCCGAATTCATTTTCAACTTCATTTGATAAAACATTATTAACTTTTGTTATTTGTTTTCTATTTTTTAAATATGACTCAAACCAATTTAATTCCGTATCTTGTATTCCATACATATACAGTTTTTTTTTAACATTATTTTTCTGTCTATTGTTTCAAAGGCTCGTTTAAAATCTAAGAATATTGCCATCACTTTTTTAGTTTTTTCTATATTTTTCCATTTACTTATTACATAATTTACAGTCGTTTCACATGAGTGTTATCGTTGTTTTTTTTCAGTTTTCAGGAAAAACACCTGTCTATCGATTTATTAATAATTTTTAATATTGTTTCTCCTGTTACGTTCCAGTTATCAAGAATTATTTTATTGGATATTTTAGCACAGCCTGTTTTATTTTTCATTTGTATAATTATATTCTTAAGTTCTAAAATGTTTATTGTACGGAATTTAAATATATGGTTTATCACAGTTATTTGGTTTTCATATTGCACATTCTCAATTTCATCTCTTATTAACTTAATACTATCTACAAAATAATTATTGAATTGACTGGCGATTTCTTTAATATCTTTATATTCCACTTGGTTAAATATCACAGTTTTTATCTCGTTATGTTTTTTTTAATTACTAGATCTTTTATCTCTCCACATTTGTTTCTGATCGCTTGCATTGTTAATTTTGTTATTAATGTATTTATGTTTTTCATTTTCGATTTTTACTTTATATAAATTTCTTATTGTTTTGTAATTGGTCCATGCCTGATTCGTATTTGTCAATTTCGCTGTTTGATATTTTATTATTTTATCATTTTTCATTAAACGTAATTCATTATTAAACCACCGATTTACATTGTTTTTTTCTTGTATAATTCTCTTATTAGTAAATTTTTGTATAGCCTCTTTAAAATAATTATCAAATAAAATTACATTTTCATTTATGTTTTTATTTTCATTATATACCATATTTTTACTTAACTCTGTGTGAAATGTTTCTTTGTTGTATTTAAAAATGTCCAATTCTTTATTGTCTATGTTGGTATGATCATTATTTTCACTCTTAATTAAAATGTTTATCATTTCATGATCTGCTTTTTTATTTGTAGTACTGTTGTTTACCGATATATTATATTTATTTGTTATTACAAAGTCAATTATGGTACTGGAACTTTTTGCTACTCTTGTATATTCTCTAACTAATTGCCTGATCATTTAGTATGCATTCCATTTGATTTTTATATGTTGAATTTTTAGACCAGTCAATATTAAAATCTCCTGTTATTAAGATGTCACAGTTATAATTACATATTTCTTCTAAGACTTCCTCAAAAATTTTACAAAACTCCGATTCTCCATAACTAGGTGATCTGTATATTGCTCCAATTATCATTTGGTTATCTTGACATGTGGCTTTACATACTAAAATCCAGAATTTAACACCGTCTATCTTTTCAATAATTTTAGTTAATTTCCATATCTTTTTAAAATAAATAACGACTCCTCCAGTTCTATTAGATGCAGATGGCGACACAATATGATCAAATCCTTGTAATATAATTTCATTTTCTTCTACGTCTTTTGTTATATGTGTTTCCGAGAGTATAAATAAGTCCGGGTTCTCCGTTGGTGCAATGACTTCCACTTGATTATAATTATTTAGTAATCCTTGCACATTTGTGTAGAGAGCACGTATATTCTTTGATTTTTAAACCGATAAGCCAATTATTCTAATTTTTAAGTTCAATTTATTTTGATATACGGGACATTTTTTAAAATAAATAACGACTCCTCCAGTTCTATTAGATGCAGATAGCGACACAATATGATCAAATTCTTGTAATATAATTTAATTTTCTTCTACGTCTTTTGTTATATGTGTTTCCGAGAGTATAAATAAGTCCGGGTTCTCTGTTGATGCAATGACTTCCACTTGATTATAATTATTTAGTAATCCTTGCACATTAGTGTAGAGAGCACGTATATTCTTTGATTTTTAAACCGATAAGCCAATTCTTCTAATTTTTAAGTTCAATTTATTTTGATATACGGGACATTCTCTACTATTTGTAAAATGATTTTCATCTAAATCCATATTAAGTTTACTGTTCATTTTTATGCAGTTAATACATTTCAGTATCATTTCCGTTTTTTTTGCATTCTCTTATTTTGTGTTGTCCATGACATCTTAAGCATACTTCTTGATTTTTACAGTTTTTTGCGATATGGTTATATCCTCTACATTTTTGGCACTGCGTCACATCTGTTCCATCGAATATTCTACATCTTTCCCATCCAATATTTACTTTTCTTGCTTCTATCATTTTTGTATATGTTTCGTTATCGACTGCCATTTTTACATTATAAATTGTTTTATTACTTCTTTTTATTTCGTATTTTTCTATTATTTTGAGTTCTGCGTTAGAAATACTTGGGTTCTGCGTTTTTATTTTCTCAATCATTTCACTCTCTTCATGTTTAAAAGTCATATCAGTTATTTTAACTCTTAGTTCAATTGGGTTCGGCACCTTAATTTCATATCCTTCAGTTAATTCGTTTTCTATTGCATTTTTTATTTTCTCTCTTTCTTCGCTATTTTCACTTTGAATAACAACCGTTCCATTTCTTCTATTTTCTGCACCTATAATTTTTAAATTAACTGGATCAACTTTATCATTTAGTGCTTCTCGTGTTTTGTCTACCCCTTGTTTTTCTTTAGGTTTTACAATTAAGGGCACCTGTTTGTTCACAACTGGTAGCGCTGTTTTTTTTACCGACTCTGCATATGACATTTTTGTTTGTTTTTTGTTGGTTTCTTTAATTACCTTTTTTTATTTCGTTACACATATTTAGGTTTTTTTCTTCTAACGACTTGCACATTTCTTTGTTGTTGTTTTCAAAATCATTAACATTAAGATATAATTTTTTAACTTCTTCAACATTTTTTTCACATGATTTTTGAACAATATCCATTTTTTCAACCTTTCTTCGTACCGTTTTTCTATCGCTTCCAACAATCGTTTGATTTCATTTTCGTTTTGTTTTAGTTATGATGAAAATTCATGTTTATAATTTACTAGGCTTTTTTTTATTTTTATGAACATCTTGTATATCCCTTAGGATCATATCAACATTGTGTATGTACTGCATACAATCCTCACATACGAAACGTAGGAAATTATTTTCCTGCAAAGCTTATATGGGAGCTACGACTAATTATGGACCGATCGTCATAAAATTCCACCATATTATATGTATATGTAAGAAACATATTTGTGTTCAATATTATTTGGATACCAACATTTTTTAAAGAGTTATGGTCTTTTAAGTTAGTGAGCCTTATATTGGAGCTACGACTAATGGAGTTTTCTTTTCTGGCAAAAATGTTACATATATGTTACTTATCTTCACGAAATTTGTAAATGTGATTTATCTTCATTTATTACTCATTTGTAGTGAAATTTGTTTGCATAATTGAAAGATTTTAGACTAGTAAATCCCAATTTCGGGAGGACATTTGTATGGGGGCCAGGTGAAATAATGGTCCACCAGTTTCAATCCCATCCATCCTTGGGCCGAAAAAATATCACGTACCAAATTTTATCGAAATATCTTCAAAATTGTGACCTGTACTCTGCGCACAAGCTTTACATGGACAGCCAGCCAGCCAGACGGACGGACAGACATAGTTAAATCGACTCGAGAAAGTGATTCTGAGCCGATCTGTATACTTTAAGGTGGGTGTTGGACCAATATTTCTGGGCGTAACAAACATCAGCACAAATCCAATATACTCTCCCCACTATTGTGGTGTAGGGTATAATAATAATATTGCAAATTAGCCAAGATGCGGGAGCCCTCAAGGTGAAAAATTATATATTGTGCGGAAAATAAAGAAAAATACTAAGAAGCCGGCAACAAAAATAACAAAAATTATTAATACCTACATCAACAAAAGCGTTTGTCCAAATACAATACGAAAAGTCCTTCATGAGTCTGGGTACAACAGTGGTGTTTCTAATAAGAAACCCTATATCAGCAAAGTAAACAAGATCAAATGACTTAAATAAACCAAACAATCGAAATAAATCGAACGACTTTTAAAACAGAGTGGATTTTATTTTGGTAACCCAAAATTTAGTGGATCCTAGTCCCAGTAAATTGCAAAAAAATCGAAATGAGCCCTTACTTTCTGAAGTTAAAATGTTAACTATTTTTAGTTATGCGTTGTGATTTTGAATTAATTAATATTTTTATTTATGTTTTCGTAATAGTTATAATTATTACTAAAGCACCGCTCAAAATTTTGTGTCAACTTCTTCTGTGTACAAAAAAGTTAGCTTAAAATATTTACTTTTAAATTAAATTTATGAGTGAGCACTCACTTTCTGAATCAACTGTAATTTATGTCTGAGAAGATTTTACAACTTCTATAGTAATTTTTCGATGGCGATGGTGCTTTTATGTCAAAGAATTTTTATTTTAGAAATAATACATAAATTACAAACATTTAATTTAAGTGCGTTGAAGATAACACATAAATACAATATGTAGCTTATTTGGACCACATTATTATATACTATTTACAATTAATATATTTTTATATTTCAAAGGAAAACGCTAAGCAAAGAAGTTGTTGTTAAAAAAACTGCAAATAATAATGTGATCTCTACCAAAAGAAATTCGGAACAACAATTGGATAATGCATCGAAAATTGTTAAAATAGAACCAAAAATAGAGAATGAAACATTAATTAAATATAAAGAAATCCCTTTAAAAAGATCCCCAGGGAAATTAATGTCACTAAAACTGAATGATGGAAATGATACTGCAATAGCAACAGATTACAATCCCGCTAAAGTAAATTATCATCCAATAAATGATGCATTTTGGGATAAAGGACAGAAGTAAGTGGTTTATGAATATATTTGTTTTTATTTTTATAACTAGCTGACCGCCCCGGCTTTGCTTGGTATTTACTAATGATTTGTACATATTTCATATAGAATTAAAAATTAAGATAAAAAAATTTCAGTAAAAGAAAAAACAAAAATTTGTATCAATTTATTGCTTAAAAAGTTTCTTCAAAATTCGAACAACAATTATATAAAATCACTCAAAAAATTTAAAGCACTGGTAAAACCCTGATGGAAGACCGAAACAGTTCTGACGTGCAAATCGATTGTCAGAACTGAGTATAGGGGCGAAAGATCAATCGAACCATCTAGAGCGTTCCTTGAGCATATATGCTCTGACCCGAAAGATGGTGAACTATACTTGATCAGGTTGAAGTCAGGGGAAACCTTGATGGAAGACCGAAACAGTTCTGACGTGCAAATCGATTGTCACAATTGAGTGCCCCAATCGAACCATCTAGTAGCTGGTTCCCTCCGAAGTTTCCCTCAGGATAACTGGTGCATTTAAGAATTATATAAAATAATCTTATCTGGTAAAGCGAATGATTAGAGGCCTTAGGGTCGAAACGATCTTAACCTATTCATAACTTTAAATGGGTAAGAACCTAACCTTTCTTGATATGAAGGTTGTGAATACATCTTATTCTATATCTATAATATAAAAATTGAATGGCATCATGTGAAAACGGCTGGAGCGATTTGGCTGATTTTTTTTATTGTATTCAAAATTTTCAGGAGATGGTTTGTAAAAAAAATTATCGGAAATTTTAAGTTTTCAATATATTGCCTCCTTTTCACTTCTCACTTTCACGTGATGCCATTTAATTTTTATATACAAACATATATAGATATAGACTAATATGTTTTCACAACCTGTTTTTTGAGATGGGGCATTAAAGTGGGCGTGGCACATAAAATTTTTGTTTTTAACTCGCCTTTAGTAAGATGTGTATACAACTTGTTTGAAGTAAATCTGTAAAAAGCCATGCCGAAGCAATTAATCAATTTAAAAAAGTGGGCGTTAAACTAGGCGTGGTGCTACCAACTCAGAAACCTTTCCGGGCTCATGCACAACAACTTTTCCGAAGATAATAACATGATCAGATGTATAGTTTGCGAGAATAGAATAGTAGAAATGAATTTCAAAGAAGTACCAATATAAGTGTACTGAAATTTGGCCCTTTTTACACCTTTATATTTGAGTCATAAATAGCATGTTCTGGGTTCTTTTTTGTGTGGATGGAAGAATATTTTATGTTTTTTTTTTTATTTTTAAATTAAATAAATAATATCAAATGTCTGTTTTTTTCCATTTTGAACCCGTTTTTGCCCCTTTTTGTCACCTGTGAAAAAATAATTTTCAAAAAAGTACCTATTAATTATCCGTAATACGTACTATTTGAAAATAATAGTTCATGAAATTTTTAGTGAGAAAATACATTGTGATAAAAAAATCAATTCGAATTTCAAAAAAGTACTAAAAAGATTTCTAGTCTTTATTGATCTGAGCCAGATCCATTTAATATAGTATTTCTTTGTTTATTTATGTAGGAGATATACATGTTAACGAAGCGTTCTACGGGCACTATTTTTACCCCATATGGTCACTTGAATTTCGATTTTCAAAAAAGTACCAGACACCTGTCGGTACATTTGGACATTTGTCCTCCTTAACGACAGAATTTCCAAAAATCCCTTCTTAGTGGATCTACATGTTTTAAAAGGAACCCATTATCCGAATTTCAAGTTTCTAGCTTTAGCGGTTTGGGATGTGCGATAATGAATGAATCAGTCAGTCTGTCAGTCACGTTACTCTTTTATAAATATAGACTAGATAGATATCAATTCTATCAATGCTCGTTTTTGACTTAAAAGTGTATTCTAATATATATGTATCTATATATGTATACATATACAGTGGCTCACAGTTTATTTAATGCAGTTAATGTGATCGTTCGGACGTACTTTTAATCCTCTCTATGAAAATTAATAATCATTTATAAAATAATTTGGTTATACATCATTATAAAATCGTTAAACCTTATAAAGTGTTTCATAAAATCGCGTATTACTTATTTTCTTTTTTAATTCAAATTTATTTATAATCTATTTTACAATATTTAGCAAATTCAATGATTTAAATAAGATTATCACATGTGTTATTAAACTACAATAAGTTTAATAAACTATATAGGATATACATAAGTATGTGCGTGTTTAAATAAGTATACATATAAAGATTGGTGTTCTTAGAGCTTAACTTTATGTTTAATTTTCTATATTGGAGATCTAATACGTGAAATTTGTTCAGTCTTCTAATTTAATTTGTTTCATCTAATAAGAAAATCGCCAATGGGTTTTGATGGTTGCTTAAGCTATGTGTCCACGATCGTCAGATATTACAACGTTGTAATATAGATAATAGACTAAAGACATAGCTTTAGTCTATTTATATACCTAGCACTATATCTGTTTATTTCATTTAAAATAAATGCTACTTTCATATCCTTATGATTTTGAAAGTTGTTCATAAACCATGGAGCGCCAGAAATATACCTTAAGGGTTTGGACTGATAGCGATTGCAATATCTCAATATTTGAATTACTGGCCGTTCCCCACAGCTCATATAGGCTTTAATATAGCTTTTTATAATTTTATTATGTTTTCTAAACTAAGTTGGGACTTGTTCCTAAGTAACCAGTTCATTTTCTTGGTTTTCATATTAAGGTCATTTTTTTTTTTGCTTTTTTTTAATATAATTTAGGTTGGCGGAGAATTGATCCCTCAAATTGTCAGGTTATCCCACAATAGATTTAAGTAAGTCCCAAGTCGACCTATACCTTTATATAGGAAGTTGGAACGCTTAAATCTTCTATTAAAAAAGTTTAGCATGTGACCAATGCACAACTTCGAAAAACCGTAATGCGGTAGTTAGACGACGCCAAGCATTAACCAATGCAAAAGTGAGACGCAAATCTCTCGAAGGCAGCGAAAAACGGACGGCCTAATTGCCCTTAACCAATAATGACAATAACGCGCGAGTTCTTTCTTCACCCAGAGCTGAATTACGACTCGTTTTTTGCTTTTGATGTGGTCTTTCCATGTGAGACGTTTGTCTATATACATTCCCAAATACTAACTATACTTGTGACATTGAAAAAAAGTTCTTAAGATACTCTTATTCAATGGTAAAATTAATTGTATGCATTTAACATTTTTAATTTTCTTGTACAATATACAAGATTTGCTAATGAATAATTTTTACAACTGTGGATCATTGTATTACACCTTGTTACCATAATTAATAATTCTTACAACTGTGGATCATTGTATTACCTGTATTAGCATACATATAAATACAACTTTAATTGGTTTGTGTATTTCCTATGATTTTTAATTATCGACATCGATAAAAATATTTGAGACTCAACCCAGAAAAATCATGTCCTGAATTATTAAAAACTGCACTATCATCAGTGATGAGGAAAGAGTTAGCTATGCCGCGGCTTTTGTCATTTTAAATGCAGCGGTCTTTCAACACTTGTCGCCGAATCTCTGTCGAAGAATAATGAACGTCATTGGTGCTGCAATACTTGTAGAAAAATTAGTGTTACGAAGAACCATTTTTAAGAAATTCAAGACGAATTAAACAAACTATCTCAATTAGTTTCTAACTATGGTTAACTGTTTGAAGATTTTAAATCATTAGATGATATACAATCACCTGCTCATTCTTCTCCTAAAAGACGAAAATCTTCAAGAAAAATAAATAAGGAAAAACACTTTGACCCTTCTGTGAATCCCAACGGACCATCGATACAATATAATCTTGATGTTGCTACTAGTTCTGCTGCAATTACTTCTGGTCTAGAGCTTTGTAAAACGGTTGTCAGATCTTACAACGTTTTACGTAAAATGTTAAGAAAATGTCTAACAACCGTGTGAACTTAAAATTTTTGTCTTCCAACTTTGTAAGACATTGCTAGCACATTGCTAGATCTGACAACATTGTATGATCTGACAACTGTCTATACATAGCTTAATACTGCTACAAAATTATAGTCCTGCTCAAAATCAACATAACATGAATTGTGCTGAAGTCTTAATGAATAATGGAAGTAATTCTGTTGCTCCTGAAGAGTTAAAAAACAAACCAATTTTTATATCCCGTTTTGCATTTGACACTTCTGCAGAGGACATTGATCTATATATTAAATCGAAGCTGAATATTAATGCTGATATTATTATTATTCTTACTGAAACATGAATTAAATATTGCAATAAAACTAGCGTATTATAGTTGAACTGTTAATTTTTAATTTTTGATATTTATTTAGTTAGGCTCGAGTTCATTAAATTTAATTTTCATTAAATTATTTTTACTGAAGGTAGGAATTGTTTTAAAACTTGAAAAATTTAGGCACATGATTTTAGAACATACTAATTCGAAATTAAAAGCAAAATTTGATCTATCAGCACAAATTGAAGCAAAAATGCTTGATAAAATAGAATTGCGTGCATTTTTCGGTATCTTGATGTATACATCTGTATTCAAGTCTAATCACGAAGCCGCTCAATTTATATTTGCAACTGATGGAACGGGCAGAGAAGTTTTTAGAGCTACAATGTCCAAGGCACGATTTCTTTGTATTCTAAGTTGTTTAAGATTTGATAACTTTTGTGATAGACAACAATCTATTATTAAACGACCCTTTAGCAGCAGTTTCAGATTTGTTCAACAAATTTATAGAAAACTGCCGAAAAAGTTATTTAATTGGTACTCATGCCTGTATCGATGAAATGTTGGTACCATTTCGAGGAAGATGCAAGTTTAAAATTTACATGCCAAAGAAACCCGCAAAATATGGCATTAAGATAATGTCATTGACTGATGCACGCACACAATCAGCCATGTCACAGAACTCAATTCCGATCGAAAGTGGTTTTGATTCCGTAAATTGAGTCTTTAGAAAGCGAAAAACGAAGTGGACTGAAACCATTTTAGATTTCTATTTTTTATTATCTTATTACTTATTTATTATTTTATTATTACTTTTTTATTATTTTATACTGAGAAAAACTCATACTACTAATTTATAATAACAATTAAACAATTACTTTTATTATTTCATTGTTGTTTTAGTTATCTCATTGATATTTAAATAAAATGTTAAAAATCAGCAAAAATGTCAACAACAAGAAAACTTTTGTCGTTTTCAGATGCATCCCTTAAATTTCTTCTTTGTAGCTTTACAACTGCGTTTTGATGTCTTTGTTCATTTAAAACAGCAACAATTTAAATTTCGGGCATTTTTGAAAAATTTTGTTCACTTTTATTTAAAATTTCTTTGTTAGCGCTCTTTCTGTTCGCTTTTATTATACTTTTTATTACAAAAATCATATTTTTTTGTTTTGGTTACACAACGTTACCATATTTAAGTTAAAAAACGAGATTTAAAATTTTTTTGGGAATAAACAAAATCGATCGGAATCTAGAGAACGCAAAGTAAAAACGATCGATTTGCGAATACGGAATTGAAACCATTCCGATCGATTTCTGTGACATGCCTGAATATCTTGCGAATGCTTATATATACTATATATAAACTCGGATGGAGTTGGCCTAACAAATGAAGAAAAACGGCTTGCAGTACCAACACAATCAGTAATAAGGCTGTTTAAGATATTAGAAGGAAGTCGAAGAAATATTACTGTTGATAATTGGTTTTCATCACTTCAGCTGGTGGAAGAACTTAAAAAACGAGAACTAACTTATTTAGGCACGCTGAAAAAGAACAAAAGAGAGATTGCACCAGAATGTCTGCCTAAAAAAATAGACGTTGGGATCCTGTATATATGGTTTTACTAAAGAAGTCACAATCGTGCAGTTTTATTATTATCCTCCATGCATCACAAAAAAGAAAATGACCCACTTACTTCAAAACCTGCAATGATAGCTGATTATAATAATACAAAAGGTGGAGTGGATGAGCTCGATAAAAAATGCTCGATTTATTCATGCGGTCGACGTACACGCCGCTGGCCATTAGCCATATTTTATAGAATTTTGGATATTTGTGGTGTCAACTCTTACATTATTTTTTAATCATCAAAGGATTTTGGTAACAACTCAAGGGGAGATTTTTTAAAAATCTTGCAAGACAAATGATTTTACCACATTTGCAACCACGTCAACACAACCAAAAGCTCACTAGATTATTACGAGACACAATTGGTAACATTTTGGGTCCGGACTCAGTACCTCCGCCTCCAATAGAGTCGATTCCTGTTGCTCGTAAATTATGCTATATATGCCCATCAAGACAAGCGAAAAACTACACACTTTTGTCTGCAATGTAGTAAGCCAATGTGTATGGGATGCAGCAAACGTATATGCTTACACTGTGCGAACACAGCTTTTGACGAATAAAAAACCTCAAAAAAGGTTGAGCTGTAGTTTCGACACATACTTATTTTTGTTTATGATCTCTTTTATATCTTTAAATGTATACATTTGGCTGTGAAAAAATGCCCTTTAAGTTTTTTATTTACTTTAAGTTTATATTTTTTTTAAAGTTTTTTGTATATCGTTTTTTTATATTAAAAAAAAGGTTTGTAAAATAAAGTACTTGTTTTGTTTAAAAAAATAAAAATATTTTTTGTTTTCTTTATTTTTTGTAATCACTACATTGGCTTGTTTCTAAAAAGCAAATAATTATAAAAAAATATTTTTTTCTCAATTATTTTTAATAAAATTAAGAGGGGTAAAATTTACCACCACGTCATTAACTATGTCCAAACATTTCACCTCGACAGTTAAAGGTTAAAAAGATAAATATTAGTTCAGTTCCTTCTCTAGTTAATAAAAAACAAAAACACCATGGCGCGGTGTATCAAAGTATGTAGTCATCATCCCATTTCCGGTGTTTATTAGTTACTAAAAATAACATAATCCACCAAGAAAAAAGGGGAAATGACAACAAAAAACATACATACATTGCTGTTATTGATCTACAAAAAAGTAGACGCAGCAAGAAAAGCAAAAACAAATCTGTAATAATACAAGATATATAAATAATAATACACACACATTGTAAACGTACGTAAATTTCGTTCTAACTCACAACACGTATAGAAAAAAGAAATATGATAATTCTCGTATTCTATTTCTCAAAAAACGGTGAGTTAAATAGATGATGTTTACAGATTGATCATGGACAATGAAGATTGCTGATGACGTCTTTGGCAGGGTAGAAAATGCATTCCAATTTGCCAATTGTTCCAGTACTTTACAATAGTATTCTTGATTATTCGAACTATTAGCCTGAATAAAAAACTTTTCTCTTAAAAAGATAAATATTGGTTCAATTCCTTCTCTAGTTAATAAAATTATAATTGTTGTTAAGAAATAACTTTTATTTCTGCCTTAAAAAATAAAAGTTAAAAAATTATTTTTTTTCTTGATTTTTTTCGATAAAATCATAACAGTTACGGTCCCTGGTTAAAAGTAATTATTCATATGAGATTGCATCTAACCAAATTATATCTTTTCCAACACTTGATTCTAACTCTATCTTAATTAACCTGAAAACATTAAAGATGTCATTTACTCATGGTCCTGATGGTGTTCCTGCTGGAATTTTAAATCACTGTGCTGAGTCTTTCACTATACCATTAACTATTTTATTCAACATTTCGTTAAAATTTGGCTATTTTCCCGAGTTTTGGAAAAAATCATATATTATACCTCTGCATAAATGTGGCAATAAATCTGAATTGCTGAATTAAGTGCGATTCCAAAAGTATTTGAAAACATAATTACTGATATCCTATGCCATCAGACATCATCCTTATTATCACCTTGTTAGAAAAGGCTGCTCGAATATTAACTAATGTTATTCAGTTAACAACTGAAGTTAATTCTGCATTTGAACATAAAAAGCAAACGGACGTTATATATACGGACTTTAGCAAGGCGTTTGATGAAGTTAATCATTCGCTTCTCTTACGTAAAGTGGATCTCTTGGGTGTTACTTCTAATAATTTAAATTTGATAAAATCATATTTGACGTCCAGGAAACAGAATGTTCGATTTAACAACTGTACATTTAAATGCATATCTGTTTCATCGGGTGTACCCCAAGGAAGTCATCTTGAACCACTGCTATTTTCATTGTTTATAAATGACCTCCCTAATATTATAAACCATTGTAATATCCTAATGTATGCTGACGATGTAAAAATATTTTTTTTTTTAATGATTATACTGGCCCTGATTTGCTTCAAAATTATCTTGATAACTTTTTCCGTTGGTGCGAATATAATATGATGGAGCTAAACTTAAAAAAATAAATACATTCGGTTTTATAGAAATAATTTTTTAGCGGTCAACTATTACCTCGGTAATCATCATTTGGATCTTGTCGAATCATTTATTGATCTTGGAATCCTACTTGACATAAAATTAAACTTCATACCTCATATAACTTTAACTGTAAACAAGGCTAGAGGTGTCCTTGATTTTATAAAGCGGTGGGCAAAGGAATTTTGTGATCCATACATAACTAAACAACTGTATGTATCGCTAGTTAGGCGCATTCTGGAATATGGATACATAATATGGGATCCTTATTATGAGATTTATAATGAACAAATTGAGTCCGTGCAAAAACAATTTTTGCTTTTTTGTTTTAGAAGTTTTTAATGGAATTACTCTAATTTATCACCTTATACGAGCAGATTGGTTTTAATTAAATGACCCACCTTGAAAAGTGGTCGTATTATGTTAAATGTATGTTATGCTGAATATTGTAAATGGAAATATTAATTGTTAATATCTTTTAAAATTTGTAAAATTTAATGTTCCACGTCGTAATTCTCGACACTATAAGCCATTGCATGTAAAATTCTGTAGTACAAATTATGCTGATGCAGACCCATTTGTTAGAATATGTAGACAATTTAATGATTTATACCAATTTTTTGATTTTGGTCTCAATTCAAGTATTATTAAATGTAAAATTATTGTATCCTCAATTGTTAGGATAGGATGGGAAGGGTTGTACACAATGTGCACTTACACTCGGATACCCTGTGGTCCATTGTGATCCCCTTCAGTAGAAAAAAAGAATATAATGATAGATTTAAAGTGAAAGAAGAATCCAAAGCCGCCTGTAAGGGGAGAAAGAAGGAAAGAAAGGAATATCCCCTTACGGATTTGGAGTCGCCGTAGTATGTCCCTTAAATAGCAACCCTATTCCCCTAATGAAACCCAGAATGTTACTCGGTTTGCAACCAGCAACATTACTGAGTTCGTCCAGGAATCTATTTCCTAGCCACTTAAGTCTGTGATCCTGCAACCTAGGACAGTTGCACATGATGTGCTCTATTGTCTCTGGCCCCTCTGCATCCCCATTTGCCCCTGAAGGCCCCAATCGAACAATGACCGGTTATCACTCCTACCAGAATCCTGAGACTATACCTGTCCAATTCTATCAGCGTTTCGGTCGCGTTTGCATTTAGTTTTGGCCATAAGGCCCTGGACACTATGCAATCCGACCTACTGCCCCAGGATTGGTCCATATAGTCACGGAATCTTTCGTAAATCAGCCTGTAGAAGTGACATATAGGTGGTTTAACCCCCCTTTCTCTAGTATCATGGTCTAAACCAAAACCATATCTAGCCAGTTCATCTGCTACCTCATTTCCCTGTACGTCACAGTGCCCTGGTATCCAGCACAATCTCACTTGATAGAGTACCAATAGCTCCTCTAGAGCTCTCCTACAGTCCTGCACTAGGTTGGAGTGTATTTGATTACGCTCCAGAGCCTTTAGTGCCGCCTGACTGTCCACGTATATGGTCAGCCCCCCTCGACGTATGCCCTTATCAGCTCCGTGGCTTTCCAGATCGCATAGATCTCCGCCTGGAACACGCTGCACTCGTTGGGGAGTCTATAAGAGCGCTTGATGTCATTGTCGACCAAATAAACCCCGGCCACTGTACCAGAGTCCATCTTGGATCCGTCAGTGAAAACTGCGCATCCATGGAACAGTTGATCGGATCCAGCCCAGTCAACCTTACTTGGAAACTTACTGAGGGTGATACACCGAAGTAGTAGGTCGCGACCTTATAGTTAGAGATTCCAGATGGATCAATGTCCTGACCCCTAAGGCCTGCCTTAAACAATATCCTAGTATTTTGCCAAAGAAGACTCTGATAGCCTGAACATGTTCCTTGCTGCCACACTCTCCACATAGTGCTCTATGGGTAGTAGTTTTAGGATTATATCCAAAGCGGCCTGCGGGGTACTGCCTAAGGCACCTGTGATACCCAGACAAGCACACCTTTGGGCTTTATTAAGTATAGTCCTATAAATACGTTTCTTCATTGCCTCCCACCACACTGTGCAACCATAAGTGATAATAGGACTAACAACAAACGTGTAGATCCACTTAACCATACTTGGTCGCAACCCCCAATTCCTACCTATTGAGTTCCTGCATGCATAGTAGGCATTGAGGCCCTTCCTTAATCTCTCCTGCGTATCTAACTTCCATGGCAGTTTCTTGTCCAGGAAGGTACCCAGATATTTGGCTCCTCCTGATAAGCTCAGATCCACACCATCCAATTTCGGCAATTTAAAGCTTTCCACCTTATACTTCCTGGTGAATAACACCAATTCCGTCTTTGATGGGTTTACACCCAGCCCGTTAGTTTTCGCCCAGGACGACAGATCACCAAGCGAATCCTGCATGATGTCACTGATAGTTGAGAGAAACTTTCCCCTAATCAGTATCACCACGTCAACCGCAAAGGCGACTATCTTCCTGCCCTTAGATTCGAAGGTTTTAAGAATAAAGTTTACCGCCAGTATATAGAGGCATAGGTAAACTATTTGAGAAATTGTCTTTCACACCAAGTTTCTTCGTTACTAACACCTTTTCAACATGGTTTTCGCAAAGAATCATCAGCTATGACTAATATTTTGCAGTTAACATCTTTAGTCAATGATGGCTTTGTCAACGGTCAACTTACTGACGCCATTTACACAGATATTAGTAAAGCCTTTGACAAAGTTAATTACAATCTTCTGAATGTTATGGGTTTCAACAACATTTGTCCGTAAAATTTAATGGTGCAATTTCCAAAAAGATATTGGTAAAATCCGGCGTCCCGCAAGGAAGTTATCTCGGCCCTATTTTGTTTTTGTTGTTTGTAAACGACATGCCTGAAGCAATCAAATACTCAAATATACTCGTATTGATGTTTGCGGATGATGTGAAAATATTTTCTAGTTTTAAAAATTTAGCAGATCATATTTATCTGCAGTATGATTTGGATAATTTTAATAACTGGTGTGACTTTAATTTAATGGAATTAAACCTAAAGAAATGCAAACATATAAACTTATCAAGAAATTTTGATTCTATCAATTTACATGTTAAATGATCATAAACTAGAGTTGGTAAACTCAATTATGGATTTTGGGATTTTGTTAGATGCAAAGTTAAATTTTGTACAACATATAACGATGACTGTAATAAAGCTCGTGGTATTTTAGCCTATATAAGACGATGGGCAAAAGAATTCAATGATCCTCACATCACTAAATGTTTATATACTTCTCTAGTAAGACCGATTTTAGAGTATGGTTCCGTTGTACGGGACCTGCATTATATTGTACATACGATACACGATCATACGAGGATATGCATCACTTCCATCTGAATATGATGAAGATTACGTTTGATAAATTTGCCAATCTTAAAAAGCCGTAGAATAATGCTTAACATCTCTTTTTTTTAGTAAATCTTATAAATGGAAATGTCACCAACGTTCACTGCGCCTCTATAACAATCCACTTTATGTTAAAACTTTTCGAACAAATTTTGCTATGGCAGATCCGTTTAGAAAATTATGTTGTTGTTTTAACGAAATGTTTAATTTGATAGACTTTTCTTTAAATGTAAATACCATAAAACGTAACATTATCTTAAATTTAAATAATTAATTGTATATGTATGTTATTTTGTAAATGGTCTGTATGGAATAAAATAGAATAAATAAATAAATAAAAGTAAAAGAAATTATTCATCTATTATTTATTTTTAATTGGTTATAGCTTTGTTATAGGAACTTTCAATTCCAAAAACCGTAGACACATCAAATAGTGCGTTCGAGTTTGACAATCCAAAATTAATTCTAATTCTTTCACCTTTATTTATGTCAAAGACATACTTTTGTAAAATTTAAATGTTTTTGTAAATAATTTTGAAATGCTTCTAAACTTTTTAATTAGTGATTTGATGTAAAATCTGTCAGTAGATGTCTTTTATTTAATCTTATTAAAAATACTAAAGAAGCATTGATTTCTGTAGATGTTTTGTATTTGTGTATGTCAAAATAGCAGATAAAAACAATTCACTTCCCTGGATCTTTTACACAACTACTAATTCCTGTCTGAATGTCATATAAAATCGTCAACCAACATATCCAGAACCGTTCGTATGTTGTTTTACAAAACAAATTGGCTTAAATACAGGAAATACATTAGTACTCAAACCCACATAAATACATGTATACAGTGTTAGGGAGAGATAAAAGAATCACCCCTATCGTGAATAAAAATTCCATGTGAAATTGGTTCACTATTATTTTTTTAACATTGAATTTAAATAGGAAAAATGTGAAAAGTGAACAAATTTCACGTGGAATTTTTATTCACGATAGGGGTGAATGTGTCAAAGACTTAGCCTCTAATTTCGTCGTCTTTGAACCATTAAAAGATCCGAATCCATACAAACGATTACGATTGCAATATAACAGATCAGCTTCTGCAAAGCAGAGGATGTCCATCGCTTAAATAAAACTGAAAAAACTGCCCTCTGCTTGAAGGAGGATAGCAGAAACAGAAACTGTATCGAGAGTCTGACGAACACTAAACACACGAACTTTTCTCTTTGGATAACAACAATAAACAGGAAAAAAGTCCGTTGATTTGATGTATGCCAAGGATAAATTATTAATTTTTTCCCAATATCTGATTGGCGTATTTAACCAAATCCATCCAAGAATAATTTTAAACTTGAAAATTGATCAGAGTTTGTCGTAAGAACGTTCGAAAAGTCATCAAAAATAACATGTAAAAAAATCTGAATAATCGTGCTATATATATTATTTACTGGAATCATAAGACGGTTTTCCGATAAATTGGAAAATTATAATGATACCGGTAAAGATTTAGTTATGCCATCTTCTATATACCTTGTACCATACTCCAATAGTCCACTTTATCAATTCGGTTTCCGTGAAGAACACGGAACCATGGAGCAGGTTAATCTTTGGACTGGAGAAATAAAATAAAAATACTGCTCTGCTATATATTTGCATATCGCTCAAGCGATATGACACACGCGGTTTAAACACAAAATTACTGCCACCAAGTATGCATGGATTGTTGGAGTCAAATATATCAGTATATCAAATATATAGAGTATATATGATGCATATTCACGGTCCAACACTTCATTTGATTTATACTTCTGATTTTACTGTGCTATGACCTTGCCATCTCGTACAACCGATCTACCAACCCGCTAAGATAAGGCCCATTAGTTCATCAGTCTCTCGCTATAGTTTTTGCTAAAAAATACAGATTAAATAAATAAATAAAAAAACTTAAAAAAAACATTAAAAAATTAAAAAATACATTTTTAAGTGTTTGATAAAGAAAAATATGTTTGAGAATATTTTTCGTTGTGATAATCTCGCACGCTGAAGATTTTTAAATAACAAATAAAACAGATAAAGAAAGATGTAAGATGTAAGAAAGTTCTCGGTCCAAAGCCGATTTCAATAAATTACCACCTGTAGTATTTTATTTTACCGAGCAATATAATTAGTAATATTTAGATATTCTACGAGGTCATGCTTTTTTTAATTTTATAAACAAATATAATTAATTAATAATTTAAATTATTTTTATAGAACTCCATATTTGGCTCTGACCAGAACATTCCAGTTAATTGAAGATACTAAAGGCCGATTAAAAATGGTTGAAATTTTGGGAAATTTCTTTAGTTCTTTGATATTACTAAATCCCGAAGACTTATTGCCAAGTATTTATCTTTCAATAAATCAACTGGCTCCAGCATACGAAGGTAATTAATTTTTTTTTGTTCAAACACATGTATGTATGTATATATACAAGAACTTAACAGGTAAATTTCCGAGTTTCTTTAAAGAAATACGTTTAAAAAATTGTTAGGAATCAAATTTTTGATCAGATTTCTTAATTTTTGATTTTACTGAGTTACTCCTACTTTCACCAAGTCTAGTTATTTTTTAACATATAGTTATACTGTCTCTTAAAATATAACTTTCGGTTGAAAAATAACTCGACTTGGTGAAAATGGCGGTTAATATGTTTCACAATTTCATCTTTCTTTCATCCAATATAACACATATTATCAATAAATAAAAGTATTAGTTATACAAAAAAATAATGAATTTTAATATATAGAAAATATAAATTATAAAAATTATTGGGAAAAAATTAAGAAAAGTTTCTCAATTTCAGTTTTGGAAAATATATAATGATACCTTATGTTTCGTTTATCATAAATAAATAAAAAATAGTTACCAATACATACAATGATTAAACAAACAAAACGCTCTCTAATATATATGATGTAATCAAATATCATTCTCCTGAATGGATTATAATATTTTCTCTCTACCTACAGTGTATCACAAAACTATTTTGCCTACTGTTTCTTAGGAGAAATTGGTTTTTCATTCATACAAAAAATTCAAGGAAAAACAAGTTAGAGTGCTATATTCGGCTGTGCCGAATCTTAAATACCCTGAAACTAAATATAATGAAAATTACAAAATACTGCGCTGTTGTTAGAACCAGAATATCATTATTCAGTATTTCTTATTTAGTTTTAGCGCAAATTTTATTAGCATTTTATATATTAACTATTTTTTCGTTAGCGAAAAAAAATGTGAAAATAACAAAACAACTACATAAATTATTTTAAAATGTTTATTATAGAACTTTTAATTATTGTGTAAAATAAATACACCGTACAGCATGATATAGGCTGTTTCCAACATTATTAAAATGTGTATTAAAAATGCTGAATCTTGAATTACGAAATTTACAAATTATGTATTATTGTTGATCGTACATATTGCATTTGAAGACATTTGAGATCGTCCAGCGGACGCCCAATAGATAGTGCGTATCATAACTTGAATATCATTGATAGCCTTTAAATGCAAAATTGGTTTAGATAATTAAAAAAAATAGTTTTGCGAATGTATCTAACGTGAGCTGTAAGAAGCAAAGTTTTAAATCTACAAAATGATTTTTAGAAATGAAACTTTTTACCAATATTTTTCTTGATTGACATTTATTGAGATACATTATTTGTTGCACATAATGACAACAATGTTTTTAAGCCATGATGTCAGAGAACCACCGAATAACAATTTAGCTAAGGTTTAGTGGATTAAATTCTTTCGAAAGCGAGGCCTTCTGCTTCCTTGACTGGAATATCATTTCAACCTCCCGCAGACATTTATATACCCTATCACACACATCATCAGATTAATCCAGCGATTAATTAATGTGATACTATATAAAAGAAACTAATGTTAACTTGACTAATATACTACCATTTTTAAAATGCCTGCAATGAGATCGTCAAGCGCAAGTCCCAAATGATCCGTGTATTCAAATGTCTTCCCCAATATTGGTTCCTAACATCTTTTAGCGGCAAAGCACTCATAAACTTAATGGATTGCAGGATCATTTGAAGAATTTTATTTTGTTAGATTTCTTTAATACACAGATTCATCTAGTTAGAGTAGTCTATTTTGAAAGAATAAATAATTTAATAGAATAGTAAATCATGTAATGTTATTAAATTTTGTATTAACTTT
The DNA here is from genome assembly GCA_950370525.1 of Bellardia bayeri. Classification (NCBI taxonomy): domain Eukaryota; kingdom Metazoa; phylum Arthropoda; class Insecta; order Diptera; family Calliphoridae; genus Bellardia; species Bellardia bayeri. Next base: position 48,141,599 of record OX493265.1, on the reverse strand, counting down.
AAGTTTTTACCTATGTATTGATTATTTATATTAAAGGCATTACACAAATATTCAATTCATTTTGAGTAATTTTATTGGTTTTGTTCATTTTGAAAAAAGTGGGCGGTCGAAAAAAGTATTCTTAGTCATGCCGGAGTCTCAGTTATATCCTGTCAAAGTTTTAGTAAGGTCGGTCCAGCGGTCTGGCCTTCCCGGCAGGCGTTGTAATTAATTAAAAAAGTGGGCGTTAAAGTAGACGTGGTCGTACCATCTCAGAAACCTTCCCAGGCTCATGTACAACAACTTTTCCGAAGATAATAACATGATCAGATGCATAGTTTGCGAGAATAGAATAGTAGAAATGAATTTCAAAAAAGTACCAATATAAGTGTACTGAAATTTGGCCCTTTTTACACCTTTTTAATTGAGTCATGAATAGCATGCTTTGGGTTCTTTTTTGTATGGATGGAAGAATATTTTATCGTCTTTTTATTTTTAAATTTAATAAATAATATCAAATGTCCGTTTTTACCCCGTTTTTGTCTCTTTTTTGTCACCCGTGAAAAAATAATTTTCAAAAAAGTGCCTTCTAATTATCCGTATTACGTACCATTTGAAAATAATTCATTAAATTTTTAGTGAGAAAATACATTTTGATAAAAAGTACCAAAAAAGAATACAATTTTTAGGCCATAGGAATTCGAATTTCAAAAAAGTACCGAAAAGCTTTCTAGTCTATTGATCTGAGCCAGATTCATTTAATATAGTATTTCTATGTTTATTTATGTAGGAGATATACATATTAACGGAGCGTTCTACTGGGACTATTTTTACCCCATATGGTCACTTGTACCAGACACCTGTCGGCTCTTTTTTTGATTAAAGGCGGACGCATTTAAAATATTATTTCTAAGTTTATTTGTTTAGGAGATATAGAGATACTGGTTTTTGCCGTTTTTGTCCCATTTGTCCCCCTTAACGACCGAATTTCTTAGTGGATCTACATATTGTAAAAGGAACCCATTACCCGAATTTCAAGTTTCTAGCTTTAGCGGGCTGTGCGATGATGAATCAGTCAGTCACGTTACTCTTTTATATATATATATGTAGATAATAATTTATAATGATAATAATTTATTTCAAATGTTTTTAAATTTATCTAATTTGAACCATATAATTAATATAATTGACAATTCTTACCATTATTTACAGAGTTTGTATATTTGTCATAACAATCTTAAAGGTGTTATAGTGGAAGTGGACCAATTTTGGTCTGATGGACTGACAACTACAAAATCCAGTAGTATAATTTCCAATTAGAGATCGGTATAAAATGTTGGCTTGATATCGATATCGATAAATTTAGCGAGTCAGTCGATTCCGTAAACGAGATGTCCAGGTTTAGAAGAATATTATCCAAGGACCCAGTAGTCCCGGGTTTTATTCAGAGACCAGCTAACTCGTGGACGGAATCTAGCTCGGAATCTCTCTGCTTGTTAATGGAAACTCACTTCCCGGGGTGTATTGATCCAGAGTCGGAGGGTCAGATCATTAGTGAGGACCCCTTCTCCGAATCGTGCACGGTGGAAGAAGTTATGGGAGTAGTGAAAGATATGTTCACTTTAGAGAAGGTAACATGGGCAGTTAATACTTTTGGGTCCTACAAATCGACAGGACCAGATGGTATCTTCCCGGCAATGTTACAGAATGTTCGGGGAACAACGCTTCTGTTTCTAGTTGAGCTGTTCAGAGTGTGTGTGCTGAAAAGGTACATACCAAGAGGGTGGAGAGAGGTCGGGGTTATTTTCATACCCAAGGCAGGGAAGGCCGGTCACTCGAAACCCAAGGGCTTTAGACCAATCAGCCTATCGTCTTTTGTATTGAAGACATTAGAAAGACTGGTTGATACGCATCTGAGGATGAGGATTGACACCGGCATCATAAGCGGCTCTTAACATGCCTATCTCAAGGGTAGATCTGTTGAGAGTGCGCTTCATGATGTGGTGGGGTACACAGAGCGTGGTTTGCGAACCAGGGAGTACACTCTGGCGGCGTTTCTCGATATAGAGGGCGCCTTTAATAATCTGAAAGTAGAGGTTATTAGACAGTCACTAGTGGATTTGAATGGTCCGCTATTCTTGGTCGAGTGGATAATCCTGATGCTCAGCAGCAGGATGGTACGTCTAAGGAAGCTAGTGAGCAGGGGAACCCCACAGGGAGGAGTTCTCTCTCCTTTATTGTGGCTTTTGGCTGTCAATGCCATTCTGAGACATTTTGATAGTGTAGGACAGAAGGTCGTGACCTATGCAGATGAAGTAGTTATATTGATTTCAGGCAAGTTTCTGCCGACAATTAGCGAAATCATGCAGAGCGCGCTGGGCACACTGTCAGTTTGGGCTACGGATAAAGGTTTAGGGGTAAATCCGGAGAAGACAGAATTGGTTCTTTTTACAAGGAGGTATAAGGTTGAAGCCTTTAGGCTACAGATACTAGGAGGTGTAGAAGTTGGGCTATCTGACAGCGCCAAGTATTAAGGAGTATTCCTCGACAGTAAACTATCCTGGAAGAGGAACACACAGGAGAGGCTTAAGAGAGGTCTCAATACCTACTATGCTTGCAGATCATCGATAGGTAGGAGTTGGGGTCTACGGCCGTCAGATGTTGGATGGCTCTACACTTCGGTGGTTAGACCCATTCTTACTTATGGATGCTGTGTTTGGTGGGAGACATTGCGATTATCCAGTCGTAGGAACCTTCTGTCTAAGGCTCAGAGGTGTGCTTCGATCGGTATCACAGGGGCCATGAGAAGCACTCCACAGGCGGCGCGGAATGTTATTCTACATCTCCTGCCGATTGAGCAGTATGTGATGGGAATGGCAGCCAGAAGCCTTCTTAGGCTGAGGGAGTTGGGGCTGTTAAGTAACCTCACTCAGGGTCATGTCAGATACTGGGTGAGATTGGGTCTAACGGCTACCATCTGGGAACAACCGGCTCCACGGATTACGTGGGGACTAGGGTTGATTTTGGACATATGCCGGAGGTAATAACGCCACCTAGAGAGAGCTGGTCAGATAAATGCAGATTGTATACAGGATTTGCTATATTTACTGATGACTCAAAGATGAGAGGTACAAGGGCTGGGGTCTACATTGAGGATTTTAATATCAAAAGATCATATAGGCTTCCCGACGACTTTAGTGTTTTCCAAGCTGAGGTTCTAGGGATCTTTAAGGCCGTGGAACTAATAAGACACAACATTGACAAAGGTCTGGAGGTCACTATATATGTGGACAGCCAAGCGGCTCTGAGAGCGGTAGGGGGCTGTTATGTGACCTCCGGTTTGGTCGATGACTGTAGGTGAGCTCTAGGAGAAATCTCAGACGAATACGTGCTGAGACTGTGCTGGGTACCGGGTCATTCCAACATCAGTGGGAATGAACTGGCTGATGAGTTGGCGAGACTCGGCTCAGATTCGGAGGATCCTGATTGCCAGGTGGCGGTCAGGCCTCCTATAGGTCTCTATTATGGGAGAATCAGGGAATGGGTTCTAAGCGAGACAAATAGGGCCTGGGGAAACCGTACGGACTGCCGAGTGTCAAGGACTATATGGCCGGTGCTTAGGAAGTCCGACTCGGAATAGTTACTGGGCGAGAGTAAGGTCTGCGTAAGAACCATGATAGGAGTTATCACGGGCCATTGTATGATAGGTAGAATGCCAAGGATACTAGGATCTGACTTGTCAGACATGTGCGAGGACCCAGAGGAACTGGAGACGATTGAGCACATTCTATGCCGTTGTCCCAGGTTACAAGTTAGCAGGTTGAGGTGGCTAGGTAGGCGAATTAGGGGATGTCTCGGGTTGTAAGCTCGGGGACCTCAAAAGATTCGTAATGAATATGGCCTGGCTGCGCAACAGGGGAAGGGGCTCTGTGAAGGCTTAGGCGTTTCGCTCTTGGAACGCACTAAGTGTCTCAAAGCATTTCCGAAAGGCATCACAATGGACCGTATTGGTATCTGGGTGTTGGTGTGGGGACAACCTCACACCGGCCTTCTAACCTAACCTAACCTATCGATATTTATTATACATTTTTCGCAATTGATCCTTATACGGGTCTATGACCAATTATAAAACGAACTTCATAAAATTTGGTACAGAGAATCTATATATATAAGGATGTCGAATTTCAACAAAATATTGATATATTTAAGAGAGTTATGAGTATTTAAGTAATTTTCGGAAGCGGACCTTATACAGAAGGTATGGCCAAATATGGACCTAAATTCATAAAATTCAACAGTTTGATTTTGAAAATATATGTATATACATGGTCTGTAAAAAATTTTGGATTTCGGAAGTAGACTTATTATGTAACATTGAGCCATATTTCGGGAAGAAAGGGCTAAGAGAAATCATGGACCGATTCTTACTATTTTCAACACAGTTTGTCCGTCTATTGTAGAAATAGAGTGTACAAAATTTCATCATCATTATCTACAATATACATATTTAAACAAAATAGTAAAAAAAACCTTTTTAAAAATATCGTATTTTGATGGAGGTTGTTACACATTTTTGGTAAATAACTCTGGTTCGCCTTAACCGATTTTGATGATTTGCAATACCAAACTGCCTAGGAGAACTTTAAACGATTTTTTTGTAAACTTTGATGATTTTGGTTACATATTTTAGACGTGAGAGTGTTTTACACAGACGGATAGACAGACGGAAATAGCTCAATCGACTTAGAATTTCATAAGGATCAAGAAAATATTTACATTGTTGGTTCTCAGATAAATATTTACACAGTTTTTCGCGGAATGCCAAACATAATAGACCCCCATTCACCAATTGTGGTGGTCCGATAATAAAAATATATTATACCTCTTAAATTTCTATGGGTCTCAGGTCTGCGCATTGAGGTGGTGTTGGCAAGTGTTTGGTACTGTACAAATGGTAAATTTTAACATCTAAAACTGCCTATTTCGGGTCATTATAATGTTATAAATAACAATATTTCTTTTTAGATCCATTTTTTGCTCTAAAGTTACGATTTGCTTTCGGAATGGGCCAATATCCATGATGGTCAATAACATCATCATTATATACAAACTCCATTGGCAGAAATGCGGCCCATGTCATCATAATTAACTGTGGATTTTATATTGTTATACGTAAGGCTTTATTTGGCTTCAACTAGATCCTACGTCGACCATCTGAATCAAAAATGTTGCATTTGCTTTCGTCATAGAATATAACATATTGCCGACACTCCAAATTTTTTTTATTAATCTTAGCATATGATAACCACATCAATCTGTTAATTTCCAAAAACAATTGGCTTTTACCTTAGGGCGATTCTGACGGGTGCAAAATTTAGACGCTAAACGTCTTTTACTAATAGAAAGAAACATATTTTCAATTAAGTTATTTCTAGAAGGGGTAATATTTTTCTATATAATAGTATACATAATGTTATCTATTTACAAGAATTTATATGAAACGAACAAATAGCCACGAGAGAGCTTTAAAGTGCATGACGGGTGCAACCAAATTGGCCAACTTTCATAAGATCATACCACAAAAACACAAAACTCTGTTAATTTTTAAACTTTTATTGTATTATTATTTTTTATTGTAAAAGATGAGATATCAGACGATGATTATCAAATTAAACATCGTAGAGAAATATAATCCAATAATAAGAAATTTGCTCAATAAGCCATGACGGGTGCAACATGAATGAATTTTCTGTTCGCGCCAAATCTATGGATCTTAGTGCTTCGAAGTGCACAACAAATTTATATTTAAGCTTACGTCTAAAAAATATATATTATTATAAAATATAGATATTTAACGTTAAATTTGCATCAAAAAAAGTATCAAATAGTGTTTATTTGAAAATTGATGTTAAAAGTTGTCTAGAATAGAATCGTACGAGTATATATTTATGGCTCTCAGCACACTTTCGTTTTTTCCTTGTAACAATTGAAAAAAACATTAAAAATTCGAAGAACAATTAAGGAAAACACCAAAAAACCCAGCAAATTAACTGTGATTTTCAAATGCAAATTACTTTTATGACCTGAAATTTGTGGTGCATATTAATAAAATGCAACAACAATTAAATAAAAAAGGACATTGTTACATTTTTTTTTTTTTTATTTTCCTAATTTACACAATGTCTACTATCAACTGCAAAAAATGAAATGAATGAAAAACTAATTTCTCTTGAAAATGAATAGGCATTTTAGTTGTGTGACACACTATATACATATACAGGCATGTGATGGAAATCGAAAACGAATGAGTTTTAGAAGTCAATTTTTTCGTAATATTTCTGTATTGAAAAACTTTTATCACATAAAATATAAAGATACTGGGCTAATAAAGGGGATCTTAAAGCAAAAATTTTAAAAATTAGATTATAAATGCATTAAAATGTATTTCGATTTCCATCACATGCCTGATAAACACAATGTGAAAGTGCAAATCACCTCATATCATTTGGCAATTTATCTTGAACAAAAGAGTATCTGTGTTTCATAAACTTTTGTCAAAATTAATTATTTTGATAATTCAAGATCTAGAGGGGATTGTAAACTAGAAATTGGTACTTTTTCTTCCGAGTGTACTTTTAAGATATTTTAAATTAATTAACTCATCAATATAAAAGTTTGCAGGTTAATTAGTTTGCTTCTGATGTAATAATTTACCTAGAAATATTATATGGTATTGAATTAGTAACAATTCACAAAAGTGAGGGGCCTCAATGATAATTTTGTCTGAATGAAGTAAGAACGCACAAAGGGACTTAATGGATAACATTAACCATAGTTTTTTTTTTTTAAGTAATGCATTCATACGAAAATGTTTTCTTTAATAAGATAAATTCTATTTAAATTGAGTCGGTTGTCGTATTTGATCTTTGAATTTGTTAGAATCAATTTATAATGGATTATAATTCAAAAATTTGTTGTTATAGGCTTAGAACTTGGTGTTGCTGAACATACACTTATGAAAATTATTTGTGATGCAACTGGTCGCAAAATGGATTTCATCAAATCACAAACACATTTAACTGGTGATTTAGGCATTGTTGCGGAGCAGTCGAGGATGGCCCAAAGAATGATGTTTAAACCAGCTCCATTGACAATTATAGGTGTTTTTAAAAAGTTAAAAGATATTGCAAAAGCACCTGGGAAAAACAAAGTCGTACCTATAAAAGATATATTTATAGCCTGTCGCTGCTCCGAGGCAAGATTTTTTATAAGATCTCTAATTGGAAAACTTCGTATTGGTATTGCCGAGCAAAGTTTGCTTAATGCCTTATCGACAGGATTTGTGAAGGCCGATAATGTAGACCGTTTAGGGAAAATGAGCGAAGAAACATTGAAAAATAAAATTGAAGAAAATGCAATGATTCTAAAAACCACATACTGGTGAGTATAATAAAATATAGGTTATAAATAAAAATATAAAAAAAAACATTGTTTTCTCTGTCGCACAATTCGTTTAGAATAATTTAAATCCAGTGGTTATCCAGACTATAATTGCCAACCTAGCAAGGGCAAAACACGAAATAAAACGGTTTACCAACGTAAAAATTAACAACCTGAAAAATAGTTTGCCAATGTTTTCTTTTATAAAAATAAATGTTTCTTACTTTTATTTATTTAAATTTAAACCCATTTATATATTCACTGTTATATTTATTGTTTAATTTTAAAGTATAGTAAAAATTTATTTAACGTCTATCATATCCTATTTCGCAACTAATCCGTTAGCCACATTTGTATATAAAATGTTTACTGCTGAAATTCCAATTTGTTTAAAAAAATAAAAATATGTGCAAGTATTCGAACAACCCCCTTCGAAAATCGTTTTATCTTAATTTTTAGTATTTTATTCTCTTATAAATAAATGAAACTTAAACAATTTTCAATTATATTTTTGTATAGCCAATGTCCCAATTATGACAAAATAATACCTACTATATTAGAATTTGGAATGAAAGAAGTAAAAGATCGCTGTCCCATGGTTCCTGGAATTCCCATTAAGCCCATGTTAGCTCAACCTACAAAAGGAGTCTCGGATGTTTTGGAACGTTTTGATGGTCTTACTATAACATGCGAGTGGAAGTACGATGGCGAAAGAGCACAAATACATTGCGATGAAAATGGAGTAATTTCAATTTTTTCTCGAAATCAGGAGAATAATACTTCAAAATATCCGGACCTAATATGCCGCATAGGAAGTTTTCCAAAGTCGAATGTGCAATCTTATATAATTGATAGTGAAATTGTTGCTTGGGATGTGGAACAGAAAACGATTCTACCATTTCAGGTGCTATCCACACGCAAACGAAAAAATGTTGACGTAAATGAAATTAAAGTCCAAGTGTGTGTTTATGCGTTTGACCTATTGTATCTGAATGGAAAACCATTGGTTTTAAATACATTTGCTGACAGAAGACAAATGATGAAAGACAATTTTACAGAAATAGAAGGTGTGTGGCAGTTTGCAACTGCAATGGATGTTGATGATGGCGATGTAGATGAAGTTCAACAATTTCTTGAAGAATCTATTAAGGGTAATTGCGAAGGATTAATGGTTAAGACCTTGCAGAAGGATGCTACGTATGAAATTGCAAGGCGTTCCAGAAATTGGTTAAAGCTTAAAAAGGACTATTTAGCAGGATGTGGCGATTCATTAGATTTGGTTGTCATTGGTGGCTATAGAGGCAAAGGAAAACGTACAGGCAGTTATGGAGGTTTCCTACTAGCTTGCTACGATAATGAAAACGAGGAGTATCAAAGTATTTGTAAAATAGGAACAGGTAAGCACTTACTTTAGAGCTATAGGTTTTAAACAATTTTTGAAAATAAAAGATCGGACTGCCGATACTACCATATAAAGCATAAAAGAAAGAATATAAAAAGATAATAATAAGGAATCATTTTTTGAGTTGACCATCTTGCATTAACTGAGAATTATAAACATTAAACCGCCCGGGACTTTAGATTTTAATTTTTGAAACATACAACAGAAAGTCAAGGACAAGGTTTTAGTCATGACTAAAAAAACATGAAATCATAAGCATTCAATACCATTCCACCAAGTCTATTTGTCTAACTAAAGTTTACTGACAGCTGAAATTAATTATATTTGAAAAATAACAGATAATATAATATTAGGTTAAAAAATAATTAGACTTGGTGAATAAAAATAAGTTAAAATTTTAAAAAAAGATCCTGAACTTGTTATTGTTGAGACTTTATAAGTTGGAATTTTTCATTGTATAAAAAAATATAAATGTTCATTAATTTCATGATATTTAGTTTATATTAAAATTTTGTATAACTAAAATATTGGTCATTAAAATATTTTGTTCTATTGTTGAATAACCTATAATTAGATGGTCCTACTGCCGTATTCATAAAAAATAAAGTAGGTTTGAAGTGTGCTTTAAGGCAAAATTTTCCTAAAGTGCATTTGAAGTCTACTTTCATTTTTTGTGAATAAGAGCACTAATCTTTAATGTAATTCTATTAGAAATACAGCAATATTTTAAGATTTTCTGATTTCTGATTTTAGGTTTTACCGATGAAGCGCTACAAACCCATGCGGAATTCTTTAAAAACCACATAGTCACATCTAAAAAATCGTATGTATGTTGTGACAACACTTTGGAACCAGATGATTGGTTTGAGCCAGTTCAGGTTTGGGAAGTGAAATGTGCTGATTTATCAATAAGTCCAATTCACAAGGCTGCAATTGGTATTGCTGATCCCGAAAAGGGAATTTCACTACGATTTCCTCGATTTATAAGAATACGTGATGACAAAAATCCAGAAATGGCGACGTCTGCACGCGAAGTTGCATACATGTATAGCTCTCAAGATCAAATAAAAAATCAACAAAGTAGAACGGTTGCTATTGAAGATGAATTCTACTAGATTTTTTATTTTATACATACTAAACACACAATTATATTTTATTGTGTTTTTCGATGTTATATATTCAATTACATACATACATACATATCCTTGCTATTGGTGTACGAATATAAATTAAATCCATAAAAGGTTACATATAAATAAAATTAAACAAGTATCTAATAAATTTTCAAGTTGCAATTATTTATTTATTTTTTTTGTACTATTCGATTGAGCTATGTCCGTCTGTGTAAAACACTCGCACGTCCAAAATACACAACTCAACGAAAAATATTTTTTATTTTGTAGGAAATTTTGGTATTGAAAATCAGCGAAATCCAGTATCCAGTATAGAACAGTGTCGGGCACACACATACTCACTCATATGTGCTAGTGTTGGAAGCAGCAAAAAAAAAACGAACGACTGACAATAATTGTAATTTTTCAGTTGCCAAAATTAAAGACATTTTTTGGATTTTAGTATTTTTATTTGATTTGAATTTTTTTTTGCAAATTTGCAAAATTAAATTATAATTTTTTTAATTATACATATTTATGTACATATATTATTTTATTATTTAATATTATTTGTATATATTTTCTTTCGTTGTTAATTAGTTTATCATTAAATTTTAATATTAATAATTAACAACAAAAAAATATATATACAAATAATATTAAATAATAAAATAATATATGTATGTACATAAACATAATTAAATATTTTTTGACTTACAATGCGATATGCATCGCCATCCATGTTTTCTATAAAAAAATAATTTTCCCATTCTTCATTAAACATTTTGGTTTGAGTGTACTCAAAAAAATGGGCAGAGAGATCAGACAGCGAAACAGGTTATAGTATACGTGTGTCAACGTCGCGCACACAGAATTTTGTTCCTATACACACGTGTATAGCATTTAAAAAAACCCCTCCACTGGTATAGAACCAGAGTTTGAACCAAAATGTGAAGCAACCTCCATTAAAATTTGACATAAAAATATCTTCCCGAAATACGGCTTAATCAGGGGTGTCATAGAAACCAATATTGTCAGAATTGGTATAAAACCGACAAGAAAAAATGCTTTGGTGTTATAGGGCACTGCTACACGTTCACTAAATATCGAGATATTTCTAGTATCATGTTTTACTTTGCAAAATTACGGATTATTATTAAATATTATGCGTAACTTAAAGAAAAATTCTTTGAGAAAATAAAAGAAACAAAAAAAATCACAATTGTTTTCTGTTTCTATCCATGTTTCTTTAGTTTATGCCAGATGTTTTTGACAGTAACGAAACTATTACACAAACAAAAATGCCTGTAGTTATTGCCTTGTTGTAGCAATGCTGTCACCTGGTTCGGTCCTTGTTTGACCATAGACCCCATATAAAGTCCACTTCCAAAATTTACTTAAATACGTATAAATATTGGTACCAGGTTAAAATTATATATAAATATTCCTCATACATACATACATAATTTGTTGTACTGGATTTTATGATGGTCGGCCCATAATTGTTCATAGCTCCCATATAAGGACCACATCCGAAAATCATTGATCGTTATACTTATTTTATAAATATCGGTACCTTCGAAATGTGGTGAATTTCGGTCCATATTTGACCTTTGGCCTTCTTTCGAAAATCACTTTAATACTCATAAATCTCTTATAAATACGGTACCGATTCAAAATTTTACACGGGAGAATTTAAATATATGCTGGATTTTGAGGATATCGGTCCATATTTGATCATATCCCCCACCATTTCGGAAAAACAATTTATCCCACAAAATTATACGCCAATAATGCTACTGGATTTTGTTTCTGTCAGTCAATAATTGGCAATAGTTCCCGAATTAAGTCCACTTCCGGGTATAACAACCAACACTACAACTCTTGTAAATAATGTTATTGAGATGAAATTCAACCAAAATAAGCCTAAAATGCATAGAAACCACGTTATTGGATAATAATTTTAGAAGCTATCAATCCACTTCTACTATGCCACTCATTAATCTCTTGTAAATAAACTTATTGAAATCAAAAATTCAACCAAAATAAATGTTTGATGTGATGAATATGAAAAAATGTTTTTTTTTAATTTTATAAATTGTTAAATTACACTCAAGATTGTTATGAAAATCCGACAAAAACTGTAAATTATGGGTTTTTTTAAGATTCGGCACAGCTGAATATTGCACTCTAACTTAATTTATAATTCTATAGCATATATTTCTTCTTCTAGCAAATATCAATGTTGTTTTCAATCATTGTGTGATATATTCTAGGTACTTCCTTAGAAACTTGAGTTTGTGTTTTCTAGATGGACCCCACAAACCTTCTTAGAGCAGAAGTGTGGGGGCTCAAAAAAGCGCACCTGGCATGTAATTTGTTCAAGCGCGATCATCAAAATTCCAAAATATTTATATTTTCTGAAAGTTCTCGGCTAGGTGTTTAATAACCTATTGTGTGCTATTTAACAATGTCAACCCAGAAACCAATACGCTAAGACACTACCCTGACAAACTCCATATATACAACTCTGTTAATTTTACATCGCTGAGTTTTAAAAATATAACGGCTAGAGTGAAAAATGAGGATGCAACATCTTGAACGAAGAGTATTTTAAAGTATTGAAAATTATTTTTATTTTTAAGTTTTGTTAAATAAGGAATGTTTTTTTTGTTTTAATTAAAAGAACGTGCATCGAAGAATTATTTGAATTAGGCAATCAATCAGTTGACAATTATTCAGAAGTGGGATCTGAACTCCAAAAAAGATTTGATTTCTAATAAGACGCGATCTGAATTCCGAGAAATCACGATGGAAAACTCACACACATTTGCTGTGAAGCAACTTCATATAAACACAAAATCACGATTAACCTTGACTTTTAATTTTTTTTAAAGTGACTAGTTATTTTAAAATTTTAAGATAAAAAATATGTAAATTTTTGTTAAAAAAAAGACGAACTTAGAGGTTATTTGCAAAGTAATAGGCTTGTAACAATGTATTTAAAAAACTGCAATTATAAGCGTTTTAAGGGAAAAAAAACTAAGTGGGACGCTCAAGATATTTTTTGACGATCAAGAGATTTTGTTGCACGTAAACAAGAAATAATGCCAAATCTTAAGTTTAACGAAAAAAAGTTTATTCTTTTATAAAAAGAAAATAAAAAAAAAAAAAAAATTCTTCAAAAAACAAAAATTTTCATACAAAACTAAACATGCACATATTATTTGCTGTCTTTAACAAAAATGGAAAAAAGGAAGTAATTCTTGAAGAAACTTATACACATATGTAAATATTTGACACAAAACAATAACTTAACTTAATTTATAAATTTCTATTCGAATTCTTATTCTGAATCTGTATAAACTACATGAAATGACAAAGCCGCTTGTTTTTTTTCATTCTCATTTATTTTTACCAGTTTCGAATTAAGTTTGTGGCAAAAACAGAATCAGTCAGTAACAATAAAAATTCAACTCAAATATACCACGATTATACCTTTCTTTCTTCTTTCTTTTATATTCGTCATTATGCGCTTTATCGAGCTTTATTTTCTCTCAAAATCTCCGTGCTCTTTCAGCCGCCGTTAATTTTGTTGTTTTACTCTTGAAAATTAAAAAATAAAATCAAAATTAAGCATTTTAAGCTATGAAGCAATATATTTAAAAAGTGATGCTCATGAAATATTTGCCTATTTTGTTTTTTTTCGTAGGCAATTTATTTCTCAAACACAAAAATTGCGTTTTTTTTTTTAAATTGACCCTTATAATTATTCATCTAGGTAACTTACAGCTTTTATATATAATAAACGAAAAATAAGTTTGTTGAAGTTATAAGGTTAAAACATGAACATATTATGTTGTTGGCGTAAACAACGTTGATTTCGAGAGCGGAGCTTATGTGGGGGATATTGACAAATATGGACCGATATTCTCAAAATCCAGCAGTTTGATTTAGGCATGTATGTAAATGATCCGTGTAAAATTTTGGATTGGTACACTTATTTATAAGAGATTTATGAGTATTAAAGTGATTTTCGGAAGAGGTCTTTATGGGGCATACGGTTAAAAATAGACCGAAATTCACAAAATTTTGTGGGATATTTTTTGTATTTATGTAAATGATCTGTGCAAAGTTTTGAGTCGGTACCGATATTTATACAATATATATAGGGATAAATGTTTTTTTCAGATGTGGTCCTTGTATGGGAGCTATGACCAATTCTGGTCCGACCACCATACAATTTAGTACAACAATTTATTTGCCTATAAAGATTATTCATGTCAAATTTTAGCTGTTTAACATTATTTATATCTGTTTTCTACGTATTTAAGTGAATTTTGGAAGTGGACTTTATATGGGGTCTATGGTCAAACATGGACCGGACTAAAAAAAATTTCGTTTTGTGATTTATTTTTGCATAAAACTTATTTTTGCTGAATTTTATATTTGAGCAATATTTAGGGAAGATTTTTGTATGGGGATTCTAACTATTTTCCGCACACTTTCTTCTTTTATCATAAAAACAACGTATACAAAATTTCATGGTATTATCTACAAAATATTGCAATAAAATGGATAAAAAATATAAAATTTTTATGGAGGTTGTCTCACATATTGGTCCATAACTCTGGTTGGCCTAAACCGATTTTGGTGATTTTAAATAGCAGAATTATTGAAGATTTGGATCCCGAAGATATCTGGGGACTTCAAAAAATTGATTTCAACAGACAGACGGACATCGCTATCTATAAGGATCCAGAATATATATACTTTATAGGGTCGAAAAATTATATTGTGGAAATTACAAACGGAATGACAAACTTATATATACCCTTCTCATGAAGGTGAAGGGTATAAAAACGTAACAGTATAATATACTTATATAATGTATGTACATATGTATATAATATAGTTATGCATCCACAACAAAGGTGAAGGGCACTTCATACTCTGACTTGTTTTCTTTACAGTTTGTTTAAACAACCTAAAATTTTGACTATAGTTACAAAGTAATTAAAAGTAAGTTTTAAGTTGTTTTTAAAAAGAACCGACTTTTGTGTTTGTCTATGGTTATGGCCCATAGATTTTATGTTATAAAGAGTATTGGAATGGAGTATGACTTAATGTGGGAATCTACATTCCCAATTTAAAAACTACAACATATCTCATAATTATGGTAATACAATTTAAATATACTGTGATATTTATACCCTACACCACAATAGTGGGGAGGGTATATTGGATTTGTGCTGATGTTTGTAACGCCCCTAAATATTGGTCCAACACCCACCTTAAAGTATACCGATCGGCTTAGAATCACTTTCTGAGTCGATTTAACGATGTCCGTCTGGCCCCCATACAAATGTCCTCCCGAAATTGGGGTTTACTGGTCATAAATCTTTGGGTTATGCAAGTATGCAAACAAATTTCACCACAAATGAGTAATAAATGAAGCTAAATCACATTCACAAATTTCGTGAAGATCGGTCCATAATGAGTCGTAGCTCCCATATAAGGCCCACTTCCGAAAATCACTTTAAAGAGCATAAATTTCTTAAAAATGTTGGCAATCAAATAAAATTCGACACAAATAAGTTTCTTATATACAGAAATAATGACACCTATAATGGTCGGTCCATAATTATTCGAAACTCCCATATAAGACCCTCTTTGTAATTTACTTTAACTTCCATAAATCGTTTAAAAGTATTTATGTATATCGAGATAAAGTTTAATACATATAATATTTATATTCACAGAAATCATGTACTGAATTTTGATCCAAAATAGGTGATATCTCCCATATAACGCCCATTTCTGAAAAACTGTTTTATATTTACGTATACTAGGTGTAGGATATTATATGGTCGGGCTTGACCGACTATACTTTCTCACTTGTTTTTATTTATATTTTTGCATTTGTTTTGTTTAATTAAATTTATGTTGTGTTTATGTAAAACAAAACATGCGTTAAATATTCTAAATGCAGAACTATTGACGAAAGATTATATACAGTGGCACAGTAAAGTATACATACCCCCTTGAAAAACGGGGTTTTGGGTTATCTATGAACAATTTAGCAATAAAGTTCATTTCAAACAAATTCAATCGAACAACAAACAATAAATTTTGCCTAACATTTTTTTCCACTTAATATTTATTAACAAAAATATATAAAATTAAATTTTAAAACACGGAAAAGTCTGCATACGGCTATGTGGAAAAGTAAATAAAATGGAACTACGTACTTAAGCAGTGCTACCACACACTTCAAGCATCTTCACGAGATACTGTTTTTTAGAAAAAGTTCAATTGTTGATAATTTTGCAGTTAATTTTGTTATTTAACGAAAATGAGTAAAGAACTTTGTGTAAAATTGCGTGAGCTTATTGTAAAGATCCATAAAGAAAAAAATCTTTAATAGAGATTGAAAAACTAGTTGTGCATCCAAAATTAAGCATTCAGACAATAACTCGGAAATATAATGAAACAAAAGTGTAGAAAACAAACGTGCACTCCACGTGCAAAGCTGCAAATTTTGTTGAATGTTCAAGAAAAGCCTAAATATTAAACCTTTACATTGCTCTTTCATTTGATTTTGTTTTCGAATATAAATAGATTAAATAATCAATGCAAACTTAAAAATTGTAACCATAAATAATAACAACAACAATAACTGCTGCTCACTTTGAATAATTCGTGAGAATAATAAAAACAATAACTATCATTTGTTTTTGTTCTGATGTAAAACTGTTATACATTTTACACCTGAAACTCATCAAACAATGTACCATCAGTCACACCATTATCTTTAAATCTTATTTCAACAAGTTCACCTGTTCCGATGAATCTAAATCAAGTCGGTCCTGTTTTAAACCGCAAAACTATTCAACAAGTTCTTAATCCGCTAAACAATTCAACAAGTTCATCTGTTTCAACAAACTTAAATCCGCCCATTCCTGTTTTTATACCGTCAAACAATTGGTGTATTCTTCTTCAAGTTATTTCTTCAAAAAAAAAAAACGATATTTGCTGCTTGTAACTACAAGCTGTACAACTACTGATGACATCAAACATTATATAACTGATAAAATTGACTCCAATACAAATTTAAATATTCAGAACCAAGAAATAAAGCATCTTTTAAAATAATCATTCATCAAGACTACTTTGATACAATTGTGAATCAAGATTTTTGGCCGCCAAATGCTCTTATTCGTGAATACGAGTACAAACATACTTCAACATTTGACATTGTTCATCTGCCACAATCATCATCTTCAAAAAACTAACTCCATCTTTTTGCAAACCTGGCTGAATGATACAAAATGTATTCATAACAATGAAATTCTATGTTCCAAATATCAAATATTTAGATATGATCGTATGTGAAAACTTGGTGGTGGAGTACTTATTGCTGTCCTTGATATTTTGCAATGTGAGATTATAGAAAATTTTTTAATTGATGACAATGATGAAATTGTGTTTATTGCGGTTAAAATTCGTGTTGGTCATAGACAATTATTTGTCACGTGTTCTTATATACCCCCCAACTCATCTCTTTTGATATATAATAAACGTTTTTCCGCTATTAACTTCATTCTGAATTAGTCCAACACATCCGATATAGTACTTCTACTTGGCGATCTTAATATTCCAAATGTAAAATGGGTTCAATCCTTTGATTGTAATTATATGCTACCAACAATTATGTCTGATTTTTTAAATTCCCTTCATGGATGCGGATTTTTCCAATTAAACCATATAACAAATGAATCCGGAAATATTCTTATCTTGCTTCCGTCAATTATCCTATGGAATTTTGTCTTCGTAATACGGAAAATGATCATTTTATGACTAGAAAACAAGATTTTATACCTTTGCAATCCTACTGTTTTACTTGCACTAACTATACTGTACTTAACAGTTTGTTATCTAATGTCAATTGGGATTATGTTCTTGCTGATGATAACTTGGATAATAATGTATCAAGCTTTCATAATATTTTGCATAATTTCATTCGTATAACAGTTCCAAAAAGTAATAATGGGCCGCCATGGAATAATCAACACTTACGAAATGCTAAAAATAAGAAATATAAATGTTTTGCTAAATATATATACATATATATTTTTTTTAATACATTTTATTTATTTATTGAATCTTCAGATGTTGAAATGACAATAAGTTTTCGAATCTTAATACTAAAAGGAAATAATAGGTCCGGCCAGTGTTAGACAAAATATTATGATACTACAAAAAATTTACATCCACTGATCCAGTCATCTGTTTTGAGCTTCTCAATCGAACATGGCCATTAAAGTTAAGGATGTCTCGTGCAAGTGGGTTTGGATGGTGTTCAAGTTTGCTGACATATTTTGAGGCATATTTTGTAAATTCGACTTTCACCAAAGGAATACATAGATCTTTGTGAATTCGAGAATTTTTAACGTACCATGGAGCTGCAGTAATTATACGTAGAATTTTATTTTGACCCCTTTGAATTTTTTCAATGTTGGATGCTGAGATTGGCTTTAGAATTGCATTGTACAACAAAAGTTTGCAATCCAACTTTAATGTAGAATTTCTGCCGATTAGCCAATTAAGTTGCACTGCTTTTAATCTCATCTGTGTAAGCTTTGCGTCGATATGAGACTTCCAAGTTAAGCGACGATCGAGGTGGATTCCGAAGTATTTGACTTCATTTTGTGGCGGGATAATTTGGTTATTTATTCTGATGAGAGAGCAGGTATCTTTTCGCAATGTGAAAGTTATATGAACACATTTCTGTTCGTTAACCCTGATTTTCCAAAGCTCAAGCCAATTCTCTAGTTTATAAACATATTTCTGCAAATTCTGTGATGCTATTTGATGGTCCTTATGAACGCTAATAAAGGCTGTATCGTCTGCAAAAGTTGAAGTATGTATTATGGGGTCTGACGGCAAGGCGGATGCATAAATATAAAAAAGTAGGACCCAGTATGCTACCCTTGGGTATTCCTGCTTCAATTGGCTGAGCGGGGCTTAAAAAATCGTCTTCTGTGATTGTAAATTTGCGAGCATATAAATAACTTTTCATAAGTTTGTGGGTGTTAGCAGGCAGAGCTAATTTTATTTTACGCATTAAACCTTTAAACTTTGTCGAACGCTTGGGAAACATCAATGAAAAGCGCGGAATAGTATTTTTTCTCTTCAAACGACTGTCTTATCACATTTACTAATCTGTGTGTTTGTTCGATGGTACTGTGTTTAGCTCTGAACCCGAATTGGTGATTTGGAATACATTGATTGTCGTTCAGAATTGGAATCAACTTAGCCATTAACAATTTTTCAAACAGTTTTGAAATTGTCGGCAGTAGGCTAATTGGCCTATAGGACTCTACTTTGGTGGGGTCCTTCCCTGGCTTAGGAATCATGGTAATCATAGATACTTTCCAATCTGCAGGATAGTATTCTAGGCGTAAAATAGCATTGAAGATAAAGAGGATAATTCTTCTAGCTACACGAGGTAACTCTACAAGCATTTTGTTGCTGATTTTATCCATACCTGGAGCTTTTTTAAGGTTCAGAGTACCAATAGCGCTTTGAACATCATTAAAGGTAAGTCTTAGAGGTACGAGTGGTGGCAAATCAGATGCATTATTTGAGTTGTTTATAGTAAATACATTTCTAAAATGGTTAACAAATAAAGTCCCCTTCTCGGAATCATTTCTAGCCCAGTCTGGTGACTGGTCGGATTTCGCAGAGGAGGCTTTCCTCTAACTGGTCTTTTTAAACCTCGTGCCGCCTTCCATAACGAATAGTCAGATTGTGGGGAACTATCAATACCCTCCAAGTATGATTTAAGTGAAGCCATTCTTTGGATTTTTAAGAAATTTCTTAGTATATCTCTGCATTCCCGTAGCCTAGCTTTCAGTTGAGGAGACCTGTGAATTTGCCACTCTCTTCTAACTCTTCTTTTTTCTGACAGGAGATGATCGAGTTCAGCGAAATAAGGATATTTTTCACTAATCCGAAGTCAATAACATCGGGAATCTTCCGTCGGCAATTAGATGGGATGGCCGCTTGAGAGTGCATCTAAGCCCATTTTGGCAATGGTGTTGAATAGTTCACGACCCTTCGGGGTCACCAGACGTGAACCCCAAAATGTGTGTTTGGCGTTAAAGTCACCAGCAACTAAAAATCTAGCTCCAAGGGAATTGAAGAAGCTGTAGTATTAGTGTTCTTTTATTGAAAATCTAGGCGGCGAATAAATTGATGATAAAACAAAATTGTATTGACAGAATTCAATACAAATGTTTGTTGCTTGTAGGTAATCCTCACATATGTTTTTCATTAAATAATGTTTTATTCTGTTCTTTATAAGAATTGCCGAACCTCCACATGCTCATCCGCGGGGATCTTTAGTATCATACAACACGTAGCCATTAATTTTGAAGTACCCTGTCGCCGTCAAGTGAGTTTCAGCAATCATCATGACATCAATCTGCTTATCCATCAGGAAGTGTTCCAGTTCGTTTTTATGTTGGCGGAGTCCGTTCGCGTTCCAAAAACAAATTTTTAAACAAATCATTTCTTTAAAATGGCTTGTAAGATAGTGGATTGCATTTTCAGCATTCCCTGCATCATGGATGTCATAGTGGTCGTAAAAGCCTGCAATGTAGTCTCTAGAGTGTTAATATTAGGCTCGTAATATTGTGATTTAGGTTCCTGCTCCAAACCTGGCATATTAGATTTAACCACGTTTTCGTAAGAAACTTGTCTAGAACTAGGCGCGTTAACATGACTAGTGGACCGTAAAAATTGAGGAAAATTGTCACTCGATGCAAGCTGTTGAGAATGATCAGGTAATACTGACGTCTTGTTGGTTCTGATGCCTTTCAGAGTAGAAATCCCTACTCTCCCTCTCCAACTGGTTGGACAATTTTCAAAAATCATCTTTGTTTTTCACTTGAATTTTGGTTTCGCTGATATTTCCATGTTTAATTGATGTTACGCTAAACATATTTTCACATATTGCCGAAACAATTCCTTGTACCAATTTACTGGAAGTGTGCTCTCTCAGATAAATTGGTGGGGGCTTAAACGTCTTCTTAGGAAGTTCTGGCTCATCCGTTTGGAGGAGAGCAAACCTATTTTGATCATTTGGGTTATCAATACTCACGGTTTTAGGAGTTTTTGAATTTGATGACACTTGAGCAGATGTCGGGCTCATCTGTCGCTTAAGAACTGTGACGTATTTATCCATACCTACTTGTTTTCTAGGTTTGACTGCACTATTTGATGTAGAAGATGTTGATGTTTTTTCATCTGTTGAAATCACTATATTGGGCGAACAGGAACGACGCCGTTCTACAGCTCTTGTAGTGGAAAGATTCTCCACAGATTTTTTTAAGGATTCTTCCTCAGAGACCCATAAAATTTGTCTAGTCGTGCTAAGCTCTTTCTCAGAATTACATCTGAGAGGAACACTCATACAGTTTTTATGCGATTTTTAATGTTTTTTTTTTATGATCGAGATATTACCGTAGATATTTTTACCTATTACGAGTTATTTTTTCACTTTTTTGTTTTATTTCAACCTATTACACTTTTTCACCTATTACGATTTTTTCACGGAAAATTCGGCCGCACTAAAAATAACACGTCCGAACAGTTCGAGCAACACTATGTGAATGCTAAATATATGAGAACTGGTGCACAAGTTGATTTTCGTAAATATGCTATAGCAAGATCTGAATACAACACTACTAATAAACTTGCATATAGTGCCTATATTTATCGTATTAAACACAAAATAAGAATAAACCCCAAATCTTTCTTTAAATTCGTAAACTCCAAGTGTCGCTTAGAGCTGCAAAACTATCGATAGTCGCCCCACTCGATAGTCGATAGTGGTCACATTCGATAGTGTCGATAGTTTTATGACAAACTATCGAATTCTAAAAGCTGTATGCGATCGATAGTACACCAAAAATGAAACTATCGATAGTTTTACAGCGCTAGTGTCGCTTTTATCCTAAGCATTTGAAGTATGGCATTGGAAGTATTCTTACAGATTACATATTGATATCAAATTTCTTCCCTTCTATCACCATGTCAACATGGGTTTCGTAAGTCCCGTTCGACTAAAACTAATGTTTTGGAACTCACCACTATCGTCAATGAAGGTTTTACAAATAAAATATAAACTGATGTGATATACACGGATTTTAGTATGGCGTTTGATAAAGTTAACCACAATCTTCTATTACACAAATTATTACTTATGGGCTTTAGTTTCTCAGCTTTAAAATGGTTAAACTTTTATCTATTACAAAGAACTCAACAAGTCAAATTTGGGAATTTTATATCAAAAATTATTCATGTACATTCTGGTGTTCCTCAAGGTAGCCACCTGGGTCCAATTTTGTTCACCCTATTCATCAATAATCTTCCTACGGTTATTTTGAATTCTAAAGTACTGATGTATGCCGATGATGTCAAACTTTTTAACTCTTTTAATGATACAAATGGACATAGTTTACTAAGTGCCGACTTTTGCAATTTTTCTCAATGGTGCAGATTTAATTTATTGGAGTTAAATATTATGAAATGCAAACATGTCATTTTTTAGACACAATTTATTTCAAATAAAGTTCAAACCATATGGGATCTTTGCATACTGTTGAATCATAGGCTTGATTTTCGCGATCACGTCTCTATAATTGACAATAAAGCCTATGGGGTACTTGGATTCATGAAGCGCTGGTCTAAGGAATTTTTAGATCCTTATATTACAAAACTTTTATATACTTCACTTGTTCGAACAATTCTTGAGTATGGATCAATTGTTTGGGATTCATATCAATAGTATTGAATCGATACAAAAACAATTTTTAATTTTCTGTCTCCGTGGTCTTGGTTGGAATTTTTATGTCTTGCCACCGTATCAAAGTAGACTTGCGTTGATAAAATTGCCAACTATAAATAGTCGACGATTGATGCTAAGCGCTTTATTTGTTCTGGGCATAATTTGTGGTGATGTTGATTCGGAGTTCCTGCTCAGTCAACTAAACTTCAATGTTCCTGTTAGACCAACCCGCAATTTTGATTTCTTAGCATTAACATACTACCGTTCTGTATGTGCTAATAATGATTCTTTTCGTCGTGCATGTGTTAACTTTAATAAATGCTATCACCTCATGGACATAAGAAATCTTATTTATACCAAAATTGTTGAACTAATTAATTATATATATTATTGTTTTTGTCATTTATATTTAGTTAGTAAGGATGTAAAATCTATTGACCTAAATAAATAAATAAATAAAAAACAAATTATTGAGACACCACTTAAACCACAATTTCCTCCACGCAAACAATTTTTAAATCCAAAAAAGAGAACGAACAAAGAAAAAAATTGATGAAGTTAGCCGAAAAACAAACAAGTGAAATTGCAAGGAATTCGCTAGCTTTAGAAAAATTAACTGCAGCCATAGAAAGACAAAAGCAAATCCTTCAAAAAAAGTTTAAGTAGATATTTTTTTCTTTAACAAAGTTTGAATTATTGTTTATTTTCTGTTTATTAGACCTTTTTTAATATTTATAATTTTTATTTAAATTTCGTTGAGTTACTGGTCTTTTTGAAAATATCATTTTTGAAGCAAACAGTTTGTTAAACTCGTCAGGAAAACTGTCGAGGATAACAAACTGTTCGATTCAAAAAATATTTTTTTTAAAACACCAATAGCTAAAATAAAATAAAAATTATTGTTTTTTTACTTGTTATAATTTAAAAAATAAATTTTTATGTAAAAAATATAAAAGGCTCATTTTTTATTATTATAAATTATTTTCTACACTATCCCTAATATTTTGCGCATCTGAAGAAATTGAAATAGCACTATTAAGATCACCGACACCATTATATTTTCAGGTTCGTCCGTCTGCGGCCAATCGTTTTTATAATGAATGCAAATGTTATGTAATGCACAGCAAACATTAACCATTGCTTACCCTTTTTCCTCCCCATAATGCAACCATATTTTTCCTATTAAACATCAAAAGTGGTTTTTCAATACACCAATGCATCTCTCTATAGTGTTGCGAGCTTTTATAAGCTTCGTGTTGAAATTTGTTTGCCTTTTATTTGACGGATTTCTGTAGGGTGTCAACAGGTATGGCAAGCACGGATAACTACCATCTCCTAAAATTATAGTGTTTACTTTAGGTTTTTTTTTGCAATTTAAACATACCTGGAAGCCAAGGGACCAAATAAATGAGTCATGATTAGCGCCGGGATGACGGGAGTCCACAAATGTTATTATTTGTTTGAAATTACATATCTACAACAAAATTAAACGAAATTGAATATGATTTTAGAAATACCATCTATTATGACATACCAGCATAACATTCAAACTATAAAAGCCTTTCCTATATTAGTAAAGGTGTTTCACATCTTCTTTTGGAGGTTTTATGCTAATATACGTTCGATCAACACAGCCAATTACACCCGGGATACCAAATTTTTCAAGAAATTCAATCTTTGTCTTCATCTCGTTTTCAGCAGTAAGATTAACCTTTATCAATTTTGGACAAAGTGACTGTTCCATAGCTGACAAACATTAATTTATAACGTCACTAACCTTGAACTGTGAAAGAGATGTTATAATCTCATTCCCAATTCCCTTCTGATATCCTCCCGTTGCCAAAAACCTTATTGTTGTTTCAAGTTTTGCTTTTTTTGCAATAGCTGTTACACGATGAGGTTCCTTTAGAAAGGGACCTATCTCACGCAATATATATGAAAACGTTTCCTTGTTCATTCGGAAGTTCATCTGAAATCTTTAAAATTAAATTAAAAATATTGTAATATTGTAAATCTCAGCAGTGTTATTTTACTTACTCACTATTCGTTAAATTCATGATGTTGATAGTAGAGCGCAATTGGGTTTTTTTCAGTAGATATGTCAGGACGCTTAAAGAATCTTCATCATCCGAAGAAGATGAGATATCATTTATAAGTGCGAACATTTTTTATACCCCTTAGAATCTATGTATTTATAGTTATTTGCTTTAAAAACTTTTTTCTTCACAATTTTAAATATTTTCTTGATAAATAACGAAACAAAATTATTTAACAACTGATAGGTTTGTATCATTGCCAATGCAAAATAAGTGTAGTTTTATGTAAATTTTTATTTTAAATTTCAGTATCATTTACAATGGCAACACTAAACTCGTAATGATTTGACATTATTGTAACAACGTAATATTTCTGCGTTCGCTAAACGCAATGACGCAGTGATTTACAAAATTTTATATTTTAGGTGATGCGTGGAATGATTTGTAGTGATTTACAAAATTAGGGCCTTAATTGTTTTTAATAGAACACAAATGAACTATGCTTTCATAAGCATTAATTGATATTTAGATCAAAATAAGGTATGTGTTGTGCGTTATAAAGATAAATAGTTCGAAATTATATTTACACTGAATACGATATCATAAAAATTATACTTAAGCTTGTAAATACTATCACTTTCGATTCGAAAACGACTATCACTTATTATCATATATGTATGATAACTTTTGATACCGCTATATCCAAAACTAATTGAAATAGTAAAAATGCAATATTTTCGAAATTTTTAAACTATAAAACTTACATTTGTGAGTATTTGATTTAAAAATTAGTTTAATCTATAATTTTTTTATATTTGTCTCTTAAAACAACTGCGTTGGTTACATTGTTTATTATAAAATATTGTTGTACTCATGGTGAAATTAAATACAAGGTGACAGCATAGCGCCAGCTGATTATTTTTTGCTCTGTTCATGGTGAAATTGAAAATGTCAAAAAGTTGTTTACATATAGTCAAAGTTTATATAAAAACTTTACAAAATTATTTTGTTTTTGAAAAATTGAGTTTTTTCGCCGTTTTATCTGCGTAAAATAGCTTAAAAGTGTTAAAAAAAATATATTATATTAAATAGTGTGTTTGTTTTTTGAGTTGTTTTACTAAAAGTGTTAGTTTTTTTCTGTAAGATAAATGTTAAGATTCCTCTTTAAAAATGATTTTTTTTTGCTGCAGATAAATGCGTTGTTGCATCTTATGCCGTAAAAAAGGAGTAGCTGGAAGTGGTACTTTCCGACATTATATCTGTGGGAATTCGTTGTTTGTTAATGCCCAACGCTATGCCAATAGTGTAGCAGCAAAACAAAACAACAATGCATAGTGTTGTGCCTTTAGGGCTATCATGCCAAACAGAATTTCGAATGTCATCCGAAGTTAATCCATCAGAGAAACCTTCACATGGCTTACATTTATTTTCCATGGAAGAATTTTGGAATAATTTGATAAGTCAGCCAATTGTTCACCTTTCGAGCATACTGTTCGCGTGGCAAGAGGGAAACACAGATACGACTGTCTAGAATTTCCTCATTAATCAAAATGCCCCGAACAAAATCATCACGAGTTTCGAAATTGTTTAAGAAAATAAAATAAACAATTTTTCACTACTATTGTTTTCTGTTTTTATCCATGTTTGTATGTTTGTTTTCTTTATTTTATGCCAGATGTTTTTGACAGTAACGAAAGTATTACACAAACAAAAATGCCTGTTGTTCTTGCCTTGTTGTAATTGTTGTAGCAATGCTGTCACCTTGTATTTAATTTCACCATGGTTGTACTGCCAGTACTATCAACAGTGTTGTCACCAAGACAAATTAATTCAATTTAAATGGCACCACTATATTGCAGATCAGCTGTTTCTGATTAATGATGTACTTTTATATCAAAATAAAGTTTCAGTCGTCAATCGGCTCTGGGTCACAGAGTATAACAGCAATACCTAAATACCGACGGAAAGCGGAATGTATTTTTACGCTGAGCATTAGCGATGATACTCCATCCCTAAACAAAAGCGGCAACGTTATGTCAAAACGATAAAAACAGGGTTATCAAACAAATAAATAAAACGACCCTGTTTATTGTAACTGCTGGACCAAGGCATATTGATTATAAGGTAGTGTTGAAGACATAGCTAATTTTTTTTGTTACTTTTGTATTGTCAAACGTTGTTTATGTTTACTAATTTCTAATTGTCAAAAAGCTTAAGTGTAAAAATTTGTTTATTATTATTGTGCTTGTGATTTTAAAAAAATAAATAAATTTGTTGTGATTTTTAAAAAATAAATAAAATGAAGTGCAAAATTTGGGTCTAATGACTACCGCAGGCTTAAGTGGAGTAAAATTTGCTACATAGATTTCTACCGCTACGACATTTTGTAACTGCTGGAGGAAAACTTGTGTTATTGCCGAGTGCTGTGCCAATGTAAGTATTAACATACATATGTATATTTAAATTATTATAGGTATGTATGTATATTAATTTTGTTTTTTTTTTTTTTTTTTTTTTTTTTTTATAGCCTTTATTTATTTATTGAATCTTCATATAATGAAATGACAATAAGTATTCAAATCTTAATACTAAAAAGAAAATAATAAGCCCAGCCAGTGCTAGACAAAAATTTTATGATACTAAAAAAATTTCACATCAACTGATCCAGTCATCTATTCTGCGCTTGAGTTAAAGCAAGGGTATCCCTCCTTCTCAACCGATTATGACCACTAAAGTTAAGGATGTCTCGTGCAAGTGGGTTTGGGTGGTGTTCAAGTTTGCTGACATACTTTGACGCGTGTTTTGTAAATTCAACTTTTACTGATGGCACGCATAGATCTTTGTGAATTCGAGAATTTTTAACATACCATGGAGCTGCAGTAATTATACGTAGAATTTTATTTTGACCCCTTTCAATTTTTTCAATGTTTGATGCTGAGGCAGTACCCCATAATTGAATTCCATAGCACCAGATTGGCTTTAGAATTGCATTGTACAACAATAGTTTGCAGTCCAACTTTAGTGAAGAATTTCTGCCAATTAGCCAATTAAGTTGCACTGCTTTTAATCTCATCTGTGTAAGTTTCGCTTCAATATGAGACTTCCAAGTTAAACGGCGGTCGAGGTGAATGCCGAGGTATTTGACTTCATTATGTTGAGGAATAATTTGATTATTTATTTTGATGAACGAGCAAGTTTCTTTTCGCAATGTGAAAGTGATATGAATACATTTCTGTTCATTAACCCTGATTTTCCAAAGCTCTAGCCAATTCTCTAGTTTATAAACATAATTCTGCAAATTCTGTGATGCTACTTGGTGGTCCTTGTGAACGCTGATAAAGGCTGTATCATCTGCGAAAGTTGACGTGTGGATTTTGGGGTCTGACGGCATGTCGGAGGCATAAATCAAATATAAGGTAGGACCCAGTATGCTACCCTGTGGCACACCTGTTTCAATTGGCTGAGCGGGGCTTAAAAAATTGCCTTCTTTGATTTTAAATTTGCGACCGTATAAATAGCTTTCCATAAGTTTATGGGTGTTAGCAGGCAGATTTAATTTTATTTTGTGCATTAAACCGTCATGCCAAACTTTGTCGAACGCTTGGGACACATCAATGAAAAGGGCGGAGCAGTATTTTTTGTCTTCAAATGACCCTCTTATCACATTTACCAATCTGTGTGTTTGTTCGATGGTGCTGTGTTTAGCTCTGAAGCCGAATTGATGATTAGGAATGCATTCAGTGTCGTTCAGAATTGGAATCAACTTAGTCATTAACAATTTTTCGAACAGTTTAGAAATTGTCGGCAATAGGCTAATTGGCCTATATGACTCTACTTTGGTGTGATCCTTCCCTGACTTAGGAATCATAGTGATCATAGACACCTTCCAATCTGCAGGATAGTATTCTAGGCGTAAAATAGCGTTGAAGATAAAGAGGATAATTCTTCTAGCTACACGAGGTAACTCCACAAGCATTTTATTGCTGATTTTATCCATACCTGGAGCCTTTCTAAGGTTCAGAGTACCAATAGCGCTTTGGACATCACCAAAGTTTAGTCTTAGAGGTACAGGAGGTCTAATAACGAGTGGTGGCAAATCAGATACGTTTTTTGAGTTGTTTTTAGTAAACACATTTCTTAAATGGTTAACAAATAATGTCCCTTTCTCGGAATCATTTCTAGCCCAGTCACCAGTCGGATTTCGCAAAGTAGGTTTTCCTCTCACTGGTCTTTTTAAACCTCTTGCCGCCCTCCATAACGAGTAGTCAGATTGTGGGGTACTATCAAGACCCTCCAAGTAGGATGTAAGTGAAGCCGTTCTTTGGGTTTCTAAGAAATGTCTTAGTATATCTCTGCATACCCGTAGCCTAGCTTTCAGTTCAGGAGACCTGTGGAGTTGCCACTCTCTTCTCATTCTTCTTTTTTCTGATAGGAGATGTTCGAGTTCAGATAAATAAGTTCTGTTTGTCCTATTTCTACATTCAACGTGATAAGTGGAAGCGTGATGCACAGCTCGTCGAAGGTCCTCGGTAAAGTTGCCAATCGACTCATCGATATCGTCGGTAGTTCTCAACACAATATTTTCCGTGCAATGAGAACTTAAATACTTTTTGTATTTTATCCAGCTTACTCGGGTCTTAGTCATGTTTCTAAATGGAGAGCCACACACTTGAGGGAAATGCATTGAAATGATAGTAGGAGAGTGATCTGAGGACAAGTCTAATGAAGGATCCACTTGCATTCATTCTACAGGGATATTTTTCACTACTCCAAAGTCAATAACATCGGGAATCTTCCGTCGGTCCGTCGGCCAGTAGGTGGGATGTCCGCTTGAGAGTACATCTAAGCCCATTTGAGCAATGGTGTTGAAGAGTACGCGACCCTTTGGGGTTACCAGACGTGAACCCCAAAATGTGTGTTTGGCGTTAAAGTCGCCAGCAACTAAAAATCTAGCTCCAAGGGAATTAAAGAAGTTATGGTATTGGTGTTCTTTTATTGAGAATCGAGGCGGAGAATAAATCGATGATAAAACAAATTTGTATTGACAGAATTCAATGCAAATGTTTGTTGCTTGGAGGTAATCATCACTTATGTTATTCATTAGATAATGTTTTATTCTGTTCTTTATAAGAATTGCCGAACCTCCACAAGCTCTTCCGCGGGGATCTTTAGTATCGTACAACACGTAACCATTAATTTTGAAGTACCCTGTCGACGTCAAGTGAGTTTCAGCAATCATCATAACATCAATCTGCTTATCCATCAGGAAGTATTCCAGTTCGTTTTTATGTTGGCGGAGGCCGTTCGCGTTCCAAAAACAAATTTTTAAATAAATCATTTCTTTAAAATGGCTTGCAAGATAGTGGATTGCATTTTCAGCATTTCCTGCATCATGGATGTCATGGTGGTCGTAAAAGTGTTCATAGTTTGGACAAGTGTCTGCAATGTTGTCTCTAGATTGTTGATATGTGGCTCAGAGTATTGCGATATAGGTTCCTGCTCCAGACCTGGCATATTAGATTTGACCACGTTTGCGTAAGAAACTTGTCTAGAATTAGGAGCGTTTACGTGAGTAGTTGGTCGTACAATTTGAGGAAAATTCTTACTCGACGTGAAATTAGGTTGTTGAGGATGGTCAGGTAATACTGGCGACTTATTGGTCCTTATGCCCTTCAAATAAGTATAAACTGGACAACCTCTATAATTAGCGGTATGATTTCCTCCACAGTTACTGCATTTTTTTATTTTTAAGTCCGTTTTGGACTTATTACATTGAGCAGTTGCATGTAGTTCCCCACATGCAACACAAACAGACGGCAATTTACAATACGCTTTGGTGTGACCAAATTCTTGACAATTAAGACACTGGACGGGTCCAACACGCTTATGCGGTTCCTCCACGGTAATTCTACGATGCAGAAGATAAATAAGATTGTAAATTGGATGGGACTCGTTTTTCTTTAAGGCAACATCTCCAGGTTCCAATTCTACCCTGAACATGGGCTGAGGAATCTTTTCACGGTTTCTAATATTCACTACGCTCTTGATTTTGAACCCTTTGTCCATTAATCCGTTCTTTATCTCCGCAGGATCAACACATGGGTCTATACCCTTTAAAACGACTTGGAGTCCTTTTGCGCTTTTCAGCTGATAGGTATAGAAATCCCTGGTCTCCCTCTCCAACTGGTTGGACAATTTTCGAAAATCATCTTCCCTATTCACTTGGATCTTTGTCTCGCTGATTTTTCCATGTTTAATTGAGGTTACGCTAAACATGTTCTCACCTATTACAGCAACAATTCCTTGTACCAGTTTATTGGAAGTGGGCTCTCTCAGGTAAATTGGTGGGGGCTTAAACGTCTTTTTCGGTATTTCTGGGTCATCCGTCTGAAGTAGAGCAAATCTGTTTTGATCATTTGGCTTATCACTGCTGACGGTCTTAGGAACTTTATTGGAATTGGAAGACATTTGAGCAGATGTCGGGCTCCTCTGTCGCTTGAGAACGGTGATGTACTTATCCATACCTACTTGTTTTTTGGGTTTGACTGCACTATTTGATGAAGATGATGATTTCTCATCGGATGAGATAACTATATTGGGCGAACAGGAACGGCGCCGTATTTCGGCTTTTGTAGTGAGAAGAGACTCCACGGATTTTCTTAAGGATTCTTCCTCAGAGATCCATAAATTTTTTCTACTGTAGCTTAGCTCTATCTCAGAATTACATCTGAGCGGGACACTCATGCAGTTGTTTTGCGATTTTTAAATTACCGAAAAACCACTATTTTTCCACCTATTACGATATCTTTTTTTTATATATATATATATTTTTTTTTTTTTTTTCACTTATTACAAGTTTTTTTTTTTTTTATTTTTTTTTTCACCTATTACGAAAATTCAGCCGCACTAAAAATAACACGTCCGACCAGTTCAAGCAACACTATGTATATTAATGATGTAATAATTGCAATTTAGAATGCCAACCCATGAAGTAATCATGCCAACCCATGAAGCAGTCCTGCCAACCAGTTAATGTCAACTGAAACCAATTTTGACATTGGAATACCAAACTTGTGTTCCACGTGTATTACCCCCTACGTAAATAATTTGTTTGCAGAAAAACAAACACAAACTGAGTAAGTTGTTTTACAAAATAAAATATCAGTTTGCAAGAATTATGTATAATTTTCTTGCATATATTTTTACATTTTACGATTTTAGCCCAGTAGCACTAGATTACACGTTAGAACGTTTTCTGCTTTTAAGGCTCCATGTAATAGCACACACATGGATTCCTTTTGCATTTCATATAAAACTGTCGGTGCGACTGAAGGTGTCTTTTCATTTTCTTCATTTGTCACTTCGCCCTCAGCATCTTTCACATCTTTGGTATAGAAATCTCTGACATCTTGTTCCAGTTCCTCAAAT
Organism: Bellardia bayeri; assembly: GCA_950370525.1. Classification (NCBI taxonomy): domain Eukaryota; kingdom Metazoa; phylum Arthropoda; class Insecta; order Diptera; family Calliphoridae; genus Bellardia; species Bellardia bayeri. Next base: position 48,109,346 of record OX493265.1, on the reverse strand, counting down.
GTCACTGGCAATGTTACTTTTTTGCTTTTGTAAAAACAACGAATATTTGTAATTTTCAGTCAGCTGTTTTTGACAATAAAAGAGTAAAAAGCAAATACAAATACCCATGCTGTTTTTGTATTGTTGTAATGTTGCCACCACCTTATAATCAACATGCCTTGTGCTCGACATTGTTGTTTTATTTCTCTTTTTTTTTGTTTTGTTTTCTTTTGCAACTAACTTCACTGTGAAACGCCTTGTTAAAATCGGATTTTCCAATAGCAAAGTATTGTTTCGGTATGCTCCATACAAAATGTATGAGCATGAGAAATTTTGACATTTAAAAAACGCCTTCCCTCGGTATTTAGGTATGGCTGTAACAGAGGCGACAATTTTGGCGTTTCAAAATCGCTACAATCCGCTGATAAGGCAGTTCTATTAGAAAGAGAAAGAAAATATTTTCTGGTAGTAAATTTGTAATGTGAAAAAGCAAAGCACTATATACAACAAGAATTTTCTGGACAAAACAATTTGAGTTAGAATATTTCAATTGAAATTTTCTTTATATGTCTGTGATTTTAATAACTTACTAAATTGTATTTTATTAGTTGTTATACTTTGTGGTATGCATTGTGGAGTTTGTGCATTCGTTAGATGATATAAATGCATTTTTTATGGTTGTATCAAACAATACAAAAATACTGTGCCAAAAATGAATTTTATTGCGTCAGAAAAATAGTAACATAAAGAAAACAAAAAGGCAGGTTTCAAAGAAAGAGACAAGAAAAAAACTACATTTTCTTTCCCCTTCTGTCACCTCTGTGCTCTGGGTGGAGAAAAAACTCGCGCATCATTGTCATTATCGCTTAAGGGCGATTAGGACGTTATTTTTTCGCTGTCTTCGAGAGATTAGCGGCTCACTCTTTTGTAGTTCATATTTAAAAGAAACAACTTTTGATTTACTTTTTCTTGCGAGCAACTTATAGTGTCGCTCAAGCAAGTGTTGTTTTTATTGTGTGTTGTTTTATACAATTTTTTTGGCTTAATACTACTTATGAAAATAATGATTAGCCTACTATTAATAATACTTATTAATTAAAGCATGGAAACCGTTATGGAAATATGATCCGTGCATAATAAGTGGTTCCCATGCAATATAAATATTTACAGTATGCACGATTACAAAAGTGCACATTAGTTAATTGTGTTCATATACATTTTTTTATTATGAACATTCTTTTACTTAAATTAAAAATTTAATATTATTTATTATATTTTACAGATTTTATTTTTATACAATATGATATTTTTAAGTCTGTTCTTATGTACTACTTGTGTTTTATTTGTTAACTTATCAAGTATTGTAACATTGTTCCTTAAGTCTATTTTTATTATTTCATATGGCCCTTTATTTCAAGTTTATGGCCTGTTTCATTTTTAAGTAATACTAAATCTTTAATTCTTCAATTATATTCTAATGTTTTCTTATCATAGTTAAGTTTTTGCTTATGTTTATAATTTTCTAAAAGTACATAATTGAACTCTCTTATATGCTACTTCTAACCTAAATTTTGCCTCTTTTGCATAATCATCTATGTTGTATAGAGGTGAAATTTTATCAATGTTGACTTCCTGTTCAAACTTATTTGGACATTTTGAAAAAATTAGCTCATAGGGGCAGTAATTATGAACTGTAGAGGGTGTAGTGTTAAAACAGTATGTGAAATACTTTAACCAATCATCCCAGTCTGTTTTGTCTACAGAAATGTAAGATCGTACGTATTAGTTAAATGTTCTGTGACTTCTTTCTATTGCCCCTAATGTTTGATGGTGGTGCGCTGTTGAGGTTATTTTTTCAATATTCAGTAGTTTACACAGTTCTGTCAAAATAGAATTTTTATATTCCGTGCCCATATCCGATACGAAAGTTCTCATTGGACCGTAGATAAGTACAAAATTTTCAAATATCGCCTTAGCGATTGTCTTGGCATGTTTGTCTTGTATTGGTATGGTTACCAAGTATTTGGTTAAATCACATATTAGTGTGATTGCATATTCATTTCCTTCTAACGATCTTGGAAATGGTCCTATTGTATCTACATAAACTATGTCAAAGGGTTTCCTAGGTGTCTCTGTCATAGTCATAGGACATTTTATGTTCTTAACAATTTTTGCGGTTTGGCATTTGTGACAGGACTTAATATATTTAGATATGTCCTTGGATATATTTTTCCAGTAGTAATACTTTTTTATTTTCTCTGTTGTCCTATAGATTCCACAATGTCCACCTTCTACCGGATCACCATGATACTTCAACAAAATATCTAGAATTGCTTTGGCATTTCTATTATCAATTTGGGTCACCTCATTTAATAGCGCTATTTTAATTTTACTTAATATTTTATTACCCATTACTTTAAAATCATTAATGGAGATAAGTTCGAAAATTTTCTTACTAGGTGCCACTTGTAAATTATGAATATTATGTTTACCGGCCACATCTTCGAGCCTAGGGTAAAATTGTCCGTAGTCAAGATTCCCATTAGTAAACAAATCATTAATATGTATATATGTTACTATAGATTTTCCCTTTTTGATGTAACATCATCTGGGAGAAATCTTTAGTTTATGGTATTTTCTGACGTCAGTGTTATTTAATGGTACATATATACTGGGCTCTTTAGTTTTGTTCATATTTTGTTGAATATTACTATTTACTGGATTCTTCTGATGTTTCGTCCTTTCTTTATTTTTCATTGATCTTGTTGTAGTTCTTAATATGGAACAAATCTTGTTATTCATATCTTTTAAGTCATTAATGGTGATGCGTGATAGAGCATCTGCGATATAATTATCTTTTCCCCTAAGATATTCTATTGTGAAATCGTATTCTTCTAAGTCTAACCTCATCCTTGTTAGTTTGGAGCTTGGATTTTTAATGGAAAATAGGTATGTTAACGGTCTGTGGTCAGAGCGGGCGAGAAAATGTTTTCCATATATATAAGGCCTGAAGTAATTTATAGCCCAATGAATAGCTGTTAACTCTTGTTCGATAGTGGATTTATTACTTTCACCTTTTGTAAAAGTTTTCGAAGTATAATGAAAATGTACAAAACATACTTCACAAGTGTGACATAAAAACACTACAACATACTAAAACAACAGTACAAAACTCAATATATATGTATATCAAATACAAACGAGACAGAAGTTTACAGCATTCTAAGAAACCTAAATATCAACAAAGGTGCTGGTGTAGATGGAATCAGGCCAAAGGAATTAAAATACAACGCTAATATTTTAACAACATTTATAAATACATGTATCAGCAGCGCAACAATACCAGATATTCTAAAAACGTCAATAATACGACCAATCGAAAAAGTTCTAGAAGAAATAATAGTAAAACAACTTACTGCCTTTCTGAGAAAATATAAAATTATAAACCCTAACCAATTTGGTTTTCAGAAAGGGAAAAATATCAATCAATAAACTGCTTGGACATTTCTCTAATTGCGTAAACAAAAGCCTGAGTGAAAATAATCACTGCCTAGTTCTGTTCATAGATTTTAGCAAAGCTTTTGATACCTTATCACATACAAATCTTATTGATATACTGGAAAGAAATGGAATCAGGGGTAACGCATTGAGATTATTCAAAAACTACCTTGATTTTCGAACATATCGTTTTCAAATTCAAAACACAACAAGCAACCAGACATCCTCAAACAACGGTGTACCTCAAGGTTCAAAACTAGTACCTATTCTTTATCTTGTCTATTCAAATGAAATGATTAATATGTTAAAACCAACAAAAATGTAAATACAGCTATCACAACAATGCAAAATCAACTAGACTTAATAAATAAATGGTGTCATGACAACAGGATTGTAATAAACGCCTCAAAGTCAAAACTAATGCACATCAAACCATAAAATTTCACAATACCAAATGTCTACATGATACAGTTAACAAAAAAACAGCATTTGATAAATGTTCTACAATTATCGAAGTAGTGTAGTCGTACAAATATCTGGGTGTTTATGTCGACGAAAATTTCAAATGGTTAACTCACATACAATACCTTCGCAAAAAATTAAGGAAAACCGCGTACAGCCTATATCATCTCAGCAATTGTACTACGTTTAATGTATTAAAGCAAGCATACTTTTCGCTTGCTGAATCATACTTAAGACATGGTATTACTGTTTGGGGCAGTTCTACATATTGCAAATCACTGCAACAGACTCAAAACCAAATCCTGAAAATATTATTAAAAAATTTACATCACAATAAACAATTCCTAAACTACAACATGGTTTACGGTAACACTGCAAACAATATAAATACAAACAACTTCAGAAATAACCACTACCATAATAACAACAACATCCAAAATATAAGCAACAACAACAAAAATAACATCGCAGCCGAATTAGAAGTACTCAACATCCATAGTCTGTATTGCAACACAGTTGCAAATGATTTTTATAAAGACAACAGATTTTTACAACAATTGGACCACACATACAGCCCAAGACTTCGTACTGAGGGAAGATTCAAAGTGGATCGCTACAAAAACAACTATGCCAAAAACACCTTAGCCGTTATACTACCTACTATTTTTAATAAATTGCCAATATATCTTTTTAATGTAACCAATATTTCTAAAAGGAAATCACTTCTAAAATTATATTTCTTATCGTCGCAATGAATTTTTATGTGTTAAAATGAATTATATACATATGTACTTTTTTTTACTTTTTATTTTTTGTAACTCAAAATTTTTTAAATCATATTTTTATTTTGCATCCTGCAGATAAGCCGAATGGCTTCGCGGCATTAGTCCTAAGTGAAATATGTAAAGAAATTTTTAAACTTAATAATAATATTAAAAAAAATAAAATATGCAATTTGAAGTTGTTTACCTTCATATTCCTGTGTAAGTACAGCACCACAAGCTTGTTTGCTTGCGTCTATTGTTATACAAAATTCTTTTGTGAAGTCAGGATATTGAAGTAATGTCGGGCTTAATGAGCCTTTTTTGGATAATCAAATGCCTGATTGCAGTCCTTTGTCCATTTAAACTTTGCGCCCTTTTTCGATAGTTTCGTCAAATGTCTCGAATATTCTGAAAAACTTTTAACAAATCTACGATAGTAATTGCAAAAAGCTACGTATCTTTTCGCACTATCTGCGTCCGTTGGTGTTGGATAATTTTTGATAACAGAATATTTAGTATCATCTGGCAGAATACCTTTGTCAGTGCACTTGTGACCAAGATATGTTACTTCCTTCATAAATAATGAACATTTTTCCGGGTGCAACTTTAGATTACTTTTTCTGCATAATTGAAATACTTCCCTTAAGTTTGCTAACATATGTTTGTCCGCTAAAAGCTAGTGTCATCATTCTTTGAAATGAGTTAGGAGCTACCTTGAGACCATAGGGTAATCTTGCAAATCTATATGAACCTTTATTGATCAAAAATGATGTTAAGTCTCTAGACTGTTCATCTAATTCGATTTGATGAACAGTCTAGAGATCAGATTTAAACAAGAAAAATATTTTGCTCTACCAAGTTGGTCTAGTATATCATCGATTCTTGGTAAAGGAAATTTATCAGCTATTAGTTTTTTATTGATTTGTCGGTAACCGACCACAAGTCTCCATATTTTGTGTTCAGAGTTCGGTAAAGATTTGTTTGGAACTAACAGAATTGGACTGTTATACTCAGAATACGATTGTTCTACTATTTCATCATTTATCAACTGATTTACTTGCTTGTCTATTTCTTGTTTGTGGGTATAAGGTATTCTATAGTTCTTTATGTATACCGGTGTTGAATCATTTGTTCTTAACCTTTAAACTTATAAAAATTGTTAGTGCTAATTGGTTCTGTCTCAATTCCAAATATATCATTAAATTCAGAGCATAGTTCGGCTAATATTTTCTCGAATGGTTTAGGAAAATTCTTCCGTAATTTTTCTAATATTTCAGATTTTCTGTCATTACTGTTACTATTTCTATTTATTATAATATTGTAGTCATGAATGTTTTCTGTGATGTGTTTGTACTGTGGTTGTAGTATCATTAGTATTTAATAGACATATGAATGCGTTATTAGTTTTCACGAGTGTGTTTACAATAAATACACCTGGAGCTATTTCCTGATTGAGTACCAATATGTCTTCTTCAGCTATTCCAAAGTGTACTTTACGTATGACCTCTGATCTGGCTGGTAGTACAATGTTTTCGCTATTATTTGTTAGTGGTATTTTTATATCATGTGTAATGTTGACAGGTCTAAGAATTAGGTAGTCGTAGTTATTGTTAAAGTCTAATACGCAATTGTATTTCTTTATAAAATCCATTCCAATAATTCCGAAAATTATCATTTACAACGTGAAAAATATGGGGTATTAAAAATTTTGATTCCTTAATTCAAATAATATAGTACCTATGGATTTAATTTCACCTTCTCCTATTCCACTTAATGATGTAGTTTTTTCTGTATGTACTTTGGTACGTTCAAAATATTTTGATTTAACTAACGAAATGTCTGCTCATGTGTCTACTAATAATGTTAGTTTGGTATTAGTGTTGTCTATGTAAGTGTTAATGAAGAAACAAAAGTTAAGGTTGAGGTTATACACTTTCCTCCTTATTGATATAATCCTAGGGGATGATTCGAGTTTTCCGAATCTCTATCACTTCTTTCTGTTGCGTGTACATGGTTTCTACTATTGTTGTGTCTTTGTTGATTTAGGTTAGGGTTAGTGTTCCTACCATTACTGTTATAGTTATTGTTACTAGTATTAAAATTGTTGTGATTACTATTTCGGGAATAATTATATCTCTGATAATTATTTCTTGGATAATTACCTCGTAGGAGAAATTTGTTGTTATTTCTACGATAATTATTTGTGTTTTTCCTATACTGGAGTACGGTATTTTGTTGTCCCGTAGCTTCAGTGCAACTATTTATGAATTTACAAATATCATCATTAAGAGTGTTAAACTGTCCTGCTTCCATGATAAGTTTTACCTTGTCGATGGTGCAGTTTTTAGTTAAGGCTTTTACAGCCACATTAGTAGCATATCTGGTGGCCAATTCGCTGGATAGGCCGTCTGTAATGTAAGCATTTTCCAATGATCTTGTTATTGTCTCTATTTCATTGCAATAAGTATTAGCTGTCTTAGTATTCTGTTTAATATTCATTATTTTGACAGTTATAACTTATACTGATTTGCCTTTAACTGTTTTTTGTAGCTTAGTTATAATTTCTGTTATTGTGTTTTCGTTATTTATTAAGTTGCTTGCGTTTCCTTTTAGTTTGGTCTTAATTAATGAAATCGCTATGGCTTCATGGGAACCTTTTATCAGATCTACTAATTTTAATGAATCTACGAATGAACCGAGATTTTCAGATTTACCGTCAAATTCAGTTATTAGTTTGGAAGCGGTATTCAAAAATTCTACTACAGTTTGCGTCATTTTCGTGTCTTTTTCTTGTAATGATGGGAATTGTTCAAAATTTATTGTTTCATGGAGTGTAGTTGGTATTTTTAAGTCAAATCCTTTCTTTATTGCTATATTTATTAATCTGTGTCTTAAGTCATCGTAGAAAGCTTCAGCTGCTATTTTGTCAGATGTCGTGAGTCTGCTGTAATTAACATTTAAGAGTATTCTAATGTCTTCCAAATGGTTTAGTAATATTTCTAAGTGTTTATGTAGTGTTTCTTTCTTTATTAGTCTTTCTAAATTAATACATTTATTAAATTGATTAAATTTTTCCTTAATGTTTCTACACCTTTCTAAAATATTTTTCCAGTCCATACAGAAAACTTAAACTTTGTCCAAATCATTGGCTTTACTAAGGTATCTCTTTCTAAGTGATCTTTTATGAAAAAGATGCTACTTTATTTACTACTTTAAGTAGCAAATTATTTACTGATACTATTACTAAAATTAATGTTATAATATGGAGTTTAATTCTTCAGTGTGATCGACAATTTCTACGTTATTTATAACATTTGCGATTGCATCCTGTATTTTTTGAATTTGAATTTCTAATATGTCATTATTTTATTTATTGTATATTCTAATTATTTATAAATATCATAATATTATTAATAAAAAAAAAATTCTTTGCCTCGAGCGATTTGTTTGTTTATAGGCTCTAAGAGTGCAGATCAGGCCCGCACGTCTGTTTTGTAATATTAAAAAAAAAATTAATTGAAGGTTTTTCTATTCACCATTAAAAATTCTAATTTGGTAATCCTTTCCCAAATTTTGGTGGCTCGTTCCCAAGGTAGTGGCGGTTGTTGTTTCAGCTCTCTCAGCAGGATAGCTTTCTCCCTTTTTAGTTTCTATGTTTAGCCTCCCCTTCTTCTAGGCTTTTTTTTCGTTTAACTGGTTCTGATGGCTGGAGGGTTGCCTTGCTTGTCTTCTGGCGTGCCCTGTATTCCTCAAGGGTTATGGGCTGCGGTCCCTCTTTCATCGAATGAAATTTCCGCGTCCGGATTGCCTCTTGGCCAGGCGGTATTTACGCAGCTGACGGAATTTTGGCTGATCCGTTAGGACAAAAACATTTTTTTTTTACTTTTTTTACTGGTAGAGCACCAGGAAGCACTCCAAAGAGTTGGTTACTTTGGGTGCTCTACAAGGAAGCACTCCAAAGAGTTGGCAGGATCGCCATGTAGTATTTAAAAGAAACAACTTTTGATTTACCTCTTCTTGCGAGCAATTTATAGTGTCGCTCAAGCAAGTGTTGTTTTTATTGTGTGTTGTTTTATACAATTTTTTTGGCTTAATACTACTTATGAAAATAATGATTAGCCTACTATTAATAATACTTATTAATTAAAGCATGGAAACCGTTATGGCAATATGATCCGTGCATAATAAGTGGTTCCCATGCAATATAAATATTTACACTATGCACGATTACAAAAGTGCCGACGCTGCACATTAGTTAATTGTGTGGAACTGACCAACGACAATAAGTGTCAGTTTCAAGTGTTTATGTGCAGGTCTCTAAAATAATGCAAACATGAGATTAATCGTACTACACTTTCATTGGTTAATGCTTGACGTCGTCTAACTGTACCGCGTTACGGTTTTTCAAAGTTGTGCATTGGTGACATGCTTTCGTTTTGGTTTTATAACCTACATATGTAGGTATGTATAAGTTTTTGAATACAAGGGAATAAACTTGATGCATAATAGAAATAATGGTGTTTAAAGGGTAGGAATCAGTAGAATTAGTTGAGAAAGATTAGAGCTGAGAGAATATGGGGATAAATTAAGAGAATAAATGGGTAATAAATTAAGTAACTAGGGATTTGCTAATTTTAAATAAAGTGGTATTAATAAAAGTGTAACTGGAAGTTAGCTGCTTTTATTGTTCTTCAATAGGATTAGTTGGGGAAATAACTAATCTATTGGAACATTAATAAATTGGAAAGAATAAAAGGTAACTGAAAGTTATTCGCTTTTATTCATATTCAAGTAGAATTAGTATGGGATACTTTATAAAGAGGTATTAAATTAGAGGTTGCTAAAATGGTATTGTGTGAGGTATATAATGCGGTTAATGTTTTATAACCGGAATGGTTATATGGGAAGATTATGTGGATATCTTCTGGTCTTATAAAGGGATCTTATAATATTAAATGAAAGAGTTTCTTTTTCTATTTGTGTGACTTACATTTATTAGTTTCAAATATACTCAGGTATGGAAGCGATTGAGGTCCGGCCTTATGGTTTGCTGGTTACTAATGAACTGAACGTTTCATTGTATCGCTCGGGACCTCAAAGGCTCCTTATTTAAAGCTACAAATATGCATTTAGCTACAATTTCAATTTGTGGACTATAAATTCAATCACAATAATGTGAACAGTTTAAATTCAACTACAATAATATAAACAGTTAAAGTCAATCACAATAATATATAAAGGTTAAATTAAATTACAATAGTATAAACAGGGTTGGGAAATTCAATTTAAATGATAAAAGAAGCTATAATTTAAACAAAAATATTTTATCGTTCCAGCTTCCTAAGTTTAAGTTTCTAAAAAAGGAAATGCTTAATTGTAGAAATAAAGAATTGCAAAATGTGCAAAATGTAGTCATTAATTAAGTTTGGATTTTTTTAAATAGGTGAACAAACTATATTAAGTTAAGTGTGCAATTATAATCAATTATTAGTTATTAAGGATTTTGGTTTATTTTAATCAGGGTTTAATATTTAGTAAAACAATTTTTCCAACTGACTATTAACTGCGCAATAAATATTTACCATTTCCATATTTATATGTAAAAATACTAAAAATATACAAACTATTAACCAACAAAATATATGCCTAGCTTCATGGTAGAAATATTTCTAGTAGTAATTCTAAAAATATTTTGCCATACAAAATATTTCTAGTAGCAACCAGTAGCTCGTTTCTGTATTTCCCGCATCGAAAAATTTCTCACATGAAGTGTAAAACAAAAATTCCATCGTTTCTTGATTTGTGAGAAAAAAGTGTTTCTGTATTTGAATTCGAAAACGGACAACGCTGATTCTGTTTTTATTGGAATATTTCCAGTAATTAAGTGTCAAATGCAAAAAATTTCATGCTGTCGGCGTTGAGCAAGCGATGAGAACGCATGTGAATGGTTGTTGACATTTTTTTTTTCAGAAACTTATTAAGAATTGTTGTTGCTTCTTGTTGGATGAAGCATAGCAAACACACGCGATTCAATTACAGTTGGATACGAAAAATAAAAAACTGCTTATTTTTGTTTTTTTTTTCAAAATAATTGAATCGTTATTAAAAATCATAAATTTACAAAAAATTAATCATTAGCTTGAAAAAGCACCTTATATTTTCATGTACATACTTCAATTCCTTATCTTAATAACACACAATTCTATACAAATTATTATTTTATACTCACAAATTAACGTATACTGTATGTATGAACTTTTTCTTAATTCTAGTTTTTTCCCCCAGTTTTCTGCACATTGCATATATGCGGCGTAAATATTCCACATATGCGACGAAAATAGATTATTTATGCGGCGAAGAAATCTTATATATGCACATTTTCGTTTTTAACATTTTCAACTGCGGACAATTTCGTTTTTTACATATTTCAACTTCGTATGTTTGTCAGTTTTTATTTTTCATGTGCCATAGTTGTTTAGTTTGTTTTTTCGATTTCGCATATTGCTGCCTGTTAGAGGTTTTTCAAGTTACTATTTCTTTGCATGGTTTATGGTTCGGTAGTAAACTATAAAAAGTATGCGTGTGTTCTAGTAGTAAATATATTGCAAATAAAAAATTTTCATTTTGTGTTCTGTGGCTCGTTTCTGTATTTCTCGCATTGTAGTTAGTGAATTGCAACAAAAACAGTGTAAAATGAAACAAAAAATGGTTTTTCTCACACAAGTGTTTTTGTAACTTTATTTTACGAGAAATATCTGTCATTTAAATAGTTTGACAACAATTATTGGAAGAATGTGAGAAAAAGTGTTTCTGTAAAAATATTTTGCGAAAAGATTCTCACAAGATCTGTCAAAAAAAATTCACATTTCAAATTGGTGCGATAAACACTCAATTCAAAATATATACATATGTATGTACATAGAATAGTACATACATAAATAAATAAAAATTTTTTACATTATAAAGCAGTGGAGTTCAGTTATTTTGAATAAATTGAATCGCGTGTGCTTGCTATGCTTCATCCAACAAGAGTTAACAACCATCCGCTTGTGTTCTCATCGCTTGCTCCACAGCAAACTCAAAAGTTGCGCATCAAAAGTGGCAGTGTGTGATCCGGGACTATGCTGCACAATGTGTTGTGTTTGTTTATTTTATTGACGTCTGTTACGTTTGTAACTTTGATATAACAACATATACGTACGTACGTTACATAACGTTCGCATAACGAGGCCTTTGGTGTGTTTTAAAATCGCAAGGTGTTACGATGGCTCCACCAAATTTTCTTTCATTAAAAGAAAAAGTGTATGTAGTTGATACTGCAGAAAATGAAAAACTTTTATTTGGTGCCATCGCAAAGAGGTTTGTTTATTTAAAATTTTAGATAGGCCTTATTTAAAATATATATATATATAATATTTCTTGCTTTAAATGTAATTTAATTAGCTACTCTACATACATATGTATGTTGTATATGAATAGGGGAAAAATAAAAGTTTAATGAAAATATTTTTGAAGTTTGTTTTTTATCACAGTTATCGTAGTCACTAAATAATAAACATAAATATGTATTTAATAATTTTATTCCGAAGTATTTTAACGAACTATCCCTTGAACGGATATCTCCCCTACGCGGACAAAAATGCCTCGACGGTCGGTGTCCGCCTATGGGAGCTTTCACTGTATTTTATTGCTAATACGATAAAGAGAGAGTAAATGGTAAAAATTTGACAAAACTTCTTTCGTTATTTATCATTTTATGACTTATGATTTTATTGAACATTCTTTAATTATGACACAGTGTACGTACGTATTTATGTTTAGTGGTTTTTCATGTCATAGTTTTACATTTCACATTACGTTTTTTGAATTTGCATAAAATTAGTCTGTTGTTGTTTAGATATTTTCCAAGCGAATTGGTTTATAATTGTATTAAACTGCAATATACATATTAAACGAAAATGTATATTAATGTCTTTATTTATTATGTTTATAAAATATGTACATACCTAGATGTTACATTGTACATACATACATATGTATGTATTCAATAATCTGAATTTTTACATAATCATCGGAAAGAGCTCTACTGTTGATCGAGTTTCCTCTAAGTGCAATATGTTTGTAATAACTTATTTTACATATTTTGCTGGCCGCTGCTGTCTGTAGAAATTTTAATAATCAGTTTATTATTAGTATTATGTAAACGGTTATTAATTAAAATTAATTTCTTTCTTAATTGTCTCCAATACAATTCCACAAATATAGCCAGAAGAGAAAGGAAAATACCAACTGTAAAAAAAGAAAAAGAAGTCATTGTACTTTATGTAAGAATGTATGTACAGTGCCAGCTCGTTAATCGAAATTAATGATTGCAGGCCCTGATTCGTATTACTGAAGGTGCTGTAATTATGTGTTATAATTTACTATATGTATTCGAAAATAAAACACAAGCCAAATCTATTTCAGTAATTAAGTACTGTACAGCTTAACGATTTTTAAAGTGTTTTAGAGTTATAGACTCTGATTCCACATTTGCTGTTTCTGACCCTAAACTACTAGTCGTACAAGAAGTATTTTCAGAGTTAATAATCCAGTTAAGAATTTCATCTTCAGGAATTCGCACGTCATTATTGCGAAGAAATAAGTTTGTTATTATTCAAAATTCTTCTGTTTCTTCAAAACGATAATTATCAGGCAAATCTTGTTGTAACAATGAAAGTGGGATGTTATCCTCTGAAGCCCTTCTTTGAGAATGAATAAGCTTCCAACAGCATTTTATAGAGTGATTGGGCAGCCTGTTCCAAGATCATTAAGCGTCTTTTAAACTGAATTGTTTGAGGGTGCTGTAGCTTAATTGGTTAGCGCATTTGATCATTAAGCATGAGTTGGTATTTGTAGCCCGGGTTCGATTCACCAGCCGCTGCCACTCAAAAAACATCAGTTTCTGATAATCATTAGTTTTCTTCTATAATTTCTTTTTCAAGCAATAAGGTCACTTTAATTTTTTATATAAATATTCTATGTACATATTTATTTCTAATATTTCGCTATAACATTGATAGCTTCTTTTAAACAGAAAATGAAAAGTTTACAATTGTGATAAAAAAAAACTTATTCGAAATCATAAAAGAAAAATTAAATAGTATGTAATATTTTTAGTTTCTAAACTAAATATTAGCCACAAAATATTTCATAAAAATAATAAAATAAAAATCAAACAAATTTTAAAAGATAATAGTTTTCCAAATGAACTTATTTATAAATTAATAAGTGACTTTATTGCTTGAAAAAGAAATTATAGAATATTGAAAAAGGTCGAATAAAAGAACTAAATATTAGTTTTCTTTCTATTCATCATAACTAATATATATCACAGCGCCCTCCTTCGGTGGTATAGCATTCAAACGCCACCGAAGTAAAATAATTAAATAAAGGCTATAAAATCAAGTTTTTAAAAAATAATGCGCCTACTTTACCACCAGAGTCGCTGCAATGCTGCACTAAAACAAAACATAATGCGCAATTCCAGAGTTGTGATATAAAGCTTTCTTCTACTTTCACCACCTTTACTTCTTCAATCTATTCCCTTTCCAAAGAAAGTAACGCAATTATATATAGGCATATTAATTGCCTGTGTGTTACTTCTATTAAATAAAATTTTTAAAAATATACAATTTGGTTTAGTGAGCTTTCAATCAATGCGGACTATAGAGCATGTAATACGTCATAAATACAAAACGGATTACTGGCTAATGCCGATTACACACCTTCGGAATAGCGAGCTTCCACTTCACTTTTAAAGAGTAATCTTTAAATTGCGTTATTGCCAAATTATGTAATTAGATATTTTGTTTACTTTTTTCCATGTTAATATTTATGTTTCCATTTATCGCAATTAACATTGAAATTTAAGGTAGTGGACAACAGTTTATGCTGTAGAAATATACGAAATAATATATAAAATATTGTTGTGTGATGCACACAAGCACTTATTTCTACTTGTCTGTTTTTGACAGTAGGACAATTGAAATTGCAATGCAGAAACCATAAAAAAAGATAGTCTTATATGGTGTTCACACATGCAGTTTTAATTGACATTTTTTAATTAACGCCTAATTGAATTCAATTATCCATACAAAATTAAGATAATGCTTCATTAAGAGTTAATTGTTCTAATAATTGTTCAAATTTAAAATACAACCCTGTGACTAGTAATAACTAAAATGGCAGTTGTTTCGCTTTTAAATTAATAAATAATATTTTTAGGCTGAAAATTATAATATTAGAACCAAATACAGTGCACTCGGGAAAACGTCAACTAATTAAAACCGCGGGTGTTGACGTTTAACAAATTGTTGACGTTTTAAAAAAAACTGTTAGTTTTTTCTGCTGTTTTTTCTTTCCTACACTTGGAAGAGAGACTTCTCTCTATTTATTTCATAAAATTTTAGAGTAGGTAATGTAAAAAAAGGGTTGAAGTTTTGGGATGTTGACGTAAACGAGCGTTGACGTTTTCCCGAGTGCACTGTAAATGTGTTCTTTTTTTGTCAGCTGCTGTCAAACGCTAATTAAATTAGCAATATTGAACACTTTTTAATTAACCAATAATTGACTCAATTAAAAATGCATGTGTGAACACCATATTACGTTTTCACTTAAGAAAATTTACACTTGTGTTATAAAACCCCGAAAAATTCGAGTCACTTGTTATCTAGAAACATGCCATAAGAATTTTTAAGTTTTTGCTACATATTTTATAAAAGACGACTTTTTGAACTTTTAAAATCTTGTTACAGTACAGTATTCATACCTAGTTGTTTTTTCCTTTTTCTTCAGTTTTTTCGTATTCATGTCAAGACTTTGTCTCGAAAACTTGAATACATTTGTTTTTGTTTATTATGTTTTTTGTACACTTTTGTACAACATGTAAACATTATGGCCTGTGCCCTAGCTATTTTATAGAATAATTATTATTTCATAATCGAACTGTTAATTTTTACTTTTTGATAATTTTAGTTAGGCTCGAGGGCACAGGCCATAATGTTTACATGTTGTACAAAAGTGTACAAAAAACATAATAAACAAAAACAAATGTATTCAAGTTTTCGAGACAAAGTCTTGACATGAATACGAAAAAACTGAAGAAAAAAGAAAAAAAACAACTATGAATAGAAATTAACAAAGAATGATAATTACAGCAAAAACTTCGAACTACCAAAACTAACACTGATTAAAGGATTGATGTTTGTCTGTTGGCTGACCGGCACCGCAGTGGTGCATGTGGTAGAACGCAAAGAATTCTGATGAGAGAAAGTGAGATTTCTCGAAACATATGTAAATTCAACAACCCAGGTTCGATCCCCAGTCAAGAAAAATTATCAAACATTTTTTAATAATAAATTTTTCAAGTTGTAATTCCTAACTTCAGTAAAAATAATTTAATGAAAATTAAATTTAATGAACTCGAGCCTAACTAACATTATCAATATGGTTTGATCAAATGAGGTTGTCTGGCGTTGTGGTGTAAATCATTATGTTAATGGAAAAAGCGAAACAATTTTCCATTGCCCTAAAAGAAAATTTTGATCCTTCTCCGGGCTGGTTATACCGATGGCAACGGAGGGAGTTAAAAAAAGATTATTGGTGAGATTTGACCGCTGCATACGAGCCATGCGACATATTTAATGACGATGAAACGGGTCTACTTTTCAAAGCATTGCCTTCATCAACACTCAATAGGGGTAATTTTAAAATTTCTGGTATGAAGTCACCAAAAGAACGTATAACTATATTCCTTTTGTGCAATGCAACTGGTTGCCATAGGTAAACAAAAACAGCCTCGATGTTTTAAAAACTTGCGAAATGACTTCGCAAGTATTGTAACTTTCGGGACAATTCTACTTAGCAATGAATTTTTATTTCCTTGTTATTAACCTAGTTGTTCTCAGTAAAATGCTAATTGTAGTGCAAACATCTACATAAATGTACAAAAAAATTTTTTTTTCATGACATTGAATATAATGTTTTTTTGTTTTCGTGTATAAAAAGTTTTTTATTAATAAAAACTAATGCATATGTATAAAAATTTCCAAAATTTTTGTCAAATTTTTTGTTTATATGCATCCTTAATGTAAGTATCAGAGTTTTTATATATGTATGCACTAAAGAGCTGCACAAGCACAACAATAATGTCTTACAAGCATTTCATGAAATTCCAATTGCTCATTGCAAAACACATACTGCCGAAAATATTTCTTTTGTTTCACGCTCAAAACATTGAACAAGTCTGAAGTAGAAAAGAAATGAAGTAGAACATCAAAACTATTTTGGAACATTCAAAACATGTTTGAATAACTCGTAGACAAACTTGCAAAGAAACTTTTGCATTTATAATGAACGTAAAAAATGTATGTATGTATGCAAAAATAAAATTTTTTTAAGTCACATTTGGAAAAACAAATAAAACAACACAAAACTATTTTGATATTATTTAATAACACTCCTGTTTACATTTTTACGCTTTTTTGTGTTTGTCTAGTGTAGTAGATGCTTTCGGTGTAAATTATCGTTTTTTTATTTTATTTTATGTTTTTGTTTTGATGTTTACTTTATTTGAACATACAAGCACTAACAAAACTATAGAGAGGATCTTTTCGAATTGTGCTTGTTTTGTTTCAGTGAGAGTCATGTGTTGTTATGCTTGTTTTGTTAATAATGTTTACACTGAAATACACGGCTTGGAAGTAGTGTGCTTTAGAATACAGAACTTTCAATACATTTTGTGCAGCTCTTTAGTATATACCAGTGTAAAGGAGATATTTAAGTATAATCTTAATTTTATAATTCGAAAGAAAATCTTTAAAATAAAGTTCAAGATAAAGGAAAAACTTAAATTAAAGAAAATAAAATAGTTTTTTTTTTATTTCAAAGGAGATGAATCATTAGCATTCATACAAATTTAGGGTTTTTTTTAGGCAGACTAAATTGGAGGTAAAAATTATTTTGTTCAGTTTTTAGTTTCATTAAATAAAAATATATTTCAAGCAATTAAGTTGACGGAATTGTTAAAAAGCCAAATATTAAAACACTTTCTAGATATTTGTGTATATTTACAATTTTTATAAACCTTGTTGCGAGTCAGGTGGTCCAAAAGATTTTTGTAGTCATAGTTCTGCGTACAAATTGTATGCTTATCGCATCGCATTTGCTTTCGCATCGCAATAGAGAGTAACACCACTATCCTATTATTGCCCGATTTACATTACGATTTTAACGACGTCGTTTTTTCGGGGTAGGAAAAAAGACGATTTCTGTTTTCATGTTGTTTTTTTCATATTTCTCTTTACACTCATTTCTGTTTCTGTTGTTCCGTTTTATTTTTGTTCGTATTTTAAGTTGAAAGGTTCGTTTAGAAATTCAACATGTAAAAATAAAATAAATAAGGTGAATATTTTTGTAAACAAGAAAAATAGTTACATATATTTTTGGATTTCTGTAATTATTTATTTATATGTGTGATTTTTGTAGTGCGTACATTGTGTCCATAATTTAAAACTATTTGTTAAAAAATAAAGAAAATTTTTTAATACGAACAATAAACTAACGAAGATTCAACAAGAAAATCAACCCTGACTACAACAAAAATTAAAATTTGTAAAAAAAAACGACGTCGAAAAAACAACGCAATGTAAATGCAAACAAATATTCGTAGCATCTTCAAAAGAGAATTAATAAAAAACGACGTCGTTAAAATAGTAATGTAAACCGGGCCTATGTTTGTGTGGTTTTGCATATCTTGCTCCGTGCTAGCATTAGTCCTAAGTGAAATATGTAAAGAAATTTTTAAACTTAATAAAACTTAATAATAATAAAAAAAAAAAGAAACTAACTACTGCTAGGTTAATTTTCATGCTAACACATTTTAGAGATTTATGCCAGATAACGTGAATTTTCGTATATTGAAGAAGTTTAACGGAGTAAATTGTTTATAAATACAGCATTTATCGGTTATTTGCATTTCTGAAAATGCAGAACTTTCTGTGCATATAAGCGGGAAATGTAAATATAAAACCTCGTTTATATGCACATACAGTGCATACTAAAGAGCTGCACAACATGTACTGAAAGTTCTGTATTCTAAAGCACACTACTTCCAAGCCGTGTATTTCAGTGTAAACATTATCAACAAAACAAGCATAACAGAACATTGCTCTCACTGAAAGAAAACAAGCACAATTCGAAAAGTTTCTCTCGCCAGCTGTTTTTTTTATATACATATGTATGTATGTATGCTCAAGTTGTGTTAAAAAAAATAGCAAACGTATCAAGTTATACAAAAAAGTGAAAAAAACAATTGTCCATAAATTAAATGTTTCATAAATTGACAAATTTATAAATTATTTTTATTTGTATCTTGATTTTAAAAAAATTGTATGTATGTAGATATGTATTTATTTTTCCTGCAAAAATGTTTGTAAACAATAACCAGTTGTTTTTGACATTACAAACATGAAAGCAAAAACAAAAATACCATGTTGTTTCTGTTGCTTTTGTATTGTTGTAATATTGCCATCACCTTGTAGAGTTATTTCACCATGGGATCAACTAGCAGTAACAATGCATACCACATCATAATTGATGACTGCTCTACACCTCCACAATAACAAAAACAGCAACGAGAAGATGATAACGAAGAGAATGATGGCTCCAAACGCTACAAAGAGGCACTATCTCTAAACATATATAACGAACATGACTAAAAAAACAGCTGGCGTTTCAACACCACCTTGTAGAGTTATTTCACCATGGTTGATCCCTTTCGGGTTCTGCATTTTTGACATCTCCAATTAGATTTTCTCTCAGTATGCATTGTATCATGTGTTTTTTCTGAGAGAGAGCAACACGATGAGAAGTGGTATTGCGAATTACAAGAAAAGCACTTAACAAATTTTGTTGGTAATTCTTTGTTACACTGATCACAGAGATTCATTTCGATTTGCTTTTTTATTGTTTTCGTTTTAGAGAGTTCAATATTTTTATGTTTAGGGTTTTTAATTAACTTTAAACGAATTTTATTAATGAAAGTTTTAAATATTTTTTGTACAATTTGTAATATCGCTTTTTTAATAGAAATATGCAATTGTATCTATTTTTTTTTAGAGTTTTGAACACTTTCTGTTTAATTTTACCAGAGCACAATAAAAGTTCGACCTTTCGCAATGACTGCTTGTGAATTTCTAAAAAACAATAAACAGGATCCCGAAAGCCACTCTAATGGCGTTTTCTTTTCTGGCAAAAATGTTACACGTTTTTCCCATTTCGCACCTTTTTTAATTTTTTTGGGTTCTTTTCTGAAAAAATGTCAACACTGCTAAAGTGTAGTGTGTTCTTTTCTATAAATGTCACACTATAATAATAAAAAATGTTGCACCTTTCACACTCTGTATTTTTAGAGGGGGAGAATCGCACGATAAAACCGCTGACATTTGTTTTGTTTATGAATGTGTATTTGTGTTAAGAAACACAAAAAAAAAAAATACAAAATGGAAAATATTACTACTTTTTCATGTGCTGAAAAAATTTTGGATGACTGTTGGATTCATCTTCATCATCTGATGATGATGAAATATTTGATATGATTATGGAAAGAAATCCACAATCGCGAGTGAAAGGCTTTGTAGAGAACGTAATTAATGAATACTCTGAAGTTGATGTACATATGTAAAATTTCATAGGACTATATCTCCTACTTCTTATATATGTATGTATGTACTGTATGTTTATATATACAATTTTTATAGTAGAATTTGCGTATTAGTCGGGAAGGTGCCATTGGTCTTTTTGAGAGATATTCATTGTCTTATTTTAAGTGATCTTACCAGGGAGCTATCTGCTTCTTCTTTAAAAAAAAAAAAAAAAAACAGCTGGTTATGAAAAAAAAGTGTTACACTATTGTGATTTTATGTTCTATTCTGACCATTAAAAATGCGAAATCTTTAAAATGTGGGGTAAACATTATAAAAATGTACATAATAAAGGTGTAACATTTTATTTCAGAAAAGAAAACACCATAACACAACGCAGTTTCTATATATAGTATATAAGGACCGCTCCCTAAAATATACTCGTATGTATAAATAAATATGTATGTACGTGGATTCATATCATACATATCGTTAACTTAATACGAAAATGTTTTTCATAGTTTACAGGAGAAGGAAACAATTAATAAAAAAAAAAGATGCAATATTAATACAAAATTTTTTTAAGCACAATTTTTATTAAAAACAATTTACAAATTTAGTGTTATATGTATTAGTTTTATTAATTTTTATTTATTAATATGAGTAAGGGCTTTTTGTTGTTGTATTTTCTGAAAAAAATGAGTTGTGGCTTTTTTTTAACGAGAACAAAAAGTAATTTAAAAGAAATTCATGTTTTAGACAAAAAAACAAGGAAATTAAAAAAATTATAGTCATATGTACATTGAAAAGTAATAAAATCTTCATAATATATTAGTTTTTATATGGTAAATTTTCATAAAAGTGATGACAATCTTTGGGCAGCAACTTTTTTAAATCTTGCAAGTGATCCCACTTATTCTTTGAGATTTCTAATTTTGAAGTATAAAGTGGACCAGGTTCAATATGTTTATTAGCAGACTTTGTTCTTTGGTGTAGAAACTCGAATTCGCCACATATATCTGTTTTAAAATAAATCAACCCTGAGTTGTCGTTTCCTACTGCCCGTAGCATGTTTACAGTAGGGTCGCCACTATTTCGACCTGAAGTTGAATCAACGCTTTGAATATTAAATTTTTATATTATTTTTTAAGACTATGTAACTTACCTGGCCGAATCGACGTGTATCGCTTAGGAATAGCCTCGAAGTCCAAACAAAATCATAATGCACCTGGTATGCTTGTAGAGGTGCTGGACATTTTCGTGCTTCTCTTATAAATTCTACAAATTGTGAAGGCAAGTATATTTGTTTTTTTTAGCCACTTTTCTTTCAATGAGGGAGTGTGTTGCGTCGCACTCCATTTGCGTGTGTCCACTTACTTAATACATCCGCTCGATTGATACGTATCAATGAAAGTTGGAATTCATTAGAGGCATATAAAAAGTGCTTACTAAACGCATTTACTTCCCACCTGAATGTAAAGATTGAAAACGCGCTTCTTTTTTTTAAAGGGAATGCTTCCAAGTGGGAATTCGCTATGTAAAAATCATGTCTTCTGGAAGCTGGTTTGTAAGGGGGAATATAGCTTCTCTTTCTTACAAACCTACCTACAGGTAAGCTCCAATTTATGCTGGGACGTTTGTTTCCTCGCAGAAAGCAAGCAATGCATTGGCCAATGTAGCATTTCGGTTTTAGTAAAAGTAACCATCCGAATAAATGATTATATGATGGATTTTAGGCCAACGTTAATTTTCTTAAGTGTTTTACAATACATGTTGCAAAAACTGAAGCTACGAGATTGCCATCAGTCTCATTCCAAACATAGTTATCAGATTCATGATTGACAACATTATATATTGTGAAATTATGTATGTACCTGTAATTTCATTTTATAATATGCAGTGTTCGCATTTAATTGAGGCACTAATTTAACTGCTTGCATATCCATACAAAACTACAGCACACAATCCGGACTCTTCATTTATTATGTCCTTCCGTTTCTCTTCTCGCATCTTTTTTATTTGTTGTCAATGTTTTTGATAAAGTTCATCTGATATATTCCTTACTTTATATGATGTGCAAATATCGCATTCATCTTTTTTAGGCTTAAAAATTTAATAATTTGACTCTGTTATTATATTTGCGAAAATTGGATACGGCAATTTTTGCATATCACATTTTTTGTTTGATGCACATTTATCCACATAAAGCTTATCAATCTCTTGATAGGTCGAAAAATTGGATTAGAAATATAATTTTTTTGTTTCTTTTCTGCAGTAATGCGATTAAATCTTTGGTAACTCATATAGCCATTTTTGTAGAAACGCGCGTCTTTCCTTATTGCGATTATTAGTTTCTATTCTTGATTCTATGACAGCGCTTGAGTATTTTTCGGGACTGAGTACTGTGCCATGCTTTTCCCCAGAGTTAATCCAATTTTGAACAGTTTTTTTTTTTAATCATAATGTTTAAAGAAACATCTGGCGGCACACTTGCATTCGATTTAAATTTTGTCTTAAAAAATAGACTGAACATGTATTAAATTTTCACAAAATATTTGTTTTTTCTTATCTAAGGACACTAGACTTATGACATATTCAGCCCAATCATGAATAAAAAATCCGCTGGAGTTTTTTCCCTTTTTATTTTTTAACATTAAATTTGAATAGGAAAAATTAAAAAAAAAACTCCCGCGGAATTTTTATTCATGATTGAGCTGTGATGCTTCTGATTCCATGACATCTCCCAAAACATAGTAAATATTTCTTTTTAGCGTTGGCTCACTGAACTCAGAACAATGTCTTAGTGCACTTTTGTGCAATAGTTTGATTTGCAGGCCTCACCTTGTTGTCTTGGGGGTTTTAGGCTAACATTATTGTGTGATAATCCAGAATATTCTTCATCTTTCACTCGTTTCAATTGATTAATGTTTCACTTCCATTCCACTAAAAGGAATAATGAGTTAGGGCTTTTTTCCTTTAGAACATTTGTAGAGATGAATTAGGGCTTTTCGTTTTTAGGCTATAACTTCGATATTTTTTCCCTGATTTTTGGAGGTGGTGTTTATAGTAATGATCTACCAAAATATGTAAAATATTGATTTCGAAAAATTATGAGTTGGGGCCTTTTCGTATTAAGTTAACGGTATGTATGTAATAAAAAAAGTATTTTTTGTTTTGACAAAAATAAATGCACACCAAAAAGAAATTATGCCAGAATTTATGGATGAGCACCCTCAGTTGGCTAAAAATATTTTACCCAATTGCGGCCAAGGGAGAATAGTGTCAGATGGGCTATGGGATCAATTGAACAAAAAATTAAATATGGGTGGCCCACCATTCAAAGATGCAAAGCCATAAATTTAAGTCTTTTGGCGGAAAGTACGTACCCAAAGTTTTGTTTCAATTTCATTTATAACATGGGTAACAAACAATTTTAGATACTGTGCTTTTTCCAAATACTATTAAATAATCGTTCCCCACCGTGTATTGAAAACTTCCACTTGCCAAAAGTGCAGCCAAAGCTACAATTAGCTTTGCAGTGGACATACTATGTTCAATAAATTTAATTGCCTAGTTTTAAAACTGAAAATTAAAACCAAGAATTAAAAAAAACTAATTCAAATCTAGATTTACAAAGAATACATATTTTTACATATTTTTTTTTCAACAAAAACATAGGTACATTTAGGTACATATTTTTAAAACATAATTACCAGCAAGTAAAATAAAAGCGTCTGCAATTCCAGAAAAATTTACAGGATAAACTGTGTACATTCCTTCGCATTTGGGCGTTTTAGATTGTCTTTCAACCAGTAATCGTTTTACTAAGCCAGTTTCTCGAGCTCGAATCATTCTATAATATACATTCAATAAAGAAAAAAATATTTATAAAATTGTGGTTTGCAAAATTACCTACCGTTTAGGAAAAGAAATAAAAAACTGGCTAAACAGACAAAAATTGGGAATTAATAAGTAACATTTTTTTCCAAAGTATATTTAAAAAAATTAGTCCCAATTTACACGAAGCAATTCTTTAAGCTAAGCTGATTACCTTTTAGACACTTAATTCTCTTGCAATTCGTTTTACACTCTTATTATTTTATTATGTTTGTATACTTTCAAATAAAAATACGAGCGATTTAAGCAATAAGAATTGTGCTGTGTGAACACCGAAGAAATTTCAAGGAACAAATTGTATTAAGCTTTTCAATAAGAATTGCTTCGTGTAAATTGAGACTTAGTACATAAAAGTTTTTTATTGATGCACAAAAAGGGCTTTTATGGGCCAAAATTTTTTTTGAATTAAATTCATTAATAAGTTTTCCATATAACACATATTATATTAATATCGGGATTTTAAATATTTTGATGACTTAATAAATTTTATCCTGAATTTTCACGTAGCATTGATTGGTATTCCTTAAAAAATTGTTCTATTTACATCGGCGTAGCTAGGCTTTTTTCCGGGGGGGGAGGGGGTGTTCTCTAGCCCTTTACGGTAAAAAAAATTATGCTTTTTAAAACCTTTTCTTTACTTTCACTTCGGAAAATCAAATCTTGTAACGTTAATTTAACCGCCTTTTACTCAATGGAAATGGATGAAACTTTGCAGGCATACATAATCCCGATGACAATACACGAATACATGGGCGTAGCCAGGATGAAATCTCGTGGAGGGGGGCACAAATTTTGTTTTTACTATAACCGTCTTTTACTCAATGCCAATGGATAAAACTTTGCAGGCATACATATTCCCGATGAGAATACAGGAGTACATGGGCGTAGCCAGGATAAAATCTAGGGTGGGGGGTTGGTTGCAAAAATGTCTTTTTTGGTAAAATGCTTTTTGACTGCCTTATACTTAATGCAGGCATTCACCAGGATAACATTTTGGGGGGCAAATTTTTTTTTGATAAAATGTTTTTTGGCTGCCTTCTACTCAATGCAAATGGATAAAACTTTGCAGGCATACACATACATGACAATACACGAATACATGGGCGTAGCCAGGATGAAATCTCGTGGAGGGGGGCACAAATTTTGTTTTTACTATAACCGTCTTTTACTCAATGCCAATGGATAAAACTTTGCAGGCATACATATTCCCGATGAGAATACAGGAGTACATGGGCGTAGCCAGGATAAAATCTAGGGTGGGGGGTTGGTTGCAAAAATGTCTTTTTTGGTAAAATGCTTTTTGACTGCCTTATACTTAATGCAGGCATTCACCAGGATAACATTTTGGGGGGCAAATTTTTTTTTGATAAAATGTTTTTTGGCTGCCTTCTACTCAATGCAAATGGATAAAACTTTGCAGGCATACATATTCCCGATGACAATACACGAATACATGGGCGTAGCCAGGATAAAATCTCGGGGAGGGGGGGTCAAAAATTTTGTTTTTGCTATAACCGTCTTTTACTCAATGAAAATGGATGAAACTTTGCAGGCATACATATTCCCGATGACAATACACGAGTACATGGGCGTAGCCAGGATAAAATCTAGGGGGGGGGTGCAAAAAATTTATTTTTTGGTAAAATGCTTTTTTGACTGCCTTCTACTCAATGCAGGCATTCACCAGGATAAAATCTTGGGGGGGGGGGGGGTGTAGTGTGCACTTAAAATTGTACAACAAAACCTAATTACAAATGCCACCCATACATGCTGTTTAGTGTAAGTGACCAACATTGCCTTACTTATTTTTGTTGACACAAAATACAGCAACCAAAACAAAGCAATCGATTAATTGGGTCAACAAATTGTGTTGTGATTGCATTAAGTGAGTAGAAGAGTAATTATGCTCTTTCTTCTCTTTTGGTTTACTGCACAAGACAACATGTAAATGAGCATGAAGTAGATAATGTAAGTTATAGAATAAGTTATTGAGTGGGTTATAGAAACCACTCAATCTTTAGTTTGTAAATTCTAGATATAAGAAAGAATTTTGAAAATAAAGAATCAATCATTAATCTAAACTGGAAATACAAAGAAGTGTTTAAATTAAAATAAAAGCAACATCAACTACTACAACAAGTATAAATATTACATGGCGATCCTGCCATCCTGATCCTGAAGATCCTGCCACCTCAATAATGGAAATAAAATAGAATATGATCCTGCCTTACTGATGATACAGAAGATCCTGCCAACCTTCCTGAAGATAGAGCCGCACTATGTAAATATTGTAAGAAAATAATAATAATAAAATAAAATTATTTGACCAGAAAGTGCCATAGGTATGTCTGGCAAATCGATATAATAGAAAAAATAAATAAATAAAAAAAAAAACAGAAAGTGCATGGGCATGTCTGAAAATAAACAATAAATAATTTTTGAAAGTGCAAAAAGTGCTAAAGCACGTCTAGCATATCAAAAATTAACACAGAAAGTTCAATTGCACATCTTTAATACATATATTATATGTATAAATATTATAAAAATTTATAAATAACATTTAAACACAAAATGTTATAACAACCTTTTGTCCAATAATAAAATATTAAACACTAAATAAAACAATACTTTACAAAATACCGTTCTTGTTAAGAAAACACAAATATTGAGGATATAGAAAAATAATAAAGAAATTTTTCATCATGGGTCAGTCACAAACAAAATTCAACCATCCCAAAGCAAACGTAGTAAACGAAATTGAGATCAAAGAAAACAAAACAAATTATACAACAATAGAGACATATTTATTAATAATAACAATAATAATGATAGTAAATTCTCTACTTCGCATGTATCAAATGCACAAGTAAACCCTAAAGAAACATTACCAAAATAAAGCTGCCGATTTAAACACCATCTAAACGCAATGTCATGGCAACAAATTCTAGATCGTTGTAGAATAATAAAAGAACACTTTGACAAATCATATATGTAAGTGTTTAAATATAGACAGACAAATAGGCCAAAATACGATTAACAAACACATAAAAATCCTTCTACAATGTTTGGAAGCGATTAGAACAATACCCAATGTAAGCTAGGAAAGGTTAACACCCTCGCATAAAATTGCAGCAGAAGCCTTTTTCATGATATTAGGGATAGAGTAATATAAATAACTACCAAGAAAAATATTGACCTAAAAATACCAGAAACGAATTACCAGGACGAATTAGAACAAGGTAATACAGAAAGAATAGAAAACAAAATAACCACAATGGCGAACAAAAGCCTTAATGCCAATGAACTGGCATCAATTTCAAAATTGAATACATTTTATAACGGAACAAAAGAGGAATTAGATTCTTTTATAGCAAATATAGAAATTCTTAGAGATACAAACATGACTCATTTTTTAACTTCATATACAAAACAAAATTAGCAACCAAGGTACAAAACAGAATTAGACAAGTACAAGTTCCAAATTGTATAAAGACACTAATTACAACCTTGAAGGAAGCATATAAACCAAAAAGGTCACCAACTGACCATGGAACTTAATGAAATCCAAATCAGTACACTAGGGGAACAAAATAGAGAAGTAATAAGTGAAGCAAATGCAGTAATAGCTTTCAATTCATTCAAAAACGGACTTAAAAACAAAGAAATAACCAGAACCATAGAAGCAAGCAGGGTAAGAAACTTAGCGAAGCTATCGAAATAGCAACGGAAGTTTCCACTGACATCAGACAAAACCAAGTGTTATTCCAATCAACACAACAACAATCAAACAGAATAATAATAACAACAACTATGGAAATAGATATAGACATAACAATAACAACAGATCTAACAACAACGGTTATAACGGAAACAGTTACAACAATAAAACAAACCGTGGTATTATAAATAACAATAACAGAAGAAACAACACGATGACAGAAATAGTAACAACAACTATAATAATAATAGGAATAGTAATAACAACAACTACAATAACAGAAACAATAACAACAATTATCGTAATAACAATAGAGGACGAAGTGCATATCATGTACAAAACCAGGGAAACGAGGCATCTCCGGATCAAAGCGAATAAATACCAACCAAATATTTAACATTTCATTTGATCTCAAAAACTATATTAAAATAAATGTGTTGAATACACCCCGTATTTTGACTTTTCTAATAGCAGAAATAAGCATGAAAATAGATGAGACAATATTTAAACATAAAATACACATGGTAAATGAAGATTTCCCAATTTACACAGATGATATACTAGGCCGAGACTTCTTACAAACGTATAATTGCAATATAGATTACGAAACATATATTCTAACAATAAATGTAGAAAAAGAAACATTTATTCTGTCAATACATAATGACAAATTTAACATAAACATATTAAAAATTCCACCAAGAAGTGAGATAATCGTACCTTTAAAATTGAGCATAAAAGAAGATGGTATAATTTGCAATAGAGAAATTGAAGAAGGCGTATTTATGCCAAATGCCATAATTCCAAGGAATGGAAACAAACATATAAAACTATTAAATACAACAAATAAAACCACAATCATAGAAAACATAAAAATATACACTATACCATTGAAAAATTATGATATTCTAAAAACTAGTGATATAAAAACTAGATGCAACAAAGAACGATTCAAGAAGATACTGAAAGAACTAAATATAGACAACAAAGATGAAATGGCAAAATGGGAATTATTAAAAATATTGCAGAAATATCAATCGATATTTCATTTAGATGGCGAATATTTAACAACAAACAATTTCTATAACCAAACCATTCATTTAAGTGACACCAATCCAGTTTATATAAAAAATTATCGTTTACCACAAACACATACAGAGGAAATAAATAATCAAGTTAAAGGGCTACTAAAGCAAAAAATTATTATAGAACCTTCTATAAGCCCATACAACGCACCATTTTTATTAGTTCCTAAAAAGGAACAAAAAGATCTAAAGAAATGGAGATTAGTTGTCGATTTCAGGAAACTGAATGACAAAATAGTCAATGATAAATTTCATTCGACGCGACTAGATGATGTTTTAGATAAACTGGGTAGAGCTAAATATTTCTCTACTTTGAATATGACCAGTTCGTTCCATCAAATCGAACTTGACCAAAATTCAAGACCATGTACAGCTTTTTTAACTCCAAATGGTCATTACCAGTATACCAGGTTACCTTTTGGACTAAAAATATCTTCTAATAGTTTCCAAAGAATGCTCACAATAGCTTTGTCGGGATTATAGTCTGAAGCACTTTTATATGTAGACGACATTATAATATTTGGATGTAGTTTAAAACATCACAACAGCAATTTGATAAATATACTAGACAGATTATCTAGATACAATCTGAAATTAAATGCAAGCAAATGTTGTTTTCTTAAACCAGAAGTTGTATATTTGGGACATTTAATAACATCAAATGGTATAAAACCAGACCCAAGTAAATATAAAACAATTTCAAAATATCCAACTCCCAAAACCACAGACGACGTGAGAAGATGTTTAGCATTTTGCAATTACTACAGGAGTTTTATAAAAAAACTTCGCAGATATTGCAGATTGTCTAAACAAACTGTTGAAGAAAGATACAAAATTTGACTGGTCACAAGAATGCCAAACGGCATTCGAAAGCTTGAAAAACAAATTAATAAGTCCACCAATATTACAATACCCAAATTTTGACGAACAATTTGTCCTGACTACTGATGCATCGGATTTTGCACTTGGTGCAATTTTGTCACAAGGTCCGATAGGTGAAGATTTGCCAATATCTTATGCAAGTAGATCCCTAAATAAACATGAAAGAAATAAACCAGTAATAGAAAAAGAATTACTAGGTATTAATTGGGGAATACAGTTCTTCAGACCATATCTATTTGGAAGAAAATTCATAGTTGTTTTCACACAAAAATCATAACTCAAAACTTACTAGAATCAGATTAGAACTTTCTGAGTACGATTTTGAAATAATTTATAAAAAAGGGGTAAATAATACTAATGCTGACACATTATCAAGAATACAATTAGATTCTGAGACATTAAAAAACATGGTACCATCAAGAAATGATGAGAAAGTTAAAAGAACTTTAATTGTAACAAAAGGTATGAGCAACAAAAATAACAGAAAATAATATCATTAGCGGATCTCACAATGAGCCTGATCAACTCTATACGTAGGACTGCATGTCCATCAATGATATTAAGCGCGCAACAAAATTGAAATTTATTTTAGAGAAAAGGCCAATAGATAATATACAGAAATTGTATGAATATATTATATAGAATGATACCTATTATAATGAGACACGTGTCAGATGTAGCGATAATCCAGGGCACTTAGGTACTCTTATGGAGAAGCTATCATCATATTTAAATAATTTGAAAAATAAGAAGTTTGCACTCGAAGAAAGCGATGCAATATTTAATTTAATTACCCGGGATGAATTTAAGGCCAAACACAATAAATCTTGCAAGAAAAATAAATATAAAGTAACAATATTGTTATATAGAAAACCTCAAAGTTTACTAGATATCGAAAAACAAACAGAACTAGTAAAACTACACCATGCTACACCCCAAGGGGGTCATTTCGGAATAAGAAAAACCCTACTCAGACTTGAACAGAAATATATATGGAAATGTATAAATAAAACCGTTAAATAATAAACAAATCAAACACACGAAGGAACCACTAAAAATTACAGAAACACCTTCAAATAGTTTCAACACAATAGTGATAGACACAGTTGGTCCATTACGTCCCACAAATAACCAAAGTCAAGAAAAATTATCAAAATTTTTAATAATAAAATTTTTCAAGTTGTAATTCCTAACTTCAGTAAAAATAATTTAATGAAAATTAAATTTAATGAACTCGAGCCTAACTAAAATTATCAAGAAGTAAAAATTAACAGTTCGATTATGAAATAATAATTATTCTATAACCAAAGATATATATTAACAATGCAGTGCGAATTGACAAAATACTCAAATTAGACAGGGGAACAGAATTCACAAATGAATTAATGAAAGAAATATGCAAACTACTCAAAATAGAACAAAAATTTTCGACTCCATACCATCATGAGACTTTAGGAACTATTGAAAGAAATCATAGGGTACTAAAAGAATATTTTCTACCTTTCGTAGAAGACGAAAACTGGGAAAAATGGATTCCTTACTATACATTTGCATACAATACAACACTCCACATAGATACTGAGTATGCACCTTTTGAAGTAATTTTCGGCAATTCGCAAGCTTACTAGGGGATGAAGTCATGAATCATCCAAAGGTTTACAACTTTGAAAATTACGCCAATGAACTAAAAACTAGATTAAAATATTCTTTAGAAAACGCTAAGATTATGATAGATAAGATAAAAACTAAGAGACAATTAGATTTATATAAAAATATAAATAGAATAGATTTAACAATAGGAGACTTAGTTTTAGTTAAAGTAGGAAATATAAAAAAGAATGAGCCACCTTATAGTGGACCATATAAAATTATAGCAATAGATGACCTTAACATAACAGTAAAAGTAAACAAGAAAAACAAAATATTTGATAAGAATCTACTAAAGAAATATAAGAATTAAACAAAACTAAAAGTAAGAGTATTGATAACTAACCTAAGACAACTTTTATAAAAAAAAAAAAAAATACATATACTATGAGCCTCAAAAGTGAGTAAACACAACAAATTATTTGATTTTTTTAAGATAATGGAAATCCTAAAATCTATCTATCGATTGAAATTTAAAAGTTTCGTTTTGTTGGACATTTGGTTTAATAATAGATTCGGTTATGGAAAAAAAATTAAGTTGAACTATAATGATTTTCATAATCTTAAAAAAATCAAAAAATTCACTGGTGCTTACACACTTTTGAAGCTGTGTGTATATACATTAAGGCGACTAGATTTTGGAAAAGAAAAAAGATGACATTAAGAAAAATAGTAAAAAATTTATTTCAATTCAATATTTAAATTTTTTACATATTGTTACCATTTACTATTTTGAAAAGCAAAAGTTCAGTCATTTATTTGTTAAAGGTGGCGATTCTCATTCTACTTAGAAACCGTGCCGTGCTTGCTCTGTTCATACTCTAGCTCAATAAAAACAAATATTGATCATGCATTTAAATTTTTAAATTAAAGATGGCAAAAGATTACTGAGTATGAAAAAGATGACTGAAAGAGGACACAAATTTTATAGATGACAGCGAGTTAAAATAGATGATTGTCCTCCAAAATAGAGGACGTATGGTCACCTTATTAAACATACTTTTGTTAATTTTAAATAATAAGCAAAGAAACACAATAAACCAAAAATGTAAAATAAAACCAATGTATTCATAAGAACAAAAATAATAATATGTATAAGCAAATCATTATTTGCACTTAACTTTAAAAATAAATGACATAAACAAATATAAAAAAAAATAA
Source organism: Bellardia bayeri (assembly GCA_950370525.1). Lineage (NCBI taxonomy): Eukaryota > Metazoa > Arthropoda > Insecta > Diptera > Calliphoridae > Bellardia > Bellardia bayeri. The sequence goes on along the minus strand of OX493265.1, from coordinate 48,076,570 downwards.
ACACAAATTGTAAATATGTATAACTACGACATGCTTTGTTATTATAAAAATTCTGCAATCTTTGCATAAACAAAAGATTCCATAATTTTTTTCTAAAGGGTGAGGGTGTTGTGTGCACTTAACGCATTTTGTGATACAATGCTTTTTTTGACTGCCTACTACTCAATGCAAATGGATAAAACTTTGCAGGCATTCATACTCCCGATGGCAATACACGAATACATGAGTGTAGCCAGGATAAAATCAAGGGGAAGGGTTAGCAAATATTTTTTTTTGATAAAATGCTTTTTTGATTGCCTTCTACTCAATGCAAATGGATAAAAGTTTGCAGCCATTCACCAGGATAAAATCCTTTACAAGATTTGATTTTCCAAAGTGAAAACATCCTTCCATTCCGATTTATACGCTTAATCATATTTCCTTTCTACTTTACTAAGGTTACTAAAAAGTAAAAAATAAATAAAAAAAAAAAATTTTTAAGAAACGCTTTTGAACACAAAATAAATATGAATACTAAAAAAATCGACTAAAAGTCAAAAAATAAGAACGTTTCAAACAACATACATAAACTTCTAAATCAAAATGGAAAAAATCTCATACATCCCTTAAAGAAAAGCGTGGGCGTGTTGATTTATTGTTGAACGCAACCAGTAGCTCGCTTCTGTATTTCTCGCATTGTAAAATTTTTCGCATGGAATTAGTGAATTGCAACAAAAACAGTGTAAAATGAAACAAAAAATGGTTTTTCTCACACAAGTGTTTCTGTAACTTGCGAGAAATATCTGCCATTTAAATAGTTTGATAACAATTATTGGAGAATATGAGAAAAAGTGTTTCTGTAAGAATATTTTGCGAAAAAATTCTCACAAGAACTGTCAAAAAAATTCACATTTCAAATTGGTGCGATAAACACTCAATTCAAAATATATACATATGTATGTACATAGAATAGTACATACATAAATAAATAAAAATTTTTTACATTATAAAGCAGTGGAGTTCAGTTATTTTGAGAAAAAACAAAAATAAGCAGTTTTTTATTTTTCGTGTCTAACTGTAATTGAATCGCGTGTGTTTGCTATGCTTCATCCAACAAGAAGCAACAACAATTCTTAATAAGTTTCTGGAAAAAAATCAACAACCATCCGCATGTGTTGTAGTGGATCGATAACCACTCACATCTCTAATACATAGTATATTTTCTTATTGTGAATCACAACAGCTGAATTGTAAACATAGAAGAAGAAGTAAACATAGAACATGGAATAAGTTAGATGTAAGTACCGTTATTTTAGTTTATAAGAGGACGAAATTTGAAATAAAGATAAGTTCAGAATCACAACTCAGCCGAGTAATTGGCTATTGTTTTTATTTGAAACAACAAATATCAGCGCTTTAAAAGTGCTTTGCCTCGGCGCTTTTTAGTGCCGGCAAAAATAATTTAGAAGCCAGTAGCGTTACAAAACGCTGGCTAACAACCCTTAGGTAGGGAATTTAATAAGGTGCAGTGCACACATTACATGGCGATCCTGCCAAATCTTGGTTTAATGTCCACAACAAAAACTACAGAGAACGTTCTACCGAAACAACAACCACAACCAATTACTATTGAACAATATTTGCAGCGGCAGTAGCGCAGAATAGAAGACCGATTAACAGCCATACCACCAACAGCTAAGCCTAAAGGAAGCAGAGCGGGCAGAATTGTGAAGCTGCGAAAAAAATTGGCTGATTTGAAAAGAATTGTTACAGCCGAAAATCCACCTTCTTGGGAAAGGGCCACGGAAATTTGGCAGCAAATTGACGCCTTGACGGAAGAGTTGAAGGCTAACAACAATAAATAATATAAATATTTTTTTTACAAGTATATAAAAAAGAAGAGAATCTAAAGGAAAATAAAAAAAAATGTGACCACGATCAGCTGATGAGTAAATGTCATATATTATAGAGTTGTATTATATTGCTCAGCTGTTCACTTAAGGTAGGGAATTGCCAGGTTGAATTTTTTTTGGCAACTAGTAGAAAAATTATTGTAATAAAGCAGTAAATTTTTGTATACTTTTTTTTATTGAACAAAGAAATTATTAATAAATGTATTTTTGTAAATTGGTAGACTAAAAAAAATATTATATTAAAAATATCTATTTTATTTTTGTAAATGGAACCTTTGAATGAATGGATTGAGGAGTTAAAAAAGCTCAAACTGAATAAAAAAAAAGTAAGAATAGAGTTTATGAGGAAAAATATAAGGAAAGTAAATTAGAAAGATTAGCATTTTTGAAACAGAGTGTGGAAGAGTTCACTAAGGGAAGTGAAGTTAAGGAAGATAGTACATTGGTAATTGAATTTGAGAATTTGCATAGCGAATTGGTTTTAATAATTGAGAATTTAAGAGTAAAGGAGAAGGGTGTTGAGTTAGAAGAAGGCAATTTACCGAAAATGGGTGGTTTCGATATGAGCATGGTAGGTAAAAACCTACAAGTTTTTAAAGGTTCGTATGAATACCTGGAAGATTTTATTACTCAATCTGAATTGTTGCATGATTTGTTAAGAGAGAGGATAAAGGAATATTCGTTAAGTACGTCTATAATTTTAAATTAACGGCACAGGTGCGAAGTATTTTAGGTCGTTCAGATCGACCGGTAACTTTTGTTGATTTAAAAAAAAAAGCTTTACAAAACGCTTTTCCTAACCCGAAAACGCTTCAGCAGGTTCTGACAGAGTTGGGTACAGTAAAGCAGAATAACAGTAGCATATCTGATTTTAGGATAAAAATTGCCGAACTTTCTGATCATATGGTTAATTTTGAAATTAAAAATTTACAAAACCCCACCCAAGAGACTAAAGATGCTGTCTATAAATTGAGTGATAGTATGGCACTGAATGTATTTATGGAGTAAATGTTGAATATCAACCTATTTTATTAGCAAATATGCCGAAAACGCTGAATGAGGCAGTAGAAAGATGCACGACTGCAGAAAAAAATTTAGGGTTAGAGAAGAAACTTGTTTCACATAAATCATCGTTCTAACAACACTTACAGAAACAACAATGGTCCACACAACAATTACACAGTTAACAATAGTTCGAACAATAATTACAAAAACATTAGTGGTGTGAACAACAATTATGGAAACAACAATGTAACCACGGTAATAGAAATAATTCAAATGGTAGAGGACGAAATAACAACAATAACACGTATATTATTATAATGCCGAAGAGGGAAACTAGGAACGAAAGAAGTTGCCCAATGGCGCAAAAGATAAGAATTTACAAAATATCAAATAACGTGAGCGCATACATAATCATAATCATCATATTTTGCGATATAATCTGAGATCTCCAAAAAGTTTCCTCTATTTTCTGTGTCCACGGCGAGGAAGCCCCTGTCGTGCTAATACCAAAATTAAATCAATAACCTTTTTTAAATACTCACGAGTCTCTTCTATTTGTTTGGAATGTTGAATCTGAATTATATCATGAATTTCGGGTGTGCTTTGATACATCTTGTAGCCTTGTATACTTTTAATATGCATTTCTGATTTTTCATGTTTTTTGAGAGCATCACTTAGCTTTTTCCACTTTTCGAAACCTGAAACTACAAATTTCTCATTTTGTTGTCGACATACTTTAGAACCGAAATTGAGGCAGACAAAACAAAAAGCCCTTTGGTTCTCCAAACTATACTCAAGCCAATCATATGTATCATAATATTTAAAAGAAAACGATCAATTTTATCCATCAACAAAAGCCTTTTTAAAAGTTGCTTTTGGCTGTTCTGGCCCACTTTTTTTGTTCCTAAGTCAGATACATCATTAATATTTGAATCTTTTTTTGATGTCTGAGGAAGCTCTTCTTCAGAGTTGTGGATTCAGCACATGTTTCTCTTTTTTCTTCTGTTTCAACAATAGCATTTGCACTTTGTGTTGGTTTAAAAAATGATCGTATAACTTTTATTTTCTTCATAACTATAAAAATACACTTCTTAATACATTTAACACGATTTAATCATCATTAAACATACCAATACTTTAGCTTCAATTAATTTATTAGCTTTTTGATCTTTTTTTACTGACTTCAATAAAATAAAAAAATTGTGTATTTTGTTTAAAATCCGGCAAAGTTTGTGTTTTGTTTTGCTATTACGTTTTGTTTACGATTATCTGGTCAATCAGCTGGTAATTACACTGTGAAGTTTGTATTCAGCCACATGTTGAACACTTAAAAAAAGATTTGTAAAGAAGTGTTCTTTAACTAAACATAAAAATATTAAGGGGACAGAACATTAAATTGTTAATATATAATTTATGTGACGAGTGATGTTAGAGGTCTGTTTGTGCATTGAAATTGTTTTCAAAATATATAGTTGATAATCAATTGTCATACAAAATCGCTGGAATAAGTATACCAAAATCGCTACATTGTTTTACACTAGGCTGGTTGGCAAGTTAGTAATGAATACCCAAAATACTCAAGTATTCATGGTTTGCACAATACTACCAAATGCATGTGCAACGACATCTTTGCCGCCATTAAGAATTTAGTCCTGATACAGCAAAGACGTTCACCGAAGACAGAAATAAAAAAAGGAGACAAAAAAGTAAAGTGCTACTATAGAAAGACCACGCTCTGGGTCTTCCTTTGAAAAAAAAGACTGCTGAAGAACGTAGTTATCCAGTGAAGGAACAAGACAGCCATCACCACCAGCTCCAATTGGAAAGCCAGCGAAAAGCCATCACCACCAGCTCCAATTGGAAAGCCAGCGAATCGCCATCACCACCTAGTAAGCCAACCCGAATCATAACAACCGACGACGGACTAAAACTAGAAGCGAAATCGGCGCCATATCCACCAATTACAAAATGGCGAAATGCGTGACGCCATAGAAGTTTCTGGCCCACAAACCAACCAGCGCTGACACTCGAGAGGAATTCAAGGTGATTCTGTGAATTTTTTTTATTTCAAATAAGCCAACCAGGTTGGTTAATTAAAATTTAGCAGTAAGGAATGCAAATTCGCCTTTAATTAACAAGCAGCCTATCAGGACAATATCATCTAGTCCTGGATGAATCCTTATATCATATGGTCAAGGTAAGTTTCTGTCAACAAACGTCCGTCCGCTTATTGAACTGCTTTCCCAGCGTTACCTGTTAATTGTTTCGTGTGTTATATTGCTTTCATTAAAATCCAATTGGCACGAAATTTTTTTTGTATTTATGCGTACCCATGGTGGACGAACCCCCCATTCCCGGCGAGCTCAAGCCTTATCATTAGTGTCCACCAAAAAGGAAGCAAGGGTACATTGACAGAAAATTCCATGAATTTCGCCATTAAACAAAATGGCGCCCAACGTCAAAGCATAAACAGTACAAAAATGGCGTCCAACGTCAAAGCATAACCATTACAAAAATGGCGCCCAACAAATCGTTTTAAAGAAAGAAAATTACAAAATCGTAACCAACGTGGCCAAACAGGTGTTTTAAAATTATAAAAATGTTTGTAAGCAACGTGGCACGTCAGAGTTTAAAACACATTTGTCAGCTTCACAACAAACTTTTAGTCTTTTGATGCCAGTTTTCATTTTCATTATCCGGATGCGTAAGTCATTGAAGATATTAAATAGTATCGTTCAATTTGCGACGTATTCTGATAAGGAAATTGAATACTAAAAAGTTTCGGTATCTGTTCATTATATTACATGTTGTAAGTCCATGAAGACAGGTTTATATAGTTATGCATAGTTGCGACGACATGTTATATAAATAAATAGATATTCAAGAGTCAATTGGGTTCAATCGAATCAAGTCTGTAATAGGAGACATAAGTTGTTGACTAAACAGTCAAGACTCATTAGCTTATATTGCCGATTTGAGGAGACGAAAATCCAGTGGACTCACTTTTCATCATGATGTCTTGTATTTTGTCCGAAGTAATTTGATGACAGAAAACTTTTACCTTAATGATATAAAGGAGTCAATAGTCTTTTGCTTGTTCAGTACTATATATTCACTTATATAGTATATAACAATCAAAAAGCTACAACTATCACAATTTCTTTTTATATACTATACTCATTCCAACCATTATGTATATTATTGTATATAGTTTTTTTTTTGCTAATGAAGTATTATTATTTTGTTAAATAACTATTAAAAACAATTTAGTAATAATCTTATTTTTTTTATAAACATTTCTTAAAACTAAGTATCTGCTTAAGTAGTATCTCACATTTTACATTTTTTTGGTACAAACTGGAATTGTCGCAAATGATTTGCTATTATTCTTGAGTCTTGAGTCTTTTACAAAATTAACTTTACCTTGAACAAGGCTTACAATTTTTTTAGTCAGACCATCGAACATTAGGAAAGCTATATATAGGGTATGTTTACTAGGTCTTACGGGTTTAGTGTTGATAATTTTGGTACATTAGTGGTTTTCCAAGATGAATACTAGGAACTTGAAAACATCTAGTAGGAATCAGGAAAATAGTAATAGAGCAATTACTGCAACAACAACAGCTATAACAAACACTACTACTCAAAATACAGTACCTCTCGTTTCCACCAACGCTTCTGCTTCTTTATCGTCCATTCAGTTTAAAACGGGACAGGGACCACGTACCCATTCCTATCCTGGGACTAACAATACCATAACGACACCAACATATAGTAGCTTAACAGCTAGGCAAATCAGTGGACAAGATAGTAATTAGGATAGAGGTAACTCAAACATGTCTCAGTCAAATCAAAATTTACCACCACTTAATGAAATGTCCGAGCCTAATGCAAATAATGCTATTCACAATGTAGGCAATGAAGATATCAGACAATATATAAACACTTCAATAGAAGCTGTACAAGCTTCAATTACACGCCAACAAGCTTCTGTTATGCGTGAAGTACAAAACGTAAAGTTGATGTTGCCACTGTTGATCAGGGAATCCTTACGTTCTGAACGCGATAGTTTTCGGGAAAATCCCAATGTTAGTGCAAACAGAACATTTGATGATCTAGGCAACAGCAACCAACCCAGTTTACACCTGACTAACAACCGATATACCCATATCAACCTAGACTACCTCAACCAATTTTTGAAAATACCCCACATAGTTTTCCACAACATTATCAAGGTCATTCACATAGTGTTGCTTGAACTGGTCGGACGTGTTATTTTTAGTGCGGCTGAATTTTCGTAATAGGTGAAAAAAAAATAAAAAAAAAAAACTTGTAATAAGTGAAAAAAAATATATATATATACAAAAAAAAGATATCGTAATAGGTGGAAAAATATCTATAGTGGTTTTTCGGTAATTTAAAAATCGCATAACAACTGCATGAGTGTCCCGCTCAGATGTAATTCTGAGAAAGAGCTAAGCTACAGTAGAAAAAATTTATGGATCTCTGAGGAAGATTCCTTAAGAAAATCCGTGGAGTCTCTTCTCACTACAAAAGCCGAAATACGGCGCCGTTCCTGTTCGCCCAATATAGTTATCTCATCCGATGAGAAATCATCATCTTCATCAAATAGTGCAGTCAAACCCAAAAAAACAAGTAGGTATGGATAAGTACATCACCGTTCTCAAGCGACAGAGGAGCCCGACATCTGCTCAAATGTCTTCCAATTCTAAAGCTCCTAAGACCGTCAGCAGTGATAAGCCAAATGATCAAAACAGATTTGCTCTACTTCAGACGGATGACCCAGAAATACCGAAAAAGACGTTTAAGCCCCCACCAATTTACCTGAGAGAGCCCACTTCCAATAAGCTGGTACAAGGAATTGTTGCTGTAATAGGTGAGAACATGTTTAGCGTGACCTCAATTAAACATGGAAAAATCAGCGAGACAAAGATCCAAGTGAATAGGGAAGATGATTTTCGAAAATTGTCCAACCAGTTGGAGAGGGAGAGTAGGGATTTCTATACCTACCAGCTGAAAAGCGCAAAAGGACTCCAAGTCGTTCTAAAGGGTATAGACCCATGTGTTGATCCTGCGGAGATAAAGAACGGATTAATGGACAAAGGGTTCAAAATCAAGAGCGTAGTGAATATTAGAAACCGTGAAAAGATTCCTCAGCCCATGTTCAGGGTAGAATTGGAACCTGGAGATGTTGCCTTAAAGAAAAACGAGTCCCATCCAATTTACAATCTTATTTATCTTCTGCATCGTAGAATTACCGTGGAGGAACCGCATAAGCGTGTTGGACCCGTCCAGTGTCTTAATTGTCAAGAATTTGGTCACACCAAAGCGTATTGTAAATTGCCGTCTGTTTGTGTTGCATGTGGGGAACTACATGCAACTGCTCAATGTAATAAGTCCAAAACGGACTTAAAAATAAAAAAATGCAGTAACTGTGGAGGAAATCATACCGCTAATTATAGAGGTTGTCCAGTTTATACTTATTTGAAGGGCATAAGGACCAATAAGTCGCCAGTATTACCTGACCATCCTCAACAACCTAATTTCACGTCGAGTAAGAATTTTCCTCAAATTGTACGACCAACTACTCACGTAAACGCTCCTAATTCTAAACAAGTTTCTTACGCAAACGTGGTCAAATCTAATATGTCAGGTCTGGAGCAGGAACCTATATCGCAATATTCTGAACCACATATCAACAATCTAGAGACAACATTGCAGACACTTGTCCAAACTATGAACACTTTTACGACCACCATGACATCCATGATGCAGGAAATGCTGAAAATGCAATCCACTATCTTGCAAGCCATTTTAAAGAAATGATTTATTTAAAGATTTGTTTTTGGAACGCGAACGGCCTCCGCCAACATAAAAACGAACTGGAATACTTCCTGATGGATAAGCAGATTGATGTTATGATGATTGCTGAAACTCACTTGACGTCGACAGGGTACTTCAAAATTAATGGCTACGTGTTGTACGATACTAAAGATCCCCGCGGAAGAGCTTGTGGAGGTTCGGCAATTCTTATAAAGAACAGAATAAAACATTATCTGATGAATAACATAAGTGAGGATTACCTCCAAGCAACAAACATTTGCATTGAATTCTGTCAATACAAATTTGTTTTATCATCGATTTATTCTCCGCCTCGATTCTCAATAAAAGAACACCAATACCATAACTTCTTTAATTCCCTTAGAGCTAGATTTTTAGTTGCTGGCGACTTTAACGCCAAACACACATTTTGGGGTTCACGTCTGGTAACCCCAAAGGGTCGCGTACTCTTCAACACCATTGCTCAAATGGGCTTAGATGTACTCTCAAGCGGACATCCCACCTACTGGCCGACGGACTGACGGAAGATTCCCGATGTTATTGACTTTGGAGTAGTGAAAAATATCCCTGTAGAATGGATGCAAGTGGATCCTTCATTAGACTTGTCCTCAGATCACTCTCCTACTATCATTTCAATGCATTTCCCTCAAGTGTGTGGCTCTCCATTTAAAAACATGACTAAGACCCGAGTAAGCTGGATAAAATTCAAAAAGTATTTAAGTTCTCATTGCACGGAAAATATTGTGTTGAGAACTACCGACGATATCGATGAGTCGATTGGCAACTTTACCGAGGACCTTCGACGAGCTGTGCATCACGCTTCCACTTATCACGTTGAATGTAGAAATAGGACAAACAGAACTTATTTATCTGAACTCGAACATCTCCTATCAGAAAAAAGAAGAATGAGAAGAGAGTGGCAACTCCACAGGTCTCCCGAACTGAAAGCTAGGCTACGGGTATGCAGTGATATACTAAGACATTTCTTAGAAACCCAAAGAACGGCTTCACTTAGATCCTACTTGGAGGGTCTTGATAGTACCCCACAATCTGACTACTCGTTATGGAGGGCTGCAAGAGGTTTAAAAAGACCAGTGACAGGAAAACCTCCTTTGCGAAATCCGACTGGTGACTGGGCTAGAAATGATTCCGAGAAAGGGACATTATTTGTTAACCATTTAAGAAATGTGTTTACTAAAAACAACTCAAATAACGTATCTGATTTGCCACCACTCGTTATTAGACCTCCTGTACCTCTAAGACTAAACTTTGGTGATGTCCAAAGCGCTATTGGTACTCTGAACCTTAGAAAGGCTCCAGGTATGGATAAAATCAGCAATAAAATGCTTGTGGAGTTACCTCGTGTAGCTAGAAGAATTATCCTCTTTATCTTCAACGCTATTTTACGCCTAGAATACTATCCTGCAGATTGGAAGGTGTCTATGATCACTATGATTCCTAAGTCAGGGAAGGATCACACCAAAGTAGAGTCATATAGGCCAATTAGCCTATTGCCGACAATTTCTAAACTGTTCGAAAAATTGTTAATGACTAAGTTGATTCCAATTCTGAACGACACTGAATGCATTCCTAATCATCAATTCGGCTTCAGAGCTAAACACAGCACCATCGAACAAACACACAGATTGGTAAATGTGATAAGAGGGTCGTTTGAAGACAAAAAATACTGCTCCGCCCTTTTCATTGATGTGTCCCAAGCGTTCGACAAAGTTTGGCATGACGGTTTAATGCACAAAATAAAATTAACTCTGCCTGCTAACACCCATAAACTTATGGAAAGCTATTTATACGGTCGCAAATTTAAAATCAAAGAAGGCAATTTTTTAAGCCCCGCTCAGCCAATTGAAACAGGTGTGCCACAGGGTAGCATACTGGGTCCTACTTTATATTTGATTTATGCCTCCGACATGCCGTCAGACCCCAAAATCCACACGTCAACTTTCGCAGACGATACACCCTTTATCAGCGTTCACAAGGACCACCAAGTAGCATCACAGAATTTGCAGAATTATGTTTATAAACTAGAGAATTGGCTAGAGCTTTGGAAAATCAGGGTTAATGAACAGAAATGTATTCATATCACTTTCACATTGCGAAAAGAAACTTGCTCGTTCATCAAAATAAATAATCAAATTATTCCTCAATATAATGAAGTCAAATACCTCGGCATTCACCTCGACCGCCGTTTAACTTGGAAGTCTCATATTGAAGCGAAACTTACACAGATGAGATTAAAAGCAGTGCAACTTAATTGGCTAATTGGCAGAAATTCTTCACTAAAGTTGGACTGCAAACTATTGTTGTACAATGCAATTCTAAAGCCAATCTGGTGCTATGGAATTCAATTATGGGGTACTGCCTCAGCATCAAACATTGAAAAAATTCAAAGGGGTCAAAATAAAATTCTACGTATAATTACTGCAGCTCCATGGTATGTTAAAAATTCTCGAATTCACAAAGATCTATGCGTGCCATTAGTAAAAGTTGAATTTACAAAACACGCGTCAAAGTATGTCAGCAAACTTGAACACCACCCAAACCCACTTGCACGAGACATCCTTAACTTTAGTGGCCATAATCGGTTGAGAAGGAGGGATACCCTTGCTTTAACTCAAGCGCAAAATAGATGACTGGATCAGTTGATGTGAAATTTTTTTAGTATCATAAAATTTTTGTCTAGCACTGGCTGGGCTTATTATTTTCTTTTTAGTATTAAGATTTGAATACTTATTGTCATTTCATTATATGAAGATTCAATAAATAAATAAAGGCTAAAAAAAAAAAAAAAAAAAAAAAAAAAAAATTATCAAGGTCCTGGTAGTCAACCTCAAAATCCAGGCTATGCCTCAATAAACCCAAATCATTTAGAGAAGTGGTGATTGAAATACGATGGCACCAACAAATCAATTACAATCGAAGATTTTGTATTTAGAGTCGAATCTCTGAGGAGTGATTATAATTGCTGATAGGAAGTAGTAATGAAGGGCTTCCATCATTTGGTAACCAGCTAGTAGCTGGTTCTGGTCATTCCGCATGAAACATCCAATATGCGATTGGGCTACTTTCAAATATCACATGATCAAGAAATTTCAAAATTTTGAAATACAGTGTAAAATTACGGAAAGAAGGCAAGCGCCAAATGAGACTGCCGACACTTTTATTACTGAAATTGAAGAATCAGATGCGGATACATGTTCTTGAAAGCGAACTAGTTAAGATAGTCAAAGACAACCTGAAGGACGGTTTAGCTCAGTTAGTTTTTCCCATTCAAATTGATAATTTAGACCATCTACTAGAGGAATGCAAAAGGGCGGAAAGAAATATTGCTAAGCGGGCTTCGCACCACGCACAATTAGGTCACCAACGCCGACTATATGAAGTAGATATGGGTAAAGAAGAACAAGAAGATGAGCAAGTACGCCAAGTCGAAGTGCTACAAAAGCTACCCGCTAAACAATTAGTATGCTGGAATTGCAGGGCACCAGAACACTCATTCATTGAATGCCCGGTAGTTCAGCGTAGCGTCTTTTGCTATAGGTGTGGGTTTGCTGGAGTAACTAGTCCAAAGTGTACGGGAAACCGCAATTCGAACATGCCGAAAACTGGGCCAGTGTGTTCAAGCCAGGACTCTGCCCAGTAAATAATGATATTACACAATACAATTTTACTGAAAACATTCAAGAATGTAAAGCTTTAGTACAGCAATCATATAATGACAACAACCCAGAGATAGTTCAGCCTGAAATTTTTAAAGATGCCACAACTCAGACCGATTCCGAAAATCTTAGTCAAAACATTAGAGATACAAATCAAATTGGTTTTAATCCTAACTTATCGTATCAGCAGCGATTGGAAAATTATGAGAGAAGGCGAGCAGAAATATTTTCAGACCAAGCGCCAGTCATTAGTGCTAGAATACTCAATACCAGACAAAGATATAAAAATAGGAAAGTCGAAAGGAAAGAAATAGCGGCATAATAGGCGGTGATGACGACATTAGACCATATATGACAGTTGAGGTAAACGAAACAAAGTTTCAGGGACTTCTGTCAGTTGTTTAGGGAGAAACTGCGTAGAAAATGCCAAAAGAATGAAAGCACACATAATGGATTACATGTGATTTATGTAAGAACTGCCGATGGCAAACATCATCTTATTCGCAAGATTCGTGCTCTAGTTAAATATGGAAATAAAGCAGTTGAAACAATTTTATATCTAGTTCCAAATTTGGCACAGGAATTAATTCTTGGGTTTGATTTTTGGAAGCAAATTGGTTTGAAGATATGTTTTGAAAATAGTACCGTAAATAAAATTTCAGTGACAGAGTTAGAAGAATCAAAAAGACATAATTTAACTTCTTATCAGGAGAAAACATTAGAAGATGTTAAACAATCTTTTATGTGCTATACTCGATACGGGTTATGTAAAACACCATTAGAGAAACATACAGTAGATACAGGAGATGCGCCGGCTAAGAAAATGCGACATTTTCCAGTGAGCCCCGCAGTACAAAAACTAATATATGACGAATTACATCGAATGTTAGAGCTTGATGTTATTAAAGTGACCACAGGATCGGAATGGAATAATAGAATTACTTTAGTCATGATACTTTTGGCAAATCCCGCTGGATGAAATGAGTAGGCCAAAGACAGCGTTCAAAGTACCAGTGAGACCTCAGTATCAGTTTATGGTCATACCTTTCGGACTGTGTTACGACGCTGGGCAGGTCTATGTCGATTGATGGATAAAGTGGTGGCGTCTGTTGGTAGTTTCCTGAAACTTCGATGACCATATGCACATGCTCCGCGTTGTAGGACAAAGACTTACAAATGCAGGCCTAACAATCAACATGACAAAGTCTAAATTTTGCTATACCGAATTAAAGTATTTAGGTTATATTGTAGGAGGCGGGAAAATAAAGCCTGATGAGACCAAAGTGAAAGCCATTCTAAATATTACACCACCTAAGAATCAAAAAGATGATAGACGTTTTCTAGGTACAGTCAGTTGGTATCGCCGGTTCATTCATGATTTCTCAACGTTAACCGCACCACTTACTGATTCCCTTAAGAAATCGCCCAAATTCATTTTCACCGCGGAAGCATTGAAGTCTTTCGAAGAACTTAAAAACCGATTGGTTACTAGTCCGATACTTTCAAGTCCTAACTTCAGTAAACCATTTTACGTCCAGTGTGACGCGTCAAATGTCAGAGTAGGGGCAGTTCTTTTTCAGAAGGATGATGAGAATAACGAACATCCAATCGACTATTTCTCGAAAAAGCTAAACAAAGCTCAAAGAAATTATTCGACTATTGAAAAAGAATGTCTCGCCGTGGTATTGGCTATAGAAAAGTTTAGACAGTACATTGAGCTAATGGAGGTCACAGTAATAACTGAAGTGGCTGATGCCTCAACTAGATTAAAACGGAAGATTGGCTAGGTGGAGTTTAAAACTCCAAGGTTTTAAGTTCGAGATTGAGCACCGCAAGGGAGCCAAAAATGTCGTCCCCGATATGCTATCACGAATGGATATGGAAGAGCTAGTTTCAGATATTAATAGCCTGATTGATTTTAACTCGACATTTTTCAAGGCCAAAGATTACCAAATGATAATTGAAACGGTAGAACAAAACCAAGATAAGCTTTCAGATGTAAAGGTTAAGGAAGGGATAGTGTATAAACGGGTAAAATTTAACAGGAATGATACTGAAAACGACGATGACTGCTGGAAAATTTGGTTGCCAACGAAATTTACGGAAAAGATAATTGAGAGAGCTCATACAGTAAACACGACTCACGGAGGAATTGCAAAAACATTATTTAATATTAGGGAATATTTTTATTGGCCCTCTATCGTATCACAAATTCGAGAGGCGGTTGGAAATTGTTCTATTTATAAAGAGACAAAACACCCTAAGCAAACTTTACGTACACCCATGACCGCTCCAGAAAATCTACATAGATTTTTTAGGTCCTTATCCTAGAACGAAAATAGGCAATACTAATATTTTCATAATTTTAGATCATAAGACCAAATTCGTCCTCTTGAAAGCATTATCTAAAGCCACCACTAAGGCAGTTATAAAATTCCTCAGGGACGAAGTATTCTATAAGTTCGGAGTGCCGGAGGTAATACATTCCGATAACGGCAAACAATTTGTCTCTGAAGCCTTTAAAGATTTCTTGGATATTTTTAGTGTACGACACATACGAAGCCCTATTTATTCACCTCAAGCTAACGCTAGTGAGAGAGTGAACCAGTCAATCCTCAGCGCAATCAGGAGTTTTCTCGATAGTGACTAAACTAAATGGGACGAAAACTTGTCGAAAATTGAATGCTCAATAAGATCGACGTTACATTCGTCCACTGGTTTCGCGTTAATGGGCTATAACATGATTACACACGCCGACGCATATGAGATTTTGAGAAAATTAAAATCTGTGGAAGAGGGAGATACACTGATATTACCTAAGTCATCACAAATGCAATTAGTGCACAAAAAAGTCAGTGAGAAACTATGCTTATCTGAGAAATATAAAATCCTACAATCTAAAAAGTAGAAATATACGGTATACACCAGGACAAGAAGTTTATCGTAAAAATTTTATACAAAGTAAATTTTCTAAACTTTGTAGACCTTGGCTGAAGTGTAGAGTTAGGGGGGTGATGGTAATAACCAGTATGAAATCGAAAACCTTCGTGGACAATTAATTGGCATAATTCACGCTCAACACCTGAAACACTGAGAGGACGAAGTATTGATTGTTTGCGTTCGTTAAGTCATTATTAAATCGTTGTTAAATAGGACCATTAAACACACCTCGAGTTCCCAACTATTTTTCCTGCACAGGCTGCGGTAAAACAGCTGGCTTTGTGACGAGTGATGTTAGAGGTCTGTTTGTGCATTGAAATTGTTTTCAAAATATATAGTTGATAATCAATTGTCATACAAAATCGCTGGAATAAGTATACCAAAATCGCTACATTGTTTACACTAGGCTGGTTGGCAAGTTAGTAACGAATACCCAAAATACTCAAGTAGTCATGGTTTGCACAATACTGCCAAATGCATGTGCAACGACATCTTTGCCGCCATTAAGAATTTAGTCCTGATACAGCAAAGACGTTCACCGAAGACAGAAATAAAAAAAGGAGACAAAAAAGTAAAGTGCTACTATAGAAAGACCACGCTCTTGGTCTTCCTTTGCTAAAAAAAATAAAAAGACTGCTGAAGAACGTAGTTATCCAGTGAATCAACAAGACAGCCATCACCACCAACTCCAATTGGAAAGCCAGCGAAAAGCCATCACCACCAGCTCCAATTGGAAAGCCAGCGAATCGCCATCACCACCTAGTAAGCCAACCCGAATCATAACAACCGACGACGGACTAAAACTTGAAGCGAAATCGGCGCCATATCCACCAATTACAAAAAGGCGAAATGCGTGACGCCATAGAAGTTTCTGGCCCACAAACCAACCAGCGCTGACACTCGAGAGGAATTCAAGGTGATTCTGTGAATTTTCTTTATTTCAAATAAGCCAACCAGGTTGGTTAATTAAAATTTAGCAGTAAGGAATGCAAATTCGCCTTTAATTAACAAGCAGCCTATCAGGACAATATCATCTAGTCCTGGATGAATCCTTATATCATATGGTCAAGGTAAGTTTCTGTCAACAAACGTCCGTCCGCTTATTGAACTGCTTTCCCAGCGTTACCTGTTAATTGTTTCGTGTGTTATATTGCTTTCATTAAAATCCATCCATATTTATGCGTACCCATGGTGGACGAACCCCCCATTCCCGGCCAGCTCAAGCCTTATCATCTTAGTGCCATTTCCACCAAAAAGGAAGCAAGGGTACATTGACAGAAAATTCCATGAATTTCGCCATTAAACAAAATGGCGCCCAACGTCAAAGCATAAACATTACATTTAGTAAAAGCTATGGAAAATTGTTCAAATAAAAAAATGCAATAAAAGAATAAAAATACTGGGGGTGGCTAAATTTGTTTTTGGGGGGGCGTAGCCTCCCCCATACAGGGCTATCTACGCCGATGTCTATTTACCACTTTCACGTGATCGTTAATTTAAAAATGTGTGGTTTTAGAAGTATCACATTTTTTGACAATTGGTAAACCTTTCAACAAATTTGAGAAGTCTACATTCTAATCTAATCTATCATAAGACATCCTGTAGAATAATAAATATAAACAAGTTAGCGTGCAGTATTCGGCTGTGCCGAATTTTAAATACAACACTGGGCATAGGACTAAAATATTCTTCTTTTGGGTTTCTTATGCAGTCTTAGTACAAATTTTATTAGAGTGTATTTTATATATTGTTTGAAAGACAGAGTTTGTCTGATTTTCATTACAATCTAATAATTAAAAAAACATTTTTTCATATTACCCACAAGTTAAGAAACACAGTAAAAACAAGTAAGAGTGCTATATTCGGCTATGCCGAATCTTATATACCCTTCACCTTTGTTGTAGATGCAATTTTTACCATAATTTACAGAGTTTGTCTGATGTTCATAATAATCTTGAGTGGAATTTAACAAACAGAGTATAGTAATAAAGGGAAACAATTCGGTTTTAGTGACTTTGTTAAAAAAAAAAAACTTCATCAAATAAGTCTTTTAGAGGAGATGCCAGCAAAAAAAAAATTGATGGCGGTCACGCTTATTTTCTAGGGGGCGGGCCCGTAAAGTCTAAAATATATAGGCCTATATCTCGGGAACTACTGGGTGTATGATAATTTGTAATACATTAAATAAAAGGTATTAAGAATACCTTTCGAACGATATATATCATGATTATAAAATATGGACAGAATATGGGTTAAATCCGAAAAGAATATTTTTTGACCCGAATTTATTTGTTTTTTTTAATGGTTCTTATATGGCAGCTATGACAATTTATGGGCCGATCTTCTTAAATTTTGGAACAGTGATTTTCATGCATATGAGGATATTTCACGTCGAATTTCAACATAATAACGGTATATTTAAGATATATATTAGTATTAACGTGGATTTCCGAAGTGGACCTTATATGGGGGACATAGTAAAATATGGACCGATATTCTCAAAATCCTGCAGTTTGATTTAGGCATGTATGTAAATGATCCTTGTAAAATTTTGGATTGGTACCCTTATTTATAAAGATTTATGAGTATTAAATTGATTTTCGGAAGAGGGCTTTATATGGGGCATACGATTAAAAATAGATCGCGAATTTTGTGGGATGATTTTTGTATATATGTAAATGATCTGTGCAAAGTTTTGAGTCGGTACCGATATTTATACAATATATATAGAGATAAATGTCTCTTTCAGATGTGGTCCAATATGACCAATTCTGGCCCGACCACCATAAAATTTAGTACAACAATTTATTTGCCTATAATGATGCAAGCCGTTTTAGCCGTTTAACATTATTTATATCTGTTTTATACGTATTTAAGTGCATTTTGGAGTGGACTTTATATGGGGGCTAGTGTCAAACATGGACCGAACTAAAACAAATTTCGTTTTGCGTATTCGTTTTGCATAAAACTTATTTTTGCTGAATTTTGTCTTGATATTCCAATTTTATAGGAATTTATGTATAATTGAGCAATATTTCGGGAAGATTTTTGTATGGGGGCTATGAGAAATCATGGAAATCATACTATTTTCCGCACACTTTCTTCTTTTATCATAAAAACAACGTATACAAAATTTCATGGTATTATCTCCAGTATATTTAAATATTGCAATAAAATGGACAAAAAATATCAAATTTTTATTGAGGTTGTCTCACATATTGCTCCATAACTCTGGTTGGGCTAAACCGATTTTGCTGATTTTAAATAGCAAACTTCTCGAAAGCATGGCTGACAGAATTATTAAAGATTTGGATCCCGAAGATATCTGGGGACTTCAAAAAACTGATTTCAACATCCAGACAGACAGACGAACATGGCTTAATCGACTCCGCTATCTATAAGGATCCAGAATATATATACTTTATAGGGTCGGAAAATTATATTGTGGAAATTACAAACGGAATGACAAACTTATATAAACTCTTCTCATGAAGGTGAAGGGGATAAAAATGGTAAGATTATAACCCTTTCCCTGTCCCCATATGAAAAAAATTTATACCGTACGTCCAAAATTTTAATTTTGTGTAAACCGGTTTTTAAACGCTGTTTTTTATTTCTTTTATTATTATATGTAATTTTAGTAATGAAGAAACTGTTTTTCTTTAAAAAAAAGTGTGAATCACATGTGATGCACAAGCGTATGAAAGCAACTTGCTGTGTATCATATGTGATGCACAGGACAGGGAAAGGGATAAGGTAATGCTTCTGTTGGCTGAATTTGATCTCAACAACATTATTTACAAGAGATTTATGGGTGGCATAGTTGAAGTGGACCAATTATGGACTGATAGCTTCTAAATCCAGTATCCACTAATGTGATTTTTTTGTATTTTAAGCTTATTTTGGTTGATTTTCGTCGCAGTAAAGTTATTTACAAAAGTTATACTCTGCAGTGGACTTAATTCGGGAGTTATTGTCAATTATTGACTGGCAGCTACAAAATCCAGTAGCATAATTGCCGTATAACCGAAATTAGTATGATTTCTGGATTTAAATTTCTGATCTGTATTAAAGTTGGTTCGAACTTGATATTTATTAGATATATTTGTTAATTTGTTAAATTGTTTTTCGGAAATGATTTTTATATGGCAGCTATGACAAATCATGGGGTGATCTTCTTAAATTTCGGAACAGAGAATTTTATGCATATGTAGATATCTCACGTCGAATTTCAGCATAATAATGGTATATTTAAGATAGATATTAGTATTAAAATTAATTTCGAATTTGGTCCTTATATGGGAGCTATGACCAATTATCGACCGACAATCATAAAATTTAGTACAATAATTTATATATCTATAAGCATTATTTGTGTCGAATTTATATTTGTATCTGATTTATACGTATTTAGGTAAATTTTAGATGGTCAAACATGGACCGAACTAAACAAAATTTCGTTTTGCGATTTCTTTTGACGTGACACTTATTTTTGCCGAATTTTGTATTAATATTCCAATTTAATAGGCTTTTATTTATTATTAAGCCGTATTTCGGGAAGATATTTGTATAGGGGCTATGAGAAATCATGGACCGATTCTCACTATTTTCTTCACACTTTCTTCTTTGATCATAGAAATAACGTGTACAAAATTTCATAGCAATATCTGCAATATATTGCAAAAACTTAGAAGAAAAATGTTAAACAATATCAAATATTTATGGAGGTTGTCTCACATTTTGGTCCATAAATCTGGTTCTAATATACCGATTTTGCTGATTTTCAATACCATACTGCTAAGGAGAATTATAAACGGTGTTTTGGAAACTTTCTTGATTTTGGTTGTTTCTTTTACGTGAGAGTGTTTTACACAGGATCAAGAATATATCGACAGCTCAATTCCAAAACATGCTAAGTCGAAAAAGTGAGTTTTGCAGGAAAAGCTCCTAAAGTTTACAGGCGATATCTAAAAAACCATATAAGGTAGAACTTTACTGTTTATAACTATTGATTTGCCAATCACAACCAAAATTTGACAGAATTTAAATTGAAAAAATCTAAATTCAAAAACGCAAAAAAATTAAAAACATGCTAAGTCGACATAGCATGGTTTGGAATTGAACTGCCGATATTATGTACATATATACTTTGTTGGGTCTCAGATGAATATTTCTCACACGGAATGACAAACTTATAATACCCTCATTCACCACTTATGGTGGTGGAGGGTATAAAAACACTGAATGGAGCTAAATTATTAACAAACAAATTGCAAATATTTTGTGGTTGACCATTGGAGAAGTACTTCCTTAATAAATATTTTTGTGATAGCAGAAAGCATCAACAGAAATATTTTCGAACATTTAAGCATAAGGTAAAAGACTTTTTAGGTTCCTCACAACTTATAGAAGCAGAGTACGCCAGGGTAGTATACCGGGAACCTTCTCATACTTTATATACTCACATAAATATTTGAATTAGAAAACTGGTTAAAGCAATGGAAGATAAAAGTTAATGAGTAGATATGCACACGCATAACTTTGACATTGCGTAGAGAATCATGCTCTCCTATTTATATCAATAATCAAGCAATAACACAACAATAACAAAGTTAAATACCGAGGTGTACATCTCGATCGACGCCTTACATGGAAATCCCAGTGTACGGTGTATCGCAAAATTATTTTCACCACCATAGTATATATCCTGGATTTGTGCTGACGTTTATAACGGCCAAAAGTATAAGTCCAACGCCCACCTTAAAGTATATGGTCTGGCTGGCTGTCGTCCATTATTTCTTCTAGCCCCCATACAAGCGTCCTCTCAAATTTGGGGTTTATCAGTCATAAATGTTTGATTTATGCACGTATCACAACAAATTTCTCCACGAATAAGTTGCACATGAATAAAGCCTAATCTCATCATCAAATTTTGTGCATATCGGTCCATAATTGACATTAGCTCCTATACAAGGCCCGTTGCCAAAAATCACTTTAAAGAGCATAACTATCTTAAAAATATTGGTATCCAAAGCCTGTTTCATATAAGAAATATATAGAACAAGGATCAATCCCGACCATATAACACCCTACACCCAGTATATCTATAAAACAGTTTTTCAGAAATGTGCGCTATATGGGAGATATGACCTATTATGGACCGATCATTCAAAAATTTAGTGTCATGATTTCTGTGAATATAAATATTGTGTATGTTAAACTTTATATAAATACTTTTAAAAGATTTATGGAGATTAAAGTTGATTACGGGGAGGGTCTTATGTGGCAATTTCCACTAATTGCGGACCGACCATTATAAAATAAGGTATCATCATTTCTGTATATTATTTGTGTCGAATTTTATTTGATTACCAAAATTCTTAAGAAATTTATGATCGTTAAAGTGATTTTCGGAAGAGGGCCATTTATGGGAGCTACGACTAATTATGGACCGATCTGCACAAAATTTTTAGATGTGATTTTGCTCCATTTACTACTCATTTGTGATGAAATTTGTTTGGTTCCTTGTAACGATTTTTTTTATTTATTATTGAATTTTATGTTTCAACACTTATTTTGTTTATTTTGGAAATTCTTATTTGAACAATATACGGAATATGTTAATGCGAATTCAACCCCTAGTTCAAACATCCTAGAGCATTTTTTTCTCATCTATATTCTCTCATTTGTACAAAGTAAAATGTTCACTTACTTACATACGTTTATGCATTTTATATGTTAGGTTGAATGTGTATCAAAATTCACAATTTGCATATTTTCGTTTTTATTACCATATACAAGGTGACGCAAAAGTAATCCTCCTATCAGAAAATGCTATAAATTTTGCGCAACTTGATGAATTGGGATTGGAAAACATGTGGTTCCAACAGGACGGTGCAACCGCACAAACTGCACGTGCCACAACCAATATGCTGAAGGATGTATTTCCCGGGCGCCTAATCTCCCGTTTTGGCGATTTGCACTGGCCAGCAAGATTGCCTGATTTGACCGCTCCAGACTTCTTTTTGTGGGGCTTTTTGAAGTCGCGGGTTTATGTCAACAAGCCTCAGACTCAGCAGCTCTTAAATACAATATCCGTCAAGAATGTGAGGACCTATCGCCGGAAGTTTTGGCCAAAGTGATGGAAAATGCCATAAAAAGGGCTCAAATGACAATCAACTGTGGCGGCGGCCACTTACATGACATCATATTCTCGACTTGATGTAAAAAAATTAAAAGACCAAATAAAAATAATCCACAAGAAGAATCAAAGTTTTTAATTTTTTTTTAATTACAGCCAAAAAACATCGGAAGTTTACTTTTGCGCCACCTTGTATATTAACCTTCTTATAATTTAAATACTATATTCAATAAGATCTTATCATTAGTGTATTTTGTATCATGTAATTATAAACAACATCATGTTTATAATTTTTATGAATTCATATTAATATTATTATTTACGTATTTCTTTTCCTTTTTTTTTTATTAATAAATGAATTGTCAATATTTTCAATGAATGCCTAAACTGTTCTAAATTTCGGGAATGTCAGTTAGGTAAAGTGTGAGTAAGTGTTTAAGAAAACTAAGGGACGATTAAAGTTAGGGGGTAAATATCGTCAGGCTTGTGATGGAAATCATCAGGTGGGATTAATACACCCCAAGAGAAATGACACCATTCTCTCGTCGTCTTGTATAATATTTACCGATGAACTTATACTATCACTATTTTATTATGGCATGGATTTAGTTTTTTTATATATTGGTGTGCTGACGTCACTGGGTTGAGAACCTTTCTTTTTTAAAGTAGCTAGCTAGGAACATCTGCAACCATGCCTATCGACTTCCACTACATAATAGAAGCATTTATGATCGGTAAACCCCAATTTCGAGAGGACTTTTGTATGGGGACCAGGTGAAATAATGGACCGATTGCCACCAGTTTCAATCCCATCCGAAAAAATATCACGTACCAAATTTTATCGAAATATTTTCAAAATTGCGACCTGTACTCTGCGCACAAGCTTTACATGGACAGCCAGCCAGACGGACGGACGGACATCGTTAAATCGACTCAGAAAGTGATTCTGAGCCGATCGGTATACTTTAAGGTGGGTGGTGGACCAATATTTCTGGGCGTTAGAAACATATGCACAAATCCAATATACCCTCCCCACTATTGTGGTGTAGGGTATAAAAATCATTTCGCCCAATTTTGTGATGATCGGCCTATAATTAGTCATAGCTTCCACATAAGGCCACATCTTAAAATCACTTTTACAACCATAAATTTCTTAATAATGTTAGCATCCAAATAAAATTGAACACAAATAAGTTTCATATAGAAGGAAATCATGACAACTAATTTTATAACGGTCGGTCCATAATTCGTCCTGGCTCCCATATAAAAATTAACTTAACATCTACACATATACTGGGTGTAAGTTATTATCTGCTCGGGACATTTTTTTTCTGTTCGGTTAGCGTTTGCGATGACTGTTAACAAAACTCAAGGTTAATATCCCGTGTATATGTGTATGCTCCTGATGGGGAAACTAAAGCTAAAGTATTGCAATAAACAATTTAAAATTAAATAAATAAATGTTTGTAAATATATAAATATGTTTTATTTTATTTTATAACGAGGGGGGGGGGGGGGTAGCGAAGCACACCGGGTTTAGCTAGTATTGGATAAAATTGAAAAACATGTGAAATAAATTATATTGTGCGTAAACTTGTTTATCAAACAAACTCATTTTCATTTCTCATCTTATTAGTCATTTCAAAAATATGTTTTGTTTAATTCTACAATGTAGCAAAATCTATTTGTCAAATATTTGTTCAATATTACAGCACCTTTATAAAATTGTTTAGGATTTTTTTTTATTTTTATGAAATAAATATGTATGAATGCATAACGATCAAGCCCTCATGTCCAATTCTTAGTTTCAATAATTAAAATTACTTATTTAAATTGTCGTAACTCCAAGAATCAATAAAATTTGTATGTGTTCTGATGTCTGAGCTCCCTCCTTGTTAGAGAATAAATTTTTAATTAATCAAGTCTCGATATACTCGTATTTACTTCCGTTATGTTTCATCTTTTGATCTTTCTCTTTTTGAGAAATGCTAAGGCCCCTTTCATATTAGGCAATTTTATTTGCGCAAGTCTAGTGTTTATGGGTGTGAGAGGAAAGGTCGTTTTGAAGGTGAAATAATTGCCGAGGCTTAAGTACACACTTGTTTGTACTTGGAAATTCTGTTGCTGCTGTCATTCTTGTCTTGGGATATTTATTTGTTTTTGACATTCTCTTGACTCTGCGGTGTTGTCAAATTTTGTGTTAAGAAAATATTATATTTATGTGTGAATACATTTTTATTAAATTAAAAAAATCATGAGAAAATGGAAGCAAAATGAAACGGAACAACTAATCAATTTAGTTGAACAAAATGAATGCATTTTTAATGTTCGTTCATTTTCATATTTAGACCGCAATAAACAGGCGGAAACATTTAATTTTAAAAAATGGCTTTAAACTACAAAGTAAAAACTGGAAGGAATTTATAGTTTACAAACCCATTAGCAAATCTTTTTTTTCATTGTCATCGGAATCTATATTAACCGCTTCTCCGATGCATTCAAGTATATATTTTACTAAATTATTTTTTTTTCAACTTCCATTGTTTTCAAATCACTTTCACAATTGCAATGAATACAGAAATTAAAGAAAACGTCAACAAATTAAGAAAATTCGAGCATAAGAAAATTAAACTTGCGCAATCAAGTTACTGAATAATGTACACAAAAGCAAGTTCAAAAGAAAATAAATAAAAATAAAAATTATACTTTAGCAAATAAAATTGCCTAATCTGAAAGGGGCCTAACACATATATCAGTGATGGAAAATTCAATACTATTGTACTATTTTAGAACTTTTTCACAACAAAAATACCACAGTACCTCCACATCATATTTAGTACTCTTTGTTTGTTTTGCTTTGTTCCCTGTTTAGAAATCCAGCGTTACTATTTTTATAATTATTGACAACATTGGCTTCAAAACAAGAACATAAAGTTATGTATAGACGGTCGTCATATATTACAACGTTGACAGATCAAGCAATGTGCTAGCAATGTACTGACATTGAAAAATTGTTAGCAAAAGGTAAATTGTCAGTTCGAACGACTGTAAGAAAACTAACAATTTCATTGGCACACCATTGTCACACAATGAATTTAGCTGTCAAATCACTTTCACAATTGCAATGAATACAGAAATGAAAGAAAACGTCAACAAATTAAGAAAATTCGAGCATAAGAAAATTAAACTTGCGCAATCAAGTTACTGAATAATGTACACAAAAGCAAGTTCAAAAGAAAATAAATAAAAATAAAAATTATACTTTAGCAAATAAAATTGCCTAATCTGAAAGGGGCCTAACACATATATCAGTGATGGAAAATTCAATACTATTGTACTATTTTAGAACTTTTTCACAACAAAAATACCACAGTACCTCCACATCATATTTAGTACTCTTTGTTTGTTTTGCTTTGTTCCCTGTTTAGAAATCCAGCGTTACTATTTTTATAATTATTGACAACATTGGCTTCAAAACAAGAACATAAAGTTATGTATAGACGGTCGTCATATATTACAACGTTGACAGATCAAGCAATGTGCTAGCAATGTACTGACATTGAAAAATTGTTAGCAAAAGGTAAATTGTCAGTTCGAACGACTGTAAGAAAACTAACAATTTCATTGGCACACCATTGTCACACAATGAATTTAGCTGTCAACCGAAATTGTCAGTTCACACGGTTGTCAGATTGTTGTGTGGCATTGTCAAATTCGTTTTGCAGCTCTGTGAGTGTGTTTAAAAATTTAATTAATGGAACAAAAAAGAGCAAATGCACACTTTAATTTAATTCTTTAATTTTCTTCTACTTTTTTGAAAAATTAATACACACTTGTTTGTTTATGTATATACAGAGTTGCATTTAGAAATAATTTCTAGGACAATGCTGCCATTGGCAGATGCATAAACTTTCAACATATGACAATGAAAAGTGTTTGACAATTATCTTAAAACAATGACAATGCCAAAATTGTGTGTTTACACGATTGTTAGATGAGTGACAATATTTTTGTCTTCAAATGTACTGAAAGTGCTTTTTCTTACAACGTTGAAAGACAAAAATTTTAAGTTTACACGGTTGTTAGACAATTTCTGCACATTTTTCGGACAACGTTGTAATATCTGATGATCGAGTACACATAGCTATAGTCAAATGTTATTACACATTACTAAAATTTTTTGTGTTTTGGTAAGACTGCTTCGATTGTTTTTGTTGTGTTTTCAATATAAAGCAAATTTGTTGTTGTTGTTGTTGGATGAAATGGAGTGTGTAGAAGAAACGAACAATAATTCAAAGAAAATAACGGAATATTTCGCACAAAAACAAGACATTTGTTTGATGCATATTTACGTTACACATTTTATTCGTGTAAATATCATAATTTTTTTTAGCTATCTTGTGTGTGAAGTAGGCGCATTTTACATGATTGTAGAAGAGGATTGCGCAAAATATTAATATTGTTAATTTATTCCACGAAAATTATCAAAAGGAAGCATTTAAATATTGAAATACGATGCGAGATTGCGACCAAATTTAAAATGGGAACTTCGGCTTCGAATCTTGTGAAAATGTATGGAATTTCGCGGAAAACTGTGTACAATTTAGTAAAAAATAAGGACACTTGCAGGAATTTAGAAGATAAAAAGAAAAGTGGACGAAAACACGTTATAGGCAAAAACAAAAAAATTAGTAATGTGTAATAACATTGGACTATGGCGTACATATATTTTATTACATTTTTTATTATTTTTATCCTTACACGGTATTTTATATTTAAACAATATTGGATTTAAAATAAAAAGTTTTTTCGAGCTCGAGGCCAATTATTTGTAAAAAATGTGTATATTATTTATTAAATTATTTCTTCCAATATTTCGATATCCTTCGGATATCATTATCAAGGCTGTAGTGACAATAAAAGAAAAACACAAATGTACGAAAAATATTAACAATGACTGTGTTTTAAATAAAAATAAAAAACAAAAACATAATAACAACAAAAAAAAAAAAAAGCTTTGATAATGATATCCGAAGGATATCGAAATATTGGAAGAAATAATTTAATAAATAATATACACATTTTTTACAAATAATTGGCCTCGAGCTCGAAAAAACTTTTTATTTTATCAAAAGAAAGGTCGAACAAAATCAAAATTTAATTTAATATTGGATTTATCTAATTTTTCTGCTTTATCCTTTATTTTCCTATATAATCTATTTAATGTGTTATATGTTTTATGGGCTATCTTATAATTATTCTTGTCATAAAATTTTGAATTTTCTAGTCGTTCAGAAATTAATGGAATATAAGTTAAAGATTTATACATTTTAGGTTCAGAAATTATATTATTATTTTTTGGTCTTTTATATTATTATTAATTTATAAATAAGTTCATTTGGAAAACTATTATCTTTTAAAATTTGTTTGATTTTTATTTTATTATTTATTGAGAAATAGAATTTGGGAATTAAACATATTTCTTATTACCTGTTATGAGTTATAACGAAATTTACTACAAATTTGCTGTTACTATGAAACACCGGAGATGGGATGACAACTTTTTACACCGTGCCTTGTGTGTTTTTTAATTTTTAGAGAATATTACGTCGAACTTTTTTATATTTATATATTAGAGAACATTTTTGATTTAGGCTTGAGTTAATTTTTTTTTAATTAATAACTCGAAGAATACCATTGTGGAAACTATATTTTTCTAGGCAAATGGCACACTGAAATGCAAGCCTAATTAAAAATTTTCTCTAATTATACCGTATTATTTGTTTATATATGAAACTAGCGGACCCGGCGAACTAATTTTTAAGAAATAAAATTGTTTGAGCTCGAGGTCAAACTGAATATAACTGAAAGGTTGGATAAAAACAACAAATGTAATAATGGAATAATTTATCCAATTTTCCGACTTTTGCGAAGAGATTTTTCGCATTTTCGTACATCATCAATTTTAAATTTTTCCAAAATCCGCATTTCGCATTTTCCATGTTTTACACCAAGAACTTTCTATTTTTTCATTTGGAAAGCCATTAAGGAATAATTTCACACAAAATTTCATGCAAAAAAATCAATTTTCCAGTTTTTCCAATTTTCCGACTTTTGCGGAGATTTTTCAATTTTCCGCATTTTGCATTTTCCGCAATTTCCCATGAAAACTCGATTTTCGAGATTTCCCATTTTCCGACTTTTACGGAGGGGTTTTCCAAAACTTTCTTCCGTAAAAACCTTCTCCTCGAAAATACGAACAATTGACAAAAAAAATTACAGAAATCGGCCCAGCCGTTCTCACTTTATGAATTACTATACATTTTTTACACCATTTTTATATATATAGATATATTTGTATAAAATATTATTTGGATATCAACATTTTTGAATGAGTTATGCTTTTTAAAGTGATTTTCGGAAGTGGGCCTTATATGGGAGCTACGACTAATTATTAACCGATCTTCACAAAATTTTTAGATGTGATTTAGCTCCATTTACTACTCATTTGTTTGGATACTTGCATAATTCAAACGTTTATGATCGGTAAACCCCAATTACCGTAGGACATTTGTATGGGGGTCAGGTGAAATAATGGACCGATTTTCACCAGTTTCAATCCCAAAATTGCGACCTGTACTCTGCGCACAAGCTTTACATGGACATCCAGACGGATGGACGGACATCGTTAAATCGACTCAGAATCACTTTCGGTATACTTTTAGATGGGTGTTGGACTAATATTTCTGGGCGTTACAAACATTATCCCGAACGCAAAATACCATTTCCACTAAGGTGTTGGTTGTAGGGTATAAAATGCACTAGAATATTAAAATCTTACACCGTTAAATAAGCTGCATTTGCAAAAATTACGAAAAGTTTCAAATTCTAATTTATAGGCATTATTAATAATATGCTTCGAACCACTAAGAAAACGTTTAACTATTCGATCGTTTCAAATTTGTTTATTTATCTGTGGTTAACCATTGTAACAATTTTGATAAGTTAAATAGTTTAATACTTACATTGTTCTAAATAGTTCGGTGTACAAGCTATTTTTGTGCACCACCGAGTTTAATAATTCCGTAACCAAGAGTCCCGACACTGCTCGCAAATCACAAATTTCTGATGCATCAAATTGTTTTGCTATTTCTGGATAAGCATCTACAACTTCGCAATGAAAAGCATATCCTCCCCGTTTTAAATATGGAATTGCGTTTTCAATGTGAGTGTACACTGGCAAGTCCTTAGAGTCCCTTGGTGGTAAAACTTTCCTGTTTAATAGACGAACTGTTTGGGGTGATTTATTTTCCTGAAATTATTTTTTTTTTAAATTAGTATTCGATATTACACCACAGCATTTTTATTTGAAAAATTTGTTATTAATATTGCCTTGCAGAGCTTTTGGTGGTAACTTTGCGCATTATTTACATATATCCGTAGCGATGAATTCTAATTTTGATAGCAACTACAAATTCCCTGGATGGATGGAATTCCCTGTATCTAAATAACGAAACATATAATTTCTTTAAAAAAAACTTATTTCAGCTCAGGAACATTAATACAAAATTTAATAACATAACTCCCTATATAAGTATGTATATGGTTTAAGAAGATTCGAAAGTGTATCCTTCTGCACAAAATTATCACCAACTAACTACTTATATGCAAAGATAATATTTACCTCATCATCAAGAAATAATTCTATCACGGCTTTTAAGTTCCGCGATACAGCATCATTTTATAAATTTTTCATTTCTTCTATGTCAGTGATTAATTATTCTTTCACGTGTACGGACGTGATTAATTTTACTATGCAATTCTTACTGGTCTACTGACCCACAGAAGATACCAGATGTTGTTGAATTTGGAGTGTTAAAAAATATCCCAAGAGAAATGATTCAAGTTGAATCTTCGTTAAAATTAACATCAGATCACAACATTAATTGTTACTGTATCGAGCCCTCGAGAAAGTGTATCCCCGACTTGTAATTTAGCGATGAGTGGTACAAGTATAAATTTAATTAAATATACGAAATACTTATGTACATATTGTTCTGAAAACATACCGCTAAGAACACCAGAAAATATCTATTACTCTCTTGTTTTTACGGGTTAGAGAGAGAGGGTAATATGGGTAAATTTAGTAAATAAAAACTCTCGAGGAATTTTCAGAAATGTTATAAACTTGGTGTGTTTATTGAACTTCTTTAACCCTCCGATGAGTGACAGTTCTGAACTTCACGGCCGTGTGAAAAGGTCCCTACGGACCTTTTTTGTAAATCATGTATTTTTCATATAAAATAATTTGTTCAATTTTTTTTGTTTGAATTTTCTTAAGACTATTATAAAAAAGTTTAAAAATTATTGTTGTTGAGCGTGTACTTCTTGTCCCCCGCCCTGTGCGCAAGTGTTGCAGCGATGTAAAAGTGTGCTATGTTATCCGTAAACAGCTTTGCCGCAGCCGAAGCAGTATGCCCGCATTTTCCGCTGCCGGCCGTACTCGGAACGGCAAAGGCAACATGACAAATTTAAGCGTAAAGAAGGAGATTTTTTAAGCACCACACAACCCATTGAAGCAGGAATATCTCAAGCAAGTATCCTAGGACCCTTCTTATATTTGATATAAACATCTGATATACCCAACACACGATCGTCCTTACTCATATACATTTACTGATGATACTGCTATTCTAGGCGTTCATGAAAACCCTCAAGAAGCATCTCGCTACCTACATAATATGTTGAATTAGAAAACTGGTTAAAGCAATGGAGGATAAAAGTTAGTGTGCAAAAATGCACACACATAATTTTTGCATTGCGTAGAGAATCATGCTCTCCCATTTATATAAATAATCAAGCAATAACACAACAATCCAAAGTTAAATATCTCGGTATACACCTCGATCGTCGCCTTACATGGAAATTCCATATATGTAGATGCAAAATTGATTCAAATGAAATTCATCCAAATTAATTGGCTCATTGGCAGAAACTCTAAGCTAAGTTTAGATTGCAAACTCTTTACAACTCAAGCCTAAAACCTATTAGGTGTTATGGAATTCAGCTATGGGGAACAGCCTCAGCTTCAAATGTAGACAGAATTCAAAGACGCCAAAACAAATTCCTACGAATGATCACAATTGCCCCCTGGTAAATTCGGATATTCATAAATACCTAAACGTGCCTATGGTAAAAACTGAGATCCAAAAAATTCAGAAAAATACTTAAAAAAGCTTGAAGTACACCCAAACCCATTACCCCGCAACATATTAAATAATAGTGGCTATATTCGACTAAGAAGAAAAGATACAGCGGAATGTCAACTAAATACATAAAAGTAACAATGGGCAAACATTTTTCGTTCGGCACTGAAATTCATTCAATATAAGATTTGAAATACTCATGGCCAGTTTTTAACTTAAAAATTAAAGTGTGTTTAATCCTTAACTACCCAGTATGCTTTTCTAACGTAACTAACCAGTAGTGTCCGACGGACTCATTAAAGCAATTAATAATACTTAAATAAAAACAAAGACAGTATACATTAGAAAAATGTTTTATGAGATATTATTTACTTGGGTATTTTATTTATTTATCTTTTATTAGTTATTTTTTTAAACAAACATTACAAATAACTTTTTTTACAGAGTGTTTAGAACAGACATTCCGTTTGCATTTCTCGCAGCACTGTTTGGAAGTTCTAGATATTTTTGAGGGGCAAATGTGGCAACGTTTCTTTCGTTTCAAATCAGGTTCAGATGATTGACCAGCTCTTTGATCAATGACTATCGTCTTTGATGGCTGCTAAGTGATAACTCGTTAGCTCTTTCGTGAGGCGTTACCAACTCAATTGCTACTTCTCGCAAAAAAAGTTTTCTTTTCATATTCCCTTTATGAACCATTTGATCAAGTGTATCAACACCCTCCTTGGTGGAGTTATAGTATAAATTAATTTCAGATTTATTTTTATTGCTAAGGTCTATTTTTTTACTATGAAAGCCTTGTTTTTTTTCTCGTTATTCCAACTTGGAAAATAATTGTCAAAGGTAACGTTTCTGTTGGTATGGAAGTATAGAACACATAGTTGGTTGACTACATTGTATGCCAAATTTCCCGCTCTATTTGATCCTTCTTCTCCAAGATATTGTATACCAAATAATAGGTAACTTATTTTGCTATCACAGATCCACTAAATCTTCATTCCGTACTTATCAGGTTTGCTGGGTAGATACTGTTTGAATGACACTCGTCCTCAAAAAGGTACTAACTGCTCATCAATTGTCAGATCTTCTCCAGGCAAATAACACTTTTTTAAGTTTAGATTTAGATATTCCCACAGTTCTCTAATAGGTGCAAGTTTGTCTTTTGACTTTCTGAGAGATCCTGTATTTTTATCATCGAACCTCAGTAAGAACGCAAATCTATTTTTTCCTATTGTGGCGCGAAATTTTCAAACAGTGGATTCCAGTGCTCTCTTAAATCAACACCTCCCTGTTTGTTGACTCCTATAGCCAATAAAAGACCAATAAATGCCTGCATTACGATTTTGTCTGTCGGCTTCCAATGCCTTCGTAAGACTCTATGCGCTTCAGAATTTGTATATTTCACTATAATTTCTAAAACTTGCTCGTTAAGAAATAATTTAAAACTGTCTACCGGATCAAGAATTTCTTGACCCGGTGGCAGCATCTGTAATGTTCTCGTAGGAGTGAGTGTGTTGGTGAATTGTTCAATCTAGTTCTACGTAATGTATCCATGAACCGATTCATTTAAGCTTCAGGTTGCGAATTACGTTTCTATCAGGGACTATTACTAAGTACTACTTTTCGTTAACACGAAGGAATCTTATAGGGATAGGACTGCGAGAGCCTTTGAAGTGCTAGCAACAGTGGTGTGGGGGAGTTCGGTCCTTTCCTGTAAGTCCTCAGTTTCACTACAAATTTTCTTATAGACTCTCATTTTTTTTTTCTATCGTTTCGGTGTTAGGGCCAGCATGACTAGATTACTACATTATTATTTTGCCCCTTTTCTAGTCATAACAAAAAAAAAATCTACAAAGTTGTCATCGAATTTAATCCTAGTAAAAATCTCTCTCTGGTGTTACTGAGAGATTGAGCCTCGTAACCCACGCCTACCATGTTTCATTGCCTTATTATTGAAACCCCACAGAAAAATGGAAATAAATGTCTCACACCATTCCCTTATTCATGTCGAAGAAAAACACCCTTAGAATTTTCTCATCAGCAATTCATAATGCTTAACAAATAAATTTATTTAACAATATTAAAAATTTATAATAATTTTGGGGTAAAATCGTAAAGATATTCATTATTCGCTAAATATCTTAACCATTCTTTTGTGACACAAAGTGAAAATAATACCATAATATCAAATAATTTAGAAATAAGTTAATAATAAACACTAGATAGAGTGCATATAAAACCAAATTTAAATTGTGTATAAGAGAAGCAAAAACTAGAGAAATATTTAACAAAGCATATTTCCTTAAAAGTTTCATAAAAAAAAACAAAAAAAAACTTTAGGTAAAAGAACAAGACCAGTACATTACCTCTCTTTAATTACTATAATGTTAAATATCATAAATTTGTTATTTTTTTTTTTTTTTTTTGTACTGATAACTGAGATAAGAGAAAATCAATGGGAAACAAATATTTAAGAGCCAATTAGCAATATCTATATAATATTACTTATCATGTTAAATAGGAGAACCATTAACATGTGCTGTTATCTTATCATTGTAAATGCTTTAACTTGATTTTATAGATATGTTGTCATTAACATTTTTTTTTATTTGGTTGTTGCTTCTTTTATAATTGAAAATGGGGATGCAAGAATTAGGTATGAATAAATGTGGTGATCAAACTTACCGCATCATACGTGTCCGATGAAGGCCTCCAACTGGAACTTGATGATGTAGGTATTGTAGATGATGAAAATGATGTTTAAATTATTCTTGCATTTTTTCCAATGTTAGTATTTAGTTTTATAAGTATATAGGTATATAAGTTTAAGTATAAGTGTTAAATAGCTAATTAGGCATTTTAATTTTTTTGTATGGGGTAGGTAAATTTAAATAAAGTACATTCGAATTTTAGATTAGTTTTAAAATTTTGATTATGTTTTTGTTTTTTTTTTTCATTTTAATTAGATTTTATGAATATTTTTAATCATGATACAAGATATAGTTATACTGTGTTTTAATATTTTAAAATTCACCAATTTTTTTTTCAAAAAACTTATATATGGTATCATTTCAAATTATAATTATTTTATATTAGATTTTAATTATTAGGTAGTAATATACCTTAGGTAAATTAGATTAGATTAAGATTTGATTATGTTTTTGTTTTTTTTTTTTCATTTTAATTAGATTTTATGAATATTTTTAATCATGATACAAGATATAGTTATATTGTGTTTTAATATTTTAAAATTCACCATTTTTTTTTTTCAAAAAAACTTATATATTGTATCATTTCAAATTATAATTATTTTATATTAGATTTTAATTATTAGGTAGTAATATACCTTAGGTAAATTAGATTAGATTAAGATTTGATTATGTTTTTGTTTTCATTTTAATTAGATTTTATGAATATTTTTAATCATGATACAAGATATAGTTATATTGTGTTTTAATATTTTAAAATTCACCATTTTTTTTCAAAAAACTTATATATTGTATCATTTCAAATTATAATTATTTTATATTAGATTTTAATTAGTAGGTAGTAATATACCTTAGGTAAATTAGATTAGATTAAGATTTGATTATATAAAATTCTAGGTTAAGTAGATAATTTTGCTTTAACTAAAAACATAGATGTATAATGAGGCGAATTCAAATGGTAATATGGTAGTGATATTGTTTTGCTTATCCAATCTGTTTTAGATCATGGTTTTAATTAGTTCTCATATATGATTTTAATTAATTGGTAGATGGTAGAAATTTGAAATGACCTTTTGGCAAGACTATGTCGAAAATGGCATTTCATGTTGAGAATTTGAATGTTGGATATGTGGGAAATACCTCGCTGATGTTTAATGGACTTGAGGCTGCCGCATTGTTTCAATTTTCAATGATTCAGGTAATCAAATTAGGTCGATTTCCTCGCTGATGTTTAATGGCCTTGAGGCTGACGCATGGTTTCAATTTTCCTCGCAAATCTTATGCCATTATATGCCTTTGATTATAAAAATTTAAAGATGTCTTCTAAAAAGTTGTGTTATACGGCCCCGTGACTTCCGGACGATGCCTAACTGAGGTTAGGTGCCGTATACCTCGTGAGAAAAGTTTCCAAATAGGTAGATAATATATCTATAGAAAGTTTCCATAATTATCAATTTTTATTTCCAAACCCAAAAATATAATCAATATTACCTTTATCTTTTTCAATTTTGTAATAAATACGTTTAATGTTTTTACACAAGTTTGCAGCCAATTTGTTAAATACTGCACTTAATTTTTTTTTTTTATGTAAATTTTAAGGTTTAAAGTATGTTTCAATTTAGTGATCTGTCTGGTTTAGGTGTGTATCTGCCAACCAAAATGTTTGTTAGAGTTGTGCGCGTCGAGAGTATTTGCATAGTAAGTACTCAATACCGGTTATTGTACTGCAGGGTTGTATTTATTTCTTCTTCGATTGTCGCAGTAGATGTTGTCAGAAGTCACTACAAGATGGCTCTGTTGTATAAATACCCCGCAGAGCTGAGTTTATTTTTATCCGCGAAATATAGTCACCACGACCATTACAAAACCGGACATTTTTCCAGCATTGCGTCAGAAAAGTGAATGGAAACAGGGAGTTAGCTTCGAATATCTTTTCCATGGTAGGTACCGATTATTTTTCCTTGTAGGTCCTCTAAAAGATAGTAGTGGTTACCTATTTTCTCTTTAATTCGCGCCTTTATAAATAGGGGAGAGAGTTTTGCATTAAAATGCTTTTCAAAACTGCTCTGTGCGAAGTTTCGACGCAATACTTCTTGGCCTACTTCGAAGTTTTGAGGTCTTGCTCTGAGGTTATACTGGTGTCGATTCTTCTCCTGTGCTTGTTTTATGCATTTGCGTATATCCTGCCTTATTAGTTGTAAATTGTCATCACGGGAAATTCGAGCGGTAGGTTCGTTTAAAATTTGTAGTTTCCGCAACAGCTCATACGAAGTGGCATGCGTTATCATGTCAAATCCAAATAGTGCGTGAAAAGGTGAACTCTTAATAGACTGGTGATATGAATTACGGAGGGCACAACTGATTTCACTAAGCCTCTCATCCCATAAGCGATGATCTGACTTAAGATAGGCTCGAATTCCAGCAATAAGTGACCTGTTGACGCGTTCAGAGGCGTTAGATTGGGGGGAGTATAATGCCGTGTACACATGTTTTATTCCGTAAGTTGTAAACAATGCATTTAAATCATTGGAGCGAAATTGACTACCATTGTCGCTAACAATTGTCTCTGGAACACCATAGACGTGGAAAATTTGTTTCTTTAAGAAGTCTTGAATTGCGGTAGAGGTAAATTTACGTAGTGGGCACAACCAATGGAATTTTGTTAGATGATCTAACACTATTAGGAGACCAGTATATCCAGATTTGCTGCGGGGGTAAGGACCAAGTAAGTCGATATAAAGGCGCTGGAATGGACGAACTGACACACTAGCGTTTCCCATGGGTGGTTTCATCACAAAGTTAGGAGCTTTTGTAGTTTTACAAATATCACACTCACGTATATAATTTCTCACGTCACGAACCATTCCAGGCCAAAAAAAAGTGTCTTCTTAATAGCTCCAATGTCTTGCCCATACCTCCATGAGCTTTGACAGGTGTATCATGTGCTTTTGAAATGGTATCTTGGCGCAACTTGAATGGTACCCATAATTTCCAACACAGATTTTCTTGATTCTCATTGCCAAGGTAGTGTTCGTTGCGGTAATAGAGATATTTATCAATTATTTTGATGTCAGGGTATTTTTCTGGTTGGCTGGAAACTTTTTTCTTTAACTCAGCATAATCCAAATCTTCAAAGTGTGGAGAATCTAAATTAATTTCAGGCTCGACAATTTCCAGGGCTGCAACATCATCATTTGGGATTCTAGAAAGAGCATCTGGTATTACATGGTCTTTACCTTTTCGATGACTGATAGTAAAATTATAGGATTGTAACTTAAAAACCCATCTGGCTAGCCTTCCGCTTAGGTCTGGCTGTCGCATGAGCCATAACAGACTGGAGTGATCTGTAATCACCTCGAACTCCTGCATCTCTAAATAGCAGCGAAATCTTTTGATGGCTTCAACTGCAGCCAGACATTCTCTCTCTGTGACGCTGTAATTTCGTTGCGCTGAATTTAATTTCTTACTCATGTATGCAATTGGACGTTCTTCACCTTGTTCGTCCAATTGCACCAGAACTGCGCCAATTCCGAAATCACTTGCGTCACAGTGCAGAAAAAATTTCTTGCTAAAATCTGGATTTGTCAACACAGGAGCCGAGGTGAGTAACATCTTTACCTGCTCAAATGCTGTTTGAGCCTCCTGTGTCCATTTAAACATTTTTTTTGATGATAACACTTCTGTGATGGGGTATACCACTGACGAAAAGTTCTCAATAAAGCGTCGATACCACCCCGCCAATCCCAGAAATCCTCTTACTTGTTTCAAAGTTTTTGGGATGGGCCAGTTATTTATGGCTACTACTTTTTCGGGATCAGTTGTGATACCCCCGTTTCCTATCACGTATCCTAGGTAGTTCACTTTTGTCACGCAAAATTTTGATTTAGACACATTTAACGTCAAATTGGCTTTTCGAAATTGTGAGGCTATACGAACTAAAACTTCAATGTGAGAGGTGAAATCTTCTGAAACAATGACTAGATCATCAAGATACCCAAAAACAGAATGCCTCAGATCTGGTGGAATTATCTCATCCATAAGTCTACACATGGTCTGAGGAGCGTTGCACAGTCCGAAAGGCATTACTACGAATTGGTAGAGGGGCCTTCCAGGAACTGTGAATGCTGTCAGGGGTTTTGTTTTTTCGTCTAAAGCAATCTGCCAGTAGGCATCTTTCAGATCTAGTTTCGTGATGAGATTGGCTTGTGGAAGTCTTGCGAATATTCCCTCAAGGTTTGGTAGAGGATAAGCATCCTTTTTGGTTACGAAATTAACCTTGCGAGCATCTAAACATAAACGGACCTTGTTTGGTTTCACAACCAAACGCATTGGTGAACTCCAGGGGGATGTGGATGGCTCAATCACCCCTAGCGCCAACATACGGTCAAGTTCACCAAACATCAGTCTCTCAACCGCGGGAGAAACTGGATAGAACCGTGACTTGATGGGTGTAGTATTACCTACATCAATCGAGTGTCTAATGAGACTGGTTCTCCCTAACCCTTGTTTTTCAAAATTCGGAAAGAGATTGATAACAGCGTTTAGCTGTTGCCGTTGGCTATCGGATAAAGGATATCGATTTTCATCTAACGGAGTTTTTGATGATGTTTCGAGTTCAGACAAGTTTTCGGACTTCTGTGTGGGAACAGATAGATCAGATATGGACAAGTTGGACGTTTTAGTAACAGAAATATTGTCCCCAGCCCCAACAATATCTGGAAACAATGCAAACTTCTTCCAGAAGTCAATCCCAAGAATCAATCTTTGTGATATTGATGGTATCACAAATAATTGAATCCTTTTACACTCGTTTCTGAACAGAATTTCAACCTCAAGCCAGCCACAAACAGTTTGCAACTTGCCATCAGCTGTTTTAACATTCGATTTGCATTTCGTATAACAACCCAATTTAGAAAAATCCTTCAACGCTAACTCAGAGCCGATACAACTAATATTTGCCCCCGTATCAAGTAAACCTAACTCCTCAAAATCTAGAAATTTTACCTTTGCGTAATATCTCAAATCTTTGGGATTTGAAATGATTGCCGAAATTAAAAATTTATGACAACGTTTCTTATTTTTATAAAATTGACGCAATCGAATGGTAGAGCGTTTAGGTTTTATAGGTGCTTTTTGAGACAACACAGATATAGTAAAAATTTCGTTCCTTTTTTGCAGGTATACTTCCCAGCGTTTATGATATGGAAGTTTCGGACTTATTAAATTTTTAACATCAACAACAGAAGTAGAATCGTCACAGGTTTTTGAACGTTTAAGGATAGTGATGGGTTTGTTTCTTAGGTCTGTGGTGTTTTTTTGATCAGTGAATTCATTGTTATGTTCGGTGTTAGTGGTTTTGTCACATTTGTTAATATTGGAATAGCAGGGATTTATAATTGGTCCGTCAGAGGACCTAAGGGTCGAAAGTTTTTTGGAAATTGATTGTTTTTAGAGGCACATGTCAAGCACTTAGGCTTATAAATATTTTTTAAACCGCATCCATAGCAAAATATAGTACGTTCTTTAAGACAATTTTGCCAGTGATGACCAAATTCATCACAATTCCAGCATTTGGTTCTCGTTTCATTACTCTGGATTGCATTAATGCATGAATCAAAATCTTTATTTTCGCTATTAGTTTCTGTAGCAGAATCAAGGTCTGCTATATACCTACGCGTCATAACCGGATTTTGATTTCGCCCCGAAGGCGTTTTGCGTACCGATTCCTCATTCAAAAAATGTTCTCGCATTTGGACTAATTTGCGTAAGTGGGAAATCGAATGTATAGGTACATAAAGTAAATCCTGACGAATCTCTGGGCGTAAATTTCTGGCGAGTATCTCAATCAGCTCCATATCCGACATGGGAGTTGGAAGCCGATCCATAATGGCTAGAATGGATTCGAAAAATGAGTCAAACGTTTCTCCTGCCTTTTGTTTCCGATTGCGTACTTCTTCCCTAATATCAAAGGAGGATTTGTACTCTTTGTACTGAGCTCTGATGGCGTCGCAGAAGTCATCCCACTGAATACACTGAACTTGCTTGTGGTAGCGCCAGTACCAGTCTCGTGCTTTTCCAATGAGAAGAATGTGTAAGTTTTTACAAATCAGACTAAGATCGCCATTAAAGTTATCTTGAGTCAGAGATCTTATACGGTACAGAAATTCCTCGACATGCAAGCCGTTAGACGACCCATCAAACTTTAAATTCCAGTTTTGGATAATCGAAGTGATTTTGTCGGCATGCATGGAATTACTACTTAAATGGGATAGAGCGTTTGGCGAAAAGGTATAGGAATTGTTGCCGTTTACGCGAGTTTGTGTTCTCTGAGGTTCCGTAAAATGAGGTGGAATTGGAAAATTATTACCACTATTGGGATTAGGATTTTGGGTACCATTGGTATTAGCTTGTGGTACAATATTTAGATTTCCTAATAAGCGATTTAAATTTGCCGCAATTAATCGATTTATTTCGCCGTAATCTATAAAATTGGTATTTAGTTGAGTAGGTGTGTGCGCTGTCCTTCTAGTAGGTGAATTTAAGATATTTTCAGTGTCATGGTTAGGACTTAATTCAGTCAAGCTTTGGGACTGTTCTTGGCTATTTGCATTATGGATGTTTTGTAAATTTGCTTCAGGAAAATTATTTCTCTGTGAACTGCGAGTATTATACTGCTTCGCCATGGCTCCTCTAGGTTTTGATTTAGGATTATTCCTAACAGAAGTACCTCGGGAAACAATAATTAATTTTCGAAGTTCTGACAATTGGCAGGACCTTTTACATTCGGGGCATTCCGAACATGAAGACAAATGTGTCTCGATACAATTTCTATGAAACGCATGAGAACAGTCATTAATAATAAGACAATCCGCACCTTCATCCATGGATTCATGGCAACCATGACATACGGAAGGCTCAATTTGTAAAGGTGCCAGAAACAGGGGCGGCGGAATATTTGGAACAGGGGATCTTTCATTAGACATTTTGGATCAAATATCTACAGAAAGAAAAGTCGAAACGAAGAATTATTATAGAACAAAAACTTGACACGATTGGACCAAATAGCCCAGAAAGTTATTGTTTTACAAAACTGTTAACAGTGTTAAACAAATTGTATAAAAACCAATTAAATATGTATTACTTAAAGTATTTCTTTTACTAGCGAGAATTAGACCCAAAACCGTTTAGCAAAGAAACTTTTTCCAATTTAAATTATGTTCTATAAAGGAAGAAATTTAACCTTGGTAAAAACAAAACTCAATTGGTAATATCAGTTTCATTGACTTTCAGTTATTAAATTTCCATCTCGAAAATTGCGAAATTTAAAGAAATTTTTTTTTTTTTTTTTTTTTTAGAATTTATCTCACAATTAGGGAAATGGTATCTCGGATGTTTAATGTGAAAAGCAATTAATTTCGGAATGCTAGTATTTGTTAAGTATATTGTATATAGAATTTAGTTACCGTTGCTGAAATGTATTCGACTTTTTTAGACAATTTATCAGGCCTATGCGATTTTTTTTTTTTTTCAAATTATTTAAAAAATGCATGCTTTAGTTAAAATTTGGATTTCGTTTATGTTGGGTTTCTGTCTTTTATGAGACTAGCAACATAAAAGCAACTCATAAAAGTTATTAATGAAAATAGTGGTTGTCACGTTAAAACTGTATTTTAGAACATCGACAAGTTTTTGTTACTAAATTTCTTTTCAATATATAAACAAAAACTTGTATTCAATAGTTTAAATTATAGTGAGAGTTAAACTGGGTGTTTTCCTTAGACCGAAAGCTAGTGCAAGATCATTATTACTGGATTAAATTCAAGACATAGGTTACTATAACCGGGTTATGGATTTATTGTACAAAATAAAAATTTATTTTCCAAAATTTTCAAAGCATTAACTCGATATTATTTGTCTCTACTATTTAAATTTATACAAAAGAGTATTGGTCACCAACTCGCATAGAGCAAAATTAATGAATTCCGAATATCTCTCGTTAGCTAATTTAGCATTTAAAAATTTTGAAAAAAAAACATTCACTTTGAACAATAACGCATAGACTTACATTTGCAATGTATCTACCAAACTAGTTATTGAAAGGATCTTTAAACATTAAGCGGTCAACATATTTGAAACTGAACTCCTCAAATAGTCGAAAATCCTGCAAAACTTTAAAAATTATTCTCCAAAAAGTTTAGTAAAATACCTGCGAATTGAAAATCCAGCTAATGAATTTGAAATCTACTTTTAATAAAACGGAAATTTTTGCAGAGCTGAAAAAAAAACTTAACGTCCTATCAGCCCCACGTTGGGCGCCATTCTTTGTAATGTTCTCGTAGGAGTGAGTGTGTTGGTGAATTGTTCAATCTAGTTCTACGTAATGTATCCATGAACCGATTCATTTAAGCTTCAGGTTGCGAATTACGTTTCTATCAGGGACTATTACTAAGTACTACTTTTCGTTAACACGAAGGAATCTTATAGGGATAGGACTGCGAGAGCCTTTGAAGTGCTAGCAACAGTGGTGTGGGGGAGTTCGGTCCTTTCCTGTAAGTCCTCAGTTTCACTACAAATTTTCTTATAGACTCTCATTTTTTTTTCTATCGTTTCGGTGTTAGGGCCAGCATGACTAGATTACTACATTATTATTTTGCCCCTTTTCTAGTCATAACAAAAAAAAAATCTACAAAGTTGTCATCGAATTTAATCCTAGTAAAAATCTCTCTCTGGTGTTACTGAGAGATTGAGCCTCGTAACCCACGCCTACCATGTTTCATTGCCTTATTATTGAAACCCCACAGAAAAATGGAAATAAATGTCTCACACCATTCCCTTATTCATGTCGAAGAAAAACACCCTTAGAATTTTCTCATCAGCAATTCATAATGCTTAACAAATAAATTTATTTAACAATATTAAAAATTTATAATAATTTTGGGGTAAAATCGTAAAGATATTCATTATTCGCTAAATATCTTAACCATTCTTTTGTGACACAAAGTGAAAATAATACCATAATATCAAATAATTTAGAAATAAGTTAATAATAAACACTAGATAGAGTGCATATAAAACCAAATTTAAATTGTGTATAAGAGAAGCAAAAACTAGAGAAATATTTAACAAAGCATATTTCCTTAAAAGTTTCATAAAAAAAAACAAAAAAAAACTTTAGGTAAAAGAACAAGACCAGTACATTACCTCTCTTTAATTACTATAATGTTAAATATCATAAATTTGT
The DNA here is from genome assembly GCA_950370525.1 of Bellardia bayeri. Classification (NCBI taxonomy): domain Eukaryota; kingdom Metazoa; phylum Arthropoda; class Insecta; order Diptera; family Calliphoridae; genus Bellardia; species Bellardia bayeri. The sequence continues at coordinate 48,032,898 of OX493265.1, read as the reverse complement.
TATTTTTTTTTTTTTTTTTTGTACTGATAACTGAGATAAGAGAAAATCAATGGGAAACAAATATTTAAGAGCCAATTAGCAATATCTATATAATATTACTTATCATGTTAAATAGGAGAACCATTAACATGTGCTGTTATCTTATCATTGTAAATGCTTTAACTTGATTTTATAGATATGTTGTCATTAACATTTTTTTTTATTTGGTTGTTGCTTCTTTTATAATTGAAAATGGGGATGCAAGAATTAGGTATGAATAAATGTGGTGATCAAACTTACCGCATCATACGTGTCCGATGAAGGCCTCCAACTGGAACTTGATGATGTAGGTATTGTAGATGATGAAAATGATGTTTAAATTATTCTTGCATTTTTTCCAATGTTAGTATTTAGTTTTATAAGTATATAGGTATATAAGTTTAAGTATAAGTGTTAAATAGCTAATTAGGCATTTTAATTTTTTTGTATGGGGTAGGTAAATTTAAATAAAGTACATTCGAATTTTAGATTAGTTTTAAAATTTTGATTATGTTTTTGTTTTTTTTTTTTCATTTTAATTAGATTTTATGAATATTTTTAATCATGATACAAGATATAGTTATACTGTGTTTTAATATTTTAAAATTCACCAATTTTTTTTTCAAAAAACTTATATATGGTATCATTTCAAATTATAATTATTTTATATTAGATTTTAATTATTAGGTAGTAATATACCTTAGGTAAATTAGATTAGATTAAGATTTGATTATGTTTTTGTTTTTTTTTTTCATTTTAATTAGATTTTATGAATATTTTTAATCATGATACAAGATATAGTTATATTGTGTTTTAATATTTTAAAATTCACCATTTTTTTTTTCAAAAAAACTTATATATTGTATCATTTCAAATTATAATTATTTTATATTAGATTTTAATTATTAGGTAGTAATATACCTTAGGTAAATTAGATTAGATTAAGATTTGATTATGTTTTTGTTTTCATTTTAATTAGATTTTATGAATATTTTTAATCATGATACAAGATATAGTTATATTGTGTTTTAATATTTTAAAATTCACCATTTTTTTTCAAAAAACTTATATATTGTATCATTTCAAATTATAATTATTTTATATTAGATTTTAATTAGTAGGTAGTAATATACCTTAGGTAAATTAGATTAGATTAAGATTTGATTATATAAAATTCTAGGTTAAGTAGATAATTTTGCTTTAACTAAAAACATAGATGTATAATGAGGCGAATTCAAATGGTAATATGGTAGTGATATTGTTTTGCTTATCCAATCTGTTTTAGATCATGGTTTTAATTAGTTCTCATATATGATTTTAATTAATTGGTAGATGGTAGAAATTTGAAATGACCTTTTGGCAAGACTATGTCGAAAATGGCATTTCATGTTGAGAATTTGAATGTTGGATATGTGGGAAATACCTCGCTGATGTTTAATGGACTTGAGGCTGCCGCATTGTTTCAATTTTCAATGATTCAGGTAATCAAATTAGGTCGATTTCCTCGCTGATGTTTAATGGCCTTGAGGCTGACGCATGGTTTCAATTTTCCTCGCAAATCTTATGCCATTATATGCCTTTGATTATAAAAATTTAAAGATGTCTTCTAAAAAGTTGTGTTATACGGCCCCGTGACTTCCGGACGATGCCTAACTGAGGTTAGGTGCCGTATACCTCGTGAGAAAAGTTTCCAAATAGGTAGATAATATATCTATAGAAAGTTTCCATAATTATCAATTTTTATTTCCAAACCCAAAAATATAATCAATATTACCTTTATCTTTTTCAATTTTGTAATAAATACGTTTAATGTTTTTACACAAGTTTGCAGCCAATTTGTTAAATACTGCACTTAATTTTTTTTTTTTTATGTAAATTTTAAGGTTTAAAGTATGTTTCAATTTAGTGATCTGTCTGGTTTAGGTGTGTATCTGCCAACCAAAATGTTTGTTAGAGTTGTGCGCGTCGAGAGTATTTGCATAGTAAGTACTCAATACCGGTTATTGTACTGCAGGGTTGTATTTATTTCTTCTTCGATTGTCGCAGTAGATGTTGTCAGAAGTCACTACAAGATGGCTCTGTTGTATAAATACCCCGCAGAGCTGAGTTTATTTTTATCCGCGAAATATAGTCACCACGACCATTACACATCACCACCGCGAATGATGTTGTGCCGAGGAGTTCTGCTATGCTTCTCAGGTTCAGTTTTCATATTGTTCCATCTCTTTCTTTATATGTTTGAACAGACATGTATTCCTGCAGCGGGGCATCATCATCCTCACTCCATAACTGTACATTTTTACTTTCAGATGCTGCTCCTGTAGCGGCACTTTCATTTTTGGAATAGATATCGACAGCAAAATCCTCATCATCGCTAGGGATTTCACACCCAAAAATATATTCATTTTCACTTTCAGAAAGGGCGCGTTCAATTTCTCCCTGTGTTAGTTGTTTCTCGCCATTTCGAAGAATAACTAATCAAATTTTCTGATACAAAAACTAATATTGTGAGAAAATGTACTCTGCGATTGATTGATTTATTATAAAAGTCAACAAACAACATGTACTGCGATTCACTAACTTTTTTAACTATAATCGTATCGATAAAATAAATATAACGAAAATTTACCGAATTTGCAATTCAGTAACATTTTTAACGATATTCGCTGTCGGCTGAAGTCAGCTGTTACTCTAACAAGTTTTTCTATCGTTATATTAGCGACAAAAACTTGAGTTGTGCTTATTTTATCGATAAAGTGTATTTATTATATAAAGTGTGTATATAAGTTTATTTTGTGTTTAAAATGGCTTTTGAGTATTTGGCATACGATGGCAAGGGATGACCCAATTTTTACGTTCCATCAGTTAATCGTCGTGTTCTTCGTAATTTGGACAATCCTTTTGAGTTGACAGCAAAGGAATTTCAAAAATTATACCGACTAACTCCGGAATTGGCTGAAAATTTAATCAACTAAGAGGATCTAGAATAACATCTACATATATCGACAGAAAAGCAGGTAAGACATGCCAGCTTCACGTTAAAATGAAATTTTCTGCCATGTAATCAACTAAATGGCTGAGTTATTCTGCGGAAGCCCGACTTCTTTTAGAATTAGTCGCCATTCTGTTAAATGCTCTTAAAATGTATGTAGGGTGCCAACCTCTGTCGACCTTACTTTATGATGCACGCATAACGGACTTTATCAAACAAAAAAGACAAACGTACAGAAGTTGAAAGAACATAATATAAGTGGAGTGAGAGTTAGTTAGAATAGTCAGTTACAGCCAGTCAGTGTGAGTTGTTGTGAAGTAACAGTGCGGTGGTATTTAAGTTGAACTATAATAATAAACTAATAATAAGTTCATAATTATATTAATAAATAATAATACTAAATAAATGAATTTAAATAAATAAAAATAAAATATGTAGATTTAATAAAATATGTCACTAAACAAATGAGTTTTATTAAATCGTAAACCAACCCTACATATATTTTGGGGGCTCAACCAAGATTTTAAAAAGAAAAAACAGTGAAGAAAAGAAGAGACAAAAAATCTAAAAATAGAACAGACTAAAATTTAACGTACATACAAAAGCTGAACAGTTAAGAAATTAAAGAACATCGGAACAATAACAAGTGTATAGGTGTATAGACAGAAATATGTATGAACAGTTATAAAATCAAGAACATTGGAGAAACAACAACTGAAAACCACCACCAAATTTGAAAGAAATATTTGAGTGAGTTACAATAAGAACAATATTGTGAAAGTCGAATTCCGGTGACTGACAATAACGATTCGATGTAAAATCTACGCGTCATTATACGCAAGCAGAGGTACAACAAGCAGAACAAAAACCCGTGGAGAAGATTAGTGCCGAAATTATTTGTGAAGTAAACTGAGTTGTAGTGAAGCTGTGGGAAAGTGTTGTTGTGAGAGTGTTATGCCCACAGAGAACACAGAGGCGACAATTTTGGCGTTTCAAAACCGCTACAATCAGCTAAAAAGGCAGATATATTAAAAAGAGAAAGAAAATATTTTCTGGTAGTAAATTTGTAATGTGAGAAAGCAAAGCACTATATACAACAAGAATTTTGTGGACAAAACAAAATAAACAAAACAATTTGAGTTAGAATATTTGAATTGAAATTTTGTTTATATGTTTGTGATTTTAATAACTAACTAAATTGTATTTTAATAATTGTTATATTTTGTGGTATGCATTCGTTAGATGATATAAATGCATTTTTTTATGGTTGTATCAAACAATACAAAAATACTCTGTGCCAAAAATTAATTTTATTGCGTCAGAAAAATAGTAACATAAAGAAAACAAAAAAGCAGGTTTCAAAGAAAGAAGCAAGAAAAAAACTACACTATCTTTGCTCTTCTGTCACCTCTGTTATACTCTGTGGTTATGCCTTTTGTTAAGCTGACTGAGTTGGTGTTGTCATACTCAAGCTGAAAAGTAAATATCCGTGTTGATAGAGTTGTGAAGCTGAGAGTTTGCAGTTGATTGCGTTGAGTGTGGCAGAGAGATACTGTGGGCAGCGAAATTAAAATTTCTGAATATTATTCTGAGTGAAGTAGACTGAGTTGCAGTGAAGCTGAGTGCTGTTTTGAGAGTTACTGCTGATTGTGCTGAGACGAGAGGAACCAAAGTTGAAGTAGCAGAGACATACAGTGGGCAGTGCAGATTATTCTGGTAATAGCGAAAATTATTTTTATATGAATTTAAAATTAAATTTTGATTAATATAAAATAAATTTTGAATAGTTGGATTTTGAGAAAATTTAAAAATAATTTTAAATTAAACTTCAAAAATAATTAGTATTTTAAATTAACTTCCTTTTAAAGTAAATAATTTTGTGAATTTAAGATTTGAATTTTCTGAACTTTTAACGTAACAACTTTCATAATATTCTATTATATAAAATATTTTATATCACATATTGTACATAGTTGCAACTTCGATTTCAGGGGTGAAGTTTATTTGAGATGGACCGTAAGCAAATTTTAGATTTGAATGTTGTGGTATTGAGGGCAAAGTTGGAGGAGCTGGGTTTAGGGACTCAAGGACTTGAGAAGAAGACTGTTAGAACATTTTGAGTTGGACATTTCTGACGCGGACGAGGGGGACGGTGCCAGTGAAAGTCGTCCTACTGTTGCACATGAAGGTGAGGATGCCAGATATGTTTCAGTCTGTAAAAGTATGTACACACTCAAGGACGTAGAAGATAGTTTGTCGCAGTTTTCGGGCACTAGTACACCTGACATTATTCAGTGGCTAGCAGAATTCGAAGAGATGGGAGCGATATTAAAGTGGTCTTCGCTTCAAATGTACGTGTATAGCAAGCAACAATTAAATGGCGCTGCAAAGATGTTTATAAAAAGTCAACGAGGTATCAATGATTTTAACTCTTTGAAGGCAGTTTTGAAAAAGAAATTTGGAGCGCAGTTTTCGGTGGCTGAAGTTATTAGGCAAATACGTAGCATACGTCTCACTAAAAGTGAATCGTTGGTCGAATATCTGTACAGCATTATGGACAAATCAAAGTCTACGAGAAAACGCAATCCTATCCCAAGTCATCATACAAGGGAAAAGATGTCGTGACCAGTGAAAAGGAAGCTGACAATACCAGAGTCGAAGCGGACGAAAAGGAAAGAAGATGTTTCAAATGTGGAGGGAAATCCCACTTCGCAAGAGACTGTCCAGAGAAGCAGCCGAAGTGTTTTAAATGTCGCGGGTTTGGTCATCGTTCGTTCGAATGTGGTGTTAAGAGTTCGGATGGAAAAGTTAAAACCCAAGGTGATCAGGCAAATATAGTGCGTAAGGGTCCTGGGTTGTTATTTAAGGACATTATAATCAGAGACAAGACTCTATCCGCATTGGTTGATACAGGATGCGATTTGTGTCTTCTACGGTTCGACATGCTTTACGTGTTAGGCGAAGTTAATTTTGTTTTGTTAAGTTATATGGTGTTGGCAACAGCGAAATTGTGACAATGGGTCGATTTAATGAAGTAGTCCAAATTGACGATTTAGATTTTGAGGTAACATTCTATGTTGTAGCAGAACGTGACATTTTACATTCGATTATGTTGGGTAACAGTTTATTGCGCAAGGCAGAGGTGACCATTACGGGCGGTGATGTTGGTTTTAAGAAAGCTACCGAAAGAAATCATTTATTGGAAGAATTATCGGACCTATGTTTAAATGTAGATGAATATAAGTCAGACGTTCAGGTAAATCTTGATCACTTCAATGAATCCGTTTACAACAAAGTGACTCAGGCCATAGCTGAATATCAACCACATAAGAGTATACAAAACCCGATGAAGATGAATATTATTCTAAAAGATGACGTACCAGCAAGAATATTAAGATGGGCGATATTCCTGCAGGAATTCACATACGAGATAGAGCACAGACCTGGAACTCATATGCAACATGTAGACGCCCTGAGTAGAATGGCTTGCTTAGTAATGGATATCAGCTTAATGGATCGAATAAGATGTGCGCAAGAAGACGACGAGTGTACCAAAGCGATCCGAGCAGTGTCGGAGTTTGGTGAGTACGAAAACCATCTCATGCAGAACGGAGTGTTATATAAGGATTCCGTTAAGGAGCTTATCGTATTACAGGTCCAGTTGGATGATGACATTATCCGGTTGGCTAACAACCAGGGTCACCTCAGTGCGGGGAAGACGCGAGAATTAGTTAAAAAGCAGGATTATATACCGAAACTGACCGCTAAAGTACCTAAAGTGGTATAAAGTTGTGTGGAGTGCATCATCAACGAGGCGAAAACTGGCGTTGATATGAGATTACCAGAGTACCCAGATCTTCGGCAGATATTTAATGATGAAATTATTCGGGAATTTGAGGGAGATAGAGATATGATGCGAATCGAAGCTAGAGAAAATATAGCTAGAATTCAGGAAGAAAACTGTAGGACGTATGACCGTAAAGAAAAGCCTGAAGTAGAGTATGTGGTAGATGAGTTGGTCGCCATTAAGCGCACTCAGTTTGGCGTGAGATTAAAGTTAAGAGGGAAATATCTCGGTCCCTATAAAATTACGAAGCTATTACCCCATGGAAGGTATGAGGTCGAAAAGGTAGGCCAACATGAAGGTCCCAATAAGAGTACGACCGTGGCCGAATTCATGAAAAGATGGCAATCCGAGCCGAATTGCCGTCAGGAGGGCCGAATGTAGGGTGCCAACCTCTGTCTTACTTTATGCTGCACGCATAACGGACTTTATCAAACAAACAAGACAAACGTACAGAAGTTGAAAGAAAATAATATCGGGTTTTCCAATAGCTACTTGACAACTCTGAATTTAAATTGTGAACGCACTATTTCACTGATCATCTAATTGTTGCTTTCTTTTTTTTCAGTAAACTTAACATTTTCGTTATGGTAAAGTACACGAAGGAACAACGTTTGGAAATTATAAAAATGTACTACCGAAATTCGGAGTCGGTGACCGCAACTTTAAGAGCGTTAACTCCAATTTTCGGTCGTAATTATCGCCCTAGTAGACAAGCAATAACAAGTTTAGTGCAAAAATTTGAGTCTACATATTCATTGTGTGATGCTGTCGTGCCAGTGAGACAACGGCCTGGTCGAAGTTCCGAAAATATCGCTGCCGTTCAGGCGTCCGTAGCAAACGATTCAAATCAGTCGATTCCGCGGCGTTCTCAAGAACTGGGCATCCCCAAGACCACTTTATGGCGAATTTTGCGTAAGGATCTGGGTTTACACCCATACAAGATTAAGCTGACTCAAGAATTGAAGCCGATGGACCATTTGAGTCGACGTACGTTCTCCGATTGGGCTCTGGAGAAGATGCACCAAGATGATGAATTTCATCGCAAAATCATCTTCAGTGACGAAGCTCATTTTTGGCTCAATGGGTTCGTCAATAAGCAAAATATGCGTTATTGGTCTGCTGAAAATCCACATGTGCTTCACGAATCACCACTTCATCCACAAAAAATTACTGTTTGGTGCGCTTTGCATGCCGGCGGCGTCATTGGGCCATATTTTTTCGTCGACAATAACGATCGTCACGTTACTGTGAATGGCGATCGTTATCGCGCAATGATTAGCGATTATTTTTGGCCCGAATTGGAACACATGGACTTGGATGACATGTGGTTTCAACAAGACGGTGCCACACAGCACACGTTACAATCGATTTACTGAAGAGTAAGTTTGACGAGCGTGTTATCTCAAGAAATGGACCAGTCAATTGGCCGCCTCGTTCTTGCGATTTAACGCCTCTAGATTTTTTTCTTTGGGGCTACGTCAAATCATTGGTCTATGCCAACAAGCCGACAACGTTGGAAGAACTTAGAGCCAACATTGAACGCGAAATAGCGGCCATTCCGGCCGAAATGTGTGACCGAGTCATCCAAAATTGGGTCCAACGAATCGACCACTGTCGACGTGGCCGCGGTGCCCATATGAACGAAGTCGAGTTCCATTCATAAATGTTTTGAATGTATTTCAAGTCGGTAATAAAGTTTTGGAAATATCTCAAACGGTTTGCGTTTTATTTAAAAAAAAAGTTGTCAAGTCCTTATTGGAAAACCCTGTATAAGTGGAGTGAGAGATAGTCAGTTACAGTCAGTCAGTGTGAGTTGTTGTGAAGTAACAGTGCGGTGGTATTGAAGTTGAACTATAATAATAAACTAATAATAAGTTCATAATTATATTAATAAATAACAATAATACTAAATAAATGAATTTAAATAAATAAAAATAAAATATGTAGATTTAATAAAATATGTCACTAAACAATTGAGTTTTATTAAATCGTAAACCAACCCTACATGTATGTACATATATAAATGTAAATAAAATAACAAAATAAAAACATAATTAAATCACACATTTTTTTACTTTTTACAAAAATGAATAAAAACCCCAAATTATGCACAATTATATTTGTTTTTTTTTTCATTCTCTTTTGTGCTTTTCGCTTATTTTGGCACTTTGTACACAGAGGTGCCACATTTTATTAAATTAAATAAGTACAAAAAACAGCTGTATACTATCGTTAAAATAAAGTTACAGAATCACACAATCGTTACTGCAAACGAATATTTATGTCGACAAATGTTACGATTGTCGGATCGTTAAAAGTTAGTGAATCGCAGTACTGTTCAGAGAATCAAGAAGAAGCAATTTCAACAGAACGGTGGTCACTTGTATAAAACTTGGGCGACTCGATTCAAACAATATATTTATGTGTCTATTGGACACTTGTGGGTAGATACGCTTCTATTTTTGTTTATTGATAATATATAATAAACTATTTATGCTACAAATATTTTTATTGCGCATTTCTATTCTCAAGACCATCGGGGTAGAATATGTAAAACGGGGTTTCTCAAAAATAAATACTTTAGCTTTTATGAGAAATGAAAATCAAAAATGTGTCCGCGAGACACTTGTGGGTAGTTAAGGGTTAAACTTAAGTTCTGTTTAAATACCAAATTCATTTTTATAGATCATATTTAAATACAACTTAAATCACTGACTACGTCCATTTAAATACAATTTAAGTTTTTCATACTATGGTATGATTTTGACAGTTCTGCAAATTGTGAAAATTGCGCATTGAAGTTTTTTTATTTTTTGATAAAAACATTCAATAAATAAACTCGCCGTGAATTAAAACATTGTGCTTATTATTATCAACTAAAACAATGAATTTAGATGAAGAGGATATGAATGATGCAGCTTTTATCCATTCAGTTTACAACAATTTGTGAACTAAATAGTAAATCAGCTGTTAAATGAAGAAGTTCTTTATATTTTTTTTATATTTAATAGTGCTACCATACTTCTATAATAATTAAATACCAAACTTAATTTGATATTAAAAAAATGAAACCGTATTTAAATACAACTTAAGTTTCAGGAAAAATTAACTAATTTCGTATTTAAATATCAAGTTAAAAACTGGCCATTATTGTTAGTTCGTTTTTAATGAAGATACTCGTACAATAAATAAATAGAAGTGTCGGATAAGATCGCAATTTAAATAAAATTGTTATGTTTTATCACAAATTATTTAAAACTTTAATTTAAATATTAAATTGTAACTCGTTTTACAGTGAATATTAAACCCTCCTACGTAACCTTAAATTTCTTATTTTATCTTTGCCTTATCAACAAATAATATTTAACTAACTATTTATAATTGTTGTTGCTCAAAAGAATTTTGTACTTATTTAATTAGCGAAATGTAAGAAAGTAAAAAACAAAAATTTAAGCTGGGTTTATATTCACACATATTGAATCATTTAACATTTTTTCGTTAAGTTTTTTCTTAATGCAATTGTTATTGTTTGTTTAATGCAAATTGCATAGCAAATGTATATGATCTTCTTAGAGAATAGCATCCCTGCATACCATTCTAGGCGCGCCGAAAAAGGAGTCAGAAAAGAGTCCAACAAAAGAGCATTTTCGGAGCGAAAGAAAAATTTGCTTGTTACTGTCCTGAGTCGGCACGCAGTATGACTCAGAAATTCCACTTAATTATGTGTGACTAAAGCGTTGTTGTCCTGTTATTTGTGCTTTGAACAAAAAAACATACCTGTACCACACAAGAATGATAAAAACAATATTACACAGAGCCTAAAAAAACCCTCATAAAAGACTCTTTTCTGACATTATCTAAGAGCTCTTTCAGAGCCCAAAAAACCCTCATAAAAGACTCTTTTCTGACATTATCTTTTTTTTTTTAATTTCCCTTTATTATTACACCTGTCAACAAGATGACAATAAGTAATTTAATTTACAGAGGTGGGATGATAATTATCTTAAATCAGTACCTAAGATAACTTAAATCGAATTTTAGAATGATAAGTAATATATACATTTTTTCATTATACACAGTTTTTGTGTCCCTTAGTATCGCTCAGCTAGTTCTGAAGGTGTATACCGTTTAAAGGCCTCGTTATGCGAACGTAAAACGCAATGTAATTAAACGTACGTACGTGTATGTAGTTATAGAAAAGTTGCAAACGTAAGTAACAGACGTCAATAAAATAAACAAAACATTGTGCAGCATAATTTGTTCATTTGTTTGTTTTTTTTTTCTACCATCTTAAAGCCTATACAGCTTTTGTTGTGTAGGCACTCATTTGCCTGTACAAGTAAAATAAGTTTTTCATCATCCATATCGTTTATTTATTTTATAAAAAACTTTAATTTGAATTTTAAACAAAAAATCAACACAAAAACTTAAACACAATATTGATGTCAGCTGTTCAGAACAGTGGCATAGTGATGGGCAATGTTAAATTATTTTTGTGAAAAAAGTACTAAATTGGCTTGGAGGGATATAAAGTCTTTACATTGTAATTTTTACATTATCAGTATTATTATTGTTGTTGTAGTTATTATTGTGTACATAGTATTAAAATTATTGTAATTATATTCTTTATTATTAAAATGATTATTATCGTTGTCTTTTTGTTTTTGTGGTTGTTGTTATTATTTATTTCTATTATTATTATTGTTTTTGTTGTTGTTATTATTATTGTTATTATCATTTGCCCTTATTCACAAAAAATTAAAGTAGACTTCAAATGTACTTTAAGAAAAGTTTGTATGAAAATTTTGTCTAAAAGCACACTTCAAACCTATTTTTTATGAATACGGCTGATTATTATTATAATTATTATTATAATTTTTATCATTATTATTGTTATTATAATAATTATATTTATTTAAAAAAATTCATATAATATAAATTATAAATTACTAATTTTATTTTTATTATTAAAACCATTATTATTGTTATTTTTATTATTTGTTTTTGCCGTACTTATTGTTACTATATTTTTCTGTTACTAAAATTATTATCATTGTTGTTATTAATATTATTTTTGTTATTAAAATTGTTATTATTTATCAATTATTATTATTTAATTTATTACAATTCGTACTTTTATGAACCAAAATTATATCAATTCTAATGTACCGAAAATGGGCAAATGTGCCACAATTATATTTTATTCACATTAGTGCCAGCACTAGCTTATGAGTGTCACTTAACGTAATCGTAAAAATCAAATTTATACAGGTTGATACGTTCCGGCAACGTGACAGTTAATTTCAGTTAGCTTTTACATTGTTTTGGTATACTCAAAAACTTACGTTACGTTACATTACATTACGTTCTAGGTGCCAGGATTTCGTTTGCTGGCAACTGCCTGAGTTCCATGTTGGAATGTTAATAATTTCTTTTATTGTTTTGACGTTTAGATCCTCATCTCTGATATACCATTCTGCGTTGACAATAGTTCGCAATATTTTAGATTGAACTCGTTGAATAATTTTTAAGTTTGTTGTGCTAGCTGTACTCCATATTTCTACGCCGTACTTCCAAATTGGCGCTATAATTGTGTTGTATATAAGTAGTTTGCTTTGAGTTGTTAGTTTAGATCAGGGATCCCCACACACATACATTCACATTTATGTTTGTGTGGGTTATTTGTTTTTGAGAGTAAAAAAAGTGGAAAAAAGAACACAAGCGACTACACAACCTGCTCGCATGACATATCAATCAAGACTAAATGTTTTTATTAAATAAAAATTCAAATTATCATGCTCTCTTCTTAAGAAAGAGAGCATTCGCACATGTGCGGTACTTTGAAGATCTAAACTTTAGATTCTCTCTCTAATAGCCAAAATAATTGTCTAACCCTGTTGTTTATTTCTTTTTTCTTTTGAATGATGTGATCTTTCCAGTTAAGTTTGAGTCAATTATAATACCAAGATACTTCGCCTTTGTATCCAAAAGAATTGGTAGATTATTTATTTGAATACGTTGAAAGTTTGTTATCTTTCTATTAGTGTAGATTACTTGAATTGTTTTATCACTGTTTACTTGAATTACGGAACCAATTCATTGTATTATTGAGCAGTTGATGTAGGTTTTGCATAGCCTATTTGATATTTGTGTGTGACGATAGTAGAACAGTGTCGTCAGCAAATGTTGCTATCATATTGTTATTTGTTGTAGGAGTTGGAATATCTGATGTAAACAGAAGGACACTACCTTGAGGTACTCCAGCTTTTATAGAAAGTATTTTTGAATACTCGTCTTTATATTTAACATAGAATCTTCGGTTTTGTAGTATTAAGAAGAATTCTTTTGGCAATTGATTTTTTAGTTTATGAAGAAGACCTTTGTGCCATACGCTATCAAACGTCTTTGCAACGTCGAGGTACATATGTTGCAACGCAAAAGTTTTTTTTGTCAATATCAGACGATATTTTATTTGTTACTCTATGAATTTGTTGTATAGTAGAGAACTTTCGCCTAAATCCAAATTATTGTTTGGGGATGAGTTGTTCACGTTCATAAAAGAGTTTTTCGAAGATCTTTGACAGCAGTGGCAGGAAGCTAATTGGCCTGTAAGATGTTGTTTTTTAGGCGTCTTTGTTTGGTTTAAGAATAGCGATTATTTCAGCGACTTTCCATACTTTTGCGAAATATTTAATATCTATAATTGAATTAAATAAATTTCTTAAATAGACTAGGGCCTTATTTGGCAATTCTTTTAGGAGTTTTCCGGTGATCTGATCATAACCAGGAGATTTATTATCTTTTGTTGTTTTTATAATTTTAATTTCATTTCATTAATTGAAATTCTTCTGATATGAGAGTTGGAAGAGCTGTTTGAAAAACTTTGGAGAGTTGTATCCTTTTCGTCCATTGGTTTTGTAAAGGTTTTAGAAAAATGATCTGCATGAACATTAGCTTTTTCTTCATTTGTGCGGGCCCATGTAAGATCAGGTTTGGATCGGCGGCTGATGTAAGATTCCATTATTTATATTTTTGGTTGCTTTCCAGAGCGAGTAATTTGTTGTAACTGAAGAGCCAAGGTTAGTAAGATATCTTTGGAGTTTATCTTCTTTGTCCTTCTTTAGCAAGTTTTTGAGATCTTTTGTGAGCCTATTAAGGTGGGTTTTGTCATGAATTGACCTTGCAGTTTGCCATCTTTTTCTTAATCTTCGTTTAGCTTTTTAATTTTATCTTGGATGTGAGGTGGGATACAAACAAAAAACAATCATAATTGCTCTAAAAACCTTCAGAAAAGAGGGTCATTACGTTCGAAAATGGTCCGTTAGAAAGAGCTCTTAGATAACGTCAGAAAAGAGTCTTTTATGAGAGCTTTTTTGGGCTCTTAAAGAGCTCTTAGATAATGTTAGAAAAGAGTCTTTAATGAGGGTTTTTTGGGCTCTAAAAGAGCTCTTGGATAATGTCAAAAAAGAGTCTTTTATGAGGTTTTTTTTTGGGCTCTGTGTAATCTTGTTTTGATCATTCTTGTGTGGTACAGCTATGTTTTTTTTTTTTTTTTGTTCAAAGCACAAATAACAGGGCAACAACGCTTTGGTACAGACATAATTAAGTGGAATTTATCAGCCATACTGCGTGCCGACTCAGGACAGTAACAAGCAAATTTTTCTTTCGCTCCAAAAATGCTCCTTAGTTGGACTCTTTTCTGACTACTTTTTCGGAGCGCTCCTAGAATGGTATGCTGGGTAAAGAGCGTTAACGCTCCGATTAAGGTGTCAGAAAAGACTCTTTTCGGACTCATAAGGCTTGCTGGGTTGCTAGTACTATTGTTTGCAAGTGTATGTGTATTGAAATAGTATGTAAGCCGCACAAATTGCATTAATAAAGTCACTTTGAAGCATTAAACACATTCGAGACAGCAGGCTACACGACTACACGAGTGTAAATGCCGCCCTCTAATCAGCTACTTAATTATTTTGAAAACGATAGCTACATAGTCAGCAGCTGATCCCAAAATTTGACGTTTTAATAAAAAATAAATTTGTTCTTCGAATTTTTTAAATAACATAATGGCTGAAGAGAAGTTTGTTGATTTTATAGAAGATATTACTAAAATACAACAAAAAAGTAAATTAAAATATTAAAAATAATAAATCTTAAACAATAAAACACTTAAAAACTTTAATCAAACAAAACAATAAAAATATAAACAGCTGTTGTAGTAATCCATTTATATTTCAGTGGTGCTTCTTAAGGCTTTTATTTTTGTTTAAAGTAGCGTTTTATTTATGAAACATGAAAAACATATGTATATGATTCCAGACATGCTAATAAACTTCACTCATTTTTATTAATATAAAATTTAATATTATTAATGTAATATTATTGATACATTTAACAACTCTTGACGCATAAATGATCTCGACATTTTAATTGTGTATTTTGCTTTTTATTTTATTCAATTTGCTTTACACATTTTGCTATATGGTCAACACTGTTTTTGTTTTGTCGCCAACAAAAATAGAAATTAGTTTAATTTGACAGCGACGAAAAAATCAGCATGGACAACAACCTGCAGTCGTGTTGCCTGCTGTCGTCAATATAGTCACTCTCATATAAACGTGTGTATTTTATTTTTGACATATTGTAGTCGGTAGTCTGCTGTCTCGAGTGTGTTTAATGCTTGATTTATACCACAGAGTATAACAGAGGTGACAGAAGGGAAAAGAAAATATAGTTTTATACTTGTCTCTTTCTGTGAGAACTGCGTTTTTGTTTTATTTATGCTACTATTTTTCTGACGCAATAAAATTAATTTTTGGCACAGAGTATTTTTGTATTGTTTGATACAACCATAAAAAAGTATTTACATCATCTAACGAATGCACAAACTCTACAATGCATACCACAAAATATAACAATTATTAAAATACAATTTAGTTAGTTATTAAAATCACAAACATATAAACAAAATTTCAATTCAAATATTCTAACTCAAATTGTTTTGTTTATTTTGTTTTGTTCACAAAATTCTTGTTGTATATAGTGCTTAGCTTTTTCACATTACAAATTTACTACCAGAAAATATTTTCTTTCTCTTTTTTATATACCTGCCTTTTTAGCTGATTGTAGCGATTTTGAAACGCCAAATTTGTCGCCTCTGTTATACTCTGTGATTTCTACCTTCAACAGACAAGTATGATTCTGTCCAGCACTAGTTGAAGGACGAATAGAAAGTTTGTTTGTAACTTAAGCCTCAGTTAGCCGACTGTAACGGAATGTAATGTATGACGTAAAAATATAATGAAATTCTATTTCTTACAGATTCATACATTACGGTGTTGCGTTACCTTTACATCTCCATAACCATTTGCATTACTTTACGCACAACAATATCCATCAGCTGTTTCTTACTGTTGCATTCCGTTACAATTCTGGTTTTACTTTAAAATAATTGATACTTCTTTTAATAAAGAAAATATATAATCTTAGAAACAAGATTATTTTAGTTTTTATATTTGCTTCTTGTACGAAAAGAAATCAAAAGTCGTTATAATTGGTTTGCTTACACCTATAGTTCACACACATAAACTTACAAGTGCGATCGTATCACACAAATGCGTAAAGAAGAAAATAACAACAAAATTTATTTGTTGCTGTTATGCTCACCGTATTTTTTATAAATTTTTACAAAGAAATGTTTGTTCGGAGTTTCCTAAAATGTATATACAAGTTATTAGGTTTAAATGAAACATGTGATTATGTGGTGTACTCGATAACAACTGCCTCTTTATTTCATTATTTTCTTTTTATAAACTTATTTTTTTATTTTATAATTTCAATATTTGTTTTTATACAATTTTAATAAAAGCTTAATTTGCAATAATACAATTTTATTTATTTAACCTAATCGCAATATTTGCTTCTTATACAATTTATTTTAATAAAAGCTTAATTTGCAAGAATATGGTTTTGTTCATTTGTTTAATAATTTAATGTTGTAATTAGTGTGTTATTGTTGTTGTTATCGGTGGTATTCACCGGATGTGTTAACTTACATAGTTGAATTTTCTCAAAAAGACCAAAATAGGGTTTAAACGACCAGCCGACCAAACAAATAATGTCCGACCAAATTTGGTCGGAAAAGACCGATATTGGCAACGCTGGTAATTACCCTCTTTTCAGAAGGTTTTCGGAGCAATTATGATTGTTTTTTGGGCTCATAAAGAGTGTTAACGCTCCGAAAAAGGTGTCAGAAAATACTCTTTTCGGACTTATATGGCTTGCTGGGATGTATCGAAGAATTCTTTAAAAATTTAAAAAGGCAAGTTAGTTGCTTTGTCGCTTTTGATATTAATGATTGAATAAAAACTTAAATTAAAAAACAAAATCAAAATATTTCGTTTTTATTTGATTTGTAAAAAAAACCATAGGACTACAAGAGTTTTTGTGGGACAAGAAGTAATAAAAAACAAGTTAGAGTGCAAAATTCGGTTGTTCCGAATTTTAAATACCCTCCACATAAACGTAAAAGAAATACAAAAACTACTCTAATTATAGGACGGATGTGGACTTAATTCAGGAACTATTGCCAAATATTGACTGACAGCTACAAAATCAAGTAGTATAATTGCCGTATAACCGATATTAGTATGATTTTTGGATTAAAATTTCTGATCCATATAAAAATTGGTTCGATATCAATATTTATTAGACATTTTTGTGGATTAAATTGTTTTTCGGAAATGGTTCTTATATGGCAGCTATGACAAATTATTGGCCGAACTTCTGAAATATTGGAACAGTAAATTCTATGCATATGAGGATATCTCACGTCGAATTTCAATGTAATAACGGTATATTTAAGATACATATTAGTATTAACGCGAATTTCGGAAGTGGACCTTATATGGGAAATATAGTCAAAAAATGGACCGATATTCTCAAAATCCAGCAGTTTAATTTTGGCATGTATGTAAAAGATCCGTGTAAAATTTTGGATCGGTACCGTTATTTATAAGAGCTTTATGAATATTGAAGTGATTTTCGAACGAGGTCTTTATATGGGGCATACGGTTAAAAATAGACCGAAATTCGCAAAATTTTGTGGAATGATTCTTGTGTATTTTTAAATGATCTATATAAAGTTTTGAGTCGGTACCGATATTTATAACATACATATAAAGATTAATGACCAATTATAAGCCGACCACCATAAAATTTAGTACAACAATTTATTTACCTATAAGTATTATTTATGACAAATTTTAGGCTTTTCACATTATTTATACCAGTTTTATACGTAATTAAGTGAATTTTATATGTGGATTTTATATGGGGTCTATGGTCAAACATGGACTGAACTAAAAAAAAATTGTTTTGCGATTTCTTTTTGCATGAAACTTATTTTTGCTGAATTTTGTATTTGATGAATTTTTAAACAAAATTTCGGAAAGATTTTTGTATGGGGGCAATATCTGCAATATATTAAAAAAAATTCAACAAAAATGTTTAAAAATATCAAATTTTTACGAAGGTTGTCCTACATTTTGGTCCATATCTCTAGTTCTACTATACCCATTTTGATGATTTTCAATATCAAACTGCTTAGGAGATTTATAAACGGTGTTTTGTAAACTTTGTTGATTTTGGTTGTTTCTTTTACGTGAAAGTGTTTTACACAGACAGACATACAGACAGACTTTCCATAAGGATCAAGAATATATATATATATAATTTGTTGGGTGTCGAATGAATAGTGTTACAAACTTAATGACAAACTTATTTATACCCTCATTCACCACTTATGGTGGTACCCTCTAAAAACTACTACACAAAAATTCAACTGAAGCAAATGAAATACATATACCAATAATAGAAACTAAAAATTGTCATCTGCAAAATTTAATTTTTTAAGAAAATTCATCTTCTCTATTATAAATTAATTTACATCTCTACTAATATGTCAACTTTACAAGAAATTGTATCACTACTAATGCAGACTAAATAAAACAAAATTACCCAGCATACCATTCTAGGAGCGCTCCGAAAAAGGAGTCAGAAAAGAGTTCAACAAAAGAGCATTTTCGGAGCGAAAGAAAAATTTGCTTGTTACTGTCCTGAGTCGGCACGCAGTATGACTCAGAAATTCCACTTAATTATGTGTGACTAAAGCGTTGTTGTCCTGTTATTTGTGCTTTGAACAAAAAAAAACATAGCTGTACCACACAAGAATGATCAAAACAAGATTACACAGAGCCCAAAATAAACCTCATGAAAGACTCTTTACTGACATTATCTAAGACCTCTTTCTGACGGACCATTTTCTAATGTAATGACCGTCTTTCCTGAAGGTTTTCGGAGCAATTATGATTGTTTTTTGGGCTCATAAAGAGCGTTAACGCTCCGAAAAAGGTGTCAGAAAAGACTCTTTTCGGACTCATATGGCTTGCTGGGTAACTACCCTATAAAAACTGCATTACAAATTACTACTCGTACACACAAATGCAAAAAACCAAACCAATTCAACAAACAAAACAACGGAACATTTTTCTTGTCTACAAAGCAACTGGGTAGCAATTATGAAACTGGAAATTTCCATCTTTATTATGTAAATGGCACAAAAACAACTGGGGAAGAGAACTGTTTCTGAACTAATCTTACAGTAGATACATAAAAAACCTTTTAACCGAAACGTCCGTTCATTTGCTGGTGAATATAAGATTTCTTCATTGGTACGCAGTTTTCAGTGGCAATTGGGATACGAGTACATACGAGTACACACGAGTATATATGAACAAAAGACTAAAGAAATGTACTCGTATGTTTACAAATTGTCAAAAATTTGATTAATAACACTGTTCAAGTTATAAAATGGTACCAACGTGAAAACTATATGGCTGTGTTTGGATAAGCCCCCTGACTACTACTCCACCGATGAAAGTGCCAATTTGGCTCATTGGGAAAAATTTATGGCGTTTTGTTTGAACTTCGGTCAATTTTTGACAATTTCAGTCGCTTTTCGTATTCAAAATTTCTTGTGTTGTCTTTAGACGGCTCGCAATTACTATTTCCACCATTAAAATGCACATTTCACCTGAGAAAATCAACCTTTTTTAACCTATTTTAATAATTTTTGCCCATTTTTCATCGATTTTCCACATTTTTTTGCTGTTTTTATGCGCTTTTTTATAGTTCTTGCGGAAACTTATCGACATAATCCTAACCGTTTTTCCTTTTTACAATATATTATGCCATATTATTGCTATTTAAAGTAACTCAACACACTTTTTTAATACAAAAATCGTCCTTTTTTACGCTTTTTTGCTATAAAAATGAATGGAAATGCGTGTTTCTCCGTACTAATGTAATTTATTTTAAATTGGCAATTGAAATAAAAAAATATGCAATGGAATATCATTCGTTATCCTCCAATTCCATTAACAAATTCCAGCAAAGATCCGCCAAAAGTGAATCTAATTTTTTTCCAGTGTTCCAACTGCGCTGATATCTGGTGGAAACGTTTCCCATGCTCCTCTGATTCAGACGATAACTGACGCTCAAAGTGATCCTGGTGGTGATGCATGAAATACACTTTCAACGACATTCGAACACCGATTGCAGCATATCTTCAACAATGGCACGCCAATTGTTCACCCGATGAATGCCGATAACTTTTTCGATCACTGCTTTAAGGCTAACCCAAGCGATGAGTTCCGCCTCTTGAAGGACATTGTTGAATTCTTCATCCTTCATCAGTTTGCGAAAATTTTCAAGAATGCTTGATCTTTGTTTGCCGGAAAAAGAATTCCAAATATTTATTTACCTTCTATAATTTGCACTTCACTCAAGCGTGGAAAAATGTACTCCAATCGTCCAAACGCCAATCTATTTTCACGCACCAGTAAGGCTTGGAAATTCTTCATTAACCCAAGTTTAATGTGCAATGGTGGCAGCAATACCTTATCCATCGGCACCTCCTCGTGGATAACGTTCTGCTTTCCGATTAGACGATTTGTTCTCGGTGACTAATCTCGCTTTTGATACTGTGGTGTATGTCGCGAATCCCACGTACACAAGTAGCACATATTTTTAGTGTAACCAGTTTGAAGGCTACAGATAAGTGCCACCACTTTCAAATCAGCGCATATTTTCCAACAATGTTCATGATATTTCACAGAATCCAAGATTAGTTTCATCGAATCATACGTTTCCTTTGTTTTCACGGCAAGAGAAATTGGCATACAGTACGGAAATGAATTGTTTTCGTTGCGAGTAAAAAAAATGATAGAAATTCATGCTGTCGACCACGCGAACCGAACACTTTAACTTCTCGTGCCAGGATGTTCATAGCTTTAAGATGTTGAGCAAGAATTATGGTTTTATTTTGTGAAAACTTTAGTTGTCGTGACATTATGTTCAAGCGCTGTTGTGTGGGCATGGTGGCGTAATATTTGATGGCTGATACAAAGAAAAATTCGATTCAGGCTCCGAAGAAAAAGATGGTGGGATGTATTCTTCGGTTGGACTCGGGTTTCTCGGTATTGGCACTGGCGGAGAATGGGGAAGAGTGATTTGAGCTGACGGAACACTTTGGTAAGTATGTATATTCCATCGCCTTTTTTCTGTTCATACCTACAACATAATTTTTACATACGCAGCAGAGATCAGTTATGAGTACTGAAAAAGTGAGTATACTCGAATCATGACTTATAATTTATTGTACTTATACGTACTCATACTTGTCTCAATATCATCAAACTAATACTCATCTTTAAAGTTTGAAGTACTCATTATATTCATACTTAATCTCATGTATGATGTTGTTTATTTAGACTCTCCTTAACTCAATGTACGTAGACGATAAAAAAAATAAGTATGACTCGCATACACTCATGCGAGTGTCGTTCATTTTTACAGCCTGCTTATAAAAATTATATAAAATAATAAATGTTATATTTTCGCCAATATGTTTTCCTATAAACATACTTGTATGTTTTTATATTTCTTTTCTACTTATTTTGTATAAATACCTAACGGAATAAGCTGAAATTTTTTTCAATGACAACTGAGTTGAATACTTTATGAGTATGTGAGTATTTTACTTAAAATGTAAATCTAAATACCGCGGCCTATGAATCAAACATATTGGGAATGGTATGAGCTCGATGCCGGCGTAGTACTCATACTTATATCCACTTGCATTTATGAATAAAAGTTGTTGTAAGTTTGAGTAACTCAGAGTAGTTAAATTGCAATGATGTAAAACCACTTATACTTAAAATGTTATGAGTAGTTGCGAATCGTAAAAAAACGATTCATTGCCGATCTCTGATACGCAGCACATGTTTTTTTCGTGGTCGAGTGGCTCTGACCAAATCATCGGTATTTCATATGGCATGTTTTCCCGACGACCTGTTCGCCATCATACAAACGTGCTACACACGATGTACAAGCCATTTTAGGCACCCAGTCAACATTACGAATCACTGGAATATTGAAGTACTGCTAATGATTGAAGTTTTTCAGGCATTCATCCATTTTTTACGGTAAAAATTAATCACTTCAAACTGGAAAACTCAATTCATTAAAGAGAAATAAAAAAAAAAAAAAAAAAAAACAACGCAGTTTGTTTACTCAACAACCACTGTTGCCAACAGGTCTTCCAACAGGAAAAACGGTAAGAATTATGTCGATAAGTTTGCGCAAGAACTATAAAACAGCGCATATAAACAGCAAAAAATGGGGAAAATCGATGAAAAATGGGCAAAAATTATGAAAATAGGTTAAAAAATGTTGATTTTCTCAGTTGAAATGTGCATTTTAATGGTGGAAATAGTAATTGCGAGCCGTCTAAAGACAACACAAGAAATTTTGAATACGAAAAGTGACTTAAATGGGCTGAAAATGGTAAAAAATTGACAAATTGACCGAAGTTCAAACAAAACGCCATAAATTTTTCCCAATGAGCCAAATTGGCACTTTCATCGGTGAAGTAGTAGTCAGGGGGCTCATCCAAACAACTTACTTTGAAAAAACATGAAATTTATTTACATATTTAACTGCAAATTATTTTATAGAGCGAATCGTAAAAATTTCCTTAGAAATGGAGTCTAACCACATACATACATGGTTAGTGCCCATGTATGTATGTGGCCTTTTGAACAGAACAAAAACTATTACTTTAGGGTGTAAAATCAGTTGGGGTTAATTACTTTCTATTCTTATTTTCTAGAATTCACTTTCACTTTAACGTTACTTTTAGAATTAAAACCCAAATATTAAAGATGCTGTTTAATACTATGGAGAAAATGTTTGTCCACTAAATCCGAAAATTTAGATTTTTTTGTTCATGTGCAAAACAATCGGGAAAAGCAATGGAGTAGCGAAATATTGGAATTGAAATTTAGTTTAAAAACTTTGTAAATCTGACCTCAAACTCAATAAATTGTATTTAAAATTAAAAATAATTTGTTCTTTACTTACTCGAAAGTGTATTTTGTAATATCCGATGTCCTCGAACGAGAGGCGAAGTTCACTCGAAATGATTTCTTCAACTGATGCTGGACCTTGTGCTGTGTTACTCAGGAGACCACCTACTACAGATGATGTATAATAGTTATACATAACTAATGAAAATATGAACGTCGTTATGGCAATCATTCGAGATGAAATTCCTCTTGGCATTGGATCCAGGCCTTGTTGACAAATGGCAGCAATAACATTTATTGGGACTCCGTACAAATGACAGCTGTTGTTTCCTTCAACGACTGGAATATTGCGTAAATAGCGGCCGCTGTGTTCAACGCAAATCCAAATAGTTATTAATGTTAAAAATGTCACCAGTGTAACTGTCCATACATGCAACTCGAATGGGGCAAAAAAGTTGCCTCTTTTATTATGCGCGTTTAAATTGGGTGTAAATCGATACAAAAAAGAGGTTTCCAACTTCCAGCTTTGTTGAATTATATCGAAAGCGGCAAAACGATTGATGCGATTGTAGGATGCAGATGCTCCAATGTCCGCTTCGTTGCGTTGCATAATGCCTATATAACCCAATCGGTATGTTGTATTTTCAATTTTGCCCGCCCATCCACGAGCATTTCGATAGTTGACAGTAAAATTTAATTTTTCTCGAATTATTTCCAATAACTCAAAATGGTACTTGCTGAACGCAGACACTCCTACATCTTTTGACGATCGTCCTAAAATGTCCGTTATTTGCTTGTTCGAAGTAATGTTATCTTGATCAATCTAAAAAATAATAATAAGATAGAAAACAGTTGCTTTCAATTGTGGGGAGGGGTTTACCGATAATAAATGTTTAAATTATACAAGGAACCAAACAAATTTCATCACAAATGAGTGGTAAATGAAGCCAAATCACATTTACAAATTTTGTGCAGATCGGTCCATAATTAGTCGTAGCTCCCATATAAGGCCCACTTCCGAAAATCACTTTAAAGAGCACAACTCTCTCAAAAATGTCGGTATCCAAATAATATTGAACGCAAATATATTTCATATGCATACAAATAATACGATACAATTTTATTAACGATCATAAATTTCTTAAGAATGTTGCTAATCAAATAGAATTCGACACAAATAATATACTAAAATGATGACACCAAATTTTATAATGGCCGGTCCGTAATTAGTCGAAACTTCCATATAAGACCCTCCCCGTAATCAACTTTAACTACCATAAATCTTTTAAAAGTATTTATATCGTGATAATGTACAAATTACATTACATACATTCACAATATTTATATTGACAGAAATCATGACACTAAATTTTTAGATGATGGGTTCATAATAGGTAATATCTCCCATATAGCGCACATTTCTCAACAACTGTTTTATTTTAATTTAAATTTTAATTTTTTTTTGCAATTTTTAATTACTTTGTGAATGCGTTAATGCGTTAAGAAAAGAATTCAAAGAAGATCAAATAAAAACAAGTGTCAAAAAAAATTATTGTATGTGCGGGACAAAATGCTACGGAGTCATATATAAAAAAAAGAGAAAAAGGGACATAAAAAGAAATTTTTTTTTTACATATTTGTTTTAAATATATAAAATAATAATTCGATGTTATTAAAAATATAACCAAAAAAAAAAAAAGAACCGTCTAATATTATTAGAAGCTGAAACTAATACACCTACAACCTGAAAGATCTTTCATCGTTGGAGTTGCAGAAAAAAAACTTTAAGTATTAACATTTTGCTTAATCAACATTTCCATATCCTTTAGAAGAAGAAACATTTTAACATAAGTGACTTCATGCAACAACATTAAAATATCTTTAGTTAAAATGTTAACAGCAGAATGCTGTTAATCATTTTCTCTCCTCCTGTACTCTTATAATTTTTGCATGCACTTCTTTTAAAATTTTTACTTCTGTACTGCTGTATGTGATTATCTGTATTGTTAGGTAGCAACGAAACCCACCCATTAGCTAATGAGAAATAGCCGGAGACAGATGCATGCTACTAGCCTATCTACACCGATACAGAATATAGAAGGATTGTATAAATCCCATCTTTACACCGTTACATGCTACATCTTCAGGAGTCCAACCGTGTCACCAGTGTAACTGTCCATACATGCAACTCGAATGGGGCAAAAAAGTTGCCTCTTTTATTATGCGCGTTTAAATTGGGTGTAAATCGATACAAAAAAGAGGTTTCCAACTTCCAGCTTTGTTGAATTATATCGAAAGCGGCAAAACGATTGATGCGATTGTAGGATGCAGATGCTCCAATGTCCGCTTCGTTGCGTTGCATAATGCCTATATAACCCAATCGGTATGTTGTATTTTCAATTTTGCCCGCCCATCCACGAGCATTTCGATAGTTGACAGTAAAATTTAATTTTTCTCGAATTATTTCCAATAACTCAAAATGGTACTTGCTGAACGCAGACACTCCTACATCTTTTGACGATCGTCCTAAAATGTCCGTTATTTGCTTGTTCGAAGTAATGTTATCTTGATCAATCTAAAAAATAATAATAAGATAGAAAACAGTTGCTTTCAATTGTGGGGAGGGGTTTACCGATAATAAATGTTTAAATTATACAAGGAACCAAACAAATTTCATCACAAATGAGTGGTAAATGAAGCCAAATCACATTTACAAATTTTGTGCAGATCGGTCCATAATTAGTCGTAGCTCCCATATAAGGCCCACTTCCGAAAATCACTTTAAAGAGCACAACTCTCTCAAAAATGTCGGTATCCAAATAATATTGAACGCAAATATATTTCATATGCATACAAATAATACGATACAATTTTATTAACGATCATAAATTTCTTAAGAATGTTGCTAATCAAATAGAATTCGACACAAATAATATACTAAAATGATGACACCAAATTTTATAATGGCCGGTCCGTAATTAGTCGAAACTTCCATATAAGACCCTCCCCGTAATCAACTTTAACTACCATAAATCTTTTAAAAGTATTTATATCGTGATAATGTACAAATTACATTACATACATTCACAATATTTATATTGACAGAAATCATGACACTAAATTTTTAGATGATGGGTTCATAATAGGTAATATCTCCCATATAGCGCACATTTCTCAACAACTGTTTTATTTTAATTTAAATTTTAATTTTTTTTTACAATTTTTAATTACTTTGTGAATGCGTTAATGCGTTAAGAAAAGAATTCAAAGAAGATCAAATAAAAACAAGTGTCAAAAAAAATTATTGTATGTGCGGGACAAAATGCTACGGAGTCATATATAAAAAAAAGAGAAAAAGGGACATAAAAAGAAATTTTTTTTTTACATATTTGTTTTAAATATATAAAATAATAATTCGATGTTATTAAAAATATAACCAAAAAAAAAAAAAGAACCGTCTAATATTATTAGAAGCTGAAACTAATACACCTACAACCTGAAAGATCTTTCATCGTTGGAGTTGCAGAAAAAAAACTTTAAGTATTAACATTTTGCTTAATCAACATTTCCATATCCTTTAGAAGAAGAAACATTTTAACATAAGTGACTTCATGCAACAACATTAAAATATCTTTAGTTAAAATGTTAACAGCAGAATGCTGTTAATCATTTTCTCTCCTCCTGTACTCTTATAATTTTTGCATGCACTTCTTTTAAAATTTTTACTTCTGTACTGCTGTATGTGATTATCTGTATTGTTAGGTAGCAACGAAACCCACCCATTAGCTAATGAGAAATAGCCGGAGACAGATGCATGCTACTAGCCTATCTACACCGATACAGAATATAGAAGGATTGTATAAATCCCATCTTTACACCGTTACATGCTACATCTTCAGGAGTCCAACCGTAAAAATCACTCAGGTTGTAAATATTGTTTGAGGGATTTTTAAGTTTTTAAACAAAATGTTGTGCAGATCGATCTAAAATTAGTCATAGCTCCCATATAAGGTCCACTTTCGAAAATTTTTTTCACGGGCATAACTCTCTTAAAATTGTTGGTATCGAAAACCAAATTAATTTAATTTACATTAAATTAATTTATTATTTTAATGTCTCCTCAATATTTTATTAAGCTCTTAACCCCACCTAATATTGCTCGTTTATTTACAATTTTTTTTCATTATTCCTAATAGACCCTACCGCAGATTAACCTCCACTCGACCAAGTGAAGGTCATAGCCAGCGTCAGCACCGCAGAAATCGTAGAGACACAATATATTTTTTTTATCACACATGTTTAAATATTTTCCTTTCGGCATGTTTTACACAAAAATCTTTACAACCGAGGGCAATAAAAAAAATAATTAAT
Organism: Bellardia bayeri; assembly: GCA_950370525.1. Lineage (NCBI taxonomy): Eukaryota > Metazoa > Arthropoda > Insecta > Diptera > Calliphoridae > Bellardia > Bellardia bayeri. The sequence continues at coordinate 48,005,246 of OX493265.1, read as the reverse complement.
TCTAAAGGCTTCATTAGTCTTTACTTTCTGTTGCTGTTCTGTTCCGTGTCGTTCTGTTGTTAAATTTTTGTAATTAGTTTTTCCGTATAAACGTAGGTAAACAGACAACACACAGCGAAAATAAATCAAAAAATACAAATCAAAGTCTTTTTATACCCTTCACCTTCATGAGAAGGGTATATAAATATAAGTTTGTCATTCCGTTTGTAATTTCCATAATATAATTTTCCGACCCTATAAAGTATATTTATTCTGGATCCTTATAGATAGCGGAGTCAATTAAGCCATGTCCGTATGTCTGGATGTTGAAATCAATTTTTTGAAGTCCCTAGATATCTTCGGAATCCAAATCTTCAATAATTCTGTCAGACATACTTTCGAGAAGTTTGCTATTTAAAATTAGCAAAATCCGTCCACAAATAAGGGAGATATGAGCAAAAATCCGAGACAACATTTGAAAATTTCATCAAAAAAACTAAGTGTATTAATACTGTTACAGTTAATTTTCTCATAAACAGATGGCGCTGATTAAACAAAGTATTTAAGTGTGTTCTTAAACCGTAATATAAATGAGTAAAAAGTTTTCGAAAACTTTAAGTGTGTTCTTAAACCGTAATATCAATGGGTAAAAAGACAGTGGTTAATTTTTTTTAATTGTGTTTGTGTACATTTAAATAAATAAAGACTCGTTATATTTCCTTCAAAGTACTTGACGCTTTTATTTTGCATTTAAAAAGAATTTGCATTTAAAGGAAATAAACCACCGTTTTTTTAAGGTAAAAACGTAACAATATAATATACACAATATGTATGTATATAATATAATTATGCATCCACAACAAAGGTGAAGGGTATATAAGATTCGGCATAGCCAAATATAGCACTCTTACTTGTTATTGTACAATATGTCATTACTTTCGACTAAAGTAATGAGTTTTTCGTTATCCATCGTTTATTTTTTATATTTTTATAACTTTTATACAAAAACTTAATTAAATTCGAAGAAATTGAAAATTTTTGTAATAAACCAAACATTTTTTTGCTGTGCAGATGTCAGCTGTTTTGTGCTGTCACTTACAATTCCTTAGCAAATTTTTGTTTGCAACAGGTTCGTCCGCAACGGCACGGAAAGTAACAAAACAACTAACAACTTCTACACATTTTCTATTTAACTGAATCAAATCAGCTGATTCGGAACGGAACAGAAAGTAGAGACTAATTCTGCCTTAACAATTGGAATATGTATGTATATACATATGTATCTGTTTAACAAAATAAATAAAATATTCCATGAAAAATGAAAAAAATACTAAAAAACTCAAAAAATGAACAGGAATTAAAAAAAAGTAAAATACTTTTGTGACCTTCAAATTATAATACAAATTAATAAAATGCAACTATAACTAAATAAAAATGAATATTTCATGTTTTTTGCGGGTTCCTATTCCACATAATATCTATTATTAATTGCAAAAAATAGATTTTTGATACACTGTACATCTCTAAAAGGTTTTTAGACTTAATGTCCATCAGGTTTCCTATGGAGTTTACATAAAACCGACTCCAGTTTTTCGGTATATCGAGTTTTCAAATCCATATTTCTAATGAATTGATTGATTCATTAGAAGTATTGATACATACTTAACTTTACTAAATTATCCAAATAATTCGATTCTAGAGTTAGGCTGTCAAATTTAAGAAAGAACCCATTTAATCAACTTACGAGCAGGTTTGTGAGCTGGTGGGAATGTTTTTGTTGCATTGTGTTGCAAATGTAAATAAAAATCAAATGTCGTTCGTTGGTAATTTCATCAATTGAGAACGTTCGCACCGATTTCGCGAATAACCCATCTTAAGTTTCCACATTAAGACAAATTGAGCACGACCACTTTTAAGCTTACTTTTTTTATTGTTTGTTGTAATCCAATTTAAGTTTTTAAAGAAAAACTTACCACGCCCACTTTTTTGATATGCCTACATCGATGATATATGTGTGTTTGGCTCTGAATCTATAATGTTTAATTTACCTACATATACCTTCATATATTGAAAAAAAGTGGTTGCTGTTAGTGATTGCATTGCAAATTTAAATTAAACATATCCTAAACTTACATTATAAATACAAATTAATTATTAAAAAATGCGTTCCTTTTATTTTAATGCTCAACTATTCTTAGACATCTCAATATAAATAAAATTTGAAGGCAAAACAACGTTTGCCAGGTCAGATAGTAAAAAATACACAATTATAAATAAGGCTGAAAAAGTATAGAATATATGTAGATATGTAGAAGAATACATTGTCAAAAACGTATTAGTAAATAAAGTTTATAAAACGAAAAACTGCCAAGAATACGAGTATGCTAATACTAGATCATATTGTAAGTTCGAAATCTTCGAAACGTAACTTGCCCATAATATGAAGAGCCGACAACCAAAAGTATATCCTACGCTAATGTTTTAAAAAGCAACCAAAATGTTCAGAACTCGTTACCCAATAATAAAGTCAACATGAAGCCAAGAAATCAAACTTTTAACTTTAGCCGGCTAGAGGCTACAGAGGAAACCCTTGTTCAATCGGTTAATAATTTTACGAATTCTATGAGTAACATGATGCAGGATATACTTAAAATTCAATACATGATATTGCAAGCTGTACTTAATAGGACATGAACTGTTTGAAAATATGTTTCTGGAACGCAAAAACGAACTTGAATCTTTCCTAAAAAAATCACCAAATTGATGTGATGCAGATTTCGGAAACACATTTGACGTCTAGAAGTTTATTTCGAATAAATGGGTACCTCATGTATGATACTAAGGACCCCAGAGGCAGACCATGTGAAGGCACAGCATTTTAATAAAACCCCGAATTAAACACTACTTAATGAGTGATCTTCGTGTAGATTATCTTCAAGCCACTACGATCTGTATTGAAGATTGTTATCGAAATATTGTGATTTCACCTAGATTTCAAATAACTGAAAGTCAATACAACAATTTTTAAATCAGTAGGAGGCCCCCATTTTCTAGCAGCTGGCGACTATGATACAATTTCTGAAATGGGATTGAATGTGATTTCGAGTGGAAAACCTACTTACTGGACTACTGACCCACAGAAGATACCGGATGTTATTGATATTGGAGTGATAAAATATATCCCAAATGAAATGATTCAAGTCAAATCTTCGTTAGAATTATCATCAGATCACTCACCCACAATTGCTACAATACCGACTGGTAATTTAGCGATGATAGGCACAAGTATAAACTGGCTTAAATATAGAAAATACCTATGTACACATTGTTCTGATACCGATAAGATCACCAGAAAATATCGATTACTCTCTTATCAATTTGGATAATGATCTTAAACTCTTAAATGAAAAGAGAAGACTTCGAAGAGAGTGGCAATTGCACAGATCGCCCCAACGTAAATCTAATCGGAAAACTAAATCACTAAATAAATATTTAGAAAATCTGGGCGCAACTCCGCAATCTGATTACTTATTATGGCGGGGCACTAAAAGTATTAAAAGGTCTGTTATAAGAAGGCCCCCCTTGCTAAATTGATGTGGTGGTTGGGCAAGAAATGACACTAAAAATGGAAACCTATTTGCTATTCATTTGAAAAAAGTGTTCACCTCAAACCCATCAAATGAATCAATAGACTTGTCACCACTATTTAGCACCAGCTTTTGAGATTCGAAGAATCGAAAAGAATATTATTGCTTTAAACTCTAATGCCTGGTACTGAAAAACTGCTTATGGAGCTACAAAAATACTTATGGATAGCACGAAAAATAATACTTCTTATTTTTAACGCTATATAAACTGAATGGAAGGTTTCGCTGGTTACCGTGATACCTAATTCGGGAAAAGATCACACAAAAATCGAATCATATAGACCCATTAGCCTATTGTTAAGTATATCGGAGCTATTCGAGAAAATGCTCATTAACAAGTTATACACGATTTTAAGTGAAAACAATTGTATTACGGATCACCAATTTAGATTTAGAACAAACCCAGTCTATGTCAATATCGTCAAAAAAATATTGTTCCGCTCTTTTTATTGACATTTATCAAGCGTTTGGCCTAATATAAGTACAAGTTGAAACTAAACTTACCTGTAAGAAGATTTCTTAAGTTCCACACAACCTATTGAAGCAGAAGTAGCTCAGGGAAGTATCCTGGCACCCTTCTTACATTTGATATAAACATCTGATATACCAACAAACAATCGTACTTACACATCTACATTTGCTGATGATACTGCTCTCCTAAGCATTCATGAAAACCCTCAAGAAGCATATCGCTATCTACAAAATCATATATCTGAATTAGAAAACAGGTTAAAGCAATGGAGGATAAAAGTTAATGTGCAGGAATGCACCCATTGCGTAGAGAATCATGCTTTCCTATTTTTATCAATAATCAAGCAATTCCAAACTATAATAACATTACTGTAACTATAATAACATAACAATCCGAAGTTAAATACTTCGGAATACACCTCTATCGTCACCTTACATGGAAATTCCATATATGAGTCATTCAATGTCAGACCGAGCACCTTTTTTACAACACCTCTTCCGATTTACTTTAAATTTTGCAGACATATTATTCATTAAAAAAATATTTTACACGTATTTCCAGAAAAAAAATAATTTTCTTTTTTTCAACAAGTTATGCAAATCTTCAAAATCATGAAAAATCTTCCGACATGACAACTTTTGAACTAATATTTAGCAAAAACTTGTGGATGGATTTTAAAGACCAATACTTTATTTTAAAGGTATTTGAACCTCCTTTTTAAAAATTATTATTTAAATTTTTTTTATTTTTTAAATTTGCTTTTTTTTATTTTCTGTTTTCCACCACCTTCGAACAAGTCAAAAAATCTAAAAGCTCAATAAAACCTTAATATTCCCTGTAAATTTCAGAATGGAAGTCGAATGAATTCTATTTTTTTTTCGATTTTTTTCCATTGTAGTACCATTAAAAATTACATTTTGCATTTGAACATTATAAAACACTCGCTGAAAAATTCAAATTTTTGCAGAGCATGCTTTGTTTTCCTTTTTCTATGTGCCATTAGAATTTTTATGTATACAAAAAAATCAATGTTGCAGCTAATTCATCAAATTCCTTAAAGAAAGATTGAGTTCCTGAAAAACAATTTGTTTACTTCTCAGATGGAGCAAGTGCTCAATATAAAAACAAGAAAAATTTTGTCAACCATGCATTTCACGAAGATGATTTCGCTGTAAAAGCAGAATGGCACTTCTTTGCAACTTCGCACGGAAAGGGCCCTTGTGATGGGCTTGGAGGAACAATTAAAAGATTAGAAGCACGAGCTAGTTTGACAAATATTGACAATCCAATAAATACCCGGCAACTTTTTATCAATGGGTTGAACAAAATGTTAAAAACATAAATAGTGAATTTTTTTAATATAGAACAATATAATGAGCATAATAAAAAATTAAAGAACGATTTGATAAAGCAAAAATGATACCAGGAGAGACAAATTAAAGTTCATACTATGTACGTCATTTGCAGCTGAATCTTCTATAAAAAATGTATATAAAAATTAAAACTGCTTATTTATATTTAGTAATGTATAAAAAAATAAAATAAAAACTGTTATTTAAAAGCTGTTAAAAGTATGTATAAAAATAATCTCCTGTGTTTGCTCAAAATTTATTTTATTTCATTATTAAAAAAATCAAATTGAAAATGTAATTTTTCATGGTACTACAATGGAAAAAAATCGAAAAAAAAATAGAATTCATTCGACTTCCATTCTGAAATTTACAGGGAATATTAAGGTTATATTGAGCTTTAAGAAAAACATTTTTTAGATTTTTTGACTTGTTCGAAGGTGGTGGAAAACAGAAAATAAATAAAAAAGAGCAAATTTTAAAAATAAAAAACATTAAAAAAAAATTTAAATAATAATTTTTAAAAAGGAGGTTCCAATACCTTTAAAATAAGGCATTGGTCTTTAAAATTCATCCACAAGTGTTTGCGAAATATTAGTTCAAAAGTTGTCATGTCGGAAGATTTTTCATGATTTTGACGATTTTCAAATGCACATAACTTGTTGAAAAAAATTTTTTTTTTCTGGAAATACGTGTAAAATATTTTTTAATGAAGAATACGTGCTAAAATTTTGCAAGACTTCGGCGACATCAAAGTCAATTTTTAGCAAAAATCGTTCGGTGTGACATGGAATGACTCATATGTAGATGCAAAATTGACTCAAATGAAGTTGAAATTAATTAAAATTTATTGGCTTATTGGCAGAAACTCTAAGCTTAGTTTAGATTATAAACTGCTATTTTACAACTCAAGCATTAAACCTATATGGTGTTATGGTATACAGCTATGGGGAACAGCCTTAGCTTCAAATGTAGACAGAAGTCAAAGACGCCAAAACAAATTGCTACGAATGATCAAAATTGCCCCCTTGTAAATATGAATATTCATAAAGACCTAAACGTGCCTTTGGTAAAAACTGGGATCAAAAAAATGCAGAAAAATATTTAAAAAAGCTTGAAGTACACCCAAACCCTTTAGCCCACAACATATTAAATTATAGGGGCTATATTCGACTAAGAAGAAAAGATACAGCGGAATGTCAACTGTAATGGTCGCTTTTGACAGACACTGTATTTACTAAATTCTTTTCAATAAAACTTATTTGATTTACAATTGTTATTTGCTCCCGACTGATATTTATATTTTTTACTGTCTTTCAATTATACCTTTAAATTGCAGATCTAATTTAAATTAACGGTCTCCTTTATTACTTATACTTATGTTACTCTTTGATTTGGCTTTTACTTTTTCTTTTCATATTATGTGAACATTAGTTCACAGTTGTACATTTACATGCATATCTGTATGGGAGTAAATTGATACATGTCAGGTTTATGTCTCTACTAGAATTGCATCTATCTAACAATATCTAACATACAATTAATTATAAATGTATTATAAGAAAAAAAAAAGGAAAGTAATTGAAATTTGTATGAAGTAATAGATATTTCGGATTTATGTGATAATTGTGGTATTATGTGATATATGCTGTTGCTATTGACATTAATACAAAAGAACAAACAAAGTGAATGACCATTGATATGATGTCAATATCATGTCAAAACATTATGCACTTCTACTACTTTAAAAATGCAAAAATGCATCCGAGCGTAGAATGCAACATAACCTTTCTATCAAAAATTCCAATAGAACTTAATGACCAAAACGTCATAAATTATAATGCTTAAGATGAAACTATGGAAAAAAGTGCTCCTAATTTAGAATTATCTTAGTTTTTATTGAGCTAAGAATAAATAATAAGCTTAGTTATAAAAAAAAACAAAAAGAATTAAAATGAATATAAAACAAAACCTAAAATTTAAAATACATAATTAAACAACAACAACTCTTAAATCATTTTCAAAATAATCAATTCATCTATGTACCTCTAAATTAAAAGGCAAGAACCATAAGCAGCTTACTATTTTAGCAACCTGCATCGCTACCCTGGAAGGCCTTCTACTGTTCGATGTTAAGTTGGTAAGTTCGATCATACCTATTTTTATATATATGAATATGTTTATCGTTCTTGCACTATAAAAATTTAAAACTTGGAAATTCTTAACAACGTTAATACAATAACAACAACCAATTGTCATCTTGGTAGAGAGAGAGTAATGTTTTTTTTTGTTTGTTTGAATCAAATTCAATGGCTAAAAATTGGTCGATTGATTGATTGATTGATTACTAATATATACTCTCACTGCAAAGTTCCATATTTACAGATTGAGTCTGATGTAGTCATGTTTATTAACATACTTACGATCTATTTTGGTTTTTGTTTTTACATTAACTTTGTTTTGTTTCAGTACAAGACATAGACAATCATACAAAAAGATATAAAACAATTAATTTTAATTAAAATAGCACCGTGGTTATATACGTACATATATTATAATAAAACAACAAATATAAGGCATAAATTACATTATTGTTATTATCAATTATGAATTAACTTTTTCTCTTTAAGAAAAAAAAGAAAACAATGCTTTTGTTTTCTTCATTTAAATAAAATTCTTATATTTTGCACAATGTGTAGCTGAACTGAACTTTAAGGTGTTCTTATTATAAATGATGATACTGTAAATTAGGGTATACTGATGTTAGGGGTTCCATATATAGATAATATGCCATTGGAACATATGGTTGGTGAGGGTATTGAGGCATTCATCTCTGTCAGACCTTAGAGATGTTAGAAATCTAAATTCGATTATACCTATTAGAGTAGTTTATAACTTTCATTTATAACTGACTAGACTGGGGCATTTTTTTGTAGATCTAGTCATACTGGCCCTTGTAAAATAATCTTTAATTAAATAAATAGGAGTCTAAAACAATGTATTTGTAAGAAACTTGGTTGTATTAGGAAAGGACACGAACCCCCCCACCCGGCTGTTTTGCTAGCAAATTTTGCTGCGGGAGCAGTCCTAACTCTGAAATAACTATTGTGTGGTGATTTCGATTGGAGAATTTCCTATGTGTATGTTTCACTAAATATAGAAGAAACTTCAATCAGCACAAGCACAAACAAGCCCATACACATTACACAACTGAATACATAAAAGTAACAATGGTCAAACATTTTTCGTTCGGCACTGATATTTATTAGATATAAGATTTGAAATACTTATTGTTAGTTCGTTTTTAATGAAGATGCAATAAATAAATAAAAGTACAAAAAAAAATGAAACGAAAAAGACACTAAGGATGTACGAGTATGTGTAATTTGTCGAGATTTTGTCGATTTACTGGTCTATGAATTTCTCTATGGTTTAGAATGAAAGAAAGTAAAATAGTATCACTATATATCATGGTTATCGATGTCATTGTGAAAAAATGTAATTAAGCTGTACTTACAACTGCAGCTCCTCTTAAAGTCAGACCATGAAAGTTGTCTCGGTATTTTATGCTTTGAACTTCGAACATAGGGTTGATTGCTGTATATGATATATTGCTTGTATTCTTCATTTCGTATGCTTTTGCCAGATAAGTAATTTCTAGAGGTGCTCCTAAGTGTCGTCCTTTAGAGTGAATATCGTAGAAATCATATTCAGAATTTTTCGACTTAACTTGAGTTATTTGAGCATTGGGTCCTAAATTTTGAATGTCTAACTGAAGAAGATCATGCTGGCAAATTCCTTCTTCATCCAATAATATCCAATTATATGTTTTGTTAAAAAAACGACCTTCTGATGCATTAAATAAAAGATTTGGCATTGACTTGCATTTGCATTCCACAATGACTGACGTTTTTGCATGTATTTTATGAGTCAGAATTGAATATATATTAAACGGTTTCCTTACATTTATAATTATCACAAACTTGTTCCTTATCATCAGGTCATCCGAAATATGTCTCACATCTAAAAAAAAAAAAATACAATGAAATAAAAAGTTGGTGCGTATCGTTGCTGCATTTTCGAGCAGAGTTATATGAAAACAAGTTAAAGTGCTATATTCAGCTGTGAAGAATCTTAAATACCCTCCACCTTACTATAATGAGAAATACAAAAACTACACTGATTATAGGACTAGAATATCCTTATTCTATGTTTTCTATTCAGTCTTAATTTTATCTAATTTTGACTGACAATTTATAATTGATGTATTCGCCAATTCTTATCATAATTTACATTGTTTGTCTGATTTTGATAACAAAATTTAATGTAATTTAACAATTTTTAAATTACAAAAACATTTTTCAATATTCACATACACATAGTGTTGTTGAACTGTTCGGACGTGTTATTTTTAGTGCGGCTGAATTTTCGGTGAAAAAATCGTAATAGGTGAAAAAGTGTAATAGGTCGAAATAAAACAAAAAAGTTAAAAAATAATTCGTAATAGGTAAAAATACCTACGGTAAAAAAAAATAAAAAACATTAAAAAATAAAAAACATTCAAAAAAAAAAATAATAAAAAACATTAAAAAAAATAATAAAAAACATTAAAAATCGCATAAAAACTGTATGAGTGTTCCTCTCAGATGTAATTCTGAGAAAGAGCTTAGCTCGACTAGAAAATCTTTATGGATCTCTGAGGAAGAATCTTTAAAAAAATCTGTGGAGAATCTTCTCACTACAAGAGCCGTAGAACGGCGCCGTTCCTGTTCGCCCAATATAGTGATTTCATCAGATGATAAAACATCAATATCTTCTACATCAAATAGTGCAGTCAAACCTAGAAAACAAGTAGGTATGGATAAATACGTCACAGTTCTTAAGCGACAGAGGAGCCCGACATCTGCTCAAATGTCATCAAATTCAAAAGCTCCCAAGACCGTGAGTATTGACAATCCAAATGATCAAAACAGGTTTGCTCTCCTCCAGACGGATGATCCAGAACTTCCTAAAAAGACGTTTAAGCCCCCACCAATTTAGCTGAGAGAGCCCACTTCCAGTAAATTGGTACAAGGAATTGTTTCGGTAATAGGTGAAAATATGTTTAGCGTAACCTCAATTAAACATGGAAATATCAGCGAAACCAAAATTCAAGTGAAAAAGGAAGATGATTTTCGAAAATTGTCCAACCAGTTGGAGAGGGAGAGTAGGGATTTCTATACCTACCAGCTGAAAAGCGCAAAAGGACTCCAAGTCGTTCTAAAGGGTATAGACCCAGATGTTGATCCTGACGAGATAAAGACTAGTTTAATGGAAAATGGCTTCAAAATTAAGAGCATAACGAATATTAGAAACCGTGAAAAGATTCCTCAGCCTATGTTCAGGGTGGAATTGGAACCCGGAGATATAGTCTTAAAGAAAAACGAGTCCCATCCCATCTACAATCTGATTTACCTTCTGCATCGTAGAATCACCGTGGAACAACCGCATAAGCGTCAGGGACCCGTCCAGTGTCTTAATTGTCAAGAATTTGGTCACACTAAAGCGTATTGTAAATTGCCGTCAGTTTGTGTTGCGTGTGGGGAACTACATACAACTGCTCAATGTGATAAGTGTAAAACCGACTCAAAAATCAAAAAATGCAGTAACTGCGGAGGTAATCATACCGCAAATTATAGAGGTTGTCCAGTTTACACTCATTTGAAAGGCATAAGGACCAACAAGACGTCAGTATTACCTGATCATCCTCAACAGCCTAATTTTGCATCGAGTAACAATTTTCCTCAATTGTTACGGCCCACTAGTCATGAACACGCGCCTAGTTCTAGACAAGTTTCTTACGCTAACGTGGTTAAATCTAATATGCCAGGTTTGGAGCAGGAACCTAAATCTCAATATTACGAGCCTAATATTAACACTCTAGAGACTACTTTGCAGACACTTGTCCAAACTATGAACGCTTTTACGACCACTATGACATCCATGATGCAGGAAATGCTGAAAATGCAATCCACTATCTTACAAGCAATTTTAAAGAAATGATTTGTTTAAAAATTTGTTTTTGGAACGCGAACGGCCTCCGCCAACATAAAAACGAACTGGAACACTTCCTGATGGATAAGCAGATTGATGTCATGATGATTGCTGAAACTCACTTGACGGCGACAGGGTACTTCAAAATTAATGGCTACGTGTTGTATGATACTAAAGATCCCCGCGGAAGAGCATGTGGAGGTTCGGCAATTCTTATAAAGAACAGAATAAAACATTATTTAATGAACAACATATGTAAGGATTACCTACAAGCAACAAACATTTGCATTGAATTCTGTCAATACAAATTTGTTTTATCATCGATTTATTCTCCGCCTCGATTTTCAATAAAAGAACATCAATACTACAGCTTCTTCAATTCCCTTGGAGCTAGATTTTTGGTTGCTGGTGACTTTAACGCCAAACACACATTTTGGGGTTCACGTCTAGTGACTCCGAAGGGTCGTGAACTCTTCAACACCATTGCCAAAATGGGCTTAGATGTACTCTCAAGCGGGCATCCTACCTACTGACCGACGGACCGACGGAAGATTCCCGATGTTATTGACTTCGGAGTAGTGAAAAATATCCCTGTAGAATCGATACAAGTGGAGCCTTCATTAGACTTGTCTTCAGATCACTCTCCTTCTATTATTTCAATGCGTTTCCTTCAAGGGTATGGCTCTCCATTTCGGGACATGTCTAAATCCAGAGTAAGTTGGATAAAGTATAAAAAGTATTTAAGTTCCCACTGCACGGAAAATGTAGTGTTGAGAACTACCGAGGATATTGATGGGTCGATTGGCAAGTTTACTGAGGACATACGAAGAGCTGTGCATCACTCTTCCACATATGACGTTGAATGCAGAAATAGGACAAACAGAACTTATTTCACTGAACTCGAACATCTCCTGACAGAAAAAAAAAGAGTTAGAATAGAGTGGCAAATTCACAGGTCTCCTCAACTGAAAGCTAGGCTACGGGAATGCAGAGATATACTAAGAAATTTCTTAGAAACCCAAAGAATGGCTTCACTTAAATCATACTTGGAGGGAATTGACAGTTCCCCACAATCTGACTATTCGTTATGGAAGGCGGCACGAGGTTTAAAAAGACCAGTTAGTGGAAAGCCTCCTTTGCGAAATCCGACTGGTGACTGGGCTAGAAACGATTCCGAGAAGGGGACTTTATTTGTTAACCATTTGAGAAATGTGTGTACTATAAACAACTCAAATAATGCAACTGATTTGCCACCACTCGTTATTAGACCTCCTGTACCTCTAAGACTTAGCTTTAATGATATTCAAAGCGCTATTGGTACTCTGAACCTTAAAAAAGCTCCAGGTATGGATAAAATCAGCAACAAAATGCTTGTGGAGTTACCGCGTGTAGCTCCAAGAATAATTCTTTTCTCTTTATCTTCAATGCTATTTTACGCCTAGAATACTATCCTGCAGATTGGAAGGTATCTATGATTACCATGATTCCTAAGCCAGGGAAGGACCTCACCAAAGTAGAGTCATATAGGCCAATTAGCATACTGCCGACAATTTCAAAACTGTTTGAAAATTGTTAATGTCTAAGTTGATTCCAATTCTGAACGACACTCAATGTATTCCAAATCATCAATTCGGGTTCAGAGCTAAACACAGTACCATCGAACAAACACACAGATTAGTAAATGTGATAAGACGGTCGTTTGAAGAGAAAAAATACTGTTCCGCGCTTTTCATTGATGTTTCCCAAGCGTTCGACAAAGTTTAAAGGTTTAATGCGTAAAATAAAATTAGCTCTGCCTGCTAACACCCACAAACTTATGAAAAGTTATTTATATGCTCGCAAATTTACAATCACAGAAGACGATTTTTTAAGCCCCGCTCAGCCAATTGAAGCAGGAATACCCAAGGGTAGCATACTGGGTCCTACTTTATATTTGATTTATGCATCCGATATGCCGTCAGACCCCAATATACATACTTCAACTTTTGCTGACGATACAGCCTTTATTAGCGTTCATAAGGACCATCAAATAGCATCACAGAATTTGCAGAATTATATTTATAAACTAGAGAATTGGCTTGAGCTTTGGAAAATCAGGGTTAACGAACAGAAATGTATTCATATAACTTTCACATTGCGAAAAGATACCTGCTCGTCCATCAGAATAAATAACCAAATTATTCCGCAACACAATGAAGTCAAATACCTCGGAATCCACCTCGATCGTCGTTTAACTTGGAAGTCTCATATCGACGCAAAACTTACACAGATGAGATTAAAAGCAGTGCAACTTAATTGGCTAATCGGCAGAAATTCTACATTAAAGTTGGATTGTAAACTTTTGTTGTACAATGCAATTCTAAAGCCAATATGGTGCTATGGAATTCAATTATGGGGTACTGCCTCAGCATCAAACATTGAAAAAATTCAAAGGGGTCAAAATAAAATTCTACGTATAATTACTGCAGCTCCATGGTACGTTAAAAATTCTCGAATTCACAAAGATCTAGGCATTCCTTTGGTGAAAGACGAATTTACAAAATACGCCTCAAAATATGTCAGCAAACTTGAACACCATCCAAACCCACTTGCACGAGACATCCTTAACTTTAGTGGCCATGTTCGGTTGAGAAGGAGGGATACCCTTGCTTTAACTCAAACGTAAAACAGATGACTGGATCAGTGGATGTAAATTTTTTTGTAGTATCATAATATTTTGTCTAGCACTGGCTGGACTTATTATTTTCTTTTAGTATTAAGATTCGAAAACTTATTGTCATTTCAATATCTGAAGATTCAATAAATAAATATAATGTATTATAAAAAAAAAAAAAAAAAAAAAATATTCACCACAAGTTAAGAAACAGGGTATAAAAAAGGGTCAGATTTTAAAGTTAAGATTATTTTTTTTTAATTTAATTTCCATAATTTTATTTACAAGAGTTTTACCGATGGTATATAAGAAGTGGAACAATTATGTAGTAATAACTTTAAAATCCAGTATTCAGTAACGAGATATCTATGTATGTATGTACATATTTATGTATTTAATGGCGTTTTCTTTTTTGGCAAAAATGTTACACGTTTTTCCCATTTCGCACATTTTTTAATTTTTTTGTGTTCTTTTCTGAAAAAGTGTCAATACTGCTAAAGTGTAGTGTGTTCTTTTCTATAATTGTCACAATATAAATTTAAAAAGTATTGCACCTTTCACACTCTGTTTTTTTAGAGGGCGATAATCGCACGATAAAACAGCTGACATTTGTTTTGTTTATAAATGTGTATTTGTGTTAAGAAACAAAAAATATACAAAATGGAAAATATTATTACTACTTTTTTATGTGCTGAAAAATTTTGGATGACTTGTTGGATTCGTCTTCATCATCTAATGATGATGAAATATTTGATATGATTATGGAAAGAAATCCACAACCGTTAGTGAAAGACTTTGTAGAGAACGTAATTAATGAATACTCTGAAGTTGATGTATGTCAAATTTCATAGGACAATATCTCCTACTTCTTATATGTATATGTAATGTATGTTTATATATGTAGTTTAAGAAGAATTTGCGTATTAGTCGGGAAGGTGCCATTGGTCTGCTTCATGAAAAAAAGTGTTACACTGTTGTGTGTTTATGTGGGGTAAACATTATAAAAATGTACATAATAAAGGTGTAACATTTTATTTCAGAAAAGAAAACACCATAAGGCTTATTTAGATAGAATTTAATTTCTATAACTTATGTATGTAGTTAACTAAAGTTTAATTAAAAAAAAAATTCCAACCAACATTGAAATAAAAAAATAACCAAATTGGAGAAAAATTAACCAATTTTTTTTTATTCATTTATTTATAACAAATTCAAGTTTTAATAAAAAAGAAACATATAAAAATTGCTAAAAACAATAGGTTTGTTTAGTGACTAAAAACTTTTACAAATTTGGAAAAATTGTTACAAATATTTTTGAAATTTGTTACAAAAAACTTCTTTTATATATATAAATGTATATTGAATATATATTCAAATACGTCAAAAAATTTCTTCAATATTTAATTTTAATTCTTGTCATGATAATTTGATATTTACTAAATAAAGTATTCTTACAATTTTTAGTATCAATAAAAATAACCAAAATGAAAAAAAATACACATTTACACACTGAAAATAAAATTAACCAAATTTGGTTAAAATTAACCAAAACGGCAATGCTGCTCGCAAGTTTACTTTATTTGGAAATTGAGATTTTGATGCAGTTGTGTTCAATAAAGGTGCTATCAGACGGGATGTATTTTACATATGTACTTTTCCATCTGTAAAAGTTGTGCAAATCGTGTGATACATATGTATGAAACTTTAAATGTGTAAAATACATGTGGAAATACATATGTGGGATGAGAGCCAGAGGCAAACAACTGAGCCAAAGAGCAGTCAGTCTGTGTTCGGCCGTGAAGAGTGAAAGACGTGCTTTTTCTGTAGTATAGTTTCTTATATAATTTATCTCTTTTATATTTAATAAACAATAAATTCTTCTGATAATATAAAAGTCCACAAATTTGGAGACTCAGCCAAGATAATAATAGTGGAAGGCCAATGTAAGCGGCATGCGGCCGGTAATCAGCCTAAATAAACGTTTATTAGTGTGTACATTGTGTTAAAATAATTAGGAAAATGCAAATAAATTTTAATTTTTAACTAAACTCATATGTCACATATTATATACATGTGTATGGCAACATCGTTTTAAGCGGCAAAGTTGAAAAAATTCTACTTTTGCCGTCCGCGGCCGCATGCCGCTTACATTGAATTACATAAAGCAAAGTACAATTAATTGTATTCAATTCAGTGTTTTTGTGAAAAAAATATTTTACAGAAAGACGCGCAGAAAAACACAAAAGCCGTTAAATTTAAATTTAAATAACAAAGACGACAACGTCGCATGTTTCTAAAAAAGTGTATTTCTCAGTTGTTTGCAAAAACACTAAGGAAAGAAAAAGAAAATAATAATAAAAGCCGTTAAGTTTGGAACAAAAACGAAGAGAACATAGACAAAACAGTGGTTAGTGTGCATGTGGACAATCGAACAACATACTCGTAAGTCACAACAAAAAGAAAAAAGAGAAAAGGGGTGAAAAAATACACAATGGCGAGCTTAGGAATGTTTGACAGCATTCGTGAAAACTTACGACACACAAGAAAGCAGAACGTAGTGGCACTTCATAAATTTATATTTGAGAGTGAAGACGATCGAGCCAACCGTCAACGTTTGAGAGAGTTTGAAGGGTTTGAATACGACGAAAAAGACGAAGAGTATCAGAAGAAGGCTGAATACGTAAATAAA
This sequence comes from Bellardia bayeri, assembly GCA_950370525.1. Taxonomy (NCBI): domain Eukaryota; kingdom Metazoa; phylum Arthropoda; class Insecta; order Diptera; family Calliphoridae; genus Bellardia; species Bellardia bayeri. The sequence continues at coordinate 47,988,424 of OX493265.1, read as the reverse complement.
AACAGAGCTAACATCAGTATGTAATATTTTGTGTATTTCTTACGACGACAGAGATTTGTGGGCAATTGACAAAAGGCACTCTGCTTAACGCAATCGACAAAGAAGACGAAAATGACGACGATGACGACGCAAGCTGCAATGACGATGAAAACTGTAGTAACGATGAAGCTGCATGTAGTAGTGCTAAAAGAGGTTCTGAATCCCAGCGGGGAAATACAGAACAAAACAGAAAGACGGTTAACGACGCACAGTGGCGCCATTTGAGTTTTTTCGTTGCAAAAATCATATCTTTTGAACCGAATAAGATAATTGAACATATGATAGATAACTGTTCAGCCTATGAAATGAGCATTTCGAAAGGGTGCTACACTTTGTAGGGGCCTACTTATGGGTTATCAAAATTAAAATTAGTAGAAAAATCAATTTTATGGTAACTAAAAAAATTTATCTTTACATTTTTAGATTGTTTTTATATTTTTCTTTAGGGTTTTATGTTTTAAATTATTACCCAACAAATTAAAAAAATAATTTATTTTTTCAATTTTCTGTAAAATATTCATCACAATTCGTAAGAGAAGGTATATCTAAAAGACTAACCATTTCTAAATTTTAATTATTTTCTAACTCTATTCGTGACTTTACATGCTGCAGGGAAGAAATAAGTGGATCGGAGGATGCTGCCAACATGTTGAAGAGGTCCTCATTTTGCCTTACCCTTGATGGTTTAAATGTGTTGTGCAATCTATATTTTTTTTTTTAAATTTGTTAAGAGACTCCTGTGCTTCTTCAGAAAGCTCTCCAATTGGCAAAGACTGGTACTCAATTATATCTTTGCCATGCGCCAATATTTTATGGACGGTCGGGGTCAACTTCTTCTGTGGATACATTTCTGCTAAAAGAGATGCAGTTTTCGATGCATATTCTCCATATTTTGTAGAATTGACATTTTCTTTGCAGTTTAAAACATCCAAGATCGTTCCCAATCTTTTCACGATTTGATTGTCAATTCCAGTGATTCTAGTTACTGCCTCATCATTTTCAAAAAAAACTCCTAGAAGTGTTTCCATCGTTTGAGTTACCATATCCGTGCTTGGGACAGTCTACTTTTAGTCCAACTTGTTTAAAAAAAGCATCCTGTATTTGCTTCTTTCTGATATTTTCCTTATCCTTTATAGATGTGTTTTCATCGATGTCGCATTTTTAGTGGTAGGGTATACGCCAGTTTTAGCAAGAACTCCATACACCTAATCCTTCCGTGCAATGGTGATATTCCATATTCGTAATTCTCCTCATTTGTAGAATCGTTTAAACTACCAAAGTTCTTCTGACTCTTTTTGCAAATCGGGTATGACATTGTTGATTTTGTTCCTGTCAGTTCGTTTACGATTTTTCCATCAACCATGGTCAGGTGGAACTCGTAATTGCATTCAATATATTTTCCTTCTCCAATTTGCAGCTTTGTAGGCTTAATCTTGCTTATTTGTTCTTCAATGTCCTTCACCGTGGTCCTTATGAGTTCTGCCGATTCCCTTGCGAACTGAAACATTATCAGTCGTAGACTAATCCAGGCATTGTGCTTATTTTGCAATATATAGGCCTATGCTACCATGCCTAAAAAATTACTACTAAAAAAAAAATTTTAAACAAAAATTTACTACTAAAACAAACTACTGTCAGTCAAAGCATATAAGGGATAGACGCCATACAAATTCTGCAACCATATCTTTTTAACCTTTTTTACCTCTAGAAGCCAAACGGGCACGTACGGACAGATAAACCCTTTTGAATTATGTAAAGAAGTAATCAAAGAACAGGTTTTGCAAATATGGCAAATATAGAAAAATATAGATTTTTTTATTTTCCGTCAAAGTTGAAAAATAGTGAAAAACGGATAGTTTTTCAATAGTGATTTACCGGGAGAAACACAAAGCAAACAGTTAATTTTTTTTATCATTATACATTTAATAAATACATCAATCAATACAAATAAAAAATATGGCGATTCGTTACCTATTTTTCGTGATATTACACCTGAAATCGCAACAATTGACTAAAAATTGTGTGTTTTTTTGAAAACCGGTCAGCTGTGAACGGTTATATCTTCTGAACTAAAAATGTGATATTATTAAGAGTGGCATATTTGAAATCGTTAAGTTTCCTATAACATGGATTTATTCAAAACCTCGTCGGCGTTCATGAAAATTTTGATTTTTGCAACCTCGTTTGCTCTACGGACGCCACTGTGCGACGTTAATGAATGTTTTTTGTCTAAAACAATAAAACAATAACTGCGAGAACACAATAAAGACGCGGGCGACACAACCAAGATTTGCAATGAGTTTTCGCGATATTGAGGACTCTATAAGAACATTTGATGGCACGAGAAAGTTACCTGTCGATGCCTGGATCGAGGAGTTCGAAGAAACAGCCGCTATTATGCACTGGGATGAATTTCAAATGTACGTATTTGCTAAAAAAAAAACTTTAAGTGGTTTAGCAAAACTATTTATTTAAAGCGAACGAGGTATAACGTCTTGGGGAAAACTTAAAGCAGCATTAGTCAGAGAATTTCGGACAACGATGAATAGTGCCCAGATTCATAAGCAGCTTTCCAAGAGAAAAATGAAATAAAGTGAAACCGTTCAAGAATATTTTCTTCATATCAAAGAAACTGCGTCGCGCGGTTGTATCGATGACGATTCGATTATTCAGTACGTGATCGACGGTATAAACTATTTAAACATGAACAAATCAATGAACAATAAAATCGCAAAATTCGGTAATGACAAAAAGGCTCTTTTCGATACCGGTAGCAAGTTTAGTATAATGAGTGACATTGTGTTTAAGAATCTGAACGACGCTAAACTTGGTAAATGTGATTTTCATCTCGTGGGTTTCGGCCAGAACAGAACAAAACCCGATGGACAATTAAAATATGATGTTGAAATTGATAATGAGACTTATAATATTAACTTTGTCCTGGTTTCATCGAAATTTATTCATATCAACATCATAATCGGTGAAAACTTTTGTGAATACGCGGAAATAGACATTCGACGTGACGGTTTACATTTTAGAAAGATTGAAAGTGATAACAAATTTTCTGTGATGAAGATAGACGAAATCGATATAGATGCTATCAGCCAAAAAAATGTAGAACTACCACTGTTGAAATGGCTATAGTTCTAAAGGAAGAAGCACCTATATTTTCACGACCAAGAAGATTACCACTAGCAGAAAGGCAAGCTGTGGAAGACCAGGTTGATCAGTGGCTACAAGAAGATGTTATTGAATCGTCTGACTCTGAGTTTAGCAGCCCTATTGTTATGGTGAAAAAAGACGGTTCCTTACAATTGTGGTCGGATTATAGAAGAGTGAACCATGTTATTGTCAAAGATCGTTATCCATTGCCATTGATAGAGGATCAACTAGATAGGTTACAAAATGCCAAAGTATTCAGTTCTATTGACCTTACAAACGGATTCTTCCATGTTAATGTCGTAGATATACTTCTTTCGTTACTCACAATGGGCAATATCAATTTGCAAAGGTGCCATTTGGATTATCGAACTCAGAGATTCATCAACACAATTTTTCGAGATTTAACCCGTAAAGGCGTTGCCTTACCTTATGCGAATGACATAATCATTCCGAATCTCAAGAATTTGGAGGAGGTGATGAAACTCTGTATGGATTACGGTCTGGAATGAAACCTAAGGAAATGTAAGTTTTTGAAGACGGAAATTGAATTATTAGGCAATATTATCACGAATTCTCCATCTCCTGGTAAAGTCAAAGCTGTATTACGATTTCCGGTTCCAAATAATATGAAACAGTTGCAGAGCTTTTTAGGATTGGCTGGATACTTTCGCAAATTTGTTCCCCAATTCTCTTGATTGCGAAACCGCTAAGTGATTTAACGAAAGCTAATTCAAAGTTCGAAATGAAAGATCGGAAAGATAGCAGCATTTTATGAATTGAAAGAGTATGTTGACCATTAATCCCATCTTGAGTATATTTAATCAAAACAGCAAAACTGAGGTGCATACGGACGCGTCGATTTAAGGGTATGATGCAGTTTTAATGCAGGCGTCATCGAGTGATGGAAACCTACATCTGGTATACTACATGAGTAGAAAAACTACAGATATTGAAAGGAAGTATTCTAGTTACAAACTTCTACGAGGGTGGCCAGATGGGTTCTACTCTTGCAGGAATATGATTATGAGGTGGAGCACCGCGCTTTTGTATGAGTTGGTTGACGGATATGAAGTGATCGTTGCTCGAAAAGGGTAATTTTGCAGTGAAAAAGGTCAAAGAGCTTATACGACGCGAGTATTATATACCAAAGTTGGAGGAGAAAATCGAATACCACATCTCAAACTGTATACCGTGCGAACTTTATCCTATCAACAGTGTTGCCAAAATATTTTCACAATTTCCCGTCAAATTTTTTTTTCAATTTATCCAATTTATTTATTTCAATTTAATATACATTTTAGTTTTTACATCTAATCCTGCGAAGCCATTTGGCTTGTGTGCAGGATATATATATTAAAACTAAAGATTACACATAAATTTTCATTGCGATTCTATGAAATATTTTTTTAAAAGACTTTCTAGTATATAGATTTCTAGTGTTTAATAAATATGATGGTATTTTGTTCATTATATTTGGTAGTGCAGTATTCATCGAATTTTTGCTAAAGTGTTTTATGCCGATAGACCTTATAGCTTCATTCTGCTCGTCTTCTGCTCTTGTAGGCGTGGTTTATTGGCTTCAGATATCTAGAATCATTGAAAAATTCGTTGATTAATGAAATGTAGTACAGACTTTTGATATTTAGGATCTGTAGATTGCTGGCAATGTTGTTAGTAAAAGGGGTTCCATTATTATTTTGGTATCTGCAGCTGGTGTTTGTGGTGTTGTTAGAAGGTGTAATGTTTTGAGTATTGATATTTGTTGTGTTGGTGTATATGTTATTGTTATTTATATTGAGTTGTGTGTTATTTGTGTTAATAATATTTGTGATGTTTGCGCTTATGTTGGTAAGTAAGTTAAGGTTGCTTGTGTTGAATGTTGTGTTGTGTGAGTTGTTTGTGTAATTTGTGTTTCTGTTGGAAGTGCTAGCGTCGCTACTGTTGTTTGTGTTGTTGTTGATATTTGTGTTATAAGTATATATTAACGACATTTGCAGTTGTTGATTGTTATGTTGCTTATTTTTTAGTAGAATTTTTAGAATTTGGTTTTGAGATTGCTGTAGGGATCTGCAATATGTTGAGCTTTCCTATGCTGTAATACCATGCCTTATGTAGTATTCAGCTAATGAAAAATATGCTTGTTTGAGTACATCATAGGTTGAGCAATTGCTTAGATAATATAAACTATAAGCGGCTTTTCGAAGTTTCTTTGCAAGCTGTTGTATATGAGGTAGCCATTTAAAGTTTTCATCAACGTAAATTCCGAGATAATTATATATTTGTACATTCTCTATGGTTGTGGTGCATGTTTCGGTATGTCCTGTGTCGTTTATGGTGTGAAGACATTGATGGTTGTGAAATATTATTTTTGTTGCTGTTCTAGCAAGGTGAGGTGGTTTAATGCATTATTTTGGTTTTAGATGCGTTTATTATGATGCCATTATCATGGCACTATTTTGAGACCTCATCAAGTTGTTTTTGCATGATTTCACAAGCTGTATAAAAGTTTTTATTTGATACTATAATGGCTGTGTCATCAGCATATGCAAATGTAGTACTCTCCTTAAGTATGCTCAACATTTCGTTTGCATATATCAGATATAATATTGGTCCAAGTTTTGACCCTTGTGGAACACCATTATTGGATTGAGCTTCGTTACTTACTGTTTCACATATTTTAACTCGGTAAGTTCTAAGCTCTAAGTAGTTTTCGAACTATTTCAAACATAGACCTCTTATGCCGTTTCGTGTTAACATATCTATTAAATTAGAGTGTGAAAGTGTGTCAAAAGCCTTATTAAAATCAATAAAAAGGGCTAGGCAATGTAATATTTTTTCCTAAACATGTATTTATATGGTTTGAGAAATCTCCAAGTAGTTTGTTTATGTTTTTTCCTTTTTGGAATCCATATTGGTTTGGATTTATAATTTTGAATTTTCTCAGGAATTCGTTAAGTCTTCGCACAAGTATTTCTTCCAGAACTTTTCTAGTATAGAAATAGGTCTATAATTATTATAGTCATTTTTTAAACCGTTTTTGTATATTGAGCGTATTATTGAGGTCTTTAGTATGTTCGGTATAATTGCATTGTCTATACTGGAATTAATAAAAGTTGTAATTGCAGATGTAAAGATAGAAGAGTTATTTTTCAAATCTTTTGGTCTGATTCCATCAGCTCCTGCGCCTTTATTTGTTTTTAATTTTCTTAAGATAGCAATTACCTCTTCATAGGTGGTGAGAGACAGAAACATTGAGTTTTGTTGTTTACCATTATCATTAAAGTTGTACGCGAATTTATTTGCAATGTGTAATAAATTGTCACTTTTGAAATTTTTGATTATAAAAGAGACTATGTTTGTTTTTTTTTCTGGGAATTTCATTAATAAGTTGCCACTTACCTCTAATGTTACTTCTATTTTCTATGAATTTTCTTTTAAAGTAATTGTTTTTTCGTAATTAAGTTTTTTGTTTAAAACATTTCGAAATTTTTTATATTCTTGTTCATAATTTTTATTGTTTTTATTATTTAACCATTTTATATAAAGTTTATTCCGAACGTCACAATACTTCACTAATTCTTCGGTCATTCACGGATTAACTTTTCTATGTTTTTTATTATTTTTGTTATTTGATTTTGATTTTTCATAAATAATTTAAAATTTTTCATAAATTTTATTAAATCTTTCATTAGTATTCATGCTTTGATTTACTAATTCATTCCAATTTTTTTAGAAAAAAAAACTTTTTTAAGTAGAAAAATTTCAAAACCCAATTTTATTGAAAACAAAACAACCTTTATTGTTACATATTTACCTGAGTACTCATAAAGCTGGAAGTCCACAACTCGCGTCTACGCGTTTCACGAGTTCAAAACGCTTGAAACGCGAAAAGTTCGTTTACTTTCTACTTTTGAACGCGTCGCAAGCGACATTGACAAATTCAAAGCAAATTTATTTTAAAGGTGATATCACAAATAAAAATGACAGATGAAAAAACATTTTTTATATGAAATTGACAAACAAACCGATAAAAAACTTCATATAAAAACAAAATTAGCTGGGCTTACGACATCATCTCCAAAAGTACATATATATGTATATAAAACACAAGTGATTGACGCTAAAAATCTTTGCATGTAACTTGAAATACTTGACGCTTAAAACGTTTAGAAAGCTTAAAACGCGTTGACGCCAAAACGCGGTTTGTGGACCTCCAGCTTAACTGTCCAACTCCATATATATGTACTCGTATGTACAAAATAAAGAGTTTATTTGTGTTGTAAATTGTTAACATTTTATAAATATTTATATGACATTTATTGTACTTAAGACGGAGTAATACTAAATTAAACATTGTTTTGTTAATTGTGAAAATAATTTGTTTTATAAACTAAATTAAACTTATAAACAAATTATAAATTTTCAAAAAACTTTTTTTTTTAGAATAAAACTTTTTTTTTTATAACTTTTTATTATTTATTGGATCTGCTTTATTTCCTTAGGCCTAACAATAAGTATTCAAATCTTAAACCAAAAATAAATCTAATTACTACTTAACAGAGCATTAATTTCTTATTGTCTGTTAAGCTCTACTAAGCCTCGACTCCGTCTGACTCTGAGCTAGAATTCTCGCCAGCGGATTCGGGTGGGTTTGTAGCTTTTTGATGTAGTTCTCGCGGACACTTCTGAATTCATCCTTTACCAATGGTACTTCTAGATCTCTGTGGATGTTTTCATTTCTTATGTACTATGGTGCGCCCGTCATGGTCCTAAGAATTTTTGATTGGACCCTCTGTATAATTTCAATACTGGTATTACTAGCAGTTCCCCACAACTGGATGTCATATGTCCAAATTAGTTTTAAAATGGTTTTATACAGGGTGACTTTATAGTCCAGACCTAGCTTAGATTGGTCACTGATTAACCAGTGAAGGCTAGATGCTTTTAACTTCATGTGAAGTCTCTTGGTTTCTATATGACGACGCCAAGTAAGTCTTCTATCTAAGTGACTACTAAGGTATGTAACATAATCGGACTGAGGTATATTTACAATGTTAAGTGTGACAGATGGACAGCATCCCCTCCTCAATGTGAACGTAACATGTTTGCTTTTTAGCTACTTTACTCGTATTCTCCATTTGTTTAACTATGGTTCCACAGACCTTAGATATCTATCTAGTATACTAGATGCTATATATAGATTTTTATGCGAGCTAATAATTGCGGTGTCTTCAGCAAATGTAGAAATAGTTAATATATCGTTCGTAGGCAAATCAGAGGTGTAAATCAAATAGAGGGTAGGTCCAAGAACACTTTCTTGTGGTATTCCTGCTCCAATCCTATATTCTCTTGTCACATAATCGATGTACTTAACTGTAAATAAGCGGGCCGATAGATAAGATTCCAATAGTTTATGGGTACATGGTGACAGCAAACATTTTATTTTATATACCAGTCCTTTGTGCCATACTTTATCGAAGGCATCCAAAAATATTGCTGAACAATATTTCTTTAATTCAAAGGATTTTCTTATTTCTCCGGTTATACGATTAACTTGTTTAATTGTTCCGTGGCGTTCCCGGAAACCAAATTGATGAACTGGGATTATATTTTTCTCATTTAAAAATGGTATGATTTTCTTTTGGAATACCTTTTCGAAAAGCTTAGATAAGCAAGGAAGTAAGCTTATTGGTCTATAGGAGAATGGTACGGTCAAGTCTTTACCTGGCTTTGGTATCATTATTATCTGAGAAGTTTTCCAATTTGTCGGGAAAACTCCATGTTTAAAGATCGCATTAAATATTATGGACAACACAATTATTGCCACACTCGGTAGGTTTTTAATCATAGTAGGTGTAACTGAATCATTTTCAGGTGATTTTCTTAATATTATATTATCCTTGATTACTTCTTTAATGTCTTCTGGGCTTATAGCTAATATGTCATCATTAGATAATGTTGACACTCTTCAAGTTCAGAAATAGTTGTTGGCGAGTTTGGTTGAAAGACTGTATTTAGATGGTCAGCAAAAATTGTAGCATTTTCCTCTGTGCTATGAGCCCAAGTACCGTCAGCTTTCCTTAAAGGACTTTGCCCCTCTACCGGTGGCTTGATATTTTTCGTTTCCTTCCAAAGGGAAAAATTTTTATGTTTGGTATTTGTCAAACTTTGAATGTAATTTCTATTTCTGCGATCCTCTTCTAATTGAAGGGCTTTTTTCAGATTTTTACTAGCAGCAGACAGCCTCTGTTTTGCAGCAGGTGATCTATTTTGTTGCCATTCTCTTCTGATTTTTCCCTTTTCGAAAAGAAGTCGTTCAATATCTGAGTTGGAAATGTGCATATTAGTTTTAGGAAATGTTTGACTCTTAGAATGATTAAGAGCCGATACCATTATTGACGTGAAGTCATTGACACACTTATCTACATACATCTTCCTCACACTGAATACAAAGATCTATATGGATATGACTGCTGATATATTTTTTGTATTTAAGCCAATTTGTTTTAAAGTAATATGTTTCATTATGAATTTTTGAAATGTTAGTCCTCCCATAATAAGATAGTATAATTGGGGAATGATCAGAAGATAAATCATACGATATTTCTGTAGATATTGAATTTCGATTTATATTTCTTGTTATGGCAAAGTCTATGACATCAGGAATTTTTTTAGGCCAGTATGTTGGTTATCCAGGCGACGCAAAATCCAAGCCATTTTTACGATCGACTAATGCTTTATAAAGCTGTCTACCTCTGGGATTCATTAGTCGAGAGCCCTAGTAAGTGTGTTTGGCATTATAGTCGCCACATGCCAGAAAGCGACCTCCGAGCATGCTAAAGAATTCTGCAAACTTCTCCTTTGTCATAGAAAAGCGTGGCGGGCAATATATCGCGCTTATATTTAAATCTCCAGCAAAACTTTCCAGATGAATGGATGTTGCCCGCATATAGTCTTTCGAGAATTCATCTAGGGGATAATGTTTCAAACGATTTCTAATTAAAATACCAATACCACCATGTGCTTTACCATCTGGATGATTTGTACCGTACAATGTATAACCTGCAATAAAAAAGTTATACCTGTTGGTAAGATAAGTTTCCGAAATCAATAGCACGTCGATGTTTTTATTCCGCATGAAATGGGATACCTCTGATTTGTGTTGGTTTAAACCGTGTGCATTTCAGAAACATATTCTCAAATAACTAATTTTTTTGTAAAGAGGATTTGTATCATTTAGTTCTGCGCTCTTAAAAGCTCTTATATTGTGTTTTGAATGGATGACATAAAGTTTGTCATATTTTGATTAAGAAAGGTAATATTCTGGGTAAGCGCCTGCATAAGTGCTTCCAACCCTCCCGTATTTTGGGGAACACTAGGTTGCTGGTAACCCATTCTCAAAACATTGGCATAGGAAACTGCTCCATTTTTAGGCTGTTCAATTTGAGTGGATTGTAGATTTAATTGACTTGAGGCTGCATTTTTAGTTCAATAACGGAACTTCAGAATTGACTGGTGTATAGGTGTTTACAAATTTGTAGACTGGTACTTCAGATGTTTTCCCTCTTATTAGCTTTTGCCTCTCTCTTAATCTGTTCAGTAGCTCCTTATAAACTGGGCACCCTTGGTAGTTTGCTGAATGATCGCCACCACAGAGACCATTCTTTTGAATATCACATTGTAATGAAGAATGATGGTCTCCGCATGCCACATACACTGTTCGTAAGGTACAGTAATTTTTAGTATGTCCAAACTCTTGACAATTGGCATATTGAACAGGATGATTTCTTTTAAGAGGTTCTTCAATGGTTATTTTACGATTTAACAGGTATCCTGTTGAGTAAATTGGGTGAGTTTCATTTCCTCTCAGTTTATTTTTCTCTGGCTCCAACTCGACTCTAAACATTGGCTGAGGAATTTTATACCTATTGAATATATTGACTACAGCTCTTATTTCGTAGCCCAATTCGTGCAGGGTATCCTTGATATCATTAGTCTCAACACTGAACTCTATGCCTTTAATGACAACTGTCAACCCCTTACTACTTTTCAGTTGATAGGTATAAAAATTATTTTTTTATTTAGATATTTAGAGATTTTTCTATAAAAATCCTCAGTGTATACGACTATTTTCGTCTCTTGCACACCGTCTTTTCTTATTGGAACAATATGGAAATTATTTTTTCCAATGAGTTCAACAAATGTTTTGACCAAATCATTCGAGCTGGACTCACGCAGATATATTGGTGGTGGCTTTAATGATTTTTTTACGTAATCGCCATCCTTTCCACTCTTATTATTATCTTCCTCACTCAAGAGTGCGAAACGATTGCATTTCAAGGGATTTTCAGCTATCTTCTGTTTCTTGACAGCCTTTCCATTATTTTGGGGACTTAAATTTGTTTTATTAATACTTACATACATATATGTATATCTAAGCATACCTGGTAGTACTGGTGATTTTAATGTACTTATCTTTTTCTTTTCAGTGTGCCATCATTATTTATTGTGTTTGGTTAGTGTTAAAAACATTCAAACTCTCACTATTCTTTGTTAGTGGATCACTAGCTTGCTTGTTAACAGTATTTGTTTGTGTTTTTAAAACTGGTGTAGTTGTTTTTGTATTTATATTTTTCATATTTTCTTTTATGCTTTGTTCACCACATAAATTGGATGGTGATATTGTTTGTGTAATATTTTGTTCATGTAATTGTATCATGGGTAGTTTGGCAGTTAATTAATTTTTGTTGTAGCTGGGGTCATTTGTTTTTTTTTTTTTTGATCACTCTCCCCGTTAAGGAATATGTAGGCATTTCTGCCGTTCACACTGAGCCTTCTCTCATCATAAGAATTCATGTGCTCTTAATAAATTTGTTTCTGTTTTTTTTTTTATTTATTTTGTTGGTTTTCCATAGTTTATTTTTGTATAACTTTATATAATTAAGTAATTAGCGTCCATTCGCTTATTTAAAAGTTTTAAATAACAAAAAACCTATTAAATATTTTTTTAAACTTGCGGAGTAAAATTAAACACGTCCGTACACGTACACTGTTGAACTCTCTTAAAAAAAACTTAAAAACTTGTTTGCATCTCAAAAAACTTGCAAAAAAGGAAAAACTTGACAAATGGCAACGCTGTCTATACAAGTATTTGTTCTCTTTGTTACATCTTCTCTTGTTATTTCATTTATTACACACTGCAATCCATTTGATAAGATCATTTCTGTGTATTTTGTTGTAGTAATGTTTTGAGTGAGTATATTAATATTCATATCGCCAATAATAATAATGGCTTGTTTATTTTTTTATCGTGTTTATTGTTTTGTCTAGTTCCATTATGAACTCATTTACATCATTTTTTGGCGGTCGATAAATTGTAAACAGAGAGAAGATTTTGTTGTTTTTTGTGACATTTATTTGTAATAATTCAAAAGAGTTTGTGTTTAGGCTAATATTAGTGTGCAATATACTTTCTCCTACATAGACGGCTACACCTCCACCTCTTTTATCTCTATTTAAGAAATATGAATTGAAACCATTTATATTATAAGATTGTTGTTCATCGTTTCCGATATTTGTTTCAACAAGAAGTATAAAGTTAATATTATTTATAATTTTATGCAGACTAGCTAGGAATGGAGTGAAGTTTAATCCATACAAATTTCCAATTTGTCTTCTTGGCCTTAGTTTTAGTTAACCAAAGTAGACGCCGTTTGTATGGGGTTAGGTGTTCATTAATATAGATGAATTTGTTTTTGGTATTATCATTTAATAAATTTGAGTCGACTCTGTGACGATTTATTTTGTGTAGTAACTCTCTTTTTTTATTGTGTGAAGTAAATCCTACAATGATTTTTTGTAATTTTTTTTAAATTGTAAGAGTTGCTAATATCTTCATTTATTTCAATGTTTAATCTCAATCTCTCAATCTTTTTGACAACTTCATTTGGGTGCATGTTTGTATTTGTTACATTTTTTATTTCAATATTATTATTAAGTAGTTGTTGTTCTAAGTCGTTGATGCGTTTATCCATCTCACTTATTTGTTTTTATTTTTCCTTGTTACTTTCACAAAGCTCACTTACTTGAGAGGTGATAGTTGCAATAGAGTTTGTAATTGTTGTGAGAGCTGTTTGCATATTTATGTTCATTTGATTATTTTCCTGGCTTATTTTCCTTGCAAGCTCTTGCATTGTTGTTTTTATGTCGTTCATGTCTGTTTTTATTGCCAAAACATCAGTTTTTAACTCTTTAACATCATTTTGAACTATGTACAAACTTCTGTTGACATCGTTTAGAGATAGAGTTTTTAAAGCGTTTGGCTTCATCTTTCTCTTCATGTTCATCATCTCTTTGCTGCTTTTGGTTTGTTTGTACCGAGCTATCGTTAACAATAATATGATAAGAGTTGTTGCTACTGGTAGATCCCTTGCGCGGCTTGCATTTAGGACACCTTCAGTCGGCTCTCCTCTCAGAGTTCATCGTCGAATGTCTTTTCTCCGAAAGAGGACAGCAAGTAGAAAAATGATATTGAGAGTTACATAAATAACATTTTACAAACTTTGTTGGTAGATTGGTATTTCATTGTCCACAGAGATTAATTTTTAATTATTTTGTTTTGTGCTGTACTTTTTAAAGTTTTTATATATTTGTATAACACAAATAACACAGTTTTTATAATATATTTTTGTTTGTTGTTTTTGTAAATTTGAAGCAAATTGTTTATTTAGTTAGGATACGTTTTTATGAAATTTGTTTAGCACTTCAACACTTTTATTTTGTACACTTTATTGGAGTTCCACAAAAGTTTGACTGTTCGCAATGAAAGTTGATCTCTTAACTGCTTAATTGGGGTTTAGCCAGAAATTGCTAAATAATTTTTTTACAAAACCGTCCGAAAACCGTCAAATAAATAATTTGAATTTACGTTAAATAAAAATAGCTGGTAAAATAAAATGTAAATATGTAATTACACATATGTATTGAATTGTTTTTAATCATTTACAAACAAAATTAGGTATTTTTAAAAATATAGTGCATTTTGTGTATAAGTGGCCATTGTACCTACTTCGCTTAGAACAGATTTTGGAAATTCATAATCAAAACAACATTAAAATTGAATTCGTTTACAAAAAATTACATTGCAAAAATGTATTAAATCAATATTCAAAAATTTTATTGAATAAAAATAAGAAACCACAAAATTTAATAAACTGCTTTTTAAAACTTTTTAAAGAAATTATGTAATTGATTTATTTTTTCCATTTTCCTTTAATTATTGGAAAGATTTAGAAATATGTATATACATATATTCCCAGTATTTTTTAAGAACTTAAGAGAAAGAGCGCATAATCGAGCGCTTCAATAAAAGCGCTCTTTTGAAGAGGTAAATGTTTACGAATAAAATATACAAAAAGATGCTTTTTTAGTGCTAACAACGAATAAGGTTTTAAAGCGAAAAACGAAATTATAGCATATAGATTTACGTATGACAACGAAAGTCAATTACAAAACGAATATCGCGCTTCTCAGTTACTATGAATTTTTCTTAAGCAAAAACATTCAGATTGAATTAAAAAACTCTTTAGGAAAGTGCTTTATTTGCATGTTTGATTAGGTTAAAAGAAGCGCTTATTGTCAGCAGAAAGTAGTCCTGCAAATCTAGAACACCTCATACAAAAATCATGCATCCCATCAGCAGGTTTGAAGCGATTTGAGGTATGAATTAATACATAAAACCTGCTCCTTTTGGAGCACATTTTTTACTGTTTTTTTTTTTTTATCTAGCTTTTTGAGTATTCTTAAAATATTTTAATAAAAAATGTATATAAATTTAAAGGTTTGCGTTAAAAGTAAATTCACCTTACTCGAAGCACATCATTGACTGTTGCTTGGTTGGTTTACGTGATAGTTCACTACGTGCGAACACTTAAGTAGAGTCGAAGGGACCCCGTTTTAAAAGACCACACCACTCGTCAGATTTAATGTCGTATACAACGTACTGTAGCTAATATGTGTACAGAAAGTCGTGTTTTGCTAGACCCAACCTGTAGCTGTGAGATATCTCAGTAGGTCATTGAGTTTTGACCCGGCTACCTCACCAAGGTTGTTCAATGTATAGTTTCCCAATAATTTATGTCTCCTGACACTCAGGGCTGGGCATTCGCAGAGAAGGTGGAAAATAGTTTCCTCTTTCTCCCTATCTTTACAGCTACAACAATGGTTATTAAAAGGGAGTCCCAGGCGATTTGCGTGCTTCCCTAACGTCCAGTGTCCCATTAATACTGCCAGCAACCTTGATATATCCTTCCTATTTCGGGTTATCAGGTGCGTAGTGCGTTTCTCGTTAAAAGATGACCAGATCAACTTGGCTATCCTACATGTGTCTAAATTACGCCATCTATACTCAGCCTTTGTAAGAAAATGTCTGAAGATAATACCTTTGATAGTCTCCAGTGGAATTGCTACTGAGACCCCATCGGAGATATCCAAGGCAGATCCCGTTCTGGCTAGTTCGCCTGCCCGTTCATTGCCGTAGTGGTTCCTATACGCAGGCACCCAGACCAAGGTAATGTCAGACAGACGGCCTAGCCTTGACAGAGAATTCCTCCATTGCTTAACTAGTGAAGATGAAATTGTGTAGGCATTAAGTGAGAGGAGTGCCATCTGACTGTCGACAAAAATACCTATATTACCGATAATGTTATGTTCATGTAGTGTATTACAAGCTGCCATGATTGCAAAGATTTCCTCCTGGAAAATACTACACTCATTCGGAAGACGATACGAGATGCCTACCTCAGGTTCGTCACAGAAGACCCCAGAAACAACACCGTAGCTCATCTTAGAACCGTCTGTGTATATCCTAGTGTCATAGTTGTGCACGAAATTACTCCTATTCCACTCACTCCTGGAGAGAATTAAGACCTTGAATACCCTATCAAAATCCGTGTATGGAGTAATATAGTCAGATGGTTGGAGAACGTTCGAAGGCAATTGGCCAAGAATCCCCGCGTGGCCATATATTCTCGATCTCCAACAACCGAACGCGTGAAGCCTCGATGCGCTGCAGGCAGAAGTGGCCATTATGTGAAGGTCAATTGGCATAAGGTGCAATATAGTGTTCAGGGCTTCTGAAGGACTAGTTCGAAATGCGCCAGTTATGCCAATGCAGGCTGATCTCTGGACTTTGTATAGTTGGTCTACAACATACTTTTTGCTAGTTGCAGTCACCATACAAGAGATCCGTAGTTAAGAATTGGACGTACTATAGCCGTATACATCCATTTAAATATGCTGCGACTAAGTCCCCATTTTTTATCAAACATCTTACGACAGGTGTAATAGGCCACCGTTGCCTTCTTTACCCTATTTTGAGTATTTAGCTTCTATAACAATTTAGAGTCTAGTATGATGCCTAGATATTTCGCATTATATGAAAGGGGATTTCGCAGTTTTTCAACCTCGGAAGTTTGAAGCTTTAGATCTTGGTCTTCGTCGTGAAAAGTACAAGTTTCGTTTTGCTTGGGTTCACCCCAAGACCATTAACAGTGGCCCAGTTGTCGAGTAACCCCAAAGAAGTAGACATAATCACACTGATCACGTCCGGAAACAGACCTGGTACGAGTATCACCACATCGTCCGCATAAGCGACAACTTTTATCCCCTTTCTGTCTAGATCAATGATAATCGAGTTAATAACGATAAGCCACAGTAGTGAAGAGATTACTCCTCCCTGTGGAGTGCCTCTCTCAACTTGCTTGGACTTAACGGTATTACCAAGATTTGCTGTGACTATTCTTGAATTCAACATGGTAACCAATCAGTTATTGATGTATTCTTCAACGCCTAGGTTAGTAAGAGCTTGCTTAATTGCAAGAGTAGTTACATTATTGAAAGCACCCTCTATATCCAGAAAGGCTGCCATTGTATATTGTTTAAATTTGAGAGATCTCTCTATAACTCTTACAACCTCATGCAGAGCTGTCTCTGTAGAGGGACGCTTAAGGTAGGCATGCTGACTGTTTGAGAGCCATGTTGAACCCTCAAGGCGCTGCCTAATGTGAGCGTTAATAAGTCTTTTCAACGTCTTAAGCTGGAAAGATGAAAGACTAATTGGACGGAAGTCCTTCGCCTTATCATGACTTCTTTTGCCAATTTTGGGAATAAAAACGACATTGATTCTCCTCCAGTTAACCGGAACATGGTTGAGGGAGAGACAGAGCGTAAAAATTCTATGCAGCCAGGGAATGATATGACTTTTTGCACTTTGTAGCATCTTTGCAAAATACCATCCGGCCCAGGTGACTTGAATGGTGCGAAACTGTCAATCGCCCATGATATCCTGTCATAGGAGATGATGTTACTATCGATTTTGGATAGAGTCCTACCTACATTCTCAATATCCATATACATAGCAACATCCCTACAGCCTGGAAAATGCGTATTCAATAGGATGTAAAGTGACTCTGCTGAGGATTCGGACCAGGAGTTATCCTTCCTCTTGATATAGGTAGGATTGGATTGCACCTTGGCTAGAATTCTGCTAAGTCTTGCACAGTCTTTTGTGTTATCTATAGATTTGCAGAAGCGTCTCCATGAGTTTCTTTTTGCGACTACTACGGCTTTCTTGTAAGCTTTCAATAGATCACGATAAGGTTGCCATGATTTACTATTATAGCCCTACGAGTTTACCTACGTAGTTTAGATAACCATGGTGGGAAGCTTTTCTTAGCCTTAGTGACTGGACAGGAAACTTCAAAAGCTTTGACTACAGTTTTACTAAAGTTTTCCTCCAATCTTTCAAGAATCTTCTACAACTGGCATATTCTTAAGTTTATATTTGAGGATCCCATTAAATTTGAACCAATCAGTCCTTCTTGGGTTCCTAAATTGTATTTTCTCTGTCGAGTTCTGAAGTCTAATTTCGAAGAGAATCCAGTTATGGTCAGAGAATGATCTTTCACTGGATACTCTCCACCTATCTACTGATACCTTAGACCTATCATTAATGAGTATAATATCTAATACTTCCTCATTATAATTGTCCGAGCTTGGAAAAATGAATGAAGGCGTGTTTTTATTTTTATTTATTAAGTCAATGGATTAAATCCTTAGACTATTAAAAAAGTATATTGAAAATTACAATTGATTACAAAAGATTAATTATTTAATAAACTAATTATTTTATGTTTAATTACATTTGTTGAAAGAGAAAAATCAATTATTTCATATAGATTGTTAAATTCACAAAATAATCTTCTTAATGGGTCAGCTTGAGCATAATTAGTGCTAACATGTTTGACATACAGTGGCTGAAAATGGCGTGAAAATCGTTGAGGAACATTAAAAGTAACATTATTTACAAGGAACTCGGAGCAGACTTCACCATTAATTATATTGATCATAAATGTTACATTAAGCATAGTCCTTCTACTAGATATAGTTGGTAATTTAATCAATTTAAGTCTATCGATGTATGATGGAAGGTTAATATCAGGATTCCAAGGTAACCCACGTAGACAAAAGAGTAAAAATTGTTTCTGTCTATACGCTGAATATGAATATTATAATAAAGATCCCATATAATAGTACCATATTCCAATATAGGTCTTAGTAAGGAAATGTAAAGTTGTTTTGTGACATAGGGATCATCAAATTCCTTAGCCCATCGCTTTATAAATGCAAGTACACCTCTAGCTTTATTTATCATCATGGTAATGTGCGAAACAAAGTTTAATTTGTTGTCTAGTAAAATTCCTAGATCAAGAAAATTTTCAACAATTTCAAGCCGGTAATCACCCAAAGTATAATTAGCAGGAATATAATTGTTTCTTGAAAAACGCATAAGCTTACATTTTTTTAAATTTAATTCCATTAAGTTGAGACTGCACCACAAAAAGAAATTGTTGAGATCGGATTGGAGATATATATGATCCAAAAATTTAGAGATGCTCAAAAATATTTTAACATCGTCAGCATACATTAGAATGTTACAAAAATTTAAAACATTTGGAAGGTCGTTGATGAACAAGGAGAAAAGAATTGGACCAAGGTGGCTGCCTTGAGGAACACCAGAAGTAACCAATATATTTTTTGAGTATGTATTATTAAATTTTACCTATTGAGTTCTATCCAGAAGATAAGATTTTATCCAGTTTAGACTGCGAGATGCAAAACCAAGAAGATCCAGTTTAACAAGAAGAAGTCTGTGATTTACTTTATCAATAACTTTACTAAAGTCAGTATAAACGGCATCAGTTTGTTTTCCTTGTACGAAGCCTTGGTTAACGTGGGTAGTAAGTTGAAGAACATTTGATATGGTAGAGCAACCTTTCCGAAATCCATGTTGAGACGATGACAGAATTGATGATAATTGATGACACATGTAATCAGTGATAAAGTGTTCAAAAATTTTAGGTATTACACTAAGCTTAGTAATACCTCTGTAATTTGACACCTCAGACCTATTACCAGATTTAAATAATGGGATTATGAATAAAGACCTCCAAATTCTCCGAAAATAAGCATATTTAATGGATGTGTTGAATAAAATAATTAATGGATATAGCAAGGATTGAGCACAATTGTGTATAATACTGCTAGGAACACCATCAGGACCATAATTATACGAAATTTTAAGTTTTTTTAAACTTTCTAATAAGTTCTCAGCATCAATATTTGGAAACGATATAGCACGGTTAGTGTAAAGTGTGTTGGGATAACTATCGGAGCAATATTGCTTATCCGAATATGTACTGGAAAAACGAAATCAGCAAACATATTACTAATATTAATATCGTCGGAAGATTCATAATTGTTGAGTTTCATTACTGAAGGATATCCATTTGTTTTTCTTTTAGAGTTGACAAAGTTGTAAAATGCTTTAGTATTATATTTAAAATTATTTTTTAGTTTTTGTAAATATGACTGATATAGGAAATTGGTTAGATTATTATATTCCGCACGAGCAACTGAGTATTTACTATAATCCACAAGCAAGCCAGATCTTTTGAAGTTTTTATAATGTTTATTCTTTAAATTCTTAAGTTTTGATAACAGTTTTGAATTCCAAGGAGGACCAGTGTGATTATAAGAACAGTGTTTTGGTGTGCATTTATCCATGAAATAATATATTTTATTATAAAAAATACTAGTCATATCATCCAAAGTAGAATTGTTTATGTAAGGGATACACAGTAGATCGTTCCAATCGGTATTTAATATTAAATTATTTAATTTAACGTAGTTCGTCTGTTTAAAATTATAAACTTTCACAATTAATTTTTAAGTACAGCAGGTAGAGAGAAAATAAATTCAAATGTTGGATGAAATTTATCTTCAGGCAAAGTAACAGGATCACAACGAGAAATTGCACAATTGCATGGATCATTTACGAATACCAAGTCTAATAATTTACCAAATTCATTATAAACGTTATTTAGTTGATAAAGGCAAACATCGAATACATTATTTAAAAAATCTTCATCAAACTTTGTAGATTTTGTTGGAATTGAATTTGAAGCATCAGGTAGTTTTGTCCATGAAATTGATGGTAAATTGAAATCACCGAAAGCAAAGAACGAATCCTCAGGTTCAACAAATTCCGCAATAGTTTTAATAGCATTAACATGTTGTTGATAAAATAATTCATCGGAATTAGGAGGGATGTACGAACAGGTGAGATAAATTCTGTTATAATTGGATTTAATCATTACACATATGAACTCAGTATTATCTGAAGAGCAGGTTGAAATAGATTCTGAGACAAAACGACATGAAACTGCAATTAACACACCACCGCCATTTCGATTATTTCTATTATATCGGTAAATCTGATATTTATTGCACAGAATTTCAGAATTGAATACATTGTTTTTTAGCCATATTTCAGTAAAAATAATAACATCATAATTAAAATCGAAACTGTTAACTAGAAGATTTGACAATTTAGTATTTAAGCCACGAACAATTCTGATAAACAATGATTAATTGATCGACAAGTTTAGAATTCAGTTTTTTTGGACGTTAATTAAATTTGCATTTTCATTTAACTGGAGAACGGATGGAAGAACAGCAATATTATTTTTCCTTAGATTTTCTTTAAATTCATATTCACGAACTAAAGTATTTACAGGCCAGAAATCAGGGTTGACTATTTGCTCATAAAGATCGAAGGGAACATTGAGTTTGAAAGATGTAATCCTCCTTGGTTGAGAATAAGAGAATTTATATGTAGTAAAATTAGCTTCAAGATTCAATTTTGATTTTATATAGAAGTTAATTTGTTCAACAGTAGTATCAGCAGCAAAACGAGATATAAAAATTGATTTATTAGGCGGAATGATTTTTAAACTATTATATGGAGATTTATTGGCAGTAGAATTAGAAGTCACAGAGAGAACATTGCTATTTGCTATTTTAACTGAAGTGTGCGTATTTGAATTTTCAGATTCTGATAAGGTTTTCGACGTTGTAGCACAGTTGGTAGGGTTACTCGTTGATGTACTTGGGGTAATTACAACAGAATCAACAACATTGCAACTAGAAGCACCAGGACTTTGAGAAGCATTCGGTTTATTTTTATTTCTGGATGATTTGCGGCGTTTCGGCGATAATTGTGGTGGAGAATTAAGGCAGTTTAATTGTTTAAATTCCTCAAAAAGATTTCCATAAGCTGATATTTCATTAGTTAGTGAAGAAAGTTTATTTTGAATGTTTAAAAATGTATTTTTTGTGCTTTGAAAAAAAAACGACAGACATTACAGCACCAATGTAAACATTTATTTTTACACACAGCTTCAGTAACCAAACCAGACAATCCACTGCACTTAAAATGACACATGCTATGACGAAGCCAGCAAACCACCATTCTCTCATAATCATGTGATAAGACATTTTGTTAAGACATTTAAATTGGTCATTCATAATTAATTCTTTACGTGTATGTCGATAATATTTTAAGTGTATGTCGATAATTCCGGTTAGTTGTTAAATAATACAACACTGATTATTTTACGGACTTGGCAGCACTGATAAATGTGACAGATAGATATTCAGCTGATAAAGTGTTTATTTACAAAAAAAAATCCAATTGAGTGAAATATTTAATGATGATTAAGAATGATTGTAAATGTATTTGTAAAAGCAAAATTAAAATTTTAAAGATGAAAATTTTATATTTTTTAAAAAGTTCAGTTTCAAGTGTAACATTTAATCACCAGACAATTTTTTGCGGAACAAGTTTAATGCACTTTTTAATATAAATAGTTGATTAAACCCGGCAAAAATAAAGAATACTCGGACTAAACTTTAAAGTACGTGCGTTCGTAACAAAGATTACTCTTACTGTGTTACCAGAATTACATATACTTAGTTTGCTGGAATTAATGAAATCAAGTAAAGACTCACCCCTTTCATTTGTGTATGGGTACACGGGTTATATAATAAATATAATAAGAGAAAAGAAATATGGGGTATGTAATTTAATTAATGAGAGTTGGAGGATATGGATACTGGTGATGATGATCGTGGTGTCCAAGTAGTTGAACCAAATGGGGGGCTGACAAGACACTGCAATTGGTTTCCAAATACGTATGATTTTATAAAGTGAAATCTTTTAAATCTGCTCTATAATACTTTAGCGTTTTAAATTCAGCTATAAAAACCCAACACAACGTTAGGAAGACACTACTGAATTTATACTGCTAAATTAGTTTTGCACTGTATTATGTAAAAACTAAAGAAATCTGCACTTTGTGTTAATTTTTATCAAAAAGTAATAACAGCACCATAATAAGTTTTTTGTTTTTTATAAAAAAGTAATTTTAGTAGCGAGTAACGCTGCAGTTGCAGGCTTACCGTACCACAAAAAAATGGATTGCAATTATTTAGGGTTTCGTGCCTAAACAATTTGTTTCCTTGCTGCCCCAGATTGAATGCCTTGCATTAGAATCGCAGCCCAGGATAATGTCAGATGCTCCATATAGCTGGAGGCAATCAAGAGGCTACTGTTGCCCGGTAGCTCTACCCTTGCTGCTGTAAGGTCCTCTGAACTAAGCTGCGTACAGAGAAAGATGTTAATAGATTTTTTGGCAATAATACATGATCTTGGCCTACCATTGTTTCTTGCATAGAGGATATTATATGCTGAGGCCGGGAAACCCTTCACGTCCAGGTTTGAAACCCAGGGTTCTTGCACCAGCCCAATGTCCAGGTCCTCTTCAGCTAAGAGTAGCCGAAGGTTATCTGTAGCACATTTCGAGTGCTGCAGATTTATCTGCACTACCTTAAGCGCCATTGTTGGTTTTTGGGGACCTTAGCGTCCCTCACTCCGAAAAACAGCTTGAACCCCGCCTTCTCAAGCTCAACTGAGCCAGATTCGGCGATGGCGAGGATAAGACATGTGTGGTCTTTGCCTTGCTCAATGCGGATGATGGACCAGTCATCCATGTGGATATTGGGGTTCTGCAGCTTCAGACAGTCCAACATCTTATGTGCATCGGTTGCCATCTTTGGTAACCAAATACGTGCACGCGGTCTCGTTGGAATATCTTGAGCAGGGATCAGTTTAAGGCTTAAACTCTCCCATGCACCACTGATATTAGCGATGCATTTGCTAAAAAAGTCCTTTGAGAACTCGTCAATGCATTTGATTACCCTGTATTCCCGGTGAATTTCACCAGAGTCAAAGCTAGGTGCCGTACCAGTCCTATTAGCGATCAAGTATTCCATAACGAGCTCAGCTAATTTGGATTCGATATCACCCCATTCTGTTACTACAGGATTGATGGCACCGTCTTTCTCTGTCGCCAGAGCCATTATAAGATGATCTTTAACCACCTCATTAAAGGGTCGTCTGGCGGATGTGGTCGTGGTAGAAATGGGTACCGGAGCGGCTTTTTTGTCGGCAACCTTTCTCCGTTTAGGCGATTTCTCACCCTCTGTCTGAGAGCGATTTCGCTTGAACCTCTCTGTAGCTAAGGCTGCTGCCTTTACTGTGCTGGGTATTGAATCCAAAAACTTTTGGTATTCATCTACCACAGCCTGGTATTTGGCGCGATCTGCCTCGTCACGCTCATGAGGAGCACCGCTGGCAGCATTCTTGTCAATATTATCAAGAATGAATAGCGCCTTGGTGTAGCGAGCTTTGAGGATGTCTTTCTGACTCTTCCTCTTCTTTCTTCTCCTCTTCAATTGATCGCCAGCCTTGGCACCCACTTGAGGAGGAGCATTTGTCGAGTTTTTGGCGGGCAGCAGAGTGCTGTGTCGGTCACCCACGCTGCTTTCCATTGCGTCCAAGGTCTCTTGGCTAGAGGCCAATAAGTCGCCTTCTGAAGAGGAACCGAGATCATCGGCACTCTTCAGGGAGTTGTTGTTATTTTTCTTTATTTCCTTTTCATTCATTTTTTTTTGGTCCCACGAGTAGGCAGGTAAGGGGATGGACCATCCATGCAGTGACGGCGTACATGGAGTAGTCAAAATACTAATTACAACCGACCCGTGCCGTGGCATCGGATGTGAGCTGTTAGCAACTAGTCTTCTTTAACAACTAACTAGCCATTCAGGTTCTTGGCACTGCTACCAACCACGTTAACCTTACAAGTGGAGTCAGTTTTGGTCCGCGGGTTGTAATTAGATTTCAGGAAGGAACCTATTAACACTTGAGACCACTTTGATCTAGTGTGTCCCTAGCCTTAACAAGCTCCAGTGTCACCAGCTTGTTCCCTCTTTGTTACCATTCCTTTACAAATATCACAAAGGCGTAGCAAACCGACTCTCCCATCTTCTAATTACAACCTAGCTATGTAGATGTGTTCATGACCATTTGTAGAATGTATCATGAACCTATTTACATCGCTCCAGCTGTCATCGCCACTAGTGACTATTTGTGTGAAAAATGTATCACAGCCGCGTTGTTGGCTGCCCCTATCCGCCACCTGGGGATGCGTCCGATGTGAGACTGACTGAACTCAACATTGACTGTACTGGGGCTAAATTACCGCATTCGTGATCGAATGAGCTATCGTATCGAAATTATGATAAAATGTACTAAATTTCTTGCTCGATATCGAATGCGGTAATTTGGCCTCTGGTATTAGCTTGTTTCGTAGTTTGGTTTTAACTATGTTGAGTTACTAGGTAAGTTATACCATATAATTCAACCTTGGAAAGAACGCTAAAAAAACGCTAAAGCGCTCTAAAAAAAATCCAGATTTCACGCTAACCGCTAAAAACCATTTTTTCCCGCAATTGGCATTGCAAAAACGTAAGATTTAACGGGAAAAACGTTGGCAACAATGCCTCTCAACAAGGTGGATATACATACCCCTTCATATGTACCATATTAATCATCTAGGACCTTTAGCGTCAACATCTAAACAATATAAACATATACTCGCTGTAGTGGATTCGTTCACGAAATTTTGCTGGTTGTATCCGACTAAATGCACTACTACAAAAGAAGTTATAGCCAAGTTGGAAATTCAGAGTGTGATTTCGGTAACCCAGTACAGATAATATCCGACAGGGGTACAGCGTTCTCATCTGAAGACTTTGGGAATTACTGCAAAGCCGAGAATATTAAACATCATCTCATCACAACTGGTCTACCTAGGGCGAATGGACAGGTAGAGAGATTAAACTCTGTTATAATCTCAGTCTTATCGAAGTTACGCGTGTCCGATCCAACTAAATGGTACAAGCACGTTGGAAAGGTGCAACAGTTAATTAATAATACATACTCTAGGAGTATCAATACGACACCGTTTGATTTGTTGATTGGCATTCAAATGCGTTCGATTAGTGCGAAATAACAAAAAACTAATTGAAGACGAAATCGTATAACAGCTCAACGAAGAAAGAGAACAAACCATGTTAAATGCTACAGGCATTTAAGCATAAAATCATAAGTCCTACAATCTACGTCGAAAAAATGATACACAATATGCGATTGGAGAGCTAGTGGCCATTAAGAGAACCCAATTCGGCACTTGTCTTAAATTGAAACCAAAATATATGGGACCGTACTAGATTACCAAAGTGAAATCCAACGAAACATACAATGTCAAACTTATCGGAGATACTAATGGACCAAGAAATACCACCACCTGTGCAGAATACATGAAGCCTTGGTGTTCCAGCTTGAGTGATGACGAATTCGAGACGAATCCCGGTCAGGACGGCCGAATTGTGGGATGAGAGCCAGAGGCAAACAACTGAGCCAAAGAGCAGTCAGTCTGTGTTCGGCCGTGAAGAGTGAAAGACGTGTTTTTCTGTAGTATAGTTTCTTATATAATTTATCTCTTTTATATTTAATAAACAATAAATTCTTTTGATAATATAAAACTCCACACATATGTAATATTTTCGATTAGAACACATAGAGCGTGTGGCAAACATAAACAAAACAGCTGGTTTGTTTTAAAGCAAAATTGTTTGAAAAAATATATTGTTTAGGAAAATTAAAGAAAATGGATAATGAACATGGAAAAGTAAGTTTTTTTTTCGAATTTTGTTAAATTAAATTATGTTTATTATATTTATTGCAGTTAGATTGTCCTAAAGAAGCAATTTTTGAAATTTATACACGTTAAAAAAATACGGAAAAACACAAGCAAAAATTATGAATCGTATGTAAAATGGAAATTTTGACATACATACGGAATTACATATGGGTAAGAAAAGTGACAGTACATATGTAAAATACATCCCGTGTGATAGCACCTTAAGTAAATATACATCGATTAAAAAAAATACAGTTGTCTCATTTGTTGTTGTTGTTTTGTAGTGATGAGTAAAGGTACTGATACACTATCCTACACAATTGTACGATTCATTCACTGGAAAATCAGACCGATTTCTATCACACTAAAAAAAAATCGCAACAAAGTCTGTCATAGGTGCCACACTATTACATGGTGAAAACATGTTTTTGCTAAGCGAAGCGGCATTTTTCAGTTAGGATTTGGTGATACATACTTTGATTGCAATTAGTTTACATTGTACTCACCTTAATATTCATTGTATTTTGTTGTTATATGTGAATATAATGAATTGTATAAACTATACAAACAATTAAAAACTGTTAAACGCCTGTCCATTAAATTATTATTTGTGCTTTAAATCAATGAAGCCGACATTGTTGGTTTCTTATCAGCTGTATTAGAAAATACAACTCTGATCGTATAGAAACTCTCATTTTATGAAAATTTTTAAAAACTTATGCAAGACGGACAGACTTGTCGAAAAATCTGTCATTTAGTTAAATGTTTAGGCCACACTTTATGAACACACACAATTTTTTTGACATACCGTACTACTAAATAGGATAGTCATTAGTGGCCTCAAAGGCGCTAAGTTCAATTTATCACATTTTTTGTAATTTTGTGTAATACCTCACTTCTTCCAATGTTGACATATCAACTGTTTCGCGTGGAATAGTCTGAGAGTTCAACCAATTGACATAATATGTTACGAAACCTTTTTAATGTGTATTTTTTGTATGCCCTAGCTCAGCTCTCGCAATCGGGCAGGTTCTCAACCCTTATTTACACTGGTTTTGCACAATAAAAAAAATTAATTTCTAATAATAACATCATAATTAAAATCGAAACTGTTAACTAGAAGATTTGACAATTTAGTATTTAAGCCACGAACAATTCTGATAAACAATGATTAATTGATCGACAAGTTTAGAATTCAGTTTTTTTGGACGTTAATTAAATTTGCATTTTCATTTAACTGGAGAACGGATGGAAGAACAGCAATATTATTTTTCCTTAGATTTTCTTTAAATTCATATTCACGAACTAAAGTATTTACAGGCCAGAAATCAGGGTTGACTATTTGCTCATAAAGATCGAAGGGAACATTGAGTTTGAAAGATGTAATCCTCCTTGGTTGAGAATAAGAGAATTTATATGTAGTAAAATTAGCTTCAAGATTCAATTTTGATTTTATATAGAAGTTAATTTGTTCAACAGTAGTATCAGCAGCAAAACGAGATATAAAAATTGATTTATTAGGCGGAATGATTTTTAAACTATTATATGGAGATTTATTGGCAGTAGAATTAGAAGTCACAGAGAGAACATTGCTATTTGCTATTTTAACTGAAGTGTGCGTATTTGAATTTTCAGATTCTGATAAGGTTTTCGACGTTGTAGCACAGTTGGTAGGGTTACTCGTTGATGTACTTGGGGTAATTACAACAGAATCAACAACATTGCAACTAGAAGCACCAGGACTTTGAGAAGCATTCGGTTTATTTTTATTTCTGGATGATTTGCGGCGTTTCGGCGATAATTGTGGTGGAGAATTAAGGCAGTTTAATTGTTTAAATTCCTCAAAAAGATTTCCATAAGCTGATATTTCATTAGTTAGTGAAGAAAGTTTATTTTGAATGTTTAAAAATGTATTTTTTGTGCTTTGAAAAAAAACGACAGACATTACAGCACCAATGTAAACATTTATTTTTACACACAGCTTCAGTAACCAAACCAGACAATCCACTGCACTTAAAATGACACATGCTATGACGAAGCCAGCAAACCACCATTCTCTCATAATCATGTGATAAGACATTTTGTTAAGACATTTAAATTGGTCATTCATAATTAATTCTTTACGTGTATGTCGATAATATTTTAAGTGTATGTCGATAATTCCGGTTAGTTGTTAAATAATACAACACTGATTATTTTACGGACTTGGCAGCACTGATAAATGTGACAGATAGATATTCAGCTGATAAAGTGTTTATTTACAAAAAAAAATCCAATTGAGTGAAATATTTAATGATGATTAAGAATGATTGTAAATGTATTTGTAAAAGCAAAATTAAAATTTTAAAGATGAAAATTTTATATTTTTTAAAAAGTTCAGTTTCAAGTGTAACATTTAATCACCAGACAATTTTTTGCGGAACAAGTTTAATGCACTTTTTAATATAAATAGTTGATTAAACCCGGCAAAAATAAAGAATACTCGGACTAAACTTTAAAGTACGTGCGTTCGTAACAAAGATTACTCTTACTGTGTTACCAGAATTACATATACTTAGTTTGCTGGAATTAATGAAATCAAGTAAAGACTCACCCCTTTCATTTGTGTATGGGTACACGGGTTATATAATAAATATAATAAGAGAAAAGAAATATGGGGTATGTAATTTAATTAATGAGAGTTGGAGGATATGGATACTGGTGATGATGATCGTGGTGTCCAAGTAGTTGAACCAAATGGGGGGCTGACAAGACACTGCAATTGGTTTCCAAATACGTATGATTTTATAAAGTGAAATCTTTTAAATCTGCTCTATAATACTTTAGCGTTTTAAATTCAGCTATAAAAACCCAACACAACGTTAGGAAGACACTACTGAATTTATACTGCTAAATTAGTTTTGCACTGTATTATGTAAAAACTAAAGAAATCTGCACTTTGTGTTAATTTTTATCAAAAAGTAATAACAGCACCATAATAAGTTTTTTGTTTTTTATAAAAAAGTAATTTTAGTAGCGAGTAACGCTGCAGTTGCAGGCTTACCGTACCACAAAAAAATGGATTGCAATTATTTAGGGTTTCGTGCCTAAACAATTTGTTTCCTTGCTGCCCCAGATTGAATGCCTTGCATTAGAATCGCAGCCCAGGATAATGTCAGATGCTCCATATAGCTGGAGGCAATCAAGAGGCTACTGTTGCCCGGTAGCTCTACCCTTGCTGCTGTAAGGTCCTCTGAACTAAGCTGCGTACAGAGAAAGATGTTAATAGATTTTTTGGCAATAATACATGATCTTGGCCTACCATTGTTTCTTGCATAGAGGATATTATATGCTGAGGCCGGGAAACCCTTCACGTCCAGGTTTGAAACCCAGGGTTCTTGCACCAGCCCAATGTCCAGGTCCTCTTCAGCTAAGAGTAGCCGAAGGTTATCTGTAGCACATTTCGAGTGCTGCAGATTTATCTGCACTACCTTAAGCGCCATTGTTGGTTTTTGGGGACCTTAGCGTCCCTCACTCCGAAAAACAGCTTGAACCCCGCCTTCTCAAGCTCAACTGAGCCAGATTCGGCGATGGCGAGGATAAGACATGTGTGGTCTTTGCCTTGCTCAATGCGGATGATGGACCAGTCATCCATGTGGATATTGGGGTTCTGCAGCTTCAGACAGTCCAACATCTTATGTGCATCGGTTGCCATCTTTGGTAACCAAATACGTGCACGCGGTCTCGTTGGAATATCTTGAGCAGGGATCAGTTTAAGGCTTAAACTCTCCCATGCACCACTGATATTAGCGATGCATTTGCTAAAAAAGTCCTTTGAGAACTCGTCAATGCATTTGATTACCCTGTATTCCCGGTGAATTTCACCAGAGTCAAAGCTAGGTGCCGTACCAGTCCTATTAGCGATCAAGTATTCCATAACGAGCTCAGCTAATTTGGATTCGATATCACCCCATTCTGTTACTACAGGATTGATGGCACCGTCTTTCTCTGTCGCCAGAGCCATTATAAGATGATCTTTAACCACCTCATTAAAGGGTCGTCTGGCGGATGTGGTCGTGGTAGAAATGGGTACCGGAGCGGCTTTTTTGTCGGCAACCTTTCTCCGTTTAGGCGATTTCTCACCCTCTGTCTGAGAGCGATTTCGCTTGAACCTCTCTGTAGCTAAGGCTGCTGCCTTTACTGTGCTGGGTATTGAATCCAAAAACTTTTGGTATTCATCTACCACAGCCTGGTATTTGGCGCGATCTGCCTCGTCACGCTCATGAGGAGCACCGCTGGCAGCATTCTTGTCAATATTATCAAGAATGAATAGCGCCTTGGTGTAGCGAGCTTTGAGGATGTCTTTCTGACTCTTCCTCTTCTTTCTTCTCCTCTTCAATTGATCGCCAGCCTTGGCACCCACTTGAGGAGGAGCATTTGTCGAGTTTTTGGCGGGCAGCAGAGTGCTGTGTCGGTCACCCACGCTGCTTTCCATTGCGTCCAAGGTCTCTTGGCTAGAGGCCAATAAGTCGCCTTCTGAAGAGGAACCGAGATCATCGGCACTCTTCAGGGAGTTGTTGTTATTTTTCTTTATTTCCTTTTCATTAATTTTTTTTTTGGTCCCACGAGTAGGCAGGTAAGGGGATGGACCATCCATGCAGTGACGGCGTACATGGAGTAGTCAAAATACTAATTACAACCGACCCGTGCCGTGGCATCGGATGTGAGCTGTTAGCAACTAGTCTTCTTTAACAACTAACTAGCCATTCAGGTTCTTGGCACTGCTACCAACCACGTTAACCTTACAAGTGGAGTCAGTTTTGGTCCGCGGGTTGTAATTAGATTTCAGGAAGGAACCTATTAACACTTGAGACCACTTTGATCTAGTGTGTCCCTAGCCTTAACAAGCTCCAGTGTCACCAGCTTGTTCCCTCTTTGTTACCATTCCTTTACAAATATCACAAAGGCGTAGCAAACCGACTCTCCCATCTTCTAATTACAACCTAGCTATGTAGATGTGTTCATGACCATTTGTAGAATGTATCATGAACCTATTTACATCGCTCCAGCTGTCATCGCCACTAGTGACTATTTGTGTGAAAAATGTATCACAGCCGCGATGTTGGCTGCCCCTATCCGCCACCTGGGGATGCGTCCGATGTGAGACTGACTGAACTCAACATTGACTGTACTGGGGCTAAATTACCGCATTCGTGATCGAATGAGCTATCGTATCGAAATTATGATAAAATGTACTAAATTTCTTGCTCGATATCGAATGCGGTAATTTGGCCTCTGGTATTAGCTTGTTTCGTAGTTTGGTTTTAACTATGTTGAGTTACTAGGTAAGTTATACCATATAATTCAACCTTGGAAAGAACGCTAAAAAAACGCTAAAGCGCTCTAAAAAAAATCCAGATTTCACGCTAACCGCTAAAAACCATTTTTTCCCGCAATTGGCATTGCAAAAACGTAAGATTTAACGGGAAAAACGTTGGCAACAATGCCTCTCAACAAGGTGGATATACATACCCCTTCATATGTACCATATTAATCATCTAGGACCTTTAGCGTCAACATCTAAACAATATAAACATATACTCGCTGTAGTGGATTCGTTCACGAAATTTTGCTGGTTGTATCCGACTAAATGCACTACTACAAAAGAAGTTATAGCCAAGTTGGAAATTCAGAGTGTGATTTCGGTAACCCAGTACAGATAATATCCGACAGGGGTACAGCGTTCTCATCTGAAGACTTTGGGAATTACTGCAAAGCCGAGAATATTAAACATCATCTCATCACAACTGGTCTACCTAGGGCGAATGGACAGGTAGAGAGATTAAACTCTGTTATAATCTCAGTCTTATCGAAGTTACGCGTGTCCGATCCAACTAAATGGTACAAGCACGTTGGAAAGGTGCAACAGTTAATTAATAATACATACTCTAGGAGTATCAATACGACACCGTTTGATTTGTTGATTGGCATTCAAATGCGTTCGATTAGTGCGAAATAACAAAAAACTAATTGAAGACGAAATCGTATAACAGCTCAACGAAGAAAGAGAACAAACCATGTTAAATGCTACAGGCATTTAAGCATAAAATCATAAGTCCTACAATCTACGTCGAAAAAATGATACACAATATGCGATTGGAGAGCTAGTGGCCATTAAGAGAACCCAATTCGGCACTTGTCTTAAATTGAAACCAAAATATATGGGACCGTACTAGATTACCAAAGTGAAATCCAACGAAACATACAATGTCAAACTTATCGGAGATACTAATGGACCAAGAAATACCACCACCTGTGCAGAATACATGAAGCCTTGGTGTTCCAGCTTGAGTGATGACGAATTCGAGACGAATCCCGGTCAGGACGGCCGAATTGTGGGATGAGAGCCAGAGGCAAACAACTGAGCCAAAGAGCAGTCAGTCTGTGTTCGGCCGTGAAGAGTGAAAGACGTGTTTTTCTGTAGTATAGTTTCTTATATAATTTATCTCTTTTATATTTAATAAACAATAAATTCTTTTGATAATATAAAACTCCACACATATGTAATATTTTCGATTAGAACACATAGAGCGTGTGGCAAACATAAACAAAACAGCTGGTTTGTTTTAAAGCAAAATTGTTTGAAAAAATATATTGTTTAGGAAAATTAAAGAAAATGGATAATGAACATGGAAAAGTAAGTTTTTTTTTCGAATTTTGTTAAATTAAATTATGTTTATTATATTTATTGCAGTTAGATTGTCCTAAAGAAGCAATTTTTGAAATTTATACACGTTAAAAAAATACGGAAAAACACAAGCAAAAATTATGAATCGTATGTAAAATGGAAATTTTGACATACATACGGAATTACATATGGGTAAGAAAAGTGACAGTACATATGTAAAATACATCCCGTGTGATAGCACCTTAAGTAAATATACATCGATTAAAAAAAATACAGTTGTCTCATTTGTTGTTGTTGTTTTGTAGTGATGAGTAAAGGTACTGATACACTATCCTACACAATTGTACGATTCATTCACTGGAAAATCAGACCGATTTCTATCACACTAAAAAAAAATCGCCACACTATTACATGGTGAAAACATGTTTTTGCTAAGCGAAGCGGCATTTTTCAGTTAGGATTTGGTGATACATACTTTGATTGCAATTAGTTTACATTGTACTCACCTTAATATTCATTGTATTTTGTTGTTATATGTGAATATAATGAATTGTATAAACTATACAAACTGTTAAACGCCTGTCCATTAAATTATTATTTGTGCTTTAAATCAATGAAGCCGACATTGTTGGTTTCTTATCAGCTGTATTAGAAAATACAACTCTGATCGTATAGAAACTCTCATTTTATGAAAATTTTTAAAAACTTATGCAAGACGGACAGACTTGTCGAAAAATCTGTCATTTAGTTAAATGTTTAGGCCACACTTTATGAACACACACAATTTTTTTGACATACCGTACTACTAAATAGGATAGTCATTAGTGGCCTCAAAGGCGCTAAGTTCAATTTATCACATTTTTTGTAATTTTGTGTAATACCTCACTTCTTCCAATGTTGACATATCAACTGTTTCGCGTGGAATAGTCTGAGAGTTCAACCAATTGACATAATATGTTACGAAACCTTTTTAATGTGTATTTTTTTTATGCCCTAGCTCAGCTCTCGCAATCGGGCAGGTTCTCAACCCTTATTTACACTGGTTTTGCACAATAAAAAAAATTAATTTCTATTTAAATTTTGTTCCTTGCGGTATCATGAGAAAAATACCACTACAAAGCAAAAAAAAATTTAATCCAAAACACGTAGACAGAGAACCCATGCACTTGAATCTAGGACCGGTGTATTACCTAGACACGTCCTTGCCCTAATCCCAACCTAAGTCATACAATAATTCATTCTATACCTATGACCCCTTTAATATTTATGCTATCATTAACAACTTACGGTTTGTCCATTTTGTATTACCACCGAGAACTCAGGAATCTGAAATCCTTTTTGGAAAAATTTAGAGACACCACATATTCACTATTTACTGAATTATAATTTATTTTACATATTAAAAAAAAACTAAACTACAATATACATACACTTAATATTAATGTGGCTTAAACAAATCATTAAAAAAAACTTAATTTTGAAAATTTTAAATTGTTCTTTTCTTTTTGTTCCTTTTGAAAAAAATTATTAAAACGACTTTACAAATATGGATGAAAATTAATTACAATAAAAAAATGCACTTATAATTAAACAATTATAAAACACTACATATATTTCACTAACAAAAAGGACCGGACTAGACGGATAATACGTTAGGCATTATTATTTGGCCTAAATAAAAACAAAACCGAAATTCTTTTCTTCTCTTTTTATTTATTTTTATTTTCCCTAAAGAGCTCTCTACTGGAATCTTTTCTATTGACAATTGCCAAGTTAACGCGTGATAAACTATTATTTATACCACTCGTTCGATCCTTTTTTTTACAATTTCACAATTATCAATATAATCTAATTCTAACTAAAACGAATTCTTTATAATATACCCTAAGTTTGCTAACAGTCATCCATATAGTATGTAAGTTAAATTTTGTGTTAATTCTCTATTCACGGTATTAAAATTTATAGCACTTACGATGAGGGTTGTTATTTTAATAATAATTTGTTAACGAAACCTTTTGGGACAATAAGCCTTTATCACAATTACATCCGGCATAGAAATTCATAATATTTAAATTACCTTTTTTTTCGCCTGTAAAGTTTAACTATTTTATTTTGATGACTTAGACTATTACTGTCCTCGACTTTCCTCCAAATCAATTTTTTTCTCTTTCATCAACTTTGGATTTCTTCCGGTTTCCGATAACAACAATCCTCATCTATTAATTATTATTATATAATATATCATAATTTATTTTAATTATTTATACAATTATTCAACACTTACGTAGTTCACTTTTTTTTATTTCCGATTATTACAAATTTAAAACAAAATTTCAGGACCAAACAACAGAATTATCCAGAAGATCGTTAACTGCCGCTTTAATAATGACTTTAAATATTCCTACTTTAATAATTCTAATTAAGCTAACATTAATTTAAAACAAGCAAACAATAACAAAATCACATAAATAAAAATCAAGTAACGGTGGACAACAGAGATTTTCCCAAAAAAAAATAAAAACAAAGCTAGAGGAACGGTTCGTTGCCCATTATTCCTTTAGCCTTGAAATTTGTGGTATTTTTAATTTGCACAAATTCACAGAGAACAATAAGTAAATTTTCTCTTAGTTTTGTACCAATGCCGTTCTTTTCATATGGTAACTCCGTTTTCCTATATAATACTTATTCTCCCAACTCTGTTTGTGATATTCCACTTAGACACTCAATTTTTTTAACAACTAACTGGCAAGACAAAAGTACAAAGCATTAATACCAAATTATTACAGAAAATCTTAACATATTTATACGTCAAGGATAAAAAAATATCAAACTAAAACAAGACAAATCAAAATATACACTTATATTAAGTCAGGGGCAAACAAAACAGCACATGTTTTCAAACAATATCACACATTCAACAATATGCAACCCACAATCCCATGCAACGAAAACATAAATTGGACGTATGTACATATAACAAGCAGAAACATTGGATAAATTATACATGTTTTAAACAATTTAATACAAAAAAAAAAACGACAAAACGATATAAACAATTTTTATTCTTAAACAAAAATTCAATACCATAAAAATATCTATCATGTATGTATGTTGTCACTTTTAACACCCTCAACAAATATTATTTCTAATTGGCTACACTCTCGTTGTTTTGAGTATCAACACCATTGCCAGTTAATCGTCGATAGCTTATCTCTCATTGTTTACCTTAGCTTATCTCCACACGTATGGAAATCGAGCAGTGTAGTGAACATATAATTAGTTTAATCACAAGTGTTAAAAAAATTGACTAAATGTTTTATAATATTTAATGTACGCTAATTTTTTTTAAACATCAACATGTCAGTGTAATTTATGGTGCTTAAAGTAACAATATTACAATACATACATTTAAATTTTTAAAATATATTGTTAAATACAATTTATTATTTTTTATTCGAAATGTTAATTTTAAATTTTTTGATATTTATTTAGTCGGGCTCGAGTTCATTAAATTTAATTTTTAATAAATAAAATTGCAGTGGTGCAGAGGTTAGAACGCAAAGAATTCTGATGAGAGAATGTGGTGATTCTCGAAACATGTAAATTCAACTCAGGTTCAACACCAGCTCAGCCAGAAAAATTATCAATAAAATTTTAATAGAGATTTCATGTTGTAAAACAATTCCTTCAGTAAAAATAATTTAATGAAAATTTAATTTAATGAACTAGAGCCCGACTAAATAAATATCAAAATATTTATATTGTTAAATTATTATTTTATTAGACGCCTACCGTGTGTTGAGGTGACACTGTAGTTATTGCTAACATCACGTGCGGTTGTTTTGAATTAGAATTCTTACCCACATTAGCAAGTATATATGTTGCGTATACTATTGCAACTGACAGACTTGTTGGTTTTTTGTCACTTGTTGCATTCGGAATTGACAACACTGGTAACAAGCATAATATTACATTGGATCACCTTTTCAAAAACTACCCAGCAAGCCATATGAGTCCGAAAAGAGTCTTTTCTGACAGCTTTTTAGGAGCGTTAACGCTCTTTATGAGCCCAAAAAACAATCATAATTGCTCCGAAAACCCTCAGAAAAGAGGGTCATTACGTTCGAAAATGGTCCGTCAGAAAGAGCTCTTAGATAATATCAGAAAAGAGTCTTTTTATGAGGGGTTTTTGGGCTCTTAAAGAGCTCTTAGATAATGTCAGAAAATAGTCTTTTATGAGATTTTTTTTGGGCGCTGTGTAATCTTGTTTTTAGCATTCTTGTGTGTTACAGCTCTGTTTTCTTTTTTTTTTGTTCAAAGCACAAATAACAGGACAACAACGCTTTGGTACACACATAATTAAGTGGAATTTCTGAGTCATACTGCGTGCAAATTTTTCTTTCGCTCCGAAAATGCTCCTTAGTTGGACTCTTTTCTGACTCCTTTTTCGGAGCGCTCCTAGAATGGTATGCTGGGTAAATTATTAATACGGCGATATTGGCAATATAAAGAAGAGAAGACTTGACAAATTGGGGTCTCCAACCTATGTAGACGTATCGAGTTTAAGAGCTGGTGGTGGGACAAGTGCATCTATTACTGATTCGCAAAATAGATTTGCTATACTTTCGGATTTGCTATACATCACCAATAACAACAATGGCCACGGCAAAGGCAGTGTAAATAGTAGAAATTCTGGTAGTATGACTGGGAAATCTTTTTGTCCTCCAATCATATTATACAATGTGAACGTTAACATCACATTAAAAATAAAGAACATTAATAGACTTTTTGTTTCTTTCATATATTAACGTCTACACTGAAATGATGTCTCTACTGAGGGAAAAGAAAATCAACTCGACAATATTCATATGTAGTTCGTGGTCTCTACTACAAATCGGATTTGGAGGAGATAAGGACGGCCATGGATGCGATAGTACCTAATGTGGTCTCAAAGGTCTCAAAGTTTAATACTAAATTTTCAATAAAGAACAAAACTGAAACTGGGCTCTTTTTAGTCACTGTGCAGCCGGGGAAGGGGTACTATGACCCGTAGACATATCAACTTTCTAACATTTAACGTTCGTTCACTTGAAAATACAAGTCGGCGATTAGATCTCCTTAATGTAATGTTCCATAATAAAATAGACATAGCGTATTCAAGAATGCCATCTTCGGGGTAATGGTTATATGAATCTTAATGGTTACAACTTTTTCTACGATAACTCCCCAATCGGGGTTGCTATAATTATTAAGGAATCTATTTCATACATGGCACATTCATTGAAATTCAAATGATTATTAATGGCACCCGCAGGAGAATTTTGGTCGGGTCTATTTACATTCCATGCAACTTTGGGGATGCGAAAATTTGGAGCGGTCTCTCTAAAATTTTAAATATGTCAAGAAACTTTGATGGTATTGTTCTTGGAGAGGACTTTAATGCGAAAAATCCATTTTGGGGGGACCTGGTTGCGAACAGTAATGGTGAAACCTTGCTTAGATGGCTAATAGATCATACATTGGATGTGGTTCGGTTTTCTGACATTAGGCCCTCATTTCCGAATGGCGCCTCATACCTCGATCACTTCTTGGTCAGCCCCAGCATCATAGACGCAGATAGTAACAATTTTAAAATTTCAAGCTTAGCTACATTCTCAGACCACTTCCCGATTAAGTTGGAACTGCGTTTCACGAAATTAGAGTTATATTTGCGAGCTCCCAAATTTTTTACCTCATATTCAAGAACTAATTGGCAGAACTTTCGACGGGATATGGAAATATCAACTCTGAGCATTATGCCCCCGGATAATCAAAACCTACAGAATGAGGAAATTGATTCTTTAATAGAAGAATTTACGAAAATTTTCCATTCAGTCTCCCTCTCACATTCGGAGAAAATTCTACTTAATAATCATAAGATACATATTTCGGATAAGATAAAAAATTTCTATCGTATAAAACACAGGTGGCAAAAGGAACTCAATAAAAAGTACCACAGAGCGGGAAATAGACAGGGTCAAGATTATACACTCCTATCAAAGCAAATACAGCTGTTGAAAATACTTATAAAGGAATTGATAAACATTGAGCAGGCTGAGAGAATAAATAAGAGCAAGGCGAATATCAAACCAAGCCCAACAGCGTTCAAGGAAATTTATAGTATCATTGGCAGCAGGAAAACCCCATTCTGTGATAAACTTCAAGTTGAAAATAGATCTGTTGTTGAAGATAATGATAAATGCGAAGTATTTAGAGACTATTATTCAGACCTATGGTGACCTCGAAGAACGTCTCAGCTCCTGTACTTTTAATGTACCACGCAATATATATTCGTTTAATGATACATTCAACTCAATGGAGAATGAGGATACCATGCAATTCATAAAATTTACTACTGTCAAGGAAAGAACAAAAAGTCATCAGGCGTTGATGGCATAACAAATTTTCTGATAAAAAGATTCCCCGACGTCTCCTTCAAATTTTTAACAATTATTTTCAACAATTGTCTAAATAATGGCTATTTTCCTAAGGCATGGAAAATAGGAAAAATTTTACCGCTCAAAAAAAAGGGAGATAGTTTACTGCTGAAAGATTTTCGTCCGATTTCTCTACTGTCAAACCTGGGAAAATTGTTTGAGCACATCATAAAGCGGAAACTTGAGAATGATTTGATAGTTGATCCAGTGTCCTGCTTTCAATTTGGTTTTAAACAATCACACTCAACACAGCATGCCCTTCTGAAATTCCACGAAGATGAAACACAAAATTTGAAAATTCATAAGTGTACGGTTGCTATATCATTGAATATACAAAAAGCATTTGACAATGCATGCCACAAAGGCATTTTGTATAAACTGGCGGATCTGGGAGTAGATCCATATCTAATGAAGTTATTTTTCAGCTATTTTTCCGAAAGAAAATTTTGTATCCAAATAAATGAATCTCGGTCGAATCTTGGTAATGTTAAAAGTGGCGTCCCACAGGGCAGTGTATTGGCACCGTTTCTATTTAACATATAATTGCACGACTTTCCACATAAGATTGCGGATTCTAAGGCAATATTATATGCTGATGACTGCTTAATATTCGTGCACGATATTTCTTCCATTTCCGCTTTGGCCAAAGCTTCTGCACATCTTAAAGCTATATACAATTATTACAAAATATGGGGTATTGATATAAATGCTGGTAAATCGGAGGCGATATGTATAAGAAATCCGTCCGGCAAGTGCCCGAGATTTGTAGTACCAGAGAGTAAGCGCCTGCACCTGTTTTTAAATGGAACTGAGATACCTTTTAAAACAAACATCAAGTATTTAGGAGTAACTTTTGATAAAATGCTAAGGTTCAACAAACACGGTAGAGACCTACTGAATAAATGCAAACGAATTTCCGGCTCATTTTCGCGACTTATGAACAGCAGTTATCTTCCGGAAGGAACAAATCTGCTCATCTATAAAGTGGCATTAAGATCTCTATTGGTATATGCCTTCCCGATCTGGTTCACGATATCCCCAATTGTGGCAAAGGAGATGGAGATTTTTGACCGAAGAAGCCTTAGAAAATGTGTTAACTTGAACTTTGAGACTTGCAACAAACGATATTCTAATAATTTTATATACAACAAACCGGGAATAGTTCCTCTATGCCAGTACGCCTTCAATCTCCAAACGAAGTTTGTGGACAAATTGATCTCAGATGAGAACGATCTTATGAAAGAAATTTATGAACGTGAATATATCACGAATTGGACTGAGGTTAATTATCTATTCCCAATCGGCATACTAATGGAAGACAGTACCCGGGAATCCTCCGGTACATGTCAACTGCCAAATTTCTACCAGAAGTCTTCCCCAGGAACCCACAGAGGATGAGTTTCATTACATAATATATATATATATTTTTTTTTTCTCTACTCTCATTTTATATGTAAATAATATAAACTCAAAATTTATAAAATTCGTCATTTTTGTTGAATTCGAATTTATTGTAAACTATATGGGATATTTTATACAATTAACTGTTAAGCATCTGTGATATTTTAAAAATTCATGTTCACACTCGTAACACACTGTACTACAGCTGTGTGTAGTTTAATAATAAGTATTTATTATATATATATTATATAAGTTATTATTTAGTTTTAGGCACTACTTTTTAACAGATATACTCTGTAAGATACCGATAATGTCGGGAGCAAACATTATTATCAATGTTATACTATGAAAAGCACAATC
This sequence comes from Bellardia bayeri, assembly GCA_950370525.1. Classification (NCBI taxonomy): domain Eukaryota; kingdom Metazoa; phylum Arthropoda; class Insecta; order Diptera; family Calliphoridae; genus Bellardia; species Bellardia bayeri. Next base: position 47,946,815 of record OX493265.1, on the reverse strand, counting down.
GTTATAACTTTATTTTATTTTTTGCAAGTAGCATATCCATTTATAATGTTTTAGAGTAAGACATATATAGCTCTAAGTTCAAAAATTAATTTGACAATTTATCTTATTATTGTTTTCGGAAAAGCCTCAATAAAAATTTTACTTACTTACTTACTTGTCACTTGTTAAATTAAAGTTTAACAAAAAACAAAAAGATATACTAAAAAAAGTGAAAATTGAATATAAAACAAATTAAAATAAAAGAAACCCAAAAATCAAATAAATAATAATAATAACATCAAATAAAGGGTAAAATCTTTTTATTTCAACTGGAACACTACCAAAGGCTCAACAGCGGACGGACAAGCTGCTAAATAACTCAAACATACTGGTTACTACAACTTTGGAACTCAACCCATTGAAAGTGGTGGCGATTATGGAATTGAGTCAGACGACGGAGTCATAGGTCTGTTTCCATATGGTTTTTATAGTGATTACGATGATTCATATTAGTTACCAACTAAAACTAAAACTCGCAAAAAAAAGAGTCAAAGTTGAAAATGCAGCTTGGTTTTCGGCCAAAAATAGAATGCGTAGAGAAAATGGCAAAAGTTAGTTTGGAAGAGTTAAGGACAACAATGTTTGGAATTGCGAAAAGACGAGAGAATCAAGAAATATGAAGGGTAAATGCAGATCTAAAAAAGATGGTGCCATGAAATGTGCGCAGATAAATGACGATGATAGAAAAAATATTTTTAAAGAGTTTTGGAAAATAAAATGGGAAGAAAAAAATGTATGTAAACACTTCAATTGAATCAGTTACTATGGTTAGACCGCGAAATTGAAAATTATTAAGTGAATCAAAAAGAAGTCTAACTTTAAAATATTATCTCAAAGTGCAAGACAAAAATATCGAGTGTGCAGAAAGTATTTCTTGAACACGTTGGACGTAGGTGCGAAGGCTGTGCATAATTGGTTGAAGAAGCCTTCAATTTCAAAAACAAGTTCAAAGAAAAATACTCTCAAGAACGGGTACTTGTGAGCGTGACTTCGTTGAAATTTATTTATATGTTACTATAATTGATTTTGGTTTTTAAATTTTTTTTATGTTTTGTTCAGTTAGCTTTGATTTTCATATATGTATTTCTAATTTGTCAAAAAAAAAATATAAAATTTTTCATAATTTGATAATTTTCTTAAAACTGAGTCGGTCGCAAGAGCTATGTCATGGTTAACGCTAATAAATGCTGTCTCGTCTGCAAATGTGGAGGTATGCGTGCTCAGGTTTGTTGGCATATCCGCTATGTATATTATATATAGAAACGGTCCTAATGTGCTGCCTTGGGGGACACCAGCAGTAATTTTCTTGAGGGGGAAGTATTTATCTTGCGACCTTACCATGAATGTTCTGCCTGTTATATAGCTCTCCAGAAGCTTGTGAGTGTTTTGAGGAAGCATTCGTGTTATTTTGATAAGTAGCCCATCATGCCAAATGCTTGGGAAATGTCTATAAACAGGGCTGAGCAGTATTACTTTTTCTCAAACGCCGATCTAATTAGGGTGACAATTCTATGCACTTGTTCTATTGTACCATGTTTCGCTCTCAATCCGAATTGGTGATCCGGGATGATTTCGTCTTCATTTAGATGAGGAGTTGTACTTAAAGCGAATATTTTTTCGAAAAGCTTCGATAGGATTGATAATAAGCTTATCGGTCTGTACGACGCAACCTGGCTAGCACTTTTCCTGGCTTGAGAATCATAATAATTATAGACCTCTTCCACGAGGATGGGAAGTATCCGACTCTTAATATCGCGTTAAAAATGAGCAGCAAGATTCTAGAAGCAGACGATGGTAAGTTCCTTATCATTGACCCTGTGATGCGGTCAGGTCCGGGAGATTTTCTAATATTCACTTTTTCTATTGCAGATTTTACTTGATTTATGTTAAATTTTATTGGATGGTTTACCTTATCAGGAATGATTGGACGACAGAAACATGTATGTGCGTCATGTGGCGTGAAAACTTTCACAAGGTGGCCCGCGAAAGCGTTTGATTTTTCATTTGTGTTTTAGGCCCAAGTGCGGTTTTCCAGTCTTAATGGAGATTCTTGGGTTATAGGCCATTTCATATGCCGTACAGCCTTCCATATGCTGTAATTGGAATTTTTTGTGGCATCTAGGCTGTTTAGATAGCCTTTTATTTCAGACTCGTGGTTCTGTTTTCCCATTGTCTTCTTAACTTCCTTTTTTCTCTGATTAGGGTCTCTATATCCGTCGATGTATTGTAAGGAGCACGTTTAATTGTCCGCTTGATTGGGGTTGCATTTCTTGCTGCAGAATCCAAGACTTCTGTAAATCGGTCGACGCTATTTGGATGTGAAATGTCTTCCAGAAATAGGAGTTTATCGTTCATAAATGTATGATTTATGTACATAACGAAACAAATTTCGCCACAAGCCTAATCACATTTACAAATTTTGTGTAGATCGGTCCATAATTGACATAGCTCTCATATAAGGCCTACTTTCGAAAATCACTTTAAAGAGAATAACTCTCTTAAAAATGTAGCTATTCAAATATAATTCAACAGAAGTAAGTTTCATAAATACAGATATCATGGCAACTAATTTTATAACGGTCGGTCCATAATTAGTCATAGCTCACATATAAGATAAGTGTTTATATCGAAATAACATTTAACAAAAACAATATTTACATGCACAGAAGTCTTGCCACTACTTTTTTGGATGCACGGTCCATAATAGATCATAGTTCCTATATAGCGGCCATTTCTGAACAACTGTTTTTACACATATACTGGATGTACTATTTTTTTTTTGCTAATTTTTTGCTGGCGTAACCGTCAGAATGTCTACCTTTCCTCTTGTTTTTGAATGTATAGGTACAGTTACTTTTGTTTTATTAGCGACTTCTTTTGCTAATTCCCTTGTATTACTCTTGGATTTTTTTACTTCTTTCAAAACTATACTCACATCCTTCACTAAATTATTAATAGTATAAAATTTTTGATATCCAAACTTAATTTCTCACTCTTACCTATTTTGTTTGAAAGCAAATACATACATATGTATGTAAATATTTGGCAACAGAATTAGATTTAAAAATAAAATGTAACACACCAATAATTGTACAAAGTGCTGATAATAGGAAATGTACAAATACTTTTGTCCCATTACTTTTCGCTAATTTAACTTAATTTTCAAATATGTAATTGAGAAATATTTGACTATTAAAAATCTCACTATATTAGTTTTCTTATAAAGAGTATGATTAGTGTGACCAACTGGCCCGGAAAATCCAGGACATGACCCGGTTTTGGAACCAGTGTCCGGGTGTCATCCCCCGGATGACCCGGATTTTCATTTTGACTTTAATTAAATAAAAAATATGTGGACTTGAACAACACAACAAAGAAATTAATTCTTTTGAATGATTCATTTTCAAATCATGTGTCTATGCCATATGAGTCCGAAAAGAGTCTTTTCTGACACCTTTCCTGGAGCGTTCATGCTATTTATGAGCCCAAAAAACAATCATTCCGAAAACCTTCAGAAAAGAGGGTCATTACATTTGAAAATGGTCCGTTTTAGATAATGTCAGAAAAGAGTCTTTTATGAGGGTTTTTTAAGCTCTGAAAGAGCTCTTACATCATGTCAAAAAAGAGTAATTGCAATTTTAAATACAACAAATTTAAAGGTCGCATTTATTATTTTTTTTAATTATTTTTACTTAAACAAAAAGGGACTCGCTGCTGCACCGAACTGGAAAGATGTAGAAACAACGATCAAATTTATAGTTGAAAAGAATTGGTTAAAACCTGAAGACAACAATGTAGAATTGTTTGGCGAGTTTGGTTATATATTGAAATGTATTACCCCAAAGAAAATCAGCGAATGGAATAAAAATAATCCTCCTACTAAGCCACGTTCTACTAAACCACATCAACGTTGGGTGGACTGTTTCTAACATTTTCAAAGTAACAATGTTCTGTACACTCAAAAGAAAAATCGCAACTCAAGCTAGATACTTTCAAACATATGCTATTTCTCAAATATAATTTAAAGTACGAATGCGTTGAATTTTACAATTTTTTGAAAGAATCCCCAACATTGCTGAAGCAAATTTCATCACAGAATAAATACGATTTTAAACAAAAAGCGACAGATTTTTATTAGATTTAAATTACTTATAACATTATAATTGTCTAAATTTAACTTGAATAATAAAGTGTTTTTCCCATAAAAATTGGCGCGGTTTTAAGTTTGAATGTTCCGGATTTTAGTACTTTTTTCGAAAAATGTCCCGGTTTCGCTCAAAATTGAGGTGGTTACACTAAGTATGCTTGAAAATATTGGAATCCATATGTAAATGGTACAAACGCCACCGAAGTAAAATAATTAAATAAAGGCTATTAAATCAAGCTTTAACATTAATGCGCCTACTCACCACCAGAGGCGCTGCAATTCTGCACTAAAAACTAACATAATGCGTAATTGCGCATTAAAAAAGCTTTCTTCTTTTACTACATTTACTTCTTCAACCTATGCGCTTTCCAAAGAAAGTAACTCAGGCATATTAATTGCCTGAGTGTTACTTCTCTTAAAAAAAAAATAAAACAAAAATGTCTTTGTTTGTTCCGCAATCACGTCAAAACTTGTACCAGATCGTGTAACGTGTATCCTCAAAAATCTTGTAAAAATTATGGCAGATGTTTAGCAGGGTCAACTATGAAACGGGCACGCTTTTACACCGGCCTTATAACTCATCGACAGTTGGGGGGGGTTCACTGTTTCAATGACCAAATAGCCACACGAATACACTTTTAACAAATTTTGTTATTATGCGTGCTATCAAAATAAAAACATATACAAATATACTCAATATAAATAAAAGTGCGTTAATAGATGGAACATAATGAACTTACCCACCCTGCCATGATCATAAACACCAATTATCTTAATAATGTTTAACATTTTATGATCCCTTTAAATATCTACAACAATGTAAATTCCCGGACCAAACAAACAAACAGATTAAAATTTAAATTAAGCATACATATTTAATGAAACAAAATAAATTATAATAATAATAATAAAATTAAAAATACTTATGTATATAAAAAAATTTTAAATTTAATATAAAAAAAAATTTAAAGGTTTCCTGCAAAAATAGGGACGTATGTATGTATATGTGTAATGAAGTATTAGATAGATACATGCAATTAATAAAATAAATGAAAAGAAATGTGACAATATTTAAATATAAAAAAAAAAAACAAAACCATGTAACTACAAATCATTAAAAATTTCAATTATGTATAGAATGAAAATAAAAACAAAATAAAAACTCACTTTATCCAGCATGCTCACATATCCAAAGATCTTTGTTGATGTTGCTGCCGATCATTTCTCTTAAGTTGATGTAGCTGTATCAATGTTTATAAACTTTTAGCAATATAACATGTTGTCATAATTAACATTAAAAATCTCTTAAGGTGCATAAATCGTTAACATAAGCCAAATTTATAAATATATATGTTAATAGCATTAAAAAAAGTTTAAAACAAAACGCGCAGATTTTAAGTTTTTAAATTTTGGAACAAGAACGAAGAAAAAGTAAATACATAATAACAGTTAACAATTTTTTTCTGTTTCACGACAAAAAAAAACATTTGATTTCAAATATAAACTATGTACATATGTAGGAACAAATTTTCACAAATTAATAAAAATAAAATGCTATCAAATTTTTAACTCTAGAGGTAGCAATTTTAAAAATTTAGATTTTTCTTATTTTTGTTGGTTTTTCTCCTTTTTGTTGCAATTCTTTTCTTTCATTAATTTAAAAAATTTTTTTTTTATAGTTGCATTTTTGAACCTTTTTTTTTTATAATTTTTCTTGTATAATTTGTATGAAGAATTTATGTAATAAACTTTTTTTTTTTGCATATTTATCACATTTTATATGTTTGTTATAGATTTCCTACTCTCGCACTGTTTCATAGTCGCTGACATAATTCAAACTGCAGACCAGCCAAATGCATTAAATAAAGATCAACAAATTGTTGGTATCATATGCCAGAGGTGAAGAGAATATTAATGCTTTTCTTCTTCTTTCTAGATCATCTCGAGTAATTAACAATTAATAATGTTGTATTATGGATAAGGTACCAAATCTAGATTATAACAACAAAAGTGATAAGATATGAGATTTATATAAAAGAGGAATTAAATTATAAATATATTACCCTTTGGAGATGGCACCAGGAAGAAAAACGGTATTAATTATAAATTGATTAAAATCTGTAGGAAAAGTACCTTCTCTCATATAAATAAGGTGTTGTTTATGTGGTTTTATGTTGATTTATGTTCTAAAGTTAAGTCTTTAAAAAGTTCTGCCAATATAAATTGCAGCCAAAAAAAAATTACTAATGAAATAAAAGTGACTTATAATAAAAATTTTTATTTTTTTTATGTATTCCTAACATAATATCATACTTACAATTTGAAAGATTTTGCGAAGAGTATAAATTAACTTTAAATTGTATTTCACTTTGATTTTTCTTTTTAATTATTAAAATGAAAGTTTCCAAGATATGTATGTACTTCTTTGAAAGCTATTTTTGAAAATAATGGCCGACAAATGATTTTTTTGTTACCACGACGGCTCGGTTTGGCAAAAAAAATAAAATTGGCGGGAATTAAAAGTTGGCTATTTCGCTCCAAAAAGTATTTAAAATATATTTGATAAAAGAAAAGGAAATGTCAAACAAAAAAAATTCAACAATAGGTTTAGTAAAAGTATCTTCACATACAGATGGCGTCTGCTTAACAACCGACTAAACAAAGACGTTAATATCAAAATCAAAAACCTATAAACTGGAAGCAGATATATATAAAAAACAACAACGAAATATATGAAAAATAAGTGCAAGCATATTACAAATCTCCCCCGCCAAAATCTGACTTTAAAGGTAAATCACCGAAAAACGTCAGATCCAGCTTGCATAAATGTGATTTTTACAAGCAACTGAATTCACTGACGAATATCCTTAGCATAATACTTCCCTATACAGTTTCCCTTCAAATCTTCTAGCTCATAATAACTATTACCTAACTTTCGTTTTACGCGAGCCTTCAAAAAAGTTGGGGCCAGTTTTGAATTATAGCCATGCTCAAAACTACTTTGTTTAAAATTCCTACGAAATACTTCCTGGCCAATGTCATACGATATTTCCCTAGCTCTAAGGTTATAACTTTTCTCATTTCTTTCAAATTGTTTTTCCATAATTGCAGCAGCTCTTTTAGCCATTATTTGTATAGAATCTTCCCTATCAAGTCGTATTCCACGATCCTCTAGCATTTCTAATTGCCGCAACAGAGCATATGTGCAACCGTTTGTTACCAAGTGCTGCCCAAACGCAAGGTAATAAGGCGATGTTCCAATTGCCGAGTGAACCGCAGATCGCAAGGCACATGATATGTTACTAAGCTGTTCATCCCAATTCTTCTGATCACTTTTAATATATGATTTGATTGCAGAGAGTACGGATCTGTTGACCCTTTCGGAGGCATTAGCCTGCGGTGCATGAACTGCAGTATATACATGTTTAACACCATATTGTCCTAAAAATTTGTTAAAGGCAGTAGACCGAAACTGAGATCCGTTGTCAGAGACTACTATCTCTGGGACTCCAAATGTATGGAACAGCGCAGTTTCCATATACCTTATAATAACATCAGCAGTAAATTTCTTCACTGCTTTCAAAAAAGGAAATTTTGCAAAATGATCCAGGACAATGAATATGCCAATATGTCCTGAACGTGATCTGGGATATGGTCCTAAGAAATCCACATAAAGTTTCTGGAAAAATCTTGGTGTATTTATAATCTTACCCATAGGTGGCCTAAGAGTTTTGTTAGGATGTTTAGATGTTTTACAAATTTCACAATTATTAACGTAGTTCTTGACATCGATTACTAAATTTGGCCAATAATAGAATCTACGAATTCTTTCTAAGGTTTTGTTTATTCCCCCGTGAGAGGACAATGGGCTATCATGCGCCTTTCTTAACACCTCCGGAATCATTTCTCGTGGTATCCATAGCTTCCATGCTAGGTCATCTTTCACCTTATCACCTGTGGCATGTACTGTTCGTCTATACAGGTATCCGTCTATTATTCTAATATCTGGTGTTCGGTTAATATTCTCTCCAATCCTTGCCAATAAAGTCTTATGTTCAACCGATTGAAAACTAGAAGAGTTTAGGTCAATGAATAGACCACTGTCGTTGTTAAATTCAGTCAGGCTGTCGATCCCCAATGCAGATAGGTCTTCAGTATTTGCCCTAGAAAGAGTATCCGGAACTATGTTATGAATACCATGCCTATGCTGAATGTTGAATTTGTAGCCCTGTAGTTTTAAAGCCCACCGAGCCAGCCTTGTGCTGAGATCAGTTTGGGACATGAGCCACTTTAAGGACGCATGATCAGTGATTATAGTAAACTCATGCCCTTCCACATAAGCTCTGAATTTTTTTATGCTTAACAAAGCTGCTAAGCATTCTTGTTCGGTGACAGAGTAGTTACGTTGGGCTTGATTGAGCTTCTTTGACATAAATGCAATTGGAATCTCTTCGCCCTCCGCAGTTTTTTGCACCAAGACACTTCCTATACCAGTTCTACTTGCATCACAATGTATGAAAAACGGTTGTGAAAAGTCAGGACTATGTAGAACAGGTGCTGTACTCAAATGGGTCTTTAAAATATCAAACGATTTCTGAGCTTCTTCGGTCCACATAAATTTTCTTTTTCCTTTCAGCAAATCAGTTATAGGAGTAGTAACGTTGGCATAGTCACGAATAAACTTCCGGTACCATCCAGTCATTCCCAAGAATCGGCGGACTTGTTTCACAGATCTGGGGACAGGAAAATCTGTTATTGCAGATATTTTATCAGGGTCTGTGCGAATTACACCATTACCCACCACATGACCCAAGTATTTGACTTCGGGGACGCAAAAGTGACTCTTTTCAACATTAATTGTCAGTCCTGACTCCTTTATCTTCAGCGCAACGATGCTCAGGACCTCAAGATGCTTTTCGAAAGATTCCGATATGATAAGCAAATCGTCAAGATAGACGAACACTTCCGTCCTGAGAGCCGGGGGTATAACTTTGTCCATCAAACGTGACATTGTTTGTGGTGCATTGCATAACCCAAAGGGCATGACTTTGAATTGGTATAATGGTCTCCCAGGAACGGTAAATGCCGTCTTTTCTTTAGATTCTGAATTAAGAGGAATCTGCCAAAAAGCATCTTTGAGATCCAAGCTCGTTATAAACTCTGCTTTTGGTAACCTACTCAATATGCCATCAATATGTGGTAGCGGATAGGCATCACCAACAGTGACCGCATTTAATTTTCTACTGTCCAAACATAGTCGGTTTTTCCCTGGCTTTCTATGAAGAACTACAGGAGATGACCAAGCACTGCTAGATTCCTCTATTACTCCCAGATCTATCATGCGATCTAGTTCTTCATATATTAGCTTTTCTACAGCCGGTGAAACTGGAAAATGACGCTGTTTGATAGGCTTTGCATTTCCAGTGTCAATTATATGAGATAAAATATTTGTCCTACCTAAACCTTCTCTCACAAATGAAGGAAACATATTAATAACAGATCCGAGGCGTTGTTTCTGAATTGAAGTAAGAGGAATTTGGCAATCTATTTCATTGACCTGATCAAAATTCTGAAAAGTGCTAAACTGAGTTACACCTGAAGGAAGAAAGTCAAATGACTCCCAAAAATCAATTCCGAGAAAAAGATTCTTCTCAAGACTAGGTATTATATAAATAGTGATTGGTTTTTCTACACCTTTAAAAGTGATTTTTGTATCCACTAAACCTACAATCTTCTGACTTTTTCCATCAGCCGTTTTAACTGATGAATTTATTTTTTTATAAATATTTCCAGAATTCATAAATCTCTCAGCAGCCGTAGAACCCAGACAACTGATAGATGCTCCTGTATCCATTAAACCCAAATAAGTGTTTCCAAAAAGCAAAACTTCTGCGTAAGGTCTAATGTCTCCAGATTTATTCAAAACTGAGCAAATGATTTTCTTTCTAGAGCTTTTTACTTTTTGCCAGAATGATTTTATACGTTTGCAAGAACGAGTATGCTTAGAGTTATTGTTATTATAAATTACGTTATCACCATCTTGAAAAATATGATGCTGCTTAAGGTGTTCATGAAATGGTTTAAAATGTGTCAATATTAGGTTTTCTCTAAAACAAATGTCATTTCCGGTAGTAATTTTTTCATAATTGGTTATTTTGTTGTCATATCTAGTATTTGATAAAACATCAGTTTTTCCTGAATTTTCTAAATTGTTTCTGTCATAAGATGATCTTGTGGCTTCTGTGCACTTCGCTGTGCACTCGCTCTCCCGTTTTTTGAATTGCATTTCTTACAGTTTGGCTTATACGTATCAGGTAAACCACAACCATAACAGAAAATTGTGCGCTCGGCTAAACAGTCCTGATATCGATGACCCGATTTCTTACAATTCCAACAGATAAAAGCTAGCGCTGAAATGTCAGTATTCTCTACATCGGATTCATCTAGACCACTTTCATCTTTATCCAGTTCAGCTATACGTCGCTGAGTTCCAAATGGACGCGCAATATAAGAGCTATGCTTTCGGCGCATATCCTGAATAAAAAACTCACGTCGTCTACAAGTGTCGCGTAAATGTTCGACCGAATAAATTTGCATATTAAGCATCTCATGCTGGATTTCAGGGAGTAAATTACGACGCAATATTTCTACTAACGTTTTATCAGGTAAAGGTTCGTTAATCCTATCCGTCAAGTACTCTATTGACTCGTAAAAACTATCGACTGTCTCATTTGGTTTCTGTTTCCGGTCTCTTATCAATTCGCGAATATCAACATCAGAGCGTGAATCTCGATATTGTTGCCTCAAAGCTTTACATAAACCAGCCCAGGTTATAGATGAAACTGATCTATGGTAACGCCAGAACCAGTCACTTGCTTTACCATCAAATAATGAATTTGCATTACGACAAAGAAGATCATAGTTTCCCTGCAAAGTCTGAGCTGTTAAAGCTTCTATTCTGTAAATGAAATTTTCAACAGATAAACTATTAGAGCCCCCACAAAATTTAATCTTCCAATTAGAGATAATTTGTAAGACCTTATCCGGACGAGCATTAAGATCCGATAAATAAGTAGCATTTGATGATGTTGAGTTAGGCCTTGCGTTATGTGGCAAAGAGCCCAATTGACATCCAATATTGCCATCATTATTATTTCTATTAGAATCTAAACCTAACATTTCTCTAAAAGCTCGCTGTTCTATAGCAGGAAGAGTCGGCAATTCATGTGGTGGACTATCCTGTACTTCAGGTTGAAGAATTTGTGTTTGTGGTGTAGCCGAACTCACAGGATTAAATCGAGAAAGACTCGTCTGAATATTCGTTTCTACTAATTTAGTAATGTGACCACTTAAAGATGCAAGCAACTGAGCCTGTTGAGCTGAAACTAAGGCTGTCACCATTTCCTGCAATGATTCCGAAGTAATATTAACAGGTAATACGGGAGCATTTTGATTAGAAGTTTCGGCTATATGGCCGCTTGAGGCATTCATTGAGGTATTAGCCTGTTCCATATTTTGTTCTTTTACTTTGCTTTGTGATCTGGTAGTAGTTTGTGAGTTTACTATCCTGGCATTACACACAGGACAGAATGGTCTTATTTTTAAAACTTTAGATAAACAAATTTTATGAAATATATGACCACAATTGGTGGTATGACTTTGAGATATATTGGCAATAACTAGTTGACAGGCTTCACAATTAGAATTTTTTTCTACAATAGCAATTGACTCAGGTTTTTCGATAACCTGGTCTTTACTTGACATTATGTCTTCAAGAAGAAATTAAATTTTGATAAAACTAGAAAATGTTAATTGAAAATAATTGTGATATTATTTAATAGGAAGACTAATGATATTTTAATTTCTTAAAAGTAATAAAATAAAAAAAACAAAAATGCAATAATAAAAAAATAATAAATTATTAAATAAAAACGTATATAAAATCAAAAAAATGTATTAGCTCTGTTTGTTGTTTTTCCGCGGGTTTACTTGGTGTAGATATATACATGTATAACTAACATCATATTTAAGTGAGTAATATTTGTATAATTCGCAGACAATGCTGAGGAAAGCTCATAAGAAAACAAGCAATATTTCCTTATTCAGCAATAAAAATTAACCATCATTGGTAATGTTAACTATGGACAGATTTAGATTATTTATCCAAATAAAATCTGTATTCCAAACAGTCAACGTAGCAACTGGTGTGCTAAAAAAAAACTGAGTGTTGAACAGTTATCGGTTGATTAGACAAAATATAATTGCAGCATAATCAAATTCCAGACAATATATCAAAACTCAATATGATTACGAATATGTAATCTTAGGAGCCGAACAACGATAATCAATATTTATATTATTTTAAAGATGTTATTAAAAGAAATGTTGACGTGTCGGGCCCCACGTTGGGCGCCAAAAATTTGTAACGTGTATCCTCAAAAATCTTGTAAAAATTATGGCAGATGTTTAGCAGGGTCAACTATGAAACGGGCACGCTTTTACACCGGCCTTATAACTCATCGACAGTTGGGGGGGGTTCACTTTTAACAAATTTTGTTATTATGCGTGCTATCAAAATAAAAACATATACAAATATACTCAATATAAATAAAAGTGCGTTAATAGATGGAACATAACGAACTTACCCACCCTGCCATGATCATAAACACCAATTATCTTAATAATGTTTAACATTTTATGATCCCTTTAAATATCTACAACAATGTAAATTCCCGGACCAAACAAACAAACAGATTAAAATTTAAATTAAGCATACATATTTAATGAAACAAAATAAATTATAATAATAATAAAATTAAAAATACTTATGTATATAAAAAAATTTTAAATTTAATATAAAAAAAAATTTAAAGGTTTCCTGCAAAAATAGGGACGTATGTATGTATATGTGTAATGAAGTATTAGATAGATACATGCAATTAATAAAATAAATGAAAAGAAATGTGACAATATTTAAATATAAAAAAAAAAACAAAACCATGTAACTACAAATCATTAAAAATTTCAATTATGTATAGAATGAAAATAAAAACAAAATAAAAACTCACTTTATCCAGCATGCTCACATATCCAAAGATCTTTGTTGATGTTGCTGCCGATCATTTCTCTTAAGTTGATGTAGCTGTATCAATGTTTATAAACTTTTAGCAATATAACATGTTGTCATAATTAACATTAAAAATCTCTTAAGGTGCATAAATCGTTAACATAAGCCAAATTTATAAATATATATGTTAATAGCATTAAAAAAAGTTTAAAACAAAACGCGCAGATTTTAAGTTTTTAAATTTTGGAACAAGAACGAAGAAAAAGTAAATACATAATAACAGTTAACAATTTTTTTCTGTTTCACGACAAAAAAAAACATTTGATTTCAAATATAAACTATGTACATATGTAGGAACAAATTTTCACAAATTAATAAAAATAAAATGCTATCAAATTTTTAACTCTAGAGGTAGCAATTTTAAAAATTTAGATTTTTCTTATTTTTGTTGGTTTTTCTCCTTTTTGTTGCAATTCTTTTCTTTCATTAATTTAAAAAATTTTTTTTTTATAGTTGCATTTTTGAACCTTTTTTTTATAATTTTTCTTGTATAATTTGTATGAAGAATTTATGTAATAAACTTTTTTTTTTGCATATTTATCACATTTTATATGTTTGTTATAGATTTCCTACTCTCGCACTGTTTCATAGTCGCTGACATAATTCAAACTGCAGACCCGCCAAATGCATTAAATAAAGATCAACAAATTGTTGGTATCATATGCCAGAGGTGAAGAGAATATTAATGCTTTTCTTCTTCTTTCTAGATCATCTCGAGTAATTAACAATTAATAATGTTGTATTATGGATAAGGTGCCAAATCTAGATTATAACAACAAAAGTGATAAGATATGAGATTTATATAAAAGAGGAATTAAATTATAAATATATTACCCTTTGGAGATGGCACCAGGGAGAAAAACGGTATTAATTATAAATTGATTAAAATCTGTAGGAAAAGTACCTTCTCTCATATAAATAAGGTGTTGTTTATGTGGTTTTATGTTGATTTATGTTCTAAAGTTAAGTCTTTAAAAAGTTCTGCCAATATAAATTGCAGCCAAAAAAAAAATTACTAATGAAATAAAAGTGACTTATAATAAAAATTTTTATTTTTTTTATGTATTCCTAACATAATATCATACTTACAATTTGAAAGATTTTGCGAAGAGTATAAATTAACTTTAAATTGTATTTCACTTTGATTTTTCTTTTTAATTATTAAAATGAAAGTTTCCAAGATATGTATGTACTTCTTTGAAAGCTATTTTTGAAAATAATGGCCGACAAATGATTTTTTTTGTTACCACGACGGCTCGGTTTGGCAAAAAAAATAAAATTGGCGGGAATTAAAAGTTGGCTATTTCGCTCCAAAAAGTATTTAAAATATATTTGATAAAAGAAAAGGAAATGTCAAACAAAAAAAATTCAACAATAGGTTTAGTAAAAGTATCTTCACATACAGATGGCGTCTGCTTAACAACCGACTAAACAAAGACGTTAATATCAAAATCAAAAACCTATAAACTGGAAGCAGATATATATAAAAAACAACAACGAAATATATGAAAAATAAGTGCAAGCATATTACAATCGGGATAAAAATGGGAAAACCGATAAGCGCAAATGGGACATGCGCGGATGTTAAGCTGCTATCTGCAACAGATGCAGTAGGGTTGGCAGCGGATGAATGCCTCTTAATTGTACCCGAAGAGCCAGGCTCTACTAAGATCTTCATTTGCCTTACAAGCAAAGACCAAACACTTCAATATAATACGAAACAAACAACGAAAGGAAATATAAATCTTAAAGATGACCACAGAAATTCGTCAAATGCTATCGGTACTGCTCCACTATCTAGGAGGAAGCATTTCATGTTTAGAAGTGATTTGCTTAAACAAGGTAATGATATGAATTTTGACGACGGATTGTTGTAAGCTGCAGCAATACAATATCAGGGGTAGGCAGCCGTGAAGGCAATATCAACAATTACTTAAAAATCTATCTGTATCTAATATTTTCTCATGTACAAATATCCGATTAAACTCTTTTTCAATTTAACAGAGTTTTTGTGATGATTATACATACGTATGTATGTATGTATGTATGTACGTTTACATTTTAATTAATTTACCAAAACAGGCACACATTCCAAATTTTCTTTAATGATTTCTAAAATCGTAAAAAATAAAAGGAATATAAATTTCATACTCATATACAAACATATAGTATTTACATATTTATGTATGTACATAATTTATATGTATATTAATTACCATTAAGATCACATGTAAATATTATTGAATGGGATGACTTCACGACATTGGATGCAAAAAATCCCAAAATGTTGCTTTTTATTGTACTCGATAAAACACAATGAACTAAAGTCACAAATATCACGAGAGAAAAGCACTTCATACTTAAGCAACATTTGAAGAGTTTATGATTAATATTACAATAAAATTGGCATTGCAAAAGTTTTGATTGACATTTAAATTATTCGCAAGAAATATGTGCATACATACATACATACATATGTATGTATGTATATAGATAATAATACAATAATTACGTAAGAGTGCTACTAATAAAACACTTTATCCAAATTATTTTCCATAAACAATTACATACATATATACATATTGAAACAACCCTGCAGGAAATGTCAATAGTGAAACTGTACTGATTTACTATTGACACAGTCGGCACACTATCGGCGCTCACAATCGAAAAAAAATAATTGTATAATAATAATTCCCTGAAGGAAACCTGGGGATAAGTATCTCCAAGTCAACACTTTTGTCTAATATTTTGGTGACGATTTGGTGACAGTGTCAGCAGTATTGTCACAATGGTTATTATTATACAATTATTTTTTTAAATTGTGAGCTCCAATAGACTAGGCGATAATGTGCCAGACTATCATTCAGATTGTTGCGAGTTCGATTTTCGCCAAAGACTCTGGGTGTTTTCGAATTTATTTTTAATTAAATATTTTTTAGTATTTTATTTTTTTTTTAATAAAACTCCAAAAATTAGCAAAAAATGCATTTTTATTTTCTATTTCAGAAAAGTACCAAAAGTGTAGACAATGTGGTCCCAAAAGAACTACCTTGTCAATAGTACCTATGTCAGTAGTGGATTTTCAATGACACGCACATGTTAAATGTCTATAGTGATTAGCATTCTCTGGGGTATACTAAGTCACTAGTACTGGTGACTGTGTCAATAGTAAATCAGTACAGTTTCACTATTGACATTTCCTGCAGGGAACCATTGTGACAATGCTGTTGACAATGTCGCCAAACCGTTACCAAAATAGTAGACAAAAGTGGTGACTTGGAGACACTTGTCCCCAAGTTTCCTTCAGGGAATCTATCATGACATTTTTAATATGTACATATGTATGTATGTACATATGTATGTTACATCACCATAGTGGGGAGGGTTTATTCGATTTGTTCTGATGTTTGTAATGGTTAAAAATAACTATAAGTATACCGAAGTATACCGATCAACATAGAAGCACTTTCTGAATCGATTTAACGATGTTCGTCCGTCCGTCTTGCTGGTTGTCCATGTAAACTTTGTGCACTGAATACAGTTCGCAGTTTTAAAGATATTTCTATTAAAATTAGTATGTTTGTTCGGCCCAAAGACGATTGGGATTGAAATTGGTTGAAATCGGAATATTACTTAACCTACCACCTCTCGAAATAGGACCTTATCGGCCAGAAATTATTAATTTGTACACATACCCAAACAAATTTCACCACAAATAAGTTTTATATATTTTTTAATAAGTTTTATATAAAACCTAATCACAACTACAAGTTTTGTGCAGATCGGTAGAAGTGTATAGCTGTAATATAAGGCCCACTTTCGAATATTACTTTAAAGAGCATAAATCTCTTTAAAATGTTGCTAACCAAATAATATTTAACACAAAGAAGTTTCATATATACCCAAATTAATCAGCCTAATTTTATGGTAATCAGTCTATAATTAGCCATAGCTCCCATATAAAACCGACTTTGAAAATCACTTTAACTTTAATCGAAATTAAACTCAGTACAAATATTTAAATTTCATAAAAACAAATGCCATTTCAACCAATTTTATTGTGCTAGATCCATAATTAGTCAAGCTCCTATACAATACCCACTTCGAAAATCACTTTAACATTTATATATAAATCTTATTTATACGAGTATGTACAGAAATCAAGCCACTAAATTTTTGGATGCTTGCGTAACCGTCAGAATGAAAACATTCTAATAATTACACCAAAATTATGAAATTTTAAAATTTATAAGTAAGGAGTGATTTTTTAAGAGCTTTCGGATTTGATTTAAAAGAAAACATATAAAATTTAGAGATACGCATGAAATTTTTATTTGAGTACATAGAACGATCTACTTACATATGTATATACATACATACATATGTACATAATTCGATTTTTAAAAATGATTTCATGTTAATGTTAAACCTAACTTTAAACCTAACTTTAT
Organism: Bellardia bayeri; assembly: GCA_950370525.1. Lineage (NCBI taxonomy): Eukaryota > Metazoa > Arthropoda > Insecta > Diptera > Calliphoridae > Bellardia > Bellardia bayeri. The sequence goes on along the minus strand of OX493265.1, from coordinate 47,929,048 downwards.
CTCGATATAAATACTTTTAAAAAATTTATGGAAGTTAAAGTGAATTACGGAGAGGGTCTTATATGGGAGTTTCGACTAATTATGGACCGACCATTACAAAATTAGGTGTCATTATTGCTGTATATAAGCCAGACGGACGGACATTGTTAAATCGACTCAGAAAGTGATTCTGAGCCGATCGGTATACTTTAAGGTGGGTGTTGGACCAATATTTCTGGGCGTTACAAACATCAGCACAAATTCAATATACCCTCTCCACTATGGTGGTGTAGGGTATAATAAACCTCCAAAAATGTCTAATAAATATCGATATCGAAACAACTGTTATACAGATCAGAAATTTTAATCCAAAAATCATACTAATATCGGTTATATGGCAATTGTAGCTGTCAGTCAATAATTGGAAATAGTTCCCGAGTATAACAACTAACTATACAACTCTTGCAAATAAGGTTATTCAGATAAAGTTCAACCAAAATAAGCATAAAATATCACTTTAGTAGATAATGGATTTTGAAACTATCAGGCCATAATTGGTCCATATGCCACCCATAAATCGCTTGTAAATAAAGTTATTGAGATCAAATTCAACCAAAAAACTCTCTCTTTATAATTTTACCCTTATTATACCCACCACCAAAAGGATTGGGGATATATTACATTTGTCATTCAGTTTGTACTACATCGAAATATTGGTCGTAGAACCAAAAAGTCTACACTCAAAAAATTATGTACGTAAAATTAACTTGAATTGTAATCTCTATATATATAAAAATGACGTGTATGTTCGTGATCGCTAAACTCAAACTACAAACTACTGGACCGATTTTGACCAAATTTTATATGCACGCTACATGTGCCGTGAGTAGTGTTTCTGTGTAGTTTGAAGTTCGTCCGACAGATGGCGAAATATTCAGTTTTTTTGTGTTATTGCACCGTAACTCAATAAAATAACGCGATAACCCTATTATATGTGCTTAATCGGCGTGTGACGGCGTTAAGTATCCCCACACCGACTGATACCTTTATTCGTGAAAAGTGCGTGGAAGTCAAACGAAAAAAAATATTAAATTGAAGTTAAATTTATTTAAATTGAATGTTACATACATTTTAATAAATTAACCCAAGGTGTTAGTGAAAGTAAATTAATTGTATAGAATAATTATTAATTTCATAATCGAACTGTTAATTTTTACTTCTTGATAAATTTTAGTTAGGCTTGAGTTCATTAAATTTAATTTTCATTAAATTATTTTTACTGAAGAAAGGAATTACAAATTGAAAAAATGTTTATTCAAAATTTTTTTTTTTTGATAATTTTTCTTGACTGGGATTCGAACCTGGGTTGTTGAATTTACATATGTTTCGAGAAACACCACTTTCTCTCATCAGAATTCTTTGCGTTCTAACCCTCCACACCACTGCTGGTGCATGCTAGTCAACAGATAAACATCAATCCTTTAACCAGAAACTGGTGGTTCGAAGTTTTTTCTGTAATTATCATTTTTTTAATTTCTATTTATAGTTGTTTTTTCCTTTTTTTCTTCAGTTTTTCTTTCGTATTATGTCGAGACTTCGTCTCGAAGACATGAATACATTTGTTTATTATTATGTTTTTTGTTGTCCACTTACGTACAACAACACATGTAAACTTTATGGCTTGTGCCGTAGCTATTTATAGATTATTTATTATTCTTAGTCGAACTTGTTAATGTTTTTAATTTTTGAAAAATTATCAAAAATTTTTAATAAACATTTTTTCAATTTGTAATTCCTTTCTTCAGTAAAAATAATTTAATGAAAATTAAATTTAATGAACTCAAGCCTAACTAAAAACACATCAAAAATTAAAAACATTAACAAGTTCGACTAAGAATAATAAATAATCTATAAATAGCTACGGCACAAGCCATAATGTTTACATGTGTTGTTGTACGTAAGTGGACAACAAAAAACATAATAATAAACAAATGTATTCATGTCTTCGAGACGAAGTCTCGACATAATACGAAAGAAAAACTGAAGAAAAAAGGAAAAAACAACTATAAATAGAAATTAAAAAAATGATAATTACAGAAAAAACTTCGAACCACCAGTTTCTGGTTAAAGGATTGATGTTTATCTGTTGACTAGCATGCACCAGCAGTGGTGTGGAGGGTTAGAACGCAAAGAATTCTGATGAGAGAAAGTGGTGTTTCTCGAAACATATGTAAATTCAACAACCCAGGTTCGAATCCCAGTCAAGAAAAATTATCAAAAATTTTTAATAAACATTTTTTCAATTTGTAATTCCTTTCTTCAGTAAAAATAATTTAATGAAAATTAAATTTAATGAACTCAAGCCTAACTAAAAACACATCAAAAATTAAAAACATTAACAAGTTCGACTAAGAATAATAAATAATCAATTAAATTTAATGAACTCGAGCCTAACTAAAATTTATCAAGAAGTGTAAATTAATTGTATTATTGAAAGCTATTGATAAAAAAAATGGGCGGGATCGGACCCGAGGGAGTGGCAGCTCTCTTACAAAGTTAAAGTGGATTAGTACTATAATAGCCATAGTCTTAGAAATTTGTGCACGTTGATTATTTGTTAATGTGAATAGTCATGGGAAAAATAGGCGTGATCGGACCAGTGAGCGTGTCAGCTCCCATACAAAGTATATATTTAATATAATATCTCTATAGTTCTGTAATAGCCAGAGTCTTAGAAATTTGTTCACGTTGATTATATTATGAATACTAATGGTAAAATTGAGCGGGATCATACCAGTGGGCGTGGCAGCTCCCATACAAAGTGAATATTTAGCTCATATACAAAATTAATAGTAATCTATATCTATAAAAATGAATGTTTGTATGTATGTATGTCCTTTATAGACTACTAAACTATGCATCTGATCATGTGATGATCTTCGGCAAAGTTGGTGTGCATGAGACCGGGAAGGTTTCTGAGTTGGTACGACCACGCCTACTCTAACGCCCACTTTTTAATTGATTAATTGCTTCTGCATAAGTTTTTACAGATTTACTTCATACAAATTCTATCCACATCTTACTGAAGGCGAGGTAAAAATAATAAAATTATGTGGCACGCCCACTTTCACGCCCCATCTCAAAAAATTAATGTTTGTATGTATGTCCTTTATAGAATTGTAAACTATGCATTTGATCATGTGATGAAAAGTTGTTGTGTATGAGGCCGGGAAGGTTTCTCAGTTGGTACGACCATGCCTACTCTAACGCCCACTTTTTTAATTTGATTAATTTCTTTTGCATGGGTTTTTACACATTTACTTCAAACAATTTGTATACACGTCTTACTGAAGGCGAGATAAAAATAAAAATTGTATGTGCCAAAGCTTCTTATTTCTTTCAACCACTCCTACTTTTTTAAATTGTGTAATTGATTCTACTCGGATTTTAACATATTTACTTCAAATCGAATACACATGTTACTCTAGGTGAGGTAAAAATTAAGATTCATACTCCACGCCCCATGTTTTGCAGGACAATGCCTGCCGGGAAGACCAGACCGCTGGACCGATCCTACTAAAAATTTGACGGAATATAACTCAGACTAAGGCATGACTAATAATACTTCTTTCGACCGCCTACTTTTTTTCAAATGAGCAAAGTCAATAAAATTATTTAAAATGAATTGAATATTTGTGTAATGTCTTTCTTTCAAATTTATTTTAATTGGTAGCGTAGCAACGCGCGCAGGGTACAGCTAGTATAAAATAAATTAATATTCAGTTAAAACCCGGTCTACTTATTATTCATTTAATTTAAACGAAAAGTTCATTTAATATTAAATGTCAAAAATTCAACTCCGAATTCCGTAAAAACAAAATAATTTTCACTTATTTTATATAATTTAACTATCAAAAAATTAACCACAAATTCCGTAAAATCAAAACAATTTTCACTTATTTTAACTATACAAAAACTTTTTATCAACGATTATTAGTAAAAGTAATAATAGTAAAAGCCTTTTTTTAATAAATGAGCTGATAAAGATAAAATAAGCATTTAACCACCTAAAATTTAACTCACAATATGAAATTCGGAACTAAAGTTCTAATTGGTAAAAAAGCTAATTTCAGTACATATTTGGTACTTTTTATACCCTTCACCTTCATGAGATGTATATATAAGTTTGTCATTCTGTTTGTAATTTCCACAATATAATATTCCGACCCTATAAAGTATATATATTCTGGATCCTTATAGATAGCGGAGTCTATTAAGCCATGTCCGTCTGTCTGTTGAAATAAATTTTCTGAAGTCCCTAGATATCTTCGGGATCCAAATCTTCAATAATTCTGTCAGACATGCTTTCGAAAAGTTTGCTATTTAAAATCAGTAAAGTCCGTCCTTATATAACGGAGATATGAGCAAAAATCAGAGACATTCTCTAAAATTTCATCAAAAAACTATCAAACAAAGTGTATTAATATAATATATATGTATATGTATATATATAATATAATTATGAATCCACAGCAAAGGTGAAGGGTATATAAATTCGGCATAGCCGAATATAGCACTCTTACTTGTTTTATATATTTTTGTTTTCTAGTTAAAGTACTTCTAGTTGATATTTTCCAATAAAATTTGTTAGGATTCCATTTGTACTCTAACCCTGGTTGTTCGTCTACAGTTCAGTAGACCAAACAATCAGTCTATACAATAATTTTTATTTACATGTTTAAAATGTTAATTTGATTTTCAAACAAAGATTTTTGAAGAATTTGATTTCATTTATCATACATTCGTATTTAAAATACATTTTTTCATCATATACATTTCATGATTTATAAATTATTAAAAAACTGTAATTAAAAATTAGTAAAAATAAAGATTTCGTCACATTTTCGAAATAAAATTAAAAAACGCATCGAAATACAGAAAAAAATTTTGCAGTTTTGCATGGTACCACTGTTGCCATATTTGACGATTTATCGTCATTTTGACGATTTTTGGTGTCAAAAATGAACCTTTGACGATTTTGCCCCTATTTTGATGATTTTTCAGTATAAATGATTTGCAACACCTTTTTCTCATATACAATTTATAATTTAGTTTCGGAAAAAGAAAAGAGTTTATTGGAATTTTGGAAACACTTTCAGAAATTCAAAGGAAATATTCAAATCTCTTGTTTTCCATCCTAACCAAATTTATACAAAAAATTTTAGTTTTACCTCATTCTTCGGCAAATGTCAATCGAGTATTTCGTCACGTAAATTTAAACAAAACAAAAATTAGGAATAGGCTAGGAACGCCTTTTTTGAAAGGGATTTTATTTGCTAAATATTTTTTAAAACTAAATAAATATTAACTGCCGTATTTATAAAAAATAAAGTAGACTTGAAGTGTGCTTTTAGACAAAATTTTCAAAATTTTTTAAGAAACATTGATAAAAATTTCTGTTTTTCTTTAAAAAAAAAAAAAACTGTGAATCATATGTGATGCACAGGACAGGGAAATGGTTGAAAATTGATTTTAAAAACTATATTTTGTTTATTTCACTTATTTTTGTGTTCCTTTTACATTAATTTTTGTGTTTTGTTTTGTTATTTGTTACGCTTTTTTATTTTAATATTGATATTTGTAACTATTTTTTAAACTTTTATCGATCTCTTAAACATATTTAATTTTTTTCTTGTTTTTTCTACTTTTTGTTTATGTATTAAAAAAATTAATTTGAAAAAATAAATAAAATATTGAATTGATAAAAAGTTTTATATTATTTGACGATTTTGAAAAATGCATTTTGATGATTTGACGATTTTTTATTCAAGATTTGACGATTTGAAGCCTTATTTATCTGGCAACTATGCAGGGTACTCAAACAGATGTACATATTTTATTGTAGAAAGCATCGTGAAATTAAATACAAGGTGACAGCATTGCTACAACAATTACAACAGGCATTTTTGTTTGTGTAATACTTTCGTTACTGTCAAAAACATCTGGCATAAAATAAAGAAAACAGACATACAAACATGGATAAAAACAGAAAACAATAGTAGTGAAAAATTGTTTATTTTATTTTCTTAAACAATTTCGAAACTCGTGATGATTTTGTTCGGGGTATTTTGATTAATGAGGAAATTCTAGACAGTCGTATCTGTGTTTCCCTCTTGCCACGCGAACAGTATGCTCGAAAGGTGAACAATTGGCTGACTTATCAAATTGTCAGCAATGACATCATAAATCGTTGGACATACCCCTTAGTACCTGATATGGGCATTGTCGAACTGAAACAGATGTATATCTTCCACAAAAATAATATGTATCTATAAAAGCCCTACGTCTAGTTTGGTCAAGGTGTCACTGGGCGAAAATGTGGTGGTACATAAAAATAGTGTTAAACGTTGACCTTCTTCGCATTTGACCTTCTGTAAATATTTTCCGCATAGAATCAAGCGCTAAGTTTGCTTGAAGGAGCTTACATTTTAAATCTTTATTTTCAGATTCCAATTGGCGAATTTTTTCTTGATAATTTGTTGATACTGTATCAAAAATTGAAGGACTAAAAGTGAAACAGCAAAAGCAATATTAGAAGCTCTTCAAAAAATAATAAAATAGATAATTTATTAATATAATTAATTATATTATTATATTATTTAATTATGTATATATATAAAAGGCACAAAAAAGAAATAAGTACATTAATGAAATTATTGATAATTTTAATCACTTCTCAGTTTGAGATTCTTTTTCTCTCTGAATTTGCCCATGACACTTTGAAGCTGCAGTATTCGAAAATTCTTCCATGGAAAATAAATGTAAGCCATGTGAAGGTTTCTCTGATGGATTAACTTCGGATGACATTCGAAATTCTGTTGGGCATGATAGCCCTAAAGGCACAACACTATGCATTGTTGTTTTGTTTTGCTGCTACACTATTGGCATAGCGTTGGGCATTAACAAACAACGAATTCCCGCAGATATAATGTCGGAAAGTACCACTTCCAGCTACTCCTTTTTTACGGCATAAGATGCAACAACGCATTTTTCTGCAGCAAAAAAAAATCATTTTTAAAGAGGAATCTTAACATTTATCTTACAGAAAAAAACTAACACTTTTAGTAAAACAACTCAAAAAACAAACACACTATTTAATATAATATAGTTTTTTTTAACACTTTTAAGCTATTTTACGCAGATAAAATGGCGAAAAAACTCAATTTTTCAAAAACAAAATAATTTTGTAACGTTTTTATATAAACTTTGACTATTTGTAAACAACTTTTTGACATTTTCAATTTCACCATGAACAGAGCAAAAAATAATCAGCTGGCGCTATGCTGTCACCTTGTATTTAATTTCACCATGGTAGAAAGATTTTTTCTCACACTGAAACAAAAAGTTGTGTTGAATTTGCTTTGGTGCCACCAAAAATTAAAAAGCGCACCAAAATTATAAAAAAACCGCACCGCGCACCAACTAAAGAATTTTTCGCACCAAAAATTTAAAAATGGTGCGAAACGCACCAAGTTGACAACGCTGAAAATAACTTGAACTAATTTTCTAACGGTCGGTCTATATATAGTCATAGCTTCCGTATAATATCTATACATATCTTATACTAAAACTCACATTGACTGTTTGAGAATTATAACATAGAATAGGAAATTATTATTATTAATAATAATATTCCTATTTTAAAATAGGAACTGCGTTAACAATTTCAACCAGTATGAACTGTTTAATGGATCTATAATTTCAAAAGCATTTGTTCTATTGATGTTGTTTTTGGAAAATAAAGACAATACAAATTTGTGGTAGTTAAATTACATACATACATATATAAAATAATTGAAAATTCTTTTGTTTTTACGGAATTCACAGTTGAATTTTTGATAGTAAAAATAGCATAAACAAAGGAAAAATCTTTTATTTTCACGGAAGTCGTGATCGTAGATCGGTTTTTAAGTAAATTTTCAGTTATTTTAAATTACAGTTTCATTTAATTTTACATACAAAATACTTTAACGTAAACAACTGTCAATATCAAATGCAACTGAAAATCCGTATGAATGTGCACTTAGTTTTCTGAATAAATGTTAGATTCAGTTAAAAATAAATTTTCTTAGAATTTTAAGTGTTTATTTAGTTAAAAACAACTGCACTGAATACTTCCTAAATAAACTACAGTCCGTTACTGTAATAATATTGTGAGTGTATATATTCTGGGTCTTTATAAGATTCTAAGACGATCTAACCATGTCCGTCCATCTGTTGTTGGCACGATAGAGCTTCGAAAAAAGACATAGAACGATGAACTTGTGTTCAAACATTTTTTGAACCACCGAAATGTTTGGTATTGAAAATCGGTCAAGTAGGATCCGCTTCATAGATCAAAGTTTCAAACTATCTCGATATTTTTTTGCTATTTTCTTCAAATATAATGCAGATAGTATCATGCATTTTTATCTTTATTGTAGAAAGACAATCAGGACGAAAATGGTAGCATTGATCCACGATTCGTCATAGCCCCCATACAAATGTCTTCCCGGAATATGGCTTTATTACATAAGTGTCTATAGAAAAGCCGTATTCATACAAAGTTTTGCAATACTAATTTTAATGCAAAGTGAAATCTCAAAACAATATTTTGATTGCATCGGTCCATAATTTTGACATAGCCCCATACAAAGACCACTTTCGAAATTCACTTAAATGAACATAAATCTTTCATAAAAATCACTATTAAGTTAGAATTCAACAAAAATAATCCAAATACACATTAAATCGTCGTACCAAATTTCATGATGAGCGGTTCACATTTGACCATAGCCCCATATAAAGTCCAGTTCCCAAAATCACGTAAATGCGCATAAATTCCTTATAAAAACCATCCAAGTGGAATTCAACACAAATAGTCCATACATATGTATATAAAAATTGTCAATTTCAATATGATGGTGATCGGTCCATATTTCACCGTAGCCCCCATATTAAGTCCACTTCTGGAAATCACTTAAATGCGCATTAAGCTCTTATTAGCACCAGCACAAAGTTTAAATTCGACACAAATAGTCCATACATACATATTAGGGTGGAGTGATAATGTATTAAAATTTTATTTTTGTTTTTTTGTCAACGCAATAGCAATAAAAAGTTGCCTTTCGGTAAGTAAATTAAACGTACGAAAAATTACTTAAGGCAGAATTAGTCTTTACTTTCTGTTCCGCTCCGAATCAGCTGACTTCATTCTGTTAAATAGAAAATGTGTAGAAGTCGTTAGTTGTTTTGTTACTTTCCGTGCCGTTGCTGAAAAACCTGTTGAAAACAAAAATTTGCTAAGTAATTGTAAGTGACAGCACAAAACAGCTGACATCCGAACAACAAAAAATGTTTGGTTTATTACAAAAATTTTAAATTTCTGTGAATTTAATTAAGTTTTTGTATAAACGATGAATGACGAAAAACTCATAACCTTAGTCAAAAGTAATGACATATTGTACAATAAAAAAAGCTTTGATTTGTATTTTTTGATTTATTTTCGCGGTATGTGTTGTCTGATTACCTAAAACAGCTGATACGTTTATACGGAACAGAACGACACGGAACAGAACAGCAACAGAAAGTAAAGACTAATGAAGCCTTTACTTGGCTTGATGTTTTGAGGTGCCCCAACACAATTGAAATTTTTTTTTTTTTGTTTACATATTTTTTATTTATTAATGGCCAGTTTTTAACTTAAAAATTAAAGTGTGTTTAAACTTAAGTTCTGTTTAAATACCAAATTCATTTTTACAGATCATATTTAAATAAAACTTAAATCACTAACTACGTCCATTTAAATACAACTTAAGTTTTTCATACTACCATATGATTTGACAGTTCTGTAAATTATGAAAATTGCGCATTGAAGTTTTTTAATTATTTGATAAAAATATTCAATAAATAAACGCGCCGCGAATAAAAACATTGTGCTTATTATTATCAATATCAACTAAAACAATGAATTTAGATGAAGAGGACATGAATGATGCAGCTTGTGTCCATTTAGTTTACAACAATTTGTAAACTAAATATGAAATCAGCTGTTAAATGAAGAAGTTGTGTATATATTTTTGTCATTTAATAGTGCTACCATACTTTTATCATAATTAAATACCAAACTTAATTTGAGACTGAAAAAATGAAACCGTATTTAAATACAATGTAAGTTTAAGGAAAAATTAACTAATTTCGTATTTAAATATCAAGTTACATTTTTGCATATAGATTTAAAGAAAGGAGATAAAAGTAATTATGATAAACTAGATTACACATAGTGTTGTTGAACTGTTCGGACGTGTTATTTTTAGTGCGGCTGAATTTTCGGTGAAAAAATCGTAATAGGTGAAAAAGTGTAATAGGTCGAAATAAAACAAAAAGTTAAAAAATAATTCGTAATAGGTAAAAATACCTACGGTAAAAAAAAATAAAAAACATTAAAAAATAAAAAACATTAAAAAAAAAAATAATAAAAAACATTAAAAATCGCATAAAAACTGTATGAGTGTTCCTCTCAGATGTAATTCTGAGAAAGAGCTTAGCTCGACTAGAAAATCTTTATGGATCTCTGAGGAAGAATCCTTAAAAAAATCTGTGGAGAATCTTCTCACTACAAGAGCCGTAGAACGGCGCCGTTCCTGTTCGCCCAATATAGTGATTTCATCAGATGATAAAACATCAATATCTTCTACATCAAATAGTGCAGTCAAACCTAGAAAACAAGTAGGTATGGATAAATACGTCACAGTTCTTAAGCGACAGAGGAGCCCGACATCTGCTCAAACGTCATCAAATTCAAAAGCTCCCAAGACCGTGAGTATTGACAATCCAAATGATCAAAACAGGTTTGCTCTCCTCCAGACGGATGATCCAGAACTTCCTAAAAAAACGTTTAAGCCCCCACCAATTTATCTGAGAGAGCCCACTTCCAGTAAATTGGTACAAGGAATTGTTTCGGTAATAGGTGAAAATATGTTTAGCGTAACCTCAATTAAACATGGAAATATCAGCGAAACCAAAATTCAAGTGAAAAAGGAAGATGACTTTCGAAAATTGTCCAACCAGTTGGAGAGGGAGAGTAGGGATTTCTATACCTACCAGCTGAAAAGCGCAAAAGGACTCCAAGTCGTTCTAAAGGGTATAGACCCAGATGTTGATCCTGCCGAGATAAAGACTAGTTTAATGGAAAATGGCTTCAAAATTAAGAACATAACGAATATTAGAAACCGTGAAAAGATTCCTCAGCCTATGTTCAGGGTGGAATTGGAACCCGGAGATATAGTCTTAAAGAAAAACGAGTCCCATCCCATCTACAATCTGATTTACCTTCTGCATCGTAGAATCACCGTGGAAGAACCGCATAAGCGTCAGGGACCCGTCCAGTGTCTTAATTGTCAAGAATTTGGTCACACTAAAGCATATTGTAAATTGCCGTCAGTTTGTGTTGCGTGTGGGGAACTACATACAACTGCTCAATGTGATAAGTCGAAAACCGACTCAAAAATCAAAAAATGCAGTAACTGCGGAGGTAATCATACCGCAAATTATAGAGGTTGTCCAGTTTACACTCATTTGAAAGGCATAAGGACCAACAAGACGTCAGTATTACCTGTTCATCCACAACAGCCTAATTTTGCATCGAGTAACAATTTTCCTCAATTGTTACGGCCCACTAGTCATGAAAACGCGCCTAGTTCTAGACAAGTTTCTTACGCTAACGTGGTTAAATCTAATATGCCAGGTTTGGAGCAGGAACCTAAATCTCAATATTACGAGCCTAATATTAACACTCTAGAGACTACTTTGCAGACACTTGTCCAAACTATGAACACTTTTACGACCACTATGACATCCATGATGCAGGAAATGCTGAAAATGCAATCCACTATCTTACAAGCAATTTTAAAGAAATGATTTGTTTAAAAATTTGTTTTTGGAACGCGAACGGCCTCCGCCAACATAAAAACGAACTGGAACACTTCCTGATGGATAAGCAGATTGATGTCATGATGATTGCTGAAACTCACTTGACGGCGACAGGGTACTTCAAAATTAATGGCTACGTGTTGTATGATACTAAAGATCCCCGCGGAAGAGCATGTGGAGGTTCGGCAATTCTTATAAAGAACAGAATAAAACATTATTTAATGAACAACATATGTGAGGATTACCTACAAGCAACAAACATTTGTATTGAATTCTGTCAATACAACTTTGTTTTATCATCAATTTATTCGCCGCCTCGATTTTCAATAAAAGAACATCAATACTACAGCTTCTTCAATTCCCTTGGAGCTAGATTTTTGGTTGCTGGTGACTTTAACGCCAAACACACATTTTGGGGTTCACGTCTAGTGACCCCGAAGGGTCGTGAACTTTTCAACACCATTGCCAAAATGGGCTTAGATGTACTCTCAAGCGGGCATCCCACCTACTGGCCGACGGACCGACGGAAGATTCCCGATATTATTGACTTCGGAGTAGTGAAAAATATCCCTGTAGAATCGATACAAGTGGAGCCTTCATTAGACTTGTCTTCAGATCACTCTCCTTCTATTATTTCAATGCGTTTCCTTCAAGGGTATGGCTCTCCATTTCGGGACATGTCTAAATCCAGAGTAAGTTGGATAAAGTATAAAAAGTATTTAAGTTCCCACTGCACGGAAAATGTAGTGTTGAGAACTACCGAGGATATTGATGGGTCGATTGGCAAGTTTACTGAGGACATACGAAGAGCTGTGCATCACGCTTCCACATATGACGTTGAATGCAGAAATAGGACAAACAGAACTTATTTCGCTGAACTCGAACATCTCCTGACAGAAAAAAGAAGAGTTAGAAGAGAGTGGCAAATTCACAGGTCTCCTCAACTGAAAGCTAGGCTACGGGAATGCAGAGATATACTAAGAAATTTCTTAGAAACCCAAAGAATGGCTTCACTTAAATCATACTTGGAGGGAATTGACAGTTCCCCACAATCTGACTATTCGTTATGGAAGGCGGCACGAGGTTTAAAAAGACCAGTTAGAGGAAAGCCTCCTTTGCGAAATCCGATTGGTGACTGGGCTAGAAACGATTCCGAGAAAGGGACTTTATTTGTTAACCATTTGAGAAATGTGTTTACTATAAACAACTCAAATAATGCAACTGAATTGCCACCACTCGTTATTAGACCTCCTGTACCTCTAAGACTTAGCTTTAATGATATTCAAAGCGCTATTGGTACTCTGAACCTTAAAAAAGCTCCAGGTATGGATAAAATCAGCAACAAAATGCTCGTGGAGTTACCTCGTGTAGCTAGAAGAATTATTCTCTTCATCTTCAATGCTATTTTACGCCTAGAATACTATCCTGCAGATTGGAAGGTATCTATGATTACCATGATTCCTAAGCCAGGGAAGGACCTCACCAAAGTAGAGTCATATAGGCCAATTAGCCTACTGCCGACAATTTCAAAACTGTTTGAAAAATTGTTAATGGCTAAGTTGATTCCAATTCTGAACGACACTCATTGTATTCCAAATCATCAATTCGGGTTCAGAGCTAAACACAGTACCATCGAACAAACACACAGATTAGTAAATGTGATAAGACGGTCGTTTGAAGAGAAAAAATACTGTTCCGCGCTTTTCATTGATGTTTCCCAAGCGTTCGACAAAGTCTGGCATGAAGGTTTAATGCACAAAATAAAATTAGCTCTGCCTGCTAACACCCACAAACTTATGAAAAGTTATTTATATGGTCGCAAATTTACAATCAAAGAAGGCGAGTTTTTAAGCCCCGCTCAGCCAATTGAAGCAGGAGTACCCCAGGGTAGCATACTGGGTCCTACTTTATATTTGATTTATGCATCCGATATGCCGTCAGACCCCAATATACATACTTCAACTTTTGCTGACGATACAGCCTTTATTAGCGTTCATAAGGACCATCAAATAGCATCACAGAATTTGCAGAATTATATTTATAAACTAGAGAATTGGCTTGAGCTTTGGAAAATCAGGGTTAACGAACAGAAATGTATTCATATAACTTTCACATTGCGAAAAGATACCTGCTCGTCCATCAGAATAAATAACCAAATTATTCCGCAACACAATGAAGTCAAATACCTCGGAATCCACCTCGATCGTCGTTTAACCTGGAAGTCTCATATTGACGCAAAACTTACACAGATGAGATTAAAAGCAGTGCAACTTAATTGGCTAATCGGCAGAAATTCTACATTAAAGTTGGATTGTAAACTTTTGTTGTACAATGCAATTCTAAAGCCAATATGGTGTTATGGAATTCAATTATGGGGTACTGCCTCAGCATCCAACATTGAAAAAATTCAAAGAGGTCAAAATAAAATTCTACGTATAATTACTGCAGCTCCATGGTACGTTAAAAATTCTCGAATTCACAAAGATCTAGGCATTCCTTTGGTGAAAGACGAATTTACAAAATACGCCTCAAAATATGTCAGCAAACTTGAACACCATCCAAACCCACTTGCACGAGACATCCTTAACTTTAGTGGCCATGTTCGGTTGAGAAGGAGGGATACCCTTGCTTTAACTCAAACGCAAAACAGATGACTGGATCAGTGGATGTAAATTTTTTTGTAGTATCATAATATTTTGTCTAGCACTGGCTGGACTTACTATTTTCTTTTAGTATTAAGATTCGAAAACTTATTGTCATTTCAATATCTGAAGATTCAATAAATAAATATAATGTATTATAAAAAAAAAAAAAAAAAAAAAAAATGATAAACTAGATAATTATTCAGAAATATAGCAATTAAATTGTTTTTTTATTAAAAGTAGGCATTTGTTGGCGCGAAGTAGTCTTGCCCTAATGAAGCCGTCTCGTTTGTTTTTTCCACAAACTGCACTTGAAGCTTCTGTCACTACTTTGTTACAGCGCCTACGGCTTGAGTGTGGCAGGGAAAGTCTTTAATTTTTTTACATGTGCCAAGGTCATTTTTAACAATGGCTTTTAAGTCTTCATCAGGTATATCTAAAGTCAGAGGGGGCTCAGTAATCTTATAGTCTGGCCACGTCATAATGTTGGTATAATCTTCAGCATCGAAATTAAAAGAAGGCATTTTAAACGTTCGAAGTCCTGGAGTTTTCGCAGTTCTTGCTTTTAAAATTCGTCGATATGCAAGATTCCTCTGTCCTATCCCAGAAGATTTTCTGGGTGACCGAAATATCCATTTCGTTGGATTACCTTGTCAATGACCTTCTTCAAATCGGCGTTCAAATAGTGACTAAGATTAATTGTTTGCCACAAGTGCTTAGCTCCATTTATACACGAAGGATTTCATTTAATTGTAAACCACATCGGGCCATAAACTCTCATCACGTACGTGGCTAATATCACTAGATTTTCCTCGGGGTCCTGTTTAGTAGAATATAATCTCAGAATTCGATTTGCTATTGTAAGCCATCTAGAATGGTTAAGAGATCCCGGTTCAATATTAGCTAAGTCTGAAGAAAAAACTCCAGTGCTAATATCAGTCGTAATATCGTAAAGATACTTTTGGTCGTTACTCAAATCACTCCTTGTAATTTCAGGTAATATTGTAGGAATGACGGTGAATTCAACTAAAGGCATTGTTTTACATTTTTGTAATTGAGATCCAATGGCACCTGAAAAGCATTTAGGCCCTGTAGTTTTTCCGTCCAAATGTAACAACAGATTTCGCAATGGTAATTCATTGGAATGCAACTGGCAGATAAACCACTGCAATGGTTTATTAAGTTCTTCTTCGATCAAACGAATAATACCAGCTTTAAAACCTGTGTTTACTACTGTTCCATCGCAACCAACAACAACTATTTCACTGAGATTCATCGATTTGGATTTCAAGTGAGTTATTATCGCATTTTTAATACCTTTAGCAGTTCCAAATACATTATAATAAACATACATAATTTATTACTCTTCTGAACACTAATCAAAGTTTTATCCTTTTTGCCATCAAAATACATACCGCGTATGATTTGCTCGCTATCTGCATCCTGTAAAGCTGTTCTTACTTTTGTTCTTTCACGGCGCAACTTTGAACGATCAATGACATCACTTGGATCGGTTGATGAAATAATGCCAATATCTTTTAACACAGAAGAATCTATAATAGCAGCGGCTCTGTCAGAGATTCCAGTTCGATCACAGGCAAGGGATAATGATGGTATATTTAAGCTTTTTTTTTGCTGGCGGTGCAACTAATTACTTTGGCGTTTCAAAATAAAAGCTAGAAGCTACGCTATCGCTTGAACTTTTGCTTTCGATTGCCAAGTTATCAGGTATAGAGCGAGAACAACACGGTTTGTCAAAATCAGTTATCTCTCTGTTACGCAATAAAGTTTTTTCTTTTCTTTCTAGTTTTTTTTCCTATTTTTTATAGTTGCGACCACATCTTTGATCAAGTAAAAAATGTATTTCTTCCTTTGGAACACGTCTGTCTTTTAAACAAGGGCAATTTTGGATAAATATGCATTTGCAACTGCAAATATCAAATAATCTGTGGAACTCTGCTATAAATCTATTAATCTTTTTTTTTGGTAATTTTTGTTTGTTTGACGCCCTTGATAATGTTTCATTAAACTTCTATATTTGTCATGGTAGGAACGAATAAGTTGTAGTATTCTCTCAAGACTGACAGTTGGTAGCGATGCTTTTTGCCACATTTATAAAATTTCCTGTCCCAATTTTTTGGATATGTCATGAACGCTCGGCTCTTTTGCTGTTTTATCAGGCTTTATTTCATATTTAATGAAGAAGTAATTTTTCATAACGTCATTATAAATTGGTAATTGAGATACATTCTGGTAAACCGAACACAGGACAGGTCTTTGTTTGTCGTGTTTTGACTTGAGACATTTTACTTTAATAAAGAGAAATATGTGTATGTGCTAAAGTGTTACAATAATTACTTGAACCGTGAAGAGGAAATTAAAAAACAAATACCACGGTATATATACTTACATTAGTCTTATTTCTTGATTTCAGGGTTCCACAAAAGAAATGGCACGCGCGAGTTATGTTCTTGCTCAAAGAGGCAAGGAAAAAAACAACTTATTCTTTCAATGATCTTTGACTTAAAGTAACTTAGCTTAACAAAAGAAAGAATACAAGAAGTAAGAAGAGTAACAAAAAATGCACTTATTGATTATTAAGAATTTATATAAACGAAATTAATTGAACTAGATTTTAATATTGGCTATGCTAAATGTTGAAATGTATTTAATGACCTATATAAGTGGATTTGAAAAGTAATAAAGTGAGTATGGGGTTTCTTGGAATTGTTAGTAGCAGTACTGATTGATATATGCACTATAAGCTAAAAGAAGTAGTAAACATATTTAATGACATACATATATATGTAAGTGTTAAAGAAAAGTGAGTTTGGAATTTCTTGGAATTTGTTAGTTGCACTATAAGTTAAGTGAAGTACTTAATTGTTTACATATAAACTTATTTAATAATCTAAATAAATGAAATTGGAGTACGTAATTTCCGCTTAATTGATTTTCCGAAAATGCATAGCTTTTGGATCAATTAACCGAAAATTCATTTATCCGATTCATTTATCTTCATATAGTTTTTATGGGGAAATGTATATTGCGAATTTTTGTATTAATTAAGCGGGTAAATCAATAAAGCGGTGTCAATTAAGCGGAAACTACGTAGTTATTGTTGTTGGTGTTATAAGTGTACGTAGCAGCTGCATTATGCCCCCTGTGTTTTGGGTGGTGGTTGAATTATTGTTGGTTGTGAGATGGGTGTCGTAACTCGCGCGAGTTGACTGATAACGTTCGAATATCGTTTGGAAAAGGTTGTGAAATCACACACACGTTTCAATATTAATCTTTTCTGTCTTAAGCACGATGGCCACGTATCAAACTGATTTGACAAACTCAGTTTTTTTATTGTGTCACACGTATATGTTGATGTGAGTTTGACGAAAATCAAAACAATTTAGATTTTCACTGCCGCCGCTACTATGATTTGAAGCGAATTTGATGTGTTACTTCGAAAAACGTTAAATGGCATTTTTATTCAGTTTTCGCAGCGACAACATCATATCGCACCTGTTCAGCAAAAGGGTAGTAACTTAAAATTTTCTATTTTTCAGTAGCGGCAAAAAACTGTTTATGTTATGGTTAAAGGTATATTATACAAAAAACTATAACGGTATTTTTTGACGAAAGAATAGACAAAATAATGGGAGATTTTTACAGTGTTTAGAGTAGATCATTATGTATAGTTTTTTTTAATAAAAAGTGAAAATTTCAAAATTTTGAGTTATATACTGGAATTTATTGAAGTATACCGTGGTTTGCCTGCTTTATGGCAGGTTAAGTCCAAGGAATACAGGAATAGAGATGAGAAAAATTCTCAGCATGAAATGAAACAATGGTGCTTTTTAGATATAAGCAAAACCAAATATTACCAATACATACATATTATTTGTCAAATCAGTTTGAACGTGGCCATCGTGCTAGCCCTTTCAGGAGCACTTGAATTTAGCTGTGACTACCAAATCATCACATATTTTTTTCATACAAAAATTAAGAGCGGATATTCCCGTTTTTTTTATCGTTAAATCATGACTTTTAACTGTGGATCAAATGATGGGAATTCCCGAGATAATGTATTGAAATGAGTTTTGTTTGTCAGAGCAAGTATTTTACCATAAAACCAACTCTCACTTTGTACAAAGAATAACACAAATCAGCTGTAACATATCAGCGGGAATTCCCGTCTTTAGTTTAACTAAATACAAGTGAATGACGGGAATTCCCACAAAAAAGCCGAAAGGCTAATCAGAATTTTTTTTATGTCGTGCACAAAATATATGTAATCTATTCTCTAAATTCAAGAATTTTACCAAACTTAATGATGTTGGGGGCACCTCTATATATATCATGACCCAAATGAAATTTTCTGTGTATATTTAGGAGTTAAAAGAGCAACTTTTTACAGGTATTAAAAAACGCTTGCTCAAAAAAAAAATCGCTCCACCCTAATACATATATAGAAATATTCGTACTTAATTTTATGATGATCGGTCCATATTTAACCGTACTGAATTTCATGATGATTGACTCGTAAAACTTATTAAGCTGCATAAACATTTATATCGGACCGAAATTTTATACAGATCAGTTATAAGTATGTATGTAAAAATTATACTATTGACTTTTGTGAAAGTTGGTCCATAATTGGCCAAACATGCCACATCCCAGAATAACCACAGAGTATACAGATTGGGTAATTTTGACGTTGGTACTTAATTTATTGTGTGTTTAAGTAAATCGCTTTATGTTACACGCTGCAAAAGAATAAACAAAGGACAGTTCTGAATGAAAGAAATAAATATGCATAAAATTCTTGTAAATGATGTTATTAAGATAAAATTTAAATAAAATGAACTTAAAGCAAATAGAAATTACGGTACAATATTTTATGTCGATTGCCCCATCGACATCGTTTCAAAATTGTATTCATGAAGATATTATAGATTTCTCCCTGCCTTTACATTTTACAAATTTCATTGGCAAAGAATTTATGGCAGCTCTGTCTTTGCATACAAATAGTTGGCATCACAGGTTCAATGTTTCGATCATGGCACAATTAAAAGGTTGTGTTGATATCTTCTTTTTGTCAGATATATACAGCTGTCAAATTTACTTGTGTTTGTTGTAATAAAACTATGTACAACCAACTCTAATGCCATGCAACAAACAGCAAGCAGACTTTGACAAAAACTAAATACCTGTTGTTTTCCATCTCTTTGTTGTTGAAATCGAACTTCTACATCTTGTTAATTGTGTCTAGACTCGATCAACGACTGATGCTTTGTTTACAAACCTGAAAATACATATCCAAGTATGTAGTTGAAGAAAGTTAGTTGGTTAAAAAATAATAAAAAAAAAACATTAATTCATATAATTTAAAGTAATTGTTTAATATATCTTATTATTTATACCTAATAATTTATAAGAGTTAACAATAACTCTATGTACGAGTATGTACAAAATTTTTAAAAAATTACTATGTAGTACATAGAAGCGATACAAACAAGTTTATTCATACCAGATATTGAGGTCGTTGTGATTTGTTTTTTAAGTGTGCAGTTAAAGTGTTAAATATTGTGTTGAATATTTTATGAAATATTAGTGGTTTAAAAGATTAAACATTTTTCTAATTATTAATTCGTGAACTAAAAATCCAAATTATTTCCCTTTTTATAATTTTTCTTTTATTTACATGTGTATGTATTTTAGTTATATGTACATAGGTAGATTGCATTCATACGTTAGGAATACTTGTACATACATGTGTATGTATGTAGGCTTGCCAGACGTACTGCATTTACAAGTACGCGTATGTACTTTTTTCAGCCTCTGTACCTCTTTTTGTACTTTTTTACAATTTCTTATTTGATAGCAAATATATACATATATTGATATCTTTAAAGACTTTTGCTTAAAATATTCCGGAAGAAAATTCTGTTGACTAAAAATGGAAAACAAAAAGTGGATCATATCCCAATTTCGAAAAAATGTATATGTTTATATTTTCAATTCCTCATTCTAATGCGGCAACCGAGAGAATTTTTAGTTTGATGTTACATTTTTGGAGACAGGAACGAAACAAGCTTCTAATTGAAAATGTAGAAAGCGAATTAATAATAAAAACAAATTTTGAGTACACTTGTAATAAATTTTGTAATTTTTTAAAAACAGAAGATGGTAAAAATGGAATAGTTAACCAAGTCCCAAAAATGTTTTCAAGTTGCAAAAAAAAAAAACAAGTTGTATTAAAACATTTAATATAGAATAGAAAAAATACATTTTATTTTTTAAAAATAAAATCTAATACACCTGATTAATTTTAAGTTATTTTTTATTACACAAAAATAAAGTAGGTTTGAAGTGTGCTTTTAGACAAAATTTTCATATGATCTCTTATTTTGTTTTTATTATTTGTTATTTTCTTCATTGAATTGTTATTGCTAATACTGAATTTCCTAGTTCTTAGTTACATCAATTATTTCTTTTATGTACTGAATTTTATGATTTTTTTAAAATAAAAAGTGTACTTTTTTTCTTATTTGTACTGCTATTTTTACTTCGATTTGATATATGTACTTGTTTTTGTCGATTTTATATCTGGCAACCCTATATGTATGTATGCATATGAAGATGTTATTAAAACTCGTTTAAAATTAATAATTTAACAGAATGGCAAACAGGCAGACAGTATGACAAGATAATCTTTTTACAGATATGTATGTAGTATACACACATGATCAATCAAGGCTTAAGTTGGTTATAGTGACATTTTTCAAGTCACATCCAAAATTTGATCACTAATAGAGTTTTGAATTCTGATTAAAATAAAAAAAATGTTGGCGGCCACGACTATTTTCGAGTGGGTGCGGCTCCAAAGTTTGTAATATATTTAGTTATATCTTGAAAATTTTGAAGATATTTCGATAAAATTTGGTACATGATATTTTTCGGCCAAGGATGGATGGGATTGAACCTAGTGGAAAGCGGCCCATTATTTCACCTAGCTCCCATACAAATGTCCTCCCGAAATTGGGGTTTACTGATCATAAACGATTGAATTATGCAAGTATCCCAACACAATTCACCACAAATGAGTTGTTTTGTGCAGATCGGTCCACTCCCGAAAATCACTTTAACGACCACAACTGTCCCAAAAATCTTGGTATGCACATAATATTGAA
The DNA here is from genome assembly GCA_950370525.1 of Bellardia bayeri. Lineage (NCBI taxonomy): Eukaryota > Metazoa > Arthropoda > Insecta > Diptera > Calliphoridae > Bellardia > Bellardia bayeri. Next base: position 47,907,270 of record OX493265.1, on the reverse strand, counting down.
CACAAATATGTTTCATATATACAAAAATAATATGGTACAATTATATTTTCATCGGTCCATAATTAGTCGTAGCTCCCATATAAGGTCCACTTCCGAAAATCACTTTAAAGGGCGTAACTCACTTAAAAATGTCGGTATTCAAATAATATTTAACACAAATATATTTCATATATATACAAATAATACGGTACAATTTCATTATGATCGGTCCATAACTACTCGTAGTTCCATATAAGGCCCACTTCCGAAAATCACTTTAACGATCATAAATTTCTTAAAAACGTTGCTATCGAAATAAAATTTGACACAAATAAGTTTCTTAGATACAGAAATGACGACACCTAATTTTATAACGGTTGGTCCATAATTAGTCGAAACTCCCATATAAGACCCTCTCCGTAATTCAATTTAAGCTCCATAAATCGTTTAAAAGTATTTATATCGAGATAAAGTTTAACATACACAATATTTATATTCACAGAATACTACTATACTTTCTTACTTGTTTATATTTAAAAAATTCGGGTCAAAAAATATTTTTTTCGGATTTAAACAATAGTCGCTCCATATTTTGTAATCATAATATATATCGTTGGAAAGGTATTTCAAATATCTTTAATTTGGTGTATTACAAATTATCAGACACATAGCAGTTCCTGAGATATAGACTTATATATTTTCAACTTTGTGGGACCGCCCCCCCCCCCTCTAAAATAGGTGCGGCCACAACAAAAATTTGTTATTGCTTTTATCTACTCTAAAAGCCCTATTTAATGAATGACTTGTATTTATATTTATATGTTAATATGAGACAAATTTGAAATCAAACTGTTTTTTATAGCAGGTGAGATGAAAAGCAACACTCGTTCGTTCCATGTTTCCAAAATTTTGGTAAAAAGCTAAAAACTTGCTACAGCTTAATAAATGAGCCAAATAAGTTTAAAGCTACTAATTCCTTAATAATAGGATATTTTTTATTAAAACCTTAAAATGTATAAAACAGCTTTTCAGAAATGGGCGTTATGGGAGATATAACCTATTGTTGACCTATCATCCAAAAATTTAGTGTTATGATGTCTATGAATATTAATATTATATGTGTTAATCTTTATCTCGATACAAATACTTTTAAAAGATTTATGGAGGTTAAATTGAATTACGGAGAAGGTCTTATATGGGAATTTCGACTAATAATGGACCGACCATTATAAAATTAGGTGTTATTATTTCTGTATATAAGAAACTTATTTGTGTCGAATTTTATTTGATTACCAAAATTTATGCTCTTTAAAGTGATTTTCGAAAGTGGGTCTTATATGGGAGCTACGACTAATTATGGACCTATCTGCACAAAATTTGTAGATGTGATGTGGCTTCATTTCATTTACCACTCATTTGTGATGGAATTTGTTTAGATACTTGAATAATTCAAACATTTATGATCGGTAAACCCCAATTTCGGGAGGACATTTGTATGGGGGCCAGGTGAAATAATGGACCGATTTACACCAGATTCAATTCCATCCATCCTTGGGCCGAAAAAATATCACGTACTAAATTTTATCGATATATCTTCAAAATTGCGACCTGTACTCTGCACACAAGCTTTACATGGATAGCCAGCCAGTCAGACGGACGGATGGACAGACGGGCATCGTTAAATCGACTCTGAAAGTGATTCTGAGTCGATTGGTATACTTTAAGGTGGGTGTTGGACGAATATTTCTGGGCGTTACAAACATCAGCACAAATCCAATATACCCTCCCCACTATGGTGGTGTTTTTTTTTGGGAGTTTTGGAAAATTGGTCGCTAAGGGGGACAAATGGGACAAAAACGGGTAAAACCAGTACCTCTATACCTCCTAAACAAATAAACTTAGAAATAATATTTTAAATGCGTCCGCCTTTAATCAAAAAAAGAGCCGACAGGTGTCTGGTACTTTTTTGAAATTCGAAATTCAAGTGACCATATGGGGTAAAAATAGTCCCCGTAGAACGCTCCGTTAACATATATATCTCCTACATAATTAAACATAGAAATACTATATAAAATGAATCTAGCTCAGATCAATAAAGACTAGAAATTTTTTTGGTACTTTTTGGAAATTCGAATTCCTATGGCCTAAAAATGTTATTCTCTTTTGGTACTTTTTTATCAAAATGTATTTTATCACTAAAAATTCCATGAACTATTATTTTTAAATAGTACGTATTAATTTTTTGAAAATTATTTTTTCACGGGTGACAAAAACAGGACAAAAAACGGGGTAAAAACGGACATTTGATATTATTTATTCAATTTAAAAATAAAAAAATTATAAAATATTCTTCCATCCACACAAAAAAGAACCCAGAACATGCTGTTCATGATTCAAATATAAAGGTGAAAAAAGGGCCAAATTTCAGTACACTTATATTGGTACTTTTTTGAAATTAATTTCTACTATTCTATTCTCGCAAACTATGCATCTGATCATGTTATTATCTTCGGCAAAGTTGTTGTGCATGAGCCCGGGAAGGTTTCTGAGTTGGTATGCGCACGCCTACTTTTAACGCCCTCTTTTTTTAAATTGCTTCCGCATGGCTTTTTACATATTTACATCAAACAAGTTGTATGTATACACATCTTACTGAAGGCGAGGTAAAAATAAAAATGTTATGTTGTACGCCCACTTTCATGCCCCATCTCTACAAATGAATGTTTGTATGTATGTCCTTTATAGAATCGTAAACTATGCATCTGATCATGTTATTATCTTCGGAAAAGTTGTTGTGCATGAGCCTGGGAAGGTTTCTGAGTTGGTACGATCACGCCTACTTTAACGCCCACTTTTTTAATTAATTGCAACGCCTGCTGGGAAGGCCAGACCGTTGGACCGACCTTACTAAAACTTTGACGGGATATAACTGAGACTCCGGCATGACTAAGAATACTTTTTTCGACCGCCCACTTTTTTTCAAAATGAACAAAACTAATAAAATTACTCACAATGAATTGAATATTTGTGTAATGCCTTTCTTTCAAATTAATATTAATTTGTGGCGTAGCAACCTGCATAGGGTACAAAAATATTTTCAAACAAATAATTAATACATGGGTAAAAACTTAAATTTAATACAAAATTTAATAACATTACATGATTTACTATTCTATTAAATTATTTATTCTTTCAAAATAGACTACTCTAACTAGATGAATCTGTGTATTAAAGAAATCTAACAAAATAAAATTCTTCAAATGATCCTGCAATTCATTAAGTTTATGAGTGCTTTGCCGCTAAAAGATGTTAGGAACTAATATTGGGGAAGACATTTGAATACACGGATCATTTGGGACTTGCGCTTGACGATGTCATTGCAGGCATTTTAAAAATGGTGTTATATTAGTCAAGTTAACATTAGTTTCTTTTATATAGTATCACATTAATTAATCGTTGGATTAATCTGATGATGTGTGTGATAGGGTATATAAATGTCTGCGGGAGGTTGAAATGATATTCCAGTCAAGGAAGCAGAAGGCCTCGCTTTCGAAAGAATTTAATCCACTAAACCTTAGCTAAATTGTTCTTCGGTGGTTCTCTGACATCATGGCTTAAAAACATTGTTGTCATTATGTGCAACAAATAATGTATCTCAATAAATGTCAATCAAGAAAAATATTGGTAAAAAGTTTCATTTCTAAAAATCATTTTGTAGATTTAAAACTTTGCTTCTTACAGCTCACGTTAGATACATTCGCAGAACTATGTTTTTTTAAATTATCTAAACCAATTTTGCATTTAATATTTATAATGTACAAAATACTTTAAAGGCTATTAGACATCAATGATATTCAAGTTATGATACGCACTATCTATTGGGCATCCGCTGGACGATCTCAAATGTTTTCAAATACAATATGTACGATCTACAATAATACATAATATGTAAATTTCGTAATTCAAGATTCAGCCTTTTTAATATACATTTTAATAATGTTGGAAACAGCCTATATCATGCTGTTAGGTGTATTTATTTTACACAATAATTAAAAGTTCTATAATAAACATTTTAAAATAATTTATGTAGTTGTTTTGTTATTTCCACATTTTTTTCGCTAACGAAGTAGCGGATTGCATGCTAGTTTCATATATATACGAATAATATGGTACAATTGTATGATGGTCGATCCATAATTAGTCATAGCTACCATATAAGGCCCACTTCCGAAAATTACTTTAAAGATCATAAATTTCTTAAAAATGTTGATATCCAAATAAAATTCAACACAAAGAAGTATCATATATGTACAATACAGAAATGATGACACCTACTTTTATAATGGTCGGTCCATAATTAATCGAAATCATCAGTTTCTTGAATCCAGTCTTTAAGCATTGGCTTGGTCTTCCACTCCTGTCTAAACTTTTGAACATACGTAAGTAAGCTTAGCCATAGTCACTGAGATAAAAAAACATTAATTCTATGTACAAATGAGTGGCATTTGATTAAAACTTACATATATTTAGTTGGCTAATATAATTAGATTTTCTTTTTTAAGATTTAACAAATATATACATACATATATATGTACATCGTTTGCTCTCTTTCTATTACTTTTTCCACAGGTTATAACTAACAAGTAAGAGTGATATGTTCGGTTATGCCGAATCTTATACATATACCCTTCACCTTTGTTGTGGATGCATAATTATCAGAGCGGATATTTATATGCACGAAAGACTAGCAAATATGCGCATATAATATGCCTGAAAAAATCACAAAATATGCATGAAAAAAATATAAATCTGAACACAAAAAACTTGTTTTGCTTATCCAATCTTAACTTAGTTTTCAATTTCACAATTTGCACAAATTATTAGGTGGTGCTTTAGATTTTCTAAAGTGAATGATCTTCGCTTCTAAGTGTAAATATTTCCGTATAAAGAGGTTGTAAGATAAAAGGCAAATCTTTCCAACACAACTGGCGAAAGATTTTGAACGTATGGCTCGGTAGCTTCTTCAGCTTTATAACAAATATTGTAAATATCCAATATATTTTTAAAACCTTTGTTCCGTTTAAAAATTCTTTCAAACTAAATTAAATTTTGATTTTGTTCGACCTTTCTTTTGATAAAATAAAAAGTTTTTTCGAGCTCGAGGCCAATTATTTGTAAAAAATGTGTATATTATTTATTAAATTATTTCTTCCAATATTTCGATATCCTTCGGATATCATTATCAAGGCTGTAGTAACAATAAAAGAAAAACACAAATGTACGAAAAGTATTAACAATGACTGTGTTTTAAATAAAAATAAAAAACAAAAACATAATAACAACCAAAAAGTAAAAACAGAAAAGAAAAAACAAAACACTTACAATGAATTACAATTATATTTTTATAAGAGACGTATTATTGTCTCCACCTTCAATAATGAACTAACTTAACTATTTACTTTTCTTTTTAATTATGTGTCTATAGCTATTGGCGCAGTTCTCTGTGTCTGTCTTATAATTCATTCTCCTCTCCTTTGATATGTTAATTATATGGAGCATCTCTAAAGTATATCGTTTATTATATTTCTCCTCTCTTTGTAATATCTCCACATTTTCCAGGTTTGGTTTATGTTGTCTCTCTGCACAATGGGATGTGAGTGCAGTTTTTTGTGTTGATGTTTTATTAATGTTTTTAAAATCTGATTTATGTCCAGCTATACGTGTCCTAAGTTTATTTCCTGTAGTACCGACATAAACTTGATCGCATATGTCCTGATCGTTTCCTGTGCAACTAATCTTATATATTACGTTATTATTGTCTAATTTGTCAAGTTTACATTTGGTGTTGGAGAAAAGTTGTTTTAATGTATTCGTCGATGTGTGTGCAATCATAAATTTGTCCTTATTATAAATTTCAGAATTCTTTATTCTTTCTGCGATAAGTGGTACATACGTCATTGATTTATATATTTTCTTATCCTCTTTATGTTCCCTAGGTGGGTTTTTTCCATAGTTTTCAATTAAAGTATTTATTATATTTTCAGGGAAAGAGTTTCTTTTAAGAATACATTTAATTTTTTCTTTATTGTGAGAATGGAATGACTCATCGCTAATGGAATAAACCCTGTTGATCAGATTGTTGGCCGTATTCATTATTATCTTCTTTGGTTGACAAGAATGGAAATTTACAATTCTCCCTGAAGCCGTCGGTTTTTGGTACCAGTCTATTTTAATTCTATTTCCGCTTCTTATGACCAGAGTATCTAAATATGGGAGTTTTTCATTTTCCTCCTCTTCCATTGTAAATTTAATGTTTTTGTGAAATGTGTTCAGTTGTTCCAACGTCTTTTTTATTGCACTTATCTTTATAATCCCAAAAAGGTCGTCCACATATTTCGTCAATAATTTAGGTTTTTCGTCCAGATTCTTCATACATGTTCCAAGGAGTTCCTCCATCACTATATCTGCCACTATAGGTGATGCCGGTGAACCCATTGGCAGTCCTTTGCATTGGATGTATACTTTGTCGTTGTACTTAAAATATCTGTTGTCCTTGATGCAAAATCTTAAAATTCTCAAAAATAGTTCCTTTGGTATATTTGTATGTTTCTCTATATCAATCCATTTGTTCTTTATGACCTCTATTGCGTAGTCCACTGGTATACTTGGAAAAAGTGATACCACATCAAACGATAAAGAGGATAAGAAAATATATAAATCAATGACGTATGTACCACTTATCGCAGAAAGAATAAAGAATTCTGAAATTTATAATAAGGACAAATTTATGATTGCACACACATCGACGAATACATTAAAACAACTTTTCTCCAACACCAAATGTAAACTTGACAAATTAGACAATAATAACGTAATATATAAGATTAGTTGCACAGGAAACGATCAGGACATATGCGATGAAGTTTATGTCGGTACTACAGGAAATAAACTTAGGACACGTATAGCTGGACATAAATCAGATTTTAAAAACATTAATAAAACATCAACACAAAAAACTGCACTCACATCCCATTGTGCAGAGAGACAACATAAACCAAACCTGGAAAATGTGGAGATATTACAAAGAGAGGAGAAATATAATAAACGATATACTTTAGAGATGCTCCATATAATTAACATATCAAAGGAGAGGAGAATGAATTATAAGACAGACACAGAGAACTGCGCCAATAGCTATAGACACATAATTAAAAAGAAAAGTAAATAGTTAAGTTAGTTCATTATTGAAGGTGGAGACAATAATACGTCTCTTATAAAAATATAATTGTAACTCATTGTAAGTGTTTTGTTTTTTCTTTTCTGTTTTTACTTTTTGGTTGTTATTATGTTTTTGTTTTTTATTTTTATTTAAAACACAGTCATTGTTAATACTTTTCGTACATTTGTGTTTTTCTTTTATTGTTACTACAGCCTTGATAATGATATCCGAAGGATATCGAAATATTGGAAGAAATAATTTAATAAATAATATACACATTTTTTACAAATAATTGGCCTCGAGCTCGAAAAAACTTTTTATTTTATTCTTTCAAACTTTGCAGAAAAAATTTTATTTTCCAATCCATTTAAATGTTGCAGTATACCTTGACTTATCTCAACGGCATCTCTAAGCCCTAAATTTGGTGATTGGAGTTTTTTTATTCCAATTGTAAGGCTCGAGAAATTTGATTTTATAAAAGCCAGTTCGCTTTTAATAATAGCTTTCGAAAATTGCTGTTTTGAAGTATGAATTGCTTGCGCATCGTCATCTTCAAAACTCTCTATAATTCTTTAAAATTACTGCAATAGTATAGAGCTGCATTCAAGCATGAACTCCATCGCGTAATGTATGGCTCGGGTGGTAAGCCTACTTCCGGCAAAGCGCGTTGGAATACCCGGCGGCGTGAGGGAGCCTAAAAATGTATGCAAGTTATTAGGAGTAATTAATAGTTGAGATAAATACAAACCTTTACAAAAGCAGCTTTTGTGGATGATATCAAACTATTAACTTCTGGAAATGTTGATCTTACAAATTCGGCTAGACGGTGAAGCCCAGCGCAAAACATGTTAAATGTAACATGTTTGGGTACAACACTTTTAAAGCATCAGCGGCAGCTATCATGTATGCAGCGGCATCCGTCGTTAAAAGGAGAACTTTTGAATATTGAATTCCTTAAGGCAGACAGGTTAAGCAGTTAATAGAAATTTACATAAAATATTAATTTTTACGTTACCTTTAGGCCAGAGTAGCGATAGTGTACCGTTAAAAAAGTAGCCATTGTATTCGAATTGGCTGCATCTATTTCTGCAACGTTGAATAGGTAGCTTTTGCCTCGCTCTTCTGAATCTTCAGGACCATTTAATATGCCAAAAATGAAGTTGACGATTAACCTTTGGTCGGCATAGGTTGTTTCGTCAATTGAGAGCCATATACATATTTGTTTTCAGCTTTCGCTCTCAAATCATTTATGCACTTATTGTACAAAATAGGCACGTAATGTTGTCGAAGTGTCGATTCACATGGCATTGACGGCTTGTATATTTGTCAAGAAATTTTCTTAAATGAATTTGGCTTACTTTCTTTATCGGAATATTCGCTTTTATTAACGTTTCGCGCAGTTCCATTGAAAACGTATCTTTTGGTTCAATGTTATATTCAGAAATCAGTGCCTGGTTGCTGGTATTTCCATGTTTTCTTTTTTCTTCGGCTTCTTTGTGTTTTGTTGTTTGTAAGTGTTGTTTTACTGTGAACATTTTAAACGCACTTACAGAACAATTGCAGAATTTGCAATATAATACCAACTAATCTGCACGAAAAACCAAAGGAAACTTAGCAGTCATTCTCACTATAAATGCTTTTAAGTTCTCTTTTTCTTTTGACATTATCTCAAATCACCACCAAACAAGTTTTTACGAATTTTTCCACGATTTTTGCGATTGTACGCACATTTGGACGAAAAAGTGATCAAAAAAATCACGAAGTGCACAATATGCATTTTGATTTGAACGCCCATTTTCATAATAAGTCTGGATAACTTTAACACGTTGTTGGATTGTGTATCTCTCCGTGGTTCAAATTGAGTAAGTCTGAAATAGAGAAATGTCAAATAAAATTCGGAAAAAAGCTTGGCGTTTAGGTGTGGTTCACATTCAACATCGGCTCTTACAATTTAACCACCCTTTATAATCATGATATATATCGTTGGAGAGATATTTTTAATACCTCATTTAATGTATTACAAATTATCAGACACCCAGTAGTTCCCGAGATATAGGCCTATATATTTGCAACTTTACGGGCCCGCCCCCTCGAAAATTTGATATAGCTAGGAAGAATGTTGTACAGGTGTAGTCCTGATCCTTGCTTTGCAGTTGTTGTTGCTTTTGGTAGTCTAAAATTTTCAGCATTTCTTAATTGATACGGTTGTATTTCTCCAACATAGTTTAGTTGTTCTATCAGATATTCTGGTGCATTTCCTGTTTTCATTTTTTGTATAAAGTGTAGCGTATTCATTTTAAGTCTTTATTTTATGTTGAGTCATTTTAGCGCATTCAGCATACCTTCAATTGGTGCATAAATACTACATTTTAAAATTGATCGCATTGCCTTGTTTTGTAGTTTTTGAAGTCTTTCTATTTGTGTTACATACATGTATACATATATAATTGTTGAACCAAATTCAAAATGTGGTTTAATCATTGTATTATAAATATTTATAGCCGTTAATATTGATATTTTATTACGTATTCGTTTAAAGAAACCGATTGCACATATATTCCATATGTTCTTTGAATTTTAATTGTTTATCTATTATGAATTAATTTGATTTACTTTTTCTATTGCTTCATTATTAATTTCAAATACTGATTCAGTGTTTATATTTATTTCCATTATTTTTGTTTTATTTTCATTTAATTTTAGTTTATACATTTTAAACCATTTATTTACATTATTTATATCGTGCATCATGTTGTCCTGACAATCTTTATCTGTGTATCCTTCTGTGAAAATCAGAGCGCCATCCGCATATAAAACTATTTCACATTTTTGAAGAACGTTAGGCATATCATTAATATATAAAATAAACAGTAGTGCTCCCACAATTTAACCTTGTGGTACTCCATATTCATTATCTATATATGTAATTAGATTTTATATTATTTACTTTTACCATTTGTTTTCTGTCTGTCAGATATGATTTAAACCATTGTAACTCGTTTCCTTGTATTCCGTACATATGTATAAAGTTTTTGTATTAAAATATCCCTATCAATTGTCTCGAAAGCTCTTTTAAAATCTAAAAATATTGCCATAATTTTTTTGTTTTTTTCTACATTTTTCCATCTATTAATAACATAGTTTACCGTTGTTTCAAATGAAAATTTTTTTCTAAAGCCTGATTGATATTTTGAAAATATATTATTTTCTTCAATGTAGCTTTCTAGTTGTGCTTTCAACACTTTTTCAATTATTTTTTCACAAGTTTTTAGGGTATATATTTATTGGCCGAAACTCTTCGCATTGCTCCAATTGTTATTATTTTCATAGATACATTATTAAAGTCAGGTTTATTTTTAATATCTTTACATATATTTTTAAGTTCTTCTAGATTTATTGCTCTAAATTTAAATTGAGAGTTTACCACAGGTAATTGATTTGTATATTGCACATGTTCTATTGAATTTCTAATAGCTTTAATACTATGTATTCACAAAGTAGTTATTAAATTGACTGGCTATTTGGTAATTTTCCTTATATTCTAGTTGGTTAAATATCACAGTTTGTATCACAATTTTATTTTTATTAAGTAATAATCCTTTTATTTCCTTCCACATTTGTTTCTGATCTTTGGCATTGCTTATTTTGTTATTGATAAATTTATTTTTCTCATATTCGATTTTCGTTTTATATTTATTTCTTGTTATTTTATAGTTGTTCCATGCTTCACTTGTATTCTCAGTTATTGCTATATAGTATTGAGTAATTTTTTTCTTTTTTTAGTAATTTTAATTCTTTATTAAACCATTTGTTCACATTATTCGTTTTGTTAATTTTTATTTTTTTCGTGAATTTCTTAATTGTGTTTTCTAGGCATACATATATCGATATTAAAAGCATTGTTATTTACATCATTATTTGTATTATATTTCAATACACTATTTAGTGTTCTATTAAACAGATTTTTATTATAATTAAATATTTCTATTTCTTTTTTTATTAATTGTTCACTGCTTATATTTTCATTTGTTATATCAATAGCTTCGTGATCCGCTATTTTATTTTCACCATTAATTCGAACGGATATGTTATCATTATTTGTTATAACAAAGTCAATTAGCGTTTTTGTATTCTCTGTGACCCTCGTATACTCGTTAACAATTTGCCTGAGACCATTATCATTTAAAATGTCTTGTATGTTTCATCTTTGCTCCAGTCTATGTTGAAATCACCTGCTATAATTATTTCGTAATTTGTTTCACATATCTCTTCAATTATTTCATTAAATGCTTTACAAAATTCCGATTCGCTACCGCTTGGAGATCTATAAAGAGCCATCACTACCATAATACTACTTTTATATTTTGCTAAATATGCACACATCCAATATTTGTAATCATCAACCTTTTCACACTATTTGTTTATCTTCCATGTATATTAAAAGTAAATTGTGACACCACCGGTTCGAGAAGAATTAGATAACATTGTATAGTGATCGTATTCTGGTAATTGATATTCTTGTTCTTTAATATCTTTAGTTGCATGTGTTTCAGAAAGTATTATATAATCGGGGTTTTTTAATGCCGCAATTATTTATACTTGATTAAAGTTGTTAAGTAAACCCTGTGCATTTGTGTATATACCACTTATATTCGTTGATTGTTAAACATTAAATTCCATCCTTCTCATCTTCATATTCAATTTGTTTTGGTACACTGGACATTCCTTGCTTACAGTGCGATGATTCTCATCTAATCCGAGATTAAGTTTTTTGTTCGATCTTATGCAATTTATACATTTTTCAATAATTTCCTCTTTACATTCTTTAGCTTTATGGTGTCCGTGACATTTATAACAAATTTCTTGATTATTACAGTCATTTGCTTTATGGTTGAATCCTCTATATTTATAGCACATTAATACATCGGTTCCGTCGAATACTCTGCATTTTTCACATCCAATATTAATTTTTTGAGCTGATAATGCCTTTGTATATGACTCATTATCAATTATTATTTTAACATTATATATTACTTTATTATTTCTTTTAAATTCGTAAGATCTTAATGGTTTTATTTCACTCTCTTCTAAAAACTCATTTTGCTTTTTAATTCTTTCAATTAATTCATCGTCCTTATATTTACATGTCATGTCTGTTATTGAGATACTCATATCGAGATTATCTGGTACTTTAATTTCATAATTTTCACTCATTTCATTTTGTATAGCAGTTTTAATTTTTTCTCTTTCTTCACTATTTTCTCTTTGAATAACTAACATTACTTCTATTTTCAACATTTGTTATTTTTAAGTTAATTGTTTAAGTCTTCTTTTGTTTTTTCTACCTTTTGTTTTTCTTTTGGTTTAATAATTAATGGCATTTGCTTTTTTCGTTCTGGCAATACCGTATTTGTTTTTACTGTATCAGCGAATGACAGCTTGTTTTGTTTATCACTTGTTTCTTTAATAACTTTTTTTATATCCTTGCACATTTTTACGTTGCTTTCTTCGATAGTGTTACAGATCTCTTTATTGCTATTTTCATATTCGTTTACAACATTACACAGTTTTTTTACCTCAACAACATTTTTTTCACAAATTTTCTGAGCACTATCTACTTTTTTTTAAGTCTCTCTTCATACCGTTTTTCTATTGCCTCTAATAAAAGTTTAATTTCATTTTCGTTTTGTTTCAAAGATGATTTAAATTCATTTTTATATTCAACCAAACTCTGCTTGTTCTTGAAAACACCATCTTGGATATCTTTTAATACCAAATCAACGTTATGTATATATTGTATACAATCATCGCACATAAATCTAACAAAATTGTTTTCTTCTAAAATCTTTGCTGAATATTGATCAACACCAGCACATCTAGCCGAGCAGTGATATACCTTGTTACATACTCTAGCACAATTTATTCTAGATTCACCATGAATTTCATTTTTACATTTGTGACACTCAGCCATGGGTGGATCAGGCAAATATTTATGTATGTTTGTGTTTATTAACAAAGTTATTATTATTTTTTTAATAAATTTTATGTTGGTCGTAAAATTGTCTTTCAAACAATATATAAAATACTAATAAAATTTGCACTGAATAGAAAACACAGAATAAGGATATTCTAATCCTATAACCAGTGTAGTTTTTGTATTTCTTTTTACGTTTAGGTGGAGGGTATTTAAGATTCGGCACAGCCGAATATAGCACTCTTACTTGTTTTGTTTATACTCGTACATGTGAATTTTACTGGGTTTCAGTGAAATACAAATCATAATTTCCTGGATTTGTATATGTATGTACATACATATACATATGTATGTATGTACATGTATTCATTGACTAAAAATCTAAACGGCTGTTTTATTTATTTAGTCTATGGATAAAATCCTTACAGACCATTTACAAAATTACATACATATATATATATATATATATTTTGACACCTTAGTACAATTAATTATTTAGATTTAAGATAATGTTACGTTTTATGGTATTTACATTCAAAGAAAAGTCTATCAAATTAAACATTTCGTTAAAACAACAACATAATTTTCTAAAGGGATCTGCCACACTGATGGGATTTGTGGTACAATTGTACCAAATTTGGTACAAACAAAACTTTATTGGTACGCTGGTACAGTTCATCCCTTTTTGGTACATTTTTTTTTAAGGCGAACTCACTTTTCAGGTGTCGTTGAGAGCACAGCTGTTCTACTTTTTTTTCTTACTTAGAGAGCGAAATGTCAAAAGTTGCTTGTGTTTTTGACATATGGACCAACGAAAGCAACAAACAAAATTTGAAAAATTGTTTTACGTTTTCTTTCTGTTATTTTGTTTTTATTGAATAAAAAGTGTTATGAATTCTTACTATATTTTTTTTATTTAATAGCGAAATTTAGGTACATTTATGGCAATTTGGTACAATTTTGCCATTGAGACGGTACAATTTAAGAATAGTAAGATCCCAACAGTGATCTGCCATAGCAAAATTTGTTCGAAAAGTTTTAACATAAAGTGGATTGTTATAGAGGCGCAGTGAACGTTGGGGAACACTAAATAATAATTTGTTTAATAGAAATTCAGAGCAGACATTTCCATTTATAAGATTTACTAAAAAAAAGATGTTAAGCATTATTCTACGGCTTTTTAATGTTGGCAAATTTATCAAACGTAATCTTGATGAATATGATGGAAGTGATGCATATCCTCGGTATATATCCTTCAAACAAAAGAGAAGGAATTGTTTTTGAACAGATTCAATATGATCAGTATGTACAATATAATACGGGTCCCATACAACGGAACCATACTCTAAAATCGGTCTTACTAGAGAAGTATATAAACATTTAGTGATGTGGGGATCATTGAATTCTTTTGCCCATCGTTTTATATAGGCTAAAATACCACGAGCTTTATTACAGTCATCGTTATATGTTGTACAAAATTTAACTTTGCATCTAACAAAATCCCAAAATCCATAATTGAGTTTACCAACTGTAGTTTATGGTCACTTAACATGTAAATTGATAGAATCATAATTTCTTGAAAAGTTTATATGTTTGCATTTCTTCAGGTTTAATTCCATTAAATTAAGGTCACACCAGTTATTAAAATTATCCAAATCATACTGCAGATAAATATGATCTGCTAAATTTTTAAAACTAGAAAATATTTTCACATCAATACGAGTATATTTGAGTATTTGATTGCTTCAGGCATGTCGTTTACAAACAGCAAAAACAAAATAGGGCCGAGATGACTTCCTTGCGGGACGCCGGACTTTACCAATATCTTTTTGGAAATTCCACCATTAAATTTTACGGACTGTGTCCTATTTAAAAGATATGATTTTAACCAGTTCAAACAAATGTTGTTGAAACCCATAACATCCAATTTTTTTAACAGAAGATTGTGGTTAACTTTGTCAAGGGCTTTACTAAAGTCTGTGTAAATGGCGTCAGTAAGTTGACCGTTGACAAAGCCATCATTGACTAAAGATGTTAACTGCAAAATATTAGTGGGATTGCACTAATAGAGGGATAATATATGATTCTTTCCAAATATTAGGAAAGTAGCCATTATTTAATGAAATATTCAAAATAATTGATAATGGAATTGCAATAGCATGTGCACATTCCATCAAAACACAGTTTGTTATGCCCTGATGGCCATTTGAAAATTAATATTTAAAACTTTTTAAACATTCAATTATGTGTGTAGTGTTGATCGATGAAAAAGATATTGTTTGACTATGTCAAATTTTGAATGGATAGACAATATTAACATCATATTGGGCCTCAGAGTAAATAGAAGAGAAGTAGTCAGCGAATAAATCACTGATTACCGCCTCATCACAAGATTCAGTATTTAGATATTTCATGTTTTTTGGTGTACCATTAGTCTTTCGTTTTGAATTTACAAACTTAAAAAGTGACCTTGGATCATGCTTGAGATTATGTTTCATTCTCACTACTTTTACACGCAGTACAGAATATTTCATGTAGTGTTA
Organism: Bellardia bayeri; assembly: GCA_950370525.1. Classification (NCBI taxonomy): domain Eukaryota; kingdom Metazoa; phylum Arthropoda; class Insecta; order Diptera; family Calliphoridae; genus Bellardia; species Bellardia bayeri. The sequence goes on along the minus strand of OX493265.1, from coordinate 47,891,555 downwards.
ATGACAGCCAGATTGTTCATATTTTCAGTAGTATTTATTTTTCAAATTCTTTAACGAAGAAAGTTGTTTTTAGTTCCAGGGTGGACCAGACTTTGAATGTTGTAAAATTTTTGGAATTCATTCATTCATATGTTGTTGTATAAAAAGTTCCTATTATTTTGTCAAAAGAGTTTGGCATACCATTAGGGACGAACAATTGAAGCAAATTGGTGTCATACAAAAGATTATTAAGATCGTTGTAGTTTGCACGTTTGAAACAATACACTTTATCCTTTCTAGTGCAGATTTTATCACGACAAGAACTTTGAATATTGCAACTTATCTCAATTGTAGGATGATAACGATCTTCCGGTAAGGTAACTGGATCAAAAGCTCTTTCGATATAAATTTTTTAAAGATTACAGTAATTCTTACTTCTCATTCATTAAAATCTTAGTGATGAGTAAGAACGTAAAATTGAATTTGATGGGCATGTGTGTGTTCTTAAAATTGTATTATTACACTAGAGCCGCGATTTGCATCGTTAATAGGGACCAGGGAAATGCGATGCAACCCGAAATGACGCAAATCGAATCAATGTACTGACTTTTTGTTGAATGGGTCCCAAATTTAAAAATTTAGCAAGTAAAATCATATTTTTATTAAAAAAACGTCTTATGGTACCTACGATTTATTATATTTATTTCAGCAGATCTTTGTTATTATTATAAAGAAATAAATGAAAATATATTTTTAAACAAGGAATAAAAAAATATTTAAGGAGAAAAAAATCTATTTACATACATACATATGTACATACATACATAAAAGCATAACCAAAATTAATTTAATAGCACGTCACTTCATATGGTAAGTATGGATAAAATGGGAATTCCCTCTTTTTTACACGCAAGTAGTATATGCTTGGCGCCATAAAAATTGACTTGCAAAACAGCTGGTTTCAGGTACTTTGTCAGATGAAAATAGAACATGCTCTAATTGAAAATTTTACACTGTAAATACAGGCTGACATTTGCAGAAGCATTTTTTTTGCGTTTACACAACGTGTATGCATTTTGTAGTAAAAATGTTACACTGAGCACACTGCAAAATACATACCGTCTAAAACCACCTCGTTATATAAAACGATTTTGGAAATAATGGTTGTTTTGTAGAAAAAAGTTATAAGTTACACTTCGTGCGAAAATCCAAAAATTTATAAATTGGCCAATCCTCACTGACAGCAATACATCTTTAAAATGCAAAATGCGAGTCATCTTAGTAAAATCGAGTCATATAAGCTAAAACTCTCTAGAATTGCTAAATATGTATATAAAACTAGCTTATAACAGGCTTAGTTAGTAAGGGCAGTAAGAATATATTGTTATAACCGAAGATTGAAATAAGAGACTGAAATACTCGTATATGTATGTATGTACATATATCGATTGTAATATAAAGAAAATATTTAAGACTATTTTTAAATATCGACATGATTTTTTTCATTTGATCCGTGAGACCGAGTTCGGTATAGCTGATGGTTTTTTATAAGTTTTACTGTATTTAACAGTAATTGAATCAATTAAACCAAAATATATCAGAGCCTTAATTCGATTGCAAAATATTCGGTATTCACTTGGCTATTTTACCAAATTCAAAGTGGCTCGTCTTTATGTTCCCAATTTATGCTTTAAAAAGTTATAACTACATGAATGATTTGTGTTTTCTTTTCAGAAAAATTAAAATTTAAAAATTGCGCTGAAAGAGTTTAAGAATAAATGTAACAACAATATAATGATGGTATACCCTGATGAGCCTTTTTGGGCATTACCAACTGTACCAGGATTATATGATGACAATGATTATCGGGGTATGTTTTACAAATATTTACATATTTCTTAATTCTATATTAATATTCTAATTCTATGTATGTACATATGTTCGTATAATCTATACATTTCAAATTTCATCGATCTAACAAAGTGTATTTGTGGAATTTTAGAAAGTTACATTTATAGTTGGATATATTGAAAATTGGTCTTATTTTCCAATTATCTTTACGCTAAAAATAAATATTTTATAAACGTATATACATATGTATGTATGTACATACAACATACATATTTATGTACATGTAAAAGAGTTATTACAAAGTTTTCTACATTAATGGGTCGATTACGGATGACAACCGAACCTCAGTTGCCAAAACCATATTACAAATGGGAACTGACAACTATGAGCTGTTAACTTCAGTTGCCGAACATGGCAACGAAGAATTTGTGGTTGCTTGGATTTATTATCGTTGAATTGTTTATATTTTTAACATATAAATGTTTCTTTAACACTTTTATTTTACGCAGATAAAACGGCGACAAAAACTCAATTTTTCAAAAACAAAATAATTTTGTAACGTTTTTATATAAACTTTGACTATTTGTAAACAACTTTTTGACATTTTCAATTTCACCATGAATAGAGCAAAAAATAACCAGCTGGCGTTATGCTGTCACCTGGTATAATTTCACCATGGTATATAGCTTATTCTAAAATTTAGATTTAAAGTCTAACCCCCATATTCAAAAATGATTATTAAATTTAACAAACGTTTAATAAGCAAATTTTTTTATGCAAATCTGTCTTAATACACGTTTGTTAAATTTAAGAATCGTTTTTGAATAAGGAGGTAAATATGTGCATACGTACACATTAATGTATGTATAAAAAACCCACAAATTCGACCTTGACACTGTTCTACTGACATACATACATACTTTGATACCAATTTCATACTTTTAGTATAAATTGTATACAACAAATGTCGTCGCTTAAAGGTACATACACGTCTATAGAAAAGCCGTATCTAAACAAAATTATGCAATAATAAGTCTCATGCAAAGTGAAATTTCAGAACAATATTTTTTTTTGCATCGGTCCATAATTTTTACAAAGCCCCATACAAAGGGCACTTCCGAAAATCACTTAAATGAACATAAATATTTTGTAAAAATGACTTCTAAGTTGAAATTCGACAAGCGTAATCAAAATATACATCATAATTACTTGCTAGATTTCATAATAATCGGCCCTAATTTGACCGTAGCCCCCATCCAGTTCCGAAAATCACTTAAACCTACTATTAAGTTGGAATTCAACATAAATAGTCCATACATACATATAAATATCGTCGATCTCAGATTTATGATGATCGGTTTATATTTGACCGTAGCCCCCAAATAAAGTCCACTTCTAGAAATCATTTAAATGCGCATAAAGCTATCTTATAAATCTGCATAATAGGTGATTTGGTGGTGGGTATAAATTCTTACTTGCTTATGATGAAATGTTATAATATTTCTTTAATATATCCGGATCTATACTACCTACACGGTCATTTTATACCTTGAATTAAAGCTTGACTTTTAAATTTTGTAATTTATATACTTACTCGTATAGGTATTTTCCCGGATATTTTAGATTTTTTAAAAAATATTGGATCAAAAAATTATTTTCCAGAAATTGAACTAGATGATTCATATAAGTAGGTCATATTGGAAAGGTCTTTAAAATACCTTTCTTTGAATATATATATATCGTCTAAGAACAGCTTTCAAGATATAGCTAAACATATTACAAACTTTGGAGCCCCATCTACTCGAAAATAGGCGTGGTCGACAAATTCTTTTTTAATTTTACTCAGAATGTTAAACTCCGCTACCGATACAATTTTGGAAGGAATTTGAAAAATGTCACTTAATGTCACGACTTAAGCCTTTTTATGTAAAAAATTCACACACTTTAAATTATTTTCATTAAATGCTTTCACAAAACATTAATTTTCACATTAAAAAATATATCCATGTATCCATTTTTATATAAAAATGCACACAACTTTATTTGTTAAAACAAAAAAATATTTTAACATATGTAGCTGTCTTAAATTACTTGATGTTATCATCGCTTTATAAGACCTGTGTTAAGCTAAAGGTTGTTTTTGCATGATACTTTTAGGAATTTTGCTTGAGAGAGGTTTATCAGCCTGTTTTAATTTTTTTTTCACATAAGGCTGTTAATTTTTAATGACGATCTCAGAAGGACGAAAGTATTACCAATTTAAAAAAATGTAGCTTTCGCAGATCCACCATTTTCATAGTGATTTTCGTCGCAATAAGTTTTAGATACTAAAGAGGAATATTTTTTCATTTTCAGTAAATGTTGTGGAAGCTCTACAGGAATTCTGGCAAATAAAATTGGCACGTGGGGCCGATTTAAAGAATGGAGCTCTCGTTATATACGAATCCGTTCCCTCAAACAGTCAACCTTATGTTTGTTATGTAACTTTACCAGGTGGAAGTTGCTTTGGAAGTTTTCAGGTAATAGTTTTTTTAATTTGAAATTATTTTTTGCAATTTGTTTAACGATAATTACTTATTATAGAATTGCCCAACAAAAGCTGAAGCTAGAAGAAGCTCCGCTAAAATTGCGTTAATGAATTCTGTATTTAATGAGCATCCTTCACGCAGAATAACTGATGAATTTATTGAAAAGGCAGTGCAAGATGCATGGACCTCCTTCAAAGGAAATTTAAAGGAAAATGATGCACCTGACACTGGCATTGGAGCATTTAGGTAATAGACAAAATATGAGTATAGTTAAAATTTAACTTTTAATATTTTTATGAATTATTTATTATTATCTTAGGGTGTTTTTTTTTTATATAAAAAAAAAACATTTAGACCGATTATTACAAAAATGAAATGATTTGTTTCTATATTGGAAGGCTGTGACTGCACATAACCTCGAATAAAAAACGTAGAGGTGTGATATCACACGATCTGCTACTGAAGAATTTAGGGACTCGTGTCCCTAAGTCACTCGTGACTTGTGAGCATTTAAGAATTGGTTCAACATTTTTCCGTATTCAACACAAATTATGAAAAAGTTCATAAAAAAGTATAGGTTTATAGGTGAGGCTTATTTTGATTAAATTTCTTCTCAAAAACGGGAAGTGGTCCAATTATGGACTGATAGATACAAAATCCAGTAATGTTATTTATCTCTATTTAAGACCGCTACAAAATCCAGTAGTATAGCTGCTGTATAAACGATATTAGTATGATTTCTGGATTAAAATTACTGATCTGTGTAACTGGAAGTGGGAGCTATGACATATTTGGGACCGATCTATATAAAATTTGGTACACAGATTTTTATATCCATACATGAGGATTTTTTTTTTATTTTGTCTTATATTTTTTTTCATTACTCTGATCATACTGAACAGATTTGGCTGATTTTAAATACCAAACTACGTAGAAGAATAATAAAAATTTTCTGAGTGCGATTCACTAACTTTTAAAACTTTCAACAGGTTTTACCATTAACCACACATTTTGATGTTTGCACTATGTGATTCACTAACTTATTTTTAGCCACGGTAAACAGTTTTATTTTTCTCATTTTTTTTTAATTTTGAAAAAAAACATTACAAATAATAATTATTATTATAATTTTAAACTAGATTTTTATTTATTTTAATAGAATGAATACTGTTACTACCACCAAAATTATTATCTAAATCTGGAGGTCCACACCAAGCGTCTACGCGTTTCACGCGTTCTAAGCAACTGTCAAAAAGTATGTTTTAAGTTACACACTTAAATACGTAGGACGCGTTGACGCTTGAAATGCAAAAAGTTTGTTTACTTTCTACTTTTGGAAGCGTCGCAGGCATCGAACAGCTGACATTGACAAATGCAAAGAAAATTTATTTTAAAGGTGATGTCACTAAAAAATGACAGTTGAAAAAACATTTTTTACATGAAATTGATAAAAAAAAAAACCGATAAAAAAACTTCATATAAAAACAAAATTAGTTGGGCTTACGGCATCACCTCCGAAAATACATATATATATATTTGTACTTATATATACATATATATATAAAACACAAATAATTGACGCGAAAAATCTTCACATGTAACTTGAAATACTTGACGCTTAAAACATTTAGAAAGCTAAAAACGCGAGTTTTGGATCTCCAGCTTAAGTCACGAAGATCACGCCGGTTGACTGAGGGAGCACTATCAGCTGGCTCATTATCAGATTGTGGGCTAAATACTCACAAGCCATTATATTTTTTTCTTAAAATCATAATTTAACTATTAACAGTAAACACACATTAAACAGCACCAAAAATGTTGGCGCTAATAAACCACAATTTATTTTGTTAAAAATAACAGCTGATTGAAACAGCTGATTTTAAACGTCAACAGAAATTGTTAAAGTGTTACGGCTGTTTTCTCACTAGGCGATTATCTTTTTTCCCAACGAAAATCTGCCGATTCAAGAAATTTGGTTTTCGCAATGTCTCATTAGCTTCTATTCTGTCGCAAAACTAACCAGCCCTCATCTGCCGATTATTTATTTGTTGTACAGATAAATTCAATCAGCTGACTGCTGTTCATAGTTTTTATGTGGCAATACCTTGAGTTTTTGTAAAAAAATTAAATAGATTTTAGAAAAAATGTTTAATAGAGGAATAAACATTAATTTAATGGCGGATGAACTCGCAGAACATGAATTCCAAGTGAATGTTGAAAGAATTTATCAACTAACTACCTGGCAGACATGGATATTATTTATTATACCCTTCACCTTCATGAGAAGGGTATATATAAGTTTGTCATTCCGTTTGTAATTTCTACAATATAATTTCCCGACCCTATAAAGTATATATATTCTGGATCCTTATAGACAGCGGAGTCGATTAAGCTATGTCCGTCTGTCTGTCTGGATGTTGAAACCAGTTTTTTGAAGTCCCCAGATATCTACGGGATCCAAATCTTTAATAATTCTGTCAGACATGCTTTCGAGAAGTTTGCTTTTTAAAATCAGCAAAATCTGTTTAGGCCAACCAGAGTTATTGACCAATATTTGAGACAACCTCCATAAAAATTTTATATTTTTTGTCCATTTTATTGCAATATTTTGAAATATATTGCAGATAATACAATGAAATTTTGTATACATTGTTTTTATGAAAAAAGAAGAAAGTGTGCGGAAAATAGTATGAATCGGTCCATGATACAAAAATCTTCCCGAAATATTGCTCAATTATACATAAATGCCTATAAACTTGGAATATCAAGACAAAATTCAGCAAAAATAAGTTTTATATAAAAATAAATCGCAAAACGAAATTTTTTTTAGTTCGGTCCATGTTTGACCATAGCCCCCATATACAGTCCACTTCCAAAATTCACTTAAATGCGTATAAAACAGATATAAATAATGTTAAACGACTAAAACTTGATATGAAGAATCTTTATAGGCAAATAAACTGTTGTACTAAATTTTATGGTGGTCGGCCCCAGAAGTGGTCATAGCTCCAATACAAGGACCTCATCTGAAAAAGATATTTATCCCTATATATATTGTATAAATGTCGGTACTGACTCAAAACTTTACACAAATCATTAACATATATACAAAAATCATCCCATTTCAAATCATTTCGGTCTATTTTTAACCGTATGCCCCATAAAAAGACCTCTTCCGAAAATTACTTTAATACTCATAAATCTCTTATAAATAAGGGTACCAATCCAAAATTTTACACGGATCATTTACATACATGCCTAAATCAAACTGCAGGATTTTGAGAATATCGGTCCATATTTGACTATGTCCGAAATCCACGCTAATACTAATATATATCTTAAATATACCGTTGAAATTTGGCGTGAAATATTCTCATATGTATGAGAATCACTGTTCCAAAATTTAAGAAGATCGGCTGCCATATAAAAATTTCCAAAAAAACAAAAAAATTCGGGTCAAAAAATATTCTTTTCGGATTTAACCCATATTCGGTCCATATTTTTTAATCATGATATATATCGTTGGAGAGGTATTTTAATATCTTTTATTTAATGTATTACAAATTATCATACACCTAGTAGTTCCCGAGATATATGCCTATATATTTCCAAATTTACGGGCCCGCCCCCTCGAAAATAGGCGTGACCGACAACAAATTTTTTTTTGCTGGCATCTCCTCTAAAAGCCCTATTTGATGAAGTTTTTTTTTGTTTGAGCAAAGTCACTAAACCCGAATTGTTTCCCTTTTTTATACTCTGTTTGTTAAATTACACACAAGATTATTATGAACATCAGACAAACTCTGTAAATTATGGTAAGAATTGGTAAGTAATTCAATTAAAAATGGTGAAAATTAGACAAAATTTCAAAATATTTAACATAAATTATGTTGGTCGTAAAATTGTATTTCAAACAATATATAAAATAATAATTGAATTTGCACTAAAACTGAAAAAAAAATACAGAATAAGGATATACTAGTCCTATAACCAGTGTAGTTTTTGTATTTCTTATTACATTTAGGTGGAGGGTATTTAAGATTCGGCACAGCCGAATATGACACTCTTACTTGTTTTTTAAAATATTTGTTTTTTGATTTTATTTTTTGTTATTTTTTCACATTTGGAAAACAGCTGATTTATGTCAACAACTATTCACTTGAAGACAGAGTTCCCAATTTTCACATAAATTTTGAGAGGTACCTATTGTCAAATGAAAATAATGTTTCTGTCGGTATTTTGATAAAACCAAATTTGTTAACGGGCATATTATCAGTCTAATAAATTTATGTCAACATTTAGTAACAGGCAGTTTGACGACACATTGCAAAAACTGGCCTTAGTGAATAGCAGAATGGTTAATTTTGTGGCTAAATTTTTAAAAGAAACAATTTTCGTTAAAAAAGCTTACTGAATCGCACTACTGGAAACTTAGTTAGTTGTGGTTGTGTATTTTGGACGTGAAAATGTTTTAGACAGACGGACAGACAGCCAAATGTTCACGATAAATCTGTTAGTAGCATTGGAATGCGTAGCAAAAGTACATCTGTACCTTTATATTTTCCTGTTATAATGGTCGCTTCTACTAAATTATTTCTAAGTTTTTTTTACTGCAAGTCGAGTGCCATTGCAAAGCCGTGGTGATAGATATTATGCAGTAAAATAATTGGCACTCCAATTTTAAGTGGTGGAAAGCCTGGCACATCGAGTAAATTTAAGAACTCAGCAGGATAATTAACGGCCTTACGGGTTGCTTGATTGATCTGACGCATTTCAAAGTGATAACCATCTTCTCCATATGGAAAAATAATACGATACTAAAGCGCGTCATATGAGCGATGCATTTCAGTGGGCGAGGCCATGCCACTTACATAATCAATAATTTATTATTTCGTAAGAATATCCTATTGTGAAAATTTAATGACGATCGGTCTAGTAGTTAAGACTATATTACGATTTTTAATTTTCCTAAAAAGGGGCGTGGTCCCACCCACTTTTCTCCTGGTACGTATTTATAATTATGCCAATACCATATGTGCCACATATTATTGACGTAGGTCAAAAAATGCTCAACTTATGGCGATTTAAATTTTTGGGTTATATGGGCGGTGCCACCCCCGTTTGTACAATCAAAACTTCATATAGCCTATTATTCTTTCCAGAGTCACAGTAACATGCTGTGAAAATTTCATCAAAATGGGCTCAAACGTTTTAGAGTCCATATGTTACATACATACATACATTCATTTTTATATATTTTTATTGTTTAATGAGTTAAAATCAAGTAAATAATCATCTTTTTTAAAAGTAGAACAAACTATTTATTAGACATTTCATGGTAAAAACCTGAATTTATAAAACATGGACATTATTCTAAAATATACCGATACATATACATACATATGTATATATAAATATACGACTACATACTCGTATGTACATACATATTATATAAGTGTCTGTAAGTTTGTATGTTTGTTTGTTCCGCAATCACGCCTAAACGATTTTAATGGAATTTGGAACGTATATAGGTCCATACTTGCAAGCGTCAATTGTCGGGTTAAAAGGGGTAAAATCTGGTAAGCCCTATCGGGCTAACCGATTTAGTTCAAATTTGGAACGCAGATATATCCGTGCTGTTAAGCGTCAATAAGCTATATAAAAGGGGAAAACCTGTGATCGCAAACGGCTAAACAGATTTGATTGACGGTGTGAACTTAGATAGATCTATGCTTTGAAGCGTCAATAAAACATGGACCAAGCCAGGATAAAATGGGGAAAGCCGGTAATGCCAAAAGGATTAACCGATTGGATTAAAAATTTTAAAGAAGATATGTATATCTGTGCTTTGAAGCATCTTTAGGCTTTATATATTTCAAAACTTGAACCAGGTCTGGAAAAATAGGGAAAACCCGGTAATCATTAACGATTAAACAGATTTGATTGAATATTGAGCTGTAGATATATTTGTGCTTTGAAGCGTCAACAGGTTATATCATTTTTAAAAACATAGTCCAAAAAGGGGGAAAACCGATTATCGGATTAACCTACTGTATTGCAATTTGGAACGTAGATAGATCTATGTATCGAACGTACATATTTATATGTTTGGAAGCAACAATATGCTATATTTTGTTCTAAGCTTGGACCAGGTAGGGATAACACTTAAACCGTTAAAATTAGTACCTTTATTTCTTAAACAATCAAGCCCAAACGACTAAACTGATTTTATTTACATATATTTGGAAAATAGATACATTCATAAAGTATTTTAAATTTGCTTAACTACTTTTAAGAACTACGTACATATGTATGTATGTGTAAGTTGAAGTTAAAACTTAAGCCTAGTACTCTGTTCAAATTTGGGAAAAATGTTGAGCAACATTAATTATTTCATACGGAAAATTTGACGTATAGCCAATGTTGCCTATCACGCGAATTTACATAATTTGACGTTTTTTTAATTGAAAGTACGCCACATTGTTTTACTTATGTAAACAAAACACATATGTTTTGCTTTTTTGTGAATTTAAATCGAAAATAAATAAAAGTTAAAATATTAAAAAATCTGTGTTGAATCGAAATCTTTAAATAAAAATGCATAAACAAATATTACTAGCCGCTTGTGCAGCAGAACAACAAGTAATAGATATTGTTGTTGCGACAGAAGAGCTTTTGGATAAAAATTCCACGTGAAACAATTGCTACTTTAATTATTTCGCTGTGAAAAAATAATGTTGCCAGATACATTTCACATGTTTTTTACAAAATGAACAGAGTACTACTTCTGCAACATTTTTTCATTAAAATTTCATGTTTATTTTCTTAACATGTATTTTGACAGCATTCCACTTGAAATTTTGAACAGAGTACTATGCTTTAGATAAAATACACAAGCAAACGCAGAGCAAGCAGCGAAAACGAAAATAAAACCTGCTTAACTTCAGCATAGCAACATTTTCAACTTTTAACTTTTGCTGTCGAAACATTCGCAGTTTATAGCTCAGCAGCAGCTATAACAACAAGTAAAGCTATGTATACACGATCGTCAGATATTACAACGTTGTCCGAAAAATGTTCAGAAAATGTCTAACAACCGTGTAGACTTAAAATTTTTGTCTTCCAACGTTGTAAGAAAAAGCATTTTCAGTACATTGGAAGACAAAAATATTGTCAGACATCTAACAATCGTGTAACACACAATTTTGTCACTGTCATTGTTTTAAGACAATTGTCAAACACTTTTCATTGATATATGTGCAAAGTTTATGCATCTGCCAATGGCAGCATTGTCATAGAAATTATTTCTAAATGCAATTCTGTATACATATACATAAACAAACAAGTGTCCATTAATAAAATTTTTCAAAAAATTGGAAGAAAATTAAAGAAAATAAAAAAATGAATAGCGACATATCTTTTGATGAATCCTGTTTCATAGAGTGCAGAAAAAATGGTTTCAATTGTTCTTTTTTTCAATTACACATAGTGTTGTTGAACTGTTCGGACGTGTTATTTTTAGTGCGGCTGAATTTTCGGTGAAAAAATCGTAATAGGTGAAAAAGTGTAATAGGTCGAACTAAAACAAAAAAGTTAAAAAATAATTCGTAATAGGTAAAAATACCTACGGTAAAAAAAAAAATAAAAAACATTAGAAAATAAAAAACATTAAAAAATAAAAAACATTAAAAAAAAAAAAAATAATAAAAAACATTAAAAATCGCATAAAAACTGTATGAGTGTTCCTCTCAGATGTAATTCTGAGAAAGAGCTTAGCTCGACTAGAAAATCTTTATGGATCTCTGAGGAAGAATCCTTAAAAAAATCTGTGGAGAATCTTCTCACTACAAGAGCCGTAGAACGGCGCCGTTCCTGTTCGCCCAATATAGTGATTTCATCAGATGATAAAACATCAATATCTTCTACATCAAATAGTGCAGTCAAACCTAGAAAACAAGTAGGTATGGATAAATACGTCACAGTTCTTAAGCGACAGAGGAGCCCGACATCTGCTCAAATGTCATCAAATTCAAAAGCTCCCAAGACCGTGAGTATTGACAATCCTAATGATCAAAACAGGTTTGCTCTTCTCCAGACGGATGATCCAAAACTTCCTAAAAAGACGTTTAAGCCCCCACCAATTTATCTGAGAGAGCCCACTTCCAGTAAATTGGTACAAGGAATTGTTTCGGTAATAGGTGAAAATATGTTTAGCGTAACCTCAATTAAACATGGAAATATCAGCGAAACCAAAATTCAAGTGAAAAAGGAAGATGACTTTCGAAAATTGTCCAACCAGTTGGAGAGGGAGAGTAGGGATTTCTATACCTACCAGCTGAAAAGCGCAAAAGGACTCCAAGTCGTTCTAAAGGGTATAGACCCAGATGTTGATCCTGACGAGATAAAGACTAGTTTAATGGAAAATGGCTTCAAAATTAAGAACATAACGAATATTAGAAACCGTGAAAAGATTCCTCAGCCTATGTTCAGGGTGGAATTGGAACCCGGAGATATAGTCTTAAAGAAAAACGAGTCCCATCCCATCTACAATCTGATTTACCTTCTGCATCGTAGAATCACCGTGGAAGAACATAAGCGTCAGGGACCCGTCCAGTGTCTTAATTGTCAAGAATTTGGTCACACTAAAGCGTATTGTAAATTGCCGTCAGTTTGTGTTGCGTGTGGGGAACTACATACAACTGCTCAATGTGATAAGTCGAAAACCGACTCAAAAATCAAAAAATGCAGTAACTGCGGAGGTAATCATACCGCAAATTATAGAGGTTGTCCAGTTTACACTCATTTGAAAGGCATAAGGACCAACAAGACGTCAGTATTACCTGTTCATCCACAACAGCCTAATTTTGCATCGAGTAACAATTTTCCTCAATTGTTACGGCCCACTAGTCATGAAAACGCGCCTAGTTCTAGACAAGTTTCTTACGCTAACGTGGTTAAATCTAATATGCCAGGTTTGGAGCAGGAACCTAAATCTCAATATTACGAGCCTAATATTAACACTCTAGAGACTACTTTGCAGACACTTATCCAAACTATGAACACTTTTACGACCACTATGACATCCATGATGCAGGAAATGCTGAAAATGCAATCCACTATCTTACAAGCAATTTTAAAGAAATGATTTGTTTAAAAATTTGTTTTTGGAACGCGAACGGCCTCCGCCAACATAAAAACGAACTGGAACACTTCCTGATGGATAAGCAGATTGATGTCATGATGATTGCTGAAACTCACTTGACGGCGACAGGGTACTTCAAAATTAATGGATACGTGTTGTATGATACTAAAGATCCCCGCGGAAGAGCATGTGGAGGTTCGGCAATTCTTATAAAGAACAGAATAAAACATTATTTAATGAACAACATATGTGAGGATTACCTACAAGCAACAAACATTTGTATTGAATTCTGTCAATACAACTTTGTTTTATCATCAATTTATTCGCCGCCTCGATTTTCAATAAAAGAACATCAATACTACAGCTTCTTCAATTCCCTTGGAGCTAGATTTTTGGTTGCTGGTGACTTTAACGCCAAACACACATTTTGGGGTTCACGTCTAGTGACCCCGAAGGGTCGTGAACTCTTCAACACCATTGCCAAAATGGGCTTAGATGTACTCTCAAGCGGGCATCCCACCTACTGGCCGACGGACCGACGGAAGATTCCCGATATTATTGACTTCGGAGTAGTGAAAAATATCCCTGTAGAATCGATACAAGTGGAGCCTTCATTAGACTTGTCTTCAGATCACTCTCCTTCTATTATTTCAATGCGTTTCCTTCAAGGGTATGGCTCTCCATTTCGGGACATGTCTAAATCCAGAGTAAGTTGGATAAAGTATAAAAAGTATTTAAGTTCCCACTGCACGGAAAATGTAGTGCTGAGAACTACCGAGGATATTGATGGGTCGATTGGCAAGTTTACTGAGGACATACGAAGAGCTGTGCATCACGCTTCCACATATGACGTTGAATGCAGAAATAGGACAAACAGAACTTATTTCGCTGAACTCGAACATCTCCTGACAGAAAAAAGAAGAGTTTGAAGAGAGTGGCAAATTCACAGGTCTCCTCAACTGAAAGCTAGGCTACGGGAATGCAGAGATATACTAAGAAATTTCTTAGAAACCCAAAGAATGGCTTCACTTAAATCATACTTGGAGGGAATTGACAGTTCCCCACAATCTGACTATTCGTTATGGAAGGCGGCACGAGGTTTAAAAAGACCAGTTAGAGGAAAGCCTCCTTTGCGAAATCCGATTGGTGACTGGGCTAGAAACGATTCCGAGAAGGGGACTTTATTTGTTAACCATTTGAGAAATGTGTTTACTATAAACAACTCAAATAATGCAACTGAATTGCCACCACTCGTTATTAGACCTCCTGTACCTCTAAGACTTAGCTTTAATGATATTCAAAGCGCTATTGGTACTCTGAACCTTAAAAAAGCTCCAGGTATGGATAAAATCAGCAACAAAATGCTCGTGGAGTTACCTCGTGTAGCTAGAAGAATTATTCTCTTTATCTTCAATGCTATTTTACGCCTAGAATACTATCCTGCAGATTGGAAGGTATCTATGATTACCATGATTCCTAAGCCAGGGAAGGACCTCACCAAAGTAGAGTCATATAGGCCAATTAGCCTACTGCCGACAATTTCAAAACTGTTTGAAAAATTGTTAATGGCTAAGTTGATTCCAATTCTGAACGACACTCAATGTATTCCAAATCATCAATTCGGGTTCAGAGCTAAACACAGTACCATCGAACAAACACACAGATTAGTAAATGTGATAAGACGGTCGTTTGAAGAGAAAAAATACTGTTCCGCGCTTTTCATTGATGTTTCCCAAGCGTTCGACAAAGTCTGGCATGAAGGTTTAATGCACAAAATAAAATTAGCTCTGCCTGCTAACACCCACAAACTTATGAAAAGTTATTTATATGGTCGCAAATTTACAATCAAAGAAGGCGATTTTTTAAGCCCCGCTCAGCCAATTGAAGCAGGAGTACCCCAGGGTAGCATACTGGGTCCTACTTTATATTTGATTTATGCATCCGATATGCCGTCAGACCACAATATACATACTTCAACTTTTGCTGACGATACAGCCTTTATTAACGTTCATAAGGACCATCAAATAGCATCACAGAATTTGCAGAATTATATTTATAAACTAGAGAATTGGCTTGAGCTTTGGAAAATCAGGGTTAACGAACAGAAATGTATTCATATAACTTTCACATTGCGAAAAGATACCTGCTCGTCCATCAGAATAAATAACCAAATTATTCCGCAACACAATGAAGTCAAATACCTCGGAATCCACCTCGATCGTCGTTTAACCTGGAAGTCTCATATTGACGCAAAACTTACACAGATGAGATTAAAAGCAGTGCAACTTAATTGGCTAATCGGCAGAAATTCTACATTAAAGTTGGATTGTAAACTTTTGTTGTACAATGCAATTCTAAAGCCAATCTGGTGCTATGGAATTCAATTATGGGGTACTGCCTCAGCATCAAACATTGAAAAAATTCAAAGGGGTCAAAATAAAATTCTACGTATAATTACTGCAGCTCCATGGTATGTTAAAAATTCTCGAATTCACAAAGATCTATGCGTGCCATTAGTAAAAGTTGAATTTACAAAACACGCGTCAAAGTATGTCAGCAAACTTGAACACCACCCAAACCCACTTGCACGAGACATTCTTAACTTTAGTGGCCATAAATGGTTGAGAAGGAGGGATACCCTTACTTTAACTCAAGCGCAAAATAGATGACTGGATCAGTTGATGTGAAATTTTTTTAGTATCATAAAATTGTTGTCTAGCACTGGCTGGGCTTATTATTTTCTTTTTAGTATTAAGATTTGAATACTTATTGTCATTTCAATATCTGAAGATTCAATAAATAAATATAATGTATTATAAAAAAAAAAATTGTTCTTTTTTGTGCCATGACAATATTTAAAATTTTTAAACACACACACAACGCTGCAAAACGAATTTAACAATGCTACACAACAATCTGACAACCGTGTGAACTGACAATTTCGTTTGACAGATAAATTCATTGTGTGCCAATGAAATTTTTTGGTTTTCTTACAGTCGTCTAAACTGACAATTTACCTTTTGCGAACAATTTTTCAATGTCAGTACATTTCTAGCACATTGCTAGATCTGACAACGTTGTAATATCTGACGATAGTGTATACATAACTTAAGAGTTTATATTCGGCTGTGCCGAATCTTATATACCCACCACCAAATCACCTATAATGGGGCGAACTTCCTAAAATATTGTACCGTAATTTCTGTTTATTTTAGTAGAATTTCATTTTATGAACGATATTTATAAGAATTTTATGCATATTGCAGTTACGAGTATAATCAATAATTTACACTTTGTTTATATTTTTACAGCGTGTAACATAAAGCGATTTAATTTAACACACAATAAATTAATTACCAACAAGCCCTAGGAAACTGATTTTGGCTTTTTGAAACGTCAAAATTGACACCTCTGTATATTCTGTGGTAATTCTTGGAAGTGGCAGGTTTAGCCCATTATGGACCAACTTTCATAAAAGACAATAGTATAATTTTTACATACATACTTATAACTGTTCTGTGTAAAAAGAACTATGACCTATTACGGGCCAATCACCATGAAATTCTGTACAACGTTTTATATGTATGTATGTATATGGGTCAATTTCAAAAAAAAAAAACGTACACAACGTGTTTTGTTTTGCTTATTTTTAAAGTTTTTTTAATTTTTTTTTTTTTTGTATTTTTTATTTATTTTATTTATTTAATGTGCTTATCCTGAACAAGAAGATTAAATCTTATAATTATAGTACAGGAATTTTAGATTTGAAGAAATTAATTTTAAAGTCAATTGAATAAAAGGTATGAATACAAAAATATAGAAGACAAGCAGTAGTAAAATGGAAATTAAATTAAACTATTATGAAATTGTATGTACGAGTACCCATATAAAAGTTAGGAACTTTTTAAAACAAAATTACTTAAAAATCACTTAAAGATTTCAAAAAGATTATTCTTAAATGCGTTTGCATTACTAAGGAGCTGAATGTTATGTGGAAGCTAATTCCAAAGACGAACAGCATGTATAAAGAATTGCCACTCGGAAACAAGACTGCAACGCCTTAATAATTCGCCTGTAAGAGTGGCCAATTTATGTACTATAGAAATTGATGAAGAATCCGACGGTACTTTTAGGCTCTCAAAAAAAATCAATATTTTAGGTTTTCTATGATTTTTATCTTGAGCGACACACACCAAATATGTATAAAAAATCGTTAAAAATGCAAAAATATTTGAAATTCAAGCTTACTACGATGTTCTTTTGTTTCTCAAGATTGACTTTTGCGAAAATCATTTTTTCGATTATAAACAAAAAATCACGATTCAACTTGATTTTTAATTTTTTTTTTAAAGTGACTAGTTATTTTAAAATTTTAAGATGAAAATATGTAAAGATATTTTGTGACGATGAAGAGATTTTGTTGCACGTAAACAAGAAAAAATGCAAAATCTTAAGTTTAACGAAAAAAAGTTTATTCTTTTATAAAAAGCAAATAAAAATAAACAAAAATTATGTAGTTCTTTTATTCGACCTTTTTTTAATATTCTATAATTTGTTTGTTCAAGCAATTAGGTCACTTTTAATATTTATATAAAAATGTTTTATATATTTATATATTTTAATATCCAATATTTCGCTATCACAATGGATAGCTTCCTCAGGGATAATACAATTTTTGAATTATAATAAATTAATAATTGAAGTATAAAAATGAAAATGTTTTTAACAAAAAATAAAGAGAACAATTTATTATTTTTTATTCGAACTGTTAATTTTAAATTTTTGATATTTTTATTTTAATCGGGCTCGAGTTCATTAAATTTAATTTTCATTAAATTATTTTTACTGAAGGTAGGAATTGTTTTACAACTTTAAAAAATTTTTATTGTTACAATTTTTAATGATAATTTTTCTTGGCTGGGATTCGAACCTGGGTTGTTGAATTTACATATGTTTCGAGAAACACCACTTTCTCTAATCAGAATTCTTTGCGTTCTAACCCTCTGCACCATTTGCGGTGCCTGCTAGCCAACAGACAAACATCAATCTTTTAACCAGTGTTAATGTGGTTCGAAGTTTTTCTGTAATTATCATTTTTATTTATTTATTAATTTTATATTTTCATGTTGCCTCCTTTTTCTTCAATTTTTTCGTATTCATGTCAAGACTTCGTCTCGAAAATCTGAATACATTTTGTTGTGTCTCTACATACAAATAAAAACACGCGTATATTTAATATTTCAAGATACAAATTAACTATATTTATTTTAAATTCAATATGAATGCTTGTTCAACAAGTAAAACGTTAAAGAGGAATAACAAGTATATTCTGTATGCATTTAACAAAAAAGGTACATAAAAATATAACTGTTATTAAGAATTGGATAAGTACTAAAGATATGCAAACATAGAAAAGGGTTGCCTTCTAGTAATAATACATTACAATATCCCACGCTTAATAGCATACGTGGTCCTTCAAATGAGTTGGAGGTCTTCTTACACGACTTGATCTTCTTAAGCTCCCCTCCGGCGTTGCTATCAGCTGAGATTCTTCAGGTGGTATTGGTTGAATTACTGGATTAGTAACTCTATGCTCGATGTGAACTTCCTCTAAATTTGGTTTTTGTTTAACGGGTGGTTCCGCAAATGTAACCGACTTTTTCGGTATTTCAACATTTGATTTATATAGTTGATTAATATGACGTTTAAGTTCATAACCATTATCGAGTATTACTTGGTAATGAAGTTGACCAAATTTGGATTTTACTGTACCAAATTTCCAGATTGGCTTGTTTTTTTCAAACCAGCGCACTTGCACCCTGTCTCCCACGCTAATTTTACGAACCACAGGTGAACGCAAAGTTGATTTGATTTCCCTAACAGGGCGTATGGCATCCAATTGGATTCTTAAATCTCTACCAAGATATAATTGAGATGGAGTTTGACCATTTGCGAGCGGAGTAGCTCTATACCGAAAAATAATTTTTTGTATTTTGATATTTAACGGTAAAATATCATCTTCCATCGCTATTAATTTAGTTTTTAAAATCTGTACGTATCTTTCAGCTAGTCCATTTGTAGCTGGATGACCAGGAGCTATAAATTTTTGAATGATCCCGTTTTTACTACAGTATTCTTTAAACATTGCACTTTGAAAAATTGTTGCGTTATCTGAAACGATGATTTGAGGAAGACCATGTGTAGAAAAAATGTCTTGCAATAAGATGATTGTTTTCTCAGAAGTTGGAGCATCTTTTATCAAACGAATTTCTGGCCATTTTGACTTAGCATCTACTAACACCAAAAAATGGTGGTTTTGAAACGGTCCGACATAGTCTATATGAACCCTTTGGAAATTTTCATTTGGCTCCTCCCAGTGATGAGTAATAACCTTCGGTGGATCTTTCCTCACTTTAGCACAACTGGAACACAATTTTACCAACCGCTCTATATCAGAGTCAATACCTTTCCAAAAGCAATACTTCCGAGCTAATTGTTTCATTTTTACAACACCAATGTGTGTATGATGTAAAACTTCTTCACGTAACTTTGTTGGTATAATAACACGATCACCCTTGAATAAGACGCCATCTTGAATTGAATAATTGCAGTCGAAATTTTCACCTGTTAATTTTGAAAGTTCTGAGTCAAGATTCGTTTCTTTTGCAATGGTTGTAGCGTTAATTGAAAATGTTGAAATTTGATTAATAATTTGCTCTTGAATTACTCGTACCTCTTCATCCAAAAAATGTTTAAAATGTGGTGTATCGTTGATTGATGCTCTAGACAAGCAGTCCGCGTTAACGTTGTTTTCAGATTTACGATGTTCTATTTTATAGTTGAATCCTTGTAGAAAAGAAGCATATCGAAGCAATCTTGCTGAAGTCATAGCTGGTGTCTTAGCATTTTGATGAAATATTCTGGACAGTGGTCGATTATCTGGTTATAACGTAAATTCTCTTCCGTGAAGATACATAAAAAATTTATCAACAGCAAAAATGATTGCCAAGGCCTCCCTGTCAAGTTGACTGTAATTTTGTTCGGCCTTCGTTAATGCTCGAGAAATAAATGAAATAGGACGTTCCTCCCCATCGACTATATGCGACAATACAGCAGCAATACCCGTTGGACTTGCGTCACACGCTAACGTTACCGGTAAGGATTGGTTATAGGGTACCAACACCCTATCCTTCAAAATTTCTTCTTTGAGATTTTTAAAAGCTTTTTCACATTTAGCTGTCCAGTAGAATTTTCTATTTTTCTCTAAAATTTGACGTAGTGGAAAAGTAAGCGTTGACACCTCTGGTATAAATTTTGAATAGTAGGTTATCATCCCTAGAAATCTTCTCGTATCTTCTATATTTTGTGGTCGTGGCAGATCCACTATCGCTCGTACTTTTTCGGGACATTTCGAAATTTTGTTGTTGCTTATGACATAGCCTAGGTATTTGACTTGCTCCTTAAAATACTCACACTTGTTCTTGTTGATATGTAAATTGTATTTGTTTAGTCTTTCAAAACACCTTATGAGACGATGTTCGCATTCTTCTAATGTTGACCCATGTATGATGATGTCATCAAAGTACGAAATTGTACCTTCGAGTCCTTGTAGAATCTGATCTAGAATACGATTAAACTCACTTGGAGCAGTTTTAATTCCGAATGAAAGTCTATTCATTTGATACGTACCTCTGTGTGTAGAAATTGAATTTGTTTGCTGTCATCATCTACCAAAACGTGTAAATACGCCTTATATAAGTCTAGCTTACAGAAATATTTTGCGTTCTTTAGATTGTTGAAAATTTCATCGATTCTTTTTATAGGGTAGTGCGCCGCTTCTAGTTGAGGATTTACTGCTACTTTGTAGTCGACACACAACCGAACACTTCCGTCCGGTTTAGGAATTACCACCAATGGTGAACCCCAATTGCTGGTATTTACTTTGGTAATAATACCGTCCTTCTCCAAGCTATCCAACTCACGTTCAACTTTTTCGCGTAATGCAAAAGGTTTAGCAC
The DNA here is from genome assembly GCA_950370525.1 of Bellardia bayeri. Classification (NCBI taxonomy): domain Eukaryota; kingdom Metazoa; phylum Arthropoda; class Insecta; order Diptera; family Calliphoridae; genus Bellardia; species Bellardia bayeri. The sequence continues at coordinate 47,870,037 of OX493265.1, read as the reverse complement.
CATCATGTAATTTTAGACTGCATGTAAAGTCAGGAATACATCCTACTTTTTCTTCAAAAATGCTTGGAAATTGTAGCTGTATATCCGAAATTGAATTAATTTTACCAACATCATTATTTTTATATTGTTCACGTTGATCGACATCTGATAAATTTATCTTTAAATGACGAATCCAAACCCTTCCTAAAAGAGATGAACGATTTGCAGACACTACATATAGTTCTTCATTTGATGTTCTGTTTTTGTACTTAACGTTTACGTCTGCGACACCCACTGGTACAAATACATCACCCGTATACGATCGAAAAGCTATGTTTGATTTTCTTATTTATATTTAATATTTAATTTATTAAATTCGTTTTCCGGTATCAACGTATAACCGGCCCCCGCATCGACTTCGAACTTTTGTTGTTTCCCTTCAATATAAATATTTGTGTAAAATTTTTCGGCATCTTTATTTGGCAACTGCACTGTATTGTTGTCATAAATATCGATGATTTGGTTTACTCCAAAAAAATTTTCTCCCGTTGTAACAGTTTCGATTGAATTTGCAGTAGTGTTGTTGTTGTTAGATTTGCTTTGTTTCATTTTGTGTTTTATACAAACTTGCTTAACGTGACCAACTTTACTGCATGATTTACATTTCAGGTTGTTCCTGTTTACTGTACAATCATTTACCATATGATTGGCACGACCACATCTGAGGCACAACCCTTCTATGCCTAGGTCACTGTAATTGATTCTCGATGATGATTTTGATGTTTTATTTCTGGATACGCTTCGACTTCGATTTCTTCCCCTTTGATTGTTATGTTGATGACGCACTTGTAGTATATCACTTGTTGAACCCGTTGAATTATTTGAAATGGCCTTGCTGTCTATTTTCGCTGCTTCAAGTGTTTTTGCTTTTTCCACAATTTCAGAAAATTTTAATTCTGGCTTTTGTAACAACCGCTCTCGAATATAACCATCACGTAAACCCCTGATGAATTGCGATCTTAGGAAAATATCTGCAATTGACTTCCTGCACTCACACACAAAATCACACTCAGTCGATCTCTTTTGTAATACTGCAACAAAATCTGATATTGACTGGCTTTCATTTTGAATTTCGCACAGAAATGTATGCTGCTCAACCAAAACGTTATTTTTGGGGCAAAAATGCTTTTCCAATTTTAAAACAATTTCATCATATTTTAGGTCGGCCACGCTTTTAGGTGCTACCAATGTTGTTAGTAATGTGTACGTTGATGAGCCCATGTACTGTAACAACAACTTTGCACACATCTCTTTATCTTGAAAAATGTTCTTTATTTGGAAATGTATTTCCAGGCGCTCCTTATACGTTTTAAACGACTCTGATTTTGGATCGAATGCGTCGAAATTTGAAACTATGTTGACACTATTAGTACCAGCATTTGATGCCTGTTGTTGCACTTGCATTGCCGTCGTCATTCTTGTAATGGCTTCCAACAATGTCTTCACTTGAGCGTCCATTTTGCAAGGTTATGTACAAAAAAAAATTGTTTTTTTTTTTTTTTTTTTTTTCACCTCGTCGCCAATTGTTGTGTCTCTACATACAAATAAAAACACGCGTATATTTAATATTTCAAGATACAAATTAACTATATTTATTTTAAATTCAATATGAATGCTTGTTCAACAAGTAAAACGTTAAAGAGGAATAACAAGTATATTCTGTATGCATTTAACAAAAAAGGTACATAAAAATATAACTGTTATTAAGAATTGGATAAGTACTAAAGATATGCAAACATAGAAAAGGGTTGCCTTCTAGTAATAATACATTACACATTTGTTTTATTATGTTTGTTGTCCACTTTCGTCGACATTTTATGTGTACTACTTTAAGTACAATTGCAAACATTAGCTTGTATCCTAGCTATTTTAAGAACAATTTATTATTTTTTATTCGAACTGTTAATTTTAAATTTTTGATATCAAAAACAGAAAATAAAAAGTTTACAATGATATGCAATCATGATATATAGTATACATATATAAAAACTTGTTGGAATAATAAATGAAAAATTAAATATTTAATGTTTTTAGTTTCTAAACTTATTCTTATAAATTAAATGTCTGTAATTTTGAGCTACATTGTCAGTATCTGTTTTAAAATTAATTCTCTTTTCTATCGGTACATTAATAATCTGTAACATTTCTAACATAAATCGTTTTTTATAATTTGTTTCTGTATTTAATACAGTAGTATCAAATCTGGATAATGATCTAAATTGTAACAATGTGATGTTAATGCAGTTTTTTGAGAAGAAGTATGTTTGTGTTTTTGGTCAGATTTATGTCCATGTGTTTTTAGTTGAACCTACATATATATTATTACATTTTTCATTATTTTTACCCTTACACGGTATTTTATAAACAATATTGGACTTATCTAATTTTACTGTTTTATCCTTTACTTTACTATATAATCTATTTAATATGTTTTATGGGCTATCTTATAATTATTCCTGTCATAAAATTTTGAATTTTCTAGTCGTTCAGAAATTAATGGAATATAAGTTAAAGATTTATACATTTTAGGTTGAGAAATTATATTTGTATTATTATTCTTTGGTATTTTATATTGTCTTATTAATTTATAAATTAGTTCATTTGGAAAACTATTATCTTTTAAAATTTGTTTGATTTTTATTTTATTATTTTTATGAAATATTTTAATAATAATAATTAAATAATAATAACTCTCTTTGGATGTTTAGAATAATAATTAATAATTCTTCCTGATGAAATTGGTTTTTGATACCAATCTATTAGTAATTTATCTCCCTTTCTAATTATTATTGTATCTAAATATGGAAGTTTATTATTAGATTCTTTTTCAATAGTAAATTTAATATTTTGGTGAAAAGAATTAAATATGTTTAATATATTTGTTATTTCATAATCTGAAATAATACAAAATAAATCATCCATATATTTTGTTATTAGTTTTGGTTTAATAGACAATTTGTTAATACATGTATTAAGTAGTTCTTCCATAATTATATCTGCTATAATTGGAGAAGCTGGAGAACCCATAGGTAGACCTTTATGTTGAGAATATATTTTGTTGTTATATTGAAAGTATCTGTTATCCTGTATGCAAAATTTTACGATTTCTAAAAATAATTCTTTCTCCATAGTTGTATATTCCTTAATTATATTCCATTTGTTTTCTATAATATTTAATGCTAAATCTATAGGTATAATAATGAAATTACATCTAAAGAAATGATTTTTTCATCATTTTCTATTTTTATTTGTTTAATTTTATCCTTAAATTGTAATGAGTCCTTTATATTATATATGGAATTTTTAGTTATGTTTTTGAGAAATTTGGTTAAATATTTACTAAGTTCATGTGATGGAGAATTTATACATGAACAAATAGGTCTTAATGGAAATGTTTCTTTAAGGATTTTAGTTAATAGAAGCGTAAATGAAAAAATGTCTTAAAATTTTAACTAGATTTTTCTTATTTTTTTTTCCTAACACTATACATTTTAATTAGTATATTTAGTTTTAAAACATGATAAGTTTATATTTGTTGAAATGCCTTTTAGTAAAATCTCAAATAATGTAATTATATACCAAAAAATTTTAATTGATGATAGAATAAAATATTTAAAAAAAACTCCTTCGATCTACCATTACACATTTGTTTAACCATGTTCTTTGTTGCTGCATATGACCTCTTGATTGGCCGTACAAGAAAAATTTATGTATGTATGCACGAGTATATGTAAATTAATTTTTAAAACAGGAAATAACGAACGATTAATTTAAATTTTTATACCCTTAACCTTCATGAGAAGAGTTTATATAAGTTTGTCATGCCGTTTGTAATTTCCACAATATAATTTTCCGACCCTATAAAGTATATATATTCTGGATCCTTATAGATAGCGGAGTCGATTAAGCTATGTCCGTCTGTCTGTCTGGATGTTGAAATCAGTTTTTTGAAGTCCCCAGATATCTACGGGATCCAAATCTTTAATAATTCTGTCAGACATGCTTTCGAGAAGTTTGCTTTTTAAAATCAGCAAAATCGGTTTAGGCCAACCAGAGTTGTGGACCAATATGTGAGACAACCTCCATAAAAATTTGATATTTTTTGTCCATTTTATTGCAATATTTTGAAGTATATTGCAGATAATACCATGAAATTTTGAATACGTTGTTTTTATGATAAAAGAAGAAAGTGTGCGGAAAATAGTATGAATCGGTCCATGATTTCTCATAGCCCCATACAAAAATCTTCCCGAGATATTGCTCCATTATACATAAATATCAAGACAAAATTCTGCAAAAATAAGTTTTATGCAAAAATAAATCGCAAAACGAAATTTTTTTTAGTTCGGTCCATAAAGTCCACTTTTATAATAATGTTAAACGGCTAAAATTTGACATGAATAATCCTTATAGGCAAATAAATTGTTGTACTAAATTTTATAGTGGTCGGCCCAGAATTGGTCATAGCTCCCATACAAGGAACATACATCTGAAAAAGACATTTATCCCTATATATATATATTGTATAAATATCGGTACCGACTCAAAACTGTGCACAAATCACTTACATATATACAAAAATCATCCCACAAAAGTTTGTGAATTTCGGTCTATTTTTAACCGTATGCCCCATATAAAGACCTCTTCCGAAAATCACTTTAATACTCATAAATCTCCTATAAATAAGGGTACCAATCCAAAATTTTACACGGATAATTTACATACATGCCTAAATCAAACTGCAGGATTTTGAGAATATCGGTCCATATTTGATTATGTCCCTCATATAAGGTCCACTTTCGAAATCCACGTTAATACTAATATATATCTTAAATATACCGTTATTATGTTGAAATTCGACGTGAAATATCCTCATATGCATGAAAATCACTGTTCCAAAATTTAAGAAGATCGGCCCATAATTTGTCATAGCTGCCATATTCTTTTCGGATTTAACCCATATTCGTTCCATATTTTATAATCATAATATATATCGTTGGAAAGGTATTTTTAATACCTTTTATTTAATGTATTACAAATTATCAGACACCCAGTAGTTCCCGAGATATAGGCCTATATATTTTCAACTTTACGGGCCCGCCCCCTCGAAAATATGCGTGACCGCCAACAGTTTTTTTTACTGGCATCTCCTCTAAAAGCCCTATTTGATGAAATTTTTTTTTTAAGCAGTCACTAAAACCGACTTGTTCCCCTTTTTTATACCCTTCACCTTCATGAGAAGGGTATATATAAGTTTGTCATTCCGTTTGTAATTTCCACAATATAATTTTCCGATCCTATAAAGTATATATATATTCTGGATCCTTATAGATAGCAGAGTCGATTAAACTATGTCCGTCTGTCTGGCTGGCTGGCTAGCTGTCCATATAAAGCTTGTGCGCAGAGTACAGGCCGCAATTTTGAAGATATTTCGATAAAATTTAGTACGTGATATTTTTTAGGCCCAAGGACGGATGGGATTGAAACTGGTGGAAATCGGTCTATTATTTCACCTGGCCCCCATACAAATGTACTCCCGAAATTGTGGTTTACCGATCATAAATGTTTGAATTATGCAAGTATCCAAACAAATTTCACCGCAATTGTAAAGATCGGTCCATAATTAGTCGTAGCTCCCATATAAGGCCCACTTCCGAAAATCACTTTAAAAAGCATAACTCTCTCAAAAATGTTGGTATCCAAATTATATTTAAAACAAATATATTTCATATGTATACAAACAATACTGTACAATTTTCTTGTGATCGGTGCATAATTAGTCGTAGCTGCCATATAAGGCCATATTTATATCGAGATAAAGTTTAACATACACAATATTTATATTCACAGAAATCATGACACTAAATTTTTGGATGATCGGTCCATAATAGTTTATATCTCCCATATAACGCCCATTTCTGAAAAACTGTTTTATACATATACTGGGTGTAGGGTATTTTTGGTCGGGCTTGACCGACTATACAAGAATCTTCATTTCTGGAAAACAATATTCAATATCTTTTCGATCTAACAGTACCACTAAAATATAAAAAAACATTATATACTCAAAAACCATGGTTTTCAAATTCTGTTAAGAATGCAATACAATTGAGGGACTTAGCATATGCCAGATGGAAAAGATTTAAAACTCCTGAACTAAAATTACAATATTATTACTGAATATTATTCCAAACGCTTTGACTCAGCAGTCAATTCTCAACAAACTTGGAATACCATTCGAGAAATAGGAATTGTCAATACTAATAACCGTATAGATTGTAATGTGGATGCAAACATGCTTAACAGAACTTTAACTGCCATACCTGTAGTACATGCAAATCCTACTTCTTTTAATTTTTGCTCAAGCTCGCCAAATACAGATACTGGAATAATTAGTGAACATTTCCAATTTTCGTGCGCTCTCAATATGACGTTATTTCAACAAGCTCTTTGATTAAATCAAATGCATTAGGAATTGACGACATACACCCGAAGTTTATAAGATTACTTTTACCCGTGATTCTACCGTATGTTACTTATCTATTTAATACTATTATAATGTCAAGTACGTATCCGTTAAACTGGAAACACGCAAAAATTGTACCATTACCTAAATCGAATGGAGAATATAGACCGATAGCTATCTTGTGTTTTCTATCGAAGGTTTTTGAGAAGCTCTCTCGTACAAACAAATGATGGAATATATTGATACTCATAGTTTACTTTCCAGCACGCAATCGGGGTTTCGTCAGAATCACAGCTGCGTTACGGCCCTTGTGGAGGTTAACGAAAATATACGTCAAGGATTAGGTGAAGGTAGTATGAATTTTTTAGTACTTCTAGACCATTCTAAGACGTTCGATACGGTAGACCATGACATTTTTGACTCATTAAAAAACTGGACCACTTTTTTCGGTTTAACGACACTTCTACTAAACTTATATCTTCGTATCTTACGAACCGCACACAATCGGTGTTTGTGAACAATATATGGTCAGATAGCGTATCCCTTAATAGAGGAGTGCCTCAAGGTTCTATTTTAGGACCACTCTTATTTTCTTTATAAATATATAAACGATTTGCCAAACCAACTCTCTAAATGCAACATCCATTTATACGCAGATGACGTACAACTTACTCTAAGTAGCTCTGTTCAAAATATAGTTTCAGGAATATCATCTCTAAATGAGGATTTGAACAAAATTTACCTCTGGGCTTGTGCAAACGGACTCTGTTTCAATCCACACAAATCTAAATGCATGTAATATGTAAAAGGAGCTTAAATCGTTACATTTCTGAAGATACTGTTTTAAATGGCGAAAAAATTAAAATTGTTAATTCAGCGAATAATCTCGGTATAATTTTTAATAGCAATTTGACATGGACTGATCATATAAACTCACTGGTTGGTCAAACATACATAAAGTTACGAGCTCTCAATATTTTACAACAATAAGAATAAGAACCTTACTAGCCAAGACCAAGATTCCTTCTCTAATTTATGGGTGCGAGTTATTTGGAAGCTGTGATTCAAGTAATAAAAGTAAGCTTAATATATTGTTTAACAATATTGTAAGATAAGTGTATGGATTGAGAAGGTTTGATCATGTTTCTGCTGTTTCCAATAAACTTTACGGAGTTTCACTTGATAGCCTATTTAAAAATTCGTATTCTTGTACAAAATAATAAATACTCAAACTCCCAAATATATATTTAAAAAAATACAATTCTTCCAATCGTCTCGAAATCGAAATATTATAATACCTTGACATCAATACCTAGTGTCTAAATGGCAGTTTTATGTGCATGCCGCTCGTCTTTGGAACAATCTTCCACGAAATCAACAAATAAATAGTAATGCTAATAGTTTCAGAAATTTTTATATAACTTTTTCACGTAAAGTATGGTACTCTGTTCAAATTTGCGAAATTTGTTGAGCAACATCAATTATTTCGTTTAAAAATTTTGACAATTAGCAAGTGGTGACAATGCCGCGATTTAGAAGAAAATTGTCGTTTTTATTGCCCTTAGGTATGCAACATTGTTTCTTTTGTGTAAACAAAAACCATATGTTTTTGGCTGTTTTTTTCAATTTTGTGCGAAATAAGTGCCGCTTACATTATTTCACAGTTGGCAAAAAATGTTGACATATACATTTTTTTGTTGAAAAAACATGCTGCCAGAAACATTTCGTAACTTTTCACAATAAGAACAGAGTACAACTTCAGCAGCATTAGTTCGCATTTATTTCGCATCAATTTTTTTTATATGGGCTTTTGATAGTATTTCGCACGAAATGATGAACAGAGTACCATGCTTTACATGTTATCAATATAGATTTTTCTGTAATTAGTTTGTTTATGCTCATGATAAAATTGTTTATAACGTAATGCATTCCTGTACTATAAATATAAGACTTATGGCGTTTTCTTTTCTGGAAAAAATGTTACACGTTTTTCCCATTTCGCACATTTTTTAATTTTTTTTGTGTTCTTTTCTGAAAAAATGTCAACACTGCTAAAGTGTAGTGTGTTTTTCTCTATAAATGTCACACTATAAATTTAAAAAATGTTGCACCTTTCACACTCTGTATTTTTAGAGGGCGAGAATCGCACGATAAAACAGCTGACATTTGTTTTTTTTATAAATGTGTGAAAAACAAAAAAAAAATACAAAATGGAAAATATTACTACTTTTGCTGAAAAAATTTTGGATGACTTGTATTCATCTTCATCATCTGATGATGATGATATATTTGATATGATTATGGAAAGAAATCCACAACCGCGAGTGAAAGGCTTTGTAGTGAACGTAATTAATAAATACTCTGAAGTTGACGTATGTAATGTATGTTTATATATATAATTTTTATAGTTAGTTTAAGAAGAATTTGCGTATTAGTCGGGAAGGTGCCATTGGTATTTTATTTTTGAGAGATATTCATTGTCTTATTTCAAGCGATCTTACCAGGGAGCTATCAGTTTCTTCTTTTTTAACAAAAAAAGAAAAACAAAACAAGTAAGAAAGTATAGTCGGTCAAGCCCGACCATATAATACCCTACACCCAGTTTTTCAGAAATGAGCGTTATATGAGAGATATAACCTATTGTGGACCGATCATCCAAAAATTTAGTGTCATGATGTATTATATGTGTTAAACTTTATCTCGATATAAATACTTTCAAAAGATTTATGGAGCTTAAAGTGAATTACGGAGAGGGTTTTATATGGGATTTCGACTAATTATGGGCCGATCATAATAAAATTAGACCATATTATTTGTATACATATGAAATATATTTGCGTTAAATATTATTTGGATACCAACATTTTTGAGAGAGTTGTGCTCTTTAAAGTGATTTTCGGAAGTGGGCCTTTTATGGGGGCTACGACTAATTATAGACCGATACTCATAAAATTAGACCATATTATTTGTACACATATGAAATATATTTGCGTTAAATATTATTTGGATACCAACATTTTTCAGAGAGTTATGTTCTTTAAAGTGATTTTCGGAAGTGGGCCTTATATGGGAGCTACGAGTAATTATGGACCGATCTGCACAAAATTTGCAGATGTGATTTGGCTCCATTTACCACTCATTTGTGATGAAATTTGTTTGGATACTTGCATAAGTCAAACATTTATGATTGGTAAAACCCAATTTCGGGAGGATACTTGTATGGGGGCCAGGTGAAATAATGGACCGATTTTCACCAGTTTCAATCCCATCCATCCTTGGGCGAAAAAATATCACGTACCAAATTTTATCGAAATATCTTCAAAATTGCGACCTGTACTCTGCGCACAAGCTATACATGGACAGCCAGCCAGACGGACGGACGGACGGACATCGTTAAATCGACTCAGAAAGTGATTCCAATATACCCTTCCGACTATGGTAAACAGCCGTACATGAAAAGTGTTACACTGTTATGATTTTATGTTCTATTCTGACTATTAAAAATGCGACATTTTTTAAATGTGGGGTAAACCATGGTGAAATTAAATACAAGGTGACAGCATTGCTACAACTATTACAACAAAGCAAGAACAACAGGTCTTTTTAATTAATTTGTTTTTGTGACCAATGTTTATAATTATTATAATTTTTAAGGAGTTTCCTTCAGGCTAATTTGGTCAAATGTTTGTTTCCAAACGTAAATAAAAAACTTGTTCTATTTTTATTTTTTATTTTATTTACCCAACGTTTCGTTAGTTTTATTCTAACTTCTTCAGGGGTCTCGTTCTAAATAATAGCTTTGATGTTTTTTATCATTGGATATTACTTTTTATTATTAATTAGTTACTAAAATACTAAAAAACGGGACATCACGAACAGAATTTTGGTATAAATAATCAAATAATTAATAAAAATATAATATACAATAAACGACCACAAAACTTAAGTCAAGTTTAACTTAAAGCTAACAGGCATTTTTGTTTGTATAATACTTTCGTTACTGTCAAAAACATCTTGCATAAAATAAAGAAAACAAATATAAGTACAAACATGGATAAAAACAGATAACAATAGTGCTTTTTTTGTTTCTTTTATTTTCTCAAAGAATTTTTGATTAAGTTACGCATAACATTTATTTAAATATACAAGTAATACGTAATTTTGCAAAGTAAAACATGCAAAATTCTTTATTTTCAAAATTAATGTATGTATAGGTATTGTATAACAATTTTGAAACATCAAAAAAGATGTTTCTTTGAACTATTTTAGTACACAATGAAGAATTAACGTATCTTGCCTTTCTTGAGGAACCCTAAAGAAGGGACCACTTCCAGCTACTCCTTTTTATGGCATAAGATGCAACAACGCATTTTTATACAGCAAAAAAAATTCACTTTTAAAGAGTAATATTTATTTATCTTACAAAAGAAAAACTAACACTTTTAGTAAAACAACTCAAAAAAACAAACACACTATTTAATATGAAATAGTTCTTTAACACTTTTATTTTACGCAGATAAAACGGCGACAAAAACTCAATTTTTCAAAAACAAAATAATTTTGTAAAGTTTTTATATATACTTTGACTATTTGTAAACAACTTTTTGACATTTTCAATTTCACCATGAATAGAGCAAAAAATAATCAGCTGGCGCTATGCTGGCACCTGGTATAATGTTTACCCCATGGTAAAATTTATTTATATATTATAAAAATGTACATAATAAACATTTTATTTCAGAAAAGAAAACACCATTACTCTTGTTGTACAGAAAATGAAAAAATTCAATAAATAAATAAATACTTTCTTACTTTTTTATGTATATTTTTTAATTTAAACGAATTATATTAAAACCTTTTTATAAATTACATTTTGTAATGTTCCCAATTAGGATGCGTGTACGTTTTTAAAATAGACTATATTTTAATACATACATATGTATGTATTTGTATGAAACTTACATATTTCTATTTTATTTACAAAAATTAAAAAAAAAAATTAAGTGACCATATCAAATAAAATGTTTGTTTGTTTATTTTTGTAGATTTATGCTAGAATCCAATAAGGGCCGTACCATGTTGGAGTTTCAGGAACTAATGACAGTTTTTCAACTTCTTCACTGGAATGGTTCACTTAAAGCTATGCGAGAGCGACAGTGCTCACGTCAAGAAGTAGTAGCCCATTATTCCAATCGAAGTCTTGATGATGATATGCGTGCGCAAATGGCATTAGATTGGATAGCTCGGGAGCAAGAGAATCCTGGCGCTCTGGGACATGAACTAGCTCAGGCAGAACGGGAACTAGATACAGCTAGACTAGCGGGACGTGAATTAAGATTCCCAAAAGAAAAAAAGGACATTTTATTATTGGCACACAATCAGTTGGGTGGAAACGTTAATATAAATAATACCGGATTGAATTGCTAAGTTGGATAACATTTACATATAAACATACATAAAAATACATATTACTTGTTTAATCTTTCAGATCTATATTAAGCTGTGTTCACATTATGTGTATTTGTCATGTCACTTTTTCGCATGCCAAATTTGTACATACAGTCTGAACACCTTCAAACAATAGCATGTGTTATTTCTCTGTGTGCAATACATATGACATTTTTGTATTTAGAACGAGTTCTATTTTCAAGTGACAAACCATCTGACATCAGCTGTTTTTTATAACAAAATTTTGTGGCGGCAAAAATTAATTGAAATTTTAATAAATATAATTTATACCTAATAGGAAATCAAAAATATAAAAAAAAACTACACAAATTTATTATTGAAAATGGAGGGAAAACTTGAAAAGGAATTAACAAAAGTAAGTACATATGTGTGTGACATAACCATATGAACATGTAATTTATAAACCGTATGTAAAACTCAAATTTTGACATACACATGAAATCACATATGGGTAGAAAAGTGACATTCCACATGACAAATACACATAATGTGAACACAGCTTTAATTATATGTACTTATAAGCTGCTGCGACAGCTAATTATAAGTTTAAATTAAAATTAAGGGTGAAATTTATTCATTTCAATAAAATCTATTTCAATAAAATGATGTAACTATATACGGATACGGATGAACAATTAACATACATATTTAAAAATGTGATAACAACCCATTTTCCTGGCAGTGTTCCCCTCTTAAAGTGATACCTCGAAAAATTCTGGTAGGCCGATGGATTTTCAAGTTTCTATAAGTGCGGATAGATTGATGCTTGTCTTGGCAATGTGTGTTCGAAAAAATACAGTACCTAATTCGAACCGTACATGTAAAGAACACATACACTAAATTTATTTTTTATATCCTACACCACCATAGTGGGGAGGGTATATTGGATTTGTGCATATGTTTGTAACGTCCAGAAATATTGGTTCAACACCCACCTTAAAGTATACCTATCGACTCGGAATCGCTTTCTGATTCGATTTAATGGATGGGATTGAAACTGGTGGAAATCGGTCCATTATTTCACCTGACCCCCATACAAATGTCCTCCCGAAATTGGGGTTGACTGGTCATAAATCTTTGAATTATGCAAATTTCACCACAAATGAGTAATAAATGAAGCTAAATCACATCTAAAAATTTCGTGAAGATCGGTCCATAATTAGTCGTAGCTCCCATATAAGGCCCACTTCCGAAAATCAATTAAAAGAGCATAACTCTCTTGAAAATGTTGGTATCCAAATAATATTGAACAGAAATATGTTTCGTACATATACATATAATATGGTAGAATTTTATGACGATCGGTCCATAATTAATCGTAGCTCCCATATAAGGCCTACTTCCGAAAATCACTTAAAAGAGCATAACTCTTTTAAAAATTTTGGTATCTAAATAATATTGAACAGAAATATGTTTCGTACATATACATATAACATGGTAGAATTTTATGATGATCGGCCCATAACTACTCGTAGCTCCCATATAAGACCCACTTCCCGAAATCACTTTAAGGACCATAAATCTCTTAAAAATGTTGTTATCCGAATAAAATTTAACAAAAATGGGATTCTTATGTACAAATAGGATGACACCTAATTTTATAATAGTAAGTTCATAAATTGGCAAAACTCCCTTTTCGTAATTCACTTTAACCTCCATAAATCTTTTAAACGTACTTATATCGAGATAAAGTTTAACACACATAATATTTATATTCACGGAAGTCATGGCAATAAATTTTTGGATGATCGGTCCATAATAGGTAATATCTCCTATATAGCGCTGAAAAACTGTTTTATTGATATACTGGGGCTTGACCGACTATACTTTCTTACTTGTTAGTGTATGGGTACACAATCAATACGATGTAGTGTATGTGTACTTTTCATGAAAACTATTGCCATAGTTCACTACGTTTAAGCTGGAGGGCTACACCAAGCGTCTACGCATTTCACGCGTTTTAAGCAACTGTCAAAAAAGTAGAATCAATGTAGTTGTATGAGTTAAGTTACAAAAGCGTACGACGCGCTGACGCTTGGAACGCGAAAAGTTCGTTTACTTTCTACTTTTGAACGCGGTGCACGCGCCACAGCTGTCTTTGACAAATGCAAAGCAAATTTATTTTAAAGATGATGTCACCAGAAAAAATGACAGTTGAAATAACATTTTTTATATGAGTTTGACAAACAAACCGATAAAAAACTTCATATAAAAAAAAATCAGCTGGGCATACGGCATCACCTCCAAAAGTACATACATATAAAAAAAAATATGTATGCGAAAAATCTTCGCATGTAACTTGAAATGCCTGACGCTTAAAACGTTTAGAAAGCTTAAAACTTGTTGTCGCCAAAACGCGAGTTGTGGACCTCCAGCTTTAGTGTTTTCTCTAGCGTATGGGTTGTGAACTTTTTAGGGTACGAGCATGGTGAAATCAATACAAGGTGAAATCGAGATTACAACAATACAAAAGCAACAGAAACACCATGGAATTTTTGTTTTTGCTTTCATGTTTGTAATGTCAAAAACAACTAACTATTGTTTACAAACATTCCTATAGAAAACAATTAATACATACATTTTTTTAATTTCAAGATGGCACATGTGTTTTTTATACAGTGGCGAGCAAACATGTAAGATGTTTTATAAGAACCCAGCATACCATTCTAGGAGCGCTTCGAAAAAGGAGTCAGAAAAGAGTCCAACAAAAGAGTATTTTCGGAGCGCTACGAAAAAGGAGTCAGAAAAGAGTCCAACAAAAGAGTATTTTCGGAGCGCTCCGAAAAAAGGAGTCAGAAAAGAGTCCAACTAAGGAGTATTTTCGGAGCGCTCCGAAAAAGGAGTCAGAAAAGAGTCCAACGAAAGAGTATTTTCGGAGCGCTCCGAAAAAGGAGTCAGAAAAGAGTCCAACGAAAGAGTATTTTCGAAGCGCTCCGAAAAAAGGAGTCAGAAAAGAGTCCAACTAAGGAGTATTTTCGGAGCGCTCCGGAAAAGGAGTCAGAAAAGAGTCCAACAAAAGAGTATTTTCGGAGCGCTCCGAAAAAGAGTCAGAAAAAGAGTCCAACAAAAGAGTATTTTCGGAGCGCTCCGAAAAAAGGAGTCAGAAAAGAGTCCAACAAAAGAGCATTTTCGGAGCGCTCCGAAAAAGGAGTCAGAAAAGAGTCCAACAAAAGAGTATTTTCGGAGCGCTCCGAAAAAAGGAGTCAGAAAAGAGTTCAACAAAAGGTCCCCAGCAAGCCAGATGAGTCCGAAAAGAGTCTTTTCTGACACCTTTTTAGGAGCGTTAACGCTCTTTATGAGCCCAAAAAACAAGCATAATTGCTCCGAAAACCCTCAGAAAAGAGGGTCATTACATTCGAAAATGGTCCGTCAGAAAGAGCTCTTAGATAATGTCAGAACAGAGTCTTTTATGACGGTTTTTTGGGCTCTTAAAGAGATCTTAGATAATGTCAGAAAAGAGTCTTTTATGAGGGTTTTTTGGGCTCTGAAAGAGCTCTTAGATAATGTCAGAAAAGAGTCTTTTATGAGGGTTTTTTTTGGGCTCATAAAGAGCTCTTACATCATGTCAGAAAAGAGTCTTTTATGAGGGTTTTTTTGGGCTCTGAAAGAGCTCTTACATCATGTCAGAAAAGAGTCTTTTATGAGGGTTTTTTTTTGGGCTCTGTAAGAGCTCTTACATCATGTCAGAAAAGGGTCTTTTATGAGGGGGTTTTGGGCTCATAAAGAGCTCTTACATCATGTCAGAAGACTCATTGCAATTTCAAATACAAAAAAAATTAAAAGTTCACATTTATTATTTGTTTTTTAAATTGTTTTTACTTAAACAAAAACGGAATTCATTTACAAATAAACTAAATTAGAAATGGAAAAAAAATAAATAAATTGTATTTACAGTAAAAAAAAAAAAATAAAATGGAATTCAGTTAAATAAAATATATAAAAATGGAAAAAAATTAATTTGTAATAAAAAAAGTCTATTTTTTGGCGTTTTTGGATTTTTGGCGTAATTTAGCCTGTCCTGGGAAGTCTGGAACCACTTCGCAGAGCAAGCATTAAAAATCTTCTCATCAACTTGGAATTTCCTGTTGAAGGCTCCTGTAAGAAAAGAGAATTTTTAAATGCAATGGCTTCACATTGTAGTATATTTTTAACTACCTCTTATGACGCATGTTATAGCCATTGCTAAAACACACTTCTTGCTTGTGGTCCCTTCCACGAGCATTGGGCTGCAATTTCGTCTGAAAATAATTTTTTCCAAATACTGCGAATGTACTTGGTCGGATCGGAAATAGTGGAGAGTAATATTTCACGTTCCTGTAATGAATAATATACAAATTAATGTGGTATATTTTTGAAATAAGTAGCAAATAATAAAAGTTGTTGTTTAATAAACGTGTCAATTATAACTCACCAGTTCGGCACACATATTCTCTGAGTTCTGCAGTTTTTCCTCAAAAGTATAGAGTTCGGCCAGAGTTGAAAATGGTTTCTTTGGAAGAATATTATTCAGTTTCCCTCTTGCAAATTCTTGCGCTGTGAGGTGATCTCTGTCAATAACCTGACATGCATTTTGGAGTTTTCTTCTTCCAAATGTTTTACACGGTCCTTTAGTTCTATGTAGAATTAAAAACAAATATTTATTAAGCCCCTACAAATAATTTTGTTAAAATATTACCATTATTATCCTTAATCAAAATTTTTAAATGTTGTTTTATATCCATTGTATTCAATAAGATTTTTTTAAGTGTATCTGCAAAGAATATTATTTTAAATATTTATTTTAAAATAGAAATTACATTGAATATAAGTATGTATTTATGTATATCTTACCATCTATATTAGGGTTTTCAGAACCAAGCAATGAGTTGCTTTCTTCATCAGTGTTGTTTTGAAACATTTCGGTAAAATTATTCATTCGGTTAATGTATAAGTGGTATCAATACCACTTCTGAAGGACCGTTGAAGCAAATTAATTTTTTGTTATATGTGAAATATTATGTACTGAGCTTTCCTCTTTAGTTATAAGGTCTTCGTTATATTGTATTTGAAGCAAGCTAGATAAGAGAGGCAATTGAAAATAATCCTTCAAATGCAAAATTTCATTCGAGTTTATAAAAACATTATTATTGTCTTTATAGATAAAATTAACTCTGTACATTTTTGAATCAATGGTGTAAAAGTTATCGGGGTGATCAGGCGACAAAAATATATTGCTCCAATGTTCAAAAGATTGCTGATCATTTAAAACATTAGAACTATCAAGATCACTATTCCCCAACTCTGTTTCCATTTCAATATAATCTTTAACTTTATCATTTGGTTTATGATGATCACTTTAAAATTTTTGCACTTTCATTTCTACTTATTCTTCTCATATTTAAATTTATTATGTTTTCTATTTTTCTTACAATTCTTATAACTTTTTTTCACAATCTTTTCTTGACCTTACTCAACAAAATCACACTTTGTAATGAAGCACACATTATAAAGTTGTTGGCTTTTGGTGTCTCCTTCGCGTTGTGCGACGAATTTCGTCATTACAATGAAGTACGGAAATTCCCGCACAAAAGCATTAACAAAAGTGTTAATGGCGTCTAAAAAATTTTATTCTATTATGACGTAGTATTTTGAACAAAATGCGCAATGTGTAATCTTGTTTTTACCATTCTTGTGTGGAACAGCTACAGTTTGTCAAGAATATCTTTGCACAGTAAAAAAATGAAATTTTTTTTGTGTAAGAATTTTTCCAAGAATATTTTTACATACATAGTCCTTTTTTTTGCATGCAATCCGTTACTAGACTTGTTTATGACTGTTAAGTGTCCACACTTTAAAAAAAATCATACACATTACAATAACAACAACAAAAAAAGATGTTTGCACAAAATAACAAGTGTCAAAAAAATCTTTGAATGCAATAAAAAAAAACCCATTAAATTTCCGCGAATTTTGTTCATTTGGGTTTTTTATGAATAATTTGAAATTTGAAAAGGTTAAATATCATTCAGTCATAAAGTCATATTTTTTAACGGAACAATTGACCTTTTGTTGGACTCTTTTCTGACTCCTTTTTTCGGAGCGCTCCGAAAATACTCTTTTGTTGGAATCTTTTCTGACTCCTTTTTCGGAGCGCTCCGAAAATGCTCTATTGTTGGACTCTTTTCTGACTCCTTTTTTCGGAGCGCTCCAAAAATACTCTTTTGTTGGACTCTTTTCTGACTCCTTTTTCGGAGCGCTCCTAGAATGGTATGCTGGGATTGTTGATAGCGTTTGTTGGTTTCTATATTTATTTACATATTGTTTAAAATGATTATTTATTTGATATAATATGAATAGAATAAATAATACTATTATGAGTGCTTTTAAGTATTCTGGAATGAATTCCAAAGAGTTGCTGGCATTGCCATTTTGTACAATATTCTCTTGGATTTCGACCTTGCTTTGAGGTTTTCCCATATTGTTATTTTTGTTTCCCCAGATAGGACCTTCCATGTAATTTATTTTATAAAAGTTATTTTATGTGTCAATGTTGAATGTTTTATTTTTGATTTTGTAAGATGCAAGCTCTTACCGTTAGTTTTCTAACTTGTTGTCTTTAATATGTTTAATTATAATTGCTATTATACTCAGTGTGCATGTCAGAACTTTTATTTCTATATTTGATTCTTCTTCTTTCTCTTATTTTTTGTTTTATTTGTATTTTGGTTTCCTTTATTTGTTTCTCAAAAGCATTTTTCTTCTCTTCATTAATTTCATAAGAAAGTAGTGATTTTAAAACTTTCAGTTGAATCTTTTTACGGCTTATAAAGTCTCTTCTGTTGTTTTTTTATTTTTGGGAGTTCTACATTTGATATGGTTGGTTGAAAAGGTTTATTTCGTTTGATCTTTATATATTTTGGTTTTGGACCGATGTTATTGTCTTTCAATTTCTTGTTTTCTTTGTTATTGTAATTTTGCAATAATCTTTCCCATCTTTTTTCTGCAGCACTTAATTCTGTTTCTAATTCTTTATCTATGCATGTATATTTTCCATTGTTCATATTGACATATTGACAAACAAGTTTTGTATATAAAACATTCAAATTAATGGCATGTTTCTAAATAACAAGTGACTAAAATTTTTCGCCAAATGAGTACAAAAATTAGTTTTGGGGTTCTATAACACTAGTGTCAATTCTCTTGAGTGAAAACGTAAGACTATCTTTTTTTATGGTTTCTATATTGCAATTTCAATTGTCCTACTGTGAAAAACAGACGAGTAGAAAAAAGTGCTTGTGTGCATCACAAAACAATATTTTATATATTATTTCGTATATTTCTACAGCATAAACTGTTGTCCACTACCTTAACTTTCAATTTCAATGTTACATCCTGTTTATGTAAGATGAATAACTAAACAAACGTCAAAAATAATTGACGTTTTTCCTATTTTGGGCTATGTAACACGAAAGTCAAATTTTTTGACGAATAACGCTACAATTGACACATTTTTTTGGGTTGTGTATCGCGTTTTTAAATGTCAAACAAATGAAAGAAAGACGAATAAAATATTTCATTCGTCCTAAAGAAATATACATATAAGAAACAGAAAAATTTTAAACATTTTGAAATTGAAACTAAAAAAAGGTAAATATACACAAACAATTATGTGCTTATTTATGTAAAAGCAGTGTATAATAATGATGAAAACATATTTTTTTATTAATTTAATAATTTTTCAAAATTACACAAATTTGTAAATAATTTGATTTGTTTATAATGTATATCCAGTTATTTATTTTTTGCTTTTAGTAGGGTAGCCAATGTTTATAGTAAATTAAAATATTCAATATGAACAAAAGTAAACAAAACAAATATATTTACATACATGCAATACTGTGATTTGACACTTTGTTAATTTATACGTCCATAACGCAAATGAAGACGAACAATAGAGAGCGCGTTACATAAACGAAAATTGTTACGTTATCGTTGACGTTTCGTCTAACTTTAAACGTGTAACATAAACAGGCTATTAATTGCGTTAAATAGAACACATTTTTCAATCAATTTGTTACAAAATTAAAAAATTCATAGTAATTTCAATTCACATAAATTATTTTTGTATTGTAAATAAAACACAGCTGTTTTTTTTGTTTCTAGGGTTGCCCCTAAAAAACTAAATTTTTAATATTAACATGGAAAAAAGTAAACAAAATATCTAATTAAATAATTTGGCAATGATGCAATTTAACAACTCAAAATTTCCATGGTAACTAAAACTATGTGTCCACAATCGGCAGATATTACAACGTTGTCAGAAAAATGTGCAGAAATTGGCTAACAACCGTGTAAACTTAAAATTTTTGTCTTCCAACGTTGTAAAAAAAAAGCATTTTCAGTACATTGGAAGACAAAAATATTGTCACACATCTAACAATCGTGTAAACACACAATTTTGGCATTGTCATTGTTTTAAGACAATTGTCAAACACTTTTCATTGTCATATGTGCAAAGTTTATGCATCTGCCAATGGCAGCATTGTCATAGAAATTATTTCTAAATGCAACTCTGTATATATGCACAAACAAGCATTGATAAAATTTTTGAAAAAAGTAGTAGAAAATTAAAGAATTAAATTAAAGAAAATAAAAAATGGATAGCGACATATTTTTTGATGAATCCTGTTTAATAGAGTGCAGATAAAATGGTTCCAATTGCTCTTTTTTGTTCCATTACAATATTTAGAATTTTTAAACACACACACAGGGCTGCAAAACGAATTGACAAATCCACACAACAATCTGACAACCGTGTGAACTGACAATTTCGGTTGACAGCTAAATTCATTGTGTGACAATTGTGTGTAAATGAAATTGTTAGTTTTCTTACAGTCGTGTAAACTGACAATTTACCTTTTGCTAAAAAATTTTCAATGTCAGTACATTGATAGCACATTGGTAGATATGACAACGTTGCAATATCTGACGATCGTGGGCGCATAGCTTAACGTAAGTCAGACAAGTACTTTATAAAAACTCATTTGATTACATACTTGCCTGTGTACGGCTTGCTTGCCTGAGAACTTGCTTTTTATGTAGAAACAGACAATAACACTTGCAAAATTTTAATTTTTTTTTTGTTATTTTTATTAGCTAGATGTGCCAACGAATTTCCTAGACAAATATCTTTGTTATATTTAATTTTTTTTGTTTTATTTTATTAATCGCTAGATGTACCCATGCACTTTCTAGACAATTTTTGTTTTTATTTATTTATTTTTTTTATTATTATTGTTTCTTAATTATTAGGTGTGCCGGATATTCTAGAAGGCACTATCTTCAGAAAGGCCAGGATCATGATGAAAGGATCTTCATTGAAGTTGGCAGGCTCTTCAGGATCAGGATCTGTTATTTAGGCAGGATTTGTTATGTCGGCAGGATCGCCATATAATAGGTTTTTTTTTTTTTTTGTTAAATAAAACAATGTCTTCGTTTTGAGTCCAGATTAATAATTGAAATTTTTATTCTAAAATTTTTTTCTTATATCTAAAACTTACAAACTAAAGATTGAGTGGTTTTTAATAATCCACTCATTGACTTATTCCATAACTTATAATATCTACTTGTTCATTTACATGCTGTCTTGTGCAGTAAACCAAAAGAGAAGAGCATAATTACAAGTATGCTTTTTTACTGGCTTAATGCAATCACAGCACTATTGGTTGACCCAATTAATCGATTGCTTTGTTTAAATTTGCTGTATTTTGTGTCAGCAAAATTTGTAATTCAATGACTTTAAAAATTATTGTTTACTGTTGGTTACTTACACAAAACAGTATGCATGGGTGGCATTTGTAATTAGGTTATTATTGTGCAATTTTAAGTGCACACTAAACTTATTTTTGAATTTGTTTTTCTTCTACAAGACTTGAAGTAATTGTGGAGCTGGAGCTGAGTAGTTCTAAATCTTTTCCACCTTGTGTATGCTTGGCTTGTTCATTATGGTTATCTAAATCAGTACTATTATCATTATTAGGAGAAATTTCATAATTTTTCTGCTCATCCTCATCCGTGGTTTGGTATTTAATATTACAAGATATTGACGATTTTATATATATAGCAACCCCTCCGCCATTTGACTGTCTTTCACTTTTAAAAAGACGATAACCTTTGAGTTTGTAGTTATAGTCTATTGCACTGGAATTTTTCATACACTTATAAGGTTTTCACACATGCATTTTTAATTGAGTCAATTATTGGTTAATTAAAAAGTGTTCACATATGCTAATTTAATTAGCGTTTGACAGCAGCTGACAAAAAATAATACATTTACAGTGCACTCAGGAAAACGTCAACGCTCGTTTACGTCAACATCCCAAAACCTCAACCCTTTTTTTTACATTACCTACTCTAAAATGTATGAAATAAATAGAGAGAAGTCTCCCTTCCAAGTGTAGGAAAGAAAAAACAGCAGAAAAAAATAACAGTTTTTTTTAAAACGTCAACAATTTGTTAAACGTCAACACCCGAGGTTTTAACCCTTTAACCACTGAAACCCAAATATGAGTTATTTTGCTTCAATAATTTTCGTTTCAGTATGAATTTGGGCTGAAAAACACGAATTTAAAGTCCATTTGCCGAGAAAATGGTTTTTGGAAGCACTAGGTGAGAAAAACGAAAGACGTCTGTAAGCGGTCTTAGTGGTTTAGCGAAACAAAATATGAAAAATGTTGTAATGTTTAACAAATTTTTTTATATACATAAATGCAGAAAAAAGGCTTAAAAATAATATAAAATTGGTTACACATCAATATCACAGAGAACACAGAGGCGGCAATTTTGAAGTTTCAAAATCGCTACAATCAGCTAAAAAGGCAGGTATATTAAAAAGAGAAAGAAAATATTTTCTGGTAGTAAATTTGTAATGTGAAAAAGCAAAGCACTATATACAACAAGAATTTTGTGAACAAAACAAAATAAACAAAACAATTTGAGTTAGAATATTTAAATTGAAATTTTGTTTATATGTTTGTGATTTTAATAACTAACTAAATTGTATTTTAATAACTGTTATACTTTGTGTTATGCATTGTGGAGTTTGTGCATTCGTTAGATGATATAAATGCATTTTTTATGGTTGTATCAAACAATACAAAAATACTCTGTGCCAAAAATTAATTTTATTGCGTCAGAAAAATAGTAACATAAAGAAAACAAAAAGACAGGTTCCAAAGAAAGAGACAAGAAAAAAACTACACTATCTTTGCTCTTCTGTCACCTCTGTTACACTCTGTGATCAATATGGTATTTTATAAAGCGGGTTTTTGCCTTTAAAAAACATAAATGTTTTTGCATTTTGTACACAATGTCTGTGTTTCAGACTTTTTGCAAAATTTAAATGATTTTTTTGATCCCCATTCAGGCTTGCTACCGAATGGATCGCTTTCTTTCCAACAGAGTTGCTAGTAGTTGGCTCAGCAAAAGACGACCGGTGGTACCTGTGGTACCTAAGTTGAGTACAGTCTTACATTTTTTGTATCCTTCCACAATATAGTAGCAATGTGTATTCCGTAAGCCGATCCAACATATTCTATATTCATAATAACCACGTTCTTCCTTTTTTTACTGCTTCGCTTTTGTCAGTTGGAAGTTTGCAGTTAGGAACATGATTAACTCTAACAGTACCCAGGCTGAAAATTCTACTATAGCGGCAAGGATGTGTAAAAATTATCAAAATACAATATATGATTGACAAAATTTGGAACTGTATGCTACAACCTGATTAAAACATTGCCTGTTGCACCAATGGTTGGTGTGTCGGGAAAAATAATGTCATCAGTTTTGGGTCCAGTGTATATGTATCTCAAATTTGTATAATTACCTGCTGCTGTCACATAAAACAACGAATTTTACTTCCCAAGCATACGGCTTGTCGAGTAAATACTGGCGTAAGTGGTGGAGCATTTTGTGGAATTGAGTCAAAATGTTCTGGACCTTTTTCAATTCGAAAAATTGGATCATAACCTGGGTCCAAATTACCGCATTCGTGATCGAATGAGCTATCGTATCGAAAAATGATTTCGATATCGAAATTATGATAAAATGTACTAAATTTCTTGCTCTATATCGCAAATAAGAAAATTACGATCAATTTTACTCGATATCGAATGCGGTAATTTGGCCCCTGCTTTTGCCTAATTAACTTGTTGCGAGATATCGTTAAATGAAAAGTATTTTCTAATCTGTTCAAACCTATTTTTAGACATACAGTCTGGGACATGACGAAAACCATATTCGCTCCAATACAGCTCAATATTTGGGTATCGAAATATTAACATATATGTATATTAAAACTCCAATGTACCGTCGAATATCATGTTTATTAGCCTTAAATGATGTGTTTATATTTTCCATAAAATCTGCAACTTCTTGCTCATTTAGTGAAGAAAGCTTGAATTTTTTATTTCTATCATAGCCTTTAGCTTTAACATGTTGTTCCAACATTTTAAATGGTTAGTTTTTTTTTTAAATTAGTAGAGAAAAACTGTGTGATATTTTTTTTGAATCTGTTAAAAATACGTTACAGAAAAATTTTTTCGCCTTAGCAACTAACACCGTCTACAAACGGTGTTCAAAAAAATCCAAATTTAAACGAAATTAATTGCTTATAAATAAAAATAATTCGAATACATCACAATAAATATATCTAATACTTAACAAAAAAATTCCCGATTTGAATGAGTTACTAGAAATATGATTTTTTTAAATTTATATTTTCACTAAAATTACACTGAATTTATTTGACTGTTCTCACCAAAATCTTATAAGAAATGTTTATTTCTCTTACACTAACACAGCGACGCCGTTCAAATTGATACTGGTTATTAAATAATTTTAAGTAAGAAAACCATACACTGTCTTAGTGGGGGAATCACAAGTTTAATATAAGCTTGGTTTTCTGATGACCGTCTGTAGACGGTGTTAGTGGTTAAAGGGTTAATTAGTTGTCGTTTTCCCGAGTGCACTGTAGTTGGTTCTAATATTATAATTTTCAGCCTAAAAATATTCTTTATTAATTTAAAAGCGAAACAACTGCCATTTTAGTTATTATTAGTCACAGGGTTGTATTTTAAATTTTAACAATTATTAGAACAATTAACTCTTAATGAAGCAATTATCTTAATTGAAATTTTGTATGGATAATTGAATTCAATTAGGCGTTAATTAAATAATGTCAATTAAAAAATGCATGTGTGAACACCATATTATTGTTTATAAATTATAATGCACAAACTTCTTCTAATGCACAAAATTCATTATTAAATTTTATTTTGATTAGATGTATTTTAATTTAAAAAAATATTATGGTTTTCATTATTTATTTGCATTAACATTATTGTTTTTTAAAAAACACATGGATTGTTCTATGTGATTTATCAAACCAAGTTACAATAAAAATCTACAAGATGTTGCATGAAGAACAACAAACAATTTTTCACCACACAAAAAAAGTTTTTTTTGATAAAACAGCTGTTAGGGAATGATAGCAGATAATCGGTTTGTTTTCTTCACAGCGATATGTTCGTCTATGGTAAATAATGTAAACTCGGCCATGTTATTGTCTTTTTTTGATTGCAAAATATTTAATACTACAATATGATATTTAGAAATAAAATGTTTAGATCATTTAATAAAATTGTTGTAAGTTTAACTTTTTTTTTTTATAATCATTATGAACTCCTTTTTTTTTTAGAGAATATGTTCAGCCCGCCAAATACATTTAATTCCAATGGTTGTGGAACAAACCGGTAGAGGAGAACGCGCTTACGACATATTTTCTCGCTTACTTAAGGAGCGTATTATATGTTTAATGGGTCCGGTACATGATGATTTAAGTTCTTTAGTAGTGGCTCAATTATTGTTCCTACAATCTGAAAACTCAAACAAGCCAATTCATTTATATATTAATTCTCCTGGTGGTGTTGTAACTGCTGGTCTTGCTATATATGATACAATGCAATATGTGAAACCTCCTATAGCGACTTGGTGTGTGGGGCAAGCGTGCTCAATGGGATCACTGCTTCTCGCAGGAGGTGCGCCTGGAATGCGATACTCATTGCCAAACTCACGAATTATGATTCATCAGCCCTCAGGCGGAGCACAGGTATTGTATTTACTATAAGAGACCTGGACATATTCCTATTAAATCTTATGGTGCTACATTTCCCATATGAAAGATTTTAAATTAAATAGAATACGGTATTAAAGACTATCGCCAAAAGCTTATAAGTTGGCTGTGCATAACCAATAAAATGGGTTAATTGTAAATGATAGTTTGCAGATTCTAAGCCAAATACTGATTTACTCGCTATTAGGGTGCTAAGAGATAAACATATTCCACATTAAAACACAAATTAAGAAGTTCAGAAGCGTTTCAAAATTATTTACAAAGTAACCAACAAAAATTTAAATTTTACAAAATTATGTTGAAGAAATAAAGATGAAAGAAAAAAAACTAGATTACCAAACTCGAACGCACTATTTGTTTTACTTAAGCAAATAGTTGTCATTTTTAATCCGGTTAAAGTAACAGTGAAGGCGTTTGCTGCAGTGATATAAATCTCTGAAGATGTTGCACTTTTATTTAAGTTCAAAGAGATATCAAAAAGTGAATGCATATTAAGCGAAACGAGAATAAAAGTTTTATTAACAAAAAACTTAAATTTTTTGAAAAAACAAAATCAAAATTGAAGACTGCATTTCACAAAGAAAAATAAATAATTATTATTAGAAATGAATTAATAACGTTGATTCCGAAACGAATGTAATAATGAATGTAATTGCTACATGTAAAAGCCCTCCACAACACCTTATAATGTCTGTAATGATATGGAATCAAATATTGAATAACAAATATCTATAATTATTTGTTTCGGAGGATGAGAAATGCAATCAGCAATAAACAATAATTTGTTAACAATTTTGCCCACATGCGTTGATTGTTACCGATGTTTTTCGTTTTCTATTGCTTTTAAATTAAAATGAAAATTAAATGCGAAATGACATTATTTTTCTTTATCTAATTTTGAATGTAATGTTATTACGTTTTTAAATTATTAATGGTTAATAAAATTTTGTTTATAAAATACAAAATTAGCTTTATAAACTTTTAGAAAATTTAAAAATTATATCTATGCGAACAGAAAATATTTTTTTCAAACATATTTATAGCTAATATAAGTTACTTTTTTGAAATAAATGGTTTTTATTATTAATAAACCAATTTGTTTTAATAAGAAACAAAAAATTCCGAAAAATCTTAGGGTCCTGGGATTTAAATTTTTAAAATCCCGAATCCCAGGATTTGAAAATAAGTCCCGTTTGGTATCCTTTATCTTTATAATAAAGTCGTGTTAAAAAAATAAGCAATTTAATATTGATATTGCCAAAAATAGAGCAAAAAATCTACCGAATGGTGTCAAAAATGTTTCTTGTGCTATTTCGGTTTAGAAGTTACATACATATATTATTTAGAGTAATAAAAATTAAATATGTCAATGTCAATTTTTTTGCAAACCTTAGATAAATGAACCATTCCGAAAGAATATGTACTCCAATAAAATTTAAAAAAAAACTATTTTTTTTATCGAAATTTGTATTTAAGGCCTGTTAAATTATATACATACGTATTTATAAACACGTTCACATTTCCGAAACTCAAAATATAATCTTAAATACAGTGTCGATTTTCTAAATAGCATAATTTTTAAATATTCATGTCTTTTTCATATTTTTGCTTAAAGATAATATTTTAAACGTTTAAAATAAAAAAAATACAAAAGATGCCGTTAATGTTGTATGTATATGAGAAAATTATGAAATGTTCGAGAATTAAAATTAGGTAGCTTGTGTCACAAGTAGACCATTGAAAAAAGCTGTAAGTGCGAAATAAATTACAAATTTTGACTAATTTGAAATCTGAACTCACAGATTACATCCAATTAGAGTCGCAAGACATTGAAGATTTTAATATACATATATGCATACACTAGCTAAACCCGGTGTGCTTCGCTACCCCATTTTATTTAATTTTAATGTATTTATCGCAATGCTTTAGGTTTAGTTTGCCCATTAGGAGCATACACATATACACGGGATATTAACCTTGAGCTTTGTTAACAGTAATCGCAAACGCTAACCGAACAGGAAAAAATTGTTTAAAATCGAATGGTAAATCTGTTTGTAGCATTGGAATGCGTAGCAAAAGTACATATGTACCTTTATATTTTCCTGTTATAATGGTCGCCTCTACTAAATTATTTCTCAGTTTTTTTTTACTGCAAGTCGAGTGCCATTGCAAAGCCGTGGTGATCAATATTACGCAGGAAAATAATTGGCACTCCAATTTTAAGTTGTAGCACATGTGGTAGAAAGCCTGACACATATAGTGAATTTAAGAACTCAACAGGATAATTAACTGCCTTAGGGGTTGCTTGATTGATTTGACGCATTTCAAAGTGATAACCATCTTCTCCATATGAAAAAATAATAGGATACTGAAGCGCGTCATATGAGCGATGCATTTCAGTGGGCGAGGCCATGCCCCTTTGTCCACTTACATAGTCAAGAATTTATTATTTCGTAAGAATATCCTATTGTGAAAATTTAATGACGATCGGTCCAGTAGTTAAGACTATATTACGATTTTTAGTTTTCCTAAAAAGAGGCGTGGTCCCACCCACTTTTCTCCTGGTACGTATTCCTAATTATCCCAATACCATATGTACCACATATCATTGACGTAGGTCAAAAAATGTCCAAAATATGGCGATTTAAATTTTTGGGTTATATGGGCGGTGCCACCCCCGTTTGTACTATCAAAACTTCATATAGCCTATTATTCCTTCCAGAGTCACAGTAACATGCTGTGAAAATTTCATCAAAATCGGCTCATACATGCATACATACATTCATTTTTATATATATACATAGATAGATAGATATGTACCTATAAATTATTTCCAAAAGTTATATGATGATTTAGGAAAAGAAACAAACATTTACCGATTTTTGAAATTCTCAGTTTTTTTTAAGGATTAATCAAATTAAATTGAATTAAATGAATTAAAAAGATGTTGTAATTTTCTACAATCTTAGGTATATTTCGTTAATGTCAGGGCTCCAGAAAGAAAACATGAATATCCCATACATACTTTCAAATAATTATCGTATACATATGTACATATATGTATATGCTAATCTTAAAAAGTTTTATGCAGTTTTTAAAAATGTTGCAAAATTTAAAAATTGTATTCCTTATTTTTGTATAAAAGTAGTGATATCAAAACATCGTAAAATTTCTGTAAAAGAATTAAGAAATCAATTTTTATATCCTACACCACCATATTGGGATTTGTGCATATGTTTGTAACGCCCAGAAATACCTTACCCACCTTAAAGTATACGGATCGGCTTAGAATCACTTTCTAATATGTCATATCTCCCATATAGCACACTTTTCTGAAAAACTGTTTTATACATATATGTATATGGTCGGGCTTGACCGACTATACTTTCTTACTTGTTTTAATTCTTAATTTTTTCTATGCAGAAAACAGTGCAAATTCAGGTAATACATATTTTGCCTTTAATTATTAGACATCTTAAAACTTTAAATTTTTTTTGTTATTGACTATATGACAATACTCGCAGGATAATGCATGCTAATAAAGCACTCGAGGTCTGTATCGGAAAACAAGGTCGGCTTAGAGCAGCAGACTAAATGCCTAGTGGTCCCGCATATCTCCATCGTTACCATTTTTTTTATTTCTATGCTTCAAATTTATTTAGCACCCAGATTTGCCAGAATGATGATTTAATCATATTTTTGATGATTTTTTAACTGAAATATGATTTGATGATTTTTTTGCCAAAAATATGATTTTTTTTTTCTTCCAAAAATATGATTTTTTTTTAATTAAAAAGTTAGAATATTTTTTTATACTTCATGCTAATTTTTGCAAACTTTAAACGTTATATCTGTGCTTTAAACGTTCCGTTTATTTTATAAAGTGCTTTATTTTTGTAAGCAATTAGCCAAACGCTTTGATTTTAGCGACACTTCTTTAAAATAAAGTTCTTCTCATGATCAACATAATATTATTATTAAAAAAGTTTCTTCATTGTCTCCGCTTATGGAAAGATTTCCAAAATTAATTAATGAAAATGATTCTCAAAATTTAGACGATGAATTTAAAGAACTTCGTCATTTAGATTTCAAAAAATATTTTCAAACCTTAGTTAACATTTTAACTGTGAAGATTTTTGGGACACAATCTCTAAAATAACTCGTGCAAATAACGACTTAGCTGTTCCAACATTGACGAAATTTGTTTCCAATATAATTTTTCTTCCCAGTTCATCAGCAAACATTGAACAAATTTTTCCAAAGTTCATTTAAATAAATCTTGAAAACGCAACATTAGAAAGTATTTTATTTACACATGATTACTTACTAGTTAAAAAATTTTCTTGCTATAATTTAAAAATTGATGAAGATAAAAAATATGAAACCTTCTCGTATTATAATTAAATTATAAAAAAATATTAAAAGCTTTATAAAACTTTACTTTTATTAATTAGATAATAAAAATCCAAAATAATTTTTTTTTGAAATCGGACGGACATTTGAGGTGAGAAACATAAATTCTTAAATATCTCCGACATTTATAGAAACAATAGCACAAAGCCTGAGTTACTTAAACATTTGTTTTTTACGAGTATACAATATTTTTGGTAAAACATTGGTTGATTATTGGGTTATATCATGTCCTTATGAATTAAAATAGGACATTGAGTAAAAATATGATAACAAAACCCAATAAGCAATCAACGTAATAAATTTAAATTTTGAATTGTTTTTAATTTTTTACAAATAAAAACTAAAAATTTCAAAAATGATTTTTTTTTCCAAAATATTTTTTTTTTCGTGAAATGATAATTTTTCACCAAAATCTTCTGGCAACACTGTTATCACCTGTCATCCTGTTCTTTGGAAGTGTGATAAAATATGAATTTTGAAAAATTCACTCATAAAATTTAACACCATTTAAGAGGAAAATTTTTAAATGGTTCTGGAACAAGTGTCATCAAAAGCATTTCAGATACTTTAAACCCAGCTATCTACCTAATAACGTGTCACAATTACTTTTAGAACCCGTTCTGTATAAGAAATGCTTTTAGAGTAAATATTAAAAAAAAAAAAAAACAATATTATTGTTGTTTCTTTACCTTAAAAAAAAGAAAACACAATAACGTTTTAAATTCTTTTTTATTTGAATCTATGAAAAAGACTGCATCAAATTTACGAAATTCTTTATATTTATACAAATAGAAAATTATGTATTTCTTAAGAAGTAAGATTTTGAATCATTTCGTTTGTAATTCTGTTTATTTCTTAGTTCATTGATCACCCACCAAATATGTATATTGGAAAGCTAAGCATTCTTTTTAAATCCATAATTTAATAGATCAGTGCATGTATATATGGACGTTTGTGCACAGCATTGTAGACAAACGTAAACATTAATTGTTGGAATTTGGCAACCTTTTTTGCTTTGTAACATGTACGTTCTATATTTTCTTTCCTTCAATTATCATTCAACTCACCAAAAATTAATGGAACAAAAATTCTCATGAAATAGGGCTTTTAGAGGAGATAAAAGCACTAAAATTTTTTTTGGAGGCCACGCCTATTTTCGAAGGGCCCTTAAAGTTGAAAATATATAAGCCTATATATCGAGTACTACTGGATGTATGATAATTTATAGTACATTAAATTAAAGGCATTAAAAATAGCTTCCCACCGATATACATATATCATGACATATGGACCGACTATGGGTTAAATCCGAAAAGAATATTTTTCGACCCAAATTTTTTTAATATCATGGTACAGATTTCCTGTATTGGGAGGAAGGATTTTATTCTCTATGGTATACAAAACACCGGCTTCGCATGGTACACATTTCCTGTATTGCCGGCCATTGGCCGGGTGGAAGGATTTTCTCATCTATGGTATACAGAACACCGGATTCGCATAGTACAGATTATATTTTTTATGGTGAAATGTCATAATCTTTCTTTAACATCTTCAGATCTATATTACCTACATGGTCATATTATATTGTAAGTTAAATACCTACTTTTATAGACATTTTTCCCAGATTTTTTAAAAAAATATCCGAAATTGACCTATAGGTGGTCCGTATAAATAGGCCATGATATGTATCGTTAAAATACCTATAATCTGATATACATATCGTCTAATATAG
This sequence comes from Bellardia bayeri, assembly GCA_950370525.1. Classification (NCBI taxonomy): domain Eukaryota; kingdom Metazoa; phylum Arthropoda; class Insecta; order Diptera; family Calliphoridae; genus Bellardia; species Bellardia bayeri. Next base: position 47,837,748 of record OX493265.1, on the reverse strand, counting down.
AAATGTAGTTTTCAAGATATAGCTAAATCTATTACAAACTTTGGATCCCCGCCCACTTGAAAATAGGCGTGGCCGTCAAAAAAATTTCTTTTGTTTTAATCAGAATTTAAAACTATATTAGTGATACAATTTTGGAAGTGATTTGAAGAAAGTCACTAAAACCGACTTAAGAAAAATTATGTGTGATGAAGTGAAGGCTTTGGCCACTATTTATCTCAGTGTGTAGCCGACACAGTTAAATTATGTCAAAAATTGTACAACGTCGTATGAAGAGTGACAGACAGTGTGATCATTTTAGCATTTTTGCGGCTAAATTTAGCTTATTTTATTTTGATTTAAGCGTAAGAGTACTAGTTCAAATTTGGGAAAATGTTGAACAACATTATTTATTTCATACAGAAAATTTGACACATATGTTTTGCTTTTTTGTGAATTTAAATCAAAAATAAATAAAAGTTAAAATATTAAAAAATCTGTGTTGAATCGAAATCTTGAAATAAAAATGAATAAACAAATATTACTAGCCGCTTGTGCAGCAGCACAACAAGTAATAGATATTGTTGTTACAACAGAAGTGCTTTTGGATGAAAATTCCACGTGAACCAATTGCTACTTTAATTATTTCGCTGTGAAAAAATAGTGTTGCCAGGTACATTTCATATGTTTTTCACAAAATGAACAGAGTACTACTTCTGCAACATTTTTTCATTAAAATTTCATGTGAATTTTTTTAACATGTATTTTGACAGCATTCCACTTGAAATTTTGAACAGAGTACTAGGCTTTCGGCATGAGTTCATTAAATTTAATTTTTATTAAATTATTTTTACTGAAGGTAAACAACATGAAATTTTTTTTATTAAAATTTTTATTGATAATTTTCTTGGCTGAGCTGGGGATCGAATTTACATGTTTCAAGAATCACCACATTCAACCTCTGCACCACTGCGGTGCCTGCTAGCCAACAGTCCAACATCAATCTTTTAAACAGTGGTACTGGTGGTTCGAAATTTGCTGTAATTATCATTTTTCAATTTTTTTTACATGTCTCCTTTTCTTCAGTTCGTATTCTTTCTGTCAAGATTTTGTCTTGAAAACCTGAATACATTTTGTTTATTATGTTTGTTTTGTTCACTTTCGTCGACATTTTTTTATGTGTACAACATTAAGTACAAATGCAAATATTAGGGCTTGTGCCATAGCTTTATTTTGAGAGTAATTGTTATCCCAGCTCAGCCATGAAAATTATCAATAAACATTATAATAAAAAATAATTTAATGAAAATTAAATTTAATGAACTCATGCCTAACTAAATAAATATATCATTTTTTAGAATTTTAAAAATAGTAATTTATTTTCTGTTGAAAATAGCTTGAAAATAAAAAAAAGGAAAATTATATGAACATTTTAAAGAATAAATGACAAAGTTATCAACAGATGAAATTACAACTCTTCCAAATGGCAAGAAATAACTTCATACTCGTATGAGTGGAAAAATCAAAACTTAACCGTAGAATTTTTGAAGCAAGTTTGTGAGTACAAGAATGCGTTTTATGAAAACTCCCTTTAATCTTTTGTTATGAATATGTTTTGACATTTAGTAATTCAGAAGTTAAGGCCCAACCATAATGTGCATAAAGTAGCTTAAGCCAGCTTAAGCAACTGTGCGAATACATGTAAAACGTATGTGACAAACCATAATGTACTTAATGAAACTTTTCGTCGTTTCATTTGCTTAAGCAAAGTGCCAAACTGAACGCACTTTCCGTACGGAATCATCTGTTTTTTGATTTCATAAAAAAATTAGTATTCAAAATCAAGAAATAGATGATATTACTCATATCTTATCACCTTTTTTATTATTTATTCAACAATTAGCAGTTTTTACTGTTTGAAAATTTTAAATAAAATAAAACATCAAATAAAAAAATACAGGGCTGTAATTTTTGGTACTTTTTAATTTAAAGTACTCGCAAAAACATAAAATACTGCACAAATATGCAACAAGGGTTCTTAAGTTCATGTAAGTACATTAGGCCACTTAAAAGTCTTCTTAAGTTTACTTATGCATTTGACAGACATTTCGTTAATTTTTGACAGTTGCTTAAGCTAGCTTATGCACATTATGGTTGGGCCTTTAGTCCCCATTTACACAGTCGAACAATGTAGTCAGACACATTTCATTATTATTTGCTTTTTTGACATTTCTCTTATTCGTGCTGTGTAATAATTTGTAGTAAATTCCAGCAAAGAAAATGTCAACAAAGCATGTTCACCGAGTACCGAACACAAAATTGATTCTCTCTTTCCCACCCGTAATTTTCTACCAAGCTAAATGTTTTTCTTCCAAATGTTCGACTGTGTAAACGGGGACATAGCGTAGACAGACGACAGCGTTAATTCAAATTAACTTAAGATGGCGATAATCATCTTATTGCGCATTATAGCGTAGACAAACGACACAGTTAATTTGCATTAGCAGTCTTAATTCAAATTAACTAGTGAATTATCCCCATCCTAATGCGCATTAGGTTAAGCTATGTGTCCACGATCGTCAGATATTACAACGTTGTCAGAAAAATGTGCAGAAATTGTCTAACAACCGTGTAAACTTTACACTCACTTATAGTGAGCAAGAATGAGTAAATACAAATACTCTGAGAGTATAAAAAGAATAAATTTTTTTTTGTACTTGGAATTAGTATGAGAATGTTTAAAAAAGCTAATGTTTTTGAATTTAAATGTATTTAGTGCAACATCCTACTACATAGACAATACAATTGTAACTGAAATTAATCACCTTAACAATAGAATATGAATCGTTACAGATGGAACACAGAATTCGTACATAAGCAGCCATATTGTATAGACATAAAATTCATTTTTAAAATAAAACCAATAAAGAGGAAATACATACATAAATAAAACACATAGTTTTAATATCAAATAACAAAAGGCGTATTTTGTTACATACTTACGAATTTAAGTCAAAAAAAATTATTTATGTACCTGTGAAACAATCAGCATTTTTGACCGTTTTAATGGAACTAATTATAGCAAGTTCTAAAACGAAACTAAAGCTGATGTTCACGAAAATTCGAGAACCTTTCTAGAAACTTATAAAGTCAATAACAAGAAATTATTAGCCTAAGGTAAAGAAGAAACTAAAACAAAATTTCAAGAAACTTCTAGATCCAACAATGAGAATATTTTAGATAAAATCCAGGAAATGTCTAGAGACACCCATGTGAAATTTGACGAAAAAGAAAATTCCAGAGCCCACAACAAGAGGCTTGTAGCTGAAGGTCAAGAAACTTTCAAAGCCAGCAATGAGAAACTATTAGCTTAAGTTCAAGAAACTTCTAAAGTAAGCAACGAAAAATTATTAGCTAAAGTTCTAGACAACAACGAAATCCTCCTAGCAGAGTTGATCACATTGAATTGTAAGTCAGCAAACTTGGCAACAAGTTGTCCGACCTTAAAAATTGTGCTTGTAAAACGGATAGCGGATAGTAATGGATACGATTCTGAAGGATTTAGCGAAGGGTCGCATGTGCCACAACAAGAGAAAGGTTTATCTTCCACATGCACACTAACTGCGATGGACCATATTTGGTGATTAAGAAATTAAACGACTCGGTCTATAGAACACAGAAATATAAGAGCCCGAGATCCAAGATGATGTTTGTATATCTATGAGCTGCCTATGGGAAAGGTGAATCTGTGTTGCAAAATTGTATATCGATTAAACTTAACGGTTGGTAACGTCTTCTACATAGAAACACGGCTTTGTCAACATTTTTGCAGAGTATGGTATTGCATTGCAATTCGTTCACGAAGTTTAATTACTGGGAAATGGTGCTATATAACGGGTGGTTAAATTTCAAGGGCCGATGTTGATTTTGAATAAAACACAAACTATTTTGGAAATTATTGTAATTTTATTTTATTATGATATATTGGTATTACTCAATTATGTATGGAACAAAATATCGGCCAAATGGGCGCCGCGACCACGGCGGCACACCTCCATCCGATGGTCCAAATTTTCGATGACCCTGAGGCATAATGGAGGTTCTATGCCGTTAATGTGCCGAATTATCTCATCCTTTAGCTCTTGAATTGTTGCTGGCTTATCGACGTACACATTTTCTTTCAAATAACCCCAAAGAAAAAAGTCCAACGGTGTCAAATCACATGATATTGGCGGCCAATTGACATCGCCATTACGTGAGATAACACGGCCATTGAATTTGTTGCGCAAAAGAGCCATTGTTTCGTTAGCTGTGTGGCAAGTGGCACCGTCCTGCTGAAAACACATATCGTCCACATCCATATCTTCCAATTCGGGCCATAAAAAGTTCGTTATCATCTCACGATAGCAAACACCATTCACAGTAACTGCCTGACCGGCCTCATTTTGGAAAAAATACGGCCCGATGATGCCGCCAGCCCATAAACCGCACCAAACAGTCACTCTTTGTGGGTGCATTGGTTTTTCGACAATCACTCTTGGATTCTCATTCGCCCAAATGCGGCAATTCTGTTTATTGACGAATCCACTGAGGTGAAAATGTGCCTCATCACTGAAGATGATTTTCTTCGAAAATTGATCATCCACTGTTGCCATTTCTTGCCACCATTCTGCCCATTCACGACGTTTGGAATGGTCAAGAGGCTTTAGTTCTTGAGCCAATTGCACCTTGTAAGCGTGTAAATGCAAGTCTTTATGCATAATGTTCATCAACGACGAGCGTGAGAGGGCACGACGACGAGTTGAGGTGGACGGTTCTTCAGCCACACTATCGCGAACAGCAGCAATATTTTCTGCAGTACGAGCTGTACGAGCATGCACTGGTGTTCTCACATCTTCTACAGACCCGGTTTGCTCGAATTTTTCCACGATTTTTGCGATTGTACGCACATTTGGACGATCAAATTGACCAAAAAAATCACGAAGTGCACGATATGCATTTTGATTTGAACGCTCATTTTCATAATAAGTCTGGATAACTTTAACACGTTTTTGGATTGTGTATCTCTCCATGGTTCAAATTGAGTAGGTCTGAAATAGAGAAATGTCAAATAAAATTCGGAAAAAAGCTTGGCGTTTAGGTGTGGTTCACATTCAACATCGGCCCTTACAATTTAACCACCCTTTACATATATACTGCCGTATTCATAAAAAATAAAGTAGGTTTGAAGTGTGCTTTTAGACAAAATTGTCATACAAAATTTTCTTACAGTACATTTGAAGTCTACTTTAATTTTTTTAATGATAAGGACAATAGTAGCATTTTTTCAAGATAAATTCTGATAACCCCGGATTTCGAACAATTTATACTTCCCTCGTTATACTAGGAGGAAATAATGTGATTAAAGCGATAATTGTATTTCATGCGAAATCTCTAGTCCATTGTTATCGCTGGTGGCGAATTTAACTAATCAAATGAAAAAAACCCAATTTCTTTAACATTAAATGTGAGCGTTTATTTCTATATAAAAAAAAAACTTTAAATTAAAATAAAAATAAATAACTTCATGTACTTACCGCAGTGCTTTTCCTCACGAACTAAATTAAATTTCTTAAAATGTTTAAGTTGAGTCACAAATATTTATGTACATACGTATATAAAACATGTTAAATAATGGGTCAACTTAACGAAACAAAGCACTGCAGTAGAATGTAAAAAAAAGGAATTTGGTCATATACATGTAAACAAATAGGCACAAAAGGGAAAACAAATACATAAATGATCAAGAGACAAATAGCATTTAGGCAATTCACAGACTGATATTACGTTAAATAAATACAAATCAAATAAATTAAATCAAACAAATTAAATAACAATAAATGTTTACAGCTTTATGAGCCATTAAGCAACATCCTCACCCCCGTGGATCGGCCACGATTCACTACTCCAGGTCTAGGACGACAAGTTTGGAAACTGGACGCATTAGGACACCAGTGCTAGTGCGGACATCAGCACGACGAATAACACCATCTTTGCCCTTGTATACCTCTTCCACTCGACCTCGTCTCCAATCTCTACGGGATACTGCTGGATCGCATATCAAAACTAAGTCTCCTATGGGTATGCTTCGTATGTTGGCACCATTTGGAACGTCTGGTCAATGTGGGCAAATATTCTTGAATCCAGCGATGCTAAAAGTGGTCACGCAACTTGCGGGAAATGCACCACTGCCTTTTCAATAAAATGGGATCTTCTGATGGAGCTTCGGCAGGAGTTTGGGCTGTATTTGGGTAACCAAGCAAAAAGTGATTGGGCGTTAGTGGTTCTCGTCTTCGTGGCTCAATGGCAAGTGTGTTAACGGACGAGAATTGACAATCTTTTCAGCTTCAATCAGCAAACTCTGTAGTGTATGTTCACGAGGGGCAGACTCTTTCAAAGCTGACTGTAGCACACGTGGACCATACGTTCCCATATACCACCTTCTACAGCATTATGTGGACAATTGAACTGCCAGTCAATACCTTTCGATGTCAGTTCATCTTCAATTCGGACCACATCAAACACCTCATTGACCTTTTAGCGACTTGGTCAGCACCAACAATTTTTTTCCCATGTCGCTTCTAAGTCTTGTAGGCGCACTACGTCGGTTTATAAAATTGCGTATGGCAAGTATACACGCATCTGTGGACAAGTCAAAGGCAACTTCCAAGTGGATAGCTCTCACGGTTAGGCATGTAAATAGAGCAACCCATCTTTTTTCATGGCGTCGACCAACAGTTATGGTTAGTGGCCCAAAATAATCCAAACCAGTGTAAGTAAAGGGCCGAATATATGGTGTCAGTCTGTCTTCTGGCAAAGAACACTTAGAAACTCACGTAAAATTTTTCTAAGGCGGGGGATCCAAAATGATCTGATTTCACATATCGTTGCTTCGAAATTCTGGTGCTTCATCTTTTCGTGTACATGGGCCACAAACAACTCAGTAAGGGGATGAGCCGACGGCAATATAATCGGATGTCTTATTTCCATGGGCAACCAACTAGCTGCATCCACGCGGCCATAAACTCGAAGTAGTGAATTTTCATCCAAATATGGAGCCAACGTAGACAATTCAGTACTTTTCGGCAAGCTTCTTTCAGTTTTTAATTTAATTTCTATTTCAGTATTATATTTTTCCTTCTGTATTTGGCGGCAAATAAACTTTTTCAGCAGTTTTAAGTTCAGCAACGGTTAAAGCAATGCTTTCTTCAGCGCTCACTTTCTTTTGGCATCGGTTTATAAAACGTAACATCCAGGCAACTGTACGTTTTAATTTCAAATAAGTAGAAAATCTGCTGAAATCAACTAGGACTTTTTCTGCTTGCAGCTCGTTGATATCGCTGGGAAAGTTCACCGGTTTCTCCACTGTACCTTTAAGGGCCATAATTACCTCAGAAGAATTTGATGAAAAGTTCCGTAGCTCGAACCCAGCAGACTTGTGTATGTCACGAACTTGTTGGGCAACCTCAATTGCTCACTCAGGAGTTGGAAAGCTGTCGACAAAATCATCCACATAATGATGATCCACTATAGACTTAACTGCGCGAGGATATTCTTCACGATAGCTTAGAACGTTGGTATCTTTGACATAGTGGGCTACGCAGGGCGAACAAGCAGCTCCAAATGCCATCACAAGCATCTCATAAGTATCGGGTGGCTTTGTAAGATCTTCGTGCCAAAGGAACCGTTGGGAGCATCTGTCTTCAGAAGCCACAAGGACCTGGTGAAACATCTCTTTAATGTCCCCACAAACTGCGACAGCTCCAACTCGCAAATTGAACAAAATTGATTTCTTATATTGCGTAGGGCCTTTCAATAGCTTGGAGTTCAACGAGCCACTTTCAACAGTTGCGGCAGCGTCAACAACTAGTCGGAGCTTTCCAGGCTTAATAGGGTTGACCACTCCAAAGCGGGGAAGATACCAAGTCCTAGAGCAAGCACCAGAAGCTTCATTAGGCGACAGTTTGCGTGCATACCCCTTTGATACATAATCCTTCATGATGGCCTTATAAGCATCTCCAAATTCAGGAAACCTCATCATCTTCCTCTCAATGCCATTGAGTCTATTTTCAGTCATGGAGTAACTATCAGGCAAAATAACATCATCAGTGCGCCACAAGAGTCAAGTTTGGAACCTCCCTTTCACCTTCACTTTAGATTCCTTCAAGATTTGACGAGCTCGTACCACCTCCTTGGACTCTACAACCGGCAAAACCTTCACTCAAAAATTTTCCGTTTCAAAGTAACTTGCCACCAAGTCATATACCTTCTGTTCTGGCTGAACTGAAAACAAACATAAATGAGAATGTGATGGCTTACCCTTCATTGAACCAAAAACTACCCAGCCTAATGGGGTGCTGGCTGCATAAGGATCATTTTCTTCCAAAGGCACAATCTCATCAGGATGACCAAGGTGGCAGTGATCTAATCCAATCAAGACCTTTGTACAACACCATTGTACAATTTAATAGGTAAACCAGGATGAGAGCTTAAGTCCATATTAAAACTATGAGCCGGCAGTTTAAGATTTGAGACACCATAAACATTTTTTAGAGCATATTTCCTTTGCTTACCAACCCCACTTACTTGTAGATCAACTACAGATGCTATTTCCTCAGATACCTTTCCAGCGTTCCAGTGTAAATTTAATTTACTTTGTTGGCCCCGGAGGCCCAGTTGCCTCACCAAAGAGCTGTCCACCATAGTAACTGAAGAACCTTCATCCAACAACGCATAAGTTTCAATCTTGTTACTAGGACCATAAAGTATAATAGGCACAACTCGAAACAGCAACACACTCTTATCTGCAGCACGGGACACACAGCTTAGGACGGATGCACTACCATTTGTTGAACTACCGGAGGCTGTCGGCTCACTTGACCCAGAATTATTTCCACCATCATGTAATAATTTGTTATGTTTTTTCAGGCAACCATCAATGGGACACTCCTTACGATTACGGCAACTTCTGCTAGGATAGCCCGAACCAAGACACGAAAAACAACCTCAATTTTTTCACATTAGTCCATCTGTCAGGCATACTCAATGAACTAAATTGTTTACTCAATTAATTTATGACCACCCTGACACATAGGACATTCTTGTTTTCGTTGACCATCAACGGCATGGAGGACAACTTTTCTTTTAGCTTCAGTATAATTTCGATTATCACTCACCCCACCAAATCCGCAACGTCCTTGAGCAATTTGTTGAAATATGGATATGGTTCAATTGTTGAGGCATAGTGAGCCCACTCCATTCCTTTACTCAAAGGAAGCTTACTGACTAACTCATCCATCAGTGTATGATTAGCCAAATGCTGTCGTCCATTAGCAGATTCCAAAAAGGTGGCAATGTTCTGCACCTTAACATCAAATGGCACAAGACGGTCAATAGCACTCACTAATGGACTGAATTTCTTTCACTTGTTGGAGTTAGCAACGGATGAGCATCTCTGGACGACCGTATCTAAAATGCAACTGTTCCATTACCACACACACATTATCTGGATGTATCAACAATGATTTAACACTTTCACGAGCATCACCCTTTAATGCCTTTTGGAGACGAACACAGTTTTCAAAATTATTGTAATTGTAGACCGCAGTTGAGTTATTAAAAGCTGCTGAAAACATGGGCCAGTCATCAGGTTTGCCACTAAATTCTGGTAAGTCATAAATTTTTCTATGCACTGCCATCGAACCACCATTTTGAGACACAAGATTATTAGACGGCGACATTTGTCCTAACGGTGGTTGGCTTGCATAAAAACCTGTATTGTTTGCGTTGCACCTTATGCAGGAAAATGGCGTACGACGATCAGCGCAGTCGACGTTGGCTGAAGCAGAGCTGCCAATGTTGGCATCACTTGTACCGGCAGCTGATGACGCCATATTGAATAACTGGGGCACGACTGAGGGTGACGTCGAGTTTCCCTTTAGAACGACTGACAAGACTTTCTGTGCTGTTAGCAACTGAACTTGTAGCAGATTGATTTGGTGTTGCAGCTCCTCTAACTTAACGCCAAGATTCAGATGAGGCAATTGCTTAAAATGTTTAAGTTGAGTCACAAATATTTATGTACATACGTATATAAAACATGTTAAATAACGGGCCAACTTAACGAAACAAAGCACTGCAGTAGAATGTATAAAAAAGGAATTTGATCATTTACATGTAAACAAATAAAGGGAAAACAAATACATAAATGATCTAGAGACAAATAACATTTAGGCAATTCACAGACTGATATTACGTTAAATTAAATCAAATAAATTAATTATTGTTATAAATGTTTGCAGGTTTATGAGCCATTAAGCGACATCAATATTTAATAATAAATCCATGTTAATTTAATTGGTTTAAATTCTAATCTTATACATACATAGTTCCAAATATTGTGTGGTTCTGGTACTGTGTTGAAACATTATTTACTAATCATAACTAATGACTATATTTTTAACAACTACATATGGGCAAATCCTGCGTGACGAACGTTACATTTGTACGCGTTTTCGGATTAAAATATACACATTTTTTGGTCTTTAAAAACCCATACCTTAAAATTTTGGATAGGGCTTAGTGGGATTTAAGTGTACTTTCAAATGGCAAAAAACATAATTTTTTAACATGTATTTGTTGCGAAATAATTGATTACAAAGTTTCGTGACGCACGTTACAAAAAGTGGAAGTAACTTTGAAAGTTGAAGTGTGTTTTCGTAATTTTTCGCGAATATTGCATAATAAAGTACACAAAAGCTATTACTTAAAAGAAAAATTAATATAAGAGATTTCTAAAATAATTTATTTGAACCGCAAAAATGTTCTCGTTTTTTATCAAAAGCCGTGAACCCATCGTTACACACGTTACATTCTTTCCAGTGGCATATAAAGAAACACAATTCTATTTTAATTGTATTATAATTTTATTGCTATGAATTTTAGTACGCTTTCGGTTGTCAGCCTTTAGTGTTTCTATTAACGAAGCATCATTTTTAAGTTTTTCTTTAAGATTTTTTCTATAAATTTTCATTCTTTTTGCATTTTTCAAACGTTCTATTTGTGTTAAACTTTCACTAGATTGTGTTTTTTCCGATAAATTCGCTCAGCAGACGTCTTCATTTTTTTAACAGCTTAATAATATTGTTCTCTAATAGACTAAAACAAATAATTTCCACTAAATAATTAATACCTTCCCATCAATTCGGCTTTAGAAAAAGGCATTCTACGATAGACCAAGTGCATCGAATTACCCACACAATAGAAGAAGCTCTGGAAAAAAAGAAAGTATGTTCAGCTATATTCTTGGATGTTGCACAGGCCTTCGACAAGGTATGGCAGAAAGGTTTACAATACAAACTGAGAACAAAACTACCTGCACAATATACTAACTTACTAAAATCCTACATGGAAGATCGTCTTTTTAGAGTTAAACAGAGGAAAGAATACTCAGAACTTAAAGAAATTGGAGCAGGTGTACCACAAAGCAGTATACTCGGACCTCTTTTGTATCTATTATATACGTCAGATATTCCTACTCCTATAAACGACAACATAATAGCAACTTTTGCGGATGACACTTGTATCCTGTCAGTTGGTGATAACGAAGTGGAGTCTTCCACTAAGCTACAATCCTCTATAAATATATTGTTAAAATGGACGAATAAATGAAAAATTAAATTAAATGAGAGTAAATCAGTCCATGTCGATTTTACATACAAATCAATAAGATACAAACCCATAAAAATATCGAACTCTATAGTCCCATATGCTAACCATGCTAAGTATCTTGGAATGACGCTTGATGCAAAACTAAAATGGAAAGAACATATAAAAACAAAAGAGACAGAACTTAATATAAAATTCAACAAACTTAAATGGATTATTGGAAGAAATTTTAAGTTTCAATTCAAAATAAACTGCTTATATACAGTCAAATGCTAAAGCCAGTATGGACTTACGGAGTTCAAATATGGGGCTGTGCCGCTGAAAACCAAATTAATGTTATTCATGCTGTTATAGCATGAATTTTATTAAACAGAAAAATATTACTTGTTAGTCTAAGACTAGGTGTAATGAAATGAAATGTATATATGTATATAAATTCTAAATAAAAAAAAAAAAAATAATTGCAGATAATTGAAACGAAATTAAGAGCTAGGCAACATCAAATTAAAATAACGGTCGCAAATATTGGTGAAATTGTTTTTGATTTGCTCTTTGGTATCTATAACAAAGATCAATGCAACAACACTTTCGCCTATAGGCTAAGAATAGAGATAAGAAGCAAAGAGATAAGAAAACAATATTACAATTGCAAAAATAATTCAGACAGCGCCAAAAATATTACTTAAAAAGGTGTTTTTTTTTATTAATAAGAAACAGTGATGCCAACTCTAGCGCTAGATCAACGGTTCCAAAATGGTGGTCCGTACAGGGGTATGTACGGGTATTCCAGCGGGTCCGCGAAGAGTTTCAAAAAAAATTAAAGCAAATGTAATGTAATTTTTGGGATAACTCAAACCGTGCCGCACGTTACAGAAATTAATACGCTACATTTTTTTTTTTTCATTTTAAAATTTTAATTTTTTATTTAATTAAAAGCAGCACATTAACTTGATTTAAAATTATAGACTAGCAAAAAAAATTCATTCTACTCACAATATAAAAAACCTTATTTTCCGTGACGCACGTTACAACGCATGTACTTGTCATTTCATACCTAATTTCAATATAGTAAATAAATGTTTTTTTTACTAAAACTCAAGAGAATGGAATGAATAAAAATAAGGCTTTCAATTGGGTCATCTATATTAACACTAAAGTAATGATATGAACACCTAAAAATTTTACATTTTTTGTATAACAATAAGAGATGTGAGGTAGGGTAGGATTTGGCAAACGTTTTTGTATTAATGATCATGATAATAAATTTTTTTGTATATATTTACAAAATTAGATATCTCATCTAATGTTAATTAATTTAATAAATTAAAAAAAATACAGTTGGATCAATTTCAAAAATTTTTGGCTGGTGGGGATTTGCCCATATGTATCTGCAATGAAACATTATTTGCAGTAATGTAATTAAATTGTCAGAAATTCAAAATATTACAATTGGGCTGGTGAAATGTTTTATCAATTATATTAACTACCTGCCATCAATATAAGTGATTTCTAACTTTATTTTTGTTTTTATTTTTCTAGGGCCAAGCTACTGATATCCAAATACAGGCAGAGGAAATAGTGAAATTAAAAAAGCAATTGACCAATATATATGTTAAACATACAAAACAAACCTATGATTTATTATATCAACGAATGGAGCGTGATAATTTTATGTCTCCTGAGGAAGCCAAGAAATTGGGACTAATCGATCATGTTTTAGAGCATCCTCCTGAAACTGTGGGAGGAATAATCTCCGATGACGATGCCCTTGAAAATAACAAGCCGGAAGACGACAAATAAAACTGAAATTACATGAAATGTCGATCTGTTCATATGTCAATATGTTGTAAATTATCGCTAAACATGTACTGCTTAATTTTTTTTAAACATCATTGTTACAAAAGTTTAGCTACGTTTTTTATACTTAGCATTTTCAATTATTTTGACAAATATATTTTTTATTGTTTCAAATATAATCAATCATATTTCGATTACAAACAATTTGATTTTTTGCACTGCATATTTTATTTATGTATTTTATCAAGCCCGTAAGTGCATGTATGATTAACACAGTTAATATTAACACAGGTAATCAACAATAAGATTTATATTTTTTATCATGCCATGTAAAGCAACAGACTTCTTTTATCACATTTCTGCCATACCAATGAACTACTTTAAAATTAATACTTGTTAATTGATTTGTTGGTACATTTATAATTTCTAACTTATAACGACGTTTATATGTAATTATTTTCCGTTGTCAAAACTGATATGTTGTCTAAGTCAGGATAGTGATTTAAATTTGCATAAAGTGATAATAATATTATCTTGTTTTCTGTCAAGCTATATTTTTGATCTTATTTGTGTCCAGCTATTCTAGTTTATGTTTTGTTGTACGTACCCTGGCGTGCAAAACCGAGTACATGTTCAATATGATTTTACTTAAAGGTCATAAAATGATAAATAACAAGAGAAGTTTTGTCAAATTTTTACCATTTACTCTTTATTGTATTAGCAGAAAAATATAATATTGAAAGTAATGACAACGTTACAAAAACAAAAAAATTCAATATAAAATCATAAAACAACTCAGTTGTGCACGTTTTCCAGAATCCATTAAAAAGTGTTTCTCTTAGTATCCATAACTCATTGTTTTTAATAACACTTTTCATGCACCTCGGCATATTTTCATCTAAGGTTTCCTTAAATTCGCTTGGAATATTTTCCCATTCCACCTTAACACGGTTCTAAAGCTCCCCTATACTGCACTATAGGAAATTTACCCTTTTTTTTTTTGGCCAAAAGTACTTAATTTTTTTCTTGGAGTTTTTTATTTTTTTTCACTATGTACTTAAAAACATACTAAAATAAGCATTCCCGAAGAATAAAGCATCAATGATGCTTTACCGTTATTTTATAAATGCAAAAACATGAGGTTTAAACAAAACGAGGAAGTTACTATCTTAAATTAGACGTGTATTTAAGTTTAAAGTTTTTATTAAAAAAATTCATGTAAAAAAAGTAAAAATGAACAATAATGCTGAAAGTGAGTACTTTTATAGTAGTTTTTTTAATTTGGTTAAATTGAAGGAAAGAAAAATACCTTGATGTTATATACTGTAATAATAAATTGCAACTTCACTAAGCTCCGAAAAAAATGATTAAAAGTGATAGATATAACACTTACGCATTTCGATAGAGCCATAAGTTTTCATCCATTCGCAATTTATTTCAGCTGCATATACTTGCATATCTCTTAAAAAAGCGTATTTTTCCAGGTAACTTCAGCGTACCAAATGCAGACTTATTTAATTTATGGCGCATACAACCTAAGGAAGCTGACAAACGGGCCGTTGTTTATGACCATTTTGTATCCTGTATTGCTAAAGGCCAGCCTTCCGAAGATTGTAAACAACATTTGAAAGAGCAGTCGCGAATATTTTGTGCAAATCTCGGTAGAAAATGATGTAAGAGTCATAGGTGCTTGCATGTTTTTGAGACGCAAAATGCTGTTTGGCTTAAAAGCAAAACTTCTGTAAGGCCTCATGAAAAACTCGTCACTTCATCCAAATTAAAAACTGGACGGCCACAGTTAACATTTTCCAAAAAGTCAAACAGATCAAAACGACGGCATATAATGGAACTTTCTAAAAAACAAAATAACGAAGCTGAACCACTAGTTCTTGCTGCTGCTCGTAAGAGTGACCAATTAAATTTGGCAGTAGTTCTAAAATAAACTGTCTGTTACCGACGCCACCCTAAGGTTTAAAAACCTTCTATGTTCCTATTTAATTTAACATTTTTATTTTCACTCAAATTATAAACATACACACGTACTTATACATATGTAGTAAATAATTACATATTTATATGTGTATGCCTATATTCATTTTTTCTTACTTATTGTGATATTGCTTAATAACGGAATTTTACATTTTTGTCATTTACTTTAAAAGGGAAACAAGAGAAGTTTTAGCTTCTTTTAATATTGAAGTTTGAACAAGTAAAAAACAAACTGTTTTAAAGCGGTTCATGTGATTTTTTATATAATTAAAAATACCTATTAAATAAATAAAATTACATTGTCGCTCATAAAAGTTGTTTTTTTTATTACATTCAAACTCGGAAAGCAACAGTTCTTTAAAACAGTTTTGTATAAATAAAAGAACAACAAGTGTGTGTGATTAAATAAAATTAAAATCGTGTTACATATAAAATAAAAATGTCTCAAACTGATTTTAATTGTAATAAATGCGAATTAAAAGACACTGATCGTATGGTGCAGTGCGACAAGTGGTTCCATTTTGAGTGCGTTGGAGTGAATAGCGATGTCGCCAACGTGAGCTGGAATTGTTCCTGTGGTAAGGACCAGCCCGTTACTTTAAAAAATAGCGGCTCCATCAGAACAACAATATGTACAGGAACCAATACACTGCCACTAGTTAACGCCACAGCCGAATTCAGTGCAGGTTCACAAGCAGCCTCATCACCAGCTAGCCATATCCAAAGACCCTTTTCAGATGTGTCCGGTCCATCGGAAGGAGTAAAGGATCAGCCACCTCAACCTAACGTTGTTAATGGTTGGTGCATATAGAAAAGCACAACAACAAATTTGGTGTTCCAACTCAGGTATTCAAGGTGAGCAAATAGTGGCTCCAGCTAAGGTGATATCAATTGCCAGTGAACAAATTATGCAAAAGGCTAATTATCAATGTGGCTCAAATACGTCGAGTGGTTCTTTGTCGGCTCACACACAACTACAGTTGCAGATGTTGGAAGAGGAGAAGAAATTGCAGAGGAAGTATTTGGAGAAAAAATACAGTATCCTATCCCAAGGTGATGTGTCCCAAAAATGTAATTCCTTTTCTAACCAAAGTCCTTTCCAGCCCACTGCATCACAAGTCGCAGCCAGACAGGTAATACCTAAGGAGCTGCCAAATTTCGACGGAAATCCTGAGGACTGGCCCCTATTCATCAGTAACTATAAAAATAGCACTGAGATTGCTGATTATACTGACGGTGACAATCTAATGCGTTTGCAGTCGTGTCTCAAAGGCCGCGCAAAGGAGTTGGTGAAAAGTAAACTTCTCATCCCATCCATGGTAAATGAAATCATCCAGACCCTTGAAATGTGTTTCGGCCGTCCAGAGCATATTTTAGACAGCATGATCGAGAAGGCTACGAAGATCCCACCACTAAAGGATAGGCTTGATAGCATCATCGAGTATGCCCTCACAATACGGAATATTTGCTCTACGATGGAGACATGTAATTTGATGGCCCATTTGAACAACCCGCTGCTAGTTAAGACGTTGGTCGATAAGTTGCCCAACAACCACAAGTTAAATTGGGCAATGCATGCCAAAGACGACAAGGTCCCAGTGGTGAAATCGGTCAGCGATTGGATTTATACCATAGCTGTTGCCGCCAGCCAAGTTGTGTCTCCTGCCAGTTCCAAGAGAAGTGTTCCGGTAAACACCCATTCAGAACAGGCCCACACCCAAAATTTATTCTGCATTTATTGTAAAAGTGAAGGTCACAAGGTTCAAAATTGCGGCGAGTTTCAATCATTAAGCTTAGATTCAAAATGGAATGTGGTGAAAGAAAATAAATTGTGCCGCCAGTGTTTGAATGCTCATCGACGCAAGTGTTTTTCGAAGAAATTGTGTGATATTGCAAATTGTGACGCAAAACACCATCCTTTGTTGCACAAATATATTACGTCGGCTTATCCAAACCCGGTTCAAGGCGCAACATCTGTTCCCAGTGGAAGCCTGAATGCACACAACAACCGCAATTATAAACCGTGCTTTAGAATACTCCCGATTCAAGTATACTGCAATGGTGATTCTGTGGAAACATTTGCCTTTTTAGATGAAGGATCATCCGTGACACTAATGGAGCAAAGCCTCTTTAACAAATTGGGACTCTCTGGTGAAAAGGAACCCCTGGAGCTACGATGGACCGGTAACACCACACGATCCGAAAACAATTCCGTCAAAATTGACATTGAGGTATCTGGTGCCAACAGCAATAGAAGATTTAGACTTCATGATGTTCGAACTGTAAGCAATCTTGGTCTGCCCATACAGTCAATTAAATTCGATGACATCGTGAAAGTCTACCCGTATCTCAAAGGTTTACCAGTCCAGTCGTACAGTAACGGTAAGCCCATGATACTAATTGGACTTAATAACTGGAGAGTTGCCGTTCCATTGAAAATAAGGGAAGGTGGTCGAGATCAGCCCATTGCAACAAAAGCTCGATTGGGATGGACCCTTCAGGGTAGTGGCTCCGATCTAAGCCAGGTTTCATCCTTGAACATCCATACTTGTGAGTGCGAAAAACGGTATAGAGTTTTGCACGATGAGGTCAAGGAATATTTCAACCTAGATGCCCCGCAAGAGAAAACCATTTTGTCGCCCGAAAACAACAGAGCTTTGAAGATACTTGAAACTACAGCCATCAAGAAGAAGCAGCAATACGAAGTTGGTTTACTGTGGAAAAATGATGTGACGATGTTGCCCGAGAGCCATCAAGTCGCAAGTCATCGCCTAAAGAGTCTCCAAAAGAAGTTTGCAAAGACCCGCAACTACGACTAACTATGCAAGCGGAAATAAACCAACTAGTTTCTAAAGGATACGCTAGAAAGGTGCAAGAAGCAGAAAAGTCATCATATGAGGGTCGTACATGGTATCTGCCAATATTTGTCGCTCTTAATCCGAATAAGCCTAATAAAGTTCGTCTGGTCTGGGATGCAGCAGCGAAATCACACAACAAGTCTCTATATGACTTTATAATTTGTGGTCCTGATTTACTTACGTCACTTTTCAACATTTTAATAGAATTTCGCGTGGGTCAAATCGCCATATGTGGCGAAATAGCAGAAATGTTTCATAGTATTAACGTTACAAACGAGGACATGCATGCTCAACGATTTTTATGATTCGAAAATGACGACGACAATAAACCCTGTGAATACGTAATGAAGGCCCTGAAATTTGGTATAAGCTATGCACCCTGTATAGCTCATTACATTCGAAATAAGAATGCAGATGAATTTCGTGAACAGTATCCAAGAGCTGTTAAAGCAATTCAACACCACCACTATATGGACGATTTTATTGACAGTGTAGATACCGAGGAAGAGACGATGAAACTAGCGGTCCAAGTACGCACAATACATGCAGCTGACGGATTCCACATGAAAGTGTACGAACGCATTTATGCGATGATGGCTCAACAACTCAAACCTCATTCAAGGCTATAGAAAAAATACATGGTATGTATTGGAAATCAAATAATGACGTTTTCCAATATAATTCTAGATTCTCGAGGCTCCGAAGGGATGTATTCCAGCCACATTCGGTCCCTACTAAGAGGGAAGTTCTACAAGTCCTAATGTCAATTTTCGATCCTTTGCGATTTGTGTCCCATTATACGATTGGACTTAAGATGCTCCTACAAGATATTTGGCGCTCAGGAATAAAATGGGACGACGAATTATTCGAAGATTTTTTGCTGAAGTGGTCCTCATGGCTATCAAATCTGGCTAAGATATCATCTATAATCATCCCTCGGTGCTACTCGAGGCTTTTAAAAACAACGTACAAGGTCCAGCTACATACGTTCGTCGATGCTGGCAAAAACGCATACGCTGCAGAAAGCTATTTCAGAATCCAGCATAACAATGAAATCGAAGTGCGAATTGTATCTGCTAAATTGAAGGTGACTCCGTTAAAGCCCATATCGCTTGAGCTTCAAGCGGCTTTAATTGGTTCAAGACTAGCGTCAAAAATTCGAAGCGCCACGCGTCTCAGCTGCGAAGAAAGCTTCTTCTGGTCCGATTCGAAAACAGTACTTAAGTGGCTCTCAATGGATCCTAAAAAATTTAAAGCATTCGTCATGTATAGAGTTGGCGAAATACTAGAATCTACTAATGTGACGCAATGGAATTAGGTACCGTCCAAATTAAACCCTGCAGACCGTGCAACAAAAATTCATAATTCCGAGGACGATATATGGCTCAATGGTCCTGCATTTCTGAAAGATGAGAAACATATGTGGCCTAAATGTACAGAACTCAACGTCGTCAACAATGAAGAAATACGAAATCACCTACTCATTATTGTAATGGTCGTTCAAAAACAATGTTTATTTTTATTTTTTTGCAAAATGGTAATTTGGTTTCATTTGGAAATGGTGTATACATAAAATACAAATATATCACATTTGCTTTGCGTGAAATACAGAACATTTACTAAATGAATTTAATCTAATAAAATTTTTTATTAATCAAACAAAAATTATTTATAAATATACCAGATTAATTTATATTTTTGTAGATGGTAACATCAGCCCTCATAAGTACCAAATTCCTAGAGTAGGCTTTGAAAACCTCTAGTCTGAAAAAAAATAAATGCAAAATAACTTGTTTAATGATCATTAGTTAATATAAAACACGAAACTTTTACATACCTTATAAGAGTATAATTCTGCTGACAAGACCCCCAATTTTGAGAATGATTAATCAAAGTTGATTATTTAATTTGGTTGCTGTAGTAAGCAAATATATTGTTTTTAAAATTTTTACCCAATTGGTTTTGTTGGAATTTGCACTTGTAACAGATGTAGTCAGCTTTTGTTTTGTTCCTGATTTTTATCTTACTATATACTTTTTATTAATTTTTCTGTGGTAGGTTTGATAAAAGATGCACTGCATTATCATTCACAGTCACTTTCAGAATTGTCATGCATGAACAAATATATCTTGATAGACCTTTAAATTAATTAACAGTAAACAAACAAAATGCGTACCATTTTCTAAAACTAGTATTGTTAGTATTGCAATTGACTGAAAATGTCTGTCCCAATCTTAATTATATATATATACTATAAATAAAAAATTTGGTGGTGATTTTTATTTAGCGATTTTTTGCACTAGAAAAAAAATAATATCCACAAAGTATTAACACACGATTTAATACTATTTGCATACAACCGTATGTTATATACTTCTTCTTCTAACATTCTTAATACCGTATTCTGAAATTTCTAGAACAAAAATCGACTTTTATAAAGAATCGAATGGCGTCATTTTCTTTTTTTTTGGGCTTTGTAACTTCAACCTATCAAGACATAAATTGTGTACACTGCATTCGAAAAAGACTATTTCAAAAAATTATATAAAGTGTAATAGATTTCAACTGCAATTAAAGTGTCCAAAAATAATAATAATCCGGATATCGGAGCAGGTGTCTGTAAACACAGTATTGGACTACGTTTTCGTTCAAGTCCCGTAGTTACTACTAGGCATTATTGGCGAAGACTTGACAGAACAGTTGGGAATCCTAACCTCTACAATTTTCATCTTGGGAAGGTTAAAAATAAATGATTAAACACCATTCCTCGTGTAAAATGGGAAATTGTAAGAGCTTCTATCCAAATTGTTAACGTGAGTGGTAACAAACTGAAAGCAACAATTCGATGATAAACCTCATCCAGGCAGATCGATACGGAGAATGAACAATAGCTTTACAAAAGCCTAATTACAGCGTTGGCAAAAATTATAACAACGATAGCTAAAAATTTTAATAATATGATTTAAACATTGGTTAACCAAAAGCTAGCATAAATTATTTTCAATCTAACCTAACATTGTTAAACCTAGTTAATTAAAACTAAAATCACCTAATTACAATAAAAATGTCTTAAAAACTAAATTAATCTAAACAAATCATTTGCAACAACATCAATATTTCGCATAATTCTAAAAATTAAATATATAATAATATAATCAACATTTTTCAACTATGTATCTTAACCTAATATCAAAACTATATAAAAAATTAAAATTAAAAATGTAACTAACTTAACCCTCATAATTGAAAATCTTCAACATAATTTCTTAAAACTTACAATTTGATACAATAAGGAAATGAATTCCCAAGTTTAAATATTACACAGAAAGCAAATAACGTGATTAATGTTAATCAATTTGTAGTTTTCAGAATGGCCATGTTTGCATCTTTTGAAGATTTTTTTGTTATGTTTGAAACTTTAATGTAATATCCCGGATTAAAACTTAAACTCTAAATTAATCTATATTCTACTAAAAGCTAATATTGCACAAATTATCTATTTAAACATCGACCATATATTTAGTTATTATAAACTAATACTAACTGATAGGGCAAGCTACGTAATAATGCAAATCAATATTTAAAATTATACATTCCGAAATAATCTTGTTTTCCAAAAAAAAAAAAAAAAAAAAAAAAAAAAAAAAAAAACCCCATCAACGAATTCCTGCTGGAGGCCTTCATCAGATCGGTGTGATGCGGTAAGTCGTTTACAACATTTTTTTATTATTATTATTTTGCATTATCTTTATTAAGAAACAACATTCAACATAATGCAATTAAGAGTAAAGTTCGGGTAATTAACATTATTCATTATGTTATTGCTTAATTAAACCTAACTCTTTTACATTATTCTGTTTTCTCTTTCATTAAATCTCTTTACAATAACGGTGAGGTAAATGTTGAATTTTGTTTCTTTGTTTTGCCAAAAATCAAATACTATTTAAAAGAAGAAAAATATTATTATTTAACACTTTGTGAACTTATGTATAAGTATTAATATGAAGCCAATAGTTATCTATAATTATAATTCTTTTGAAATTCAAATTTGTGCATCTTAACTAGGACATAATTTTTTTTTTGTTTATTTAAAGTTTTAATATTAATATGATTAATGGGTTGAATAAATACGTTTATAAAATGGAATGCTAATTTAAAATCTTTAGGTGTTTTCTTTTAATGGATCTAATAGTTTAATGTATAATTGATAATTTAAATTCGGGGTTTCTTTAATTTGCTTAGGAAACTATGGCAGGAGAGGGTTACGAAGCAGTATCTCGAACAACATCATTTAGAGATACATATGTATATTAGGATTAATCGATTAACATCAGCACATATTTTTCTTACATCAATATGACTAGATTTGGGGCAAAATTCTATTGTAATAGTAATCTAGTTAGCCCGGTCCTGACACCTTTACTCACACACAAAATAGGGAGTCTAGAACAAAAAACTTTGTAATTGAACATGCATTTAGATAGGGAAGGACCGAACCACCCCAATCCGACTGTTGCTAGCAACGTAATGGCTCCCGCAGTCCTCTCTCTACTAAATTGCCACACCTAATACGGTTTTATTTGTTTTTACAAATGAATTGTGTTTGGAGGTTTTCTCATGTGGTTATGGTATTGCAACATTTTCACATCGAGTTTTGAGTTTGAACATTACATAAATAAATGGCGCCCAACGTGGGGCACGAAAAGACGTAACAGTTTTTCTGCTCTAATCCGGAAAATTTTTAGAGTTCATTTATTAAAAAAAAAAAAAAAAAAAAAAAAAAAAAAAAAAAAAAACATTAAAATTATTAGATTTAATAAAACTAGATTTATAAATAGTGTCTAGGGGTTTTCTGGATTCTTTCGGTTATTTGAGGGTTATTAGTTCGAATAAACTGACCGCTTAATTCCTATATGCCTTTTTATAAGCTAGTTGAATTATTTCTAAGAAATTTATAGTTTTTCTTAAGTCTTGTACAATATTTTATTTATTTTGCAAATTCTCGAATACGATAACAGCTACTAGAGTACATAAAGGAATTCATATATTATGCTGAATGCGAGTATTTGACCGATGTACAATAGATATTTATAGTTAAAGAAAATACATTTTATTTAGCTGTGGTGTTTGAATTAGGAAATAAATTTAGTATTGTTCCTTACTCCATAACCCAGTTTTACTATTTAATGTTAATCGATTTAAATCTTTCGTCAATTATACAATTAACTATAAATCTTGAAGAAAACACCAATTTAAACATTATTTGTACCTAATATTAAAAAAAATAGTTAAAACTCGTTAAAACAAAAATTGAGTTACAGTCAGTAGATTGTGAAATAATTATCGAAAATTTAATATAAAAATATTTATGGTAAATCGTTTGAATTTTAGCAGAATGTTTGTTTATTGAGCATTGGTTACTATTAAGTTTAGATTAGCACGATAAACGTGAGCGTGTTTTTAATTAAACTAAACATTTTTTTTTGTTGTTAAAAAATTGTATTTTCTTAAAATTGCTTTGGAGTTTGTTATATATATGCAAAATGTCGGTAGACAGAACACCTCCCCCACCAAATATTCCTCCACCATTGCCTTCGGCTCCAATTTACATTGAACCATCTGTTTGTCTTGTGTGTAATGAAACAATGGTTGAAGGAGATGACTGTTTGATCATCCACGAATGTTCACACGCTTTCCACAAGGCTTGTATTGAGGCACAGCTTTCTACTAGTTCTGAGTGTCCTGTGTGTAATCGTACATGTCGACTTTGTGACTTACGCAGATTAATAATAAACGTTAGACCAACAGCTAAGAAATCAACTAAGACAAAAGCCAGGGGTGCAATGGCACGTTCATACTATACTCGTTCAACCACAAATCGTTACGGGTTTCCAGACTTCGATGCTTCTAATACTGCAGAGACAAGTATGTCTCCGGCAAATGCACATGACCACGCACATTTAGATTCGAATGAAGCTATGTTAGAGACAACTAGACCTAATAATAACATTTTAAATTCACCATTTCAAAACCGAGAACCGACAAATGTTACACCACATAACAGCAATCCTTCTGGTGTTGACTACGAGCAAATTAATCATTTCATTGAAGTTAATATTACAAAACTGTTGCAAAATATGAATATTTTACCACCAGTTGGTAACAACAATAACCAAAATACCAACAATTCTAATACTCATCAGGAGGTTTATGGTTCGCAACGTCCAACTACCCAGACAAATGTC
The DNA here is from genome assembly GCA_950370525.1 of Bellardia bayeri. Classification (NCBI taxonomy): domain Eukaryota; kingdom Metazoa; phylum Arthropoda; class Insecta; order Diptera; family Calliphoridae; genus Bellardia; species Bellardia bayeri. The sequence goes on along the minus strand of OX493265.1, from coordinate 47,813,177 downwards.
AACAATCCCTCCTTTTTATCACCATTTGCAATGTCTAATTCTAATACCAGTACGATACATGCTGACAAAATTACATCTGTGATTCAGAACTGGAATCTCAAATTTGATGGTTCGTCCAATGGATTACACGTAGAAGAGTTCCTCTATCGCATAAAATCGCTAACTACTGACACCTTCAATGGTGATTTCACTGTTATATGCAGGAACTTGCATATCCTGTTAACAGGAAAAGCCCGCGATTGGTACTGGCGGTACCATAAGCAGGTCCGGTCAGTAAACTGGGAAGATTTTTGCGATGCCTTGCGATGTCAGTATAAACAATTCAAAAGCTCTTTCGATATCAGGGAGGAAGTCAGAAACAGGAAGCAAAAGCCAGGAGAGTCATTCGACTCCTTTTTTGATTCCATTTTTGCAATCATGGATCGCCTACCTTCTCCTATGTCTGACTCCGAACTTATCGAAATATTAGCTAGGAATCTACGTCCCGATATTCGCCAAGACCTTTTGTATGTACCCATACACTCAATTTCCCACTTAAGGAAACTCGTACAAATGCGAGAGCATTTTTTTAACGACGAAAGTGTTCGTAAAAATCTTTCAGCTCGTAATCAAAATCAGAATATACCACGTAGATACCTATCTGAAATAGATTCAACAAGTCCTAATGACAACAATGAGGAGGTTGAAAATTTAGCTTGTTCTGTTGATGCTATTCAAGGGCAAGATGCTCTAATCAAGTGTTGGAACTGCGATGAGGTTGGCCACCATTGGGAAAACTGCCTCAAAGACAGAAACATATTTTGTTATGGCTGTGGCACCAAAAATGTTTATAAGCCCAACTGTTCTAAATGTGCAGCTCGAAAACTAACTAGTCCAAAAAACTATCGGGCGATGGGTCCGCCAAAAGACATGACTTAATTACTAATTCACAACACAATTTGGTTTCAAAAATAATAAAACCCAAATGTGACAAAACAACTCTTACAGAGTTTCATAATATACCCTACTCTAACAATTTTTCACCTGCTTTTAAACAAACTGGAAAAATTACTCTGCTAAAACGTCCAAAAAAACATGACCGTGAACCAAAGGTTGAAATATCGAATATAATACGACCAAAATTACCCTACCACGAAAGATTGCAATTATACACTCAGAAACGCAATGAAATATTTAATCTGTCTGAAATAACAAAAAATCATATAGTAAAACCTAAACGGTCAACAGTTCGTATCAGAAGTTATTACAAAATGCGAAAAACTTGCCGAAAACTTCTTATTTCCGCGATTGTGTCAAATCCAAAGGATTTGCGGTATTACGCAAAGGTCAAGTTTTTGAATTTGGACGAATATGGTCTTCTTGATACCGGGGCCAATATAAGTTGTGTAGGTTCAGATTTGGCAGCGTTAGACTTTTCGAAATTTCCATGCTATACAAAATGTAAACATTATGTCAAAACTGCTGATGGTCATCTACAATCAGTTTGCGGATGGCTAGATGTAGAAATCTTCTTTAAAAATCAATCAAAAACCTTAAAACTTTTTATTGTACCATCGATATCTCAGCGACTGATTTTGGGAATCGACTTTGTGAAGGCTTTTGCACTGTTTCCAGACTTAGTTGGGTCTGTAGACATACTTTCTTTTAACCATTCGTCCAACTTGTCCTTGTCCGATTTGTCCGTTCTTTCAGGTAAGTCCGAAGTCCAGTCCGATAAAATAAAGCAGTCTGAAATAACATTAGACGAAAATTCTTATCCACTTTCTAATAGCCAACGTTTGCAGCTTAATGCTGTCATTGACTTATTCCCGAATTGTCAAAAACAAGGGTTGGGAAGAACCAGTCTTATTAGACACTCAATTGATGTTGGCGATGCTACACCAGTTAAGTCACGGTTCTATCCGGTTTCTCCCGCGGTTGAGAAACTGATGTACGGTGAACTAGATCGTATGTTGGGGCTAGGGGTGATAGAACCTTCCACATCCCCCTGGAGTTCACCAATGCGTTTGGTTGTAAAACCAAACAAGGTCCGATTGTGTTTAGATGCACGCAAAGTAAATGCAGTAACTTTAAAGGATGCATATCCACTTCCGAACATTGAGGGAATATTCGCAAGGCTTCCAAAGGCGAATCTCATAACGAAATTAGATCTGAAGGATGCCTATTGGCAGATTGCCTTGGATGACAAGTCTAAAAGTTTGACAGCATTTACAGTTCCGGGTCGGCCCCTCTACCAGTTTGTAGTTATGCCATTCGGGCTGTGTAATGCTCCACAGACTATGTGCAGACTTATGGACGAAATCATTCCGCGGGATTTAAGGCACTGTGTCTTTGGGTATCTGGATGATCTAGTTATCGCCTCAGAAGATTTCGAAACCCATTTAGAGATACTTGTACGTATAGCATCGCAATTTCGAAGAGCTAATCTCACTTTAAACATATCTAAATCCAAATTTTGTGTAACATCGGCGAACTATTTGGGATTTGTGATAGGAAACGGGGGAATCACAACAGATCCGGAAAAAGTTCAAGCCATAAGAGATTGGCCCCCTCCCAAAAATCTGAAACAAGTTCGCGGTTTCCTTGGATTGGCGGGGTGGTATCGTCGTTTTATTGAAAACTTCTCATCTGTCGTTTTTCCAATCACGGAAGTGTTATCGACCAAGAAGGTGTTTAAATGGACAGATGCAGCCCAGAAAGCATTTGAAAATGTAAAAGTCTTGCTCACCTCGGCTCCTGTTTTAACAAACCCGGACTTCCGGAAAAAATTCTTCCTTCACTGTGATGCTAGTGATTTCGCGATAGGTGCAGTTCTGGTGCAATTGGACGAAGAAGGCCAAGAACGGCCAATTGCATACATGAGTAAGAAGTTAAATACAGCACAACGAAATTACAGTGTCACCGAGAGGGAATGTTTGGCTGCAGTGGAAGCGATCAAACGATTTCGGTGTTACTTGGAAATGCAGGAGTTCGAGGTGATCACAGACCACTCCAGCTTACTGTGGTTAATGCGTCAACCGGATCTAAGTGGCCGACTGGCGAGATGGGTATTTAAGCTACAATGCTATAACTTTGCATTTAGCCATCGTAAGGGCAAAGAAAATGTGGTCCCTGATGCTTTGTCTCGGATTCCAGTAAACGACATTGCTGCCTTAGAACCTGTGGAACCAGAGATTGATCTCGAATCACCCCATTTTGCAGATCAAGAATATATAGATTTGATTCAAAAATACAATGAGAACTCAGTGAAATATCCAGATATTAAAATTATAAATAAATACATTTATTATAGAACCGATCACTACAATGGCAACGAGGATCAGGAGCAAATGTGTTGGAAACTATGGGTGCCAGTAAGATTACGAAGAGACACCATATCACGAGCGCACGATATCCCAATATCTGCCCATGGCGGAATGGTAAAAACGCTAAATCTTTTGAGGAGAAACTTCTTTTGGCCTGGAATGGTACGAGATGTTCGCAATTATGTGCGACAGTGCGAAGTGTGCAAAAGCACCAAAGCCCCAAACTTTGTGATGAAGCCTCCGATGGGCAATCGAAGCGTATCAATTCGACCATTCCAGCGTCTTTATATAGATCTACTGGGTCCATACCCACGCAGCAAATCCGGCTACATTGGAATCTTAATTGTATTGGACCACTTCAGCAAATTTCATTGGCTGTGCCCTTTAAGAAAGTTTACTTCGAATCTAATGCAGGAATTTCTACAAAAACACATCTTCCATGTATATGGCGTACCCGAGACTATTGTCAGTGACAACGGAAGCCAATTCCGTAGCAACGAATTCAACGCCTTTTTGACTGTCAACGGAATCAATCATATTTATACTGCCCTTTACTCCCCCCAATCCAATGCTTCGGAACGTGTCAACCGATCTGTTATTGCTGGAATTCGAGCTTATTTAAAGAATGATCATCGTTTGTGGGACGAAAAGATCACCGAGATAAGTTGTGCCCTCCGAAATTCCTACCACCAGTCCATAAATAGCTCACCTTTTTATGCTTTGTTTGGATTTAATATGATTACGCACGCTACTTCATACAACCTACTACGACAGGTACAATTACTTGATGAACCCTCGGCAATTATTGCACATGAAGATAATCTTCAAATTGTAAGGGAGAATATTCGAAAATCCATAAAACAAGCCCATGAAAGGAATACTCACCAGTACAATCTTCGATCCAGACCCCAGACTTATCAAGTAGGTCAAGAAATATTTCGGCGAAATTTTGCCCAAAGTAATTTTGAAAAGCGTTTCAATGCAAAATTATCCCCCTTATTTATTAAAGCAAGAATTCGGGAAAAAGTTGGAAATAGCTACTACGTATTAGAAGACATGCAAGGAAAAATACTAGGAACATATCATGGAAAGGACATACGACCTTAAACTTCCTTTTTCCATTCAATTTTACCTCGCATTGCTCAAAAATTGTCCGGTTTGTAATGGTCGTTCAAAAACAATGTTTATTTTTATTTTTTTGCAAAATGGTAATTTGGTTTCATTTGGAAATGGTGTATACATAAAATACAAATATATCACATTTGCTTTGCGTGAAATACAGAACATTTACTAAATGAATTTAATCTAATAAAATTTTTTATTAATCAAACAAAAATTATTTATAAATATACCAGATTAATTTATATTTTTGTAGATGGTAACATCAGCCCTCATAAGTACCAAATTCCTAGAGTAGGCTTTGAAAACCTCTAGTCTGAAAAAAAATAAATGCAAAATAACTTGTTTAATGATCATTAGTTAATATAAAACACGAAACTTTTACATACCTTATAAGAGTATAATTCTGCTGACAAGACCCCCAATTTTGAGAATGATTAATCAAAGTTGATTATTTAATTTGGTTGCTGTAGTAAGCAAATATATTGTTTTTAAAATTTTTACCCAATTGGTTTTGTTGGAATTTGCACTTGTAACAGATGTAGTCAGCTTTTGTTTTGTTCCTGATTTTTATCTTACTATATACTTTTTATTAATTTTTCTGTGGTAGGTTTGATAAAAGATGCACTGCATTATCATTCACAGTCACTTTCAGAATTGTCATGCATGAACAAATATATCTTGATAGACCTTTAAATTAATTAACAGTAAACAAACAAAATGCGTACCATTTTCTAAAACTAGTATTGTTAGTATTGCAATTGACTGAAAATGTCTGTCCCAATCTTAATTATATATATATACTATAAATAAAAAATTTGGTGGTGATTTTTATTTAGCGATTTTTTGCACTAGAAAAAAAATAATATCCACAAAGTATTAACACACGATTTAATACTATTTGCATACAACCGTATGTTATATACTTCTTCTTCTAACATTCTTAATACCGTATTCTGAAATTTCTAGAACAAAAATCGACTTTTATAAAGAATCGAATGGCGTCATTTTCTTTTTTTTTGGGCTTTGTAACTTCAACCTATCAAGACATAAATTGTGTACACTGCATTCGAAAAAGACTATTTCAAAAAATTATATAAAGTGTAATAGATTTCAACTGCAATTAAAGTGTCCAAAAATAATAATAATCCGGATATCGGAGCAGGTGTCTGTAAACACAGTATTGGACTACGTTTTCGTTCAAGTCCCGTAGTTACTACTAGGCATTATTGGCGAAGACTTGACAGAACAGTTGGGAATCCTAACCTCTACAATTTTCATCTTGGGAAGGTTAAAAATAAATGATTAAACACCATTCCTCGTGTAAAATGGGAAATTGTAAGAGCTTCTATCCAAATTGTTAACGTGAGTGGTAACAAACTGAAAGCAACAATTCGATGATAAACCTCATCCAGGCAGATCGATACGGAGAATGAACAATAGCTTTACAAAAGCCTAATTACAGCGTTGGCAAAAATTATAACAACGATAGCTAAAAATTTTAATAATATGATTTAAACATTGGTTAACCAAAAGCTAGCATAAATTATTTTCAATCTAACCTAACATTGTTAAACCTAGTTAATTAAAACTAAAATCACCTAATTACAATAAAAATGTCTTAAAAACTAAATTAATCTAAACAAATCATTTGCAACAACATCAATATTTCGCATAATTCTAAAAATTAAATATATAATAATATAATCAACATTTTTCAACTATGTATCTTAACCTAATATCAAAACTATATAAAAAATTAAAATTAAAAATGTAACTAACTTAACCCTCATAATTGAAAATCTTCAACATAATTTCTTAAAACTTACAATTTGATACAATAAGGAAATGAATTCCCAAGTTTAAATATTACACAGAAAGCAAATAACGTGATTAATGTTAATCAATTTGTAGTTTTCAGAATGGCCATGTTTGCATCTTTTGAAGATTTTTTTGTTATGTTTGAAACTTTAATGTAATATCCCGGATTAAAACTTAAACTCTAAATTAATCTATATTCTACTAAAAGCTAATATTGCACAAATTATCTATTTAAACATCGACCATATATTTAGTTATTATAAACTAATACTAACTGATAGGGCAAGCTACGTAATAATGCAAATCAATATTTAAAATTATACATTCCGAAATAATCTTGTTTTCCAAAAAAAAAAAAAAAAAAAAAAAAAAAAAAAAAAAACCCCATCAACGAATTCCTGCTGGAGGCCTTCATCAGATCGGTGTGATGCGGTAAGTCGTTTACAACATTTTTTTATTATTATTATTTTGCATTATCTTTATTAAGAAACAACATTCAACATAATGCAATTAAGAGTAAAGTTCGGGTAATTAACATTATTCATTATGTTATTGCTTAATTAAACCTAACTCTTTTACATTATTCTGTTTTCTCTTTCATTAAATCTCTTTACAATAACGGTGAGGTAAATGTTGAATTTTGTTTCTTTGTTTTGCCAAAAATCAAATACTATTTAAAAGAAGAAAAATATTATTATTTAACACTTTGTGAACTTATGTATAAGTATTAATATGAAGCCAATAGTTATCTATAATTATAATTCTTTTGAAATTCAAATTTGTGCATCTTAACTAGGACATAATTTTTTTTTTGTTTATTTAAAGTTTTAATATTAATATGATTAATGGGTTGAATAAATACGTTTATAAAATGGAATGCTAATTTAAAATCTTTAGGTGTTTTCTTTTAATGGATCTAATAGTTTAATGTATAATTGATAATTTAAATTCGGGGTTTCTTTAATTTGCTTAGGAAACTATGGCAGGAGAGGGTTACGAAGCAGTATCTCGAACAACATCATTTAGAGATACATATGTATATTAGGATTAATCGATTAACATCAGCACATATTTTTCTTACATCAATATGACTAGATTTGGGGCAAAATTCTATTGTAATAGTAATCTAGTTAGCCCGGTCCTGACACCTTTACTCACACACAAAATAGGGAGTCTAGAACAAAAAACTTTGTAATTGAACATGCATTTAGATAGGGAAGGACCGAACCACCCCAATCCGACTGTTGCTAGCAACGTAATGGCTCCCGCAGTCCTCTCTCTACTAAATTGCCACACCTAATACGGTTTTATTTGTTTTTACAAATGAATTGTGTTTGGAGGTTTTCTCATGTGGTTATGGTATTGCAACATTTTCACATCGAGTTTTGAGTTTGAACATTACATTATCGATAAGACTAGTGGTTTCACAATCACTATACAATATTTTTCGTCCTGGAAGCGACTGTACATGGGTTTTTCCCAATTCGTCCTTTACATTGAGAAATTGAAGTCCAGAATCCGAGGTGGAAAGCCACATTTTGTTTAAATATGTCCAAGCCATGGAATTTGCCGAAGAAATTTGGTGTCTCAAAAATAATAAGAAGTTACCTGCCGGAAGTAAACTTAAGCAACACAATATTTTTCTTGATGAAGACGGAGTAATACGTGCCTGTGGTAGAGTCGAGTCCCTGAATTGCAACAACGCCATAATTTTGCCGCATGGTAATTACATATCCTTTTTGTTGGTCCGAAATTTTCACGAAGATTATCATCATTGTCTTCATGAAGCAACAATGTCCAAAATAAAATCACGATTTCATATCCCGAAGTAAAGAGTACTTTACAAAAGTATGCGAAGAAAATGTCAACACTGTAAGAACGAGTCAGCAGTTCCACATCCTTCATTGATGGCATCTCTACCCGCAGCAAGATTGGGCTCCTTTGAACGTCCATTCACATACGTTGGTATTGACTTTTTTGGCCCTTTACATGTAGCAGTAGGTAGACGTAGCGAAAAAAAAGATGGGGCGTTGTTTTCACATGTTTGACAGTTCGTGCGATACATATTGAAGTCGCTCACAGCCTAGACACCAGTTCGTGCATCATGTGCATTCAAAATTTTATAAGTCGACGTGGTTCCCCAAAGGAGATATACACCGACAACGGAACCAATTTTAAATCAGTCGAGAGGGTCCTACGAGAGGAAAAGCAAAATATTGACTTACACCAAGTCTTCAGAAAACATCACGAAATCAAATGGAGGTTCAACCCCCCTGCGGCCCCACATATGGGAGGTGCTTGGGAAAGATTGGTACGTACAGTGAAAACAATTCTTTATGCTATGTGTCCCGCTTTCAAATTTAATGACGAGTCCTTGAGAAGCGTCTTGTGTGAAATCGAGTTCATGATAAATTCCCGTCCTTTAACATTTGTGGCTCTTGATTCAGCTGAGGACGATGCGTTAACACCCAACCATCTTCTACTTGGCTCTGCAGATGGACGCAAGCCCCTGTGTGAAACCAATTATGATCTCCGTGAGCGATGGCATCAGACACAAAAATTCGCCAATCACTTCTGGAGCAGATGGGTTCGTGAGTACGGTCCAATGTTAGTCCGGCGTAGCAAGTGGTTCGAGAAGGTGAAGCCGGCGTCCGTTGGTGATATAGTGATTATTGTTGATGATACACTTCCCCGAAATAGGTGGCCCAAGGGTGTCATAATAGAGACAACTACAGCAAATGATGGTCAAGTTCGTCGTGTTAAAGTCAAAACGAGTGCAACCACATTGGATAGGCCCGTAACCAAGATAGCTGTTCTAGACGTCGGTAATGGATAAGATGGCAAGCTCATGGCCCCATAATTCGCTTACGAAGGGGGGAATGTTACCGACGCCACCCTAAGGTTTAAAAACCTTCTATGTTCCTATTTAATTTAACATTTTTATTTTCACTCAAATTATAAACATACACACGTACTTATACATATGTAGTAAATAATTACATATTTATATGTGTATGCCTATATTCATTTTTTCTTACTTATTGTGATATTGCTTAATAACGGAATTTTACATTTTTGTCATTTACTTTAAAAGGGAAACAAGAGAAGTTTTAGCTTCTTTTAATATTGAAGTTTGAACAAGTAAAAAACAAACTGTTTTAAAGCGGTTCATTGTGATTTTTTATATAATTAAAAATACCTATTAAATAAATAAAATTACATTGTCGCTCATAAAAGTTGTTTTTTTTATTACATTCAAACTCGGAAAGCAACACTGTCAGTAGTCCAACTAGAGCTTCCAAACTACGTAAACTAGTTTCGAAAGCAGCACCAGTTAAGCAATCTGCGGATGAAACGCTTGCATTTCTTTTAGAAAATAACTTTTCTAAGGAGCAATATTGCAATATTAGACATGAAAGCAAAATACGAAATTGCGATACCTTACACATAGTAAATATAATTGCAGACCTAATGGCGTTTTGGTTACCGAGAAAATAGCAAAAGTTCCATTAGAAATGCTGCTGAAACATACGAGAAATGATGTTGTTTTGAATTCATGTTTTTTAGATTTAATTGATAATTTAGAATTACAAAACGAAATTTTGTAATAAAAATTTTGTTTAAAATAAAGGTTCTTTTATGTGTGAATAAAAAATGTAAGGGGTTTACACAATTTTATTTGCCTTTTTCCCCGTGACGGCGCGTGACTAAAAATCTATAAGCTTAAGGAGGAATACTTCCAAAAAGCGAATCTAAAAAATCATTTAGTTTGGCCAACTCGTTTGGCTAAAAATTAGTTTTATAAAAAAAAAGGGAAAATTTCCTATAGGGTACTGGTTGGCGCTCGATTGTGTTGTTCCAATCGTCTCTTCAATATAGACCACAAATTCTCTATAGGGTTGAGATCTGGACTTTGCGAAGGCCATATCATCAGCTGAAATTTTTGACTAGATAACCAATTTTAAACAAATTTCTCCGTATGTTGGAAATTAACTTTGTTTTCAGGTCCACCAAATCGGTGAAATGAGTTTGGATAATATGGATGTAGTCTTCTTTCTTCATAATTCCATTTATTCTAACAATCGGTCCTAAATGCCACCAAGTGAAACAACCCCAAACTATCTCTAGTAACGTCGGTCTGTGTTTTTTTTAACTGTGTTATAATCTGCTAAAAAATGTAATAAACTCTTAAAAAAAAATCTTAATCATATTATAAACTGTGTAATTCAAAACAAAGTTTAATTATAAAAACAAAATTAACTTTTTACATGTTTTTGCTTTCCGTTTTGCTCTATATTCTGTTTATTTAATACTGTGTTGAACAACTATTAATCTTGGTATAAAGTACAACCCTGAATTGTGTTGCGATACTTATGCGCCACCTATACGTAAAACAAGCTGAACACATTTTCCGTTAACTTTGAATTTTAAAGACTGTAAACGAAAAAGTTTTTACATTTTCCTTTATTAAATAAAACATACGCTTTATCAATTTACACTATGAGCGAATTAAAATATAAATGTGTAATTAAAAACTGTTCAATATCTGATGATGATGAGAGGATGATTAGTTGCTGGCTTTGTCATGGTCTTTGTTATCCAGTGAACTTGATGCTTACGGAAATTTGTTTGAAGATTTCAAACAACTCAAAAGCTTTCAGACACCTGAGTTATCGCCAAAACGTCGTAAATCGGCTAGAAATAAAAATAGACCTAGCAATGAACCTGTAATTCCACCGAATCAGCCTGAAACTGTATTGGCTGTTCCAGTTGACTGTTCTAGTGTTCCCGTCCCAGCTTCTAGTGGTTCCTTAAATTTTATCAATCCGGATTTAGTTCATACTGAGATGCATTCAGCTGCTCCCCTATCCGGTCCATCGGGCTCTGGCATGACGAAAAATGCTGTTGAATCAACTGCTACTAAGCCGTTAATTGTTAATGCTGTTCAACCAAATCCTAAGCCGTTAACTGTTATCCTTTCCAATAGATATATATTTGTTTCACGTTTGGCATGGAATACAACCACTGAAGATGTTGAATACTACTTAAATACTAAAATAAGTTGTTGCACTAATGTTAAATTTTCTATAAACAAATTTTCATATTCGCAACCTAGAAGTATAACTTTTTTTAAAATAGCTGTTCCCCCGCATATCTATGAACAGGTTGTTAGCCCTAGTTTTTGGCCTGAAAATATTTTTGTTCGAGAAAACTTATTTAAGGAAAACCCAAGAAGAGTTAGTAACAGCAAATCTGCCAACTAGAAGCGCACCTGCTCCAAAAAACTGAATATAGCTAAAGATTTAATAAATATTATATACCAAAATGTTCGTGGCTTAAACACTAAATTGTCAACTCGATGAAAAATTCAAGTTGGAATGATGAGTTTTTGAGTAATATTTTTGGATTATCCTTATATCAAATGAATAATGTTTGCAATGATTTTGGAAAACTACTCGATTTAGTATTTCATAATGATGTCGACGGTTGTTCCATTTCACGTTCAGAGCCAATAAGTTTTCCGGAAGATCGATATCATCCCACTATTTCGATTACTTTGCCGATCCCATCCGAAGATAAGTTGAAGCCAGCTGCTCTGACAAAACGTTTTGCTTCAGAAGAACTGATCTAATTTTATTAGACAATCTTATTTGTAATACTTGTTGGAATAAAGTGTTGGACATTCCTATAAATAATGTTTCAGATATCGACCTAATAATTTCAGCCTTTCACAAGGAAATCTATTGTTTTTTTGAAATTTGTGTGCCCAAACAACATGCCTACACTCCTGTCGGAATAATAATAAACAATTATCACATCTTAAAAACTTTAAAAATAAACGTTATAAAAGAACTGGATCTGCTGTTGATTATGCAAGGTACTCTGTGAGTCGCTCGGAATATAATATACGTAATCATTCCCTATACAAGAATTACTTATTGAAAACAAAACAAAATTTTTTACGTGATCCTAAATCTTTCTATTTATTCGTTAACTCTAAAAGAAAATCCAACGGTTACCCAGCTGTAATGAAATTTAATAATAAGGAATCCAGTAACTCTAATGTCATAAGTGATATGTTTGCAGACTTCTTTTCAACTACTTATTCCGATGCTGTGTATGATGTTAAAAGTAATTATCCATATGAGATTGCATCTAACCAAATTATATCTTTTCCAACACTTGATTTTAACTCTATCTTAATTAACCTGAAAAAATTAAAGATGACATTTACTCATGGTCCTGATGGTGTTCCCGCTGGAATTTTAAATCACTGTGCTGAGTCTTTCACTATACCATTAACTATATTATTTAACATTTCGTTAACAACATGGTTTTAGAAAAGCTGTTCGACTATAACTAATGTTATTCAGTTAACAACTGAAGTTAATTCTGTATTTGAACATAAAAAGCAAACGGACGTTATATATACAGACTTTAGCAAGGTGTTCGACAAAATTAATCATTCGCTTCTTTTACGTAAATTGGATCTCTTGGGTGTTACTTCTAATAATTTAAATTGGATAAAATCTTATTTGTCGTCAAGAAAACGATTTAACAACTGTACATCTAAATGCATATCTGTTTCATCGGGTGTACCCCAAGGAAGTCATCTTGGACTATTGCTATTTTCATTGTTTATAAATGACCTCCCTAATAGTATAAACCATTGTAATATCCTAATGTATGCTGATGATGTAAAAATATTTTTTTCTTTTAACGATTATACTGGCCATGATTTCCTTCAAAATGATCTTGATAACTTTTTCCGTTGGTGCGAATATAATATGATGGAGCTAAACCTAAAAAAATGTAAATACATGCGGTTTTATAGGAATAATTTCTTAGCGGTCAACTAGTACCTCGGTAATCATTTTTTGGATCTTGTCGAATCATTTATTGATCTTGGAATCTTACTTGACATAAAATTAAACTTCATACCTCATATAACTTTAACTGTAAACAAGGCTAGAGGTGTCCTTGCTTTTATAAAGCGTTGGTCTAAGGAATTTTGTGATTCATACATAACTAAACAAGTATATGTATTGCTAGTTAGGCCCATTCTGGAATATGGATCCATCATATGGGATTCTTATTATGAAATTTATAATGAACAAATTGATTTTTGCTTTTTTGTTTAAGAGGTTTTCAATGGAATTACTCTAATTTACCATCTTATACGAGCAGATTGGCTTTAATTAATTTACCCACCTTGAAAAGTCGACGTATTATGTTAAATGTATGTTTTATGTTGAATATTGTAAATGGAAATATTAAAATTTGTAAAATTTAATGTTCCACGTCGTAATTCTCGATACTATAAGCCTTTACATGTAAAATTCTGTAGTACAAATTATGCTGATGCAGACCCATTGTTAGAATATGTAGACAATTTAATGATTTATACCAATTTGTTGATTTTGGTCTCAATTCTAATATTATTAAATGTAAAATTATTGTATTCCTCAATTGTTAAGTTTATTTTCTTTTTATTTGCATATTTATAATTTAAGTAAAAATAAGTTTCTTTTGTTAATAGGCTGTAAGGAATTATATTCATAGATTAAATAAATAAATTAAAAAAAAAATAAAATGTTTGACTGTTTGTTTCACATGATATCTTGGAATAGTTTCGTGAAGTATTCCTTTCCATCAGATTGGAATCGGTTAATTTTAGTCTCGTCCGATCAAATGACTCGTTTTCAATATTCTACAATTCTTATGCTTTTTGCAGAACCCAAGACGCACTTTTATATCCTATTTTTTTAAGTGCTCTTCTTACTGTCCATTCACTTACGGTTATATCTATAGCGTAAGCAGCTTCTTTGGGTGTTTTCAAGCCATTCTTTTCATCTCGCGTATCTTTAATCAAGCGTCTGCGTCTGGGACGACCTCCAGTATTCGTCACGATGTACTTTTTTGTTTCACAAGTCAGCTGTTTTTGACAATAGTAAAATATTTTACACAAACAAAATGCCTATTCTATAGTTTCTGTATTGTTGTATTCGGTGTCGATTTGCACTCACCTTATAATTACACCATGGTTTGACCGTTGAATACATATGTAGTACAGTTTTTTTATTATTTTATTCGGCTAAAGTAATGAGTTTTTCGTCATCCATCGTTTATTTTTTATATTTTTATAACTTTTATACAAAAAAATAATTAAATGCCAAGAAATTAAAAATTTTTCTAATAAACCAAAAATTTTTTTTGTGCAGATGTCAGTTGTTTTGTGCTGTCACTTACAATTACTTAGCAAATTTTTGTTTTCAACAGGTGCGTCCGCAACGGCACGGAAAGTAACAAAACAACTAACGACTTCTATGCATTTTCTATTTAACAAAATCAAGTCAGCTGATTCGGAACGGAACAGAAAGTAAAGACTAATTCTGTCTTAAAGCTGTAACTAAATTTCACCTAACAAATACATTTAAAAACAGCTGATTGATTTTATTTCTTCTCGTCGATGATGTTAACATATTTGGCCACCAATTTTTTAAATGTAGTTTTTTCATATGGCGACCAATTTGAGTCTCTCTAAAATACAAAAAGCAATAAATACAAATACATACAATAATAATAAACTTACCTTATTTTCTTTGCTAATTGTGTCCATTTTGACCAAAAAAAAAAAAAGAAAACAAAGTAGAGATGTGTTTTTCGTCAACAAAAATCTACTAAATGTAGTGTTGCATTTCTTTTAACAGCTGAGTACTGGAGGGCTACTTATACTGCAGAATATCCTCCAATGTTTTAAAGTATTCGCCGAAACAAACATCAAATTTAAGCAGAAGACAAAAAAGCTGCTGATAACGTCTGTGTAGCATGGGTAAGTGAGAACTGTCAGCCTTTTTCTGCTATCAGTGGTTCAGGTTAAATGAAACTGGAAAAGTTTCTAATTAATATTGGCGCTAATTAGGGACAACAAGTTGATGTTGACGCTTTACTTCCTAACGCGATAACACTTTCCCGTACTACGCAGAAGCTCGCTGATGAAAAAAAATTAGAAATCAAGGACGAGATATCTGAAGCTGTTCAAAGCGGAGGCGCATCTGAAACAATTGATCTTTGGACAGATAATTTTGTACACAGACATTTTTTGGGAGTAACTTTACACTACCAAAAAAATTTAAAATTTTATGACATTATTTTGGGACTGAAATCGATGGATTTAAAAAGATCAACAGGTTATAATATTAGAAGCAAATTGCACAGTTTATTTGAGGAATTTGGCATTAACAATATAGATGACATAAAATTTATAACGGATAGAGGATCGAACGTTATTAAAGCATTAGAAAATAATGTACGACTTAATTGCAGCAGCTATTTGTTTGCAAATGTCTTAGAGCACTCTTTTAAAGAAACAGAGGAGTTAAAAGAATTGGTTGAGGCCTGCAAGAATATCATTAAAAAATGAATGCCCCACCCGCTGGAATTCAAATTTCACCATGTTTAAGTCGACAGTAGATAACTGGTACCATATAAATAAAATATTAAAAGAGAAGGAAGAAAGTCAGCGATTATTGTTAATAAGTATTTCAACTCTTAAAGAACTAGTGGATTTATGCGATGATTTTGATACCATATTTAAAAAACTGCAACTATGCAGCACTCCCTCTTTATATTATGTCATACCATCTATTCAAAAAGTCAAAAAACTATGTGTTCCTAAGACTACAGATGTAAGTGCCATAGCTTCCTTAAAGGAAAAAATTAATATCAATATTTAATGATTTATACCAATTTGTTGAAATGTAAAATTATTGTATTCCTCAAATGGCATAAAACAGCATTTTTTTATATCCGCCTGCTAACAAATTTCAACATGCCGACTTGCATGAAATTAAACATTTTTGTATTTCGTTAATTAACAACATCGCATTATCACTGCCATCAACATCATCACATTCTATAACAGAAATTCCATCTACCCCCGATTCAACAACGCAATTTTCTTTTGTAGAGAGTAGCGTTTCAAAAGACATAGAACCTTCTTCGTCCCAATTCCAAAAAGGTATTAATTTCTTTTTTTCTGAATTGATCCCAAACCATAATTTAAGCACTCCCAATTCTCCTGCAGAGGAAATAGAATTGTACTGTAAGGAAAATGTTATACTAAGTGAAGAATTTGATATAATCAAGTGCAAAGTCTTTTCCAAACCTTTCAAAAATTGCAGTGCAAATTCATGCCATTCCTGCTAGCAGTGCAGCAGCAGAAAGAGCATTTTCATTGGCTGGAAATGTTATTACAGAAAAAAGAAACCGTTTAGGACCAAAATCTGTAAATAGCTTACTATTCCTACATTCGTATTTTAAAAATTTTGAAGCTAAGTAAATATAAAATTGCCTTATTATTTAATTATTAATTAAAATTAAAAGAATAAAATTTTTAAGTTGTTACCTTACTTATATGAATTAATAGTTAAAAAAAATGTAATAAATTGTTGAGTTTTTACTTAAAAATAAATGTCCCGTTTTTTTATTTATTGCATTGTTTTTGTATCATGATGTACATTAAAAATACCTGTAAATTAAAATAAAAAAACTTTCCTTTGCTGATAGGAATGAACGAATTCATACACAATGATTTCTTGCTTTTTGTACTTAAATGTTAATCAAAATTTTGTGTGTTGAGTGGAAAAGGCAAGTACCCGAGTTGACAAGTTTGATTCGGCCTATGATAAAAATAAGGCAGTGTTCAACCTGCAAGTGGTTCGATTGCCTTAAAATGAACAACGTATATAAAAGTTTGAACAAGTTTGATTAACTAATTCATTCCCAGTTTAAAGAAGATTATTTTTATGAGTCAACCGATCTGTAAACCATCTGAACCAACAGAGAGGCATTTGTTCGGTTGCTTTAAAATGAACAACACAAGCTTGTGTTTGTGCAGGTTTGATCATTTGCAAATAAAAGACAAGCTTTTTGTGACTTTGTTATTGTTGAATGGTTTTTTAATAAACAAGTGAAGTTCTCTGGTGCGCATGTAAGTATATTAGTATTAACGTTGATTTCGAGAATGGACCTTATGTGGAGGATATTGACAAATATGGACCGATATTCTCAAAAACCAGCAGTTTGATTTAGGCATGTATGTAAATGATCCGTGTAAAATTATGGATTGGTACCTTTATTTATAAGAGATTTATGAGTATTAAAATAATTTTCGGAAGAGGGCTTTATATGGGGCAATAGACCGAAATTCACAAAATTTTGTGGGATGATTTTTGTATATATGTTAATGATCTGTACAATGTTTTCAGTCGGTACCGATATTTATACAATATGTATAGGGATATATGTCTTTTTCAGATGTGGTCCTTGTATGGGAGCTATGACCAATTCTGGGCCGACCACCATAAAATTTAGTACAACAATTTATTTGCCTATAAAGATTATTCATGTCAAATTTTAACCGTTTAACATTATTTATATCTGTTTTATACGTATTTAAGTGAATTTTGGAAGTGGACTTTATATGGGGTCTATGGTCAAACATGAGCCGAACTAAAAAAAAATCGTTTTGCGATTTATTTTTGCATAAAACTTATTTTTGCTCAATTTTGTCTGGATATTCCAATTTTATAGGCATTTATGTATAATTGAGCAATATTCCGGGAAGTTTTTTGTATGGGGCTATGAGAAATCACGGACCGATTCTTACTATTTTCCGAACACTTTCTTCTTTTATCATAAAAACAACGTATACAAAATTTCATGGTATTATTTGCAATATATTTCAAAATATTGCAATAAAATGGACAAAAAATATCAAATTTTTATGGAGGTTGTCTCACATATTGGTCCAAAACTCTGGTTGGCCTAAACCGATTTTGCTGATTTTAAATAGCAAACTTCTCGAAAGTATGTCTGACAGAATTATTGAAGATTTAGGTCCCGAAGATTTCTGGGGACTTCAGAAAACTGATTTCAATAGTCAGACATGGCTTAATAGACTCCGCTATCTATAAGGATCCAGAATATATATACTTTATAAAATAAAAACAAGGAATTATAGATGACATACTAAGAAAATAACTTTTTAATGGATTCTGGAAAAACGTGCAAACGTGCTTTATGTTTTTATATTGAATTTTTTTTTGTTTTTGTTACGTTATCATGGCTTTCAATATTATATTTTTTTGCTAATACAATAAAGAGTAAATGGAAAAAAATTTACAAAATATCTTTGTTATTTATAATTTTATGATCCTTTAAGTAAAATCATATTGAACATGCACTCGGTTTTGCACACCAGTGTGCATACGAGTATACTTTACTACATTAGCTATAAATTTGATTCCCTGGAGATGTTACACAATATTTGTGTGTATTGTGTAGCATCTTCAACATTATGTTGTAATGAAATATTGGAAAATACTTTCTTGATAATTTTAGTTAGGCTCGAGTTCATTAAATTTAATTTTCATTAAATTATTTTTACTGAAGTTAGGAATTACAACTTGAAAAATTTTATTATTAAAAATTTTGATAATTTTTCTTGACTGGGGATCGAACCTGGGTTGTTGAATTTACATATGTTTCGAGAAATCCCACTTTCTCTCATCAGAATTCTTTGCGTTCTACCACATGCACCACTGCGGTGCCGGCCAGTCAACAGACAAACATCAATCCTTTAACCAGTGTTAGTTCTGGTAGTTCGAAGTTTTTGCTGTAATTATCATTTTTTTATTAATTTCTATTCATAGTTGTTTTTTCCTTTTCTTCTTCAGTTTTTTCGTATTCATGTCAAGACTTCGTCTCGAAAAATTGAATACATTTGTTTTTGTTTATTATGTTTTTGTCCACTTTTGTACAACATGTAATTAAAAAATTATCAAGAAAGTAAAATTAACTGTTCAATTATGAAATAATAATTATTCTATTGGAAAATACTATAAATAAATATTTGACCTCAAGCAATTAAAATTAAAAAAAACAAACAGACCGAACACTTTAATAATCTCATTTATATTTATTTTTGAAGAAATAATGTTTCAAATGAAAAAGGTCTATATATCTGTTTTTGCACTCATTTTGTCTTGAAATTTTAAAAATCAATAACAAATGTATTGAAACAGATGCAAAGAATGATAAGAAGGCAAACGCCATCAAAAACCTGTCAAAACTTGACTCTATTAATGGATTAGTTAAATTCTGTTTACTCGTATATTGCTACGAAATTCCATGTCTCAATATAAATTCAATTGTTAACTATTTAATAGTTAATCATTAGGTCGCGTTTTCACTATGTCATTTTTGTTGTCAAATTGTCCAAATTGTCGGCAATTTTTTAAAAACAAATGTCGATTCTTTTATTGAAACGTTCAATCACATTTTGAGTTATAAGGCTGTAATCCATTCGATTACCTCTGTACAGATTCGAAAATAAACGCCACGATACCCTTTTAATGAAATTTATTAGATTCTCATACCGAACAAATTATTGTACTGTTTTCATAAACGCAGTATGCAATGCAACATTTCATTGCATAGAGTTCATAATAGCATTTAGAAATATAATAAAAAAATTTTTGTTTTAAGATTCTCTTTAATAGTCCCATATCTTTATATTTTATTTATTTTTTTTTTTTTTTTTTTATAGCCTTTATTTATTTATTGAATCTTCATATAATGAAATGACAATAAGTATTCAAATCTTAATACTAAAAAGAAAATAATAAGCCCAGCCAGTACTGATCCAGTCATCTATTTTGCGGTTGAGTTAAAGCAAGGGTATCCCTCCTTCTCAACCGATTATGGCCACTAAAGTTAAGGATGTCTCGTGCAAGTGGGTTTGGGTGGTGTTCAAGTTTGCTGACATACTTTGACGCGTGTTTTGTAAATTCAACTTTTACTAATGGCACGCATAGATCTTTGTGAATTCGAGAATTTTTAACATACCATGGAGCTGCAGTAATTATACGTAGAATTTTATTTTGACCCCTTTGAATTTTTTCAATGTTTGATGCTGAGCCAGTACCCCATAATTGAATTCCATAGCACCAGATTGGCTTTAGAATTGCATTGTACAACAATAGTTTGCAGTCCAACTTTAGTGAAGAATTTCTGCCAATTAGCCAATTAAGTTGCACTGCTTTTAATCTCATCTGTGTAAGTTTCGCTTCAATATGAGACTTCCAAGTTAAACGGCGGTCGAGGTGAATGCCGAGGTATTTGACTTCATTATGTTGAGGAATAATTTGATTATTTATTTTGATGAACGAGCAAGTTTCTTTTCGCAATGTGAAAGTGATATGAATACATTTCTGTTCATTAACCCTGATTTTCCAAAGCTCTAGCCAATTCTCTAGTTTATAAACATAATTCTGCAAATTCTGTGATGCTACTTGGTGGTCCTTGTGAACGCTGATAAAGGCTGTATCGTCTGCGAAAGTTGACGTGTGGATTTTGGGGTCTGACGGCATGTCGGAGGCATAAATCAAATATAAAGTAGGACCCAGTATGCTACCCTGTGGCACACCTGTTTCAATTGGCTGAGCGGGGCTTAAAAAATTGCCTTCTTTGATTTTAAATTTGCGACCGTATAAATAGCTTTCCATAAGTTTATGGGTGTTAGCAGGCAGAGTTAATTTTATTTTGTGCATTAAACCGTCATGCCAAACTTTGTCGAACGCTTGGGACACATCAATGAAAAGGGCGGAGCAGTATTTTTTGTCTTCAAACGACCCTCTTATCACATTTACCAATCTGTGTGTTTGTTCGATGGTGCTGTGTTTAGCTCTGAAGCCGAATTGATGATTAGGAATGCATTCAGTGTCGTTCAGAATTGGAATCAACTTAGTCATTAACAATTTTTCGAACAGTTTAGAAATTGTCGGCAATAGGCTAATTGGCCTATATGACTCTACTTTGGTGTGATCCTTCCCTGACTTAGGAATCATAGTGATCATAGACACCTTCCAATCTGCAGGATAGTATTCTAGGCGTAAAATAGCGTTGAAGATAAAGAGGATAATTCTTCTAGCTACACGAGGTAACTCCACAAGCATTTTATTGCTGATTTTATCCATACCTGGAGCCTTTCTAAGGTTCAGAGTACCAATAGCGCTTTGGACATCACCAAAGTTTAGTCTTAGAGGTACAGGAGGTCTAGTAACGAGTGGTGGCAAATCAGATACGTTATTTGAGTTGTTTTTAGTAAACACATTTCTTAAATGGTTAACAAATAATGTCCCTTTCTCGGAATCATTTCTAGCCCAGTCACCAGTCGGATTTCGCAAAGGAGGTTTTCCTCTCACTGGTCTTTTTAAACCTCTTGCCGCCCTCCATAACGAGTAGTCAGATTGTGGGGTACTATCAAGACCCTCCAAGTAGGATGTAAGTGAAGCCGTTCTTTGGGTTTCTAAGAAATGCATACCCGTAGCCTAGCTTTCAGTTCAGGAGACCTGTGAAGTTGCCACTCTCTTCTCATTCTTCTTTTTTCTGATAGGAGATGTTCGAGTTCAGATAAATAAGTTCTGTTTGTCCTATTTCTACATTCAACGTGATAAGTGGAAGCGTGATGCACAGCTCGTCGAAGGTCCTCGGTAAAGTTGCCAATCGACTCATCGATATCGTCGGTAGTTCTTAACACAATATTTTCCGTGCAATGAGAACTTAAATACTTTTTGTATTTTATCCAGCTTACTCGGGTCTTAGTCATGTTTCTAAATGGAGAGCCACACACTTGAGGGAAATGAATTGAAATGATAGTAGGAGAGTGATCTGAGGACAAGTCTAATGAAGGATCCACTTGCATCCATTCTACAGGGATATTTTTCACTACTCCAAAGTCAATAACATCGGGAATCTTCCGTCGGCCAGTAGGTGGGATGTCCGCTTGAGAGTACATCTAAGCCCATTTGAGCAATGGTGTTGAAGAGTACGCGACCCTTTGGGGTTACCAGACGTGAACCCCAAAATGTGTGTTTGGCGTTAAAGTCGCCAGCAACTAAAAATCTAGCTCCAAGGGAATTAAAGAAGTTATGGTATTGGTGTTCTTTTATTGAGAATCGAGGCGGAGAATAAATCGATGATAAAACAAATTTGTATTGACAGAATTCAATGCAAATGTTTGTTGCTTGGAGGTAATCCTCACTTATGTTATTCATTAGATAATGTTTTATTCTGTTCTTTATAAGAATTGCCGAACCTCCACAAGCTCTTCCGCGGGGATCTTTAGTATCGTACAACACGTAGCCATTAATTTTGAAGTACCCTGTCGACGTCAAGTGAGTTTCAGCAATCATCATAACATCAATCTGCTTATCCATCAGGAAGTATTCCAGTTCGTTTTTATGTTGGCGGAGGCCGTTCGCGTTCCAAAAACAAATTTTTAAATAAATCATTTCTTTAAAATGGCTTGCAAGATAGTGGATTGCATTTTCAGCATTTCCTGCATCATGGATGTCATGGTGGTCGTAAAAGTGTTCATAGTTTGGACAAGTGTCTGCAATGTTGTCTCTAGATTGTTGATATGTGGCTCAGAATATTGCGATATAGGTTCCTGCTCCAGACCTGGCATATTAGATTTGACCACGTTTGCGTAAGAAACTTGTCTAGAATTAGGAGCGTTTACGTGAGTAGTTGGTCGAACAATTTGAGGAAAATTCTTACTCGACGTGAAATTAGGTTGTTGAGGATGGTCAGGTAATACTGGCGACTTATTGGTCCTTATGCCCTTCAAATAAGTATAAACTGGACAACCTCTATAATTAGCGGTATGATTTCCTCCACAGTTACTGCATTTTTTTATTTTTAAGTCCGTTTTGGACTTATTACATTGAGCAGTTGCATGTAGTTCCCCACATGCAACACAAACAGACGGCAATTTACAATACGCTTTGGTGTGACCAAATTCTTGACAATTAAGACACTGGACGGGTCCAACACGCTTATGCGGTTCCTCCACGGTAATTCTACGATGCAGAAGATAAATAAGATTGTAAATTGGATGGGACTCGTTTTTCTTTAAGGCAACATCTCCAGGTTCCAATTCTACCCTGAACATGGGCTGAGGAATCTTTTCACGGTTTCTAATATTCACTACGCTCTTGATTTTGAACCCTTTGTCCATTAATCCGTTCTTTATCTCCGCAGGATCAACACATGGGTCTATACCCTTTAGAACGACTTGGAGTCCTTTTGCGCTTTTGAGCTGATAGGTATAGAAATCCCTGGTCTCCCTCTCCAACTGGTTGGACAATTTTCGAAAATCATCTTCCCTATTCACTTGGATCTTTGTCTCGCTGATTTTTCCATGTTTAATTGAGGTTACGCTAAACATGTTCTCACCTATTACAGCAACAATTCCTTGTACCAGTTTATTGGAAGTGGGCTCTCTCAGGTAAATTGGTGGGGGCGTAAACGTCTTTTTCGGTATTTCTGGGTCATCCGTCTGAAGTAGAGCAAATCTGTTTTGATCATTTGGCTTATCACTGCTGACGGTCTTAGGAACTTTATTGGAATTGGAAGACATTTGAGCAGATGTCGGGCTCCTCTGTCGCTTGAGAACGGTGATGTACTTATCCATACCTACTTGTTTTTTGGGTTTGACTGCACTATTTGATGAAGATGATGATTTCTCATCGGATGAGATAACTATATTAGGCGAACAGGAACGGCGCCGTATTTCGGCTTTTGTAGTGAGAAGAGACTCCACGGATTTTCTTAAGGATTCTTCCTCAGAGATCCATAGATTTTTTCTACTGTAGCTTAGCTCTTTCTCAGAATTACATCTGAGCGGGACACTCATGCAGTTGTTTTGCGATTTTTAAATTACCGAAAAACCACTATTTTTCCACCTATTACGATATCTTTTTTTTATATAAATATATATTTTTTTTTTTTTTCACTTATTACAAGTTTTTTTTTTTTTTTATTTTTTTTTTTTCACCTATTACGAAAATTCAGCCGCACTAAAAATAACACGTCCGACCAGTTCAAGCAACACTATGTGAATATTTTATGTGATAAAAGTTTTTAATTTATATTCTAAATGCTATTATGAACTCTGTGCAATGAAATGTTGCATTGCATACTGCTTTTATGAAAACAGCCTGTATTTAATAGTTCCGCTAATGACTTCAAGGTAATAGAGAATGTATGTAATACAAAGTGAGTGAGATAGTCTAATCTGAATTTGTATACATACATATAAAACAATCAAAATTATGAAGCTACTACATATTAGTATTGATAACTTTAGCAGCAATTACTGATATTTATGTATATGCTTCCTAAAATTAACGTCCTTATCAATTATAACCTTTAAACAAATTTACGCCATTAACAAAGTGCATTATCAAATGAGTTTTTTATAAAGCCATCTGTATTTCCAGTTGTTGTCTGTTACGAAACCTCCGCTTGGTCATGTATGTGGGTCGCTGACTAGCTCAAAAAAAATCTCTATGTAGGGGTGGTCCACTGGAGCCCGCACCACATATCTGCTTCGCACAATAAAAAAAATTTTATTAGTAAACAAAAAAAAAACACTACTAAAGAATACAAATGCACGAACATTAAAACACCCTACAGTACACCAATTGGAAATACTGATAACCTGGGACAGATGTGATACCCAGACTCGCCGTTGCCCTTGTCCCAACCTATGTCATCTCATTAAGTTCGTATGACCCCTTTTTCCTTTCAGATTATGTTTACCCACAACTTACCCTTTTACCATTTTGACCATCTCGAACCAAGACGACTGAAATCCACTACATAAAATTTACCAAAACAGTATTTATTAGATATAATCAAAATTACATTATGATAACTTATAACTAAAGTGGCTTTTATACATTATGTTAAAAAAATCTAAATTAATTTTATGATTATAAACTATTAACACAAAAAAAACTAATTTAAAGGATCAAACCTGATTTTTGATTGATATTGGCTTACTATTTAAGCCTATAGTACTAAATTTTCCCCGAATATTTTTCCTATCCCTAAAAGAGCTCGTTGAAGGACAGATATGTTTCGCAAAACCTAAATATCTCCTCTAGTTTGCTTTTGGTTATCGATAAACTAATCTATAGTAATTTATAAATATCAAGCTGGATTCTTTTTACAAATAAAGCCCTAATAATAAAATTTACAAAAAAAAAAATAAATAAATGTTACAAAACTTAATCTGTCAGGTTTAAATCATCATTTTTTTTTAAAGATTCCTTAAAATTAATTCCTAAATCTAACCTAATCTCTACATCCACTGAGAACAGTATGTTCGCTTCCCCTTTCTCTTAAATTTCCAACTGGGATTTCTGTTTTCTCTACAGTTAGCAGACTTAATTTTGGGTTCAGACTCTTACTAAAACATAATGCAACTTCTTGGAGAGAGCTTTTAGTTCTTGTACATTGCTTTTAATTCTGCACAATGAAAGCTTATTCTAACCTAGAGTCACCCAGTTTATGATATACTAATTGTGTTCCCACTTTATAAAAATCTAATGAAATTTAAATAAAAAGAACTTAATGGATATTTTAGAATGCATATACAATCTATTAAATATCTTACTGGCTTTTGCACGACCCGATGATGACTCCAAAAAAATGTTCCACGATTCAGTTCCGGTCCAATCACAATCTATTCTCACTCTTCACAAATCTGTTAATTTCTCAAAAAAAAATTCCTTAATTACATGCTCCGTTAAGGAGAATCCTGTTTACGCTTACTTGTTTTTGAATTATCTTTCCTTAATATTATTACTCCAAATTATATGATTGATTCCAGAAACACAAAACCCACGGTTTGAATTTACAACACATAAGTACACGAAATCACATTAAGAAGAAGGTCAATGTACTTTTCCGATGGCTGTGCAGAAAGAGGTAGGAATATTATAGATATGTCAGAGACAATTAATACTCCATCTAATAACCCACCTCGGAATAACAGAACAGCTACAACAACATCGAAAGGAGCAATTCCAAGAACCACCAAACCTCAGCCAGTCCAAAGTTTTTCTTTTCCACCTCCATTGATTCCGATAACTTATCCGCCAGCGGAGAAAAATGCTGGTGAATATGCCAATATGATTAAGAACGTGATAAGAGAATCCAACACAGAGTATCGATCAGATCTGGAGAAAAAGATTGAACTGAAAATAAATGATAGTTTGAGATTAGGGTTTTCAGAAATGCTAAAGGAAATACAGAAAATAACCAGATTAAATAGATCTTCTGAAAGTTAGAGCGACATGAGTGATGATAGAAGAAAAGGAGACGGAAACAATGTAGTAGACATTGAAAAAGAAGAATCTGAGCTTCAAGATGTGATGCCTAGGAGATTAGATTTCCAACATGTATCACTAAATAATGAAACAGATTCAAATATGAATGGCCCTAATAATCCTCTACCGAACAATAATAGGCAAATTTCCTCAATAAGGATCGACAAATGGGACGTGGTGTTTGATGGGAATAATGAGAATCTGAATGTGGAAGATTTCATATTCAGAATTAAATACCTGCAACAACACCATGGATGTCCTTGGATGGAAGTTATGGGGGACTTCCATAGGTTTTTAAGTGGAGAGGCCAAAGAATGGTATTGGTCTGTGATTAGGGAAAAAAATTAGAAATTGGTCCGATCTGAAAGGTGCTGAAGGTTTTACAGCAATACCGATCGAACCGTAGCGAATACGAATTCATGAGAGACTTTGAAGAACGTCGCCAAAGACCAGGAGAATCCATAAATGCATATTTTTCTGTAATGAGAAAGTTAAGAACCAGATTAAGGACACCTTTGCCAGAGCATGAAGTCGTAAGAATAATAAAGAGAAACTTACGAACTAACTTATCTCAGATATTATACCCCATGAAAATTTACACCGTAGAACAATTGCGCGACGAATGTATAGAGATTGAGAGGAATTATTTTAAAAGGGAGCATATTCTAATGGCAGATTCAAGATTTGCCATTTCAAGAAGAAATTTATGAAAATCAGACAGAATCAGAAGATTGAAAACAGGTGGAGGAAATAAGGGTGAATAGAAATAAGATTACAAATCCAGAATCAAATCAAAAGTCGTTGATCTGTTGGAACTGCCGGTATCCAGGCCATTCTTTCATGAATTGTCCATCAGTTCAACGAAATTTATTTTGTTACAAATGTGGATTGATAGGAGTAATCACACCCAAATGTCCAAAATGTTTGGAAAACTCAATGAGGAGTGTGTCGAAGACGGGAGAGTCACGCTCCACCCAAACTCCCGACACAAATTAAAAGATGCTGGAGTACAGGTTAGGCCAGATGAATTAGATGAAGGGAAATCGTTAGAATATGAGAATAAAATGTTAGATACCAGTGATAGAATGAAAATGGATGTAGTAGAAAAAGGAAAGTCATTAGGAAAGAATAGAAAGTATAGGTCGTATGAGGAAAGATTAAGAGACTATGAAGTAGTAAGAGATAGAATATTTAATGAGGAAATAGGAATAAATAGATTAATTAGGATAAGGAAATTAAGAAACAAGTTTCGCCGGAATGGGAAACTATGTGGTAGGATAAGATACACTATCCAAATGTGTTGTGAAGCAAAGAAAATGATCATAAGAGACCCAAGGGCATTTGCAAATATTAAATTAAAAGGAATAGAAGTTAAAGGATTATTAGATTCAGGTGCCTCGATTAGTATTTTAGGTCATAATTGTCATGAAATTATATATAAGTTAGGATTAGATATTGATCCAGTTTATGTTAGCATTAAGAGTGCAGGAGGCAATGAATATAACGTATTAGGGAAAATAAGCATACCGGTAGATTATAATAACCAGAATAAGACAGTGCAATTTTATGTATGTCCAGATTTGGTCCAAGAAGCCTATCTAGGAGTAGACTTCTGCTTCAGTGATGCATTTTAGAACACAATGCATTTGCAGTGATGCAACCTTTTGCTTTTCCGCACGTACTGCGCATCAAATGCAGTGCAGTGATGCATTTTCGAACAGGCCCTATGTTTGTCTGTCAAATATAAATAAATATAAAAGCATAGATTAAGACTAGATGCGACACGGCCACCAAGCGGTCAGTGGAACAACTAAAATGTGTCAAAGTGGCATCACACATTTAACCCCATCGTAGGTAAGGGATAGCAAATATTTTGTTATTTGTATAGCTATCCTTATTCTTCGATGGGGTTAAATGAAATTTTTTGTTTACATTTTTATTTGTGAAAAATTTCTTTAATTTGGCGCAACAAAATTGGAAAAATTTTATTTTTGCGCCGAAATTATAATAAATTTTGGCGCATTTTTCTCACTTTTGTCGTGCCATAGATTAAAGAAAGTTCACATTGATTTAAAAAGTGTTCAAAACAAAAATTAAGACGTGTTCCAAAAAATATTCGGCTGGAAAAAATTAAAATAAGGAAAAGCAAAAATGTAAGTACCTATGACTATGTGTTTAATATTTTAATCAATAATGTTTTATTAAATTTCAGGAGCCGTAAATGTGTTATGGGTTGCCCAAATCTAGAACATCTTAATCGTTTTCCGAAGAATCCGACAAGATAAGTGCTTTTGATTTTAAAAAGTTTAAAATTAAGGCAGAAATTGCACAAAGAATTTGCAATTTGTATTGAATAATTTTCCGTTCCAAATGTAAAATCTGATGTGTATTTCCTGCATAAGTTCCAATTGGTAAAAGTATTACCAAATAAAATTTGTATAAGTTTGTTTTCAAAATTGTGTGATGTGTTTTATTATATGTGTGTTGTGCTCGTCATTGTTTTATTTGTAATTTTACGGCCGGCCGTAGTGTTTTTGTATGCATTTTTAATGCATGAAGCTCTAGCTCTTAGAATAATTTGATTATACCTTTAGTGAAAAGGAAGCCGCCTGGAGACATTTGGTATAAAGGCAATTAAAAGGATAGTTAAAGTGGAGCATAGTTCTCAAATTTTCAAAAAAAAGTTGTCTTCAGACCACAACTGCAAATTGCCAAACTATTGTCTTTATACCAAATTTATATATTTATATTTTTAATTCCGGTAACTCGGTAGCCTTTTTGTACATGTATTTCATCATCCATAATAAATGTAAACACAACAAACAATATAAATTAAAAAATTAATTTTTATTTTACACATAAATATACAATATATTAATAAATCTAACATCATAACAAGGTAGGTATCCTTAAACGAAATAATTTGCTTTAAAACACCGATTAATTATTTAAATTTTTTTATTTTCAAGCACTTAGGACTACTTACCCTTGACCCTGAGAATAATTTGTCCAATTAGCTGCATTGCTTCAGGTTAGTACTTCTGCCCATAAGTTGTTCTATTATTGTGAATAAAATTGAATAAACAAAAAATTTTTTGTTAAAAAATTGTTAATTGTTATAATTCCTCTATTTTCAGATGATTTATGTAACTTACGGTTAACCCTGAGAAGAATTGATCCAGTAAACATTATATCTTCCGGTGAGTATTCTTAACAATTTCCAATTTGTACACCATATCTTATCTTAAAAGAAAAATATAAAATAATTTTCTATTTTCAATTTAAAATTTCATTTTCAGATTACTTACCATTTAATCTTGACAGTTTGAAGAATTCCCTGCCACTTTGGACAATCCTTTAGAAGAGTTTTGAGAAATAATAATTTCCGGCCATCAGACACAACAACTAAAAAACATTTATTTTTATATTATCTTATTCATACATACATATTACATATTTTTAATTGTACTTACCACTAATAAACAACAAAATAAATGTTTAAATATTCACTTTTGCACGTTTTATTTGGTATTTCTACAAAAAACAACGAAAAATAAAAACTTTTTACACATTTTATCAAAAAAATGTTTGTTTACTTTAATTTTTATTTTTCATCATATGGTAAAAAAGGTAATGTATAGCTGTTTTCTCCAACTCACTGCTATACGCATGTAGCGTTTTTTTCTCTCTATCACATTATGGGGTTAAGCACTGCTGATAATCCACTTTTGTAAAAGTCACTTTTTACGATTCTGGTTAGTCTGTGTATAAAAGTTCGCATGAACTCGACGAGAAACCGAAACCTGAATATAATTGCTTTACTTAGATCAAGTGAAACCAATGTGGATATTGTGATCAATTACCTCAGTCATGCTAAGCATTTCGAAATGTCAGTCACTTAATAAGTTTCATGAATTTAAATAATCCAACATTTAAGTATGAGGTCATATGCCTCATACGAAACCAGCTCTTGACGAGTAAGGACGTGTATCAGTGAGTAAAAAATAAAAAAAAAAGTTCGAAGTGAAAACAAAAAAAATTGTAATAGGTAAAAAAGAAAAGAACAATAACAATAACTAAGGTGCCCGAAGAGATTTGTGAATGAGCCTCACAAATACTCCAAACAAGGAGAGTAGGTCCAGCACAAATAGCAGAAATGCGTATATTGTGGTAAGCTCTCCGAGCGTGAGCAACGAAAACATTCGATACCCAGAAATAAATAAAAATTATTTAAGTGCAAAAATTGCCAACGAAACTGGTTTTCCATACAGCAATTTAAGTGCAAGTGTGCCCAACCTGAGCAAGTGTGTTGATCCGACCGTAAATGTGGTTGAAAGTGTGAAGTCATCTGACCAGAGGAATAATAACGAAAAACCTGGAACATCACGATTAGCATTAATAAATACAGGAGCTGTGCCAAAAAGTACTAAAGTGCAAACAGGCATGGACAGATATATTACAATAACTAAGAGAAAGGCTAGCCCTAGGTCCACCCAACAGGAACGCATGACCAAACAATACAAAGGCTAACGTAGTCTCTTTGCCGACAAGTGGTAACAGATTCTCTATACTATCCATACCTGACGATGAAGAAGCAGAATCAGCTAATGCAACAGCCACTAAAGAAGTTAAACCGCCACCTATCTATCTGCGGGAGCAAACATCAAATAGCATAGTCAACATGTTGACTCAACTTTTAGGTAAGAATAATTTCTACGTCGTTTCTATACGACGCGGACAAATTCAAGCCAGTACAGAAACGAACTTTCGTATTATATCAAGACCCCTTGACGCAGAAAATAAAAGTTACTATACTATATCAATTAAAAAGTGCTAAGGGTTTGATTATTGTCATAAAAGTCATAAATAGTTCTGTTCCTATAGTGGAAATAAAATCTGCTGTAGAGCTGAGGTAAAATCTGTTCATAACATCTTGAACAGGAATAAAGTTCCTCAACCAATGCACCGCATTGAGATATCGTTTGATTTATCGCCTCCATACGCTGATGTTCCTAGGGAAGGTCTACAAATGCCTTCTGGCTCAATTGAAAATTTAATTCAAACCATGAATAACTTCATGGCCACTATGCAGAACATGATTCAGGAAATGATGCGAAACCAGAACATGCTCCTGCAAGTTCTACTCAACAACAAACGAACCAGTTAAAAATATGTTTCTGGAATGCAAACGTGTTATCCCAACATAAACACGAAGTTGTAAACTTTTTTCATAGGCATGAAATCGACGTACTTCTTGTCTCTGAAACACACTTTACTCATAAAAACTGCTTTAGGGTAAATGGATACCTTACGTATGACACAAAACATCCCAGCGGACGGGCTTGTGGTGGCACAGCCATAATTGTGCACAAACATATCAGACACTTACCATTGCCAGAGTTTGAAGAAGATTGTATCCAGGCCACATCTATAAATCTTACTGATTTCAAACTTACTTTGTCCCTCTCAACTTCTTCTCCACATTGGGCCAGAAATTCATTGCTGCTGGCGATTACAACGCTAAGCATACATATTGGGGCTCCAGACTTATTAATCCTAGAGGTAATCAGCTATACAATACCGTAACTACAAATAATTTTAATGTCGTATCGAGTGGTGAGCCTACCTATTGGCCAACCGACTTCAACAAGCTACCAGACCTTATTGACTTTGCTGTAATTAAAAACATCAAGCGCGATCAGGTACTTGTTAGTTCCTCCTATGATCTATCGTCTGATCATTCACCTTCAATCCTCATTTTAAAAGACAACTCTGACGCCGCAGCTGAAAATTTTATTTCCTATCCAAACAGAAACACAAATTGGTTAAAGTATATAAAGCTCTCACTTATTACAGTGCATTCCGCTAAAAAATTCATCTGACATCCAAAGAGCTGTCGACCGACTTACAAAAGTCTTGGATTCTGCATCAAGAAATGCAACCCCAATCAAGCGGACAATTAAACGTGCTCCTTACAATACATCGACGGATATAGAGACCCTTATCAGAGAAAAAAGGAAGTTAAGAAGACAATGGCAAAACAGTCGTTCTCTAACCACTAAGGCCGAACTACAATTATGCCTGACAACTATTCGCAACAAATTGAGGCAGAATCACGAGTCTGCAATAGAAGGCTATCTAAACAGCATAGATGCCACAAAAAATTCCAATTACAGCTTATGGAAGGCTGTACGGCATATGAAATGCCCTATAATCCAAGAATCTCCATTAAGACTGGAAAACCGCACTTGGGCCAAAAACACAAATGAAAAATTAAACGCTTTCGCGGGCCATCTTGAGAAAGTTTTCACGCCACATGTGCACATACATGTTGCTGTCGTCCAATCATTCCTGATAAGGTAAACTATCCAATAAAATTTAACATAAATCAAGTAAAATCTGCAATAGAAAAAGTGAAAATTAGAAAATCTTATGGACCTGACAGCATAAGAAACTTACCATCGTCTGCTTCTAGAATCTTGCTGCTCATTTTTAACGCGATATTAAGAGTCGGATACTTCCCATCCTCATGGAAGAGGTCTATAATTCTTATGATTCTCCAGCCAGGAAAAGATGCTAGCCAGGTTGCGTCGTACAGACCGATAAGCTTATTATCAATCCTATCGAAGCTTTTCGAAAAAATATTCGTTTTAAGTATAACTCCTCATCTAAATGAACACGACATCATCCCGGTTCACCAGTTCGGATTCAGAGCGAAACATGGTAAAATAGAACAAGTTTTTGAGAAAAAGCAATACTGCTCAGCCCTGTTTATAGACATGACAAAGTTTGGCATGATGGGCTACTTATCAAAATAACACGAATGCTTCCTCAAAACACTCACAAGCTTCTGGAGAGCTATCTGACATGGTAAGGTCGCAAGATAAATACTCCCCCCTCAAGAAAATTACTGTTGGTGTCACCAAGGCAGCATATTAGGACCGATTCTATATATAATATACCCAGCGGATATGCCAACCCCAAAGTCGCATCGCAAAATCTGCAGTCCCACATCAATGAACTAGAGGCCTGGTAGAAAAATGGAGAATAAAGGTTAACCCGGCTAAATGTGCTCACTTAACCTTAACACTCAGAAGACAAACGTGCCCAGCTGTAAAAATAAATAACATCACTGTTCCAGTAGAAAACCATGTTAAGTACTTGGGAATTCATATAGATAGACGCTTGACCTGGTCTCGTCATATTGAAGCGAAAATAACGGCTATGCAACTTAAAGCAGCTCAACTACATTGACTTCTCGGTCGAAACGCAAACTTGTCTTTAGACAACAAAATTCTTTTATACAAGTCCATCATTTAATTTTTGATGTGTTTTTAGTTAGGCTTGAGTTCATTAAATTTAATTTCCATTAAATTATTTTTACTGAAGAAAGGAATTACAAATTGAAAAAATGTTTATTAAAAATTTTTGATAATTTTTCTTGACTGGGATTCGAACCTGGGTTGTTGAATTTACATATGTTTCGAGAAACACCACTTTCTCTCATCAGAATTCTTTGCGTTCTAACCCTCCACACCACTGCTGGTGCATGCTAGTCAACAGATAAACATCAATCCTTTAACCAGAAACTGGTGGTTCGAAGTTTTTTCTGTAATTATCATTTTTTTAATTTCTATTTATAGTTGTTTTTTCCTTTTTTTTCTTCAGTTTTTCTTCCGTATTATGTCGAGACTTCGTCTCGAAGACATGAATACATTTGTTTATTATTATGTTTTTTTGTTGTCCACTTACGTACAACAACACATGTAAACATTATGGCTTGAGCCGTAGCTATTTATAGATTATTTATTATTCTTAGTCGAACTGTTATTAACATAGTCATTAACATAGTGTTGCTTGAACTGGTCGGACGTGTTATTTTTAGTGCGGCTGAATTTTCGTAATAGGTGAAAAAAAAAAAAAAAATAAAAAACTTGTAATAAGTGAAAAAAAAAAAAAATATATATATATATATAAAAAAAGATATCGTAATAGGTGGAAAAATAGTGGTTTTTTCGGTAATTTAAAAATCGCAAAACAACTGCATGAGTGCCCCGCTCAGATGTAATTCTGAGAAAGAGCTAAGCTACAGTAGAAAAAACTTATGGATCTCTGAGGAAGAATCCTTAAGAAAATCCGTGGAGTCTCTTCTCACTACAAAAGCCGAAATACGGCGCCGTTCCTGTTCGCCCAATATAGTTATCTCATCCGATGAGAAATCATCATCTTCATCAAATAGTGCAGTCAAACCCAAAAAACAAGTAGGTATGGATAAGTACATCACCGTTCTCAAGCGACAGAGGAGCCCGACATCTGCTCAAATGTCTTCCAATTCCAATAAAGTTCCTAAGACCGTCAGCAGTGATAAGCCAAATGATCAAAACAGATTTGCTCTACTTCAGACGGATGACCCAGAAATACCGAAAAAGACGTTTAAGCCCCCACCAATTTACCTGAGAGAGCCCACTTCCAATAAACTGGTACAAGGAATTGTTGCTGTAATAGGTGAGAACATGTTTAGCGTAACCTCAATTAAACATGGAAAAATCAGCGAGACAAAGATCCAAGTGAATAGGGAAGATGATTTTCGAAAATTGTCCAACCAGTTGGAGAGGGAGACCAGGGATTTCTATACCTATCAGCTCAAAAGCGCAAAAGGACTCCAAGTCGTTCTAAAGGGTATAGACCCATGTGTTGATCCTGCGGAGATAAAGAACGGATTAATGGACAAAGGGTTCAAAATCAAGAGCGTAGTGAATATTAGAAACCGTGAAAAGATTCCTCAGCCCATGTTCAGGGTAGAATTGGAACCTGGAGATGTTGCCTTAAAGAAAAACGAGTCCCATCCAATTTACAATCTTATTTATCTTCTGCATCGTAGAATTACCGTGGAGGAACCGCATAAGCGTGTTGGACCCGTCCAGTGTCTTAATTGTCAAGAATTTGGTCACACCAAAGCGTATTGTAAATTGCCGTCTGTTTGTGTTGCATGTGGGGAACTACATGCAACTGCTCAATGTAATAAGTCCAAAACGGACTTAAAAATAAAAAAATGCAGTAACTGTGGAGGAAATCATACCGCTAATTATAGAGGTTGTCCAGTTTATACTTATTTGAAGGGCATAAGGACCAATAAGTCGCCAGTATTACCTGATCATCCTCAACAACCTAATTTCACGTCGAGTAAGAATTTTCCTCAAATTGTACGACCAACTACTCACGTAAACGCTCCTAATTCTAGACAAGTTTCTTACGCAAACGTGGTCAAATCTAATATGCCAGGTCTGGAGCAGGAACCTATATCGCAATATTCTGAGCCACATATCAACAATCTAGAGACAACATTGCAGACACTTGTCCAAACTATGAACACTTTTACGACCACCATGACATCCATGATGCAGGAAATGCTGAAAATGCAATCCACTATCTTGCAAGCCATTTTAAAGAAATGATTTATTTAAAAATTTGTTTTTGGAACGCGAACGGCCTCCGCCAACATAAAAACGAACTGGAATACTTCCTGATGGATAAGCAGATTGATGTTATGATGATTGCTGAAACTCACTTGACGTCGACAGGGTACTTCAAAATTAATGGCTACGTGTTGTACGATACTAAAGATCCCCGCGGAAGAGCTTGTGGAGGTTCGGGAATTCTTATAAAGAACAGAATAAAACATTATCTAATGAATAACATAAGTGAGGATTACCTCCAAGCAACAAACATTTGCATTGAATTCTGTCAATACAAATTTGTTTTATCATCGATTTATTCTCCGCCTCGATTCTCAATAAAAGAACACCAATACCATAACTTCTTTAATTCCCTTGGAGCTAGATTTTTAGTTGCTGGCGACTTTAACGCCAAACACACATTTTGGGGTTCACGTCTGGTAACCCCAAAGGGTCGCGTACTCTTCAACACCATTGCTCAAATGGGCTTAGATGTACTCTCAAGCGGACATCCCACCTACTGGCCGACGGACCGACGGAAGATTCCCGATGTTA
Source organism: Bellardia bayeri (assembly GCA_950370525.1). NCBI lineage: Eukaryota > Metazoa > Arthropoda > Insecta > Diptera > Calliphoridae > Bellardia > Bellardia bayeri. The sequence continues at coordinate 47,776,676 of OX493265.1, read as the reverse complement.
TTGACTTTGGAGTAGTGAAAAATATCCCTGTAGAATGGATGCAAGTGGATCCTTCATTAGACTTGTCCTCAGATCACTCTCCTACTATCATTTCAATGCATTTCCCTCAAGTGTGTGGCTCTCCATTTAGAAACATGACTAAGACCCGAGTAAGCTGGATAAAATACAAAAAGTATTTAAGTTCTCATTGCACGGAAAATATTGTGTTGAGAACTACCGACGATATCGATGAGTCGATTGGCAACTTTACCGAGGACCTTCGACGAGCTGTGCATCACGCTTCCACTTATCACGTTGAATGTAGAAATAGGACAAACAGAACTTATTTATCTGAACTCGAACATCTCCTATCAGAAAAAAGAAGAATGAGAAGAGAGTGGCAACTTCACAGGTCTCCTGAACTGAAAGCTAGGCTACGGGTATGCAGAGATATACTAAGACATTTCTTAGAAACCCAAAGAACGGCTTCACTTACATCCTACTTGGAGGGTCTTGATAGTACCCCACAATCTGACTACTCGTTATGGAGGGCGGCAAGAGGTTTAAAAAGACCAGTGAGAGGAAAACCTCCTTTGCGAAATCCGACTGGTGACTGGGCTAGAAATGATTCCGAGAAAGGGACATTATTTGTTAACCATTTAAGAAATGTGTTTACTAAAAACAACTCAAATAACGTATCTGATTTGCCACCACTCGTTATTAGACCTCCTGTACCTCTAAGACTAAACTTTGGTGATGTCCAAAGCGCTATTGGTACTCTGAACCTTAGAAAGGCTCCAGGTATGGATAAAATCAGCAATAAAATGCTTGTGGAGTTACCTCGTGTAGCTAGAAGAATTATCCTCTTTATCTTCAACGCTATTTTACGCCTAGAATACTATCCTGCAGATTGGAAGGTGTCTATGATCACTATGATTCCTAAGTCAGGGAAGGATCACACCAAAGTAGAGTCATATAGGCCAATTAGTTTACTGCCGACAATTTCTAAACTGTTCGAAAAATTGTTAATGACTAAGTTGATTCCAATTCTGAACGACACTGAATGCATTCCTAATCATCAATTCGGCTTCAGAGCTAAACACAGCACCATCGAACAAACACACAGATTGGTAAATGTGATAAGAGGGTCGTTTGAAGACAAAAAATACTGCTCCGCCCTTTTCATTGATGTGTCCCAAGCGTTCGACAAAGTTTGGCATGACGGTTTAATGCACAAAATAAAATTAACTCTGCCTGCTAACACCCATAAACTTATGGAAAGCTATTTATACGGTCGCAAATTTAAAATCAAAGAAGGCAATTTTTTAAGCCCCGCTCAGCCAATTGAAACAGGTGTGCCTCAGGGTAGCATACTGGGTCCTACTTTATATTTGATTTATGCCTCCGACATGCCGTCAGACCCCAAAATCCACACGTCAACTTTCGCAGACGATACAGCCTTTATCAGCGTTCACAAGGACCACCAAGTAGCATCACAGAATTTGCAGAATTATGTTTATAAACTAGAGAATTGGCTAGAGCTTTGGAAAATCAGGGTTAATGAACAGAAATGTATTCATATCACTTTCACATTGCGAAAAGAAACTTGCTCGTTCATCAAAATAAATAATCAAATTATTCCTCAACATAATGAAGTCAAATACCTCGGCATTCACCTCGACCGCCGTTTAACTTGGAAGTCTCATATTGAAGCGAAACTTACACAGATGAGATTAAAAGCAGCGCAGCTTAATTGGCTAATTGGCAGAAATTCTTCACTAAAGTTGGACTGCAAACTATTGTTGTACAATGCAATTCTAAAGCCAATCTGGTGCTATGGAATTCAATTATGGGGTACTGCCTCAGCATCAAACATTGAAAAAATTCAAAGGGGTCAAAATAAAATTCTACGTATAATTACTGCAGCTCCATGGTATGTTAAAAATTCTCGAATTCACAAAGATCTATGCGTGCCATCAGTAAAAGTTGAATTTACAAAACACGCGTCAAAGTATGTCAGCAAACTTGAACACCACCCAAACCCACTTGCACGAGACATCCTTAACTTTAGTGGCCATAATCGGTTGAGAAGGAGGGATACCCTTGCTTTAACTCAAGCGCAAAATAGATGACTGGATCAGTTGATGTGAAATTTTTTTTAGTATCATAAAATTTTTGTCTAGCACTGGCTGGGCTTATTATTTTCTTTTTAGTATTAAGATTTGAATACTTATTGTCATTTCATTATATGAAGATTCAATAAATAAATAAAGGCTATAAAAAAAAAAAAAAAAAAAAAAAAAAAGTCCATCATAAAACCAATATGGACATATGGCATCCAATTATGGGGTACTGCATGCGCATCTATTATCCAAAAGCTTCAAAGAAGACAGTCTAGAATATTACGACAAATTGTCTGCGCCCCATGGTATATACATAAGTAATGATATTATCTATCCAGGAGGAAATTAAAAAATATTCAATCAGCTACATGGATAAACTAATGGCCCACCCTAACTACCTCGCTCGGGGTCTGCTTCAGTTCGAAGGTCGCCAGAGGCTAAAAAGAACCGATACTTTGAGCCTAACTAGAAAAACATTGTTTAACTATGTCATTTGTATATGGGCAGTCGCAGGTAAAGAAGATTACAATTCTAAAATAAGAATTCTTCCAATTAAAGATATTAACTAAAATTTCCTTTTTAACCGAAATAAAAAAAGTTTTTACTAAATTTTTACTTCAAGTTAAATATACAAATTGTTTGAAAACAATTGTATACACTACAATTTATTTTTGTATATTTCTGTTATATGTTTCACATAGCTTTCCGTTGGAAAACATAAATGTAAAATCATACAAAAATATACAAAGACACACTAGCAAAATGTAATGCATTTTCTGGCCTGCTAAAGCCGTTATCAGCATTCTTTGTGTCTAATAGTGTTTATTTTCAAACCTTGTATATTTAACTTTTTTTATATAGTAAATGAGAATTATTCCTCTTGCGAGTATTTGAAATATATAAAAATAAATTGTAGTGTATAGAATTGTTTTCAAACAATTTGTATATTTAACTTGAAGTAAAACTTCGAATAAAAATTTTTTAAAAATTTTCAAATACTCGCAAGAGGAATTTCCATTTAGATTATTTTAAATAGTCGTAAACCCATGAAACGGTGGCGGGAAGAGTTAAAAAAAGACGAAGCAAAACTAAAAGAGCACCAAAAAAAGGAGACTGAATTAATATTAATAAACATTTTATGAATTTGATAGTATTTTTATTATCACACCGTTTTTTGATTAAGTAAGCACTTTTATTTTCTTTCCCCAAATTTACGTCTAAAATTATCTACAAAATACATTTCACCACATACATTGTGGTGGTACAGCCATAATTGTGCACAAACACATCAGACACTTACCATTGCCAGAGTTCGAAGAAGATTGTATTCAGGCCACATCTATAAATCTTACTGATTTCAAACTTAATTTGTCATCCGTTTATTGTCCCTCTCAACTTCTTCCCCACATTGGGCCAGAAATTCATTGCTGCTGGCGGTTACAACGCTAAACATACATATTGGGGCTCCAGACTTATTAATCCTAGAGGTAATCAGCTATAGAATAATTATTATTTCATAATCGAACTGTTAATTTTTACTTCTTGATAATTTTAGTTAGGCTCGAGTTCATTAAATTTAATTTTCATTAAATTATTTTTACTGAAGTTAGGAATTACAACTTGGAAAATTTTATTATTAAAAATTTTGATAATTTTTCTTGACTGGGGATCGAACCTGGGTTGTTGAATTTACATATGTTTCGAGAAATCCCACTTTCTCTCATCAGAATTCTTTGCGTTCTACCACATGCACCACTGCGGTGCCGGCCAGTCAACAGACAAACAAAAATCCTTTAACCAGTGTTAGTTCTTTCTCTCATCAGAATTCTTTGCGTTCTACCACATGCACCACTGCGGTGCCGGCCAGTCAACAGACAAACAAAAATCCTTTAACCAGTGTTAGTTCTGGTAGTTCGAAGTTTTTGCTGTAATTATCATTTTTTTTTTATTAATTTCTATTCATAGTTGTTTTTTAGTTTTTTTTCGTATTCATGTCAAGACTTCGTCTCGAAAACTTGAATACATTTGTTTTTGTTTATTATGTTTTTTATATGTAAATTCAACAACCCAGGTTCGATCCCCAGTCAAGAAAAATTATCAAAATTTTTAATAATAAATTTTTCAAGTTGAAATTCCTAACTTCAGTAAAAATAATTTAATGAAAATTAAATTTAATGAACTCGAGCCTAACTAAAATTATCAAGAGGTAATCAGCTATACAATACCGTAACTGCAAATAATTTTGATGTTGTATCGAGTGGTGAGCCTACCTATTGGCCAACCGACTTCAACAAGATACCAGACCTTATTGACTGCTGTAATTAAAAACATCAAGGAACTAGTTAGTTCCTCCTATGATCTATCGTCTGATCATTCACCTTCAATCCTCATTTTAAAAGGCATCTCTGAAGCCGCAGCTGCAAACTTTATTTCCTAGCCAAACAGAAACACAAATTGGTTAAAGTATGAAATACATATATGTGAGCTCTCACCTATCACAGTGCATTCCCCTATTAAATTCATCTGACATCCAAATAGCTGTCGACCGATTGATTGCAGCAAGAAATGCAACCCCAATCAAGCGGACACTTAAACGTGCTCCTTACAATGCATCTACGGATATAGAGACCCTGATCAGAGAAAAATGGAAGTTAAGAAGACAATGGCAAAACAGTCGTTCCCCAACCACTAAGGCCCAACTACAATTATGCCTGACAACTCTTCGCAACAAATTCAGACAGAACCACGAGTCTGCAATAGAAGGCTAGAGTTGTGTCGTTCATGAACGACCTAGTTCAATTGAACTATTCACTTATATGAACGATGTCGTTAAGTTGTTCTTTTTGTTCAGTTGTTCGTTCTTTTAGTTTTTATATAGTATGCAACCAGCGTTACCATATATATTTTTTTAAAACTTCTTATATCTGAAAAAAACAACTTCGTTTCCAAAAAAAATTTTGCTACAAAAGTACCAAAAGTTTAAAAGAACATGTATTTGGAATTAATATTATTTAAAAATTTTTTAGTTCGTTTATATGACCTTTTTGAATATTTAATAATTTCTTTTTACAAACAATTACCTTATTATTATTGATGGTGACCAGATTTTGGAAAAGAAAAAAGATGACATTAAGAAAAATAGTAAATAATTTATTTGAATTCAATGTTTACATTTTTTTTTACATATTGTTACCATTTACTATTTTGAAAAGCGAGTATGAACAGAACAAGCACGACACGACGTTTGTGAAGTAAAATTTGTTTTATTTGTTAAAGGTGGCGATTCTCATTCTACTTTGAAACCGTGCCGTGCTTGTTCTGTTCATACTCTAAGCTCAATAAAAACAAATATTGATAATGCATTTACAATTAAAGATGGCAAAAGATGACTGAAAGAGGACACAAATTTTATAGATGACAGCGAGTTACAATAGATGATTGTCCTCTAAAATAGAGTCACCTTAAATAAGGTCACTTGTATTATCCCTCAAGAAGCTATCCATTGTGATAGCGAAATGTTGGAAATAAATATATAAATAAATAAAAAAATTTTATATAAAATTGTAAAAGGAAATTATAAATTATTTAAAAATATAAAAACCATTTAAAACCAAACCAACGTATAATAAAAAACATGGAACAAGTCGGTTTTAGTGACTTTGCTCAAAACAAAAATTTCATCAAATAGGGCTTTTAGAGAAGATGACAGCAAAAAAATTGTTGGCGGTTACGCCTATTTTCGAGGGGGCGGGCTCTTAAAGTTGAAAATATATAGGCCTATATCTCGGGAACTACTGGGTGTCTGATAATTTCTAATACATTAAATTAAAGGTATCAAAAACACCTTTCCAACGACATGTAACATGACCTTATATGGACCACCTATGGATAAACTTCGCAAAATTATTTTTTGATCCGAATTTTTTTTAAAAAATCTAAAAAATCCGGGAAAAATGTCTATATAAGTAAGTAGATAAATTACAATATTTTCAAGTCAAGAAATTAAAATACCTATTGATATATATATATCGTCTAATAAAAAAATGTAGTTTTCAAGATATAGCTAAATAACTTTAGAGCCCCGCCCACTCGAAAATAGTTGTGTTAAATGTCTTGAATATTAATGAATCTTCGATAGTAGTTGCAAAAGGCGACAAATCTTTTTGCACTATCTGCATCTGTTGGTTTAGGGTAGTTTTCAATTATTGCATATTTAGTGTCGTCCGGCAGTATTCCTTTGTCAGTACATTTGTGACCAAGGTATGTAACTTCCTTCATGAAAAAAGGACATTTTTCTGGGTGTAGTTTTAGATTGTGTTTTCTACACAATTCGAAAACTTCTCTTAGATTTGAAAGCATATGTTTCTCTAAACATCTTAATACAACTAAATCATCCATATACAGGAAGGCTTGGTTTGGTTTTAATCCACTAAAAGCTAGTGTCATCATTCTTTGGAAAGAATTAGGGGATATTTTTAAACCGTATGGTAATCTCGTAAATCTATATGAACCGTTGTTTGTCGAAAACGATGTTAAATCCCTAGATTTGTTTTCTAAACTAATTTGATGAAATCCAGACATTAAGTCTAAACAAGAAAAGTATTTTGCTCTACCTAGTTGGTCCAATATATCATCTATTCTACGTAGTGGAAATTTGTCTGCTATTAGCTTCTTATTTATCTGTCTATAATCTATGACAAGTCTCCATCTTTTGTTTTCAGAATTTGGAAGTGATTTCTTGGGTACTAATAAGATTGGACTGTTGTATTCAGAATAAGACGGTTCTACTATTTTGTCAGCTATTACTTTGTTAACTTGTCTGTCTATTTCTTCCTTATGCGGTAATTCTTTATAAGTATATACCGGTGTTGGATCTTTTACTCTTAACTTTTTAAAAATTGTTAGTGCTAATTGGTTCTGTTTCTAATCCAAAAATATCGCTGTATTCAGAGCATATGTTAGTTAGTGTTGTGTTAAAAGGTTTTTGGAAAAATTTTCTGTAATATTTTTGATTTTTTATTGGTGTTACTATTATTAGTTTTATTTGTGATTATATCATAGTTTGATATTTTTTGGTTTAATATGTTGTTTGGATTTAGTGTTGTATTAGTGTTATTAGTATTTAAGAAACGAATATAAGCAAACTTAGTGTTTATTAGTGTATTTTCAATAAATACGCCTGGTATTGGTTCTTGATTTGGTACTAATAATTCAGTTTCTGTGGAGCATATATTTATTTCTGACCTAGCTGGTAAGACAATGGCGTTATTATTATTATTTGAAAGTGGTATTTTTATATCGTGTGGTATACTGAAAGGTCTAAGGATGACATAATCAAAGTCCTCATTAAAATCTAAAACGCAATTGTATTTTTTCAAAAAATCCATACCAATTATACCATCGCATGGTATCGTGTGGTATCTGGAAGTTTTGGGCTCTTAGCTCAACAAATTTAGTTCCTAAAGAATTTATTTCACCTTTTTCTATCCCACTTAAAGTTGTTATTTTGTTTTTATTGATTTCCTCTAATTTAAAATATTTTGATTTAACTATCGAAATATCTGCTCCAGTGTCTACTAACAATGTTATTTGAATATTTGTGTTATTAATGTAAGCATTTATAAAAAAAAACAAAAGTTAAGATTAAGATTATATATTTTTGTTACTATTGGTTTGACCCTAGGGGAAGATTCGAGTTTTCCGAATATCTTTCATTGCTTGCCGTCGTATGTACGTAATTTCGGTTTCTATTGTAGTTAGTTCGTCTTTGATGGTAAGTATTATTTGTATTTCTGTAGTTATTGTGGTTTCTATTATTATTGTTTCGTGAGTAGTTGTTTTGTCCACGAAATCTATAGGAATTATTATTTGGTCGTTGTTGGAAATGTAATATTGCATTTTGTTGTCCAGTTGCGATATTTTTCGTGTATGTTGCAATCTAAACTGTTTTATATCTTTATTTTTCGCTTCAGCTGCTTCCTCCGATAATTCACCTATTGACACTAATGCATGTTTGATTACCTCAGCACCATGGATAAGAATTTTGTGTACCGATGGAGGGAGGTAGTACCAGGGATACTCCTTCACCAGTTTTCTTGCTGTCTCTACAGCATATTCCCCAAACTTTTCGGCATCAATTTGAAATACAGAATTTATACCTTGGAGAATTGTGGCACATCTTTGCAAAATATCCTTATCGATTCCTGTTATTTTTGATGAAAGGTTTACATTTTGAAAAAATCTCCGCAACCACCAGCTTTTGCTTCGATGATTTTTCGTCCAAAGCTTACCAATCCGCTTACAAAGGCTTTTTAAAACTTTTGTTAAATTGCTAATGTCGAATTTAGCTTTTTCTGCATTAAATTTTTCCTCCATAATTTGAAATATTTTGTTTGCTTTCCAATGATAATTACCAGCTGTAGAACTCCAAATATCAAGAACATACATTCTAGAAAATTGGCACTGACAGAATTAACCTTCTATTTTAATTTCCATATTGATATTTTTGAAACTTTTATCACTATCGCGAAAACAATTAATTATAAGAATTAAAATTTGACCTTTGTTTTGACACTTTTCAAATTCAATGACTTGCAATATAAAGTTTAAAACAACAATTTCTTAAAAAAATGTTTCTCTCTATTCATAACTGTAAATCAAATACCATAAAATTGCAATATAAAGTTTAATATGACAATTAAAAAAAATTAATTTCGCTTTACTCATATTCTTAAAAAGAAATAGTACAAAACAAAATGCGATTCGGATGACTATAAATTCTTTGGGTGCTCTGTATTTTTAAAGCACTCCAAAGAAGTCTGGCAGGATCGCCATGTGATAAATGAAAGTCGTTATTGTTATTTGTAGCAACTTGTTGTCGCTTTGACTTTATTATCATAATTCATTCTTTATTACTAAATACATTCTACTTATATACTACTTATGAAAATATACTAGACGACTAATTCTTAAACTAATGTATGGGAATATTTTGGGTAATTTGATTTGACTTAAAATAACTAAAGTATTCCCATACATATGGTCGTAGCTGAATGCGTGTGTCCATTTCAAGTGCATTGCAACCCCGGCGTTTACTACAGTGTCTATTTGCACCAAGCCGCTAATGGGCATGCACCTTATGTATATCTGTTATCATTGTGCAATCGTGGGTTTGTTTTTTTAGTGTAAGAGGACACTTGTTTTGTTCAGGCACTTAAAACAATGCATTCATGCAATAATGCTACATTGGCTTCTCGGTCGAAACTCAAACTTGTCGTTAGACAACAAAATTCTCTTATACAAGTCCATCATAAAACCAATATGGACATATGACATCCAATTATGGGGTACTGCATGCGCATCTAACATCCAAAAGCTTCAAAGAAGACAGTCTAAAATATAACGACAAATTGTCTGCGCCCCATGGTATATAAGTAATGATATTAACCACAGAGATCTCAACGTCCCCACTATTCAGGAGGAAATTAAAAAATATTCAATCAGCTACATCGATAAACTAATGGCCCACCCTAACTACCTCGCTCGGGGTCTACTTCAGTTCGAAGGTGACCAGAGGCTAAAAAGAACCTATACTTTGAGCTTAACTAGAAGACATTTTTAAACTTTTAATACAGCAGTTAGTGGTTACATTGGTAACAACTAATAAACAACAAGTAGAATTAAGATTTGAATACTTATTGTAAATGTCGATAAGAGTTTCAATAATAAAAATAAATTAAAAAAAAACGTACGTTATGTCACGTAGGTTATTATGTTTTTCTATTATATAAAACTAACCAGAGATTATTTCTCTTTAAATATTAAAGGATTGTAAAGGTACATTATTTAGCTTATTTTAAGAATTTCTAAAGAAAAGAAAAACTCCCATGATTTGCAGACTTTCGCATGTACGTAAATATTCCTTAAAACCACTTCCGTTTTTGTCACGTACGTTACAACCTTATTTTGATCGGATATTTTCGACACCAAAGTTTCTAGGCTACCCATTTGTTTCTCAAACATAGAAGCTTTTGTTATAATTTTTAAGGAGTTTCCTTCAGGCTAATTTGGTCAAATGTTTGTTTCCAAACGTAAATAAAAAACTTGTTCGATTTTATTTTTTATTTCACTTACCCAACGTTTCGTTAGTTTTATTCTAACTTCTTCAGGGGTCTCGTTCTAAATAATCTAGTGACAAAATTTATTGTTTTATTACACAGCTTTAACTTATTAACTTATTATATAGTTTTACTTACAGCTTTGATGTTTTTTATCATTGGATATTAATTTTTATTTTTTATTATTAATTAGTTACTAAACTACTAAAAAACGGGACATCACGAGCAGAATTTTGGTATAAATAATCAAATAATTAATAAAAATATAATATACAATAAACGACCACAAAACTTAACTCAAGTTTAACTTAAAGCTAATATCACAGAACTGATTTAATTATTAATTGCAGAGGAGTATTGAAGTTTCGTGTTGTCTTTGTCTTCTTTCGTGTTCCTTGTTGTTTTTATTTTTTGTTGTATGCGTAAACTCTCCAGTGTATACCTTTTGTTTTCCTTCCTTTCTATATCTAATATTTTAACATTATCAAAATCTGCCACATGATTACACTCTTTTACGTGCTGGGAAAGTGCCGTCGATATTTTTCCATTTCTTATATCTGTTTTATGTTCGTTGATTCTTGTACCCAGCATTCTTTTTGTTGTACCAATATACACTAAATTGCACATCTCTCCCTCGTTTCCTTCACATTTTATTTCGTACACAACATTGTCTGTTTTTAATTTGTCCATCTTTGGTTTGTTATTCGTAAATAGCTGTCGTAATGTGCTGTTTGATTTGTATGCAATTGTTGTTGTGTCATCTGTTATTATTCCCTTTAATGTTTTCATCTCTGTGAGTTTTGGGATGAATGGTACACTGTAAAAATGTTTTGTTGTTTCTGAAACGGAGTCTTGTTTTTCCCTTCTGATTTTTTGTGTTTTTAAAGCTAAGTTTATTAGTTTGTTTGTTATGACTATTGGATAGTCATTTATTTTCAATATGTTTCTTATCTTTTTCATATTCGTTTGTTTGAACTTATCCTCACTTATATCCAATACTTTCCTTATTAAGTTTGTCACTGTGTTTGTCTTCATTTTCATGGGTTGGTTCGAATAATAATTGATTAATCTGCCTGAAGATGTGGGTTTTGTGTACCAATTTGTTCCAATTTTACCATTTTCTCTAATTATGTTTACGTCTAGGTAAGGTAATCTTCCATCTATTTCCTTTTCAATTGTAAATTTAATTTTGTTGTGGTACGCGTTCAAAGTTCTTAAAATAGTTGGTTCGTCGTCTTTGTTTATAATGGCAAACAGATCATCTACATATTTTGTTAAAAAACGAATTTTAATATTTTCCGTTTTTAATTCTTCTCCAACGTCATCTAATAATGTATCCAAGACAATGTTTGCAATCGTTGGGGATAACGGATTTCCCATAGGCATTCCATAAAGTTGACGGTAGAATTTATTATTTATTGAGAAATAGTTATTCTCTGTTAAGCAGAAATTTAATATTTTTAAAAACGTCGGTTTCTCTATTTTTGTGTGTTCTTTTATGTGTTGCCATTTGTCAAGTATGTTCTTTATCGCCAGATGGATCGGTATGTTGGTGAACAACGATACCACGTCAAATGAAACCATGATTTCATTGTCATCTATTTTGGCCCCTATTAGTCTGTGTTTTAGTTCCATTGCGTTGTTCACATTATATGTCGTAGTAACGATGTTCTTTAAAATTTTCCCAATATGTTTAGCCAGTTCATAGCAGGGTACCTTCATGGAGGCAGCTATTGGCTAAGTGGTACATTGTCCTTGTGTATCTTTGGTAAACCATACAATTGTATGGCAGCTCCCGCTGCATGTACTATCATCTTCATTTTCTCAAACTTTGTTATCTTATTGTCCTTTTGTAATTTTGTGATGATGTTATTGTTTTTCCTTTGAAGTTTTTCTGTTGGGTCTCTTGAGATTAGTTGGTATGTGTTCTTATCATTTAATAGCAAATCCATTTTCTCTCGATATTCCTTCTTATACATTACTACCGTTTTGTTGCCCTTGTCAGCCGAAGTAATTGTTATCTCGTTTTTTTGTTTGTTCAAAAATTTCTTGGTTTCGTTATAAATAGTAGTAATAAACCTGTCTTTCTCAGAACTTCTAACATTTCTTCTAAAATCTGATATCCTATTCGCAATCTTCGATCTGATTATATCTTTCTCTGTGTCATCTTGTATGTTCTGGACCCACTGTTCCATGTCCGCAATTAGTGATACTGGACTCAAATTCTTTTTATCAACTGGTAATGCAAATTTTGGGCCAAGTGAGAGTAACCATTTATTTTCAGTTTCGAATTCCACGTTTGTATAATTCACGAACCAGTCTTCGTTGAAAGTAAATTGCAATTTCCTAAATTTTTCTTCTTTCAATTTCCTTATCTTCGATAAATGTGTCCGTTTTATTTTATTTCTAATATTATAAAATTTGTCCCATTGCTCCTTATTGAATTTCGTCCATTCATTTTTCCTCAGTGTATTATGTAATTGTTTTTCGATCGTTTTTGTAGTTCTTTTTATGTGGTAAATATTTCTATGTGTCTCTTTTATCTCAATGTTCAATACTTTCATGTAAAAATTTGTCTCAATCCTAGTTATCTCGTTCTGTGAATTTACCTTGTTGAACAATTTACCTTTTGATTGCAACATAACTGTAATATTGTTTTTAATTAACTTCTACTTTTGTGAGATTTATATTACTCCATATGCGTACGAATGTCACGTACGGCTGTATAAAAATACCCAATGTGAGAGTAATCAGATTTTGTAATTATAGTATTAAAAATAATAATAACTGTATTATGAGAACTTGGCTGGGATGAAATAAAAAAGTCATTAAAAACTTCAGGGTCATATTGATCAAATATTAATACTATTTTTAATAATACGCTGATTGGTATTTATCCTCCACATTTCATTACTTCCACAGCCTGTACCTTGTTTTTACCTTTCTTCATGGACTCTTAACCTTATTTCGATATCTACAGTATGTTTTCCAATTACATATGTATGTATACTCATTAACGTTTTCTTGATATGACTTGAAAGACATGCCACTCATATCCTTGCAAGCTTGATTTTTGGTGAATTACAAAAATTAGTTGCATTAACATTTCGTTTCTTTTTAATAGGAACACTATCATGCAATGTATAAAGATGGAAACAACAAAATAAAATACACATATTTTTTGATTTTTATTATTTGGAGAGAAAATGATACAATTTAGTTTAGGTGCCTTCTCTTTAGTATCCTTTCTTGGGGTCTTGGCATGGGAAGGTTGGGAAGAGTTTTTGTTGTTGTAACAACAGTAATTGCTGAGTTAAAAGCCCTTGGCCGAGTGATCTACCGAGTGCGTAGAACCGGCTGTGTGGGAATGGAAGAGTTTTTGTGTGACGGTGCGATTTCAGTGCTACAGGATAGACTTTCGTCAACATTTTCTAGAGTTTCTATTATATTATATTTATCAATTTCTATATCTGGGGCATCAGCTTTAAAAGATTCTAAGAGCTAGTTTTTTACTTGTCAGTTAAACTCAGCTTAACACACTGTTATATTAAACCTCAAATATATTTTGCGGGGATTTAACTACTGATTGTGTTTCTCAGTAGTGGATTACCTCCTGTCAATTTTGTTAGCATTGCCGTACTGTTCAGTCAAAATACATATGGCATTCCTCCTAATTTTTTATATAAATATGGCAATATCTTAAACCAACGTATCCTAAGGAATTCTAAAAATTACAATTTGCAATTGTTAGAAATGAATTATTATTTAGTTTTTTAGAGAATTTTTTTTTTTTAAATAAATTAGTTTGTTAAGCGAAATCTTTGAAAGAATTCGGCGTCGATATAAATGCAGAAATGATTTGGACGTGTTCTTGTTGTTCGTATCTTTCTAACAATTGACATATTTAAGTTCTTATATGTGTTTGAATCACTTAAATCCTCATCATCACTAGAATAATCCATTTTTTTTAATTTTTGTTAAAATGTCGTAAATTTCTTTTCATTTGTTGAATTATTTTATTTTTCAGCTGTTTGTATTTTGACATTTTATATCTAGGTTTAACTCACCAATGATGCTCTGTTAAACCTAGATTATATATCAAATAAATAATAACTGAGAAACACAATTTTTAGTTTAATCTAGGTTTAAGCGAAAAATGTAGATTATTTTTATCCCAGAAACTAGCTCTAAGTCAGCAATAAAATCAGGATCGGCAATACTGTTCTCATCAAAATCTATCTCTTCTCTTCACTATCTGCAAGATCCTTTAGAGCAGCAATAATGTTTGCGTCACTAAGTGGACGCTTACGAGACATCCTGAGACATAGAAACAAGCAATAAAATACATAAAAATTATCGACAGCTAGTATAAGAACTATCAATCAAATTTTTACCCTTTTTTGTCTGTTGTAAGTTACGGGCAACAGTCTCTATTTGCAAAAAACACAACTAATCTTTAAATTGATACAAAAATACTGCTTCACAATAAAAAGCAAATATGTATATGTATATATATGTATATATATATATATATATATATATATATATATATATATATACATATACATTAGAGCGTCTTAAAAAAAAAGTTCGCGGTACACCACCGAATATGAAGTATTGTTGCAAGACAATTTCGAAATTTTTTTTTTTTTTGCCGAAAGTAGGGGTCGCCAAAATACATTTTTTGTTATATCTTCGGCATTTATAGTCCGATCTTAAAGTGTGATATATCGATGTTTTTGCCATGAGGAGATCAATCGATGTTATTATCTTGCATTTACCTCAAATATCCCGTTTTAGTATTTACTCACCAGATCTCAGTTCCTAACACCCTAATATAAACATATAAAAGCTCACAAAAAATCATTAAACTTTTGTAAAGGAAGCTTTTCGATAATTACAACAGAACTATTGAAAAAATGAATTTTTATTTTTTTGCCGAACGTAGGGGTACCTTTTGAAATTTTTTGTCATATCATCGACATTTATAGTCAGATCTCAAAGTGTGATATATCGATGTTTTTGTCTTGAGAGAGACCAATGTTTTGCATTTACTCACCAGATCTAAGTTCCTACCACCCTAATATCAGAAAATTAAAGCTCACAAAAAATTTGAAATTTAAATCATTAAAAAAATTTCAGTTTGTGAAAAGTTTCGGTATTAAAATATTAGCTAAATATTATAAAAAATTAAATTCTACGTGTGTGCTGAAAATTTAACGTTACATTCAGAATATCGCGAAATTTTAATCAATCATATTTTTAAATGAACCAGGTTTACTGTATTTTTGCCGATTCTCGAGTTTGGAAAAAATGTGTCCCATGGCAGATTCATGTACTACATGAACAAAACGGTCGGTGTTTTGAGAATGGCATGAATAAGCAGCGAAAATAATTAAATTTAGCAAACAAGACTATCAAATAAAGTTATTTTCCCTGTGCTAACCTGGTATTGCAATTATTTCTTCCGAAAATTGTAATGTTTCCAGCTGGACTTGCATGTAAAAATTAAAAATAATCTATTCCACTCATTTACATTGCATTCAAATTTATATTTGACCATTTTATAGTAATTATTTAGAAGCTTATCCAAACTTTTACGAACACCACTTACCGACATAACTGGAATGCCTAGGCGCTGCCACAAAAGAATAATACTTCTCAAAGCTTCTTGTTTAACCCTCCGATGAGTGAGGGACCCTTTTTGCCTTTTCAAACTGAAATTTCTCCTACTTCGGCCGCTTGAACACAAAGACCTAAACTCAAAGACATTAGGGATGATGATAAAAACAAAAAATTCTAAGAAAAATTCGAAGACATGAACTTTATTGCTTTCAAGGAAAGGCACAATATTCTAATTTTATACTACTAGCAATAAACCAGTTCTTAGAATTTTTTTGTTTTTATCGTCATCCCTAATGTCTTTGAGTTAAAAAAAATTTAAAAAATTATTTTTGTATGTAGAAATTGTTATATGAAAAAAAACATGATTTACAAAAAAGGTCCGTAGGGACCTTTTCACACGGCCGTGAAGTTCAGAACTGTCACTCATCGGAGGGTTAAATGCATCCAACTTTCGAATTCGATCGGCGTTATAACATAGATACAAGAGAAAATTAATAACATCGCCCTTCATTGGTAATTTAGTATTGTTTAATTCACTAACAGTAAAAAAATTTTTACGTTATTTTAATTAATTTTTAACGTTTTATAATTGAAATAAACACAACATAATTTGTGAAATAAACGAGATATAGGCTTATATATTTTAAACTTTGAGGGCCCTCAAAAATAAGAGCGACCGCCAAAATTTTGTTTTGCTTTTATCTCCTCCTTTGATGATTTTTTTTTTTTTTAGCAAAGTCACTAAAACCTACTTGTTCCCTATTTTCATCACAGTTTCAGCTTTTCTCAGATAAATGACGAATACAAAATTTAATGATATAGTCTGCAATATATTTATACAAAACACATCACATTTTGGTCCAGAACTCTTATTTTGCTATAACGATTATGCTGATCTTCAATACCAAACTTTCTGACAAAATACAAAATATTTTAATGGCAATTCATTAAGTTTAGTTGCGTATTTTGGACGTGAGAGTGTTTTACACGAACAGACAGGCAGACGGGCATAGATCAAGAATACTTTGTTGGGTATTGTTGTATCTTTACATACAAATAAAAACACGCGTATATTTAATATTTCAATATACAAATTAACTCTATTTCTTTAAAATTCAATATGAATGCTTGTTTAACAAGTAAACCGTTAAAGAGGAATAATAAGTATATTCTATATGCATTTAACAAAAAAGATACATAAAAATATAACTGTTATTAAGAATTGGATAAATACTAAAGATATGCAAACATAGAAAAGGGTTACCTTCTAGTAATAATACATTACAATCTCCCACGCTTAATAGCATACGTGGTCCTTCAAATGAGTTGGAGGTCTTCTTACACGACTTGATCTTCTTAAGCTGCCCTCCGGCGTTGCTATCAGCTGAGATTCTTCAGGTGGTATTGGTTGAATTACTGGATTAGTAACTCTATGATCGATGTGAACTTCCTCTAAATTTGGTTTTTGTTTAACGGGTGGTTCCGCAAATGTAACGGACTTTTTCGGTATTTCAACATTTGATTTATTTAGTTGATTAATATGACGTTTAAGTTCATAACCATCGAGTATTACTTGGTAATGAAGTTGACCAAATTTGGATTTTACTGTACCAAATTTCCAGATTGGCTTGTTTTTTTCAAACCAGCGTACTTGCACCCTGTCTCCCACGCTAATTTTACAAAACACAGGTGAACGCAAAGTTGATTTGATTTCCCTAACAGGGCGTATGGCATCCAATTGGATTCTTAAAGCTCTACCAAGATATAATTGAGATGGAGTTTGACCATTTGCGAGCGGAGTAGCTCTATACCGAAAAATAATTTTTTGTATTTTGATATTTAATGGTAAAATATCATCTTCCATCGCTATTAATTTAGTTTTTAAAATCTGCACGTATCTTTCAGCTAGTCCGTTTGTAGCTGGATGACCAGGAGCTATAAATTTTTGAATGATCCCGTTTTTACTACAGTATTCTTTAAACATTGCACTTTGAAAAATTGTTGCGTTATCCGAAACGATGATTTGAGGAAGACCATGTGTAGAAAAAATGTCTTGCAATAAGATGATTATTTTCTCAGAAGTTGGAGCATCTTTTATCAAACGAATTTCTGGCCATTTTGACTTAGCATCTACTAACACCAAAAAATGGTGGTTTTGAAACGGTCCGACATAGTCTATATGAACCCTTTGGAAATTTTCATTTGGCTCCTTCCAGTGATGAGTAATAACCTTCGGTGGATCTTTCCTCACTTTAGCACAACTGGAACACGATTTTACCAACCGCTCTATATCAGAGTCAATACCTTTCCAAAAGCAATACTTCCGAGCTAATTGTTTCATTTTTACAACACCAATGTGTGTATGATGTAATTCTTTTAAAACTTCTTCACGTAACTTTGTTGGTATAATAACACGATCACCCTTGAATAAGACGCCATCTTGAATTGAATAATTGCAGTCGAAATTTTCACCTGTTAACAACTCTGCTTTTAATTTTGAAAGTTCTGAGTCAAGATTCGTTTCTTTTGCAATGGTTGTAGCGTTAATTGAAAATGTTGAAATTTGATTAATAATTTGCTCTTGAATTACTCGTACCTCTTCATCCAAAAAATGTTTAAAATGTGGTGTATCGTTGATTGATGCTCTAGACAAGCAGTCCGCGTTAACGTTGTTTTCAGCTTTACGATGTTCTATTTTATAGTTGAAACCTTGTAGAAAAGAAGCATATCGAAGCAATCTTGCTGAAGTCATAGCTGGTGTCTTAGCATTTTGATGAAATATTCTGGACAGTGGTCGATTATCTGTTAATAACGTTAATTCTCTTCCGTGAAGATACATAAAAAATTTATCAACAGCAAAAATTATTGCCAAGGCCTCCCTGTCGAGTTGACTGTAATTTTGTTCGGCCTTCGTTAATGCTCGAGAAATAAATGAAATAGGATGTTCCTCCCCATCGACTATATGCGACAATACAGCAGCAATACCCGTTGGACTTGCGTCACACGTTAACGTTACCGGTAAGGATTGGTTATAGGGTACCAACACCCTATCCTTCAAAATTTCTTCTTTGAGATTTTTAAAAACTTTTTCACATTTAGCTGTCCAGTTGAATTTTCTATTTTTCTCTACAATTTGACGTAGTGGAAAAGTAAGCGTTTGGTATAAATTTTGAATAGTAGGTTATCATCCCTAGAAATCTTCTCGTATCTTCTATATTTTGTGGTCGTGGCAGGTCCACTATCGCTCGTACTTTTTCGGGACATTTCGAAATTTTGTTGTTGCTTATGATATAGCCAAGGTATTTGACTTGCTCCTTAAAATACTCGCACTTGTTCTTGTTGATATGTAAATTGTATTTGTTTAGCCTTTCAAAACACCTTATGAGACGATGTTCGCATTCTTCTAATGTTGACCCATGTATGATGATGTCATCAAAGTATGAAATTGTACCTTCGAGTCCTTGTAGAATCTGATCTAGAATACGATTAAACTCACTTGGAGCAGTTTTAATTCCGAATGAAAGTCTATTCATTTGATTTGTTTGCTGTCATCATCTACCAAAACGTGTAAATACGCCTTATATAAAACTAGCTTACAGAAATATTTTGCGTTCTTTAGATTGTTGAAAATTTCATCGATTCCTTTTATAGGGTAGTGCGCCGCCTCTAGTTGAGGATTTACTGCCACTTTGTAGTCGACACACAACCGAACACTTCCGTCCGGTTTAGGAATTACCACCAATGGTGAACCCCAATTGCTGGTATTTACTTTGGTAATAATACCGTCCTTCTCCAAGCTATCCAGCTCACGTTCAACTTTTTCGCGTAATGCAAAAGGTATCTGCCTTTCCTTCAAAAACACAGGTTTAGCACCATCATGTAATTTTAGACTGCATGTAAAGTCAGGAATACATCCTACTTTTTCTTCAAAAATGCTTGGAAATTGTAGCTGTATATCCGAAATTGAATTAATTTTACCAACATCATTATTTTTATGTAGTTCACGTTGATCGACATCTGATAAATTTATCTTTAAATAACGAATCCAAACCCTTCCTAAAAGAGCTGAACGATTTGCAGACACTACATATAGTTCTTCATTTGATGTTCTGTTTTTGTACTTAACGTTTACGTCTGCGACACCCAATGGTACAAATACATCACCCGTATACGATCGAAAAGCTATGTTTGATTTTCTTATCTTTGTATTTATATTTAATTTATTAAATTCGTTTTCCGGTATACGTTGATACCGGCCCCCGAATCGACTTCGAACTTTTGTTGTTTCCCTTCAATATAAATATTTGTGTAAAATTTTTCGGCATCTTTATTTGGCAACTGCACTGTATTGTTGCCATAAATATCGATGATTTGGTTTACTCCAAAAAAATTTTCTCCCGTTGTAACAGTTTCGATTGAATTTGCAGTAGTGTTGTTGTTGTTAGATTTGCTTTGTTTCATTTTGTGTTTTATACAAACTTGCTTAACGTGACCAACTTTACTGCATGGTTTACATTTCAGGTTGTTCCTGTTTACTGTACAATCATTTGCCATATGATTGGCACGACCACATCTGAGGCACATCCCTTCTATGCCTAGGTCTCTGTAATTGATTCTCGATGATGATTTTGATGTTTTATTTCTGGATACGCTTCGACTTCGATTTCTTCCCCTTTGATTGTTATGTTGATGACGCACTTGTAGTATATCACTTGTTGAACCCGTTGAATTATTTGAAATGGCCTTGCTGTCTATTTTCGCTGCTTCAAATGTTTTTGCTTTTTCCACAATTTCAGAAAATTTTAATTCTGGCTTTTGTAACAACAGCCATCACGTAACCCCTTATGAATTGCAATCTTAGGAAAATATCTGCAATTGACTTCCTGCACTCACACACAAAATCACACTCAGTCGATCTCTTTTGTAATACTGCAACAAAATCTGATATTGACTGGCTTTCATTTTGAATTTCGCACAGAAATTTATGCTGCTCAACCAAAACGTTCTTTTTGGGGCAAAAATGCTTTTCCAATTTTAAAACAATTTCATCATATTTTAGGTCGGCCACGCTTTTAGGTGCTACCAATATTGTTAGTAATGTGTACGTTGATGAGCCCATGTACTGTAACAACAACTTTGCACACATCTCTTTATCTTGAAAAATTTTCTTTATTTGGAAATGTATTTCCAGACGCTCCTTATACGTTTTAAACGACTCTGATTTTGGATCGAATGCGTCGAAATTTGAAACTATGTTGACACTATTAGTACCAGCATTTGATGCCTGTTGTTGCACTTGCATTGCCGTCGTCATTCTTGTAAAGGCTTCCAACAATGTCTTCACTTGAGTGTCCATTATGCAAGGTTATGTACAAAAAAAATTGTTACTCTTTTTTTTCACCTCGTCGCCAATTGTTGTATCTTTACATACAAATAAAAACACGCGTATATTTAATATTTCAAGATACAAATTAACTATATTTATTTTAAATTCAATATGAATGCTTGTTCAACAAGTAAAACGTTAAAGAGGAATAACAAGTATATTCTGTATGCATTTAACAAAAAAGGTACATAAAAATATAACTGTTATTAAGAATTGGATAAGTACTAAAGATATGCAAACATAGAAAAGGGTTGCCTTCTAGTAATAATACATTACAGGTATCAAAGTTTCACATGGATTAAAAAACGTATATAATCATTCACCACTTGTAATGGTGGAGGGCGTAAAAATCAATAAAGCTACATTTTTTTGTAAAGCAAATCTTTCTTTTTTTCGAGACATCTATATATGTAAGCTCATTTGAGGGCCAATTCTAATTGGTTATTTATTACAAGACTTTCGTAAATAGTACTAAATATGCAGTAAATACGACAAATATTTATTTAAAAAGGCGTAGCCACATTTTTTAATACACATTTGTATGACGCTATTTGATCTTGCAAGTGTTCTATAAGATCTAACAGCATTAAATAAAACAAAATTATTTTATTTTATTTGACCTCCAAATACTGAGTAAGGGTTTGACCAAGGAACACTCCAACCCTATATATATCAAAAGATTGGATGGCTCCTGATTGAAATCTTCATCAGTCACTAAATATTCTACTTAAAACACACTTTCCAGGCTGCAATGATGTAGCTGCTGATGAAATGACTCATAGATTTCCAACCTCTGAAATTGATGTATATATTATCTGACGATAGAATTTTGTGGTCGACCTGATGGAATCCTGCTGCAGATGATGCAGACTGTAAAAGATTCTATATCATGGCTATGTAGCATATTTACACTAAGTCTCTCTATTTACTATGTTCCTCTTGGCTGGAGAAAGGTGAGTGTTTTTCATGCCCAAAAACGATAAAAGAAGTCATGAGAGCGCAAAAGACTACTGCCCAATGTCAGCCTTCACTAGAAAGGCTCATCGACACGCACATAAGGCAAAAGCTGAAGAGTTCCTCACTACTCCCAAGAAGCCAACTTGCCTACCTAAAGGGTCTCTCAACGGAAACGGTAGTAAGGACTATTGAGAGATCTCCGGAATTCAAACAATACACGTTGGCAGCGTTCTTAGATATAGAAGTTGAACGAGGTTACTTGGCTGTGAGGGGTAGCTCGGACAATGCGAAATATCTATATCCAGTATTATACTGGACTTAAAACTTTCATAGAAACTGAATGCAGAACATGGGGGAAGAGAGCAACACCTGCCATAAAATAGTAAGCGCAAAATGGGGTTTGAGCCCTCTGCTCGTTAAATGGATGTATACAACCATAATACGTCCAATACTGACTTATGGATCGCTAGTGTGGTGGACGGCAACAAAAAGAAAATATGTCGTAGACCAACTATAAAGAATGCAGCTATCCGCCTGTATTGGTATTGCAGGTACATTACGCACTAGTCCTCCAAAAGCTATATAATATACATATATTACTATATATGCTATTCTGCACCTAGCAACAATAAACTTACACTTAATGGCCAATTCCATCCACACGTGAATGGAAAGGGAGTCACATGATTGATGGATACTACATAAGAGTATACACTGATAGTTCAAAGATGGAGTGTGGCGCTTGTTCCGATGAACTCAGTTTAAAACTCTCGATACGCCTCCCAGACAAATCTAGTGTATTTCAGGCTGAGATATTAGAGATTAGGGAATCAAGTGGTAGCACAGCCATTTTTGTCGACAGCCAGGCGGCACTCATGTCATCTCTCGAGAATCATAGCGGTGCTAACCGGTATCAGGATGGTTGGTAAGCATGCGAGCAGACTCGTTCAATAATCACTGCCGCAGTTGCCAGGACTGCTCTTGAAAATGCTAGACTTAAATTTTTCAACAATCATATACTAAACAATCTAGCGGAGACATCAAGTATTAGATGGTGCGATTTCATCGGATACCTGAACGCAACAGGCTGGATATAGTACCTATTATATACTAGCATCTGGATAAGATTTAGTCCTATCATTTACTCAACGAGTAGTGTGGCAGTTTTCAAACGGAATCAAAAAATTCTAGTTGAATGATTGCAGGCAGCAGGCCTGTCATCTAAATACGAGTACTTGAAAGTCTGTAATGGTATTTTCAAATTTGTGTATGATCTAAGGACACTGCTAATTGGTTAATCACCAGCAATTTATGCTTTATACAGAAGTCTATTCAAAAATTTAATTAAAAATGCAGGTTTTCTAGGTTTAATGATATTTAGTATTTACTTGTATTTTAACCATTTATTTCTAAATCAGAAATTATAATTTTCTTCATAGAAATCATTAAAGAAATTAAGGATTAAAAATAAGCAGAAACAATTTTAGATCCAAACAAAAATAAGAACTAAAAACATGTCAAATTCAAAATATCTATCGATTGTAAAATTTATAAGTTCTAATTATTATGTCAAAGATTTAAATATATCATTTCGCATTTTGTTTATTATTTAAGTTGACCCGTTGACTTAGAAGAAAAACTAAAAGCTAGTTTAGCTCTGATCCATTGAAATTTCTGTATTATTAGTAACGGTATCTTTTTGAACATATTCATATATTTTGCTTAATTCTGGAGAATCCTTAATTGATTTTAAGAAATCAGTCAGTTGTTGGTTTTTATCTAAAAGAAATATATAACAAAAATATAATTCAACATTACATTCGGAATACAGTTTCATTTACCTGCTTTCGGAATCTTGGATAATGCGGATACTGCTCTTAACGCTGATCGCTTCAATTCATCTTGTTTCTCATATTCCTGTTTAACAGAGTTCGCTTTTACTTTGTGTGTACAAGTGTCCCGTAATTGTTGTACAAATTGATCAAGCCCTATTTAAGAAAAAAAATTAAATAAATGTTGTACAGATGAAGACCTTTTGTTTAATATATCGGGATTTGCAATAGCTACTTGACAACTCTGAATTTAAATTGTGAACGCACTATTTCACTGATCATCTAATTGTTGCTTTCTTTTTTTTCAGTAAACTTAACATTTTCGTTATGGTAAAGTACACGAAGGAACAACGTTTGGAAATTATAAAAATGTACTACCGAAATTCGGAGTCGGTGACCGCAACTTTAAGAGCGTTAACTCCAATTTTCGGTCGTAATTATCGCCCTAGTAGACAAGCAATAACAAGTTTAGTGCAAAAATTTGAGTCTACATATTCATTGTGTGATGCTGTCGTGCCAGTGAGACAACGGCCTGGTCGAAGTTCCGAAAATATCGCTGCCGTTCAGGCGTCCGTAGCAAACGATTCAAATCAGTCGATTCCGCGGCGTTCTCAAGAACTGGGCATCCCCAAGACCACTTTATGGCGAATTTTGCGTAAGGATCTGGGTTTACACCCATACAAGATTAAGCTGACTCAAGAATTGAAGCCGATGGACCATTTGAGTCGACGTACGTTCTCCGATTGGGCTCTGGAGAAGATGCACCAAGATGATGAATTTCATCGCAAAATCATCTTCAGTGACGAAGCTCATTTTTGGCTCAATGGGTTCGTCAATAAGCAAAATATGCGTTATTGGTCTGCTGAAAATCCACATGTGCTTCACGAATCACCACTTCATCCACAAAAAATTACTGTTTGGTGCGCTTTGCATGCCGGCGGCGTCATTGGGCCATATTTTTTCGTCGACAATAACGATCGTCACGTTACTGTGAATGGCGATCGTTATCGCGCAATGATTAGCGATTATTTTTGGCCCGAATTGGAACACATGGACTTGGATGACATGTGGTTTCAACAAGACGGTGCCACAAGCCACACAGCACACGTTACAATCGATTTACTGAAGAGTAAGTTTGACGAGCGTGTTATCTCAAGAAATGGACCAGTCAATTGGCCGCCTCGTTCTTGCGATTTAACGCCTCTAGATTTTTTTCTTTGGGGCTACGTCAAATCATTGGTCTATGCCAACAAGCCGACAACGTTGGAAGAACTTAGAGCCAACATTGAACGCGAAATAGCGGCCATTCCGGCCGAAATGTGTGACCGAGTCATCCAAAATTGGGTCCAACGAATCGACCACTGTCGACGTGGCCGCGGTGCCCATATGAACGAAGTCGAGTTCCATTCATAAATGTTTTGAATGTATTTCAAGTCGGTAATAAAGTTTTGGAAATATCTCAAACGGTTTGCGTTTTATTTAAAAAAAAAGTTGTCAAGTCCTTATTGGAAAACCCTTTATATAGTATATGTATATTCTTTGCCACTTTATACAAAACATGTTTTTTGATATTTTAAATTAACACCGTGCGCGCATGGTGCAATCTTTTTACTCAACTTGTATCGAGTTGTAACTGAAAAACGATACTATACTCGTATATGTATGTATTTTGAACTACAGTGACTTGAATTAAAATATTTAACTGGCTATTACTTTTTGTAATTTTGTTTTATAGGTATCCTAAAGTAAAAAGAATTTATAAAATCAAAGTCCGAAAAATATGTGACTTCGTTGGACAATAAAAAAAAAGTAAATTTCTTGCAAATTCTGCCGTCACAGCTTATTTCAACCAAACACTTTTACGAAATTGGCATCACTCCTCGAGTAACGGTAAATTTTCAAGCACATATTTGGAATGAATTTTTAGTGTAGTTGTACCAGGTAAGTGATTCATTAGTGCAAATTTCGACAACGGAACGACGTACTACCATAGAACAGAAAGAGTTGGTGATTAGCCATTTTAAAAAAATCTTAAAAAATCGTGTACCACTATAATCTCTTTAAAGATTTTTAAATTACATATAACAAATTTGAATAATTGTGTAGTTTTTTTCACTTGTTTGTACACAAAATTCTATGAATCTTTGAAACCGTTTAACCAATGTAATAAATTACTTTGTAAAATGTATTTCACGTATGAAAAATGGAGTCTTATATGATCCAAATATCATCAATATTTGTAGATCAAGTGATTAAACAAAAATGATTTTTATTATTGCAATATGTACTTACGAA
Organism: Bellardia bayeri; assembly: GCA_950370525.1. NCBI lineage: Eukaryota > Metazoa > Arthropoda > Insecta > Diptera > Calliphoridae > Bellardia > Bellardia bayeri. The sequence goes on along the minus strand of OX493265.1, from coordinate 47,750,362 downwards.
GTAGTACTGCATCGGGGCAAATTACGGCTAAACGAGCGGTCATTAAATAGGTCAACATTTTAATGTCATAATGATCACAAAGTCCAGCTTGTACGTGATCTAAGAATTGCATAACATCAACTCGTTCTAATCCTTGTTCAAGTAATGTGTACATGCATTCGAATGCCGCTTTACGAATATCTAGTCCATCGTCAACTGTATGTTTAAAAGGACCCATTTCAACTTCTCGAATAAGTTCACTCTGTAAATACAAGAAGTTGAATTAAAAAAGGAAACAAATAACTTGAATGTTTTTGTAAGAATTGTATATTACCTTCACTTTCGTTTCGGAGTATAACCATGGTAGCAATGTTGGAAGTAGATCTCGCACAAGGCTGGGTTTATTATGAACAGCTGAATTAAATGCAACCAATGCAACTCGTCTTACTGAAGGTTCTGGATCTCGAAGCAAGAAAAGAAACTTTCCAATATTTTGTTTCAAGAGTACATCTATGGCTTGCGGTTGGTCAGAAATTGTAAACTTTATTGCTGAAACAACTACAGTGCGCATAAGAGGACTTTCAGATTGTAGAGCATCTTGCAATCGAGGTAAAAGTTCTTCTGGACTTACTAGAACTAATTTGCCCAAACACTCTGCGACAACGTTACGGGAGCCCTCTTCGGGACATTCACAGTGCTTGAACAGTTGCTCCCATATTGATGGGACGGATGGCAACAATTGCGAAAGTCCATTTGATGTAACCGAAAGTGAAGAGATGACTTCTTTTAAAGAATGCAAAAGCAAATACTGTCGGCGTGGTTGTGCTTCAATTTCATTCAAAATCAGCGGCAAGAATGTTTGCAAACTTCCTACTGCTACCGCTCCTAAAGCGTGACTAGCCGCTGCTTTAACATCTTCAGAAGCAGCACTAAAACACTCTATAATAGTTTGAGGTAGTGCAGAAATTGAGCTTAAATCAAAATGCCGACCGATCTCCCCTATTGCCAACAAACAAAATACAAGCTGTGTATCGCCAATTGATGTCCTCTTCTGAAGGTCTCCCAAAAGTTGTGTGGCCAATGGTATTGCTTCGTTAGGGCACTGCTGCGTTAATGCAGCTACACATTTAGCTAATGAATGATAAGCTTGCTTGTGAAGCTGATCGTGACCACTATTAGGAAATGCTCCAGAAGAAATGGGTTCTGCTATTACAGGCTCCATAAGTTTTTTCAATAACGAATGATAGTCAAGTCCGGTAAGATTAGTTCGTACAAGAGCTTGGAAAAGATCATGTGTACATGTTAAAGCTGATCCCTGTAATCAATGCAAACATTTACTTCATATTATAATAGCAATGTTTTAAATAAAAACATATTCACTGTATTTCTAGACTAAATGCCAATTCTGATTTAAAATTTTAAAAATGTATCATCAGTATTTTACCGACTTTAAGAATATGTCTTGACCAAAATATTTATAAAAATAATTAAGTTGTGGAACTATAATTTTTTAATTATTTTTTTTTTTTATTTAATTTACTTCAATTGTAATTTTGAATCCATATCTCTATTGATAAAAATTTTCAATCATACTATCTATTTTAGTCGATAACGACTATATAATATGTTTACAAGTGCTTACTTGCAGCCCGTGCCATTTCTTCACCGTGATCTGAAGTAACTTATCAATTAAAATTAAACAAAAATTATATTATTTCCTAATGAAATACAAAACAGCAAAATAATAATGTGTGTGAAGATAAATTCGAATTTAACTAGCACAGACAAAAACAGAGAAACAGAGCACTGTTAACATTTATAAATACATGAATTATAATACTAAAAATATATCTGAAATAATTTCAGAAATAGAAAAGATACAAAAAAAGAATCCTTGACATAAAAATAATAGTAGGACATCCGAAAAAATCTTTTCACTTAAAAAAAAAAAAGCTTGAGGAAACTGGTTTAATTATTAGCATACTACGCTATATAAAAGTGTAGGCGCAGATTGGTACTTGTTTGAAGTGTAATAGTGGGATATCTGAAAAATCTTAGGTTCCGAGTAATTTAGATTTGAAAATTAAAATTTTTTAAAAAAAAGTTATGGAGAATATCTGTGACCATTTTGGAAACTGGGTGAATGGTTCAAATTTTAAATATATAGAATTGGTGGTCCAATGTGTAATTGTTTGAGCTGTATTAGTGGGATATCTGAAATAAACTTTGATTCTAAATAAATTATTTTTTTTTAAACAGAGTATTTTTGACCATTTTCCTGCTAGTTAAATTCGAATTTATTTTTACACACATAGTTAATATAATAATACAAACACGTTAGAGTGCTATATTTGGTTATGCCGAATCTTAAATAGCCTCCACATAAATATAATTAAGCAGATACCTCTGCCATAATACGGGCTGCCAACTTGTTGAAGTATTAGCGAAAATATTAGAGATATATGCATGTATATTTACTGAGAGCAAAGCCGTCGTAAAAAGTATAGCAGGTGTCTACTCGACGTCTAGGTTAACCACAGAATGCCGTGTATCTCTGAAAAAAATAGCGGAACATTCTAGGATAACGCTAATATGGGTCCCTGGACATAGCTCAGTACAGCGCAACTATATTGATGATGATTTAGCCAGGAAAGGTACAATGTTGACTGATGAGGCGATTGATCCCTTCACTTGCATCACCATTAAGAGTCTGAAAATACTTGTTCAAAACGAAATGTTTAGACTTGCTCAGGAAAAGTGGTCGAATGAAATCACTTGCTCTACTGCGAGGTCAATCTGGACCGTATTTGATGTGGGAAGGACGAATTCAATGCTCACTTTTCGTCGCAACCTAATAAGCTTTATTGTCTCTTTATTTACAGGTCACTGTACTTTTGGAGCACACGCCAGAACAAGAGGAAGTGGAAACAATCACCCATTTCCTCTGCCAGAGTCCGCCCTATCAACAAAAAGAAAACGCATATTCGGGCATATTAATCCAAAATGCGTCTATACCTTTGCCAAGGAATCTGGATGGTTTGAAAGGGAAACAACTATTGTTGAGTGATCGACAGTATGTCTACAAACGAGGTAACACAATGGGATCAACATGTAAGCCGTTTTCTAAGAACGGCTATCCATGGAACGTAACTGTTCGGTTTGACCAATTTCTAAACAGCATTCGTATTCCCACAATCAATAAAACACCTCTCTTGTAGATAATATTATTTAATACGAATTAAGGAATGGAAAGCTTTAAAAAATTATAAAAGTAAATTAATAAAATATATAAAATAATACAAAGTTCCAGCAAATCCTTACTTTGGTCCTTCCTGGCTGCCGTTTGATTCAAATGTGACAATTCATGGTAAACAAAAAATATTAAGAAAAAACAAGTAACAATGCTATATTCGGCTATGCCGAATCTTATATACTCTTCACCTTTGTTGTGGATGCATAATTATATTATATACATACATACATATACATAAATATTATATTGTTACGTTTTACCTTTTAAAAACGGTGGTTTATTTCCTTTAAATAAACCGGATTCTTTTTAATTGCAAAATAAAAGCGTCAAGTTGTTTGAAAAAAATATAACGAGTCTTTATTTATTTAAATGTACACAAACACAATTAAAAATGAACACACTGTCTTTTTACACACTTATATTACGATTTAAGAACACACTTAAAGTTTTCGAAAACTTTTTACACATTTATATTACGGTTTAATAACACACTCTAAGAACTAGTTTTTTACTTGTCAGTTAAACTCAGTTTAACACATTGTTATATTAAACCTCAAATATATTTTGCCGGGATTTAACTACTGATTGTGTTTCTCAGTAGTGGATTACCTCCTGTCAATTTTGTTAGCATTGTCGTACTGTTCAGTCAAAATACATATGGTATTCCTCCTAATTTTTTATATAAATATGGCAATATCTTAAATTTTCGCAAAAAATCAAACCAACGTATCCTAAGGAATTCTAAAAATTACAATTTGCAATTGTTAGAAATGAATTATTATTTAGTTTTTTAGAGAATTTTTGTTTTTTTTTTAATAAATTAGTTTGTTAAGCGAAATCTTTGAAAGAATTCGGCGTCGGTACAAATGCAGAAATGATTTGGACGTGTCCTTATTGTTCGTATCTTTCTAACAATTGACATATTTAAGTTATTATATGTGTTTGAATCACTTAAATCCTCATCATCACTAGAATAATCCATTTTTTTTTAAATTTTTGTTAAAATGTCGTAAATTTCTTTTCACTTGTTGAATTGTTTATTTTATTTTTCAGCTGTTTGTATTTTGACATTTTATATCTAGGTTTAACTAACCAATGATGCTCAGTTAAACCTAGATTATATATCAAATAAATAATAACTGAGAAACACAATTTATAGTTTAATCTAGGTTTAAGCAAAAAATGTAGATTATCTTACGCGCGTGAACAAATCAAACTGAACGAAATATTTATCAAACCGTAACAGCTGATTTATCAAAACAAACATTTTTTTCTTGAGTGGTGAAAATTGTTTGTTGTTGTTTAAGTAGCATCGTGTAGATTTGTTAGTGTAAATGCGGTTTGATAAAGAGTCCATTCCATTCGTTTCTAATTTGCCAACTAACAAACCACAAACATAACCTAAAATACATTGAACAAACTTATGTGTTTTATAAACAATAATATGCTAATGTAAATAAGTGAATGATGAAAACCATAATTTTTTTAGAAATAAATAATAAAACACATTTAATCAAAATAAACTTAATTAGTGAATTTTGTGGATTATTAGAATTTTGTGGATTATGTATTAAATTTTGTGATTAATAGAATTTTTGTGCATTATAAGCAATAATTGTATAAAAAATTAGAGATCAGTAATCCCCCTATAATTCCAGAACTTCATATTGTGCATCATATCGGAATGCAGAAATTATTCGTTTTTAACCATAGCAATCGGAATAAGTCCAATTTTTGTCAGAAAAATCTAGAATATAGACGATATTACGTACTAAAATTAGATCTTAAAAGTGAAATAGATAAAAAATTAATTCGTTGTAATTTCTTTATAATCCTGAACAAAATCTTGTGCATCATACTGGAATGCAAAAACTCTTAGCTAGTAAATACAGCAATCGGGTCACGCACAGATTTTTCCACAAAAAAATGGAACATAGGGAGTATGCCCTAACAAACTTTCATACTATAGGTAACATGTAAAAAAAGAGCACATTAGAAATTACCCTATAAATTCTAAACAGGAACTTGTGCATCATATCGGAAAACAGGAATTAGTAGCTATTAAGTGTAGAAATCAAACTCCGTATAGATTTTTCCACAAAAAAATGGAACATAGGGGGTATGCCCTAACAAACTTTCATACTTTAGGTAACATGTAAAAAAAGAGCACATTAGAAATTACCCTATAAATTCTAAACGGGAGCTTGTGCATCATATCGGAAAACAGGAATTAGTAGCTATTAAGTGTAGAAATCAAAATCCGTATAGATTTTTCCACAAAAAAATGGAACATAGGGGGTATACCCTAAAAAACTTTCATACTTTAGGTAACATGTAAAAAAAGAGCACATTAGAAATTACCCTACAAATTCTAAACGGGAGCTTGTGCATCATATCGGAAAACAGGAATTAGTAGCTATTAAGTGTAGAAATCAAAATCCGTATAGATTTTTCCACAAAAAAATGGAACATAGGGGGTATACCCTAAAAAACTTTCATACTTTAGGTAACATGTAAAAAAAGAGCACATTAGAAATTACCCTATAAATTCTAAACGGGAGCTTGTGCATCATATCGGAAAACAGGAATTAGTAGCTATTAAGTGTAGAAATCAAACTCCGTATAGATTTTTCCACAAAAAAATGGAACATAGGGGGTATACCCTAAAAAACTTTCATACTTTAGGTAATATGTAAAAAAAGAGCACATTAGAAATTACCCTATAAATTCTAAACGGGAGCTTGTGCATCATATCGGAAAACAGGAGTAAGTAGCTAATAAGTGTAGAAATCAAACTGCGTGTAGATTTTTCCACAAAAAAATGGAATATAGGGAGTATTCCCTAAGAAACTTTCATACTTTAGGTAACATGTAAAAAAAGAGCACATTAGAAATTACCCTACAAATTCTAAACGGGAGCTTGTGCATCATATCGGAAAACAGGAATTAGTAGCTATTAAGTGTAGAAATCAAAATCCGTATAGATTTTTCCACAAAAAAATGGAACATAGAGGGTATACCCTAAAAAACTTTCATACTTTAGGTAACATGTAAAAAAAGAGCACATTAGAAATTACCCTATAAATTCTAAACGGGAGCTTGTGCATCATATCGGAAAACAGGAATTAGTAGCTATTAAGTGTAGAAATCAAACTCCGTATAGATTTTTCCACAAAAAAATGGAACATAGGGGGTATACCCTAAAAAACTTTCATACTTTAGGTAATATGTAAAAAAAGAGCACATTAGAAATTACCCTATAAATTCTAAACGGGAGCTTGTGCATCATATCGGAAAACAGGAGTAAGTAGCTAATAAGTGTAGAAATCAAACTGCGTGTAGATTTTTCCACAAAAAAATGGAATATAGGGAGTATTCCCTAAGAAACTTTCATACTTTAGGTAACATGTAAAAAAAGAGCACATTAGAAATTACCCTACAAATTCTAAACGGGAGCTTGTGCATCATATCGGAAAACAGGAATTAGTAGCTATTAAGTGTAGAAATCAAAATCCGTATAGATTTTTCCACAAAAAAATGGAACATAGGGGGTATACCCTAAAAAACTTTCATACTTTAGGTAACATGTAAAAAAAGAGCACATTAGAAATTACCCTACAAATTCTAAACGGGAGCTTGTGCATCATATCGGAAAACAGGAATTAGTAGCTATTAAGTGTAGAAATCAAAATCCGTATAGATTTTTCCACAAAAAAATGGAACATAGGGGGTATGCCCTAACAAACTTTCATACTTTAGGTAACATGTAAAAAAAGAGCACATTAGAAATTACCCTATAAATTCTAAACGGGAGCTTGTGCATCATATCGGAAAACAGGAATTAGTAGCTATTAAGTGTAGAAATCAAAATCCGTATAGATTTTTCCACAAAAAAATGGAACATAGGGGGTATACCCTAAAAAACTTTCATACTTTAGGTAACATGTAAAAAAAGAGCACATTAGAAATTACCCTACAAATTCTAAACGGGAGCTTGTGCATCATATCGGAAAACAGGAATTAGTAGCTATTAAGTGTAGAAATCAAAATCCGTATAAATTTTTCCACAAAAAATGGAACATAGGGGGTATGCCCTAACAAACTTTCATACTTTAGGTAACATGTAAAAAAAGAGCACATTAGAAATTACCCTATAAATTCTAAACGGGAGCTTGTGCATCATATCGGAAAACAGGAATTAGTAGCTATTAAGTGTAGAAATCAAAATCCGTATAAATTTTTCCACAAAACAATGGAACATAGGAGGTATGCCCTAACAAACTTAGTTGCTTTAAGTAAAATGTAAAAAAACAGCACATTATAAATTTCCTTATAAATTCCAAACGGGAGCTTGTGCATCATATCGGAAAACGGGAGTAAGTAGCTGATAAGTGTAGAAATCAAATTGCGTATAGATTTTTCCACAAAAAAATGGAACATAGGGAGTATGTCCTAAAAAACTTTCATACTTTAGGTAAAATGTAAAAAAACAGCACATTAGAAATTACCCTATAAATTCCAAACGGGAGCTTGTGCATCATATCGGAAAACTGGAAAAATGGAACATAGGGGGTATGATCTAACAAACTTTAATGCTGTAGGTTAAATGTTAAAAAAGTGCACTTTAGTAATTTTTCTACTGGAAACATTTCAGTTTGTTAGGTACGTCACCCGATTGCTACATTTACAAGCCATGCAATAGTTTTCGCATTCCAACACGCTGCATAAGATCCTGTTCAGGATTTATAGAGAAATTACTAAACTTAAAATTGTTCCCACATTTTACTTTTAAGTCCTAATTTTAGTAGGTAATATCTTTTACATTCCAAATTTTCCTGGGTAAAATTGGACTTCACCGATTGCTGCGGTTAAAAGCAAATAATTCCTTCATTCAGATATGATGCACAAGATGAAGTTGAAGTGTTATAGGAGGATTATTGCACTGGAATTTTTTATTTACTCATTGCTTATACATTATAATGCACACAATTCTTCTAATGCACAAAATTCATTTTTAAATTTTATTTTAATTTTAAAACAATAGTTATGGTTTTCATTACATATTTATTAATTTATTTGCATAACATTATTGTTTTTAAAAAAGCACAAGGTTTGTTCTATGTGATTTATAAAACCGCATTTACAATAATAAATCTACAAGATGATGCATGAACAACAACAAACAATTTTTCACCACACAAAAAAAAAGTTTGTTTTGATAAAACAGCTGTTACGGTTTGATAAAGTTTCGTTCAGTTTGTTTTGTTCACGGCGATGATTATCTTTATCCCAGAAACTAGCTCTTAGTAGCACAAGGTTTCAATCAAAAGTATGATTGTGATTATGACGAGGTATTTGCCCCTGTGGTTTCGTATTCTTTTATCGATATCTGATGTTAGAAGAATGCATGTGGAACATCTGGACGTGAAGTGTGCCTTTTTAAATGGATACCTAAAAGAAACCACTTACATAAAACAACCACCTGATTTTATCGAAGGTGATGAAAGAAAAGTCATCAATGGAGAAGATATATATATTTTAATATAGGTTGATGACTTAGTAGTAGCATCTACAAACAAAAATTTAATTAAATATGTTCTTGAACTACACAACAACAAATTCGTAGTAAAAAGTTTAGGTGAAATATCATATTACTTAGGACTAGAAGTAATAAAATCAGAAGAAAACCAATTTAAAATACGCCAAAAACAGTACATTATGGAAAAACTGATTCCGAACCTCTATTACGTAATGATGAATATCAAAGCTTATTGGGATCATTATTATATATTGCAGTCATTACGCGTCCAGATATTTGTGCTAGTGTAGCCATCCTTGCAAGAAAAACGTGTAATCCAAACCAAGAAGATTGGAATGAACTCAAACGTGTTGCAAAATATTTAAAAGGTACAACATATACCTTATATATTTTTAGTATCACGATATTTATTAAACGTGTAGCAGTGCCCTATGAAAACAAAGCATTTTTTTTGTCGGTTTTAAAACCAATTCTGACAACATTGAGTATGTTTTGAAATTTCTTTTGTAAATGAAAATTTTTCCTGACTTATCAAGTAATAGATATTCGATATTGTATTACAACTTTCATAATTCATTAATAACTTTTAAATAAACTATTGAGTTCACAATTTTAATAAATACGTAATACACCCAACTCTTTTTTTACACGGATTGGAATTTACACGGTTAAAAAAAAAATTATAAACAATTTTTAATCTAGTACGGTTTCAAAATCACTGTCTTGTTATTATGTTTGTTTTTACCACACTTGGCACCATTGCTGAAATGAACATACATAGTAGTAACTGGGAAATCCCCTTATTCGATAACTCTTACCTACACATTTTGTTCGCATGTTTTATTATACCCTTCACCTTCATGAGAAGGGTATATATAAGTTTGTCATTTGGTTTGTAATTTCCACAATATAATTTTCCGACCCTATAAAGTATATATATTCTGGATCCTTATAGATAGCGGAGTCGATTAAGCCATGTCCGTCTGTCTCTCTGCCTGTCCATAAAAATTTGATATTTTTTGTCCATTTTATTGCAATATTTTGAAATATATTGCAGATAATATCATGAAATTTTGTATACATTGTTTTTATAAATAAAGAAGTGTAACGTGTAGTTACTAAAACAGCCCGCTTTATAATTAAACGTGTAGTTACAAAACATATACTTCTTATGTGAAAATTCACTATAATTCTCAAACGCTCTATGTGAATTTTAATATAAAATATGTAAGAATATAGCAAGAAGGCAAGCAAGAATAGGATCTTGCTGAGTTATAGTCTGTTCCGAGCGAACAGAGTATAGCCAGGCGAGGCCTTCGTCACAGAGAACACAGAGGCGACAATTTTGGCGTTTCAAAATCGCTACAATCAGCTAAAAAGGCAGGTATATTAAAAAGAGAAAGAAAATATTTTCTGGTAGTAAATTTGTAATGTGAAAAAGCAAAGCACTATATACAACAAGAATTTTGTGGACAAAACAATTTGAGTTAGAATATTTGAATTGAAATTTTGTTTATATGTTTGTGATTTTAATAACTAACTAAATTGTATTTTAATAACTGTTATACTTTGTGGTATGCATTGTGGAGTTTGTGCATTCGTTAGATGATATAAATGCATTTTTTATGGTTGTATCAAACAATACAAAAATACTCTGTGCCAAAAATTAATTTTATTGCGTCAGAAAAATAGTAACATAAAGAAAACAAAAAGGCAGGTTTCAAAGAAAGAGACAAGAAAAAAACTACCCTATCTTTGCTCTTCTGTCACCTCTGTTATACTCTGTGCCTTCGTTCTTGCTTCACAATATTGTAGCCGTAGTTAGCCGACCGAGATCCGAAGCGTTTATCTCGTTGGATTGTAGCCGTAGTTAACCGACCGAGATCCGAAGCATTTATTTCGTAATTATACCAAATAGTTAACCGACCGAGATCCGAAGCATTTATCTCGTCGGATTGTAGACGTAGTTAACCGACCGAGATCCGAAGCGTTTATCTCGTTGGATTGTAGCCGTAGTTAACCGACCGAGATCCGAAGCATTTATCTCGTAATTATACTAAATAGTTAACCGACCGAGATCCGAAGCATTTAACTCGTCGGATTGTAATCGTAGTAAGCCGACCGAGATCCGAAGCATTTATCTCGTCGGGTTACACCCATAATTATACCAAGTAGTTAGCCGACCGAGATCCGAAGCATTTATCTCGTCGGATTGTAGCCGTAGTAAGCCGACTGAGATCCGAAGCATTTATCTCGTTGGATTATAGTCATAGCTAGCCGACCGAACGCATTAGATTGCGTCCATTGTTCTATTAAGTCGTTAGCCGACCGAGATCTGAAGTATTTATCTCGGCGGATAGTAATATTGAGTTAGTGGCATAAGAATTAATTGATCCCGGTAACGATCCGAGAGTATACCGAAGGCACAAGACAGCACCGTGGAATTATTTCAGAGGAAGCAGACCTCTGAGGAACCTGGACAGACTGGGAATACCCCGGCTGCGGAAAATAGTAAGAATCGGTCCATGATTTCTCATAGCCCCCATACAAAAATTTTCCCGAAATATTTTCTCAATTATACATAAATGCCTATAAAACTGAATTATCAATACAAAATTCAGCAGGAATAAGTTTCATGCAAAAAGAAATCGTATCCTCATATGCATGAAAAACACTGTTCCAAAATTTAAGAAGATCGGCCCATAATTTGTCATAGCTGTCATATAAGAACCTTTTCCAAAAAAACAAATAAATTCGGGTCAAAAAATATTATTTTCGGAATTAACCCATATTGGGTCCATATTTTATAATCATGATATATATCGTTGAAAAGGTATTTTTAAAACCTTTTATTTAATGTAGTAGTAGTTCCCGAAATATAAGCCTATATATTTTCAACTTTACGGGCCCGCACCCTCGAAAATAGGCGTAACCACCAACAAATTGTTTTGCTGGCATCTCCTAAAAGCCCTATTTGATGAAGGTTTTTTTTTTTTTTTGAGCAAAGTCACTAAAACCGAATTGTTCCGCTTTTTTATACTCTGTTAGTTAAATTACACTCAAGATTATTATAAACATCAGACAAACTCTGTAAATTATGGTAAGAATTGGTAATTAAATTTCAAAAATTTAACATAAATAATGTTGGTCGTAAAATTGTCTTTCAAACAATATATCAAATACTAATAAAATTTGCACTAATACTGAATAGAAAACGCAGAATAAGGATATTCTAGTCCTATAACCAGTGTAGTTTTTGTATTTCTTTTTACGTTTAGGTGCCGAACTCTTACTTGTTGTATTCTAATTTTCTCTGTTCTTAATTCTGGATTAACAGATTTCTTTTGTTTTTTGCTTGCTCTACCAATTTTCCACCTGTATGAATTATGTATTTTAGGTTTTAATGCTCAATAAATGCCATATGAACATACAATTTGTATGCATATCTGAAATGTTATAGTTTTCAAAATTTTTTACACGGGTTTTTGAAGTAAATATAGTTCTTATAGAATAATTATTAATTTCATAATCGAACTTTTAATTTTTACTTTTTGATAAATTTTTAGTAAGGCTCGAGTTCATTAAATTTAATTTTCATTAAATTATTTTTACTGAAGTTAGGAATTACAACTTGAAAAATTTATTATTAAAAATTTTTGATAATTTTTCTTGACTGGTGATCGAACCTGGGTTGTTGAATTTACATATGTTTCGAGAAATCCCACTTTCTCTCATCAGAATTCTTTGCGTTCTACCACCTGCACCACTGCGGTGCCGGTCAGCCAACAGACAAACATCAATCCTTTAACCAGTGTTAGTTCTGGTAGTTCGAAGTTTTTGCTGTAATTATCATTCTTTATTAATTTCTATTCATAGTTGTTTTTTTCCTTTTCTTCAGTTTTTTCAAAAATTTTTAATAATAAATTTTTCAAGTTGTAATTCCTAACTTCAGTAAAAATAATTTAATGAAAATTAAATTTAATGAACTCGAGCCTAACTAAAAATTTATCAAGAAGTAAATATAGTTCTATATTTCATCTTAGACGGTTTTCAGATGACATGGAACGTATCCCCCATTTTACTATAGGAAACGCCTCCTTTTTTACACGGATTTGTGAGGAACGTATCTACCGTTTAAAAAAAAGTTGGGTGTATATAAAACTTCACCATATTTCTTCTTAAATTTAATCAAACCTTTTTTGCTAAAGTGTTATCATTAAGTATTGCCTAATCATTATTTGGAAATTAGCTTATTGAATAAAGTGTTTGAAATCTTTCTTAACTTCATTAAATGTTGCAAATTTTAAAATCTGGGTGACAATTACCTGTAAGAGTGGAGAACGTAATAACTGGAGAACCGGTGGTAGAAATTGATCGTGAATTCCTACCAACGCCTTGGGATGCTTTCGGGCTGCAGTTGTCAAAAGAATTAACGCATATTGAGCTACATGAAGATCAGAGTCGGAGATAAGTGGTTGTATTTCAGCAATAGCCGTTTGTAGCAATGGAGGTCCGAATATATCAAGATCATAGTTATCAGCAAGTTTGTTTAGCAAATCCAAAGAATGTAACTTAAGAGCTCGTTGATTTTTTCGTAAAAATGTGCCCAAAGCGGGCATTACATCATTTAAAATCGATGTTAGATCTATTCTTAAAGGTGATGCTGCAATCATAGTGAGTGCTTTAACGCAACTTAATCTAGTTACTTCGTTTCTCAGACGTTCTAAAAATATTGGCAAACATGTGGTCAATTCTGTTTGAAGTAAATCACCCATGTTTGCAATAATTTGTCCCATACAAGCAATTGCCCTTTCTTTAACTTCTTGATCAGCATCAGTAGCTTTAAGTTTTTGCAGAGTGGCTGAATAGACTTCCGTAGCAAATGGCGTTACATCGAGTGTATTAATGTTGGCAGCACTACTGTCCAAAGGACGAATAACTTTAACCAACTGTTGAAGCACAATTAACCCCTCAGTTGCAATTTTGTAAAAAGGATCGAATACAGCCGTTACTACAAGTGGTACTAAAACTGGTATATGTGAATGGAATACATGTGTTTGGTGACCTTGAAGCAAGGAACATAAAAACCCTAGGGCTTCTATTTTCATATTACTTGTAGAATTCTTATCGCTTAAAGAGAAACTAATTCCGGGAACGATATTATCGAGATGAGGTCCCAATGCGCCTGGCATCGCATTTAGCAATTCTCTTAATAATAAGAAACAATCCTGTCGAGTTTTCATAGATTTTTCTCTCATAAGAGAGTGGGTTGCTTTAATAATATGTGGAACTTGTTCCATTAGAAGAGCTAATGTCGCTGGGACCTGTTCCATAGAATCCGGATCATGCGATATTTCGTCAACAGAGCGTGAATTTTTAAGAAGTGCAACATACGCATGGAATATATCAGACTTGACATTTTCTTCGCGTTCTTTAAAACGCGATATTAATGCGGGACTTAAATCTTTATAAAACTCTTCGATCATATCATGACGAGTTGCTATTATTGATTCAAGGCATTTGGCTGCAGAGCGACGTACTTTCCAACTCATGTCGTCATCATCACTGTACTCTTCACTATCAACATATTCCTCTTCCTCCGTATCCATAGCTATATTCGAATCAACCTCATCTGCTTCGTAGTTGTAGTTTGGATCATATGTTAAATATTTAAGACAAAGTTCTAAAATCTGAAAAAAAGAATATAAAATTTAATTAAATTGAAAGAAAATGTATTTAGTTATTCTATTTCAGAATAAAAATTTATTAAAATCATATAAAAATACATTTCCTGTTAACACGCTAGTATTCAAAATACACATACATACATACCAAAATCAAAAATCCTCTAACTCAAATATCGTACTAAATTCGTTGATTTGTTATTATAATTATTACTTTTATAATAGGAGTCGAATTTTGTTTTATTTTCCTGTTATAAACTTAAACATTTTTAATAAATTAACCACACTACAAAATCTTAAGAAAAAAATCCGTGTGCGTTGTTTTCATTATATTTAAATCAAACGCGTGGTTTTACATTTCATTAAAAACAGAGAAGATAGTTATTTATTGATCATCAAAGATGGTAACAAATTGATTATTATCGATAACTTTATATGAACTACTCTGACATTTCTTCCCCCCCTTAATGAATATGAACATCCCCATAATATAAGTAACTTTAGAGTAAGGCAGCTATTAAAACACATTTACAGATTTAGGCGATCCGGAGCTTTAATTTGTCTAATTAAACGCCGCATTGTCTGTTCGCCTGTACCATTGCTACCATTCTTCATTATATTTCCGCTCGACGCTACCTGGTTTAACTGTACTTCAGGTATGAGGTGATGCGACCGCTACACTTGGTCCGATACTTTTTTCTAACGTTGAAGTGGTCTGCACAATAGGCTCTTCGGCACGTAGATAGGTATTGCTATCTGTTGTAGTTTCGATCAAACCGGAACTTGTTGTAGGTTTATTATCATCTGTTCTGATCTTGTTTCCCACCTTGCACATTTGGTCAATGTGTCGTTTCCATATACGACTATCATCCAGTTCGATATCATAATGCAAATCACCCACCTTTAGCTTAATTCTGCCAAACAGCCATTTTTCTCCATGTAAATATTCTCGAACCATCACTCTTTCACCTTCCACAAACTGTTTCTTTGGTATCAGCCGCTCACCTATTGTAACGTTTCTGGGTATTATTAAATCTAGTCGGGATTGAATCTGCCTTCCAAATATAGACATAGCTGGCGATCTGCCTGTAGTTGGATGCACTGCAAGGCGATAAGCCATCAAAATTTTAGCCACTTCCGGTTTTAAGTTGGCTTGTGTACATTTAACTGCTTTCAGTTTACTCTTAATTGTTTGCACAAAACGCTCTGCCAAGCCATTTGTTGCGGGATGATAAGGGGCTCCTAGCTTGTGTTTAACGCCGTTCATTTTCAGAAAATTTTGAAATTCTGCTCATTTAAACTGTGTTCCATGATCACTTACGTTAGGTGTTCCCATTCTGGAAAATATATCACGACATATTTGTATGTGTGGACGCGTTCAAACGGCTTATTTGGAGTATTCCAAGTATGTACGGGGACAGTCTTAGCGGGTTCTGGCTGAACCGATTGACAAGCCTCACAATTCTGCACTAAATTTTCTATTTCTGTATCCTGTAGAGCCTTCATTTTCGGAATGCCAAAATGTCCCGAATGGAGTTCCTCCTATGTCGTAACCTTTGTGGGATATAAACTCGAATTCCTCGTAAAAGATACACCTGTTGCAACGTGAATTCCGTTTATTGTACATTAAAACGATAGCAAGCTTCGCAATCCCTCCCGTGTTTCAACGCCTCCAATAAGACATGAATACTGGCCTCTTTTTCTGTTTCCATTTTCAGTTCTTCAAAAGTAACAGGCATGTTTTTCAACAACTCAGTTTCTATTACATCCACCTCATCTACCACTTCACTGGTATCTTTAATTGGTAACCGAGTTTTCAGTTCTTCAAAAGTAACAGGCATGTTTTTCAACAACTCAGTATATAGGCAATCCTTTGCATGGTGAAAAAATCTGAGCTAAAGGCTTGTTATCTGTCACTAGCGTAAATTTCCTTCCATAAACATGTTGGTAGAACCACCGAATTCCAAACACGATCGCATAAGCTTCTTTGTCGATCTGACTATATCTCTGCTGAACTTTTGATAACGTTTGCGATGCGCCGTATGTACCGCCCCCACACCGTATGGGCTGACATCTACCGCTAACACTAACGGCAATCTAGCATCGTAAAAAGCCAAAATAATATCCGATTGCATAATTTTCTTTACTTGTAGAAAAGAGGTTTCACACTTATTACACCACTTAAACGGTACGTTATTTTGCAACAATCTATTAATAGGAAAAAGAATAGCGCTTAAGTTGTTTACGAACCTGCCATAATAATTTATCAACCATGGTCCTTACTTCGTCTTTGTTTGTTGGACATTTCATTTTCGTATCCCCTCTTTGCTTACGATATACCCGCAATACCCAATTTGATTCTGCATCTATTCGCACTTTCCAAGATTAATACGCATGTTGGACTAGTTTAACCGTTTCAATACCTCGTCGACTCTTTTTAAATGCTCCTTATCATTGTCTGCTGTAATACGTATGTCGTCCAAAAAAACAGAAACACCGGAAATACCACCAAGCAGCTGCTCCATAAATTGTTGCCATTTCGCCGGCGCACTTGCGACACCGAACATTAACCTAATTGGCTTAAACAAACCCTTGTGCGTCAGGGTGAATTTCGAGTTGTAAATATGCCTTGGCTAAATCTAATTTCGTAAATTTGTCTCCACCAGCCATTGTACTAAATAATTCATCCACGGTTGGAAGTGGGTATCTATTATTAATACAGGGTTAATTGTAATTTTGTAGTCCCCACATAACCTTACTTTTCTGTCTCTTTTGGATACTACCACTATTGGAGTAGCCCACTCACTCGTACTGACACGTTCCAATAAACCCTCTTGAATTTGTTTATCCAATTCTTCTTCGACCAATTGTATCAGAGAAAATGGTACTCTTCTGGGCTTAACAAACTTTGGTGGGCATCCGCCCTTAGCAGTAGTCGAGCTTGGTGCCCAGTTATCTTTCCCATAGTAGATGAAAAAAATATTTTTCAACTAAATTCTATATTTGATTAGAACATGTTTTATTTGTAATTTTATTTACAACAGCTGGTTTGCACTCATTTAGTTTTTCCTGTAATACATTAGCCCAATCCAACTTGACCGCACGTAGCCATTCTCGTTCCAATAACGGATTTCTTCTCGATCTGACGATATATAACTTGAGCTGCTCATTTGCAACACTTCCTTTCACCGTGACCATTATGTAACCGACACAATCCAATGGGGTATGACAATAACTATACAACGTTGTATCATTTGCGTACACCTTTTCTTTGGGGAAATATTTTCTTGCATCCGCCAGACTTACAATTGACACTGGCGCTCCAGTGTCTACCTTAAAACATATAACGGCCTTGTTCACTTTAATTTTATAAGATATTTTCGCTCTGTTACTTTCAACTCGAGCATCTCGAATGTTCTTTACCTTGCCTTCGTATATCTGTAATATGTCCTCAACCAGATTTTATTCCGAATCACTCACTCCCTCCGTTATCTGGTGTAATTGACGCGATGCTGTGTTCAGATAAGCCCCAAAATCACAGTTCGCTGCCAATCTGCGCAAGGTTACCAAATATTCAGCACATTTTTCATTTTCCTTTTGCTTGCATAAATTAAAACGATAATTTTCCAGAATAACGTTTGACCTAGAGTCGAAATGATCACTAAACCGTTTGACATCCTCGTACGTACTATCCTCTGGCTTAAGCGGGGCCAGTTTGTCGCATAACATATCATAAGTGTCCGCTCCCATATAGTGCAACAGAAAATTGTTCTTTTTTAATGTTCCACATTCGAAAATATCCAGGGCAGTTTCAAAACGCCTCACCCACCGCTCTAAAAAGTTAACAGCCATCCCTAATACCGACGGTAAGCGTTTTTTAAATGTCAAAATTTCTCATGCTCATACACTTTGTATGGAGCATACCGAAACAACGCGCCGTCAATGCTTTGCTATTGGAAAATCCGATTTTAACAAGAAGTTAGTTGCAAAAGAAAACGAAAAAAAAGAGAAATAAAACAACAATGTCCAGCTCATGGTGCAAATATACAAGGTGAGTGCAGTAGCCCAGCTGACTGACTTTGTTTACAATTTATGTCAAAAGTAATCCTTTTTCAAGTATTTTTGACAGTAGTACATTATTATACACAAACAAAATGCCTGTTGTTTTTGTTTTGTGTTGTATTTGTTGTCGATTTGCACCCACCTTTTATAGTTGCACCATGGTCCCGCTGTTACAATAAACAGGGTCGTTTTATTTATTTGTTTGATAACCATGTTTTTATCGTTTTGACATAACGTTGACGCTTTCGTTCAAAGTTCAAGTTGAAAGAAAAATGTCTCTTTTCAAGCGTCAACGCTTCCTACGCTTTTAAGTGTGTAACTTAAAACGTAGACTACATTGATTCTACTTTTTTGACAGTTGCTTAAAACGCAAAAAACGCGTAAACGCATGGTATGGACTTTCAGCTTTAAAGATACGAAAATAAAGGTAAATATAAAATAATAGTGTCAAAGTAACAAAAGGTAGTGAATATGCAACCATGTATAACAACAGCCCTGTTTGATTTTAAACTCATCGGATGGCAGTAAAAACTATGGCGTCGCCCTGAACACAACCTTCGATAAATGAAAGATTTATAAACTTGAACTTTTTAGTAAATAAACAATTATTTTTGTAATTATCAAATCAAGTCGTTTGATTCAGTCCTTTTGACAATTTCAGAAGTGGGATCTGAATTCTTAATTGACGATATGGAAAATCTACACAACTTGACCGTGAAGCAACTGCAAGCGGAATGCAGGGAAAAGGGTTTTTCATCTACCGGCAAAAAGGCCGTACTAATTGAACGTCTTGAAACAACGTTGTGGCACGTAATTGCATCAGAGACGATGATCTGACACAACGAGTTTTTCAATTGGAAGAGCTGATTTCGAGTATGCGAGCGCACGTTAATGTCAACGAACCAGTAGGTTTTGCTCCAGACATTGCTTCATCGCCCTTAAAAAACGAATAGTGCTTCATTTAACGGTTTTACATCAGCCTCATCAACACCGCCGTCAACAAGTGTGCCGCAAATAAATCCGTCTCATGTAACATTTGCGTCACCACGACCAGTATATGGCGATCGATATACTAACCACGTTGAAAATCAGGTGATTGCTGCTCCGTGCTCTATCACAACGCCGTTGATAACACAACCGAATGTATCATCATACAACACGCCTATGAATAACGTACCTATAGTTACACATTCAAATATGTTTTTCCCCAGAAGTTACGCTGAACAGATACCACCAAACACGAATGGTCCACAGACACTAACATCGACCTACGTGCGACAATCAACTTATAGTTATCAGAACGCCATACCACAACTGTCCACTTCGACACAACCTTGTCTGCAGAACGTCTACAATACTGGCTATAACTACACGAATATAAGGGAAATGATAAACCTTTTACCTGACTTTAATCCAACATTGAACGAATCACTGAATGCCGTACAATTTGTTAAACGTGTGGAGATGTTAAAAGCTGCATACGGTTGGGATGATCAATCGATTATCTTTGCGGTACAACAGAAAATGAGTGGCCCTTGGAAAGAAGGGTGGTTTGACAGAATGTGCTATTACATGTCATATTGTAAATGGCATCAACGACGTTGACTTGAAAAGGAGAATCTCCAAAGAGTATATAACGTGCAACCAACTGCTTCGTGATATCAACAGTTACTGTAGTTACAATGAGGTAAGAACACCAAATACAGCCAACAGTAAGGTAAAGAAAAATATTGACGACATCACGAAACCCGAGTCAGGCAAGAGTGAGGGAACCACAGAAGAAGATCCGTTGTGGAAAATGTAATCGAACATCGCACAAAGCAGCTGACTGCAGAGTAGTACAGAACGAGAATATGAAGGTGAACATAGTTGTTGATGTGGGCCATTTTGGCCTTGACAAGACAGTAGAAAGAGTTCAACGATCGTTTTGGTTCCCACGTATCAGAAAGTACCTCCAGGAATATATCGCCGCATGAACCGAGTACTGCTACAATAAAGTAAAGGGTGGAAAACGCGAGGGTGAATTACATTATGGTGTCCAAGACCCTCTACCATTTCGGTTATAACATATTGATCATGTAGAACCATTCGTCAAAAGCAGAAGCGGTCACACCCATGTTCTAGCGATATCCGTCACGTTTACAAAATTTGCCGTCGTGAAAGCAGTGCGTAATACCAAGTCAGCGCCGGTAATCACTATCTTGAATGAGCTTTCTAGTTATTTTGGTTTACCAAAACGTATAATAACTGACCATGGCACAGCATTTACCTCTAACATCGTTGAGGAATATTGCACCATTAATAATATCCAACACACAAAAACTGCAGTTAGAACACCCAGGGCGAACGGCCAAGTTAAACGACTAAACGAGAATATTTTGAATTACCTACGTACTACTACCGAGAATACGAAGGATTGGGACAGAATTTCGTACATCCTACAATGGACCATAAATTCACAGAGGAATTCAACTACTGGATTTTGTCCAAATGAACTTATTTTTAATTACAGCCCTATTGACGTAGTACAGAACAGATTGCTGGCTGCTGTACAAGACGACGTAATACCAGAGGACACAATGACAATCGGTGAAAAGCGTGTCTTGGCTGCTAAAAACATCCAACAAGAACGAGAACGCTGGAAGCAACGTTTTGATGGCAAACATTCTCGACCCACTACGTATAAAGAGGGTGATCTAATACTGCTGGAAAATGAACCTCAGTCCACGGGCGATTCACGCAAATTGAAGCCCAAATTTCGCGGACCGTACACCGTCACCAAAGCCCTTGGGAATGATCGATATTTAATTGAGGACATACCCGGTCTTTAGATAACAAACCGCAAGTTTTGCTCTGTGTATAGTTCCGACAAAATGAAAAGATGGTGCAACAGTAATCCTGAGCTTGATATAGATGACAGTAAGGAAGTCGAGAACGACTTGGAGCCAGGATTGGCCGAGCTGTCAACGTAACAAAAAGGTAGTATGCAACCATGTATAACAACAACCCTGTTTGATTTTAAACTCAACGGATGGCAGTAAAAACTACGGCGTCGCCCTGAACACAACCTTCGATAAATTGAAGATTTATAAACTTGAACTTTTTAATAAATAAACAATTATTTTTGTAATTATCAAATCAAGTCGTTTGATTCATTCCTTTTGACAATAGTGTTTAAAACGTAAATAAGCTTCGTCTCGCGTATTAATTATATGCATTTCAAGATTAGTTTTCCCAAGCCCTTTTTCCACAAAAGATGGAAACTTAGCAATAGTTGCCTCTAATACCTTCCTGTTTTGATCACAAAGGGTATGCATTAAAGGATTTGATGGATTATCGCCCGCCTCCTCACTAAAAGGCATATCATTTGTGGTCAGACAATCTAAATTAACAATCAAGCCAAATTTCTTCATAAAATCAACGCCCAGAAACAACGCTCTTTTCAGAGTCGGATCAAATAAAAAGTTATCAAGTTTTCTATTTTATTAAATTTAATTTTCGATCTAAACTGACCCTGAATGGTATGAGATCTACCGTCTGCCGTTTTTACCGTTGCCGGAAACTTATGCACCTCGACCCCGGCCCTCATCGCGACATCGAAACATCCTTCGTCGAGAACCGTTACCGTTGCGCCACTATCTAAAATACCTTCGTATAACGAGACGTCTGCGATCTCACGCCTAAGCTCTTTTCTTTTTCTATACCGTTCCCTAGCTTTTTCTATTCGCGTTTTGCCGTAATCTTTTTCTTAGCCTCTTCATAATCCCTTATTTTAATATGTAATGGTTTAATTTCTCTAACTCTTGACTCCTCTGCCTTTTCACCAATCCTAATTTTATTCTTAACTAAAATTTTAACGACTCCGCTATTTTCTATTTCCTCTAGGTCGTTAACATCCTCCAGTTTAATTACTGGGCGCTGGGACTCGGACGTTTTTCCCCAGTTAACGGGTCCGACTTCCGGTTTCCCGAGCATTTAGGACACCTTGGTGTGGCAGTGTTGTCCATGCCACACTTAAAGCAAAATAGCCGCCTGGCAGGTGATGGGCAGTCCATATACCCGTGGCCAGGTTGTCGACAATTCCAGCATATATATTTGGCTGTGCTGCTTAACGCCTCTACCTCGACTGCGGCAGGCAGGCTTTCAACATACTCAACCTCGTTCACTCGAACTGCTGAGGCCAAACATGCGTATTGGGAATACTAGTTGCGCCATGGCTGTTCGCAGATTGGTCTTCATTATGTCTATCAGCTCAGCCTCGCCGACGGGGTTAGATTTCTGGCTGCGCAGCCTTAATATCGCATTATAGTAATCTTCAAAGAGCTCATTTGGCTGTTGCCGCCTGTCCATTATTTGGCGATGGATCTCGACATCGCTGTTAAAGCGACGGAAACGGCTTATTACAGCTTCTTTTAACTCCTCCCATGAGTGCATCGGCTGTAAACGCCTTTGCATCCAATACCACTCTAAGGCGTCACCTTATAGCAGTTGGTGAAAATGACGCAACACCTCAGACCAGTTGTTATCGTAGTCTTTACGCATCTCCTCGACTCGGAACACAAACTCTTGGGCACCCATGGTTTTCGGGCTGCCGTCAAAATTAACTCCCCATTTGTCCAAGCCAGGTCGGCGGGAGAATTCGGAGCTTGGAAATGGCGGATAATACTGAGGCCGTGCCTCTTGTTGAAAAGTGCTGTTGTTTTGGTCTAAAGTTGGCCAGCGAGAAATGTTTTGGCCAGAGTTTGCCCTATTGAATGACTGCTCATGTGGTCTAGTCGCTGGCCGTAGCAAGTGAGGTCTCGGTGGCATCTGTTCATGCTCAATGTTTGGCGGCTGATGGTGTTGCGGTTGCTGGCTGTAATTCATTTGCGGAGGTTGGATTGTCGTTCGATGGTTACCTGACGTTCTAGAAATAGAGCGAATGCTTTCAGCCACGATTTGTGGAACCAACTCGCGCAGCCGCTCTTCCATCGAAGCGCATCATTTGCACCTGTTGCATGCCCACTGCCGACTCTATTATATTCTCGATATTTGCAGCTGATGGTTCATAACTCGGCGCCGCCGCCGTCTGATTATTAGGCATATTATTTCGGAACTCCTGCCTTACGTTACGAGCAGTAATGCTGCTATACTCCGGAGACGTGATGCTGCTCTCATGTTCCATCAGCGGATTTGCCGCTAAATATTGCGGATTAATTTGTGCTGAGTTTTCACTTTTGGGAGTAAAAACTGCCGACATAGTTGTTGTGTCGGTCGCTGCCGTTGCTGTAGTGATGGTTATCGCCGCGGGCGGGAAGTTATTATTTGCCACGAGGATGGGCCTAGAGGAAGTAGAAGCGGAATCGCCTAGCATTTTACTTGCCCTAGTCTTTACCATAATACGAAAAAGTAATAATACTAAATAAATTCAGACAAAGCTGGACAAAAAAATTAGATATAAACAAATTAACCTGTAATGTAAATTAGATGTAACTACATATATGTATGTAGGTATATACACAAAACATTTAAAAAAAAAATCTATTACCTAAGGTAGCTTAACCTATTTTTCCTATATACCCATAGAAGTAGCAATATAAGAAAAACTAATTTTAAAACTTTTTTCCTTTCAATATAAAACCAAACTAACATTGATTTTAGAACCCTATAGGTATGTGCATATTGAAACTAAACTAAAATAGCTGCCTATATATGTATATAAATAAACTGAAATTATCTTCATTCTTATATATGTATAAGTTATTATATATGTATAAGCAAAAACAAGCTTCAGAATTATATACATATATGTAAATAGAAATCGAATAAAGTTAAGTATATCCACGTTAATATTCTGAACCAAAAAGCCACTGGTTTTAGTTTCTATATATTCAACTAGACTTATCACGTTTTATTATACAACTAATCTGAAATAATTGTCCCTGTATGTATAAGTGAATATATATATGTACGTAAAACTAGTTGCAGATTTTGAAATAAATTAAAGTTATATGAAATTAACCTAAAATCTATTTTACGGTATATAAAAAAATAAATAAATTCTATATAAACTGCTAAAATTATCTATCTATGTAAATATGTTGATTTGAAGTAACCTAATTTTAGATATTGATATATATGTATGTAGGATAAACTACCGCTTTAATGTATGTCGTAGGTATTAGGTATAAACCCTAAATATTTTCCTACCTACATAAATTGAAATAATTCAATTTACCTTCAGTTACTAAATGTGCCAAATCCAATATATGTTTTTCCATTAAACACAAAATTGTCCTTATATATATGTACACCAAACCAATTAATAAATTTTGCCTAAATTTTCGCAAGATCATTCATACGCAAATATTAATAATAAATTCAAATTTATTTTTCAGAATTTAAATGCCAGTAGTAAGCTTCATTTTAACAGCGTTGCTAACTTTGACGATTTATCGTCATTTTGAGGATTTTTTAAGTCAAATTTATTAAAATGACGATTTACGATTTTTCATTCTTCCCGCGAACAAAAATGACGATTTTTTTTAAGCAAACCATATGGTAACCTTTTTTGTTGGATATTTCAGTACCCCGATTTAAACCAAAATATTATCAACCATGTATTAGTTTTCCAATTGTTTTTCCAATAGAAATTTCTGGCGCTTTAATAATTTGTATGTATCTAGTTTTTCATTCCTTTTTATATCCTTAATCGAACAAGTTACTTTTTCTTAACTATTGTAAAATATTATTTGAATAAACCTTTTATTGAATTAAACGACACGGTGTTTTCACTTTTAAGTAATATATTTGTGGTTCAGATCAAAAGTGCCAACATTTTTTCCTAAAATTAAAATTTTGTAAGTCCCCTTTTACAATGTAGAAATTGAAAGGCAGACAGACGAAGTTTGTTGGCGAGGGGTTGAAGAGGTAGAGTGTGTAGTACACGACTATCTGTACTGGACATTTGTTTTTTGTAGAAGAGTATTTGGTTAATTTTGAAATCCAAAGTTTTTAATAACAAAGACATATTTTTAAATAAAGATGAAGTGTATCTTGGCATTTACGTGAAGAAGAACCAATCTAGTTTAAATATTGAATATAGTCAATATAATATATTTGTTGAATTATGCATCCAATTTTACATTGAATTGGTTTCACAAATTTTAAAACGTTTTGATTTTGGTGATAAACTTTTAGAAGGTAAACTTCATTGAACCAACAAGCGTAGCTTTAAACAAAAAAATGATTCAATTTTACAATTGGCCAAACTTTTTTCAAATTTATTAAATGGAAAGAATATCCAGAACTTGATAATGAAGTTCGAGAATTTACGTAATATCAAATTCACCGAACTCGAAACATTGGAGTTTTGGAAAAATGTTTCTAATTTAAAGAGAGTCAATAATGCAAAGGCCTTCCCAATTTTAACACAATTTGTTTTTAGTTTGATGGCACTACCACATTCGTCGAAGTTTTAATATTGTAAATTTAATTAAAACAAAAACCAGAAATGTTTTGGATTCTTCAACATTACAAGGAATATTGTTTTCAAAAGATTATATTACTTTAAATAATTCTCAGTGTTTTAAATTAGCAATTAAAAATGACTTATTAAAAAAATGTCACACAGAAATGTACCAGAGTAAAGTCACATAATACCAAAATTAAATTAATTATATTTTTTATTTATTCATAAATTCATAAAAAATAAAGTAGGTTTGAAGTGTGCTTTTACACAAAAATTTTCTTAAAGTACATTTGAAGTCTACTTTAATTTTTTATGAATTCGGCAGTTTATTTACATGTAAATAAAATAAAAATATTTTAAAAGTTAATAAAGAAAATGTTTTTGGTATTTTTGTCTTGACGATTTCTTGACGATTTTTTTCTTTTTAACTCGACGATTTTGACGATATTTTTTTAAATTGACGATTTCTCCAAAAAAAAGTTGGCAGCACTGCTGGTAGAGGCAGTTAGCCAGGAAATGAAATATCGAAGAAAATTACCGAAGTTTTTCTGTGGTTTCAGGAATTGGAAAATTCAGAAGTTGTTCAAGATGAAGAATGCTGGAGTAAAAATACTTACAAGATCTAACTTCCAACGAATCGCCACGAGTACCTCCTTCCAAGGAATTTATACCCGGACCCATCCATCCAAAATCAAATCAAGTAAGCATTTTTAACTTTTCTATTTTAAACTACTTTGATAACCTATGTATGTATATTGCATATTACTTTTGTCTCATGAACACAGTAGCTATTATTGGGGTAACGATTACCCTCCAATAATGTGACTTTCTGTAGTTTCTGATACCAAAGTAATAGCAAGCATCTCTGTTTTCCCCCAATAGGACCAACACTTTCAACGTCGCAGCTGATGACCGACCCTGACTCATCGTTGTCATTCCGACCTACGTTGAAAACGATGACCAATTGAATGTAAAACTGAGAGCAACACGAAAAACTATTAGATGGAACCCGAATTTCGAGCCCCATGTTGGGCGCCATTTTTGTCAATAGCTTTTAGTGTGAACCAGTGGCTGGTTAGGATAGAAACGCTTAGATATTAAATTTGCCAGGCTAGGCCGGTAGATGCGTTAATTCGCCATCTTAACCAACCACAAGCCATTGTCAAAAAAAAAAAAATTATACATACATGTATAAAAAAAAAACACAAAATGAATTATAGCCAAAATAATAAAAAAAAAACACAAAATGAATTATAGCCAAAATAATTTTAATGAAACCGAAAAATGAGAGAGAAAAAATATAAATGAATTATTAAAACTTAATAACACTGCTACAAAAAAAATGTTTCCAATTCCCTGCGATAGTTTAATTCCTAAACATCTCGACCTATCACTTCCCGTGCGGGCACCTGATGTTTTGCTGCCTGGCCTGCCCTCCCCTACCTTTTCAAATCCTCGGTACATAGGTAGATTTGCCCCTCTACGCAATTCTACCCCTACAAGATAAAAGTTAGCTCACTTACCTGTTATTCTTTTCTCCTCACTCCATTTCTCCTCAGGATATCACCGTACTTCACCTCAGAAGCTCAACCAAGACTTAAATAAAAAAAACCTTGTCCCCAATCGTCCACTCAAACAAACCTCCGTTTAAAAGGTAGACCCAGAGTTATTCCCTACCTAGTCCGAGCTCGGTCTGGGGTCTTGGGACTACTAATGAGGGATTTCACCCAAGAAATCCTCCCTTAAACACGCCGGTTTGGGCCCAGTCCCGTCGGTCTTTAGGTAGGTAGTGTGGCGAACGTAAATATGTATCAGTGTGAGATTCTGTGGGACTGAATAGTGGGGTGCGTATGAGGTATGTGTTGGAATTTGGAAGATGAATGGTTAGCTGTGTGATGTGATGTATATGATGTAGTGTGAGTATATCAACGACGTGTCCTAGGATGATGTGTATACAGTGGAATAAAGGTTGTATATTCGGCGAATGGTAACGTGGTGTGGATGGTTAAGGTTGTGTCTGTGTCTCAATCAAAAATGTGTTTTTTCTCGATCTTATTCGCTTCGCAATCCCCACTCAAAAAAAAAACTCCTCTTTTTTTCTATTTTCTTCCTTTCCTTTTTTCTCCTATTTCCCCGCCTTTTCTCTATATTAGCCCGCCATCTTTTTTTCTCCTTCGCAAAACTCTTACACCCCTCTGAACAGCTGTGCGAACTGTCAGAATGATTAATCTAGCAGTTTGCACGGTTGTATTTAAATATAAAATCCTCTCCACTCCCATTTACATTAAAATGCAACCTTCAGCCGTCACAGAGGCATGAGAACAGAATAATGGTGCTGACCATGTTGAAAACTTTGAGATTCCACTCAGTGTATTTTTTGCTGAACATAATGTGGCTCTACATGTTATTGACAGATTAGGCAGAACGAAATGCACCAAAATAATTCAAAACGTATTGGCTGAAGAAGAACAGTCTAAATTGGTTAAAAAGTACTAAATTTTCTGTGCTTGTTGATGAAAGTACAGATATTGGCTCCAAGAAAAACATGTGTGTACTAGTGAGATTTTATAACTCTGAGCAGGAACAGATACATAGTTGTTCAACTCTTGGATCTTTTACCTGTTGGTTCTGACTGTAGTGCTGAAGCTCTTTATAAATCATTTAAAGACTGTATAATAAATTGTTCTATTCCATTTTCAAATATAATTGGAATGTGTTTCGATGGAGCCAACGTTATGGTGGGCAAACACAACAATCCTCTCGTTTACTGGAAGACAACCCAGAAGCAATAACAATTAAATGCATCTGCCATTCTGCAGCCAACAAAGCATGTATTTCTTTACCAAGAGCTCCAGAAGAACTTATACGACAAATCGGAACTTATATATCTGGAAGCTCTAAAAGATGCGCAGAATTAGAGGAATTTCAGATTATGCTTAATGAGGAAAAAAGAAAAATTTTGAGAACTTCGTTAACTAGATGGCTATCGCACCAAATATGTGTTGCAACGAATATTATCAAATTGGCAAGTACTTCTAGAATATTTTAAGTTTGCTTCTACAAGAGATAAATTAAAATCTGTAGAATTAATTTAGAATGAGTTAACAAATGAATGTAACAAGGCATATTTATTGTTTTTGAAATATGTTTTGTATTCCAATCAAAAAAAAACATTGATGCACGTACTTCATTCTGAATCTATTAAACTATTTTTAAAGATGGGCCAAAATTGCATTAAAAAAATGAACTGAAAACTAATTGCTTAGTTCGATCTCCACATATTTCATTGCCTATTAAAGATTTGTTTGTCGGCAACGAATGTGAGGTGTTTTTAAAGACTTTGCCGGAACAAAAAGTAAATCAAATTAAGACTGATTGCATTCAGTTTTATCTAACGGCTTTAGAAGAAATTCAAAGAAGACTTCCACTTAAAACAGAAAGTATATTTAAAGAAATATAATTAATCTTAATGCTGCTTTCGGACAGAATAAAGATGAATTTAAGTTTGATAATATATGTAAGAAGTTTGATATAAACATAAATGATCTCACACAGGAATGGAGAACATTGGAATACAATTTTCCTGAAGATGAAATAAAAACATTCAAAAACTTGGATGTCGTTCAACTATGGTCAAAAATAATTAAAATTAAAAATTTTAATGATGAGTTAATAGTGCCAAATTTTTTTAAAACTTGTAAAAATAATATTTTCTTTGCCTCACGCAAATGCTGAAAGAATTTTTTCCATAATTACAGACGTTCGAACTAAAAAAAGAAATAAACTAAGTCATATAATTTTAAATTCAATTTGTATAATAAGATCATATATGCAATGCCAAGACCTAGACTGCACCAAATTTAAATTAAATTCGGAACATTTTAAAAAAATTAATACCAGCATTCTCTAAAAGTGATGTTTAGTGTATATTTATGTATTTTGTCTTTGTATTTAAAGTTTAATTTAAGATTTAATGTATAAAAAGTCAATAAAATAGTTTTTTGTTTTGAAAAATAAAGTTAATTTAAAAATTTAGCAAAAACGTAGGTATAAATGTAGGGATTTATTTTTACAAAATGTAGGGGGAAAAAGGATTTTTTTTACATGTGTAGGTTTTTAAGAAAAAAAAAAGTTGGCACCACTTTTATTTCGTAGGGTTGCCACTTTTATTTCGTAGCTTTCAAATTTTTGTATTTAGTTTTCCGTCTAAACGTATCAGCTGTTTTAGGTAAACAGACAACACACCGCGAAAATAAATAAAAAAAAAAAACAAATCAAAGTTTTTTTTATTGTACAATATGTCATTACTTTCAACTAAAGTAATGAGTTTTTCGTCATCCATCGTTTATGTTTTATATTTTTATAACTTTTATACAAAAACTTAACGAAAAACAAAGAAATTGAAATTTTTTTTTGTTGTGCAGATGTCAGCCGTTTTTTGCTCACTTACAATTCCTTAGCAAATTTTTGTTTTCAACAGGTTCGTCCGCAACGGCACGGAAAGTTACAAACAACTAACGACTTCTAAACATTTTCTATTTAACAGAATCAAGTCAGGTGATTCGGTACGGAACAGAAAGTAGAGACTAATTCTGCCTTTATTCTTGCTCTTTACATCTTTTACACTTTCACATAATTTATTTATCAGGCATGTGATGGAAATCGAAAACGAATGAGTTTTAGAAGTCAATTTTTTCGTAATATTTCTGTATTGAAAAACTTTTATCACATAAAATATAAAGATATTGGGCTACTAAAGAGAATCTTAAAACAAAAATTTTAAAAATTAGATTATAAATGCATTAAAATGTATTTTCAAAACTGATTCGTTTTTGATTTCGACTTCCATCACATGCCTGAATGTATTTAATATTACTTAAACAACCTTTTTGCACATCTTCGAGATTTTTCATTCCAACGCATTACGTTTTAATGATTCCTCAAATTTATCTTTGTAGTCGATCAAGTGTTGTTTATTTCATCTCACTTCTTCTTGCACTTCTGCTAACACTAAATCTAGGTGTTAATATTTTTAAATTATATTGGTCAATTTCACAACATGAAATTCTTTTTTGCATACACCCTCGCAACGCACTCCAGATTCACCACGAATGGCAGAATTACATTTACTGCACTCATGCATTACGTCGGCTTCACTTTTAATTTTAAATAATTTATTATCATATCTAATCCCTATTTCACTATCGCATATATGCAAAACAATTGCATGACTATATATTTATATTCATTTATTTATGTATGTGCATATGTATAAAGTTTATTTGGAACACAACTTAACATTCAAACTGTAATTTCCTTTTCTGTTATAGTACAGGTGGTGTTCTTATTTGGGCTTATAATATGGATGTGTGTTACATCAATACATCCGATGACGCCGGGTATCCCAAATTTTCGGTAGAACTCCTGACACGTAAGTTCGACGGATATTTAATCCATTCAGCACAGAGACTTTGCTCTAAAGTATCCAACACTTTGGAGAACACCTCACAAAAAGTGGATTGTGCGTAGTCTCTTCCAACACCTTTTTGTTATCCGCCCTCTGCAAAAAAAAAAAAAAACGCAAGCATGCACTAAGTTTTGGGATGGGCGGAATACCAAATGATTTTTTTATGCCGGCAGAGAATTAGACAGCGTAGTCAAAAGATATGAGAAAGCAGCTTTATTTCCTCTGTAATGTTGGATAAATACTAAAATTTTTCATAGAATTTAATCCACTTACGTTCTATCAGTTAACTCACGCATCTCGTAGAGCGCGACGAGCTATTCGCTGTAGCTGTATTTCTTCTTCTTGTAATAAAATAATGCCACCAATTCTAAACATTTTCTCTATTTAAAGTATATTATTTTAAAAGACCACTTTATTTGCACTTAAGAATTTTTTAATTGCGCCAAAAATTTATATTTATTGATTGTACACTTTAATTTGTTCGTTCTTATTTTACATTCACTACGAATTAATAGCAGGAACAGACGTTCCCATGAAATTCACGATAGTAAATTCCTCTTCTTGGGGAATGAAAATTTGATGGGAACAAAAATTTCACATGTTGTTCACGATAGGGGTGCATATACATATAATAAATTAAATTAAAATGTTAGAAGTTTCTGTGCCGCAATTATTTTGATGAAACTTGTAATTTAAACAAAATTAAATTTTGTATTATTTGCCCAGAACACTTGTTTGCATGTCCAATCACTTCAGCTGTTAATTGTATATTCGTCATATGTATCTTGTGCAGGAATGGCTTATCTATCATTGCAAACAGCTTAAAACACCTACGCCAGATACGAATCCTATAGATTCGCATCGCATTTTAAAGAAGCACTTCGCGTTGAACGGGAAAACATTACACCCAATGAAGCAGCTTGCCTAATGAGAAGTATGCCCCTTAGAAGCAATAATCAAGGCCAAAGGAGATCCAATTAAATATTAGGCTTAAATAACCAGTCATATATTAAAACTTTTCACATGCGTGCCTAATTATTACATAGGTTTACGGAGATTTTTTGTTTTTAATGCATTGTATCTTAGGAATAATAAAATATGAAATATTTTTCTGTTGAATGGTCAATAAAACGATCAATATTTAAAACAATATCAGAATTACTTTTTAAGTTAAAGAGGAGCAAAGTTAAAGCCTAAACTTAATTGATCCAATGTAAATAAAAAAATATACAACAATATGTGCATGTTGCTATTTTATTCATAATATAGAAAAATGACAATAACGACTGGAAAAAATTAAATTTGTTGTCTGATATTTTGAATTTACTAGAGAATTGTCAAATTTTATTGTAATCAAAAGCAAGTTGTATTCAATAAAGTGAAGTTACAAACACAGCTGTGGTATTGTTGTTGTTACTGGGTTGATCCACTAGATCGCGGCTCGTACACGCCACCTTTGAACGAAATTCATAGAGACGCCAACAATTTCGTAATGTCAGGATACCTAAAGATTGCCGCACCGCGTAAAGCAAGTCGTTCTGGCACAACTAAGACCAAGATGCAGCAATAGGCTTAATGCCTTCTGGTCCTGCATAGACCGTGCCGTCCTTAATTTATGCCCAGCCTGTAGTCGGAGTCCTCATGACACCCCCTACATATTTAATTGTCCAGTCAGTCCTATTATGATATGCCAGGAAAATCTATGGACTCACCCTGTGGAAGGAACACGATTTCTTAGACTAGACTTGCAGAACTTTCAAATGGAATCGAAAAATTGTTATGATGGAGCAGCATAACAAATTCGTTTACCTTAACTTTATCAAATTATATTAAATACTAGATGGCATTTGCGCGCGTTGCTACGCCACCAATTAAAATTAATTTAAAAGAAAGACATTACACAAATATTCAATTAATTTTGTGTAATTTTATTGATTTTGTTCATTTTGAAAAAAAGTATTCTTAGTCATGCCGGAGTCTTAGTTATATTCCGTCAAAGTTTTAGTAAGATCTGTCCAGCGGTCTGGCCTTCCCGGCAGGCGTGTTAATTAATTAAAAAAAAGTGGGTGTTAGAGTAGGAGTATTCATTCCAACTCAGAAACCTTCTCGGGATCATGCAACAACTTTGCCACATGATCAAAAACATAGTTTCCGATTCTATAAAGGACATACATACAAACATTTATTTTTTGAGATGGGGCATGAAAGTGGGAGTGGCACATAACATTTTTTTACCTCGCCTCCAGTAAGATGTGTATACAAATTGTTTAAAGTAAATCTGTAAAAAGCCATGTAGAAGCAATTAATCAATTTAAAAAAGTGGGCATTAAGTAGGCGTGTTCGTACCAACTCAGAAACCTTCCCGAGCTCATGCACAACAACTTTGCCGAAGATAATAACATGATCAGATGCATAATTTGCGAGCATATAATAGTAGAAATGAATTTCAAAAAAGTACTGAAATTTGGCCCTTTTTACACCTTTATATTTGAGTCATAAATAGCATGTTCTGGGTTCTTTTTTTGTGTGGATGGAAGAATATTTTATATTCTTTTTTATTTAATAAATAATATCAAATGTCCGTTTTTACTCTGTTTTTGTCCCTTTTTTGTCACCCGTGAAAAAATAATTTTCAAAAAGTACCTATTAATTATCCGTAATACGTACTATTTGCCTATTTGCAAATAATATTTCATGGTATTTTTAGTGAGAAAATATATTTTGATAAAAAAGTACCAAAAAAGGATACAATTTTTAGGTCATAGGAATTCGAATTTGAAAAAAGTACCAAAAAAAATTCTAATCTTTATTGATCTGAGCCAGAGCCTATGTTTCTATGTTTATTTATGTATTCAAATTTTGTTTTGGTATGAAGAAATTTCAAAAAAAAAAAAACACAAAGTAAACGTATGTATAAAATCAAGTGCATAAATAGATCTTGTAGAAAACATAACAGTACTTATTGTTCGTAAGTTTCTTTATATTTTATCGTATCTGACATTAATTCTACATTTTACAACAATCAAATATTGTCTTTGTTGTGTTTGTTACTGATCATTTAGAAAAAATAATAAAATTTTCTAATTTTTGAAAAATAATAATTTATCATAGATAGTGTTTAACTACCGTTTGGTGCACGCTGTTAATGTGAAATATATTTATATTTTGTAAAAGTTAGAGTTAAATAAACAAAAATATACATACCATTGGAATATGAGGCCGAATTGCCTCGGGACAACGGATAACAAATGCTTCACATGCCTGCAAACAAAATTCGCGTAATTCGTCATCATCTTGCTGGCTGTACTGTTTAAGAAGTACCATAGCCCGATCAATATGCTTACAGAGACGATGTCCTGCCTGGCGACTAAAAAAGTTTTGTTATTTACAAGATCTAAGCTAGTTAATGGAGGGTTAAAGTTACCAAATTGAGGCCAAACATTGAATATACGTCCGAATATTTCCTTGATTTTGTGGATTTTCGAGTCCATCGAGTAAATGTTCAATTACACCATTGTAGGCATTTGTTGTAGCCAGTGTTAGTAAATGAGACAAGGCCACAATTGTTCGCTTACGTACAGCCTGTCTTGATGATGATAATTGGGGAACAAGAGCTTTTAGTATTGTATTATGGAATGGTACAAGAAATTCCCCGAAACGTGACAGAAGATCAGAAAGTATATCCAATGATTCAAGCTTAACAGACACATCTTCTTTCTCAATGGCATTACTTAATTTGCCAGTTATTCTCTGGCAAACATTTGGAGCCAGCGAATTGGATGTCTGAGGGAGTTCAGATATTACAGTTTTTAAACCGATACTCGATATGTCACGCAATTGCTCCGTATTAGAAATCATGTTAGCGCATAATGAATCAACAATTGTTTCCACTTGATTCTCCTTAACTTTATTTACCAGAGGCCCAAGACACTTAACTGCCAAATTTTGTACTTCCCCATTTTTGTCCTCAAGCAATTTCAGCACCATGCGTACGACTTTTTTCTCTGACTCGTCATCAAGTTTAATGCTATCCTTTTGCAGTTCGGTCATTAAATCGTTCGTTGCCATGAACCGAAAGTCCTTATCATTTGAAGTCATCTTTGTTTACAAAAAGAGGAAAATAAGCCATAAAAAATGTATATTTAATTTAATATATTCAGCCAGGAACAAACCTATAGTTTTCGAATTTTACCATTAGTATGAAAAGAAACGCGAAATAATATTTCAAGCGAATAAAAAACACAAAAGGTCCAGTGATATGGACCTATGTGAGCGTTATATTTACAGCCGCGAATTCAAGTTTTTTTTAAAGTGTACATGTCTCTATATCTTCCGCAATTGCAAAAATTGTGAATATTAACAGTAAAAATCAAGTTAAAGTTATCTTTCCCTCTCTGTATGTGAAATTGTTTGTGTTTTGATAATTTTTTAACGGAATATTTCATATATGTACATCATTCCGTCGATTATGTTTCGGAAATGAAAGATGAAATAAGTATTTCAAGAAAATTTTTTTGATTGAGATGTTTAAATTTTAGCTTTTGGCCGCCGAGAAGCAACCTACAACAACGAAAATTGTAAGTAAAGTCGAAATTTGCATAACACAAGTTCGTCATATACAGCTAAATTGATTCGCTGAGTTCCATAAAAGTAACGCCCATAAACTAAGTTTTATATTTCTTAAAGGCAAAAATAAAAAAATATATTTTTTGGTTCTTTTTTAACAGCTGCCTACTGCTAAGCAACGTATTTGCACAATATGCATTACAATTCCGACGAAATTTGTATCAATTCATTTCTTTAGAGGATGACTGGATTATGTTTTTCTGTTTGATTCTATTCAAAATTGTATAGAATTGCTGTATAGAATCGAGTATCTTTTCATGCTACTGGAAAATTCACAAATGCGAGAAGCTGTAAGTCTATAAAAATATATGTACATTTACTTATATAGATGTACATATATGTAAATATGTATATACAAATATATATTGTTATTCATACAATTAATTATATTTTACCTTCTCAAGCAAATTTGCAATTTGGTACTGATGTGAACCCATGATGATGAGTATTAAATTTGGTTGATCCTCGCGTCCAGAATATTTTTTCTCATAAAAATTATTTAATTCACTTAACGGTTTAACTTGCTGTCCTAACTTAACAATGACTGTAATTATTTGTAATTAATTTGGAACCACTTTCAACAAGATTCTCAAGATTTTTTGCAATTATTAAAAAATTATTCGAAGAAAGAACCGGCGAAAAGTTTTATTTCATTTGCACACAAATGCAAAAAAATTTACAAACCTTATAACCAACCAACACTGAAAAAAGGTGATAGAATTAGAGGGAGGATGTTTTTTCTTAAATTTTTTTTATATGAAGTTTGACACCAATCATACACTAAAATTACATATAGAAAAATAATCGGCTATTATCATCATGTCTAGTGTGTATACCTGCTCAGTGTACGCTGGTTATTGCAATCTAATTCAGACTTGCCAACCTAACATAATTTAAGTGATGCCAAGTTCATAAATAATACTACAATTTAATCAGCGTTGCTGTTAAAATTAATAAAGTTGGAACCAAAAGAGATACATGGAAAAACTAACACGTTCGAATTTCTTGATATGATAATTATCATTATCGTCCTAGGATTAAAATGTTTTCGTACTTTTCTTACAGACGTATATTCTTAGATTACTTTAATAGAGGCCTGTTTTACTATTTTAAAATGTTTAATTTTCTAATAAATCTTTATTCAAAAATTTTATAACAAATAAATTTCATCTATTATTTAACTTTGGCTACTATAAGAAATTTTATTGCTCTTTTTTAATTTTTAGACAATATATGATTCTTTTTTAAAGAATTTTTTATAATTTTCGCATTTTATTATAACACATTTTTACTTAGGCATTACATATGTTATTCTAAGAATACATATACTACAATATTTAGTCTCGAAGGATTGTTTATATTGCTTTTAAATTAGGGGCTTCCATTTCATACAATAATTGTGCATACCACTACCAAGACATATTTTTATGCTCTTCAATTCAGTCGTCGATGTGACTTCGACAAGTCTAGCGGATGCTACGTTCAGGTTAACAGATGATGACACTCAAAAAATATTGTGCGGTCAAAAATGCACAGCATTTATACATAGTAAATTATAAAATATGTATATTACTAACATTTTTCTGCGGCTTTAATAAATGCATTCTCTCAATTTTATTACTCTCTGGTACTCACTATACACAACCAAAAAATTTTTGGAAGCCCCTGTTTTAAATATATGTACATATTTCAAGTTACATGTGAAGATTTTTCGCGTCAATCATTTGTGTTTTATATATATGTACTTTCGTAGGTGATGCCGTAAGCCCAGCTAATTTTGTTTTTATATGAAGTTTTTTATCGGTTTGTTTGTCAATTTCATATAAAAAAATTTTTTCAACTGTCATTTTTTAATCGACATAACGAAAACAACTATTTTTAACCGCAAGTCAACAACTTTTTTTCTGTTACGTACGTGTTTACCATGTGCACAATAAAAACAAACAAAATAAGTAAACAAAACAAAGACAAAAATATAGCAAAGTTTCTCTTATTACCAACAAGTCAATTTTTAACGAATTTTAAAATTTTAAAGAAATACGGACAGAGAATCCACTCAGGAACCTAATTTTGTGGGGTCCACGTTATAAATTTAAGTATTTAAAAAAAAATAAGGTTTCAAAATAAACCTAAAATATCAAGTTTCATATAAATATTTCCAGTTATAGAATAATTATTAATTCATAATCGAACTGTGTAATTCCTAACTTCAGTAAAAATAATTTAATGAAAATTAAATTTAATGAACTCGAGCCTAACTAAAATTATCAAAAAGTATTTCCAGTTATTTTAGCGGTTTTTGAATTTTGAAAACGGATTTCAATAGCCTGTAACTAGGGCTATTGAAATTCAAAACTGTAACTTTCGAAAAATTAGGCGTTTTTAGGGCATTCCATATTAAAATAAAAAAATAATTTTCAAAAAAGTACCTATTAATTATCCGTAATACGTGCTATTTGAAAATAATAGTTCATGGAATTTTTAGTGAGAAAATACATTTTGATAAAAAAGAACCAAAAACGAATACTATTTTTAGGCCATAGGAATTCGAATTGAAAAAAAGTACCAAAAATATTTCTAGTCTTTATTGATCTGAGCCAGATGCATTTAATATAGTATTTCTATGTTTATTTATGTAGGAGATATACATGTTATATACGAAGCGTTCTACGGGGACTGTTTTTACCCCATATAGTCACTTAAATTTCGAATTTCAA
Source organism: Bellardia bayeri (assembly GCA_950370525.1). NCBI lineage: Eukaryota > Metazoa > Arthropoda > Insecta > Diptera > Calliphoridae > Bellardia > Bellardia bayeri. Next base: position 47,711,585 of record OX493265.1, on the reverse strand, counting down.
AAAAGTACCAGACACCTGTCGGTTCTTTTTATACCCTTCACCTTCATGAGAACAGTATATATAAGTCATTCCGTTTGTAATTTCCACAATATAATTTTCCGACCCTATAAAGTATATATATTCTGGATCCTTATAGATAGCGGAGTCGATTAAGCCATGTCTGTCTGTCTGTCTGGATGTTGAAATCAGTTTTCTGAAGTCCCCAGACACCTTCGCGACCCAAATCTTCAATAATTCTGTCAGACATGCTTTCGAGAAGTTTGCTATTAAAAATCAGCAAACCCGGTTTAGGCCAACCAGAGTTATGAACCGATATGTGAGACAACCTCCATAAAAATTTGATATTTTCTGTCCATTTTATTGCAATATTTTAAAATATATTGCAGATAATGCCATGAAATTTTGTATACGTTGTTTTTATGATAAAAGAAGAAAGTGTGCGGAAAATAGTAAGAATCGGTCCGTGATTTTTCTTAGCCCCATACAAAAATCTTCCCGGAATAATGCTCAATTATACATAAATGCCTATAAAATTGGAATATCCAGACAAAATTGAGCAAAAATAAGTTTTATGCAAAAATAAATCGCAAAACGAAATTTTTTTAGTTCGGTCCATGTATGGACAAACATGGACCGAACCCCATATAAAGTCCACTCCAAAATGCATTTAAATACGTATAAAACAGATATAAATAATATTTAACGGCTAAAATTTGACATGAATAATCTTTATAGGCAAATAAATTGTTGTACTAAATTTCATAGTGGTCGGCCGAGAATTGGTCATAGCTCCCATACAAGGACCACATCTGAAAAAGTCATTTATCCCTAAAGGAAAAAAATTATTAAAATAAAAGAAATGTTTTAAAAAGGAAAAAATTATTAAAATAAAAGAAATGTTTTAAAAAACCAAAAAGGAAAAGATCATTAAAATAAAAGAAATGTTTTAAAAAGAAAACGGAAAAGATTATTAAAATAAAATAAATGTTTTAAAAAACCAAAAAGGAAAATATCATTAAAATAAAAGAAATGAATTGAGTTCATTAAAATTATTAAGAAGTAAAAATTAACAGTTCAATTATGAAATAATAATTATTCTATTAAAATAGCTAGGGCCATAATGTTTACATGTTGTACGAAAGTGGACAAAAACATAATAAACAAAAACAAATGTATTCAAGTTTTCGAGACGAAGTCTTGACATGAATACGAAAAAACTGAAGAAGAAAAGGAAAAAACAACTATGAATAGAAATTAATAAAAAATGATAATTACAGCAAAAAATCTTCGAACTACCAGAACTAACACTGGTTAAAGGATTGATGTTTGTCTGTTGACTAGCCGGCACCGCAGTGGTGTATGTGGTTAGAACGCAAAGAATTCTGATGAGAGAAAGTGGGATTTCTCGAAACATATGTAAAATTAACAACCCAGGTTCGAATCCCAGTCAAGAAAAATTATCAAAATTTTTAATAATAAAATTTTTCAAGTTGTAATTCCTAACTTCAGTAAAAATAATTTAATGAAAATTAAATTTAATGAACTCAAGCCTGACTAAAATTATCAAGAACTTTTACTTACTTTAATTTTACAGTTCAATTATGAAATAATAATTATTCTATATAAAAGAAATGTTTTAAAAAGAAAAAGGAAAATATTATTAAAATAAAAGAAATGTTTTAAGAACCAAAAAGGAAAAAATTATTAAAATAAAAGAAATGTTTTAAGAACCAAAAAGGAAAAAATTATTAAAATAAAAAGAAATGTTTTCAAAAGAAAAAGATTATTAAAATAAAAGAAATGTTTTAAGAACCAAGAAGGAAAAAAATTAAAACAACATTAGAATGGAGAAACAAAATCAAATTTGCGAAATTTATTAAACAAAGAGAAAAAAAAATCACTAACATTTAGGCCTTTTTTTTAAATACCAGAACAGAATTCGAGATTTGGATTTTGACCATTAAAACTCAACAAAAGTGCTGAAAAAAAGATAGTTAACCATTGCGAACTGAAAACAACATTTAAAATTAAAAATGCTAGTTTCTCAATAAGTAATTCATACACAAAAAAGAAAACAACTATAACATGTATTATTGTAAGGAAATGTGTTTCATAAAATAAATGAGTGTATCATAAACAAAATTATTATACTAGAAAAAAAATAAGCGATATTAATCTTAAAATTATATATGTACTTACCTGCAACATGCAAATTCACTCCCGTATTATATAATTTAAAATAAAATTAATAAAGACATGTGGTTATAGAATAAAGAGGGAAATAGTTCATGTAAACCATTACTCTACAACATGAAATTTACAACAGCAACGTTGCAGCAGAGAAACACCCCTACAACAACAACAACCGTACACCAGCAAATCTACAACCCCTACAACCACTAACTCATCGTTTAGTAAGCAGTCATAATTAGATAAGTTAAGTACATTGTAACGAACCTTTTCTTTACTGGGGTATATCTCGCCGGATACCCAGGGTCCACTCATAATAAATTTTATTTGAGACCTCGTTAAAGAAAACTAACAATCAGTATTCTTATTTTATAATTATAGTTATAAATTTATTTTATCGTATTATTATTTATTGTTATCTTTAATTATATATTTATTCTCGACACTACGGGATTACGACGACGTTTTCTAGTGGGGCACGATCACCCAGTTTTCCTTCACAACACGATGGCCGTAAGATTGCCTACTTGACCCAGTCAACAGTGGTACGTCGAGATGGTATACCTTCAAAAAAATGCCCTGCGAAGCCCCCAACGACAACGAATCTTCGGTCCAACCACGGAAACGCTGTGTCGAGTGACTCGTAGTAGTAAGCCTGCGGTCCAACCACGGGTACACTACCACGCTCGGTTTTGGGTGTTGGTGTAGCACCAAATTGTGGTAGCCCAATGAAGTCACCAACGACAACGAATCTGCGGTCCAACCACGGAAATGCTGTGTCGAGTGACTCGTAGTAGTAAGCCTGCGGTCCAACCACGGGCACACTACTACGCTCGGCTTTGGCTGCAGCACTGAATTATGAACCTGCGGCCCAACCACGGAATTCACAACTGGCCCTGCACACACACCACCTAGTCTGTGACCCAGTGAAGCCACCAACGACAACGAATCTGCGGTCCAACCACGGAGACGCTGTGTCGAATGACTCGTAGTAGTAAGCCTGCGGTCCAACCACGGGCACACTACTACGCTCGGCACAGAGAACATAAAGGCGTCAATTTTGGCGTTTCAAAATAACTACAATCAGCTAAAAAGGCAGGTATATTAAAAAGAGAAAGAAAATATTTTCTGGTAGTAAATTTGTAATGTGAAAAAGCAAAGCACTGTACACAACAAGAATTTTGTGGACAAAACAAAATAAACAAAACAATTTGAGTTAGAATATTTGAATTGAAAGTTTGTTTATATGTTTGTGATTTTAATAACTAACTAAATTGTATTTTAATAATTGTTATAATTTCTTGGTATGCATTGTGGAGTTTGTGCATTCGTTAGATGATATAAATGCATTTTTTTATGGTTGTATCAAACAATACAAAAATACTCTGTGCCAAAAATTAATTTTATTGCGTCAGAAAAATAGTAACATAAAGAAAACAAAAAGGCAGGTTCCAAAGAAAGAGACAAGAAAAAAACTACACTATCTTTGCTCTTCTGTCGCCTCTGTGACGCTCGGCTTTGGCTGTTGAGGAAGCACCACACTGAACACCTGCGGTCCAACCACGGAATATTCAGTTTGGGGCTACACTAACACCACTACAGATCAAACAACCAAAATCTACCATCAACCACTTACCTATCACCACAGACTAACCAGAATCGTCAAAAGTGACTTTTACAAAAGTGGATTATCAGCAGTGCTTAACCCCATAATGTGATAGAGAGAAAAAAAACGTTGCATGCGTATAGCAATGAGTTGAAGAAAACAGCTATACATTACCTTTTTTACCATATGATGAAAAATAAAAATTAAAGTAAACAAACATTTTTTTGATAAAATGTGTAACAAAATTTTATTTTTCGTTGTTTTTTGTAGAAATACAAAATAAAACGTGCAAAAGTGAATATTTAAACATTTATTTTGTTGTTTATTAGTGGTAAGTACAATTAAAAATATGTAATATGTATGTATGAATAAGATAATATAAAAATAAATGTTTTTTAGTTGTTGTGGCTGATGGCCGTTGATGTGGCTGCTGACCGGAAATTATTATTTGCCAAAAATCTTCTAAAGGATTGTCCAAAGTGGCAGGGAATTCTTCAAATTGTCAAGATTAAATGTAAGTAATCTGAAAATGAAATTTTATATTGAAAATAGAAAATTATTTTATATTTTACTTTTAAGATAAGATATGGTGTACAAATTGGAAATTGTTAAGAATACTCACCGGAAGATATAATGTTTACTGGATCAATTCTTCTCAGGGTTAACCGTAAGTTACATAAATCATCTGAAAATAGAGGAATTATAACAATTAACAATTTTTTAACAAAAAAATTTTTGTTTATTCAATTTTATTCACAATAATAGAACAACTTATGGGCAGAAGTACTAACCTGAAGCAATGCAGCTAATTGGACAAATTATTCTCAGGGTCAAGGGTAAGTAGTCCTAAGTGCTTGAAAATAAAAAAATTTAAATAATTAATCAGTTTTTTAAAGCAAATTATTTCGTTTAAGGATACCTACCTTGCGAAAAATAAAATGCGCAAAGTATCTTGTCACTCGATAATGTTATCTGCAAAAAAAAATGTTATGATGTTAGATTTATTAATATATTGTATATTTATGTGTAAAATAAAAATTAATTTTTTAATTTATATTGTTTGTTGTGTTTACATTTATTATGGATGATGAAATACATGTACAAAAAGGCTACCGAGTTACCGGAATTAAAAATATAAATATATACAATAGTTTGGCAATTTGCAGTTGTGGTCTGAAGACATCTTTTTTTTGAAAATTTGAGAACTATGCTCCACTTTAACTATCCTTTTAATTGCCTTTATACCAAATGTATACAGGCGGCTTTCTTTTCACTATAGGTATAATCAAGTTATTCATGCATTAAAAATGCATACAAAAACACTACGGCCGGCCGTAAAATTACAAATAAAACAATGACGAGCACAACACACATATAATAAAACACATCACACAATTTTGAAAACAAACTTATACAAATTCTATTTGGTAATACTTTTACCAATTGGAACTTATGCAGGAAATACGCAGGAGATTTTACATTTTGAACGGAAAATTATTCCATACAATTTGCAAATTCTTTGTGCAATTTCCGCCTTAATTTTAAACTTTTTGAAATCAAAAGCACTTACCTTATGGGATTCTTCGGAAAACGATAGATATTTTCCAGATTTGGGCAAAACATAACATATTTACGGCTCCTGAAATTTAGTAAAACATTATTAATTCAAATATTTAACAAAGAAAGTCATACATACTTACATTTTTACTTTTATTAATTTTAGTTTTTTGCAGCCTTGGAATACGTTTTATTTTTACACTACACTTCTATATCTATAATTTTTTCAATGGCACAACAAAAATGAGGAAAATGCGCCAAAATTTTCGCGCAAAATTAAAATTTTTCCAATTTTGTTGCGCCAAATTAAAGAAATTTTTCACAAATAAAATTGTAAACAAAAAATTTCATTTAACCCCATCGAAGAATAAGGATAGCTATACAAATAACAAAATATTTGCTATCCCTTACCTACGATGGGGTTAAATGTGTGATGCCACTTTGACACATTTTAGTTGTTTCACTGACCGCTTGGTGGCCGTGTCGTATCTAGTCTTAATCTATGCTATCACTGTGTTCACCGACTGTTGAGCACAGACTGATCCCGATTTGCATTTTTGTTCTGCTTTTATACCTTTTTTTCTGCTGACATACAACCAAGGTAGTTGCGTCTACCCATTCGCTCAGCTGTTTGTCACATTGTTGTGTATGAGGTGTTTGCTTACACGCCGCTAGAGGGTGTGTCTCATGTGCCAATTTGTGTCACTACCACTAGATGTCGTCTTTCATGACCGTTAATAAATTCAAATTAATTCACAAGCAGTAGTGTGTAATCAAATACTAATACACAATATTCTATATACAAAAACAATCTTAATTCATTTTCTCAATTCAAAGAGAAATATATAAATGTAACAAGAGAATTTTGTAACATGACGAATTATAAAAAATTAAATTAAAAGAATTATATCAGATTTCAATGTATAAATTACGAATTATGAGTTCATTAAAAAAAACACAAGTAATATACTATACAGTGTGGGTGGAAACGAGGGTTCCCGACTTCCATCGTCACAACATTAATTAAAAATAAAACATCCCATTTATTATCTCATTTACATAGTCACTATAATTAGTTTTAAAATTAGACTTTCAAAAAAATTAAATTATAGATAAAAGAAATAACGAAAAGAACTAGCAATTAAGAAAACTAAAATGTATTAACTAAAGAAGAAGAAATAATTATATAAAAAAAAGAAACCCCTAAAAATCTATTAATTTTAAGAAAATGAACTTAAATAAAAGAAATTAATGTAATGGAAATATACACAGATTTTAAAATGAATTTCTAATTTGCCCTTTAATCTAAAAAAGGAATGCTAGGAATAATTATGCAGCGTAAGTAAAAGATCACCACATACATCTATAGATAGATTTAAATAGTAGGGTACCCAATCTGTCATAGGCGTCTGTTGTAAACAGTAGGGAGGGAACAATGTACACTATATGGCATACTACATAGCCATCGATTCAGTTTTTTTTATTGATTTTTTTTTTATTATTCATATATGACTATGTAAATTTGCTTCTGTATTTTTTTTGTCATGCTCCATGGGTATGGGAGTATGATATATGCTTACGTGGCCAAGCACAGATTAAGAATCATCATGTAGAGCTAGCGGGTCACCATTTTAAATGCTCCTTAATCTCGTTGTTGGTATGTTCATGTATTTTTTCAACATACTACAAATTTCAAAAATTTTTATTATTCGAAGGAAACTTGACGGCACGTAACAGTCCGTCTTTTCGCCTGTCCGTCTACTGAATACACGATAGAGCTTCAACAAACAGACATAGAACTCCAAATAGTCTTTGATCCTCCCAAATGTTTTTAATTGAAAATGGGCAACATCCGTCCAGTAGGATCCGAGCTATAGACCAAAGTTTCAGACAACCTCGATAATTTTCAGATATTTTTTCAATTTTCTTCAAATATAATGCATATAATACCATGCAATTTTGCACACCTTATATTTATTATAAAAGGACAACTCCTGTTGAAAATGGAAGTACTCGGACCATGATTTCTCGTAGCTCCCATAAATGTCTATAGAAAAGTCGTATCCACAAAATTCTGAGAAAATAAATGTCGTGCCTAGTGAAATCTCAAAACTATATTTTGAAATAGTCCATTTCCGTAAATCACTTAAATTAACATAAATTTCTTATAAAAATTACTACATATCAAGTTGGAATTCAACAGAAATGTACATATGTAAAGATATTCATACACAATTTTATGACGGTCGGTTTCCCATAAAAGTAAACCTCTAAAAATCACATTAATCTTTTATAAAAAAACACTGTGTCGAATTATTCATTCCGTTTCGCGATTGCAGAAAGAAATTTTTTGTGCGGAAGCATAATTTGAAATTATTCATTCCGTTGCTGCGGCATTTTTCCTTTCTGCGGTACCATCTCTACACAGACAGTATTGCGGCATGCCACACGAATGAATTATTACATTTTACACGTAATCAATAATACAATACCTACTATTAAGTTGAAATTTAACAGTTTAATGACAACTGTGATACCTAGCATTAAGAGACAATCTACTGTGATATTTCTAATTAATTATTTTTGCATTTATTTCAAATTATATGTTATATGTCGTATTATTTGTGTCGTGAAAAACATCTTTTAATTAAAACTAAATGTAAAACTGAATAAGAAAAGATATATTTAATAAAAATTCATCCCCTGAAGATGTTGGCAAAATACCAACGAAACGTCGGATAGAAAATGCATAAATAAATCAAGTCTTTTATTTACATTTAGGAGGAAAACTGACCTTAAAAGCCTGTTAGAAATAATTTCTATAAAAACCAAGATAATTAATAAAAAAGGTCGATTAACTTATAAAATCATTAACACATATAATTCACATATACATACATATGTACATACATATAAATCGTCGTACAAAATTAAATGATGATCGGCCCGTAATAAGTCTAGGAGGACTAGGACTACTCCCCAAAAATTCATTAACCTATGTACATCACAGAGTACACAGAGGCGACAGAAGAGCAAAGATAGTGTAGTTTTTTTCTTGTCTCTTTCTTTGGAACCTGCCTTTTTGTTTTCTTTATGTTGCTATTTTTCTGACGCAATAAAATTAATTTTTGGCACAGAGTATTTCTGTATTGTTTGATACAACCATGGTGAAATTAATACAAGGTGACAGCATAGCGCCAGCTAATTATTTTTTGCTCTGTTCATGGTGAAATGGAAAATGTCAAAAAGTTGTTTACAAATAGTCAAAGTTTATATAAAAACGTTACAAAATTATTTTGTTTTTGAAAAATTGAGTTTTTTCGCCGTTTTATCTGCGTAAAATAGCTTAAAAGTGTTAAAAAAAACTATATTATATTAAATAGTGTGTTTGTTTTTTGAGTTGTTTTACTAAAAGTGTTAGTTTTTTTCTGTAAGATAAATGTTAAGATTCCTCTTTAAAAATGATTTTTTTTGCTGCAGAAAAATGCGTTGTTGCATCTTATGCCGTAAAAAATGAGTAGCTGGAAGTGGTACTTTCCGACATTATATCTGCGGGAATTCGTTGTTTGTTAATGCCCAACGCTATGCCAATAGTGTAGCAGCAAAACAAAACAACAATACAGTGTTGTGCCTTTAGGGCTATCATGCCCAACAGAATTTCGAATGTCATCCGAAGTTAATCCATCAGAGAAACCTTCATATGGCTTACATTTATTTTCCATGGAAGAATTTTCGAATACTGCAGCTTCAAAGTGTCATGGGCAAATTCAGAGAGAAAAAGAATCTCAAACTGAGAAGTGATTACAATTATCAATAATTTCATTTATGTACTTATTTCTTTTTTGTGCCTTTTATATATATACATAATTAAATTATATAATAATATAATTAATTATATTAATAAATTATCTATTTTATTATTTTTTGAAGAGCTTCTAGTATTGCTTTTGCTGTTTCACTTTTAGTCCTTCATTTTTTGATACAGTATCAACAAATTATCAAGAAAAAATTCGCCAATTGGAATCTGAAAATAAAGATTTAAAATGTAAGCTCCTTCAAGCAAATTTAGCGCTTGATTCTATGCGGAAAATATTTACAGAAGGTCAAATGCGAAGAAGGTCAACGTTGAACACTATTTTTATGTACCACCACATTTTCGCCCAGTGACACCTTGACCAAACTAGACGTAGGGCTTTTATAGATACATATTATTTTTGTGGAAGATCTACATCTGTTTCAGTTCGACAATGCCCATATCAGGTACTAAGGGGTATGTCCAACGATTTATGATGTCATTGCTGACAATTTGATAAGTCAGCCAATTGTTCGCGTGGCAAGAGGGAAACACAGATACGACTGTCTAGAATTTCCTCATTAATCAAAATGCCCCGAACAAAATCATCACGAGTTTCGAAATTGTTTAAGAAAATAAAATAAACAATTTTTCACTACTATTGTTTTCTGTTTTTATCCATGTTTGTATGTTTGTTTTCTTTATTTTATGCCAGATGTTTTTGACAGTAACGAAAGTATTACACAAACAAAAATGCCTGTTGTTCTTGCCTTGTTGTAATTGTTGTAGCAATGCTGTCACCTTGTATTTAATTTCACCATGGATACAACCATAAAAAAATGTATTTATATCATCTAACGAATGCACAAACTCCACAAACCAAAAAGTATAACAGTTATTAAAATACAATTTAGTTAGTTATTAAAATCACAAACATATAAACAAAATTTCAATTCAAATATTCTAACTCAAATTGTTTTGTTTATTTTGTTTTGTCCACAAAATTCTTGTTGTATATAGTGCTTTGTTTTTTCACATTACAAATTTACTACCAGAAAATATTTTCTTTCTCTTTTTAATATACCTGCCTGCTAAAAAGCTGGTTGTAGCGATTTTGAAACGCCAAAATTGTCGCCTCTGTGTTCTCTGTGATGTACATGTACTCTACATCGAACCAAAATTTTACACAGATCGGTTATAAGTATGTACAAATCATACTATTGACTTTTGTGTAAGTTGGCCCATAATTGGTCATTGCTCCCATAAAAGCTCCACTTACGAGAATAACCATAGAGTAAACAGAGGTGACAATTTTGACGTTTAGAAAAGCCAAAATCAGTTTCTTACGGCTTTTTGGTACTTAATTTATTGTGTGTTAAAGTAAATCGTTTTTTGTTACATGCTGAAAAATATAAACAAAGTATAAATTCTTGATTATAACCGGAATATTCATACAATTCTTATAAATATCGTTCTTGAGATGAAATTTTACTAAAATAAACCTAAATAAATAGAAATTACGGTACAATATTTTAGGAAGTTCGCCCCATAATATATGATTTGGTGGTGAGTATATAAGATTCGGCAAAGCCAAATATAAACCCTTAAGCATGGTACTCTGTTCAAATTTGCGAAATTTGTTGAGCAACATCAATTATTTCGTTTGAAAATTTTGACAATTAGCAAGTGGTGACAATGCCGCGATTTAGAAGAAAATTCTCGTTTTTATGTAAACAAAAACCATATGTTTTTGGCTGTTTTTTTTCAATTTCTTGCGAAATAAGTGCCGCTTAAGCATAGTACTCTGTTCAAAATTTCAAGTAGAATGCTGTCAAAATACATGTTAAAAAAATTCACATGAAATTTTCATGAAAAAATGTTGCAGAAGTAGTACTCTGTTCATTTTGTAAAAAACATGTGAAATGTATCTGGCAACATTATTTTTTCACAGCGAAATAATTAAAGTAGCAATTGTTTCACGTGGAATTTTCATCCAAAAGCTTTTATGTCGCAACAAGAATATCTATTACTTGTTGTGCTGCTGCACAAGCGGCCAGTAATATTTGTTTATTCATTTTTATTTAACTATTTCGGTTCAACACAGATTTTTAAATATTTCAACTTTTATTTATTTTCGATTTAAATTCACAAAAAAGCAAAACATATGTGTTTTGTTTACATAAGTAAAACAATGTGGCGTACTTTCAATTAAAAAAAACGTCAAATTATGTAAATTCGCGTGATAGGCAACATTGGCTATACGTCAAATTTTCCTTATGAAATAATTAATGTTGCTCAACATTTTTCCCAAATTTGAACAGAGTACTAGGCTTTACATTATTTCACAGTTGGAAAAAAATGTTGCCATATACATTTTTTTGTTGAAAAAACATACTGCCAGAAACATTTCGTAACTTTTCACAATAAGAACAGAGTACAACTTCAGCAGCATTAGTTCGCATTTATTTCGCATCAATTTTTTTTATATGGGCTTTTGATAGTATTTCGCACGAAATGATGAACAGAGTACCATGCTTTACTTGGTACTACTATTTTTACATATACATGCATATGTATTTTTTTATTTTATATGGATGTAATTAATAATATTATTATTTCTACTTGCTACTAATTTTCTTTCTATATAATTTAGGACCATACTATGGCGCCTATATGAGTAAACTCGATGATTTTCACCCAAGTTTTACATCTGAAAATAATTGTAATGTATTTTATAAATATATTTTATACGAATGCAATGCTGTGGATGGTAGGATTTTGATATTACAATGTGTAAATTCTGTAATAGGACTTCGTGGGTTCTCACGCAATCAAAAAGAGTCACAGTTACTACAGGGTAAACAGAGGTGTCACGGAAAGGAAGATAATCAAGTTTTATATTTCTCTCTTTCTTTGGGAACTGCCTTTTGGTTTTCTTTGTATTTGTATTTATTTACGTTACCTCCTTAACAAGGGGATTTATTTGGCCTGATATATATCATAACGCCATTACCAATATCCGGCAGAAGAAAGGAAGAACCACCGACCTTCGTATGGGAAATCGGAGTTCCCAAATTCCACACCTGAGTTTTATAGTCTCCACCAATATCAAAAATGAGTTTTGTTTGGTACTCCACCACCACAAACTTAGAGGTTATAAAACCATAAAAAAAATATAGCATGTGGTCAATGCAAACTTCGAGAAACTGTAACGCGGTACAAGGACGGCATGATTACCCTTAAAAGATAATGGCAATGACACGCGAACTCTTTCTCCACCCAGAGCTGAATTACGACTCATTTTGGTTTTCTTTATGTTACTATTTTTCTGGCGCAATAAAATTAATTTTTGGCACAGAGTATGGGAGATATAACCTATTTTGGACCAAAATTTAGTGTAATGATTTCTGTGAATATAAATATTATATGTGTTAAAATTTATCTCGATATAAATACTTTTAAAAGATTTATGGAGATTAAAGTGAATTACGGAGAGGGTCTTATATGGAGTTTCGACTAATTATGGACCAACCATTATAAAATTATGTCATTATTTCTGTATATAAGAAACTTATTTGTGTCGAATTTAATTTGATTACCATTTTTAAGAAATTTATGACTGTTAAAGAAATTTTCGGAAGTGAGCCTTATATGGGCCCTACGACTAATTATGGACCGATCACAATAAAATTCTAGCGTATTATTTGTATATGTATGTATATGAAATATATTTGTGTTAAATATTATTTGGATACCAACAATTTTGAGTGAGTTATGCTCTTTAAAGTGATTTTCGGAAGTGGACCTTATATGGGAGCTTCGACTAATTATAGACCGATCTTCACAAAATTTTTAGATGTGATTTATCTCCATTTGCCACTCATTTGTGGTGAAATTTGTTTGGATACTTGCATAATTCAAACATTTATTATCGGTAAACCCCAATTTCGGGAGGACATTTGTATGGGGGCCAGGTGAAATAATGGACCGATTTCCACCAGTTTCAATCCTATCCGTCCTTGGGCCAAAAAAATATCATGTACCAAATTTCATCGTAAAGCACAAGCTTTACATGGACAGCCAGCCAGACGGACGCACATCGTTAAATCGACTCAGAAAGTGATTCTGAGCCGATCGGTATACTTTAAGGTGTGTATTGGACCAATATTTCTGGGCGTTACAAACATCAGAAAAAATCCAATATACCCTCCCCACTATGGTGTAGTGATGGCAAATTCTACTACTTTCCATTACTCAATAATATTCGATACTTTTCATTTGGGTACTCAATACTACTCTATAGTTTTAACGGATTTTTTGAAATCGAAAAATAAAAATAGACCTTCAACTATTATTGGTTTTGTATGTCTTTTGTTATTAAATCGAAAATAAATGTAAAGCTAACTTTTAATTCAACGTTAACAACTTAAGAAATATTAAAAAAAATAATTGTAGCTTACATATTGTTGCACTATTTTACCCACTCAACTTTCTTAAAAATACAACTCAGAAAGTATCGAGTAACTACTTTTGAGTATTGAGCATCCAAGAAAAAGGGCAAATACTCGATACTCTGTACCCATTACTCAATACTTTCCCAGCATTACTATGGTGGTGTAGTGCATAGATTAAGTCTAGTCTGTGGTGTAGGGTATAAAAAACAGCGTTTATATCATCCAACAAATGCACAAACTCCACAATGCATATGCATACCACAAAGTATAACAATAACAATTATTATACCTTTTACCGTCATGAGAAGGGTATATATAAGTTTGTAATTTCCACAAAATAATTTTCCGATCCTATAAAGTATATATATTCTGGATCCTTATAGATCCAATCTTCAATACTTCTGTCAGACATGCTTTGGAGAAGTTTGCAATTTCAAATCAGCAAAATCCGTCCATAAATAACGGAGATATGAGCAAAAATCCGAGACAGCCTCTAAAAAACTTAGTGTATTAATATTGTTCATCAACAAATGGCGTTGATCACACAAAGTGTTCGAAAACTTTAAGTGTGTTCTTAAATCGTAATATAAGTGTGTAAAAAGACAGTGTGTTCATGTTTTTTAATTGTGTTGTGTAGATTTAAATAAATAAAGACTCGTTATACATATTTTCTTCAGACTACTTGACGCTTTTATTTTGCAATTAAAAAGACCGGTTTATTTAAAGGAAATAAACCACCGTTTTTAAAAGGTAAACACGTACAAAGATTTGTCCACTGAAGACAAATTCATGTGCAAACAAAAAATTTTGCACTGTAGCTCGTTTCAGTATTTCTCGCATCGAAAAATTTTTCACATGAAGTGTGAAACAAAAAATTTCATCGTTTCTCGATTTGTGAGAAAAAAGTGTTTCTGCACTTGAATGTAGTGCTCAATAATATTCAATACTTTTCATTTGGGTACTCAATATTACTCGATACTCTTAACGGATTTTTTGAAATTGTAACGCATAGTTTTTATCTGCAAATTGAAGTAGTTTCTTTAAAAAATAAAAATAGATCTTCAACGTGTTGTATGACTTTTATTATTAAATCAAAAATTAATGTAAAGCTAACTTTTAATTCAACGTTAACAACAACTTAAGAAATAATAGACAGCTTTATTTCGGTGGTTGGTTTAATTTTGTAGCTTACACAGTGATGTATTTTTATGCATTATTTTACCCACTCAACTTGCTTAAAAATACAACTCAGAAAGTATCGAGTAACTACTTTTGAGTATTGAGTATCCAAACAAAAGGGCAAATACTCGTTACTCAATACTTTGCCAGCACTACTTGAATGCGAAAACCAAGGCGAATTCATTATCAGTATTTGTCTTTTGTAATGTCAAGTTGTTTATGTTTACAAATTTGTTTTCAAAAATTGTTATTGTTTTTCAATTGTTATTTTTAAAAATGAAATATTGCAAAATTTGTAAAAAAAAAAAATGAAGTGGTAGTTTCTTTTGTGTATCTAAACGACCGCAGGCTTAAGTGGATTAAAATTTGCAGCATGGATTTCCGCCATCACGACGTTGCTTCATCACACATTGTAACAACTGGACGAAAAGTTTTGTTATTGCCGAATGCTGTGCCAATGTAAGTACATATTTACATATGTATATTTTAATTATTGTAAGTATGTACATATATTAATGCCACAGAACAGCCAACCCAAACCAATGAAGTTTTAATGCCAACCCATGAAGTTATCATGCCAATCCAAATAATGGCAACACAAACTAATTTTGACATTGGAATACCAAACATGAGTTTCCCGTGTACCCGTAGAGAAGTTGTTTGCAGAAAAACAAACGAAACTGAGTAAGTTTTATTACAAAATAAAATATCAGTTTGCAAGAATTATAATTTTCTTATATTTTTACATTTTACGATTTTAGACCGGTTAGAACGTGAGCACTATTTAAAAAAGTGCAAGCTTTGAAAAACATAATTAAAGAGTTGGAGTGCAACCTGGTCAAAGTGAATGCCGCCGTAATTAAAGAGATGGATTTTTATAAACAAATTACTATAAAATATTATTGCTAAATATAATAATTGTTTTCACTTTTTTCCTTAACATTTTCATTGTTTGCAAATAAATAGTAAACTTCAGTCAGCTGTTTTTGACATTCAAAGCCGGAAAGGAAAAACAAATAACCATGTTGTTTTTGTATTGTTGTACTTGTTGTAGTATTGCCACCACCTTATAATGAATTCGCCTTGGCGAAAACAGACAACGCTGATTCTGTTTTTATTGGAATATTTCCAGTGTCCAATGCAAGCCAACCGTCAACGAAGAAGAAAAATATCATTCAGTCGTCGTCAAAGAGTATAACAGAGGGGAAAGAAAATCTAGTTTTATACTTGTCTCTTTCTTTGAGAACTGCCTTTTTGTTTTCTTTATGTTACTATTTTTCTGACGCAATAATATTCAATTTTGGTCAGAGTATTTTCGTATTGTTTGATGCAATCATAAAAAAATTAATTTATATCATCTAACGAATGCACAAACTCCACAAACCAAAAAGTATAACAGTTATTAAAATACAATTCAGTTAGTTATTAAAATCACAAACATATAAACAAAATTTCAATTAAAATATTCTAACTCAAATTGTTTTGTTTATTTTGTTTTGTCCACAAAATTCTGTTTGTATATAGTGCTTTGCTTTTTCACATTACAAATTTACTACCAGAAAATATTTTCTTTCTCTTTTTAACAGAACTGCCTTATCAGCTGATTGTAACGATTTTTAAACGACCAAATTGTCGCCTCTGTTATACTTTTTGTCGTCGTTGAGCAAGCGATGAGAACACATGCGGATGGTTATTATAATTTTTTTCAGAAATTTATTAAGCATTGTTGTTGGTTCTTGTTGGACGAAGCATAGCAAACATACGCGATTCAATTACAATTGAACACGAAAAATAAAAAACTGTTTAAATGGACTTATTTTTGTTTTTTTTCAAAATAACTGTTCTAAAATTAATTTTTTAATATTGATATTTACGGTCCCTGATGTTTTTTCTTTATGTGTTTATATTTGGCAAAACTTCTTTTTTTTTCTTATTTTAAGCGTTTGCCAATATGTTACATATGTGTGTATATAAAAATATCTACATATATTTTTTGAATTGTCTGTTTCTCGCACCAATTTGAAATGTGAATTTTTCTGACAGTTCGTGTGAGAATCTTTTCGCAAAATATTCTTACAGAAATACTTTTTCTCACTCTTCCAATAATTGTTGTCAAACTATTTAAATGACAGATATTTCTCGCAAAATAAAGTTACAGAAACACTTGTGTGAGAAAAATCATTTTTTGTTTAATTTTAAGCTAAGTATAGACGATATATTGAATGAGTATATTTATTCTGAAAAATTTGTTACAAGTGCTTACCTATCGTGTAAACGCAAAATTTTTTCAGCATACGTATGTTTAACAACATTTACTAATACTTTGTTAACAATGCCAACAAACGTATGTTGGTAATTTAAGCATATCGTGTAAACAGCATATTATTAGTGTTTGACAATTTTCCTGCGTATGTTGACAGATATGTTATTTGTTGAGAAGCGTATGCAAGCTTTTCAGCATATGGCAAATTCATATGCATATGCGATAGTCTCTATGCGATCAGAGTTGTATTTTCTAATAAAGCTGATAAGAAAACAACAATGTCGGCTTCATTGATTTAAATCACAAATTATAATCTAAAGAACAGACGTTTAAAATTTTTTAATTGTTTGTATAGTTAATGCAATTTATTATATTCACATATATCAACACAATAATTGAACACAAATATTTATTTGAATTGCGGAAAACTGCGTTTGTTTACATTAACAAAAACATATGTTTTTGCATCTTTTTGGTGTACTAGTGTGGCACCTATGACATACTTTGTTGTGATTTTTTTTTTTTTTAGTGTGATAGAAATCGGTCAGATTTTCAGTGAATGAATCGTACGATTGTGTAGGATAGTGTATCACGACCTTTAAGCCCAGCCGCCGATAGTTTTTTTTGTGTAAATACACTTCTTGTTGCATATGTACCTAGAAACATACACACACAAGAACACAAAACGCAATATAGTGGCCGGCGGCATTGTTCAAATTAATCGACACAGGTCTCTGGAAATAAACAATAACTTATTATAAATGTTTTACATGTTTTCGTGCGTATTTGCATATTTAGTGTATAATTTAGCTACATTTTGTTGGTAAGTTCTGCAATTTTTTATTAGTATTGCTGTTTTTACAATAAAATATGCTCTATTTTTTATATACCAATTCCATGTATGTATAATTTTACACAATAACTTTCTCGTCGTTCTACCCATTTCTTTTACCAAACTCTGCGTCTTTTTGCTTTTAATTCCACTTCATCGTCATCCAAAATCAGCACTGTACAAGCAATAGCTAGACCAATTTCCTCCCACGTCATCATTTATGTTTTTGTTTATTGATATTTTTATTATTTAATTTTATTTAAAAAAATTACACATAAAATACAGAGTACTGAAGAATTTCACAAACAAATGTTATTCGACTCAGCATATGTAGCACCACATACAATTCATCATATCGTATAACCACAAAAATCGTATGCTAACTCTTATGTTGACATTTCATTTGCTGACATAGGCTGACATCAAAAAATTTGCTACTTTCAACATATCGTGTAAACGTCTAACATATGACATAGAAATTTGCTGCCGATTTTAAATCGATATGAAGAAAACAACTATTTTCACCGCAAACCAACAACTTTTTTTCTGTTACGCACGTGTTTACCATGTGCACAATAAAAACAGACAAAATAAGTAAACAAAACAAAGACAAAAATATAGCAAAGTTTCTCTTATTACCAACAAGTCAATTATTAACGAATTTTAAAATTTTAAAGAACCACGGATAGAGAATCCACTCAGGAACCTAATTTTGTGGTGCCCATGTTATAAATTTTAGTATTTTTTAAAAAAATAAGGTTTCAAATTTAACCTAAAATATCAAGTTTCATATGAATATTATTAGTTATTTTAGCGGTTTTTGAATTTTGAAAACGGATTTCAATAGCCTGTAACTAGGGCTATTGAAATTCAAAACTGTCACTTTCGAAAAATTAGGCATTTATAGGGCATTCCATATTAAAGTAAAAAAAAATTAAAAAAAGGTTGTTGCACTGTAAAACTTTCAAATTGAGCAGTTGACGCATTTTGAAAGTGGATTTGAATAGCCCCCATCTAGGGCTATTAAAATCCAGGAATATCACTTTCGAGAAATTAGCCGATTATAGGGCATGCCATATCAAAGTAAAAAATTTCAAAAAGGTTGTTGTTGAATAACTCTATCAAATTTAGCGGTTTACGCATTTTGAGAGCGGATTTTAATAGCACCCATCTAGGGCTATTAAAATCCAGGAATGTCACTTTCGAGAAATTAGCCGATTATGGGGCATTTCATATCAAAATAATTTTTTTTTTAAATTTTGCAAAAAGGTTGTTGCTCTGTAAAACCTTCAAATTGAGCGGCTTATGCATTTTGAAAGTGGATTTCAATAGCCCCCATTTAGGGCTATTAAAATCCAGGAATGTCACTTTCGAGAAATAAGCCGATTATGGGGCATTCCATATCAAAGTAAAAAATTTCAAAAAGGTTGTTGTTGAATAACTCTATTAAATTTAGCGGTTTACGCATGTTGAAGGCGGATTTCAATAGCCCCATCTAGGGCTATTAAAATTCTGGAATGTCACTTTCGAGAAATTAGCCGATTATGGGGCATTACATATTAAAGTAAAAAATTTCAAAAAGGTTGTTGTTGAATAACTCTATCAAATTTAGCGGTTTACGCATTTTGAAAGCGGATTTCAATAGCCCCCATCTAGGGCTATTAAAATCCAGGAATGTCACTTTCGAGAAATTAGCCGATTATGGGGTATTTCATATCAAAGTAAACAATTTCAAAAAGGTTGTTGTTGAATAACTCTATCAAATTTAGCGGTTTTCGCATTTTGAAAGCGGATTTCAATAGCCCCCATCTAGGGCTATTAAAATCCAGGATTGTGACTTTTGAGAAATTAGCCGATTATGGGGCATTTCATATCAAAATATTTTTTTTTTTAAATATTGCAAAAAGGTTGTTGCTCTGTAAAACCTTCAAATTCAGCGGTTTACGCATTTTGAAAGTGGATTTGAATATATGGCTGTCAGCATATATATGCTGATTCAACATATCGTCTAAACTTCAACATATCGTCAAAACTTTACACTGTTTTTGTTGCAATTCACTAATTCCATTCGAAAAACTTTACAATGCGAAAATACAGAAACGAGCTACTGAGGCGTATGTGAAGAAATAAACAGTGCAAATCAACCGCAACACTAACATTTTTTTCATATGCAACGTGCATGTACAAGGTGGCGCAAAAGTAAACTTCCGGTGTTTTTTGGCTGTAATTAAAAAACAAAATGAAAAACTTTGATTATTCTTGTGGATTATTATTATTTGGCCTTTTAATTTTTTTTACATCAAGTCAAGTATATGATGTCATGTAAATGGCCGCCGCCACAGTTGATTCTCATGTGAGCCCTTTTTATGGCATTTTCCATCACTTTGGCCAAAACTTCCGGCGATAGGTACTCACATTCTTGACGGATATTGTCTTTAAGAGCTGCAAGAGTCAGAGGCTTGTTGACATAAAACCGCGACTTCAAAAAGCCCCACAAAAAGAAGTCTGGAGCGATAAAATCAGGCGATCTTGCTGGCCAGTGCAAATCGCCAAAATCTTGGTGGTGATTAAGGATGGCTTGAGCGTATGTTAGACGCGATTGGCGGTCGGTAGCTAACAGCTGATGCACAGTCTTGACTCTGTACGGAAACATCTTCAAATCTTGTACCAAAATTCGCTGTAAAGACCGTAGACTGATACCCATTCACGTGGCACGTCGTCTGGTCGATGTTGACGGCGCTTCCATGACATCCTCGGCTACAGCAGCAATATTCTCTGCAGAACGGCTACTCCGAGGTCTGCCACGCCTGGCAGCATCTCGTGGTGTGCCAGTCTCTTCGAGGCGAGTGGCTAAACGTCGTCAGGAAATCTGCGCCGAAATTCAAGTTGTGCCAAAGTCACCGACCGATTATTGGTCAAATAAATAGTCAGCAATATTCCGCGTTCTGTTCTGAAGCAGTGTAGCGTAACATTGTTGTGCGTAAACCGCTCAATTTGAAAGATTTATTTAACAACAACCTTTTAGAAATTTTTTATTTTAATATGGAATGCCCCATAATCGGCTAATTTCTCGAAAGTGACATTCCTGGATTTTAATAGCCCTAGTTGGGGGCTATTGAAATCCGTTTTCAAAATGCGTAAAGCGCTCAATTTGAAAGATTTACAGAGCAACAACCTTTTTTAAATTTTTTTTACTCTAAAATGGAATGCCCTATAAACGCCTAATTTTTCGAAAGTTACAGTTGTGAATTTCAATAGCCCTACTTACAGGCTATTGAAATCCGTTTTCAAAAGTGAAAAGCCTCTAAAATAACTGGAAATATTCAAATGAAACTTAATATTTTAGGTTTGATTTGAAACCTTAGTTTTTTAAAAAATACTAAAATTTATAACGTGGGCACCACAAAATTAGTTTCCTGAGTGAATTCTCGGTCCGTGGTCCTTTCAAATTTTAAAATTCGTTGAAAATTGACTTGTTGGTAATAAGAGAAACTTTGTTATATTTTTGTCTTTGTTTTGTTTACTTATTTTGTTTGTTTTTATTGTGCACACGGTAAACACGTGCGTAAAAGGAAACAAGTTGTTGGCATGCCGTCAATAATAGTTGTTTTCTGCATGTCGATGCTACTGAGTATTGTTGGCACGTCAACATACACGTTTCACATACAAAGAAAAAAAATTTGTGTTCATAATTCTGCGTCGTTTTGTTTGTCAAGATGTGGACTAAAAGAGTTTGAACAAGGTATCCTCAGTCCACACCTAATTAATTTTAATATATTGACTTTGACAGTTACAACACAATCAAGAAAAACAATGTGCTAGCAATGTACATACGTCATAGAAAACCAATAAAGTTATTGTTATAAGCTTAATTTGATTCTATAACAACACAAATCATGGCATATGAACAACCCATAATTTATTTTTTCTATATTTTTCTTTAATGCAAAAATAATTTTTCCCAACCCTGTCAAAATTTAATGTGATAAATCGCTAAATTACCATCACTCATCGCATTGATGACTTCAGAAATCAAGTTGCCAACTTTATTAGAGAAATATATTTTCCATATGTAAAAAACCTAAACACATATTTTTATGAACGTAAACGCCTAAAACAATGCAAAGATTTTTGATAAAAGTTTGTAACTAAAAAAACCTTTAACATTAGCCTACATTAGCAAGCAATAATTGTGAATTACAAAGTAGAATAAATTTAAGTGAAATGTTCAAAAATAAAAACGAAAGCAATATTGTTTATAAATGTACAGTACGACTTCTTGAAGACGCTGATATTCTGGAATGCGAGTTTCAGGTATTTATGTTGCCTATATGTTACCGATCGTTTACATTTTTTATCATTTATACAGCTTTTAAATCTAAGATTAGTGATAGGTACATATATGTTTGTATGTATTTTGGGCAAGAAGCTTTCAGTTACGGAGTTATAGAGCTTTAAATCTTAGAAATGTACTACTATATCACTACGATTGCTAAACTGATCCGACAATTTATATATCAGAGCTTTGAAATACTTTTCGAATGATGTATAACATGACCCATTTTATTAACCTTAAAAAACAAATTCAAAAAATGTACTTTTTCTTAGGGGCCGTAGGCCAGCAATACAGAAAATCTGTACTATGCGAAGCTGGTATTCTGTATACCATAGAGTAGAAAATCTTTTGGCCCGGCCGTAGTCCTGCAACACAGGATATTTTTACTATGCAAAGCTGGTGTTCTGTATACCATAGAAGAGAAAATCCTTTTAGCAATACAGGACATTTTTACTATGTGAAACCGGTGTTCTGCATACCTTTTTTTGAATAATGTTAGAACGACTTGTTCATCAAAATCATATAATTAAATACTATCTTATGAATAATATTACATTTCAAAAACTTTTCCATTTTTAAACTTAAACATCTCCTTCATTTATAAAGATGTTTACTTAATTTATTGGAACAAATCTAGTTTACCGACGCAGCTCCAAATAAAAAAAAAGTATGTAGGGTGATAGAAAATTAAAAAAATAAGAAGAAAAAAATAAAATAAAAATTTTGGTTCAAACGCGTTTTCGAATTATGGACGTTTTTAGTTTTAATAAATTTGAACCATTTATACTTGGTAGTTTCCCAGAAAAACATTTGTTGAAATTGTGCCTTCCAAAGCGCATTACTTTACATATCTTTAAGTTAAGTTCCATCAAGTTAAGCTTGCACCATTCATAAAAAGAATCCAAGTCGGTTTGGAGACGCAAGGGTTAGTTATAGGCCAAGAAAATTTTTACGTCGTCTGCATACATTCAAATATTAGAGTATTTAATTACTTTAGGCAAGTCGTTAATAAAAAGAGAAAATAACAGCGGCCCAAGGTGACTCCCTTGAGGTACTCCAGAACAAACGTTAATTTTCTATGAAGACGTGTTATTAAAACGAACGATAAGATTGTATCCACTGTACGCTAAAATCTGTAAACCCAATTTTTGCAGTTTCTGATGACTGTTGGTAGATGCAGAAGATTAGTAGAAGTAGAGCAAGATTTTTGAAAACCATGATGAAATGAAGATACTATATACTATATATATATATATATATATATATATATGATAAATGATTTATCAAATAATCAAAGATTAATCAAATGCAAGGTTGAAATGTTTTCTATTGATCACTTGATATTTTTTGTACCGTAATAGTTTTGTAAATTCGAAATAACGGGACATTAGTAAAAAATCATACTAAGACAAAGTACGTTTTTTTTTGAATTTTGACTTTAATGGGTTAATAAAAAGGGTCATATTATACATTATTCGAAAGGTATTTCAAAGCACTTCTAAATGATATACATATCCGGATCGATTTACAAATCGTAGAGATATAATAATGTATATATATATCTGAGCTTTAAAGCTATATAACATCAAAAACGAAAGCTTCTTGGACATAAAAGCTTTTTGAAATAAAACAAAATCTGTTACTTTTAGCCAATGGTGTTTAGTTCCTTTTATCACTAGTAGAGTTTTAAATTCTTAGTAAAATAAAAAAAAATTGTCGGCCACGCTTATTATTGAGTGGCGGGAATCCAAAGTTTGTAATATATGTAGCTATATCTTGAAAACTACATCTCTTTCTTTGAAGAGATATATGTACATATATATCAAATTATATTTTAAAAACCCTTCGAACGATATATATGGACCATCTATAGGCCAATTTCGTAAAATAATTTTTTGATGCTATATTTTTTTAAAAAATTTTAAAAATCCCAGAAAAATGTTAATGTAAGTATTTAAATTCCAAAATTTTAGTAAAGAAATTCGTCTTTTGTATGTATATCCAAAAATTTTAAAGAAAGATTATGACATTTCACCATAAAAATACAGGAAATCTTTACGGTGCTCTGAGGAGAAAATTCTTTCAATACAGAAAGTATTTAGTATGTGAAGCCGGTGTTCTGTATACCTGGGCAACTCTATAATCCTTTAAGCGATAACCCCCTGACACAAATATGCTGGCGTCTCATAAAGAATTATTTTCATCGTCAGGAGACTACGAGGATTCAGAAAATGGCAATAAGAAATTTAGTTTCAAAGTACATATATATAATTTTAAAAATTATAATTTAAATATGTAAAAATATTTTTTTTTTAATTTTCCAGATCTTGTCTTCAAATCTGTGATTGTTACTTACAGACACATATCATACCTTAAATTAATTAATGTCTTGGCTATTCATATTAACCCTCCGATGACCTTTTTGCCGATCGGATCATTACTTTAGGAGTTATTGAGGTTTTAGTGAAAATAGTACGCGGACGTGTGAATAGGTCCGTATGGACCTTGTACTGAATTTCACTAATAAATGCATGTTTTTGGGCATCATTATAATTTTTTTATTGTTTCAACACATAATTTACTTGTTCTGAACACAAAGACCTAAACTCAAAGACATTAGGGATGATGATAAAAACAAAAAATTCTAAGAAAAATTCGAAGACATGAACTTTATTGCTTTCAAGGAAAGGCACAATATTCTAATTTTATACTACTAGCAATAAACCAGTTCTTAGAATTTTTTGTTTTTATCATCATCCCTAATGTCTTTGAGTTAAAAAAATTGAAAAAATTATTTTTGTATGTAGAATTTAGTTATAAACAAAAAAAAAAAAAACTCAAAAAAAATTTTTTTTTATATGAAAAAATCATGATTTACAAAAAAGGTCCGTAGGGACCTTTTTATACGGCCGTGAAGTTCAGGGGGTTACTCCGTATTTCGATTCGAAAAGAAAATCATTCGAATTTGTATACTTTTTACATTGTATTTCGAAAGCTTTTGCTTTCGAATCGAAATACGGAGTAACCCCCCTGAACTGTCACTCATCGGAGGGTTAATAAACTAAAATAACAAAATCGGGTCGAAAAATATATTTCTCGGATTTAACCAATAGTCCGTCCATATTTTATAATCAATAATCGTTCGATGTATTATAAATTATCAGATCCAGTAGTTTCCGAGATGTAGGCTTATATATTTTCAACTTTGAGGGCCCGTTCATTCGAAAAGGTGTGGCGACAAAAATTTTTTATATTGCTTTTATCTTAGAGTTGATGATTTTTTTTAACAATGCCACTAAAACCGACTTGTTTCAAAAAATAAAATGATAGTTGCATAATATATTATAAATTATTTTTATATTTTTTCATATACTTTTAGTGAAGTGGTGTTTTTTTTAGCCAAATTTTATTGTTAAAAAATTACTGTTTACGTTCATATTTAAATAGTTGGCTCACATACAAATTAAAACCGCCGCAATAATAATACAACACAGAGCCTATTTAGAATATTGTTTTATAAATTTATATGACATTTTGTTCGGGAAAATTCAAGAATTTCTTTATGATTTTTCTTTTTAAAGTTACAATATATTACTGTAAAGATAAAACAGATTCATTGTGATTCGATTATATCTATAGATAAAACAATAATATTGGTTTAAATTCTAATTTGAAAAAATATCTCTCTTGAAATGACTTGACAATTTTTCCAGATTTAACGTTCTTAAATTTTTGTTTTAAGATTCTCTTTAATAGCACAATATCTTTATATTTTATGTGATAAAAGTTTTTAAATTATATTCTAAATGCTATTATGAACTCTATGCAATGAAATGATGCATTGGTTGACAGATAAATTCTTTATGTGACAATTGTGTGCAAATGAAATTGTTAGTTTTCTTACAGTCGTGTAAACTGACAATTTACCTTTTGCTAAAAATTTTTCAATGTCCCTACATTGCGAGCACATTGGTTGTAATATCTGACGACCGTGGACACATAGCTTAAGTGTTGTTGTTGGTGTATATTTTGAAGTGCATGATTGTTGTTTTACGCTGGGTCGCTGCAGCTGTGGTTGTGCTTGAAGATTTTGTTGACAAGTTGTTTTTGATGTCATTGTTGTAATGCCATGTTGTAATTCCTTATTACTGATTGTTTGTTGAAAAGTAATTGTTTGTTGTTGTTTTATATATTGTAAGTAAAAATTCTTTGTTTGTTTAGTTTCTCAAACTTTTTCTTGTTCTCTTTAAGTTATTTGTTTCTCTTTTTTTTAACCCTTACTTCAGGTTTCCAGCTGATAGCATAGCGCCAGCTGATTATTTTTTGCTCTATTCAAGGTGAAATTGAAAATGTCAAAAAGTTGTTTACAAATAGTCAAAGTTTATATAAAAACGTTACAAAATTATTTTGTTTTTGAAAAATTGGGTTTTTGTCGCCGTTTTATCTGCGTAAAATAGCTTAAAATTGTTAAAAAACTATATTATATTAAATAGTGTGTTTGTTTTTTGAGTTGTTTTGCTAAAAATCTTTCAATTCTTTCTGACAGTTCTGGAACATATGTCAACGATTTATATATGGTGGGTGACTCCCTATTCTCAACATTACGTGTCTTTTGTTTTTCAAAATCTTCTATAAGTTTTGTTGCAATTTTTGTCGGAAAATTATTGTTATGTAACATGTCTTTTATCTTCTTTTTGTTGTCATTATGAAATTCTTCGTCGCTAATGTTTAAAACTCTCCTTATTATGTTTGAGGCTGTATTTATTATTATTCTCTTGGGATGTCTCGAATAAAAATTAATTATCCTTCCAGATGACGTTGGTTTCAGGTACCAATCTATCTTAATTTTATTGTTTTGCCGTACGTACAGGTACGGAAGTCTGCCGTCAATTTCTTTTTCCATTGTAAATTTCATATTTTGATATATATAAATCGTTGACATATGTTCCAGAACTGTCAGAAAAAATTGAAAGATCTCGACTACATAACGCAGAAAAGTATAGAATGGCTTATAAAACAGGTTATAATCTTGGACAATTATTTAGCAATACTAAAGATAAAGTGGAAATATTGGAGAAAGCCAATGTCGTATACAAAATACCATGCAAAGGAAAAAATGATGAAAATTGCAATAAAGTTTACATAGGGACTACTAAAAATAAACTTAAGACTAGAATATCAGGCCATAAATCCGATCAGCGTTTTTTAAATATTTCGTCACAAAAAACTGCACTATCAACCCATTGTGCCAGTACTAATCACTCACCAAACTTTGATGATGTACGAATATTACAACAAGAACAAAATTACAAACGACGCTATATGTTGGAGATGCTGAACATTATCAATACACCAACAACTATGAATTTTAAGAGCGATGTGGAGAGTGGCTGTGCAAAACAGTATAGATATGTAGTTAATAAGATCAGACAATACCCAAATTCAGTACAATCATGACGATGGTAGCGAAAACTACATAGCAAATAGGAATTTTTGTGTGATTTTTATAAAATTTAGTAAGTTCTTGTTGATATTGTTATTACTGTTTTTAACTGTTTTTTAATTTTTGTGAGCTTTGTATTGTTATTGATATTTTTTACTTACTTTGTTGGTGTTTTTCGTTTTTCTTATTTATAATTTGTGAAACATTAGACTACCCCTGATGAAGATATTCAAAGAATATCGAAATATTGGACATATTTAAATAAATTATAAAAAACATTTAAAACTTATGACCTCGAGCTTGAGTATTTATCAATTTGGGATTTTATTAATTATTTTTAACACAAATTTTTGTTGCTCTCAAGTGACTCGAACGAACTTTATTTATTCTTTTAAATGTGTTTCCTCTATCGATTAAAAGAAGAGCGTTGAAAATTTTTCTTTGCACCAAACAAAACACATTATCTGTCACGGATGCCATGTAATACTTCTGGTAATTAATGAAAAGAAAAGTTGATGAGTTGATGGTTGAAGACAGAATGATCTCTTTTATTCTAGTTAGCGTTTATCTTAATAATGAAACAGAACTGGGGCTGAACGTTTTTTTTCCATACAGTTTGACATAAAATTATGCCAGAGAATGCGGTCGTGAAAATAGAACCTATTTTGTTTTGACCAAGGCATATTGATTATAAGGTGGTGGCAACATTACAACAAGTACAACAATACAAAAACAACATGGGTTTTTGTTTTTGCTGTTTACTCTTTCATTGTCAAAAACAGCTGCCTGAAAATTACAAACATTCGTTGTTTTTACAAAAGCAAAAAAGTAACATTGCCAGTGACATTTGAGAAACTGGAACAAGATATCAGAGATTTCTATACCAAAGGCGTGAAAGATGCTGAGGGCGAAGTGACAAATGAAGAAAATGAAAAGACACCTTCAGTCGCACCGACAGTTTTATATGAAATGCAAAAGGAATCCATGTGTGTGCTACTACATGGATCCTTGAAAGCAGAAAATTTAGCTGCGTTAGTTTTGCTTAATGATAATTGGAACGGTTTCATTTATTCGTATGCCGATACCTTCGCTGAGGAGCTACAGCTATTTTTCTGCAAACAAATTATTTACGGGTACGTAGGGGGTAATACACGGGGAACACATGTTTGGTATTCCAATGTCAAAATTGGTTTGAGTTGACATTAACTGGGTTGGCAGGACTGCTTCATGGGTTGGCATGATTACTTCATGGGTTGGCATTCTAAATTGTAATTATTACATCATTAATATACATAATAATTTAAATATACATATGTTAATACTTACATTGGCACAGCACTCGGCAATAACAAAAGTTTTCCTCCAGCAGTTACAATGTGTGATGAAGCACAATGTCGTAGCAGTGGAAATCTATGTTGCATATTTTACTCCACTTAAGCCTGCGGTCGTCATTAGACACAGAGAAGAAACTTCCGCTTCCAGATTATTTAAATTTTCTACAAATTTTGCAGTTTTTTTTTTTAAATCACAACAAATTTATTTATTTTTTAAAAATCACAAGCACAATAATAATAAACAAATTTTGACACTTAAGCTTTTTGACAATTAGAAATTTGTAAACATAAACAACGTTTGACAATACAAAAGTAAAAAAAAAATCAGCTGTGTCTTCAACACTACCTTATAATCAATATGCCTTGATTTTGACAGCGTTTTTTCTTATGCTCTCACTTTTAAACACAAATGCTCTCAACAATATTACCATACTTTTATTAAATTTTATACATTTTGTAAACAAAACCATATGTTTGTGCAGCTTTGGCGCAAGAAAAATAAAAACAAAAGAAAATCAAAGAAACGTTTAAAAGTGAATTTAAAAGTGAGATTTTTGTAATTTAAAAGAAAATAAGTGATATTATAGAAAAATTAATTGAAGAAGTACAAAAGCATGATTGCATATATAATTTGCAGTCGCCATTGTACAAAGATTTTTATTTAAAACAAGATTTGTGGAAAAAAATTGGAAAAGCCGTCGGCTTTACAGGTTGGTGCACAGAAGAAATATAAAAACATTAAATGACAGTTCGTGAAGTTGCAGCCGTCGTTTCAATTATGGGCCTGTTTTCTCTGAGAGTAGTTTTTGCTTGAATTTGCGGTTGTGTTCTGTTTCATCATTTACCATAGTGAACAATAATTGTGATAGGGTTACCAACTAATTTATATTATTACCAACTAAATAGAGGGATGGCACTACAGTACAATGTTAATGGCCAGTTTTTAACTTCATATTTAAATACGAAATTAGTTAATTTTTACTTAAACTTAAGTTGTATTTAAATACGGTTTCATTTTTTCAGTCTAAAATTAAGTTTGATACTTAATTATGATAAAAGTATGGTAGCACTATTAAATATCAAAAAAATATAAACAACTTTTCATTTAACAGCTGATTTCATATTTAGTTTACAAATTGTTGTAATCTAAATGGACAAAAGCTGCATCATTCATATCCTCTTCATCTAAATTCATTGTTTTAGTTTATATTGATAATAATAAGCACAATGTTTTTATTCGCGGCAAGTTTATTAAATATTTTTATCAAATATTAAAAAAAAAATTCAATGCGAAATTTTCACAACTTGCAGAACTGTCAAAATCATATGGTAGTATGAAAAACTTAAGTTGTATTTAAATGGACGTAGTCAGTAATTTAAGTTCTATTTAAATATGATCTGTAAAAATGAATTTTGTATTTAAACAGAACTTCAGTTTGAACACACTTTAATTTTTAAGTTAAAAACTGGCCATAAGTCGATCAAGCCAAAATTAATAATGTGCTCTTTCTTTAAAACCGCTGATCTGGTGATGTCAGATCAAAAACAAAATATAAGACACTAATGACGTGTTTCTAGATAACTAGTGTATTCTCACGCGAACGAGTGGTACACGGGCGAGTACGTAAACAATTGAGTTTCTATAATACACTCGTCTGACTTACGTTAGTTACCATGGTAATATTGAGTTGTTAAATTGCATTATTGCCAAATTATTTAATAAGATATTTTGTTTAATTTTTTCCATGTTATTATTCAATATTTAAATTTTTTAGAGGCAACCCTAGAAACCAAAATAAAAACAGCTGTGTTTTATTTACACTTCAAAAATAATTTATGTGAATTGAAATTGCTATGAATTTTTTAATTTTGTAATAAATTGAATAAAAAATGTTTCCATTTATCGCAATTAACATTGAAATTGAAAGTTAAGGTAGTGGACAACAGTTTATGCTGTAAAAATATACGAAATAATATATAAAATATTGTTTTGTGTTGCACACAAGCACTTATTTCTACTTGTCTGTTTTTGACAGTAGGACAATTGAAATTACAATGTAGAAACCATAAAAAAAGATAGTCTTACGTATTCACTCAAGAGAATTGACACTAGTGTTATAAAACCCCAAAACTAATTTTTGTACTCATTTGGGGGAAAATTTTGAGTCATTCGTTATTTAGAAATATGCCATAAGAAAATCATATGTAATATGACATCCCATTTCCTTTATTCAAAAGTTACATATTCATCGAACCGCCTTGGGGGCCTGATTTGCCTCTTGGGTCTCGTCGGTACAGTGACATCGTATTCCCTTGATTTCTCAAATTGGTCATCGTTATAGATACTCGGTTTCTTGAGAATCAAACTGATTTCCATTTTCCCTTGATTTATTCCGAACTGGCGTTTGTTTGGCCCCAATTGGGGCCAAAAATATACTGTAATCTTTGAACGGTAGCGATTCCCATTCACATTAACGTGCCGGTCTTGATCATCACGGAAGAAGTACGGCCCAATGACGCCGCCGGCCCATAAACCGCACCATGGAGTACATGTGGATTGACGAAGCCATTCAGCCAGAAATGAGCCTCGTCGGTGAAGATGATTTTTCGATGAAAATCCGAATCATTTTCAAGTTGCTGCTCAGCCCAATTCACGACTGTACAACGCTTCTGGTGGTCAAGCGGCTTCAGTTCTTGAGTCAATTTGATCTTGTAACGATGTAGGCCAAGATCTTTTCGCAAAATTTGCCACAACGACGTCACAGAGATTGCCAACGCTTGAGAACGACGTGTGAGAGACACATTTGGGCTTTCTTCAACTGAAGCCTCAGCGGCTGTAATATTCTCGACACTACGGGCACTTCTTTGTCTCACTGGCACGGGAACATTTTGTACTGTGCCTGTGGATTCAAATTTTTCCACTAGACGCTTAATTGTTGATCTGGTACGACGAATATGACGACCATAAATTGGACGTAGCGCTCTTAACGTTGAGGCCACTGACTCCGAATTTCGGTAGTAAATTTTAATAATTTCGACTCGTTGTTGGATCGTATATATTTCCATCATGAAATGGCAAACCTTACTGAAGAGAAATGTCAAAAGAGCGGTAAAAAATATGACGTCGTTTGCTGTCCCTATCGGTCTACTTTTGTAGCGTCCCTGTTGAAAAACGCTTTATAA
Organism: Bellardia bayeri; assembly: GCA_950370525.1. Taxonomy (NCBI): domain Eukaryota; kingdom Metazoa; phylum Arthropoda; class Insecta; order Diptera; family Calliphoridae; genus Bellardia; species Bellardia bayeri. The sequence goes on along the minus strand of OX493265.1, from coordinate 47,679,415 downwards.
TATATTTGCTTTTTATTGTGAAGCAGTATTTTTAAATCAATTTAAAGATTTGTTGTGTTTTTTAGCAAATAGGGACTGTTGCCCGAATTAAGAAACACACAATTTTTTATGAACAGAAGTCGATCATTTGTACTATCACGTGCAATTTTTCATTTCATTCAGAATACAAACAAGTACAAAAAACGTATGTATGAATGTATGTTTGCAAATTGATATGAATGCATGTTATTATTAAAAACTTCTTCTGAGTTGTTGTTGCCTTTCTTTTAAAACACTACCTATACATACATATGCAAATAATGTGTCTAAAAGTAAAAATTTCTCATTAAAAAATTTCGTTTTCAGCAACTTACTGTTTTTTTGTTACATTTTTTCTTAATTTTCTATAATTTTGGAAATAAATGTCCTCATAAATGTTGATGAACTTCCATTCTTTCTATACCATTCTTGTTTCTGTTGTTATTATTACATTCATACCGCATAATTACATACGTACACCCACAACTTCTTAATTTCTTAGTTACATCTTTATTTTAAAATTTTCTGAATTCCTATTACAAATAGCACGAAAGCATTTGAAGACTCAATAAATAAATAAATATTTAATCAGAATCATTATTAAAAATCATATACTGGATTTACAAAAAAAAAAAAAAAAAAACAAGTAAGAAAGTATAGTCGGTTAAGCCATATAATACCCTATACCCAGTATATAAATAAAACAGTTTTTCAGATATGGGCGCTATATGGGAGATATTACCTATTATGGACCGATCATCCAAAAATTTAGTGCCATGACTTCCGTGAATATAAATATTAAGTGTGTTAAACTTTATCTCGATATAAATACTGTTACGCGCCGGCCAGTTAACGATTAATAAAAAAAATTCTTTTCTATCAATTGAAAAATAACCGCTCAAAACGTCAGTTAAGGGCATGAAAAGTTTTCCCGCTAGCTTTTATTTAAATTTGGTTCTTAACCCAAGTAAAGACGCGTAAACATATACATACTCTTCATACCAATAGAGTATGCAAAATAAATTCTAAAACGGAAAGAAGATATGTTAAACAAATAAAACTAATAGTTTTTTTTGTTTTTTTTTTGTTTTTAGTTGGCTAGGTCTTAAACCAAATGGGGTACAATTTTCCCTCCCAAGTTAATCATAAACACCTTTGACAGCTTTAATACCCGTTTTTTGATATCTGTCCCTAATAAACATGACTTTTAACTTACATATATTTACACTTTGTTTTGGCTATCCTTCCCATTGAAGAAAAAAAAAAATAGTAAAGCAAAAACAAATAACTAATAATAATCAGATTCTATGATATTCATTCATAAATCTGTATAAACAAAAATGTGATCATAGAGCAATTCCATATGAAAACGATCAAAATTGGCAAATTTTTGGACGACCCCTCTCCGATTTTAAAATAAATAGTCTCAATCGATTGCCTAGCAAAAAATAATGTACCTACATATATTTTTTTTTATAGTGACTGGTTTAGTGGTGGTGTACACCACTGTCACTGACAAAATTGAAGAATTCTTCATAAGGGACCTCATTGAAAGTTGTTTTAAAAAAAAACTACTAAAGCGATCGCAACGAGTGATAGCTCGTTGGAAAGGAATTGAATCAGGCTTTAATTGAAAAATTAAATTTTCCTAATTTTCCTTAGAAATTTACCTTTAAATTTTCCCATGAAAATTAAATTTTCCGATTTTCCACAGAAGCTCCTAAATTTTCCGGCTAATTTTTTTTTTTGGATTCCTCATAACTTTTGCTTTAAGAATCAGCAATAAAAAAATGGGCCCCGACTCCTTGTTTGGACAGGAGAAGAGCATTTAAGAGACCACCTTGTTAAAAATACATTTTAAAAATTATTTTACAGTTAAAAATACATTTATGAAGAAAAAATCTTTCTTATTTTGCTGCTTATACTTAATTACAATATTTATTAAAAATTTCAATTGTCTTGGCATCATTATAAAATTAAAGTAACTTTAAATTTAGCACGTCGGCAGACGAAGAGTACCGCTTTACATTAATTGACATATCAGAAATATTTGGTATGAAGCAATGAAACTTTTGCGTTCCAGTTATAGTTTTGACATTATATCTGTTTTGAATTCGTCGCTCCATGGCATCGTGTTCTTTTTGAGTGCATACAACTGTGTTAATGGCAATTTCCTTAAGATCTGGTCAGTATATGGCCTTTGCAAACTTGCCTTAGTCGCCATGCGTTTTAGGGTTCCCCCTAACGCATCGCATGGACCCTTACCGTGGGTCGTCGCGAAAAAGTGCCACGCGACCTTGCAGTTTTGTTCTTCTTCAATTATGCAAAGATTGTAAAATTTTTTTTTATTCTTGTACTGAGAAGCCGCGCCGTCTGAGAAAAACGTTACTTTGTCGATTGCATCGAATTTTGATATTAAGAATTCAAACAGTTTCATTTGAAATAAATAAACGGACACATAATTATGAGCTAAACTCTCCGCGGCAACAACAAGGCTTACGGTCTGTAGTTCGTTATGTTCGTTTTTGAAATAAATGCAAAAAGGATGCACCGTGCACTGGTCGTTTGCCCAGTAAAAAGCCTGAATTTCATCCTGAACGAGAAAAGTGTAATTCTCGGCAAAGTCGCTTATCACAATGAATTCATTTTGGGCTAATTTCTCCTTACTTTCCTTTAGAAATTTCGATTGCATCTCGGATATGAAATGGTGCGCCTTCAGTTCATTCAACTTGAATCCGAATTCCCCGATGAATTCCGGAATCTGCTTTACCACGGTCTCAAGGGAACACTGTTTGAAATGCACCTCCTGAATTAACAGCTGTTCAAACTTTTCCGCCAAATATTGCTCTAGCTCGTCAATCTTCGGACAATTGTCGCATTTGGACAGATGACAATTTTCCGTGGGGTATGCGTACAACGACTTCGACAGGAGGTCCCTATATGTTTCAATTTCACCGTGAAATACTTTCAATTTCTTGCATGGAAAGAAAATTAATTTGATGTTTTGATGAAACATGCAAACGCAGACTGTATGCGTTCCGTGCCTGTCAAATGCCAGTACGCATTCTTTTGGTCGTAGGATGGCAAACTTAGAAAATCCCACTTTTTCTGCTGGGTATTTCTCATTGAACTGATGGTATGCTTCGGATAGATTACATAATAATAATCTGCGCTGCTTGTGTACTTTTTCTCCATCTTCACGTGTGATAACATAGTCACGTGTAGCTGGGCAGGCGCGGCTGTTGTCATCATTGCAGTAAAAATCTTGAATCAATTTCACCGTTGCTTCGCTGAGGGTCCTTGAGCCAAATTTCTTGGTGGGAGTCGCCAATATGCCCTTCTGTCGAACTAATTATTTGCTTCTTCTCGCGATGTAAAAAGATGTTTGAAACTGTTCAGAAATCTTGCGTATAGATAAAATGAGATATTTCTCCGGAAAAGTGGTCGCTAAATTGAATTTTCTATTCAACTGCTCAATCATTTGTTTGCCGTCATCAACGTCATCTGCTTGACTGCATTCGTTATCAGAGCCTTCATCAAATATTGTCGCGATCGCACTCACAACCTTGCTTTTTTTCTCTTTCCTGTATGTTTCACTTCGCAACTTTCTTTTTCTAATAGGCGTTTCACCTAAAGTGGTAATAGCCTCATTCAAAGGACTCAAAGACATATTGACCATCGGAATGTCTGCCTTACTATCAGATGGTGGCAGGCAGACCATATTCACTACACACTCAACTTGGGGCTCTTAAAAAAAAAATTGATTTTTTCTTCATAAATTTTTAACTGTAAAATAATTTTTAAAATGTATTTTTAACAAGGTGGGCTCTTAAATGCTCTTCTCCTGTCCAAACAAGGAGTCGGGGCCCATTTTTTTATTGCTGATTCTTAAAGCAAAAATTATGAGGAATCCAAAAAAAATTAGCCGGAAAATTTAGGAGCTTCTGTGGAAAATCGGAAAATTTAATTTTCATGGGAAAATTTAAAGGTAAATTTCTAAGGAAAATTAGGAAAATTTAATTTTTCAATTAAAGCCTGATTCAATACCTTTCCAACGAGCTATCACTCGTTGCGATTAGTAGTTGCTTTAGTAGTTTTTTTTTAAAACAACTTTCAATGAGGTCCCTTATGAAGAATTCTTCAATTTTGTCACTTACAGTGGTGTACACCACAACTAAACCAGTCACTATAAAAAAAAAAATATGTAGGTACATTATTTTTTGCTGGGCAATCGATTGAGACTATTTATTTTAAAATCGGAGAGGGGTCGTCCAAAAGGTGATCGCTTTCATATGGAATTGCTCCATAGCAAAAAAAACAATTCTTAATATGCACTGGGACAAAATTGAAATGGACCGACAGACGAAAAATAAATGTAAATGATAATAACTAATAATCTATAAATAGAATGGTTTCATAATAATTTATATTTGTTACTCACAAAATAATACTGCAGAGATGTTCCAATTCATGTTGTCTCATTGATGTTGGGCCCAGCAATCAGGAGTACATGATGAAGTTGTTGTTATTATAAATAAATGACAATGATTTTGGAAATTATAAAATTATGAATCAAACAAAAAAAAATAAGTAAGTTACAATAAAGGTTAGCAGAAAAGATATTTTAATACACTAATGAAATAATGTTAGTCAATTCAATTTAGTAGTAGTTTTTTTTAATGTAGTTATTTAGATGATAATATGAGAAAAAAAAATTTGAATAAAGTTTTGAATTATAATAGTATACATTTTAAATAGTTAAAATTATATGTTAAATTGAGTTAAATATTATAAATCTAATATATATATATATTTACATTTTATTTATATTTTAAGATAAGGTTTTAGGTTTTAATTGTGTTAAATATAAATTTTACTGGGTTTTTAAAAATCATTTAGAAAATTAATATAAATAGTTTTCTTAGATTTTTAAAAGCAATTAATTATTGATGGTTTTAATAATTTTGATATAAATTTAAGTTCATTTTGATTATAATTTAGTTTTAAGACAAAGTTTTAGGTGCAATATAGATTTTTAGGTATTTTAAGTGTTTTTACAGCTTTAAGCTAATTTTTAACTAGATACATAGGTATTTTAATAGATTTTTAAGAACATTGTAAATGAAATATATATATTTGAAATACTAAATTACAAATTTTGATATTAATTGTGAACAGGCATTTGAAATAATTGGAATATCTTGGTTGTTTTTTTTTTATATTACATTTTAGATAAGAAATAATCTACAAAGTTTTGACTTATAGGTTGTTTTATATTATAGGGCACATGGTCCACATTGTACCAAAATTGGTGATTAAGAAAAACTTGTGTCATTAGTTATCAAATTTTTGCTGCTCTATATACTTCACAAATGATCTGTCTAAATTGGATACTGGTGACGATTATTATGTCGTATATTTGGAGTTATGGCTACTTTAAATGTACTTAAGTGGGCACATACGAGGCCCATGTTGAAGGAAAAGTTTTGAAGCTTGATAAGATTATTGTTTTCACGAGGACTTTTCCTAAATAATACAAAATTGCCTAATGAAACATTTAAAAATTATATGGAAATAATTTATTAATCTTACTTGGAATGTATAAAGGAATATATTAAATAATCCTGGTCAATTCTGGTATTATATAATTTTGATTACACCACATGGAAAATTTTGATATATAATTACAGTTGTTTCCGCTTAATTGAATCTCTAAAAATGCACGACTTTTGGCGCAATTAGATGGGAAACTCAATTAAGCGATACTCGGTTAATTGATTCGCCGACGCAATTAAAACGAAAATCACTTAATTGACCAATACGAACAATAAAGCGAAACATCCACGAGTATAGATAAAATAATATTTTTTTTTTTATTAAGTTAAAAAATTGTTTTAGTTTATTAAAACAAAACAAAAATCAGGTACGTTCATTGTACAATATTGGAAAAAGGAACAAAAATTACAAAATTCTATATAAAAAGAGATCAAAATTCAAAAATAATTACATACATATGTGCATGCGAGTGTACATTAAATGTTACAAAAAACATTATATGTACATAGTACATAGGTAAAACTAAATATGAATTAGAGAAGGAATTGAACTAATATTTTATTTTTAAGAGAAAAGTTTTTGTTCAGGCTAGTAGTTCGAGAATTTTTAAAGAATACTATTGTAACGTATTGGAACAATTGGCAAATTGGAATACATTTTCTACCCGGCCAAGGGCGTCATCAGCAATCTTCATTGTCCATTATCAATCTGTAAACATCATCTATTAAACTCACCGTTTTTTGAGAAATAGAATACTAAATATGATTAAAAAAATTAGTCATCAACATTTCAATTTTAGAATTGTTTAGGCTTTCGATAATTCGTTTTTCTATATCATCAAGTTCATGTGAATAATAATTTTGTGCTAAAAAAAAAATCTCGAAGTAAATTAACAGAATTCAGTGCCTCTTTAGTTGAAGGAGGATTGATAATTTGTTCATCTTCTTCATCCTCAGAAGAATCCGAGGACGAAACATGTTCAACATCTTCAATTATCTCCTGCTCTGCGAGTATTCCACAACACGGTAGATTATCATCGCAGCGGACGAAATTTTCGAATTAATTTTGATGTTCAACATCAGTGTTAAGTTCCACAACATCGTCTTCTAAATCGACTTGCTCAGCAGAGGAAAAAAACTTAGCCTGAAATGTAACGACTGTTAAATTTATTGCACAAACAAATAACGGAAACTTACCTTTTTAAAACAGTTTGCAATTGTAGAAGGTTTCACAAGCCACCAAGAATTTTTAATAATATGCAGTGCGTTAAAAATGCTTAAATTCTTAGTAAATTCTCCCATAGTTTTTCCGCTTTCAATTGCTGAAATTTGTTTCCGTATAATGTTTTGCCGATAGTAAGATTTGAAGCTGTGTATTATGCCTTGATCTAAGGGTTGTGCTATTGAAGTTGTGTTAGGTGGTAAATACTGCAAGTCGATGTTGGATAACTTTACTGATGTCTTATGGGAAGATGCGTTGTCAACGAATAATATTATTTTACGTTTTTGTTTTCCCATTTCAGCATCAAGGGAAAGCAAAATTTTCTGCCATAAATCCAGAGTCATCCAAGCTTTGTGTTGTGAAAAATATTCCAAAGGCAAAACTTTGTTTTTAAAACATCTTGGATTTTTTGACTTGCCTATAATGATAACTTTTTTATAATCACCTTTAGCATTACATATAAATAGTAATGTCAAACGTTCCTTTGAATTCTTAAAGCCTCGGTTTTGGTCCCCTTTTTTTGATAATGTTGACTTTGGTAAAGCTCAGAAAAACAAACCGCTTTCATCTGCATTAAATATATCTGAAGGCTCATATTTTGATATTAAATTTGGCAGAACTTTATCAAGGAATGCATCCGCTGCATCAGTGTCAGCAGACGCACCTTCTCCTTGCACCTTTTTTAGAATTATGCCTTCCCTCTTCTGCCAACGATGTAGCCAACCATTGCTCGGATTGAAATCGACACCCATTTCTACGGCGAACTTTTTAGCCTTTTCTAAAATTATGTTGCGGGAAATTAAGGCTCCCGAATCACGCATTTGTTTAAACCAAATTGTAAGGGCTTTCTCAACATTTGAACAGGCACCGCTTCTGTTTCTTTTTGTTGACAATTTCAATGTTTTTGATTTTTCAACAATCGAATCTTTGCTTTTTAAAATTCTATTGATTGTCGCTTTAGAACACTTATATTTTTCGCAAAGATAACTTTTGTCATATTTTTCAGCTTCACCAATTAAATTTAATTTTTGTTTAATTGTTGTTTCTCGAAGACATTTTTTGCGAACTTTCCAACTGTTGAATTTTTTTGCTGTACTAAATGTAAACAATTTTTAAAAACATATGATTCGAAGTCCCCATTCACACGATGTGCAGGAAAAAGCCCTTTTACATGGTGAACAGAAACAGAGAAAGACGACAAAAAAATTTTTTTTGGCGCAACATAAATGGTTTTGCGATTGTAGAGAAAAAAATTAAGCAGACGAAATCAATTAACCGAAACATTTGTTCGTGTGTTTCGCAATGCGGCCTCATTTTACGAATCAATTAAACGGGAGGCGCAATTAAGCGGCGTTCAATTAAACGGGTACTTTTACATATGCAGTTATACGGAATGATTTCGTTTCATGGTTTTTAGTACAATTAAGCGGGAAACTCAATTAACCGAGGCTCAATTAACCGAAAACAACTGTAACACACTTTAATAACTTATTTCTTTTTTTTCACGTCTTACTATATTGACTTTCAACTTAAGAATGATTTGAAAATGTCAAAGTTATCTGTTTCTAAGTGAAGCGTGTAATTAAAAAAAATATAGCCACGTACTTACTTGCCAATGAGGGCTTAATAAAAGCGGAATTACAAATATGTTTGCTGAAAGGAGACAAAAATATTTCGACTTAAAACCATGAGATTGATACATACATAATGTTACGTACATATCAAAGCGTGAGAATTAAGATGAGATGCATAAAGAAAAAAAAAACAAAATATATAGCATGCTAGTTACTTGGGAAAGAAACCAATCTAAAATATGTAGAAATATATCAAGTTATTTGCATCAAATAAGTAAAACTTTTGAAATCATATTTCCCAAGTGAAAATCGTAACAAAACTGTTTCGTTTGAGAATTCATTCGATCAACGAACAGGAAATCGATTTTAGCGTAAAAATTTCGTTGTGTTTATTTTAGAATTGAGTTCAGTATTTTACCTGTTGCAAATTGTAACAACAATTTTTTATTAATAATATGAAAAAAAACGTGTGGCACGACCCACGTAAGCCGGGCAACTTCGACTAAATCCGCTGTGTGATATTTCCCTATATATTTGCCATCTAAATCTTCAATATCATATAGATTACTACCATGGTGAAATTAAATACAAGGTGACAGCATTGCTACAACAATTACAACAAGGCAAGAACAACAGGCATTTTTGTTTGTGTAATACTTTCCTTACTGTCAAAAACATCTGGCATAAAATAAAGAAAACAAACATACAAACATGGATAAAAACAGAAAACAATAGTAGTGAAAAATTGTTTATTTTATTTTCTTAAACAATTTCGAAACTCGTAATGATTTTGTTCGGGGCATTTTGATTAATGAGGAAATTCTAGACAGTCGTATCTGTGTTTCCCTATTGCCACGCGAACAGTATGCTCGAAAGGTGAACAATTGGCTGATATATTGGCAATTAAGACTGCTGCTATAAAAATTATGAAATTACCTCTGAAACAGGATGAAAGTGATTACTTTTCCAGCAGTGATGAAGAAGATTTCTTTTTTCTCCCCTACCTGATGATGCCAATAGTGAGGCCTGTATGGGTACACGGGTTTAAATATTAATATGTTCATATAAATGATATAGTGGGAATGACTTACGGTTGTGATGGTGAAAAAAAAGGTGGGGTGAAGGGTGATGTGAATTATGGATGACCGTTGATTTTTCCGAAATTCTTACTGGCGTCTGATCTGTTGGTTAGACTGTAGAGGATAACCGTATTCCTTGGAGGATGTGAATGATGGTGGCCAGATAGTGGAGCCAAATGGGGACTCTATGGTGTCCGATGTCGTCGTTAAGGGATGATGGGAGATGTCTTCGTTGATGACATGCGGTGGAGTTGTGTTGGTTGAACTGATGCTAACTTAACAATTCACTTTTATCCCAATTAGTCTTCCATAAAAATAATAAAACGTTGTCACTTATGGGTGTAATTCAAATAGAGATTTTATTTTAATGTTACTTGTTTATAATTTATAATACGTGATTAAGAATTTAGTAATTAGATTGTTAATTCGTTTTACTTTAGTTGTAAGTAAGAACGTTCTTATATTATTTAATTTGTTATATGTATTTTCTTATGTTGGTACTTTAAATATATATATGTATATATATTTTTGTTAATATTTAGTATGTGGATATATTTGGAAATTATTATAATAATGTTTATAGATATTTATTTATAATTGCACTTGTGTTAGCTTTATTTATGGTTTTAATTGTTTATAATTAATTCACTGTTTTTATTTCAAAATCACATTTCTAATTCACTTAAAAGATTTGAAAAATTATTTTAAATTATTTGTAAGATTCGCAATAAAAAGAACTGTGTTTGAGCTTTTGATGTGGTTGCTTCGATTGATTTACGGAGAGTGAGTGTGGTTTTAAAAACCACCACCACAATTGTCTGTCGGTATGAGAAACAGAAAGACAAAAGCAACGAGTAACACTGCAGTTGCAGTGTTACCGTACGATAAAAATTACTTCCCTTGTTTATAGGGTTTTCGTGCCTAAACATCCCGCCCCCCTTGTTATATCCATGATAACAAAGTTGGGGGATGTTCAGGGTTCCTTATCCATACCAGACAGACACTTGTGTTTACATTATAAGAAAATAGAGAATCACTATGATAATGTTGTAAAAATAGTATAACTATAAAAATTCACAAAAAGTACAAGGAAAATTCAATTTTTAGGAAATAGGTACATATGTATAATTAAATTTTTAGATAAGTAAGGTAAAGTAAATGTATGTATATAATTCAGTATAATATACTTTTACAATGAGTTCATTTTAAAAAAAGAGGTAAGTATAATACAAGGAGAATTCAATTTTTAGGGAATAGGGTAGATATATGTATAATTAAATTTGTAGGTAAGTAAGATAAGTAAATATAGGTGTATAATTTTACAATGAGGTAATTTTAATAAAAAAAGAGGTAAGTATAATACAGGGAAAATTCAATTTTTTATGGTGATTCAATATTCATATTTTTAATTATATAGAAAACAATAAAATGATGGATCTGGTTGAAATTAAGATTATTACACCCCGAACTTTCCAATAAGGACCCATCCTAAGACCGTGTCCTGAGCGAGTGGACCAATGTTTGCCACCTGAATGCCGCTTCGGATCATGCGGGGGTAGATATCCGCTCCCAGGATGAAGTTGATTGAATGGCTTTCAAAAAAGTCAGGATCGGCCAGCCTCAAATTGCGGTATGTGTCACTCACGCTGCGGTCCAAGGTCTTTTTTGATGTTTCCACGGGCAGGTCGGTATTAATTCGGGCTCGTATTGTGAAATTCCCGTGTTTTTCTTCAAACCGGCTCCGAAAAGTGAATTGGCACCACTTATCGACATCAAACCTCTCAAAGGGTAGATGATACCGTTCCACAATAAATTCGGCTATGGAGCTCGTGGGGGTGCAGGGGTCTATTAGGCCTCGTACTGGATGCCAATCATTTTTTATTTTTATTCGAATGATAACAGTGGGGGTGACAGTGGTGTCGGCTGCCCGGCTCAGGTAAGAGTTGGCTCGAGTTATTTCGGCCTGATGAAGAAGGGTGTGGTGAGGACCGTTGCAGTCACGACAGCGCTCTTTGCTGCGGCAGTTAGCAAATCTGTGGGAGTGTGCGAGGCAATTGCGACAGTACCGATGATGGTCCACGGCATCTTTCCTGGCGGAGACCGTCATTTTCAGGAATTTAGGACATTTGCGCAGCGGGTGGCCCTTTTGGCATAGACGGCAATCGGGGCTTTTGGAGCGCGGCCTCTCCGCCTGGCTGGTTTTCTCGATTGTGGCGACTTGGCTACTGGGAGGCATGTTTGCTGTAACGAGGAAAAAAGGGGGAGAATTATATTGCTACGACGTAAGGGGGAGTAAAACGAGTTTGACAATGGGGCGCGTGACGACGCCATTAGCTGTGCGTATTTCAGCTACTCTGACTCGATGATCGGGCCCAGTGAATATTTTCTCAATACGTCCGAGACGCCATTGATTGGGGGGTAAATTGTCATGTTTGATGACAACCAGGTCGCCGATTTCGAAGTCTCGATGGGGGTACTTCCACTTATTCCTTTTGTGGAGTTCGGATAAATATTCTTCCTTCCATCGACGGGCTAACTGGTGATGAAGAACCTTAAGCTTTTGCCAACGATTGATATAGCCGATGGAATGGCTTGAGAAATCGGGTTCTGGTGGGGATAAGAGTGGGGTGCCAATGAGAAAATGACCTGGCGTTAGAGCGCACAGATCGTTTGGGTTTTCACTCATGGGACTTAAGGGTCTAGAGTTTAAGCACGCCTCAATGCGTGCCAACATGGTGCTGAATTCTTCATAAGTGAAATTGTGGTTCTGGCTAAGCTTTTTGAAGTGGTTTTTGAAACTCTTAACGCCGGCCTCCCAAAGGCCACCCATGTGAGGGGCGCCAGGGGGGATGAAATGCCATTCAACGGGGTTAAAAGCGTCTTGCGAGAGAAGGCCCTTATTTAATTTTTCGGGGTATTCTGGTTTAAAGGGGAGTGAAACTACATAACGACCTTCTTTATTACGGAATGTAGTAGCTTTGTACAAATTTTCGCAGTATGTGTCCTCCGGGGAGGGCGTTTTTCTCCTCGGGATGTCCTCTAATTCCCAAAACCGTTGAAGTTGATTATTCAGCTCTATCGTGTTAAAAAATGATAACACTGCCTTCTGGCACGGACTTGCAAGTACCTTTCCCGTTATTATCCAGCCGAAAACTGTCCTTTGTGCTAGCAGAGATTGATGTGTGTCTCTTTGGAGACCGTCTTGTAGTATTTTCGGGTAAACATCCGCACCGAGAAGTAATTCAACTTCAGAGCAAGTGGGGCGATAAGGATCTGCCAATTGTAAGTGGGAAAAATGGTCATTTTGTAATTCTGATGACGTGAAGTAAGGGAGCTGTCCAGTAAGCCTATTTATGACTAAGGCATCGGAATAAGTTTCGAATGACTTATCAATTGGCGACCCAATTCTTATATGACAGCTTTGGGTTGAGGTGGCGGTCACGGTGTCGCTTAAACCGTGGACTTGAACTGTTGACTGTCGAGTAGGAAGGCCGAGATGCCTTTGTAATTTTTTGGAAATAAATGAGGTCTCTGAGGCGGAGTCGATTAGTGCGCGGACAGTGCACTTGAGGTCATTATTAAAAACGTCAACTAACGCTGTACCTAGAATAACTGATTGAGTAGTGGGTTCGAGTTGAGTGGAAAAGGATTGCAGCGTTCTACTTGCTGCCTGTGCCGATGTAGAGGGGGAGAAATCCAACTCACGAGGGGGGTTATTGGTGCTACTAACTGGGGTATTTGTGACCGGAATAGTACTTGCGTTTCTTTGTTCAACTCGATGAAGCAACGTATGATGCTTTCCTTTACACACCCTGCAAACAAATTTGCTTGGGCATGTTTTCGCTCCATGAGTTCCCAAGCAGTTAGTGCACCTATTTTGCTTCTTCACCTCGGTATAGCGTTCTTCAATTGACATCTGTAGAAAAATTGAGCAAAATCTAAGGGGGTGATATTGGGTACACAAATCGCACTTGCCAAGCTTGTCATTGGAGACATTAGTCTGGTAGCTGTTAATCTTGGATCCTAATGAGTGGTTTGATTTATGAGATTTTGCCGATTGAGAAGGTTTTGGGGAATGTGAGCTTATAAATGTCGACCTAATATCTGCGACCGAGTCTAGAGTCTGGAATCTCGAGGACAAGAATTCATCCAGTGCTTTCCACGTTGGCAAGTCAGTAGAGCGCGGTAAAGACTGTTCCCATAAACTTAGTGTGGTTTCGGGCAGACAGGTGGAGCAAATATACACGAAAATGACATCCCAATTGTCGGCTTCTATCTGTAGCAAACGCAGATTCGTGATACAGTCGTTGATGGCACGCTGTAGCTGTCGCAGATCAGCACTCGTCTCCTTCACGATTGGTTGTAGATTGAACAGCAACTTTAACTGGGCATTTACTAATATGCGCTTATTTTCGTATCGATTAACCAAATTTTGCCAAGCCATGTTAAACCCATCGTTTGTCATAGGGCAAGTCTTCAAAAGTTCGCGCGCTTCACCCTGCGTCTTTTTTACCAAATGACACATTTTTTCGACCGGTGATAGACGTTTATTGTTGCGGTAAAGAGCTGTGAACATATCACGGAAGGTGGGCCAAGATTGATAATCTCCATGAAAAATTTCGGTATCGCAAGGGGGCAATGAAATGTGAGGGGTTAGATCGACTGAGGTGTCGGGGGAGGGAGAAACCAATTTAGCCTTGGCTTGAAGATCTTCGTCGAGCTCGTGCATTCTCGCGACGACAGCGGTATATGCGCCAAAGGTGGCGTAATAACGTCCTTTGAGGGTGTCGTAATCGAGTTCATCTTTGATAGAATCGTATTGTTCCAGAACGGTTTCGTAAGATGACTCAAATCTGGACCAATGGATTTGGATCTGTTTCTCTTGTGTCTTCAAAGTGTGTCGCGAGTGCGATTCTACCGCGAGCCCATCAAAGTAGCTTTGAAATTCGACCACTTGATCCGAATAACGAACTAAGTTTTTTATAGCAGACATGGTTAAGGTGTGTATCGATAATGGGGATTTTTTTTAAATTTTAGAGAAATTTTTCAGTTGCGCTCCGTAAAGCGACTTGCGTACAATTTAAAGAAAAGTTAAAGAAATATTTCAGTTGCGCTTCGTAAAAGCGACTTGGGCAAAAATTAAAATTTTTAAAGAAATTTTCAGTTGCGCTTCGTAAAAAAGCGACTTGGGTAGAGGTAAAAGAAAATTTATAGAACTTTTCAGTTGCGCTTCGTAAAAGCGACTTGGGCAAAAATTAAAATTTTTAAAGAAATTTTCAGTTGCGCTTCGTAAAAAGCGACTTGGGTAGATGTAAAAGAAAATTTATAGAAATTTTCAGTTGCGCTTCGTAAAAGCGACTTGGGCAAAATTTAAAAGAAAATTTAAAGAAATTTTCAGGTGCGCTTCGTAAAAGCGACTTGGGTATATGTAAAAGAAAATTTAAAGAAATTTTCAGTTGTGCTTCGTAAAAGCGACTTGGGCAAAATTTAAAAGAAAATTTAAAGAAATTTTCAGGTGCGCTTCGTAAAAGCGACTTGGGTATATGTAAAAGAAAATTTAAAGAAATTTTCAGTTGCGCTTCGTAAAAGCGACTTGGGTAGATGTAAAAGAAAATTTATAGAAATTTTCAGTTGCGCTTCGTAAAAGCGACTTGGGCAAAATTTAAAAGAAAATTTAAAGAAATTTTCAGGTGCGCTTCGTAAAAGCGACTTGGGTATATGTAAAAGAAAATTTAAAGAAATTTTCAGTTGTGCTTCGTAAAAGCGACTTGGGTATATGTAAAAGAAAATTTAAAGAAATTTTCAGTTGTGCTTCGTAAAAGCGACTTGGGTATATGTAAAAGAAAATTTAAAGAAATTTTCAGTTGTGCTTCGTACAAGCGACTTGGGCAAAATGTAAAAGCAAATTTAAAGAAATTTTCAGTTGCGCTTCGGAAAAGGCGACTTGAGCAAAGTTAAAAGAAAATTTAAAGAAATTTTCAGGTGCGCCTCGTAAAAAGGCGACTTGGGTATATGTAAAAGAAAATTTAAAGAAATTTTTCAGTTGTGCTTCGTAAAGGCGACTTGGGCAATGTAAAAGAAAATTTAAAGAAATTTTCAGTTGTGCTTCGTAAAAGCGACTTGGGCAAAATGTAAAAGAAAATTTAAAGAAATTTTCAGGTGCGCTTCGTAAACAAGCGACTTGGGTAGATGTAAAAGAAAATTTAAAGAAATTTTCAGTTGCGCTTCGTAAAAGCGACTTGGGCAAAATTTAAAGAAAAATTTAAAGAAATTTTTAGTTGCGCTTCGTAACAAGCGACTTGGGTATAATTTAAGCGAATTTTATTTTGATTACTAAAATATTTTTATTTTTTGTGATAATTTTGTAACGACCCTCGAAGACATAGTATATAAAATCTTATTTACCTATCAGCTGTTGTCCCACTGACCTAGTTATTTTCTTTCATATATATAGGTTATATATAAATACGTACATATATATGTATAATATGTATAATATGTATGTGCCCTTTTTTCTTTTGGTATCTTTAATGTGTATAAAAAAAACAACGAGTTGATCGAGTAGAGACAAAACAATTGAGAGAGAATAAGAAAGAGAGATTTGCAAAAAAAACAAAAAAACGGGAGAGAATTGAGAAATACGTGATGTAAAGAAGACACAATTATATGACGCTCACAAACAATGTGTATGGGGATTTACTGACTTTGACTCTTCAAAGTAAAATAAAAAATATGTAAGTTAATTGCATGTGTTGTATGTGTATATGTAAAGTTGCCTGGCTACGAAATAACTTTTGGTATTCGCTTGTTGTTTGCTTGGTATCAAACTTACAAAAAATGCCAATAGGTATTTCATATGCATGTATAAGACAAAATACAACAACAACAAGTACATATGCACTACGTTTCAATGCTGTGGTTGGTATTTTTTCTTATTGTGAGGCTACCGTTAGGTCTCTCGTTTAATAAAGTGTAGGGAATCGTTGGTACATAAGATGAGTAAATGAAAAATAGAACTCAAGAACCCACAAAATATCATCAGAATACAGAAACAGTAAAAAGGCAGAGTCTGTATGTATGTATGTATGTAAATCTGCCTTGTTATGAAATAACTATGGTATTTGGTTTTTGTTTGTTTTGTATGAAACTTACAAAAAATGCCAATAGGTATTTCATATGTCTGTATAAGAAAATACAACAACAACATTAACAAGTATGCACTATGTTGATGCGGTATTTTGTATTTTTCTTTTTCAGACAACAAGTAAACAACAAAATATTAAGATGCTGACGTTTTGTGGTTCCCTTTTTGTTGAAGCGTTAATTTACCGTATGATAAATAAGCGCAAATAAGGGACAACAAAATGTGCACCTTACAACACGTTGTTGTTTTTGTTAAAACGGCAATTTTATTTTTTTGAAAGATTGACTATACATACTTCCAATGGGACACAAATTTGTAACGGGATCAAGACTAAGTGTACACACAATATGTTAGAAATGGTAATGGGGGTAATCTAACAATTTTTTCGCGAAAAATTATAACCATATACAATATATTTTTTTTTTTATTTTGCGAAAAAAGGAAAATGGCTATAATTTGCGGGGGAATATTATAGGCCATATAAATACGCGGGAAGAAACGAAATAGTTATAATTTTTGATGGGAATATTATAACCATATAATTTTTTCGCGAAAAAAAAGGAAAATGGCTATAATTTGCGGAAGAATATTATAGGCCATATAAGATACGCGGGAAGGATCGAAATAGTTATAATTTTTTTTGGGGGGAATATTATAACCATATTTTTTGTTTTTTGCGCGACAGAAGGGAAAATGGCTATAATTTGCGGGGGATTATTAAAGCCATATGGATACGCATTTAAAAACAATATAGCTATAATATTGGTTATAAAACCATAATTTGTGTTGGGATTAATATTTTGTTTAGGGGTTATGCCGGGTTATGGATGGCCCGGTATGAGTTAATACCTAATGGTTAGGTGAGGGAGGGGAGTCTCTGGGTTATGGATGACCCAGGATCCGGTTCGAAGGACCAAAATGTATGGGTACACGGGTTTAAATATTAATATGTTCATATAAATGATATAGTGGGAATGACTTACGGTTGTGATGGTGAAAAAAAAGGTGGGGTGAAGGGTGATGTGAATTATGGATGACCGTTGATTTTTCCGAAATTCTTACTGGCGTCTGATCTGTTGGTTAGACTGTAGAGGATAACCGTATTCCTTGGAGGATGTGAATGATGGTGGCCAGATAGTGGAGCCAAATGGGGACTCTATGGTGTCCGATGTCGTCGTTAAGGGATGATGGGAGATGTCTTCGTTGATGACATGCGGTGGAGTTGTGTTGGTTGAACTGATGCTAACTTAACAATTCACTTTTATCCCAATTAGTCTTCCATAAAAATAATAAAACGTTGTCACTTATGGGTGTAATTCAAATAGAGATTTTATTTTAATGTTACTTGTTTATAATTTATAATACGTGATTAAGAATTTAGTAATTAGATTGTTAATTCGGTTTACTTTAGTTGTAAGTAAGAACGTTCTTATATTATTTAATTTGTTATATGTATTTTCTTATGTTGGTACTTTAAATATATATATGTATATATATTTTTGTTAATATTTAGTATGTGGATATATTTGGAAATTATTATAATAATGTTTATAGATATTTATTTATAATTGCACTTGTGTTAGCTTTATTTATGGTTTTAATTGTTTATAATTAATTCACTGTTTTTATTTCAAAATCACATTTCTAATTCACTTAAAAGATTTGAAAAATTATTTTAAATTATTTGTAAGATTCACAATAAAAAGAACTGTGTTTGAGCTTTTGATGTGGTTGCTTCGATTGATTTACGGAGAGTGAGTGTGGTTTTAAAAACCACCACCACAATTGTCTGTCGGTATGAGAAACAGAAAGACAAAAGCAACGAGTAACACTGCAGTTGCAGTGTTACCGTACGATAAAAATTACTTCCCTTGTTTATAGGGTTTTCGTGCCTAAACAAGGCCATTTAAATAACAGATTTGTATAATTTTGTTAATACAGGCTACTTTATTTTTTAGTTTTCCTATCGTAAGTTTGTCCAGAGGTTTTTAGGAGAAATCAAATCCAGATTTCTATATACCTGAAATTAATTCTTCCCGCTACGCGTACAACATGTCTCTCAAAGAGGTCAACTTTAATGTGGTTAAGGCTATTTTCAGTTTGCCCACCATTAAGGAACCCTCTAATAATAATGTTTTAATTAAAATTAATGCAGTCTTATTCTTCCAAAAAAGTTTTTATTTTTATTCAAATTTTAAAATAAAAGATTGGAAATATACATAATAAAAAAAAAAATTTATAGTGTGTTTTCGAACTGGCTTTATTGGAAATAAAGCTGCTTGGAGTAAGATTCTTTTGGCATAACTTACTCCACTGTTCTCTTTTTCTTAGGTCTTGAGGAACCTTAAAGAAAGTACCACTTCCAGCTACTCCTTTTTTACGGCATAAGATGCAACAACGCATTTTCCTGCAGCAAAAAAAATCACTTTTAAAGAGGAATCTTAACATTTATCTTACAGAAAAAAACTAACACTTTTAGTAAAACTACTCAAAAAACAAACACACACAGCATAGCGCTGTCACCTTGTATTTAATTTCACCATGATTACTACCAATTTTCTTAATAATCCTACATTTCACAAACATGGGTGAGAATTTCCTATTAATATGCTTTGACATGTCACTTAATATATGGTTTCTTCTGAAAACAACTTCATTCTTTTGAAATTCAATGGGTTTACTTCCCAGATTGTAGGTTTTCATTGCTTTCGTATGTGCAATATTTAAATTGTCACGCAATTTTTACCTCAATGTAAATTTACCAGAACGATCAGTAATGTTTATCTAAAACTTTATACGTAGAGCCATGCTGAATCATGTTTTGGCCGAACACTGCAAAATAAGGAGAGCATTGGATTGAGGTATGAAAATCGCTTCGTAGTATGCTCAAAATTTGTGGAATGGACCTGTCCCAATCTCTATGGTCCGTATTATCCTTTAGAAAACATCTAATCTTCGTAACTATTTCACGATTAGCACGTTCGGACGCATTTGAATGAGGTGCGTAAAAACCTGTAGTTATATGATTAAT
Organism: Bellardia bayeri; assembly: GCA_950370525.1. Lineage (NCBI taxonomy): Eukaryota > Metazoa > Arthropoda > Insecta > Diptera > Calliphoridae > Bellardia > Bellardia bayeri. The sequence continues at coordinate 47,659,792 of OX493265.1, read as the reverse complement.
TTCGTACATTTTAAAGAATTCTTTCATATCTTTGGACACGAACTGTTTGCCATTATCACTATGAATGTACCTAGGCACTCCATATGTAGGAAACATTTCCGTTTCAAAAAATAAAATAACATTCGCGGATGTTGCAGATTTCATAGGCTTCAGGAAAACGAATTTCGTTAAATGGTCTACGCATATGAATATAATAGAATTTTTGACTTTGGTAAATGGGTATGGTCCGAGAAAATCACAATACCATCTCTCAAATGGTCTATTAGAAATAAATTGATTGCCCATGAGTGGTCTTGAGATTTGATTTGTGGACTTATTACTCTTACATACATCACAGTTATTGACGAAATGCTTAATGTCGTTCGCCATTGACGGCCAAAAGTACTTCTGACGTATTCTAGATAAGGTCTTTTCAAAGCCACCATGGCAAGAATAATCAGAGTTATGTGCTAATCCTATTACTTTTTGAGTGAGAGATTTTGGGACCCATATTCTCCAAAGTCTATCTTCTTCATTCTCAATGCCATGTCTGAAATACACACGTTTCAACACCACATTATCTGATATGCGAAGATCAGGTAAAGATTCAGCATTTTCCGTAATGGTTTTCTTAATCGTTGATAATGTTGGATAATCGATGTCATCGAAGTCAGGAGATGAAAAGTCGATTTCACTAAAACGATTTGCTAATTCTAACTCATCTACTTCAATCCTTGACAAACAATCTGGCACAACATTTAAGGTTCCCTTTCTATGTTCAATTTTGAAATCATAACGTTGTAGCTTTAAACTCCATCGGGCTAATCTTCCGCTAAGATCTTTTTGTGACATTAGCCACTTAAGAGAAGAATGGTCCGTAATAATACGGAACGGTAACCCATCAATATAAGCCCTAAACCTATTTACACATACAATGGCAGCTAAACATTCAAGCTCCGTCACCGTATAATTCCTTTGTGCACTATTTAATTTCTGGGACACATACGCTATGGGGTGCTCCATGCCTTGGTCATCGCATTGAAATAGCACGCCGCCAACTCCTATATTCGACGCATCGCACTGTATGACAAATTCTCTATTAAAGTCTGGCTGTGCAAGGACAGGAGCAGTGCAAAGACCTAATTTAAAATTTTCAAATGAGTTTTTTGCATCCTCAGTTAAGCAAAAGGGTTTTTATGTTTTCTTTAAACAATCTGTTAAGTAACCTGATATATTTGCAAAATTATTTATGAAGTCTCTGTACCAGTTTATCATTCCAACAAATCTTCTCAGTTGTTTTGGTGTCTTTGGTACTGGAAAGTTTTTAATCGCATCAACCTTTTCCGGGTCTACTTTAAGGCATCCTTCACCCACAATATAACCCAAATAACGAATCTGTTTTTGGCAAAATTTGCTCTTGGAGACATTAATGGTAAGCTTTGCCTTTTTAAGACACAGAGCTACTTCTGATAAGAGTTGAATATGTGATGGGAAATCTGAACTGCAGACTAATAAGTCGTCGAGGTATATAAAAACATTTTCTCGTAGTCGTGAAGGTATTACCTTGTCCATGAGACGGCTCATTGTCTGTGGACCGTTACATAGTCCAAATGGCATAAATTTATATTGGTAGAGTGGCTTACCGGGAATAACAAAGGCTGTTTTCTCCTTTGAGGCCTCTGAAAGACGAATTTGCAAAAATGCATCTTTCAGATCTATATCACTTATGTAAAAAGTGTCTTTAAGCCTGCTTAGTAATCCATTAATGTGGGGTAAAGGGTAGGAATCTTTTTTTGTAACAGCGTTAAGTTTCCTAGAGTCAATACAGAGTCTTATCTTTCCTGGTTTTCTTACGAGAACTGCAGGGGAGCAGCAGGGAGAGTTAGATTCCTCGATAACGCCCATATTAAGTAATCTGTAGATTTCTGCATACGCTTCACTTTGCCTTGGTGGTGACAAGGGGTAATGCTTACATTTTATCGGCGTGGCGTCACCAGTTTCAATATGGTGTTCGAGCAAATCAGTACATCCTAAACCAAGTACTTCAAAAGATGGAAATTTTGCTATCGTTTTCTCTAAGATTCATTTCTGTTCTGGTGTAAGGTCATGAAAATTATTGCCTGTTTCCCAATTTCCTACAAGTTCTGACATATTAGTATTATTTAAAGAATTCGGAATTATGTTAGGAGCAAGTGCGAAATCCCGCCAAAAATTTACACCAAAATATGCCTCTTGACTTAGTGTTGGTACAAAATAAAATAAAATATTTTTCTGTACACCTTTAAAAATGACTGGCAATGTACAAAACCCTATCACTTTTTGCTTTGCGTCATTAGCTGTACGAAGTGTAGAGTTTAGTGATTGATATGAAATGTTATTTCTTTCTAAAAATAGCAAACATTCTTTGCCTAAAACTGCGACGTTTGCTCCGGAGTCTAAGACCAACTAATGTTTTTTCCAGTATTTTAACTCTGACAAATGGCCTATCGTCTGAACCGTAAATTACTGATGACTCTAACATTTTGCGAAAATACCGACGTTTTTTGTAACGTACTATACATTTCATTATCTTCTTATTTGGATTTTTGAGTAAAATTTTACTTATGCCAGTATGGGGCAAAATATCGCTACAATAATAGCTTTGAAATAATGTTGTTTTTGTAGGAATATAGCTTGTTTGTGTTTTGGTAAGTAAAGTTTTAGAAATTTCAGAAAGACTTTTACTTTTAATAGTGCTAGAGTTTAATTTGAACTCGGGGTTTGAGGGTGTCCCCGGTCGCCAGTTCGCCTACTTTGCGATTTCCCTGGAAATTGTTATTAGGGCAATTTGGAGTCAACACATCCTTTTGACCACATTTAAAGCAAAAAGGTTGCTTAATTTCCTGGTTGCAATAAATATATGAGTGTCCAAAGGACATACAATTCCAACACTGTGTGTGAGAATAACCATATTTAGCTTTTCGACTATAGATCTGAATTGCATCAATTTGTGGATCTATGCATTCGGAATCCTCTGTATCAGGAAACGAAAGGCTTATCTCATTAACGTTTCTAGAATTTATTGTATTACGGCTTTGAAATTTTGTTTCCCTGATAACTTTTTCTGCTTTACGAGCAGTATCTCCAAAATCATTTAAATTCTGTGCTTCTGCAGTGAATAATAAAAATCTAAGATTAGAATTTATGTTTTTCTTCATAATTTCTATTAAAGTCATATCAGGTAATGGATTCTGCAGACGAAGATTCATGGATACTATAGAAGTATGAAAATCGTCGTAGTTTTCCTTAAATTGTTGTTTACGTAACAAAATTTTTAATAACACGTCATGGTCTGATTCCAAGTGACCAAACTCTTTTATAAGAGCCTGTCGTAAGATCGGATATGTTACATTTCTGTTCTGCTTTGTAAACAGCCAATATCACTGTTCTGCTCTGCCCTCCAATAGAACGTAAAAATTCGATAATAGATGGTCATCAGGACACCTGGATCTGGCGCAAAGTGTCTCTACTTTAAACAAGAAGTCTGAAACAGATCCAGATCCATCGTAGCTTACTTTCCATTTCTCTAGTTTTATATAACCCACGCCATTCGCGAAAGATCTACTTTGGTTTTCCGAAGGACGATTGCTATTGGAAATAGGAGTATTTGACTGTGAAAAATTTGGGAAGAACTCTGATTGTCGGTTTATATTTGTAATAGGAACACTACCTATTTTGCAATACTTGCTTTTATTGACGTTAGTTCTTTTCTAAATTCCTCTTGAGTGTTTCTCAAAGGAGGATGCGGCGTTATTACTAGTATTTGGGACTAAGGGGGCGTTATTGCTGGGAATGCTAAATTCTTCGAAAGGAATGAGTTTTGGATCTACAGAAGTTCTTTCACTAATAGGCATATTAATGTGTGGCTGCGATATCTGATTATTAAGTATTTGAATGTAGTGAAATAATGTCGACGATGGTAAGCTATTTGAACTCTGTGCTCTAGAAATCTGTTGAGTAGTATCTTGCCTATTTGCCGGAGAATGTATAACTCTAGGTTTAGGACTACTGGTGTTAGACTGTAACTCTACTGATATATTATTACGTGTGACAGAAGAACCTCGACCTGTTCCAAACGAACTATTTTTACTACCTCTTGAAGAATTTCTTGTTTCCATTGCGAAAACGAAAAACAATTCCTATAATAAACTTACAAATTAATTAATTCGATAAAACAATATTGGTTTAGTCTTTTTGTATTGAAAGTAAAATAACAATATAAATTTTTCTATAAATGCAACAAGCGTCAATAACAATCTTTAGATATATTAAATGATGCATTTTATCTAAATATTGGGAAAGATATACCTTAACAAAATGTAAATAATAATTACGTTTAAGTCATGTTTCAAAATTAGAAGTGCTTCGTATTTATTAAAAAATATCGGACTACTTCCTAATTATATATGCAACTGCATTGTAGATTTCAAGTCCATTTTGATATAATGTAATAGACATTTCAAAATGTTGCGGACTAGAAATCTACAATGTGTTGTCTTGTTTCAATTTACTGCAACTAGACTGGAATTTTAATAATATCAAGAACAAGGACTAAATTAATAACAAAATAAAAAAAATGCAAAAGATAATATTTATATACAATTCTATAGCGCAATTAGATTCAGAACTGTTATGATCAAAAGAATTCTAAGACTTCTATAGAATAAGGTATATAAAACCTCATGCGAATTTTATAATGCTTAGTTTAAACATTTTCTAACTACTTCATTCTATTTAATTAGATTCTATTTATAAATTAGCCTTATTTAGGCTTTCCGTTGGGCACCATATATGGCGCCCCACGTTGGGGAGGATAGCCAAAACAAAGTGTAAATATATGTAAGTTAAAATTCATGTTTATTAGGGACAGATATAAAAAAAAACGGGTATTAAATCTGTCAAAGGTGTTTATGATTAACTTGGGAGGGAAAATTGTACCCCATTTGGTTTAAGACCTAGCCAACTAAAAACAAAAAAAAACAAAAAAAAACTATTAGTTTTATTTGTTTAACATATCTTCTTTCCGTTTTAGAATTTATTTTGCATACTCTATTGGTATGAAGAGTATGTATATGTTTACGCGTCTTTACTTGGGTTAAGAACCAAATTTAAATAAAAGCTAGCGGGAAAACTTTTCATGCCCTTAACTGACGTTTTGAGCGGTTATTTTTCAATTGATAGAAAAGAATTTTTTTTATTAATCGTTAACTGGCCGGCGCGTAACAGTATTTATATCGAGATAAAGTTTAACACACTTAATATTTATATTCACGGAAGTCATGGCACTAAATTTTTGGATGATCGGTCCATAATAGGTAATATCTCCCATATAGCGCCCATATCTGAAAAACTGTTTTATTTATATACTGGGTATAGGGTATTATATGGCTTAACCGACTATACTTTCTTACTTGTTTTTTTTTTTTTTTTTTTTGTAAATCCAGTATATGATTTTTAATAATGATTCTGATTAAATATTTATTTATTTATTGAGTCTTCAAATGCTTTCGTGCTATTTGTAATAGGAATTCAGAAAATTTTAAAATAAAGATGTAACTAAGAAATTAAGAAGTTGTGGGTGTACGTATGTAATTATGCGGTATGAATGTAATAATAACAACAAAAACAAGAATGGTATAGAAAGAATGGAAATTCATCAACATTTATGAGGACATTTATTTCCAAAATTATAGAAAATTAAGAAAAAATGTAACAAAAAAACAGTAAGTTGCTGAAAACGAAATTTTTTAATGAGAAATTTTTACTTTTAGACACATTATTTGCATATGTATGTATAGGTAGTGTTTTAAAAGAAAGGCAACAACAACTCAGAAGAAGTTTTTAATAATAACATGCATTCATATCAATTTGCAAAACACCATCCATACATACGTTTTTTGTACTTGTTTGTATTCTGAATGAAATGAAAAATTGCACGTGATAGTACAAATGATCGACTTCTGTTCATAAAAAATTGTGTGTTTCTTAATTCGGGCAACAGTCCCTATTTGCTAAAAAACACAACAAATCTTTAAATTGATTTAAAAATACTGCTTCACAATAAAAAGCAAATATATTATAAAGCGTTTTTCAACAGGGACGCTACAAAAGTAGACCGATAGGGACAGCAAACGACGTCATATTTTTTACCGCTCTTTTGACATTTCTCTTCAGTAAGGTTTGCCATTTCATGATGGAAATATATACGATCCAACAACGAGTCGAAATTATTAAAATTTACTACCGAAATTCGGAGTCAGTGGCCTCAACGTTAAGAGCGCTACGTCCAATTTATGGTCGTCATAGTCGTCGTACCAGATCAACAATTAAGCGTCTAGTGGAAAAATTTGAATCCACAGGCACAGTACAAAATGTTCCCGTGCCAGTGAGACAAAGAAGTGCCCGTAGTGTCGAGAATATTACAGCCGCTGAGGCTTCAGTTGAAGAAAGCCCAAATGTGTCTCTCACACGTCGTTCTCAAGCGTTGGCAATCTCTGTGACGTCGTTGTGGCAAATTTTGCGAAAAGATCTTGGCCTACATCGTTACAAGATCAAATTGACTCAAGAACTGAAGCCGCTTGACCACCAGAAGCGTTGTACAGTCGTGAATTGGGCTGAGCAGCAACTTGAAAATGATTCGGATTTTCATCGAAAAATCATCTTCACCGACGAGGCTCATTTCTGGCTGAATGGCTTCGTCAATCCACATGTACTCCATGTTGCGGTTTATGGGCCGGCGGCGTCATTGGGCCGTACTTCTTCCGTGATGATCAAGCCCGGCACGTTACTGTGAATGGGAATCGCTACCGTTCAATGATAACAGTATATTTTTGGCCCCAATTGGAGGACATTTGGTTCCAACAGGACGGCGCCACAAGCCACACAGCGAATGTCACAATCAATTTATTGGAAACCAAGTTTGGAGAACGTGTTATCTCACGAAATGGTCCAGTCAATTGGCCGCCTCGGTCGTGCGATTTGACGCCGTTAGACTATTTCCTTTGGGGCTACGTCAAGTCTATGGTCTATGACAACAAGCCAGCGACGATTGATGGATTTTGTACGAATATCGAAAGTGAAATTGCAGCAGTATTGGCCGATTTATGATTGAGAACCGTCGAAAATTGGGATCAGCGTCTGGACTTCTGCAAGCGTGCCCGTGGAGGCCATGCAAAAGAAAGCGAGTTCCATACATAATGGCATCGATCGCACTTTAGCAGGAATAAAGAACTTCATTGATATCCAAAACCGTTTTTGTTTTATTAAAAAAGAAAAACTTTTGTAGCGCACATCATTTTAGTTTTAGACTTTGAAATTTGAGCAAATGTATGCTGTCTTCAAAAACGTGCAGTCAGAAAGCAAATGTCAATTTTTAGCAAGTGTTTGTTGTCTCCGTTTGTAAACTGCGGGCGACAGTGGTCGATTACAAAAAATAAATATATTTATATAAATTTTGGGGTACGTCAAAGGTTTGTTGCTTATGTATGCTACAGAGGTGTTAGTTGTTTTAGTTCAAAATTTGTACAAAACTTATTTATTGTTGGTTTTTCTTTGTAGGTTGTACGTTAATCTTAAAATTTTCAGGTTTTCCTCGAAAAAATTTAACATTTCCTAAGAATTCCGAGTATTTTAAAAAATACTTTTGTAAGACAAAAAAGAGTCAAATAAAATAAAACTAAATATTAGTTGTGATTTGTTTTAAATAAAAATTCTCGAAATAATTTAACGAATTGAAATATATTTTATTTGGTGGTTACGTCTTCGTTAATGGGTTAGAATCGAAAGAGACAATGGTACTTTTTCCGAATAATAATTTTTAAATTATCTAAACCTCTTTCTATGTTCATAAAAGCTATGATATGATTTTTTCTAACTATGATACGTTCACAAATTCGCATATGGGGCTAAAAATAGATTTTTTACATTATTATCCAACATCATACATATATATGTATGTACATACATACGAGTATGTGTAGAGCTACGTACCTAAATATTATAAGTGGTCTTTAGCTAGTTATTTCTTTATCACGTTTACCCATTCTCATCTGCGGCTAATAAAGGTATTTTTGTACACCAATATCCAATGTTTCTTAATAAATAAAACACCTACAGATATCCTTAAATCTTTAAAGTTTATTTAATAAATTTTTTAAGCATTTTAAATTGATTTTTTGATTATTATTTATACCTACGGTTTTCGTATTTTTTCAGCCATTCCATAGAGGCAGCTATCTTGTAGATTTTATATGTGATCAATTGAAGATAAAGGAGAAGGACTATTTTGGTTTGCGTTATGTGGATGTGTCTAAACAAAGGGTATGTTATCTGTAATATATATAATATATTTTATAAATATCGCAATACACAAAATAATAAAATGACAGCATTACGCACATTTATTTTGTTCATACATTATATGACTAGTAAGAGCAACCAATGTCAAATTATATAATAATCACCTCTCACGATAGTATTTTCGTAATGTTGAATTGAAAATTTTAGTATAATCGGATAATGTGTCTCATCGGCTTTAGTCGGCAAGTGAAAATTTATTTTTATGTTTCGTTAAAAATGTAATTTCCGAAAATAATTTTTTACCGATCGACTCAGAATAACTTCCTCAGCCGATTTACCGATGTGCGTCTGCCCGTCTGTGAAATTTTGAAGATATTTGTATATAATTTAGTACATGCATTTTTTCCGCTCAATGTTGTTATTTTATCTTGCCCATCCATATGTCCTCCTGAAATAGAACCTTATTAAATGAGTTTATATACAAAATAATATTATAATATAATTATAAAAACGGTGAGTTAAATAGATGATGTTTACAGATAGATCGTGGACAATGAAAATTGCTGATGACGCCCTTGGCAGGGTAGAAAATGCCAATTGTCTAGAAAAATATAACTTTATTTTTCTTGAGTTATTAATTCAAAATGAACTCAAGCCAAAATAATAAGAAATTTTCTCTAATAAAGAAAAAATAACCTCTCAAAATGTAACTCAGATTATTCTATTGGAACTTAATTACTAAATGGTAAAAAGGACTAATTTCTGTATTATTTTTGTTTTCTACACATACAATTTATGATCAGACGTGTTTATTGCACTGAAGAATAATGGCAGAAGAACCACACAAACGATCTGTTCCCGTCCAATGATCATACTCCCAAGAATTTGGTCATACTAGGTCATATTGTAAGTTGCAACCAGTTTGCGTTGCATGTGGCGAACTACATTGTTCATCTTAGTTTGATAAGCCAAGAGATAATTTTTAATGTACATTCGGTACAAGTACTGAACCTTCGAAACGCAAAAACATATCATACGCTTACCAAATTCCAAATTCTTCAGATCTCGTTAACCAATAAAAATTTCAATACGAAGCCAAACAATCAAGCCCCTTTTTAAATTTTTGCCGGTTCACGTCTACAATAGATACCCTTGTACATGTTAGTGCAAGCTATACTTAATAGGCCATGGACTGTTTGAAAATATGTTTATGGGACGCAGACGCCATTCGCCAACATAAAAACAAACTCGAATATTTAAAAAAAAATCACCAAATAGATGTAATGCTGATTTCGGAAACACATTTGACATCTAGAAGTTTATTTCGGATAAATGGGTATCTCATATATGATTCTAAGGATTCCAGAGGCAGAGCATGCGGAGGCATGGCAATTTTAATAAAAACTCGATTTAAACTCTACTTAACGTGTAATTTTTGTGAATATTATGTAAAAGCCATTACGATCTGTATCGAAGATTGTTATCAAAGCATAGGGACTTTATCTATACATATATTCTCCCCCCATATTTTTAACGCTAAGCACACATTCTGAGGATCACGACTAATTACTCCGGAAGGTCCTGTTTTGTTTGATGCAATTTCTAAAATGGGATTAAATGTAATTTCGAGCGTAAAATCTACTTACTGGCGTACATACCCACAGAAGATATTATTGATTTTGGAGTGATAAAAAATATCCCGAGAGAAATGATTCAAGTTAAATCTTCGTTAGAATTATTATCAGATCACTTACCCACAATTATTACTATAAGAGCCCCCGATAAATTGTATCCCCGATTGGTAATTTAGCGTTGATTGGTACAGGTATAAACTGTACTTAATATAGAAAATACATACATGTGTACACATTGTTCTGAAAACATACTGCTAAGAACACCAGAAAATATCGATTACTCATTATGGGGAGCCTCTAAAACTCTTAAACGACCTGTCATAAGCTAAGTATAGTCGATATGTTGAATCAGCATATTTATGCTGAAGAATTTGTTACAAGTGCTTACATATCGTGTAAACGCAAAATTTTTTCAGCATATGTATGTTTGACAACATTTGCTAACACTTTTTTAATAATGCCAAAAAACGTATGTTGGTAATTTTAGCATATCGTGTAAACAGCATATTATTAGTGTTTGACAAATTTCCTGCGTATGTTGACAGATATGTTATTTGTTGAAAAGCGTATGCAAGCTTTTCAGTATATGGCAAATTCATATGCATATGCGATAATGTCTATGCGATCAGAGTTGTATTTTCTAATAAAGCTGATAAGAAAACAACAATGTCGGCTTCATTGATTTAAATCACAAACTATAATCTAAAGAACAGACGTTTAAAATTTTTTAATTGTTTGTATAGTTTATACAATTTATTATATTCACATATATCAACACAATAATTGAACACAAATATTTATTTGAATGGCGGAAAACTGCGTTTGTTTACATTTCCAAAAACATATGTTTTTGCATTTTTTTTGTGTACTAGTGTGGCACCTATGACAGACTTTGTTGAGATTTTGTTTTTGAGTGTGATAGAAATCGGTCAGATTTTCCAGTGAATGAATCGTACGATTGTGGAGGATAGTGTATAACGACCTTTAAGGTCAGCCGCTGATAGTTTTTTAATGTAAATACACTTCTTGTTGCATATGTACCTACAAACATACACACACAAGCACACAAAACGCAATATAGTGGCCGGCGGCATTGTTCAAATTAATCGACACAGGTCTCTGGAAATAAACAATAAATTATTATAAATGCATCTTTTTGCTTTTAATTCCACTTGTCATCCAAAATCAGCACTGTACAAGCAATAGCTAGACCAATTTCCTCCCACGTCATCATTTATGTTTTTTTTATTGATATTATTTTTATTATTTAATTTTATTTCAAAAATTACACATAAAATACAGAAGTTGAATAATAATTAAAAAATGTTGTCAAACTGAATAATTTCACAAACAAATGTTTATACGGCTCAGTATATGTAGCACCACATACAATTCAACATATCGTATAAACACAAAAATCGTATGCTAACTCTTATGTTGACATTTCATTTGCTGACATATGCTGACATCAAAAAATTTGCTACTTTCAACATATCGTGTAAACGTCTAACATATGACATAGGAATTTGCCGCTAATTTCAATCATATGGCTGTCAGCATATATATGCTGATTCAACATATCGTCTAAACTTAGCTATATGTAAGACCCCCTAAAAAAGGGAATCTATTTGTTAATCATTAAAAAAAAGTATTTACCCCAAACACATCAAATGAAACAAATGACTTGCCACCAGTCGTACACCCTTTTTGTGCAGCTGTACCTCTACATTTTGAGATTCGAGAGATCGAAAAGGCTATTGTTGGTTTAAATTCTAAAGATGCTTTTGGAGCTAATCCGCATAGCAATAAAACTAATACTTCTTATTTTTAACGCTTTATTACGCTTTGAATATTATCCTTAAAAATGAAAGGTTTCACTGGTTACCATGATACTAAAGCTGGAAAAGATCACACAAAAGTCGAATTATATAGACCCATCAGCCTATTGTCAAATATATCATAGCTATTCGAGAAAATGCTCATGAACAAGTTATACCCGATTTTAAGTGAAAACACTTGCATTCCAAATCATCAATTTGGATTTAAAATAAAACACAGTACTATCGAAAAAAATATTGTTCCGCTCTTTTTATTGACATTTCTCAAGCGTTTGATAAAGTGTGGCATGGTGGTTTGATACAAAGCTATATTAACTGTGGATGTAATATAAGTATGGGGAAAGGACTCAGCTTCAAATGCAGACAGAATTCAAAGACGCCAAAGCAAATTGCTATGAATGATCACAATTGCCCCTGGTATATAAAAATTTCGAATATTCATATATGTATATTCGAGTGAGAAGAAGAGATTCAGCGGATCTGAGCTGAAGACAAGAAGGAAGAATGCCAACGTAATGAATAAAATCAGCAATGGTCAAACATTTTTCGTTCGGCACTGGCTGGACAACATAATAAAAATTAATTAGATTTAAAATACTTCTTGTTAGTTCGTTTTTATTAAAGATACAATAAATAGAAGTAAAAACAAATTTTCAATCAAAGTTTTCACCCAATACAGGATTAGCAATAGTAAAAACAACAACTGGTAGTGCAATATTCGGCTGTGCCGAATCTTAAATACCGTCCACCTAAACGTAATAAGAAATACAAAAACTACACTGGTTTTATGACCAGAATATCTTATTCGTGTTTTCTATTAAGTCTTAGTGCAAATTTTATTAATATTTTATATAATGTTTGGTTGTCAGATCTAGCAATGTACTGACATTGAAAATTTTTTAGCAAAAGTTAAAAAATTTTAAGTTCACACGGTTGTTAGACATTTTCTAAACATTTGTCGGACAACGTTGTAAGATCTGACAACCGTTTATACAAAGCTTTACAATTTTTTTTTGTTAGTCATTGAAAACACAGTCGTTTATTGTGCTAAAAAAAAGTAAGTTAAGCAGAAATTTGTGTGCCTTTGCTAATTCATAGTCAGCAATTTCAACGCTGCCCACGTCCCCGTGCTCGAAAAAGTACCAAAATGGCTTTAATAAAAAAAATAAAAATTAATCTGTAAAGCTGTGTTCACATTATGTGTATTTGTCATGTGGAATGTCACTTTTCTACCCATATGTGATTTCATGTGTATGTCAAAATTTGAGTTTTACATACGGTTATAAATTACATGTTCATATGTTGGTTATGTCACATACATATGTACTTACTTTTGTTAACCCCTTTTCAAGTGTTCCCTCCATTTTCAATAATAAATTTGTGTAGTTTTTTTTTGTATTTTTGTTTTCCTGTTTTGTTTATACCTAAATTATATTTATTAAAATTTCAATTAATTTTTGCCGCCACAAAATTTTGGTTATAAAAAACAGCTGATGTCAGATGGTTTGTCACTTGAAAATAGAACTCGTTCTAAATACAAAAATGTCATATGTATTGCACACAGAGAAATAACACATACTATTGTTTGAAGGTGTTCAGACTGTATGTACAAATTTGGCATGCGAAAAAGTGACAGTCCACATGACAAATACACATAAGTAGAAAATTAAAGAATTTAATTAAAGTGTTCATTAGGACATAAGCAGATAAAATGGTTACAATTGCTCTTTTTTGTTCCATGAGAATATTTAAAATTTTTAAACACACACACAGAGCTGCAGAACGAATTTGACAATGCCACACAACAATCTGACAACCGTATGAACTGACAATTTCGGTTGACAGATAAATTCATTGTGTGACAATTGTGTGCAAATGAAATTGTTAGTTTTCTTACAGTCGTCTAAACTGACAATTTACCTTTTGCTAAAAAATTTTCAATGTCAGTACATTGCTAGCACATTGCTAGATATGACAACGTTGTAATATCTGACGATCGTGGACACATAGCTTAAAAACTGTGTAACAATATAGAACAAACAAATGTAAAGATAAGCAATGAAAAATGCAATGAAACAAATGGAAAGATGTGCAATGTAATAAAAAAAGTGATAAAGGAGACAAATGTCAAACAAACAAAATTATCATTTTCTGAAGTAGAGAAAAGTAACATGGCATTGCCAGAGGTGAAAAATCAAGTAACAATAAAACCAATAGGAAAACAACAAATTAAAAAAGTAAATTTTAAAATAATAAATATTGAAAACAGAGGAAATGGTATTACCAATGTATACAAAGTGAAAATATAAATGAAAGAGAAGAAATAAAAACGGCAATTGAAAACAAAATGAGTGAAAGTTATGAAGTAAAAGTGCCAAATGAAATCGAAATCTAACTGGAAAATTAAAAAAAAACAAAATAAGATTTTGGAAAACAATAAAATTGAAATTATAAAAATATACGAGATTAAAAGAAACAATAGGATCGTATTTAACGCAAAATTTAAAATTGATATGAAAACATACTCAAAAATATTGTCGGCTCAAAAGCTCAATGTCGGATGGGAAAAATGTAGAGACTGAATTTGGGACTCGATGAGCATCATGCAACCATAAGTAAAGAATGTCCAGTGTACTAAAATAAACTAAAACTAAAAAAGAGAAGAATATGGTTAATGAATTAACAACTAAAGAGTATATGTACATGGAATTTACACAAACATACAAGGCTTAACTAATAACTTTAACCAGTTGGAAGCAATCACAAGTACCGAAAAATTAGATTTTATAATATTAACGGAAACGCATCTACCAGATAGAGTTGATGAATACGAATTACAGTAAGAAGGATATCATCAATTTGCAACATTATCAAACTCGACGAGAAAAGGTGAATTAATCATATATTTCAATAAAGAATGGAAAGTACAATTAATACAAGAAAAAGTGTGTCAATCGAAATATTGGATAAGTGCATATAATATTAAATACAAACAAATCTCATTAATAATAGCTGCGGTATATCGATCACCTAGCAGTCAAGAATCAGAATTCTATGTTGTATTTGGAGAAACAATTGAAGAAATAAATGAAAAAAATACAGATATAATTGTGGCAGGAGATTTTAACGTTGATTGGGCCAAAGAAAGTAGTACATATAAGATTAAATTAGAACAGATCATCAATGATAATGAATTAAAGCAGGCGATAACAGAGAACAATAATTGATTACGTAATAACTAATAAAATAAATATAAAAGTAACCAACAGTGACAGAAATAGCATATCCGATCACGAAATAATTTAAATTGAAATAAATGATAAGAAAGCCGAACATACAAATAAAAAAGAAATAGAATTTTTTAAATAAAATAAGCGAACATTTCATCGACGAGTTAGGGAGATATTAAATGTTGATGTTAACCAGGAACTAAATAATAATGTGAATCTTTTTGATGATGCAATTGAAAAAATAACAAAAAAGCTAGCCGTAAGAAAGGCAGTGAGTGAAAAGAACTTTAAAACTAAATGGTTTAAAATGCAACAATATAGTATAGCTAAAAAATAATATTAAAAATGCAAGAAATATATACAAATTAAAACATAATGAGAGTATGTGCAATATGATAACGAAATACATGTAATAAATGCTAAAATCAAATTTCGTGCAAAAGCACAAAAAAGAAATCGGACTATAATAAAGTAAATATTCATATGATACTCGATAATTGGAGTTTATTTGGAGATATTATATTAAACATAGTAAACACCTCGATGGAAACTGGAGTTTTTCCCGAAAACTGGAAAACCTCAACGACAACACCAATTGAAAAGGTTACAAAAACAAACAAATGCACTGTGGGAGAAACGGTCAATCTAGCTTCGATTATTCAAATATTTCAAAATATATTTTTGCGCCAAAATCGTTTTGCGTTCGATAACTGATACATTAGATGGATGATTGACACTTTTAATTTTGTTTTGCTCTCAATATTCGCATGTCTATTAAGCTTTAAACAAAACATATGCTTTCCTGCCATTTTTAAGCACCAGCTGCAATTTATAATAATATTTTTTCGAGTTGAAATAAAATTCTATTTAGTTTTTGTAGTTGAAGTAAAAGGTATGTATTAACTAAAAAAAAATATGTTTGTGGTCTGTGATTATATTTCGTCTTTTAAATTCGTTGTTCTTTATAGTGCTAGTTAGAAATACATATAATGTTTTACCTATTGAAGAGTAAAACTTCTGTGATTCGACTGGATTCGGTCTAATTTTTGTTTTTAAATGTAATATGGTCTCTTGTTATGTGAAGTATCCAATACGAGCTGCAACTTTTCGCAACTTTTTCAAAAATAATATTTTTTAGCTACAATGTCAGTGTCAAAGCAAACACTACTTTTTGGTTTGGATTAAGGAAGATGAAGCTTCAAAAAAATGTTCTGCTGTCGAAACCTATGTTTATAACAACATCATAGATACAGTTGATATAATGATGGCCAACGCACTGAATTTTCTAACTCCAAATTCTGGAGTTGAGTAATGTTTTATCAACACATATGAACGCTTTAAAAATAGTGGAACATTTGACGTGCAAGGAAAGTTTATATGAATGTGGGTTGTTAGCTTTACATGCGTGGATTCGCTTCTTCAAATGCATTCGGCATATTGCCTACAAAATTCCAATTCAAAAATGGTAGGTTCGTAGTTGTGATAAGGTAATCGTTGATGAAAAAAGAAATGAGATACAAACCAAACTGAGAAAGAAAATGGCTATACTGGTTAATATCTCATTGCCTGGATTAGGCACCACTAATAACGGCAACACAGTCAGAAATTTTTTTCAACAGCCAAAATTTGCTTTTCAAATAACTGGTGGTAACTATTTACTAATTTATAAATTCAGCGTTATATTACGTGCAATGGCTTCGGGATATGAAATTAATACGGATGCTTTCCAAGTGTATGCATTCCACACAGCAACTATTTTTGTAAGGCGACCAGATTTTGGAAAAGAAAAAAGATGACATTAAGAAAAATAGTAAATAATTTATTTGAATTCAATGTTTACATTTTTTACATATTGTTACCATTTACTATTTTGAAAAGCGAAAGTTCAGTCAGTAAGAGTATGAACAGAACAAGCACGACACGACGTTTGTGAAGTAAAATTTATTTTATTTGTTAAAGATGGTGATTCTCATTCTACTTAAAAACCGTCTGTGTTCTTAAACCGTAGTATGAGCAAAAATCCGAGACAACCTCTGAAAATTTGATCAAAAAAACTAAGTGTATTAATATTGTTACAAATAATTTTTTTCATAAACAAATGGCGCTAATTGTTACAAATAATTTTTTTTCATATATAGATGGCGCTAATTGTTACAAATAATTTTTTTTTCATATATAGATGGCGCTGTTTAAGTGTGTTCTTAAACCGTAATATAAATGTGTAAGTGGTTAATTTTTTTAATTGTGTTTGTGTACATTTAAATAAATAAACCCTCGTTATATTTTTTTCAAAGTACTTGACGCTTTTATTTTGCATTTAAAAAGAATCCGGTTTATTTAAAGGAAATAAACCGCCGTTTTTAAAAGGTAAAAACGTAACAATATAATATATACAATATGTATGTATATAATATAATTATGCATCCACAACAAAGGTATATAAGATTCGGCATAGCCGAATATAGCACTCTTACTTGTTAAATGTCAAAATTTCTCATGCTCATACATTTTGTATGGAGCACACCGAAACAACGCGGCGGCAACGCTTTGCTATTGGAAAATCCGATTTTGACAAGGCATTTCACAGTGAAGTTAGTAGCAGAAGAAAACAAAAAAAAAAGAGAAATACAACAACAATGCCCAGCAGTTACAATAAACAGGGTCATTTTATTTATTTGTTTGACTTATTTGACTGGAAAATTCTTTCAAAAATTTAAGATTATACATACATACCAGTGGAAAAATTTAGATAGAACCAATCAATTTTGGATCGAGGTGCATGAGTTCAAGAATTCGGTTAATGAGAATCCTTTTCAAAAATTGTCATTGTTTGTCTTAAAATTATTATCATATAAATACTCCAAAGCTGAAGTAGAAAGAGCATTCAGTGCTATGAAATTTTCAAGAATAAAATTAGAAACCGTATGGCTTTGAATTTGAAAATTTAACACTTTTTGAAAATGACTTCATATTTGTAATTCTAATTATTGAAATGATTCATACATATATTGTAATGTAAATATTTGTATACAATTTTAGGTAATAATTTTATTAAACATTAATATGTAATATAATTTGTTTAATATAAATGAGTTTGTAGTACAAAAATGAATAATAAATGGATTTAAAATAGAATAATCTTCGATTTTTAAATGTAGCACTTTTTAGCTTTTTTTTGACTGCTCGGCTGGCATGTTTTGCCATTGAATATTTGGCATCTCTGATCAAAATATCAATCCGGTTTCGCAAAAGTTTTTCGTGTGAAACATCTATGAACTATGTTATAAATAGATAGAAAAATATTAACAAAAATAACAAAATCATTGTAATTTTTCTCGATTTTAAAAGAGCTTTTGAAACTATAGATAGAAACATTTTACTACAAAAACTATACAAATACGGAATACAAGATAAAGAATTAAATTGGTTTCAATCATACTTAACAAAAACGAATATGGGGTTCCACAAGGATCAATCCTTGGAGCTCTACTATTTAATATTTACATAAATGATATGCCTAATGTACATACTTTGAAAATGTGAAATAGTGTTATACGCGGACGATACTCTAATTTTTAATGAATTAGAAACAGATGAACAGTGCCAAAATAATCGAATGCAAGATATGATAAATATAAATAAATGGTTAAAAACGAATAAATTAAAAATCAACGAAAGTAAAACAAAAATAATACAAATAAACATAAACAATAATTTGATTTTTAAAATAAATGACAATATAATCGAAAAAGTGGACAAAATAAAATACTTATGAATCTAAAAGACCATGTAGAGTATATTTGCAAAAAAAAATGAAAAAAAAGATTGCTTTCTTTAGAAGAATAAGAAGTAAAGTTTCGACGATAACTGCTATAAATATATTTAATACAATGATAGATGCGTATTCTAAAAAGGACTACAATTATTTAATTTATTATCAAATGATTTTAAAATGAAAGAAATTTTAATATATTTAAAAGAAATTGTGTAGGTATATTTTGTAAAAAAATGTACATTAGAGCCATTAAAAAATTAAAATTTAAATTAAAATTAATTAAATTGTTATGTATATAGTTATAAGATAAAGTATTTAAAATACTACTAAATAAATAAATAATAATAAAAAAATAATAACTACAAAATTAACTCTCTATTTTATTCCATTTCAATGGAGGTAGCAAAGCACACTAAAACCTAGCTCGTATATTATAAATGGCATTTTAAGTTTGTGTCTGCAATTACGCCTAGACAGCTGAAACGATTTTT
This sequence comes from Bellardia bayeri, assembly GCA_950370525.1. NCBI lineage: Eukaryota > Metazoa > Arthropoda > Insecta > Diptera > Calliphoridae > Bellardia > Bellardia bayeri. Next base: position 47,640,508 of record OX493265.1, on the reverse strand, counting down.
TTTTAAATTTGGAACGCATATAAATGCATACATACTTACATTTATTTATTTTGTGATATTTTGCCACAATTCATTCTTATTTCTGCAGGGAAGCTTAGAAACCTGTCGCTTTAGCTCGCCCCAAGGATTCTCTATTGGATTAATGTCAGGACTCTGGCTTGGCCAATCCACAACGTTAATATTGCGTTCCCGAATCCATGCTTTCACCACTTTTCCTCAGCATATGGTAACATAACCGTCTCTAATAAATTCTTGTATACAAATCTGTCGATTGTGTTTTCTATGAGATGCATCGGACCAACACCCTCCCATGAAAAGCAACCCCATACCATAACATTTCCTTTTCCATGTTTTACTGCCTTGTAAATCTCATGTGGAATTCCTTTCGAACGACGTACATTTCTTTCCGTATCGTTACAAAATAAATTAATTTTTGTCTCGTCGCTCCAGGGCCAATGCAAAGTTTTTCCTCTTCGAAAAATTAGCACTTCTGAGCAAAGGAATCTTTCGAGCTATCCTACCTGGTAGATTAGCATCCACTAATCTTCGGCGGACCGTTCTGGATGACACAACATATCAAATTTCATTTACAATCACCTTCGAAGTCTCGAAGGATCTCTGGTAACTATGTATGCGTGTATCAGTAACTCGCGAGGTTTTTTTTATTGCTCCTCGCTTTTCAATACTTTTTTCTGCTTTCAGGGCATTTGTTACAAAATTTGGAGACCCAATAATGTGGCAATAAATTTGCCTACGTAAGTTTTGCACAAGTCTTCTTTCTTCGACACTGCAATCTTGTCCACGACCCATCTAATAATGTTTTATTTTAATTTATTTATGCGAATACGTTCTAAATTAACTTACAACTTACATCTCTTATCAAATTATCTTACCCTGCCTTTACACATGCAAGTACTTGCATGCGAGTGCTGTGTACGTATTTACGAAAACTTATTCGAAAAACTCGAATCATTTGCAAGTAGCATTACTGTTTACACAGGACAGTGAGAGTTTATTTTCAAAATGTTGTCAAAGCGTAAACTTCTACCGGCAGCTCCATTTGATTTGCAATTGCTTCGAAGGCTTTGCTTTTCAAATCTTTCCTCCTATATGCTTTATCACTCATATCCCACAGAAGAGGATGGAAACGATATAAATTAATTAATTTTATTAAATTTTTTAAATTTAATTTTACTTTCATTTTTGTTTTGATTGAAAAATAGAGTTGCCGAGTTGATCACATACAAATTTTTCATGAGGGAAAATTTTCATTAACAATAATTATTATGATTTTAATGATATTTATTCTCCAAAATTAAAACATTTTGTTTGTCAATATTATTTGAAAGCAATTTGTTTACAATCACTCATAAAACAAACTAAAATTTCAATTATAAATATTATATTATCCGCTTTCTATTCATTGAAAATATACTTGGCAACATTATTTTTTTATTTGACGTTTACTGGCAGAGAGTGTCAAACATTCACTCGTATGCAAATTTAGCAAGTGCGAAAAATGTGAGTGTATTAGTAAAAAAACGTGTGTGTATTGAGTTTTTCGAACTGTTACTCGCATGTGTAAACGCTAGGTTAAGAAATATAAATTTCACGACTTTTAACAATTTGCACCTATGTACATATTTCATTAACCACGCTGAACCGTAACTGTATTAGAAAACTTATTATGTAGCGTTTTTTACTCCACGCTTTTTTTTATGGGTTTCCCCTTTTTAAGTTTAAAACGGTGTTGTCATATATTATTTATACTAGCGGCTATCCGCTAGTATGTATATGTACGTAGTCTTTTTTGATCCATACGATCAATAGGTCATACGGTTTTATGTTCATACGATTTAATAAAAAATATTTGTATTCAAACCAAATAAAAAAGTTTTACGGTGCTTTTTTTTAAATATTATTATGTCGAATTGTCTTTTAAATTTATATAGAATGACTCCTGATTATATTTATGTATATTTGTATCTCTTGTATTTTTTTATTTTCTATTTAAATATGTATGAATATACATAGTAACACTTTGTTAAATTCCGTTTTAAATTTTACAGCACTGGTTGGACCTGGGAAAGTCTGTTATAAAACAATGCAAAGGTATGTTTTAGATATACACAACTTATTCATTTTTTATTAGCATATGATTATTCATAAATGGCGTGCATTTAAAATTTGTTTCCGCAAGCGAAAGTTAAAATCGTTACATATTGTATTAGTTGATCCCGAAAAAAAATATTCAATTAAATTTTTTAGATTTATTCGTGGCTAACCGGAAATATACAATTGTATATTTTTTCTTGTGCGTCGTACTGGACCATGGATCTGCTTTAGAATAATGTGAGAATTTTGGTAACGATTTCAGTAATATATTTACATATGTGTACCTTCCCAGCAAAAACTTTACTTACATTCCTAATTTTAATGACTTTCAGAATACATTACTATGTACCTTTATTCGACACATTTTGTATTACTAATTATATTTGTCAACTGATTGATTGACTAATAAAAATAATTCTTCGATGCACGTTCTTTTACTTTAAACAAAAAAGCATTCTTTATTTAACAAAACTTAAAAATAATTATTTTCAATACTCTCCGTTCAACTCGTTGTTAATGCGTCGACGACAATATGTTGCATCCTCATTTTTCACTCTTTGTCAGGGTTGTGTCTTAGCGTAGTGGTTTCTGGGTTGACAGCTCGGCCAATCCTAATTGTAAGTCGTCCTCTACTTCCTCTTCATCCACATCATCAAGCTCAGGATTACCATCGCACCATTTTCTCATCTTGTCTGAGCTAAACACAAAACAGAACTTACGAGAGCTTATTTGCAAACCAGGGATATATTCTATCAAGTAGCGATCATTTCCAAGGGCTCGCGATACCATGTACGGGCCATTATATTTAGGTTCAAGTTTTCTCAACTCGCCCGTTGCTTGAGGCTCGTGTCGTATAAGAATCAAGTCACCTTTATCATAAATCGTAGGTCGGCTATGTTTACTATCAAATCTTCTTTTCCATTTTTCACGTTCACGCTCAATATTCTGTACAGCTATTTTCCGTTTCTCGTCGGTCGAAAACGTTGATTCATCAATTGTATCGTCCTCTATGGCAGCTATGATTCGATTCTGCACTATATCAATGGGTTTATAATCAAAGATTAGCTCATTAGGGTTGAATCTAGACGTTGTATTTTTCTGCGAATTAATCGACCACTGCAATATGTGTAACGACGTATCCCATACCTTCGGGTCTTCTGTAGTAGTACGTAAGTATGATAAAACAGTTTGGTTGACTCGCTCAACCTGGCCGTTGGCTCGTGGAGTGCGGACAGCTGTTCTAATGTGCTGTATACTATTATTTTCGCAATAGTTCTCAAAAACCTTTGATGTGAACGCGGTACCACGGTCGGATATAATACGTCGCGGTAAACCAAAATAACTGGTGAGCTCATTTAAAACATATATGACGGGTGCGGTTTTAGTACTCCTTACTGCCTTCGCAATTACAAACTTCGTAAACGCATTCGAGATTACCAAAATGTGTGTGTTGCCCGTCTTACTCTTAACGAATGATCCCAAATGATCCACATGTGTTTGTGCTGGTCGGATTTTACATTACCACGTAAAATGTCTATTATAGGATGTAGCTTTTCATCCTTCAACTGCATTGTATGTAACCAATCTTTACTATCAATATTCACGTTCATAACAAAACCGGCTGGTTCAGGTTCTGTTGCAGGTAAATCTGGTGATCTGCTTAAAGCATCTACATGTGTCATTTTGGAGCCTTCTCGGTGTATAAATTTACAATCGAACTCTAATAATTTCAATAACCATCGAGATACCTTCGGCTGAAGTTCCTTTTTCGATTTGACTCTGTGTGATTGCTGCACAGTCAGTCACTACGCGAAACGGTTTGCCTAACAAGTAAATTTGAAAACGTTCTAGGGTTTCCACCACAGTCAATACCTCTAATTCATAACTGTGATACTTCGCCTCGGTTTCGGAACAATGTCGGCTGAAATAAAATACTGGATGTCATTTACTATTCTCACTTAATTGAAGAAGAACTCCTGCTAGCCCTAAACTGCTAGCATCCGCATGGACCTCATGCTTTGCCGTTATATCGTAAATTGCGGGTTGTCCACAAAGTACTTCCACCATTTTATCAAAAGCTTGTTGGTGAGGCTCACCCCATAAAAAATTATTCGTTTAATTTTTCCTCTATAGGACTGTAAGTGGTTTCGAGATCTCCGAATAGTTATGTACAAATTTTCTAAAGAATCTTGTTAACCCCAGGAATCGGTAATGTTCGTTGGTATTTTAAAGTTTTTAATGGCACTTACTTTTTCGCTTCGAGGCGTAATACCGGATATATTCACCTTGTGTCCCAAATAAGAGATCTCGTCGGCCAAGAATTTGCACTTATCCCAACGTAAAGTTAGTCCATTGTTTTTCAGGATTTTCAAAAATCGATCGAGCCGTTCTAAGCCTTCATCTATGGTTTTACTAGGTATTATCACATCGTCGAGATATGGGAGTACTTCCCCTGGTTCCATTAACCTACAATGCGATTACGAGACAAAATGGCATACGGTTATACTCATAATGACCAATAAAATACTTGTGGAGTTACCTCGTGTAGCTAGAAGAATTATCCTCTTTATCTTCAACGCTATTTTACGCCTAGAATACTATCCTGCAGATTGGAAGGTGTCTATGATCACTATGATTCCTAAGTCAGGGAAGGATCACACCAAAGTAGAGTCATATAGGCCAATTAGCCTACTGCCGACAATTTCTAAACTGTTCGAAAAATTGTTAATGACTAAGTTGATTCCAATTCTGAACGACACTGAATGCATTCCTAATCATCAATTCGGCTTCAGAGCTAAACACAGCACCATCGAACAAACACACAGATTGGTAAATGTGATAAGAGGGTCGTTTGAAGACAAAAAATACTGCTCCGCCCTTTTCATTGATGTGTCCCAAGTGTTCGACAAAGTTTGGCATGACGGTTTAATGCACAAAATAAAATTAACTCTGCCTGCTAACACCCATAAACTTATGGAAAGCTATTTATACGGTCGCAAATTTAAAATCAAAGAAGGCAATTTTTTAAGCCCCGCTCAGCCAATTGAAACAGGTGTGCCACAGGGTAGCATACTGGGTCCTACTTTATATTTGATTTATGCCTCCGACATGCCGTCAGACCCCAAAATCCACACGTCAACTTTCGCAGACGATACAGCCTTTATCAGCGTTCATAAGGACCACCAAGTAGCATCACAGAATTTGCAGAATTATGTTTATAAACTAGAGAATTGGCTAGAGCTTTGGAAAATCAGGGTTAATGAACAGAAATGTATCACTTTCACATTGCGAAAAGAAACTTGCTCGTTCATCAAAATAAATAATCAAATTATTCCTCAACATAATGAAGTCAAATACCTCGGCATTCACCTCGACCGCCGTTTAACTTGGAAGTCTCATATTGAAGCGAAATTTACACAGATGAGATTAAAAGCAGTGCAACTTAATTGGCTAATTGGCAGAAATTCTTCACTAAAGTTGGACTGCAATCTATTGTTGTACAATGCAATTCTAAAGCCAATCTGGTGCTATGGAATTCAATTATGGGGTACTGCCTCAGCATCAAACATTGAAAAAATTCAAAGGGGCAAAATAAAATTCTACGTACCATTAGTAAAAGTTGAATTTACAAAACACGCGTCAAAGTATGTCAACAAACATGAACACCCAAACCCACTTGCACGAGACATCATTAACTTTAGTGGCCATAATCGGCTGAGAAGGAGGGATACCCTTGCTTTAACTCAAGCGCAAAATAGATGACTGGATCAGTTGATGTGAAATTTTTTTAGTATCATAAAATTTTTGTCTAGCACTGGCTGGGCTTATTATTTTGTTTTTAGTATTAAGATTTGAATACTTATTGTCATTTCATTATATGAAGATTCAATAAATAAATAAAGGCTAAAAAAAAAAAAAAAAAAAAAAAAAATAATGACCATAAGATGTATATTTACGTAATGCATCTTCTATTTCGATTTGATGGTAGCCCATACGCAGGTCGAGGGTTGTGTAATAACGATTTCCGGCGAGTTGTGCGAAATGTTCTGCGATTACTGGCATAGGGTAAGGTATCTTAACGATGACTTTATTAAACTGACGGTAGTCAATACATAAACGGTGCTCTCCATTTTTCTTCACCACTAGCATAACACCAGATGCATAGGGTAAATCGGATTTTAGTATAATTTCGTTATCAAGAAGTTCCTTCACCATCGCCGATACAATAGGACGTTTTGCAAAAGGAATTCTGTACGGTTTCGTGCATATCGGTTCAGCTTTATTTACCTCAATGTTCATTTTTAAAAAATTGCATTTTCCTAATTCATCGATATTCTGCGAAAAACAGGATTTATTATCCTCGAGTATAGTATAAAGTCGTTCACCTTCATCGGTGGTAAAATTTTCAGCAATCTGTAGCAGTGTCATCAATTAATACGAGTGCGATCACTTTAACAACACATATATATTCACCGCCTGCAAACCCTTTCAATATAATTTTGCATTCAACCGTTTCACTTATTTTATCTGAGAACGACTTTCTCATTAAACTGCGTTCGATGTCTGAATCAATAAACGCCAAGGTGTCAACATTATTTATATTGACGGCTTTACAAATTTCGAGTGGCTTTGAAGTTACATCATCAATTTTGTTTACATCTGCGGTTTTTCTTTTTTCAATTTACATTCTTACAATTTCCACAACGATCTTTCTTTTGCGGCTCGGAACACTTTACCGAATAATGTCCAAAGGCATAGCAATTGAAACATTTAATCTTACTCATCGGATTGCTGTTCTCGTTCTTGGCAGATGCTGCATTTGATGATACGTTGCTGTCGTGCCTTTTAGGCATGTGTGCAATAACTGGTTGTGTTCTTATATCGTTGTAGCTACAATTTTTTTTTTATTTATTTATTTGATTAAATCTATGGATATAAATCCTTACAGACTACTATATATTACAATATTTTATATAAAGGCATTATTAACTAAAACATTGTGATAAGACATATTAACACGATAATAATGCATTTAATTACATTTATATTAATAGAAAAATCGATTAAGCTATACAATTCATTGAAATTTTTGCATATTCTCCTCAAAGGATCAGCATCAGAACAATTTGTTTGAACAACAGGAAGGTGCAGAGGTATTAGGTGTCGGGTAAAACGTCTTGGAATATTAAAATTTATGTGACGAAGAAGGAAGTCAGATAGGACATCGCCATTAATAAAATTAATTAGAAATGCCACATTTAGCATAGTCCTTCGGCTTTTTAAGGTAGGTTTAATTAATGATAACCTCGAAGTATACGAAGGAAGATTCCCAGCATAACGACCAAATGAGCTCCTCAGGCAGAATACGAGAAACTGCCTTTGAACAGATTCAATTCGGTCTATGTGCATATTAATATAATTAAGTAGAATACCAAGATCCAGAAATTCTCCAACTAACTCTAGTTGATACCTGTCCAGGAAATAGTGTAGCATTGATGTGCAATTTCTAGAAAATCGCATATGCTTGCATTTTTTTAAGTTTAGCTCCATTTGATTATATTTACACCATGCGTAAAAACTATTTAACTCCTGCTGCAAATACGCCCCATCTGAAGATAATTTGTAGCTGAGAAACATCTTAACATCATCAGCGTACATTAAAACATTACAATACTTCATTACAAGCGGCAAATCATTTATGAAAAGCGAAAATAGCAAAGGGCCTAGGTGACTTCCTTGGGTGACACCGGAGCTAACAAAAATTTCTTTAGAGTTGGTATTATCAAAAAGAACACACTGTGTCCTGCAGATTAGGTACGAAAGTAACCAGCACAAAGCGTTGCTAGTAAACCCTAATAAACTCAGTTTAGTGAGAAGTAGGTTATGGTTGATTTTATCAAAAGCTTTGCTGAAGTCAGTATAAATTACGTCCATAAGTTGGCCATCCTTAAAAGTTCGATTTGTTAGAGTTGTTAGTTGTAAAATATTTGTTACTGCAGAACAGGCTTTCCTGAATCCATGCTGGTGTGGTGATAACATTGAGGATACACTGTGGCAGAGAGAGTCTGTTAAGCATTTTTCAAAAAGTTTAGGATTTGCACTCAATTTTGCAATGTCTCTATAAGCCAAAGCATGAGCACAATTTTTTAAAACGCAAGCAGGCATGCCATCAGGTCCACTACAAAAACAACCTGAGAAGTATCAATAGAAGAAAATGATATTGCCTGATGTTCCATCAGAGAAAACGGGTAATCAGTTGATGTATCGTACTGTTGCTTAGAATATATGGTTGCAAAAAAATCGGCAAACATATTGCTTTTAATCGAATTAATATTAGATTCATTATTTAAATACTTCATAACTCTTGGATAGCCAGTAGATTTTCTTTTCGAATTTACAAAATTATAAAATGATTTTGGGTCACGTTTAAAGTTCCTTTTCATTTTCTCAAGGTAATTTATATACAGTCTCCTGTTGAGAAGATTATATTCTGCACGAGATACACAGTATTTGCTATAATCATAAGCTGTTCTATATTGCTTATATATTTTATAGCATCTCTTTTTTACATTTTTTAATCTTGATAGATGAGGAGAATTCCACGGTGGACCTGAATGTTTAATCCCAAAAGTTTCGGCACACATTCCTCAAAAAAATTATGCATAGTAGTATAAAATGTATTAATCATAGAGTCAATTTAAGCTGGGGTACCATTCGGAATGGATAACAGTTCAAGCCAATTAGTATTGGTCAAAAAATAGTTCAGGTCATCGTAATTTGTTTTCTTAAAACATAACTTCTTATCGTTTGTATCATCCTGATTACAAAAGGCATCAGACAAAATATTGTGGCTAACTTCAAGAGTAGGGTGGTAGCGATCTTCTGGTCTCGTAACTGGTAATGTTCGAGTGATGGTGTAGTTAGTTGGTTCGTTCACAAAAACCAAATCTAGAGTTTTTCCATATTCATTACAAATCCCATTTTTTTGGAAAAGACATAAATCAGATAAATTATTGAGAAACTCTTCAATTATGGCATCAGATTTTATTGGTGTATAAGTGTATGAGTCTGGCAAAAATTTCCAAATTACAGCTGACAAGTTAAAATCGCCAAAAACGTAAACGGAGTCCTCAGGCTGAGCTCGACACAACAGATTTTATTGATTCAAAATGTTTCATGTAAGTTAGTTGATATGATTTTGGAGGAATGTAGGAACATGTTAAAAATATATGTGAGGTCTTCAGTTTTATCCGAACAAAGATAAACTCAATATCGGAATAATATTCAAATTTTAACTCATCAGAATGGAAAATATTTAAAACAGTAATTAAAACGCCTCCACCAGTAGTAAAACTTTCTCTGTCACGTCTAAATATATTGAAATCATTGCAAAGAATTTCAGTAAGAACAACTATATGGTGATTTATATTAAAACTTTCAATATAGAGGTTAGCCAGTTTAGTGTTTATACCACGAACATTTTGATAAATAATATTTAATTGTTTTTCAGTTTTCATGCAAAGTTTTTTTGATTTGTTGACTCATGTGATGAAAGTCGTGCAACGTTGTTTTTTACGATTTTCTCTATATAAAAATTCTCGAACGAGTGCATTATTTGGCCAGAAACAGGAATCAACAACTCGATCGAAAATATCATTCGGTACTGTAATTTTAAAGTACGCAATACTTCTGGGTTCGGAATAAGAAAACTTGTGAATTATAATACCAGTACTTGAGGGCAATTTTGATTTTAAGTAATATTCCATATCATCAATTGTTGTGTCAGAGGCGAAACGGGATACAAAAACGGACTTCTTAGGAGGTATAACGCGCAATTCTCTAGGCATTGATTGAGATTCAGCGTTATTTATGACTTCGGAAGTTTGGTTGTTTGGATCTATGAAGGTTTCAGACGTTTGGCTGTTTTGATTGTTTTGTTCTATTTGTGTAGTTTTGTTAGAGACATTTACAGACACAGAAGATGTCGAAAATTATTATTATTATTATTATTAGATGTTGAGGGAGCTGAACGCTGAGCATTTAGTGCCTTATTATTGTTCCTAGCAGACTTCCGACGTTTCGGTGAGGATTGTGCCGGAGATTTATAGTTGTCCAGGGAAGACAACTCATCAAATAATTTTTCATAGTTAGAAAGACGGTCGGATAAATTTAAAATTTCTTTTTTTATATCCAGAAAAGTTGATTTTCTTGCTTGGAAAAACTTATAAAAATCATCTCCAATTTTTCTACAGTGGGTGCAGCACCAATTAACCCCTTCCGACTTAGAAATTGCTTCAGCAGCTAAAGCAGAAATTCCACCACACTTGAAATGGATTAACCCATTACACAGCCAACAAGCTAACATCCTTTCATCATCATTAACAATAGAACATTTTTTATTCCATTGTATATAATATTGCAATAATATTTATGTATTAAAAGTTTAAAAATAACGGCAAAACTAATTGGTAATTTTATTTATTTATTAATATTATATAATACAATTAATGACACTATATAATATAAGTTAAAGAGAGTGCTAGCAACTGAGGCCTTCGACTCTTCTGATTATAATCTACATATATATTATATTTACATTTATACAGAGGTAGTTATATTATGGTATATATAGATGTTAAATGTACATGTTATTATATTTGATTTAATATATTACAATGTTTGATGAATTTAATGATTTTGGTGATGTTGCTATGGCTAGGGTTTTTAAGTAAAGTGCTGGGTAGCGTTGTTTTAAATATTTCTAATCTTACTGGAGAATATTCTTGGCATTGATCAAGGATGTGGTTTACAGTTATCTGTACGTTGCATCTAGTGCAAATAGGGCTATCTTCTTTTTGTAGCAGGTGTTGATGAGTTATTTTGGTATGAGCCAATCTTAACCTCGTGAAAACTCGTAGTTCCTGTCTGGGGTAAGATTTAGGGTACATAGGTTTGACTCCATTAGGATTAATTATTTTGTACCGATGGTTATAGTTTTCCCATAGTTTTAGTTTGTTTTCTTCGAGGTGTTTTGATATGAGTTTATTTAGGTCTTTTGTAGCACGCGTGGTGAAGGTATATGTTGGTGATTGCGCGGCGGAGTATGCAGCTTTGTCGGCAGCTATGTTACCTGCAGTGCCAGAATGACCTGGGACCCACATTAAGCGTATTTTATTAGGGTATTTAATGAGAAAGTTGCGGGTGTCTGTTACCGATTGTTCGTGATAGTTAGTATTCAGGATAGCTGAGATTGTTGATTTGCTGTCGGTACATATAAGATAACGTCCTTTTTGTTTTGAGCAATATTCCGTAGCAAGTTTTATTGCTAGAGCTTCTGCTGTAAAAATACTACAATATGATTCTAAAAGACCATAGAATAAATGTTTGTGATTATCGTTTACAATGCCAAAAGAGGTATATAGGTGTGTTTTTGACCCATCTGTGAATATGAATTTCCAGGTATTGTATATGTGGGAACGACGAATGGAATTGAATTCTAGTTGGTATACAATTGGTAAAGTTGATTGTTTGTCATATTTATGCAGACCCAGTATAAATGAATTGCGGTTTAGAAGCCACCAAGGTTCATTTTTCGAGTGAGTATTTAATAGTTGAATTGGTAATTTTAATTTGGCAGCAGTCACAGTAATCATGTAAAATAGCTTGGCAGCACTTTTTTTGTTTGTTTTATAACAACCAGTATTTGGCAGAGCGAAACAGCTGGATTTGTTTATAATTTTAATGCGTGTGTGTGTATTACCTTTGCAAAGATTTATCTGTCTCTTTTATTTATTCCAGTGAACTGTGATATATTTTTTTTATTAATTTTATTAAAAATGTAAATTTAAAAACAATTTAATGACAAAGGTCGTTTACAAATAACAAAAACAGCAAATGATCACGACACAAAGAAACCAGGACAAATGGCTAATTAACACCACAAGACGATAATAAGCCTTATTACAGGTTAAAACTTGGAGTAAACAGCAGCGGGTAAGAAACACGTCCGATCTTTACTAATTCGATAGATAGAGTTAACAATAACAATTAATATCATCCAGGAGTTGGTTGCATGTTGTGTATTCGTTGGAAATTTTCCTTTTTAAACCGTGGCTGTTAATTCCATTAACAATATATCGAATGATTACCGTTTCGGGTAGACGACCCTTTTTACCAAAAACTAACATTTTATAGAATTACTCCTGTGGAGTTTCCTGCGGACTACGTAGCATTGTAGACATTTTAATGTGTACGTCTTCTGTTGTACAGCAAATATTACTGATTGATCATCCCAGCAATAAGCGGTCTTCAACATTTCAACACGTTTTATGAATTATGACGAACTTACAGATTCTTCAGTGATGGGGTTGAAATCGGGCGTTAAGGAAATAATTTCCCTTACGTGGCAATAGGGGTTGCCCGTACTAACACAGGGCGAAAAAAACGGCCACTTGTCGAAGTATGCGGTTGACGAACGTCTGACATATGTTGTGACGCTTGCGTGAAGAATGCATTTTCCACGGTCACTTGTTAACCAAACATGTTGGGGGGTGTATTTCGATAAGTCGTAGGTATCGATGGCTGTTGTACGAAATTGGAGGGTGGTAGATTACCTCAAACGTAGGGTAAAACGTTGTTATACGATGGTATATTATTCGTTGTCACTACTGAACGACGTTCTCCAGCAGTTGAATGTTTATGGCTGTACACAGATCGAGGTGTCGCATCAATCGAGACTAATGGATACGAATACGATGTAGTAGACGGAATCAATTGTACCCGTGGAACATCAGACGAAGTTGTCGTTGGTACATGAAACAAATTAGCAGGTAAGGTTATCTGCGACGTGGTATACGGAATCATGTGCACTTGAGGACCATCAGACGTAGATGTCGTTTGTACACCATGAAACAAATTACCAGCTGACGTTGTCTGCGACGAGGTATTCGGAATCATGTGTACTTGAGGACAATCAGACGAAGATCTTGTTTGTACACTATGAAACAAATTAGTTGTCGGTTGGGGTGACATCCTCAGGCGTCATAAATTGACTAATTCAAATAATTCTTCGATGCACGTTCTTTAAATTAAAACAAAAAAACATTCTTTATTTAACAAAACTTAAAAATAATTCTTTTCAATACTTTAAAATACTCTTCGTTCAACTCGTTGTTAATGCGTCGACGATAAGATGTTGCATCCTCATTTTTCACTCTAGCCGTTATATTTTTAAAACTCAGCGATGTAAAATTAACAGAGTTGTATATATCGTCTTTGTCAGGGTTGTGTCTTAGCGTAGTGGTTTCTGGGTTGACATATTTTAAATAATTACTTATGTATATCTTATATTAAAAAGATCGTAATTATAACATCCAAAAAATTTACTTCAAATAAATTGATTTAGAGGAGTTAGTCCGCTTTCACATGTTTCAATTCTGACTCTGAGAAGCGAAAAGAGAATAAAAAAGGTACATACTTGAAGTTAATAGTCAAATTTCTAAATTTTCTAAACAGAATTGAACAAAAACTGGGCAGCTATAAGTGAAATGTGTGAAACAGCACTTATTATATGTCTGATTATAAATCTTTATTAATATCATTTGCAATAAGTTTCCCTAATATTTTTAAGTTTGTTTATTTATTTGAGAATATTTTGTTTTAATAAGTCTGCAACTACACATTTTTATAAAACTTTTAAGTATAAAAATAAGTTATTAATTTTTGGTTAAAAGTGGCAAAAATATAACGAATTACTTTTGGGACATCTCAAACAAAAAGAAGTTCTTTTTCTAGTAGAATTTTAAGTAGTCTGGTCGACAATTTCGTATTACTTTTTAACTTAATTTGTAAGTAAAATTTTTGCTGGGATGGATTATTTGTTCTTCTATTTGTAAATTAAAGAAAAATTAAAACAGTATAACCTACATATATTCCAGTAAAAACTTCACTTGCAAATTAAGTTAAAAAGTAATATGAAATCATATGTATAATAACTTTTTTAAATCTATTTAAGTATGTATTTGAAGTAAATGTTTTTGGATTTTATAATTATGACCTTAAGATATATACAAAGTAATTCTTTTATATATAATTAGTAATACAAATAGTTATACAAATAGTGAGTGGCGAATAAAGCTACGAACTAATGAATTCAGAAAGTCATTAAATTTAAGAATGTAAGCGAAGTTTTGCTGGGATTTAAACTGTTTTAGAACATATCTGTGGAGTTTTGACAAAAGAACCTAACTCGAAATCGGACAATTTTCCAGTTTTTGAACCATATGTATAAGTTTTAAAAGCGCATCATTCTGTCTTTTCGGAAGATATAGAAGCCCCCAAATTAACCTATCTCGCAATTTTTACCATCTGCTTTTGACAAAGGAACCCATATCAAAATATGCTGAAGGGCATAAAGAAAAATATCATAACGTAATTTTGACAAAAGAACCTATTTGCACTCATGTTCTTTTATAAAATGCATAAACGAAAATAATACGTTCCCTTCTAAAGTTAAATTCTTTTAATAGCCATTTGATCATTAGCATTTGTTATCGCTGGCGGCGATGGTTGTTCGCAAGGAGCGAATTTAACTAATCAAATGAAAAGACCCAATTTCTTTAACATTGAGCGTTTATTTCTATTTAAAAAACATTAAATTAAAATATAAAATATAAAATAAAAATAACTTCATGTACTTACGGCAGTGCTTTTCCTCACGAACTAAATTAAATTTCTTAAAATGTTTAAGTTGAGCCACAAATATTTATGTATATATATAAAACATGTTAAATAACTTAACGAAACAAAGCACCGCATTACATTTACATGTAAACAAATAGGCACAAAAGGGAAAACAAATACATAAATGATCAAGAGACAAATAACATTTAGGCAATTCACAGACTGATATTACATTAAATAAATACAAATCAAATAAATTAAATCAAACAAATTAAATAACAATAAATGTTTACAGCTGTATGAGCCATTAAGCGACAGCATTCATTGTGACAAAACAACCTATGTTAACATGAGTGCTTTAGTGTAGTGGGAATTAACGAAACAAGAGGAACCTATATCAAATCAAGTGCTTTTACCGTGTGCATGTGTAACAAATTAAGATGTTTTTAATGAAAATATGTTGCTTCCTAATATAGAAAAACATAAACATACACAGAGGAAGACAAAAAACAAAGGTTCCAAAGTTTTGGAGGAGTATTGACCAATAAAAAGAAAATCGTCCCTGCTAAAAAAATTAAAGCACTTCCAAAATGCAGAAGGTTGTGTAATAATCACCTAAATTTTGAGGAGCAAAGATGATTTTTAAACTGTACTGGAACTTGGGTGATTACAACAAACGACGGAAATATCTGCCAGGCTTAATTGATGTTGAATTTAAGAAAATGAATACAATTAATAACGTTGTAAATCGACAATATAACTATTTGTATAATTGTGAAATCAACGGTCAAAAGAGAAGAGTATGTAAGCAATGTTTTATGAAAATATATACCGAAACTGCCCAAGGTATTAAAACTGTTACACGTTATCTTCAGTGTAATTTAAGCATGGCAGAATTATACAGATTATACACAAATAAATTTTCTCAACGTATCGAAAAATATTTCAGAAGCTGGACATTAAGTTTAAAATTCCGGATATTGATGTATGCAACAAGTGTGAGACTTTAAGAATAGATATTAAAAATGCATTAACTGAGGATGAAATAGCAATGCTTAAATTAAAACAACAAAATCATCACGAAGAGGCAGACATGACATATGAATCTAAAAAACATAAAGAACTATCTTCGAAGGACAAATCTACCAAAATTTATACTTTTGATCTGCAGCAATGTTTGTCAACACCACACTTAAATGCAGCAATGTTCTTCTACAAACGACCACTGTGGACATTTAATTTTACGATGCATGACGAAGCAATAAATAGAGCGAAATGTTATACATATACGGAACGAGACCATTGAAAAGCGTGGAGCAAACGAGATTAGTTCCTGTATCTTCAAATGTATTATGGAATTACCGATACATGTGAAGCATGTTATTCTGTACAGCGACTCCTGTCCAGGACAAAACCGTAATTCTTATATTTGCGCCATGTTTGTAAAGGTTTTAGAAGATCATAAAACTAATCACAAGTTTCTGGTTGTTAGACACACGCATATGGAATGTGACACGCACGGTTCATTCCCAAATAGAAAAAAAGAAGAAAAAATGTGTGAATTCCATACATCACCCACATGACTGGGCTACTTTAACAGCAACTATAATATAGTATAATTTTCATTTGTTGTTTTGTAAAGCTGACAAATTTGAATGGAAGCTAATACGTTGGATGAGATATGAGAAATCTAAGTCTAGAATTTTACAGCCGGACGAGGACTTTAATGAACTAGACATAACACAGCGGCGACGTAAAATATCAAATTTCGAATTTAATAAATGTTATTCTGCTCTTTTGCCAATATCCTCTAATAAAAAACCTGATTTACAGTCCGTTCTGCCATTTATAAATGCAGAGTTTCATAATTTTTACAATAACTTGCACGTTAAAGGTAAAGTACAATTGGAAGATGGTTGGGATATTGACGAATATGATTAGCTGTAGAGTGAATTATTCTTTATTTCTTCTGAATTATAAAAATTAAAGCAATTTAATATACATAAATGTCAAATACAATATATTATAATATATGAACTATTTCTTATTTGTATTTTTAATTCAATTAATTCCAACTTTTCTTTTTCATACCTAAAAATACATGTAATTGGTCTAATAGAATCATTACTTTATATAATATTCCTTTAAAATAAACTGAATTCTATTTAAGAAAATAACATAGGTCACTGAATTTTTCTTATTTCATAAATAAAAGCGTCAAATACTTTGAAGAAAATATAACGAGTCTTTTTTTATTTAAATGTGCACAAACACAATTAAAAAAAATAACACACTGTCTTTTTACACACTTATATCTATTACTTAAACACTTTGTTTGATCAGCGCCATCTGTTTATGAAATTATTTCTAACAATATTAATACACTTAGTTTTTTTTTTGATGCAATTTTCAGAGGTTGTGTCGGATTTTTGCTATATCTCCGTTATTTGTGGACGGATTATGCTGATTTTAAATAGCAAACTTCTCGGAAGCATGTCTGTCAGAAGTATTGAAGATTTGGATCCCGAAGATATCTGGGGACTTCAGAAAACTGATTTCAACATCCAGACGGACGGACATGGCTTAATAGATTCCGCTATCTATAAGGATCCAGAATATATATACTTCATAGGGTCGGAAAATTATATTATGGAAATTACAAATTGGAAGGGTATAAAAAGACTTTATCTAGAGAAGGGTTGATTTTTCGATAAAAAATTGTTTTGACAAAACAACACATCTCGGTTTTTGAACATTTTCTCGGCAACAGTTATATCTGGAAGAAAGATGCAAATTGGAAAATAAAGGTATTTAAATTCTCCACCATAAAAATGGGGTACATTTGCTTAGGTATGTTCTGGGACGATTCTGTGACCCTATAAAAGTGTTTTTGGTCCTCCTGTAAAATTCAGTTTTTTGACATTGGTTGTTTTGTCAAAATTCCACAGATATTGAAAACATATTTCCTTTAATTTAACAATTTTTAAATTCTATATGTGTTTTTAAAATTTGACTCTTTTTGGTATTGAAAATTAAAAAAAAAATTAAATAAAATCTGATATCTTCACAGATTGTTAAAATTCATTGAACATATATTGATCCGATATTTTTTTAAAAAATCTAAAAAATCCGGAAAAAAGGGGTTTGTGAGTAAGAATATAAATTACAAAATTTAAAAGTCAAGAAATGAATGTTTTATTTTAGGTATAATAAAACCGTGTATGTAATATATGTAGTTCCGAAGATATTAAAGAAAGATTATGACAGTGCACCATAAAATACAAGAAATCTTTGCTGTGCGAAGCCGGCGTTCTGTATACCATAGAGGAGAAAATCCTTCTGGACGGACGTAGGCCGGCAATACAGAAAATCTGTACTATGCGAAATTTTAATTATAATTTCTATATAAACATTTATTAATAAATTTAAAAATTTAGTCTATTGCAAATTGTTTTTAAAAATTGTGTTCCTTATTATTTTCTATGATATAAAAATAAATTAAAGCAAATATTATGAAGAAAAAATTGTTTAGTTTAATTTGCATTAGATTTGAATTAATAAATTTAATTATTCTAAAGTTAAATGAATTTTATTCTGGATTAATTCCGAATTTCGTAAAGTAGTTCATATACAAGTACTTTTATATAAGATTATATGCAAGGTAGTAATGCCTACTTATTACTTATAAGTAATGTTGTTTAGTAATTGCAAGTCATTACCAAGTTTTTGCTGGGATATCTTTAAAATTCTTACAATTTATGTTTGTATAGAAAGTGACTTGTAGTTCAATATTTATTATTGTTTATGAAAATATACCAATTCTTATGGTCACTCTAAACTTTATTATTCTTGCATTCTTTATAATTTTAACTTTACCGTTATTACAACCAAAAAGAAGTAAGAATTTATATTCGGCTGTGCCAAATCTTATATACCCACCACCTATGTATGTATATCATCAGTAGTGTGATCTATGCATACTTGAAAGAAATTTGTGTAACATTTTGTATCCCTTATATGGGATCCATTACATATTATGTGATGATCGTTATAAAATATTTTACTGTATTTGAGTTTTATGGTGAATTTCATTTCTTAATAACGATATTTTTATCTTAATAACGATAGATTAGATTTAGATTTTTCTTTAGGTATCTAGATATTCTCGGAAATGGAACTGTTGCCAATTGTGGACTAACCTTCACAAAATCCAATGGTAAGATTTTTAATTACATGTAACTGATCTGTGTAAAATATCGGTTCAATATCTATATTTATAAGTTACTACCGGACCCGGCGAACTTCGCCTCGCCCCAATTTTAAGCCTTCAGAAAAACTTTAGAGTAATAATACAACACAAATATTTAAATTTTCAATGAGATTTATTCGAATAGAATCAGTAGAGAGCGATTTGATGAACCCACCAGCGCAACATAAGCCGGGGGTTTCCGATTGAAACTTCAATGCATTGCAATGCTGGCAAACGACAAAAAATGAACCGATATCAACGCAGCGAAGGTCTTTGTTGGCGATTGCAGAATCTTATCCAAAAGCAGTCCTATTCAAGTCTACATTTACGACTGCTCTTCTTCTGCTATTGTTTTGACGAATTTGAGGTGGTGATTGTGCAGCGCATAGTCTCCATTCATTTTGTTGTGCACGTTCCTCTTCTGTTTCATTATCACGGTCATGCCGACTCAAATGAATTCATTCAATCTTTAACTGGGTGCGGATTATTCCAAATTAATCCCATTTATAACGCTCATGGTAGACTTCTGGACCTAGCTTTTGTTAATCAGCCGACAGATGTATTTGTACGTAACTCACCCCCTTTAACAACCCCTGAAGATATCCACCATCCTACTATTGAAGTTCAAATTTATCCCCATTCTAATAAATTAACACCATCATCAAATAGAATAATAAATAAACCTAAAAAAACTACTGCTTTCGTCGTACAGATTATTTGAAACTTAATTATTTACTTTCTAATGTCAATTGGAGTACCATGACTTCTGGAGATAATTTTGATAATATCGTTTCTAAATTTTACTCTATAATCCATCAGTTCATTTCGGAAACGGTTCCTAAAACATTAAATTGTAATAAAAAAGGACCACCATGGAATAATGGTCATTTAATTAATGCAAAAAATCGAAAAAATACATTTTACAAGAAATATAAAAGGTCTAGCTCCATAGTTGATTTTAAAAACTATTGTATCGCTCGTTCTGAATACAATAACATAAATAAACTGGCATATAATAACTACATTGCTCGTATGGGATCTACATTGAAATCTAACCCTAATTCGTTTTATAAATTTATCAACTCTAAGCGTCGAGCTTCCGATTACCCAAGTTATCTAAAGTTTGGTTCCCGTAGCGCCGATGATGATATATCGATCAGTAACATGTTCGCCGATTTCTTTGCTACAACATATTCTTAAACTACATACGATAGTAATTCTTCATACCCTTTTCATCTTAAAAACTCATCGAATATACATTTTGCATTTATTCATTCTGAAACTGTGTTATCAAACTTAAAATCATTAAAACCTTCATTTTATCCAGGGCCTGATGGAATACCTAGCTGTCTTCTTAAATATTGTGCTGAAACTTTGTTCCTTCCGCTTACGGTTATTTTCAACAAATTTATTGAGTTATGCTATTTACTAAGCGTATGGAAAACATCGTTTATAATTCCTTTGTTCAAAAACGGTAGCAAACTTGAAGTATCAAATTATCGTGGAATTGCTAAGCTGAATTCAATTCCCAAGCTATTAGAGAAAATCTTAACCGACGACCTATTACATCAGCAATCTTCATTGCTGTCTACACGCCAACATGGCTTCTGTAAACATCGTTCCACAACAACAAATTTACTTGAACTCACCACTCTGATAAATGATGGTTTAATAAACAATATGCAAACAGATGTAATATATACTGATATACTTATTTGACAAAGTAAACCATAATATATTGATATATAAATTATCACAAATGGGTTTTAGTTTTGGTGCTTGAAAGTGGTTGCTCTCCTACTTATCGAATAGAACACAACAAGTAAAATTCAGAGACGCTACTTCTAAAGTCATTAATGTTACCTCTGGTGTTCCGCAGGGGAGTCATTTGGGTCCATTTTACTTTATTTATATTTACTTTATTTATAAACGATCTTCCTAATGTTATCTTACATTCTAAAGTATTAATGTACGCTGATGATGTAAAAATTCTAAATACTTTGGTAAATACTAATAGTCAACGCCTACTTCAATCTGATATTGATAAATTTTCTCAATGGTGTAAAATAAACTTAATGGATTTAAATATTAATAAGTGTAAGCACATGCAATTTTCAAAAATTTAACTCCAACTATTTTATAAATGGAACTACTTTGGAAAAAGTTCATAATATTATAGATCTTGGAATATTGTTAGATCACAAGCTAAACTTTCGTGATCACATCGCGCTTACTATTAATAAAGCAAATGGCGTTCTCGGATTTATGAAACGATGGTCCAAGGAATTTTCCGACCCATACATCACAAAACAACTATATACTACATTGGTTCGTCCTATTCTTGAATATGGAGCAATTATTTGGGATCCTTGCTATAATATTTATATTAATAGTATTGAATCTGTTCAAAAGCAATTTTTAATATTTTGTTTACGAGGCCTTGGATGGAACTCACTCGTGCTACCATCATATGACAGTAGACTCAATCTAATTAAGTTACCTACCCTAAGAAGTCGTCGAGTAATGTTGGGTATTTCATTTCTACTTGGGTTAATTAGTGGTGATGTTAATTCCGAATTTCTGCTTGCTAAAATTAATTTTAATGTACCAAATAGACCAACACGCAACTTTCAATTATTGAGAATAATGTACTACAGATCCGTTTATGCTAACAACGACCCTTTTCGCCGTATATGTGAAAATTCAACAAATGTTACCATGTTATAGATATATCCGATAGTAATGATATTGTAAAAAGAAAAATTATTTTGTATTTAAATTCTTAAATGTACTTTATTTAAGTTATTTGTATTTATTCATTTGTTTGAAAGTATTTTTTTTTAATCTATAGATTATTGCACGACGTGTACGTCGTCCAAGGTTTGATCTTCTAATAGGAGGCATTAGTAAAGCAAATAAGTCTTCCTAAAAAACAATAAAGTCGTTTTTGACTAATCCAATTCAAAAGAAAAATTATGTTTAAAGATACAAACTTACGGAATAAATGCTTCTGTATGAATTAGATGAACTCACTTTTTTCATACAAACTTATTTTCTTTAAGAATTAATGTTTTGATAAATATTGCACAGAATTTTAATTGATTGTAATGCTTTTACCGTATATGGTTATAATGCGTGATTTACGACAATCCGGAATCAGTTTAACAATGCCCAAAACTCGTATAAATTACAGCAAGAAAAGTAGCACATTTACTGTAGAAAATTACAATGCTAAAATGACAGCTGTCAGATTGCGCAGAGTCTAAGTCAACGTATAACGCTATCTATCGAATTTTGGCTGAGATTTTTCTATTTTCTCATTTGGAAAGGCATTAAGAAATAATTGCACACAAAATTTCATACAAAAAATCAATTTTCGATTTTCCCAATTTTCCGCATTTTGCATTTTCCGCAATTTTCCATGTTTTACACCAAGAACTTTCTATTTTTTGATTTGAAAAGCAATTAAGGAATAATTTCACACAAAATTTCCTACAAAAACTCGATTTTCGAGATTTCCCATCTTCGACTTTTTCGAAGAGATTTTCCAATTTTCCGCTTTTCGCATTTTTCATGATCTACACTAAGAAATTTCTATTTTTTGATTTGGAAAGCCATTAAGGAATAATTTCATACAAAAACTGGATTTTTCCAATTTTCGGACTTTTCCGGAGGGATTTTCCAAAATTTTCTTCCGTAAAAACCTTCTCCTCGAAAATACGAACAACTGACAAAAATTTTTACAGAAATCGGCCCAGCCGTTCTCATTTTATGAATTACTATACATATTTTACACCATTTTTATATACATACATATATAGATTTGCTTAGGTTAATGTTTTTTTTTTTTTTGAAAATGGTTACTATATGAAAGCTATGAACAATTATGGGCCGATCATCATAAAGTTGGTTGCTATAATTTATATATATATATATATATATATATATATATATATATATATCGGCAATTTCGTGTCAAGTGATCCAACTTTTAAAATCGATGTAGTAGGCCAGATACAAATTTTCAGCTCTATCAGTCAAGAACTGCCGGAGTTAGAGAGGGTCAGAGTTGGACATTTTGGTCATACTGTTTTTTTTTAAATGAGTGTAACTTTTCATCTATTGGTCCTAGCAAAAATTGTCCAAAGGACTTTAGATAGCAATTTCTTCACTTATTCCAAAAATAATTTTTTAAATTTTTGTTTTAATTATTTTTTTTTATTTCTTGATAAATTTTAGTTAGGCTCGAGTTCATTAAATTTAATTTTCATTAAAATATTTTTACTGAAGTTAGGAATTACAACTTGAAAAATTTATTATTAAAAAATGTTTGATAATTTTTCTTGGGGGATCGAACCTGGGTTGTTGAATTTACATATGTTTCGAGAAATCCCACTTTCTCTGATCAGAATTCTTTGCGTTCTACCACCTGCACCACTGCGGTGCCGGTCAGCCAACAGACAAACATCAATCCTTTAAGCAGTGTTAGTTCTGGTAGTTCGAAGTTTTTGCTGTAATTATCATTCTTTATTAATTTCTATTCATACCTAGTTGTTTTTTCCTTTTCTTCAGTTTTTTTTCGTATTCATGTCGAGACTTTGTCTCGAAAACTTGAATACATTTGTTTTTGTTTATTATGTTTTTTGTACATTTGCACAACATGTAGAAATTTTTAATTTTTTTCAAAATGGGCCCTTTTCTTTCCTCAAAAGAAAGCTTATACAATTTCCTTTAAGGCCTTTATAATCGCTTAGTGGGATGCGAGTGGGATATATATCAAAAAAATTATTTTTTAACTCAAGAATAAGATTTTTCAATATTTGGCACATGTATCACTTTTATTTTTCCCCCCGAAGTTGGTCTACTGTGGAAAAATGATGTGACGATGTTGCCCTAGAGCCATCAAGTCGCAAGTCATCGCCTAAAGTGTCTCCAAAAGAAGTTTGTCAAAGACCCGCTACTACGGCTGACTATGCAAACGGAAATAAACAAACTAGTCTCTAAAGGATATGCTAGAAAGGTGCAAGAAGCAGAAAAGTCATCATATAAGGGTCGTACATGGTATCTGCCAATATTTGTCGCTCTTAATCCGAATAAGCCTAATAAAGTTCGTCTGGTCTGGGATGCAGCAGCGAAATCACACAACAAGTCTCTATATGACTTTATAATTTGTGGTCCTGATTTACTTACGTCACTTTTCAACATTTTAATAGAATTTCGCGTGGGTCAAATCGCCATATGTGGCGAAATAGCAGAAATGTTTCATAGTATTAACGTTACAAACGAGGACATGCATGCTCAACGATTTTTATGATTCGAAAATGACGACGACAATAAACCCTGTGAATACGTAATGAAGGCCCTGACATTTGGTATAAGCTATGCACCCTGTATAGCTCATTACATTCGAAATAAGAATGCAGATGAATTTCGTGAACAGTATCCAAGAGCTGTTAAAGCAATTCAACACCACCACTATATGGACGATTTTATTGACAGTGTAGATACCGAGGAAGAGACGATGAAACTAGCGGTCCAAGTACGCACAATACATGCAGCTGACGGATTCCACATGAAAGTGTACGAACGCATTTATGCGATGATGGCTCAACAACTCAAACCTCATTCAAGGCTATAGAAAAAATACATGGTATGTATTGGAAATCAAATAATGACGTTTTCCAATATAATTCTAGATTCTCGAGGCTCCGAAGGGATGTATTCCAGCCACATTCGGTCCCTACTAAGAGGGAAGTTCTACAAGTCCTAATGTCAATTTTCGATCCTTTGCGATTTGTGTCCCATTATACGATTGGACTTAAGATGCTCCTACAAGATATTTGGCGCTCAGGAATAAAATGGGACGACGAATTATTCGAAGATTTTTTGCTGAAGTGGTCCTCATGGCTATCAAATCTGGCTAAGATATCATCTATAATCATCCCTCGGTGCTACTCGAGGCTTTTAAAAACAACGTACAAGGTCCAGCTACATACGTTCGTCGATGCTGGCAAAAACGCATACGCTGCAGAAAGCTATTTCAGAATCCAGCATAACAATGAAATTGAAGTGCGAATTGTATCTGCTAAATCGAAGGTGACTCCTTTGAAGCCCATATCGATCCCTAGGCTAGAGTTTCAAGCGGCTTTAATTGGTTCAAGACTAGCGTCAAAAATTCGAAGCGCTACGCGTCTCAGCTGCGAAGAAAGCTTCTTTTGGTCCGATTCGAAAAGTGGCTCTCAATGGATCCTAAAAAATTTAAAGCATTTGTCATGTATAGAGTTGGTGAAATACTAGAATCTACTAATGTGACGCAATAGAATTGAGTATCGTCCAAATTAAACCCTGCAGACCGTGCAACAAAAATTCATAATTCCTGCATTTCTGAAAGATGAGAAACATATGTGGCCTAAATGTACAGAACTCAACGTCGTCAACAATGAAGAAATACGAAATCACCTACTTATTATCGATAAGACTAGTGGTTTCACAATCAATATAGAATATTTTTCGTCCTGGAAGCGACTGTACATGGCTCAATTCGTCCTTTACATTGAGAAATTGAAGTCCAGAATCTGAGGCGGAAAGCCACAGCTCATGTGTTTCGAATACATACAAGAACATTTTGTTTAAATATGCCCAAGCCACGAAATTTGCCTAAGAAATTTGGTGTCTCAAAAATAATAAGAAGCTACCTGCCGGAAGTAAACTTATGCAACTTAATATTTTTCTCGATGAAGATGGAGTAATACGTGCCTGTGGTAGAGTCGAGTCCTGAATTGCAACAACGCCATAATTTTGCGTCATGGTCACTACATAACCTTTTTGTTGGTCCGAAGTTTTCACGAAGATTATCATCATTGTCTTCATGAAGCAACAATGTCCAAAATAAAATCACAATTTCATATGCCAAAGTTAAGAGTACTTTATAAAAGTATGCGAAGAAAATGTCAACACTGTAAGTACGAGTCAGCAGTTCCACATCCTCCATTGATGGCATCTCTACCCGCAGCAAGATTGGGCTCTTTTGAGCGTCCATTCACGTACGTTGGTATTGACTTTTTTTGCCCTTTACATGTAACAGTAGGTAGACGTAGTGAAAAAAGATGGGGTGTTGTTTTCACATGTTTGACAGTTCGTGCGATACATATTGAAGTCGCTCACAGCCTAGACACCAGTTCGTGCATCATGTGTATTCAAAATTTTATAAGTCGATGTGGTTCCCCAAAGGAGATATACGGCACCATTTGTGGCTCTTGATTCAGCTGAGGACGATGCGTTAACACCCAACCATCTTCTACTTGGCTCTGTAGATGGACGCAAGACCCTGTGTGAAACCAATAATGATCTCCGTGAGCGATGGCATCAGACACAAAAATTCGCCAATCACTTCTGGAGCAGATGGGTTCGTCAGTACGGTCCAATGTTAGTCCGGCGTAGCAAGTTGTTCGAGAAGGTGAAGCCGCCGTCCGTTGGTGATATAGTGATTATTGTTGATGATACACTTCCCCGGAATAGCTGGCCCAAGGGTGTCATAATAGAGACAACTACAGCAAATGATGGTCAAGTTCGGCGTGTTAAAGTCAAAACGAGTACAACCACATTGGATAGGCCCGTAACTAAGATAGCTGTTCTAAAAGTCGGTAATAGACAAGATGACAAGCTCTTGGCCCCATAATTCGCTTACGAAGGGGGGAATGTTACCGACGCCACCCTAAACCTTCTATTTTCCTATTTACTTTAACTTTTTATTTTTACTCAAATTATAAACATATGTAGTATACATATGTAGTAAATAATTACAGTTAGTTAATTTGAAAAAAGAACATACATTATAGTACGTATTTACTTTCTTTACTTCCAGCAACAAGAAAATAATTTGCTTTGTTTACAATAATATTAAATTGTGACAGCTAGAGCAGATAAACTTGTGATAAAAATTAGAGAAGAGTGGAATTTTTCGTGCTTCGCAAGTAGATTAATATTGAATCGCTCTTAAAATTTTGTATGGTGAAGCAAGTTGTTTCGCTCATAATTGGGGTGTGAAGCATAAATAGAGAGCGAAGCATGTACCGTGGAAACATAGTATAAACAAAATAGTTATATATAGAAATTACATTTAAGTTTTTAAACCACCGAAATAAAAAAATATCGTGAAAAAAATCTTTAAAAGCTGAAAATGTAAAAATCTCCTATAAGACCAAACATGCAAAATAAAATACCATATGGAGTAAAAATAAAACGGACAAAAAAAAAATAAAAATATTTTTCATTACCTTTAATAACAATCTATATATCGACAGTTTAATTCCAAACCATGCTATGTCGACTTAGCATGTTTTTAATT
Organism: Bellardia bayeri; assembly: GCA_950370525.1. Taxonomy (NCBI): domain Eukaryota; kingdom Metazoa; phylum Arthropoda; class Insecta; order Diptera; family Calliphoridae; genus Bellardia; species Bellardia bayeri. The sequence goes on along the minus strand of OX493265.1, from coordinate 47,613,116 downwards.
TTTTTGCGTTTTTGAATTTAGATTTTTTCAACTTAAATTCTGTCAAATTTTGGTTGTGATTGGCTAGTCCAATAAATAGTTATAAACAACAAAGTTCTACCTCATATGGTTTTTAGATATCGCCTGTAAACTTTAGGAGCTTTTCCTGCAAAACTCACTTTTTCGACTTAGTATGTTTTCTAATTGAGCTGTCGATATATAAAAGAGTAACGTGACTGACTGACAGACTGATTCATTCATCATCGCACAGCACAAACCGCTAAAGCTTGAAATTCGGGTAATGGGTTCCTTCTACAACATGTAGATCCACTAAGAAGGAATTTTTGGAAATTTGGTACTTTTTTGAAATTCGATTTCCTATGGCCTAAAAATAGTATTCGTTTTTGGTTCTTTTTTATCACTAAAAATTCCGTGAACTATTATTTTCAAATAGTATATTCTGGATCCTTATATATAGCGGAGTCTATTAAGCCATGTCTGTCTGTCTCTTGAAATCAATTTTCTGAAGTCCCCAGATATCTTCGGGATCAACATCTTCAATAATTCTGTCAGACATGCTTTCGAGAAGTTTGCTATTTAAAATCAGCAAAATCCGTCCATAAGTAATGGAGATATGAGCAAAAATCCTAGACAACCTCTGAAAATTTCATCAAAAAAACTAAGTGTATTAATATTGTTACGAATAATTTCATCAACAGATGGCGTTGATCAAACAAGTGTATTAGTACGAACAAATTCATCAACAGATGGCGTGTTTATCGACATAATTATGCATAATATAATTATGCATCCACAACAAAGGTGAAGGGCATATAAGATTCGGAATAGCCGAATATAGCACTCTTGTTTGAAAATTATTTTTTCACGGGTGACAAAAAAGGGACAAACACGGGTAAAAACGGATATTTGATATTATTTATTCAATTTAAAACTAAAAAAAAAGATAAAATATTCTTTCATTCCATGACTCAAATATAAAGGTGTAAAAAGGGCCAAATTTCAGTACACTTATATTGGTATTTTTTTGAAATTCATTTCTACTATTCTATTCTCGCAAACTATGCATCAGATCATGTTATTATCTTCGGAAAAGTTGTTGTGCATGAGCCCGGGAAGGTTTCTGAGTTGGTACGACCACGCCTAATTTAACGGCCACTTTTTTTAATTGATTAATTGCTTCTGCATGGCTTTTTACAGATTTACTTGAAACAAGTTGTTTACACATCTTACTGAAGTCGAGGTAAAAATAAAAATGTTATGTGCCACGCCCACTTTCATGCCTCATCTCAAAAAATAAATGTTTGTATGTATGTCCTTTATAGAATCGTAAACTATGTAGTTGATCATGTTATTATCTTTGGCAAAGTTGTTGTGCATGAGCCCGGGAAGGTTTCTTAATTAATTACAAAGCCTGCCGGGAAGGCCAGACCGCTGGACTGATCTTACTAAAACTTTGACAGGATATAACTAAGACTCCGGCATGACTAAGAATACTTTTTTCGACCGCCTACTTTTTTTCAAAATGAACAAAATCATAAAAATTACTCAAAATGAATTGAATATTTGTGTAATGCCTTTCTTTCAAATTAATTTTAATTGGTGGCGTAGCAGTAACTTAAATAAAGATTTATATAATTCACCTTTTATTGACAAATTGTACACAAATTATGGTCTCTATAAATTATTTGGTAAGCCCTAAAAATATTAATTTTTTTTAATGGAGGTCATATTTATGTCGATTTCTCTATTATCCCAAAATTTTCAGCGACAATTACAATACTCTTACAAAACATTGCACATTATGATCAAAAGACGTAAGAAGTTCAGATTGAACATTTTAAACTATTACGATTTGCATATTTAAATATACCGTTCGGTAAATTTTACAATTTTTGATTACTCGAGAGTGTTTGATAGAACAAAATTTTTTAGGAATACCAATCAATGTCAAATACGAAAAAATTTCAGGAACAAAAGATAAGAAATCCCCGGACAACGCCGTTTTCAAGAAGCTATTATATACATAAGGGTGACAATGAAATGTATATGCAATTTTTTTCAGAATATTAAAGAATATCGCGCAGATTATTATGCCATTGGTCTAAAACTCATATGCTAAAAATTTGAGCCAAATCGGATAACTCGATCACGGGCACCTTTGAGGTCAAAGTTCAAATTTTGGGAAATTCCTTATATTTTACTATAATTGTTCTAAAATGATCGCTTTTTTACGTATGTTGATTAAAATTTTTCCCCAAATTTATATCTTAAGTATTTTAAAAAATATTCTGAAATATTTTTAGTAAATTTAACCCTCTTGTGATACCCATTTTCCATAATTAGCCTTAAATCTATAAAATGTAATGTAAAACATAAATTTTCAAACACAAAACCATTATTTTTAACAGATAGGTTTACCTTACTACACAGAAAAAAATAAAATTAAAATATTTGTGGAATCAATTAAAAATTTAATTGAAATCGAACCTGTAAACAAAATGATAGTATCAATTAAAAAAAATTAGAGATTTAATTGAAAATATCAGAAAAAGTAATGGAATCAATTAAAATTTTAATTGAAAATTATTTTAAAATCAATTCAAGGTTTAATTGAAAAAAACATGATTTTTTTCTGTGTATGCTTCGGTTGTTACAATGACCCACTAAAAACAAAACTTCAAAACCAATATTGAAAAGAAGTTATATGTGAATGTTTTTTCGTAAAGAAGCAAAAGTCCTTAAGTTTTATTTAAAAAAAATTATGTTTTTAATATTAATAAGGTAAATGTTCTTTTTCAACAAGTTTTATTAAATGTACTCATTTCTTAAATTTTGTAAATTGGCATGCTTCGTATACTGTTGTCGATAGTTTTGAATAACCTGAAAAGAAACACAATCATTATTTAAATTAGTTAAGTTTAAAAATATCTTACTTTGAATAAATCTTGGCGCTGTTCTTCGTCTTTTGTGATCTTTTCATGATAATCTTCAACAAGCTTAATACCCCGCTCGTCGCAGTCATTTACAACCTTTAGTTTTTGAATAATGTCTTTTCCTTTTCTATTCTTTACAATCTTTCCTGGTACTTGGGTCTTGTTGTAAAAAATTCATTGAAATTTGGAATCTCTTCATAAGTTTTTTCGTATTTTTAGAGACTAGTTCTATCAAAATTGATGACTTATCTTTAGCAATAAAAGTTTTAAGATTTTATTTTTTAATTAAAAACTTTTTCAAAATTTCTTCTCTTTCCTCCAACTCTTCATCTTCCATTAACGTAAACATTTTTTTTGATTATTTTGGTTTTAGTTTCTAGGTCTATTCTATCATCGAATAAACTTAATACAACACATTCTTCACTAGGCTTATTCTCGCATTCGTATGAGAATAAATTTTCATTCGAACGTTCGAATTTTTTAACATTTGAGATTCCCTCATTCGTTAGCGAATAAAACGTATCTAAATTCCTAATGATGGCATTCGATAACCTTGCGAGTTTTTACTCGTAAGCAAAGAAGTATTCGAAATAAAGTTTATTTAGCAAACAGAAGACAAAAGAAAGAAAATGTAAGTAAAAAAATGTTACTTACTTAAAAAATATATCATAATATTAATAATGTTATTACTTTTAGTTAGGTGAAAAATATCAAAAATAAATTTTACCCATGCTTCCTCTGTGAGTCTAAAACGTCTTCTGAATCTAGAAAAACACATACATACAAAACACATATGTATGCATGTACTTATTTATACTTACTCATTGTTTGTCAATCTTAAGGGGTTGGAGGAGTTTCTTGTTTGTTTCCTTATGCCATTAATGTTTTCAATATCGTCAGAATTAGAAGACGATAAGTAAAAAACATAACTGGATCCATTTTTAATTTAAAATAATTTCTTTAAAAAATTTTGCTTTTACTTGGATTATTTTTTGCACAACCATATGATAAAAGTTGTATCCCAGTGTATGCTTTTCTGAAGGCATCTCGTTGTTGATAAATAGAAGTGCGATTAATAACATACTCTGATGAGTTTACTCCAACTGCATCCAAAACTGCAATGAACATATCGTCACCTTAAATCAGACATGTGCAAACTGACAGAAACGCATTTCAAATCAGTTTTACGAATTTTGCGACTGTGTTAAGTTGAACGGAGCAAGCAGAACAAAAGCTGTAATGAACGTTTTTTTTTTATTTTTAATTTAAATTTTTTTTCTTGTCTGCTTCAACTTAATTTATTTATTTTAATATGAAAAAATATGATCACACCTTTTACCAGTAACGAAGTGTATAAAAGGGTTTGAGTAATTGATAATACATAGAGATGACAATTTCAATAATCCCACTGTTATTAACATATGTACATTTAGTAGTGGATTTAAATTAACATTAATGTATCTTAACAGTTTACGTACGTCATAACATATCGGTGCATAAAAACGTAAAGTACAAATAATTGATTACATATTTCGCATATGATTATCATTTTTTCTTTTGGTTTATATTCGTTTGAGTGTAAAAACGTCCTATAGAAAACAAACTAATCAATGTGGTTTTATAAAAATTGTTATACTTCCTTTTTCACAAATAAATGTCAGCAAGACAAGACGTGTTCTTCCTAACTAAGTACTTCAATTTACAATAGAAAATTGATAAAAGTATCCGAAAAACTCACTTTCATCTCGAGATCAAACTTTTGATTTCCAGATTAAAATTTAGTATTATTATAAAACAAATAAATCGAAAAAATATTTTTTAATATAAATTATTGCTTAACTGCCTGAAACTGCGTCTAAAGTCTAGAGAGGATTAGCTGCTTTCTAGTCCTCCACGAAGATTCCATTTATAAAGCAATTGCGACCAAAAAGTGCATCTATTTGATCGTCGTAATATAAATTTATGAACTATAAATCCAGCATCTGGCGGCTTAATAATCTTCCATCGTTATTTGAGCATTCCATAAATCCGACGAATAAAATATTGCCAAAGGTCAAGTGGAAAATCTTTATAACCCAAGACGAACAAAATTTACCCAACACTAACTCCAAACTGAAAGTTATATTTGGGAAGAAAAATCATTTTGCCTTGCTGACAAGATCAGTTTGTCAAAGCTCTAGATTTTAAGAAACTTCAGCGGAATAGATTATTAAGAAGATAACACAAACTCTTTCTCTCTAAAAAATATCTGTGGACTATTAGTTTTAGACAAAGATTGTCTACGTGGTATCAATATTCAATTCTTAAATTTATGAAAGTGATTAACATTTATTTCTTTTAACTTTTATTGATTTAGTTCAACTAATAGAAATTATATTTGACCATCCCCTATAATTCTATGTAAATGCAAGAACAAAAATTTAACATAATCATCTAGCTAATCATCATCTTCATAAACATCTTTATCGATCTGCTGGAGGCCTTCAACAACGTCGATTATTTTTTTGGTGAGTGTAATTACAAAAACAATTATTTTACAATAAAATCTTTATTCTTGCATATAACAATATATTTTTTTGTTGGTACATATTAAAATAATTAGTAGAAAAAGAGAGAGACACACAACAACCGTATTGTAGAATATTGATATTGGTATATCATAAATTATTTCATTCATCATTCTGTTTTGATTTCATTCTTTCTTTTTTTATTTTTACATTTTGAAGTGTAATGATATTCATTGATCACTAGAACTATTTGGAGTTGAAACATTTAGTAAAGTACAAACATTACGTAAACACTTTCATGAATATTTAGATTGAGTAACGCATGTTAATAATTTAGTTTATATTTAAGAATCGCATCTAATCTTTATACACTTGTTTAATTAAGCTCTTTACATATTTTTTTATTTTTTTTAAATTTGATCAGGGTTAGTCTATTACCTAAATGCTTGCTTTAAATGAATAAAAATAGTTCAAAAATGAATTGGTGAATCTGAAACAAAGTGTTTTCGTCTAAAATGTGATTGAAAGGGCTAGATTGTGAAGGTATTTAGGGGTTCTGAGTTAAATTAAAAGCGTCCTCAGAGCATCGGATTGGGTGGGCAAATTGCGCTTAAACTCTATAACATCAGAGAGTTTTTTTTTTTTTAGAAGTTTTGTCAGATATAAAATTAGCTTTAATCCAGTTTGGGGTATTGATCTATACGATTTGTTTTAAAGGGAGTCTATAAAATTTTCTGTTAATGGAATTATCTATCTAATAGGACAACGAACCCCCCTCCCGGCTGAAGCTAGCTGCTCAAAGGCTCCCATAGTCCCTTTTAGTTAGATCTCTAATTGTTTAAACTTCTACAGTTGAATAATCTGGTCGCGTGCAAAATAATTGACCTCTAGTTTTTTAATAAACTTAACAATTAGAGTATTACTTCCCATTCCAACCGATGGGTAATAACATTACAGAAATGGCGCCCAACGTGGGGCACGAAGAACTACAATATTGTTCTTTTACGGCTCTGCTCAACCTATAGGTTTTATTGTGTTTATCGATATGGTTAAGACTTTTTTATAATAACAAGACTGTACCATTAATACATTTTAGTGCTTTTCTGGAATTTCGGTTATCTGAGTTACATTTTTCGGATATACTGACCGACAAGATAGCTATCATGATTTTGGTGGGCATGACTATGTTATATAAATTGATCTTTTCCAGAAAAAAAATTGTTTTTAATATTTTATATCAAGAATTGAGAACTGAGTTATCAGAAGTGATTTTTTTTAGGAATATATCTTAAAGGCTGATTGCTTTTAGATATCCAATAACTATCACTGGTGCTAGCGTAGATTTTTTTTAAATGTTTTGACCTACTGATTTGATCTCATATCGACATATAACAATTTATTTAAAGACAATAAGAGAACCGATAACTTATTAGTTTATCTGACAATTTTCTTTCATAGTTATTCAAATCTAACCAATCACACGTTTAGTAGAAAACACTTAAATTGCTGAATTTGATATTTGTTGTATAATATACATATATATATTGTAATAGAGAATTACTTTTATTTTCAAAATGTCTATTGTACGATCTCCAATTCCACAGGCATCTGGATCTAATGTAGACCAAATGTTAAAATGTATTATTTGTAATGAAACAATGACTTCTGAGCAAGATTGTTTAGTCATATCACAATGCGAGCACACCTTTCATAGAAATTGTATTGAGGGAGTGTTATCTAAATCTTCAGAATGTCCTACTTGTAAGCGTTTTTGCCAATTATCAGAATTACGTAAAGCAAACTATCAAAATTTTACACATCCATCTCAATCTCCTCCTAGACAGGACAATACTTTTGTAAACCTAACTACTCAGCAAAAAACAAAATCAAATGCTAATCCTATTCGTGGTAAATCTCGTGGCGCATGTGCTAAACGGCCTCACACTCGTAGTTTTAGTAAGAGTTTATTTCAGGAGGAAAATCAAAGTCAGTTGCCAGAATTCAGTTCAGGTGATCAAGGAGCTATGGCTCAGGAAGCTGAAGGTCTTTCAACTCCTGCTGGTCCTGCGCCAGCAAATACAGTAAATTTTGGAAATTCTTCTATTAGTCAAACCCCGCAAAGAGTAGATTCTGCTTTACGAGATATTGATTATGCTCAGATTTCTCAGATAATTGAATCAAGTGTAACAAGAATACTTCGGAATTTGAATTTAAACGGAAATCCTCTTCCCCGAAACAATCGTAATTCCAATAATTCACATCTTCCTGAAGCTTCTCGTTACAATTCGATTAATCCTAACACAAACCCAATTTATCCCACACAATACTTAAATAATCGTACACCATATTTAAACAATCCTACACCAAATCATTACGACAATTTTGCACTGAGAACCGATAAAATTACTTCCATTATACAAAACTGGAATCTAAAATTTGATGGTTCTACAAGTGGTCTCAATGTCGAGGAGTTTCTGTATAGAGTTCGGTCATTAACCGCTGTTAATTTTGGAAATGATTTCTCCATAATATGCAAAAACTTGCATATCCTTTTAACTGGAAAGGCACGTGACTGGTTTTGGAGATATCATAAGCAGGTTCAGAATATTAACTGGGACGAATTTTGTGCTGCCATTCGTTACCAATATAAAGAATTTAGATCCGATTTTGACATTAAAGAAGAAATTAGAGGCAGGAAACAAAAACCTGGTGAAAGCTTTGAAGCTTTCTACGAGTCAATTGTGGTCAATTTGGATAGATTAGGTACACCAATGTCAGAGCAGGAACTAATAGAAATATTAAGTCGAAATCTGCACCCGGATATAAGACACGAATTGTTATATGTACCTATTTATTCGTTAGCACATCTGCGCAAATTAGTTCAGATGCGAGAAAACTTGTTAGGCCAGGAAAACTTCCGGCGTTCAACCACATCAAGGCCACCCATTTGCATACCTAGAAGAAATGTTGCTGAAATAAAGTTAGTTGATGATAATTTAGATGTTCACATGGATGACTTTAAGATTAATGCCATACAGAAAACAACTGTTGCTTTATGTTGGAATTGTAATGACCCAGGTCACTACTGGGAAGATTGTGTAAAGGAAAGATCAATATTTTGCTATGGCTGCGGAGCCAAGAATACCTATAAACCGAATTGTGAGAAATGTTCTAATCGTTCAAAAAACTATTATCCTCCAAATCCTCAGAAGGATCGGGAGTAAATCCAAACTCCTCGGAATCCTTAATTATCAAAAATGTAACACCTCCAAAAATGACACCCGACACAGTGAAAATGTTGCAACGTGACAACTTTCATTCTGTAGAAAAGGAAAATTATAATAAACTTATATATCCCATTCGTCCCTACCACCAAAGATTGGAAGAGTATATTGCTGCACGTAACAAAATTTTTCAAGTCTCAGAATTGTCTTTACAAACACCCAGATCGTCCAAAAGATCTACGGTTAGAATTCGCCAATATTTCAAAAATAGAAAATATATATCTAGGTATACAATTTCTACCATTACAAAATTATCAGAAGATGAAAGGTATTATGCCAAGGTTTCATTTTTAAAATTTAATGAACTTGGATTGTTAGATACTGGGGCAAATGTTAGCTGCATAGGTTCAGATTTAGCTTTATTTGATTTTTCACAATTTTCGGAATTTCATAGACTAAAAACCAGTGTAAAAACTGCTGATGGAAAACATCAAAAAGTTCTAGGCTATTTAGATGTCGAAGTTACTTTTAAAAATCTGAAGCAGCAAATCAAAATATTAATCGTACCAACTTTAAGTCAAAGACTGATATTAGGTTTAGATTTTTGGAAGGCGTTCCGAATTGCGCCTAACATTTTTGAAACAGGAATAGTATCTAGTAAGTCTTTCTGTAAATATAAATCAAATGTTTCGCCAAATTTGTTCGATATAAAAATGTACGAAGTCATACCAATTTCTGAAAAAAAATTTGAGTCTCAAAATTCTGACGAAAAGAATTACCCTCTGTCCCCTTATGGACATCAACAATTAGAAGCAATTATAGCTCTGTTTCCCAATTTCGAACAACAAGGGTTAGGAAAAACCGACATGATCCATCATGATATCGATGTCGGCGATGTCAAGCCGATAAAACAACGGTTTTATCCGGTTTCTCCAGCAGTCGAGAAACTAATGTTCAGAGAGATAGATAGGATGTTACAGCTTGGAGTTATAGAACCGTCCAATTCCCCATGGAGCTCTCCCATGCGTTTAGTTATTAAACCAAACAAAGTTCGTCTGTGTTTAGATGCCAGAAAATTAAATTCCGTCACTAAAAAAGACGCCTATCCGTTGCACAGTATTGAGGGAATTTTTTCACGACTTCCTCAGGCAAACGTAATATCAAAACTTGATTTAAAGGACGCTTACTGGCAAATCGGCTTATCCGATAAGGCAAAACCACTCACAGCTTTCACAATTCCAGGCAAACCATTATATCAATTCACGGTTATGCCATTCGGATTATGTAACGCGCCCCAGACGATGTGTCGACTCATGGACGAATTAATCCCGGTTGATCTGAGACATTGCGTATTTGGTTATCTCGATGATCTCATAATCGTGTCCGAAAATTTCTCCACCCATTTAACAGTTTTAGTTAGAATAGCTGAACAATTCAGAAAAGCTAACTTGACGCTTAACATATCTAAGAGTCATTTTTGTGTAACAGAGGTAAAATATTTAGGATATATAATAGGTCATGGAGGAATTCGAACTGATCCTGATAAGGTTGAGGCCATCCTATCCTGGCCAACACCAAAGAATTTGAAACAAGTTCGAGGGTTTTTAGGCTTGGCGGGATGGTACCGTCGTTTTATTCGGAACTTTTCGGATATTGTTTTCCCTATTACCGAAATTCTATCGACAAAAAAGAAGTTCGGTTGGACAGAAGCAGCCCAAAAGTCCTTTGACACAATTAAAAAACTATTAACCACAGCACCTGTACTTTCCAACCCAGATTTTACACGCAAATTTTATCTTCACTGTGACGCAAGTGACTTTGGAATCGGAGCAGTCTTGGTACAGTTAGATGAAAACGACGCAGAAAAACCTATAGCTTATATGTCAAAGAAATTAAACTCGTCCCAAAGGAATTACAGCGTGACGGAAAGAGAATGCCTAGCTGCCGTCGAAGCAATAAAGAAATTTCGCTGCTACTTGGAGCTCCAAGAATTTGAAGTCATAACTGACCACTCGAGCTTGGTATGGTTGATGAAACAGCCTGATTTAAGTGGGCGATTAGCTCGATGGGTTCTTAAACTGCAGGCATATAAGTTTAATATTAGTCATCGGAAAGGTAAGGACCACATTGTTCCTGATGCGTTGTCTAGACAACATTGTGAGGAAGTTTTCTCGGTCGATTTATCAGAACCGGAAGTTGATCTAAACTCTAAACACTTCTCTGACGATGATTATATAGCGCTAAAACAGAAAATTAATGAAAATACAACAAAATATGCCGATCTGAAAGTTGTGGACAATTTTATATATATTCGCAACGAACATTATAGCGGTGATCTTGAACAAGAAGTACGAACTTGGAAACTCTGGATTCCCAAACAGTTAAGACTAAGTTTAGTGTCACGATTTCACGATTCCAAAGTTGCTTGCCACGGTGGAGTTGGAAAGACTTTAGAAATTCTCCGAAGGAATTTATTTTGGCCAGGAATGACTACTGACGTCAGAAATTATATTCGGGCATGTGAGGTTTGTAAGACGACGAAAGCTCCGAATTATATTATGAAGCCAGAAATGGGTAAGGCAGTAGTTTCCATTCGGCCTTTTCAACGTTTATTTGTGGACATTCTCGGTCCATATCCGAGAAGTAAGGCGGGAAATATCGGTATACTCATTGTTCTCGACCATTTATCAAAATTTCATTGGCTTTGTCCATTAAAAAAGTTTTCTTCGTCTGCTATTCAAACATTTCTACTTAAAGATATTTTCCATGTTTATGGTATACCCGAAACGCTGGTGAGCGATAACGGCTCTCAGTTTCGTGGAAACGAGTTTAACGCATTTTTAACATCTTTGGGTATTTCACATGTATATACGGCCATTTACTCTCCGCAATCAAATGCTTCCGAGCGTGTAAATCGGTCGATCATCAGCGGCATACGATCAATTTTAAAATCTGACCAAAAACTTTGGGATGAAAACCTTAGCTATATAAGTTGTGCGCTTAGAAATTCTACACACCAATCGATAAAATGTTCCCCTTATCATGCTTTATACGGGTTCGATATGATTACACATGGTGAATCATATAAATTGTTGTCAAAATTACAGCTCTTAGATGAACCTTCGTTTTCGTTGGAGCGAGATGATAACTTAAAACTCTTACGTGCAAACCTACGAAAACATATTTCTGAAGCATATCAACGAAATCAAAATCAGTATAATTTACGAGCTCGGCCAACAACATTTCATGTGGGTCAAGAAGTCTTTAGGAGAAATTTCTCTCAAAGTTCGGCAGAGAAAAATTATAACGCTAAACTAGCGCCGCTTTTCATAAAGGCAAAAGTTAAACAAAAAGTAGGCGGAAACTACTATATCCTAGAAGATTTTAACGGTAAAGTTTTAGGAACATTCCACGGAAAAGATATTCGTGCCTAGAGTACTAAGAATGATAGAATGGTAACTGGGAAATCAATTTGCGAAAAAATTAATCTTCTAATTTCTGAAAATTTTAAATAAACCCCAATTAAGTAAGTTTACTCCCATTAATTCGTGCTAGTATCAACATTTTGTTAATAACGAACAATAAAAGAAGCAGGTAATAATTATAAATGTGTTTGTTTTTCGTTACGTTAGTAATATACTATTGAAAGAAATGGAAAACACATTTATTACAAATATATATACTATATATTTTAAAAAAACTGGATTTTAAAAAAAAAAAAAAAAAAAAAAAAAAAAAAAAAAAAAAAAAAAAAAAAAATGTTTTTTCTTTTTTTTTTTACTTCTTTTATATTTCCGATTAATATGGTTTCCCGAAAGGTCAATATTACTCGGTTTTGTAATGAACGTTTTTTTTTTATTTTTAATTTAAATTTTTTTTCTTGTCTGCTTCAACTTAATTTATTTATTTTAATATGAAAAAATATGATCACACCTTTTACCAGTAACGAAGTGTATAAAAGGGTTTGAGTAATTGATAATACATAGAAATGACAATTTCAATAATCCCACTGTTATTAACATATGTACATTTAGTAGTGGATTTAAATTAACATTAATGTATCTTAACAGTTTACGTACGTCATAACATATCGGTGCATAAAAACGTAAAGTACAAATAATTGATTACATATTTCGCATATGATTATCATTTTTTCTTTTGGTTTATATTCGTTTGAGTGTAAAAACGTCCTATAGAAAACAAACTAATCAATGTGGTTTTATAAAAATTGTTATACTTCCTTTTTCACAAATAAATGTCAGCAAGACAAGACGTGTTCTTCCTAACTAAGTACTTCAATTTACAATAGAAAATTGATAAAAGTATCCGAAAAACTCACTTTCATCTCGAGATCAAACTTTTGATTTCCAGATTAAAATTTAGTATTATTATAAAACAAATAAATCGAAAAAATATTTTTTAATATAAATTATTGCTTAACTGCCTGAAACTGCGTCTAAAGTCTAGAGAGGATTAGCTGCTTTCTAGTCCTCCACGAAGATTCCATTTATAAAGCAATTGCGACCAAAAAGTGCATCTATTTGATCGTCGTAATATAAATTTATGAACTATAAATCCAGCATCTGGCGGCTTAATAATCTTCCATCGTTATTTGAGCATTCCATAAATCCGACGAATAAAATATTGCCAAAGGTCAAGTGGAAAATCTTTATAACCCAAGACGAACAAAATTTACCCAACACTAACTCCAAACTGAAAGTTATATTTGGGAAGAAAAATCATTTTGCCTTGCTGACAAGATCAGTTTGTCAAAGCTCTAGATTTTAAGAAACTTCAGCGGAATAGATTATTAAGAAGATAACACAAACTCTTTCTCTCTAAAAAATATCTGTGGACTATTAGTTTTAGACAAAGATTGTCTACGTGGTATCAATATTCAATTCTTAAATTTATGAAAGTGATTAACATTTATTTCTTTTAACTTTTATTGATTTAGTTCAACTAATAGAAATTATATTTGACCATCCCCTATAATTCTATGTAAATGCAAGAACAAAAATTTAACATAATCATCTAGCTAATCATCATCTTCATAAACATCTTTATCGATCTGCTGGAGGCCTTCAACAACGTCGATTATTTTTTTGGTGAGTGTAATTACAAAAACAATTATTTTACAATAAAATCTTTATTCTTGCATATAACAATATATTTTTTTGTTGGTACATATTAAAATAATTAGTAGAAAAAGAGAGAGACACACAACAACCGTATTGTAGAATATTGATATTGGTATATCATAAATTATTTCATTCATCATTCTGTTTTGATTTCATTCTTTCTTTTTTTATTTTTACATTTTGAAGTGTAATGATATTCATTGATCACTAGAACTATTTGGAGTTGAAACATTTAGTAAAGTACAAACATTACGTAAACACTTTCATGAATATTTAGATTGAGTAACGCATGTTAATAATTTAGTTTATATTTAAGAATCGCATCTAATCTTTATACACTTGTTTAATTAAGCTCTTTACATATTTTTTTATTTTTTTTAAATTTGATCAGGGTTAGTCTATTACCTAAATGCTTGCTTTAAATGAATAAAAATAGTTCAAAAATGAATTGGTGAATCTGAAACAAAGTGTTTTCGTCTAAAATGTGATTGAAAGGGCTAGATTGTGAAGGTATTTAGGGGTTCTGAGTTAAATTAAAAGCGTCCTCAGAGCATCGGATTGGGTGGGCAAATTGCGCTTAAACTCTATAACATCAGAGAGTTTTTTTTTTTTTAGAAGTTTTGTCAGATATAAAATTAGCTTTAATCCAGTTTGGGGTATTGATCTATACGATTTGTTTTAAAGGGAGTCTATAAAATTTTCTGTTAATGGAATTATCTATCTAATAGGACAACGAACCCCCCTCCCGGCTGAAGCTAGCTGCTCAAAGGCTCCCATAGTCCCTTTTAGTTAGATCTCTAATTGTTTAAACTTCTACAGTTGAATAATCTGGTCGCGTGCAAAATAATTGACCTCTAGTTTTTTAATAAACTTAACAATTAGAGTATTACTTCCCATTCCAACCGATGGGTAATAACATTACAAAGCAGAGAAAACAAAAGTAGTACACTGAGTAAAAAATTAAAATTAAAAAAATTAAAAATTAAATCTTAAATTTGTGAAGATTTTATCACAAATCAGGCATTGGGCATTATTTTTGCCATTTACAAACATAAAAATTTCTTTATATTCGTCCATGGCAATTAAAATTTTTTTTTTTAGTGTAGTGTTTTTTATTACAAATAATTTTGCTTGCAGAGCGATACGGTGTTTCTTTGTCAAATGCAGAATAGCAACTGACTTTGAATCGGTAAACAAGCAGCAAGCTTTCGGACATGTTGGTGTGAAAAAACGATCAAGCTACTATCGGTGTGAAAACACGTTGACTCAAAAGAGTACTAGCTGCACATCTCTGCCTTAAATGCAAGACAGCGTAACAAGCATATTAGTAATTTTACATGAGAAGCAAATAAGTGAATACCGTTAACAGTAGTTAATGGTTTTAAACCATTTTTGCACCATTTGTTTATAATAGGACAGGGTGTAATTTGCAAAAAAAAGTTTTTGGGTTGTTCTTGTTATTTTCCGCCCTAGTGTGTTACGTTGTCTTGATAGCTTGTTTTGTAAACCAAGAAGACGTAACATCAAATCAGATTGGAATTAAGTAACAAAAACATCGATCTACTGACTATTTTGGATAGAATAAAGACAATCTACGAATATTTTCCAAAAAATATATTTAAGTTTTTATTCAGTACATATTTGAAATTATAATTAAAGGATTCTTTAAAATTTACGGTTTTTGTATTTCATTAAAAACATTAAAAAGTGAATAACTATAATAATAAACTACATATTACATACAAATTATATTTCAAATGGGATACTATTATAAAAGTTCTGACAGTTTGGTGTAATTAAAACCAGCGTTGAATTTGCTCACT
This sequence comes from Bellardia bayeri, assembly GCA_950370525.1. Classification (NCBI taxonomy): domain Eukaryota; kingdom Metazoa; phylum Arthropoda; class Insecta; order Diptera; family Calliphoridae; genus Bellardia; species Bellardia bayeri. The sequence goes on along the minus strand of OX493265.1, from coordinate 47,597,488 downwards.
ATGAATTAGCAAAAGCACACGAATTTCTGCTTAGCTTACACTTAGATCTAGTTTTTGACTTGTCAGTTAAACTCAGCTTAACACACTGTTATATTAAACCTCAAATATATTTTGCCGGGATTTAACTACTGATTGTGTTTTTCAGTAGTAGATTACCTTCTGTCAGTCAAAATACATATGACATTCCTCCTAATTTTTTATATAAATATGGCAATATCTTAAATTTTCGCAAAATGCGAAGTATTTGAAAACTTTAACTTTGAAAAAAATTAAAAAAATGGATTTAAAAAATTATAATGACGTGAATAAAACAAATCAAAAAAGATCTAACAACTTTAAAACCAACGAAATCGAATTTCTTTTAAAACTGTATAATAGAGTGCAAAAAACAGATAGGATCTGGAATAAATTTTAGAGTTTCTAAAAATATTCGCATCATGTGCTGAACCTTGCCAACGGGCCACAATATTTGTAATTTTAAGATTTGCAACGCATGTTGTCTGCACATTCAAAGATAGAAATTCCTTTCTGTTTCGGTAAATTTCAGCGCTATGCCCTCCTTAAAAGAAACAATTTTAAATTTTGGAATAATTGTTGAAAGTTTCATAAAAACCTGGTAAGCAATCACTTTTGGAAATTTTGCGATTTGGTAAAATTATTTTTTTGCATTTTAAAGCTCTACATCAGACTGGAAATACAATATATTAGTCCTTTAACATTGCAATATAGGGGGACACACGAGTAACTACTTTGGAAATTGTTGATTTTGTTACTCTATTTAAGTCACCAATTTTTAATGTGTGGTCCAATTAGTTCTAAAACATTATATGCGGATTGATTTGTTAAGAGAAATCTTTGAAAGATGCGTCGGTATAAATGCAGAAATGATTTGGACGTGTCCTTATTGTTCGTATCTTTCTAACAATTGACATATTTAAGTTATTATATGTGTTTGAATCACTTAAATCCTCATCATCACTAGAATAATCCATTTTTTTTTTAATTTTTGTTAACATGTCGTAAATATCTTTTCACTTGTTGAATTGTTTATTTTATTTTTCAGCTGTTTGTATTTTGACATTTTATATCTAGGTTTAACTCACCAATGATGCTCAGTTAAACCTAGATTATATATCAAATAAATAATATCTGAGAAACACAATTTTTAGTTTAATCTAGGTTTAAGCGAAAAATGTAGATTATCTTTATCCCAGAAACTAGCTCTTAAAACTTTGTTAGTGAGCAAGCAACAGTGCAGCGCAAGCCAAACGAAACAAAAGTAGAACTATTGACTGTAGCTTTACTATGTGATGTAATTTGCTGACACAGTCAGCCACAGCAATTCACTTTAAAAAATTTGCTACTGCTTAAAACTTACAGTTTTTGAATTTTTCTTTTATGCTTTTGCTTAGCTAAAAACTGTGAACGTTTTCTGCGCTGAAGTAAAGCAAGTCTTATTTTCGTTGTAGTGCTTGTGTGTTTTTATAGTGTACAAAGTGTGCACAATATAAAAAAACACAAATAAAAACAAGTAAGAAAGTATAGTCGGTCAAGCCTGACCATATAATATCCTACACCCAGTATATGTATAAAACAGTTTTTCAGAAATGTGCGCTATATTGACAGCTATGACAAATTATGGGCCGATCTTCTTAAATTTTGGAACAGTTATTTTCACGCATATGAGGATATTTGACGTGGAATTTCAACATAATAACGGTATATTTAAGAAATATATTAGTAATAACTTGGATTTCGGTAGTGGGCCTTATGTGGGTGATATAGTCAAATATGGACCGATATTCTCAAAATCCAGCAGTTTGATTTAGGCATGCATGTAAATGATCAGTGTAAAATTTTGGATTGCTACCCTTATTTATAAGAGATTTATGAGTATTAAAGTGATTTTAGGAAGAGGGCTTTTATGGGGCATACGGTTAAAAATAGACCGAAATTCACAAAATTTTGTGGGATGATTTTTGTATATATGTAAATGATCTGTGCAACGTTTTGAGTCGGTACCGATATTTATATAATATATACAGGGATAAATGTCTTTTTCAGATGTGATCCTTGTATAGGAGCTATGACCAATTCTGGGCCGACCACCATAAAATTAAGTACAAAAATTTATTTGCCTATAAAGATTATTTATGTCAAATTCTAGCCGTTTACCATTATTTATATCTGTTTTATACGTATTTAAGTGAATTTTGGAAGTGGAATTTATATGGGGGCTATGGTCAAACATGGACCGAACTAAAAAAAAATTCGTTTTGCAATTTATTTTTGCATAAAACTTATTTTTGCTGAATTTTGTCTTGATATTCAATTTTATAGGCATTTATGTATAATTGAGCAATATTTCGGGAAGATTTTTGTATGGGGGCTATGAGAAATCATGGACCGATTCATACTATTTTCCGTACACTTTCTTCTTTTATCATAAAAACAACGTAAACAAAATTTCATGGTATTATCTGCAATATATTTCAAAATATTGCAATAAAATGGACAACAAATATCAAATTTTTTATGGAGGTTGTCTAACATATTAGTCCATAACTCTGGTTGGCCTCAACAGATTTTGCTGATTTTAAATAGCAAACTTCTCGAAAGTATGTCTGACAGAATTATTGAAGATTTGGATCCCGAAGATATCTGGGGACTTCAAAAAAGTGATTTCAAGAGACAGACGGATGGACATGGCGTAATAGACTCCGCTATCTATAAGGATCCAGAATATATATACTTTATAGGGTCGGAAAATTATATTGTGGAAACTACAAACTTATATGCAAACTTATAATAAAGTAAAGAAATAGGAAAGAAATTGTACAACAACTGTGAAGATTGTTTACCGAAACGTAGCTGAGTGCTTTATAATGCTGAAATAAATTAAATTTAACAGTATTGTTGTCTTGTTATAACATACGTGATGTTAAGTTGTTTTGCATTGGGAAATATTTGCTCTTGTTGTTACGCTGTTTCGTATTTGGTTCATAAAACAGTTATTTTTTGATATTGGTGCCTAAAACTTTGCAGGTACACGTATTTAAGTCATTTGCATCATATCCCATCAAAACCTCGATTTTCGAAATTTTGATGTTACGCTGTCCTGCATTTAAGGTGACGATGTGGACAGTATCTCTAGAGCTTAATTTTAGTTTATCTAAAACTACAGGGTAATTTTGACCCCCGTATCACAAGAGGGTTAAATTTCCTGAAAATATTTCTGAATATTTTTTAAAATATTAAATTAAATTTTGATTTTTTTCGACCTTTCTTTTGATAAAACCTAAAGGTGGGGACAATAAATTATTATTGAAGGTGGGGACAATAATACGTCTCTTAAAAATATAATTGTAACTCATTCCTTAATAATGATATCCGAAGGATATCGAAATATTGGAAGAAATAATTTAATAAATAATATATACATTTTCTACAAATAATTGGCCTCGAGCTCGAAAAAACTTTTTATTTAATTTTTTAAAATACTTAAGATATTAATTTTGGGAAAAATTTTAATCAACATACGTAAAAAAGCGATAATTTTAGAACAATTATAGTAAAATATAAGGAATTTCCCAAAATTTGAACTTTGACCTCAAAGGTGCACGTGATCGAGTTATCCGATTTGGCTCAAATTTTTAGCATATGACTTTTAGACCTAGTGGCATAATAATCTGTGCGGTAATCATTAAAAATCGAAAGTTGATTCTTCATTGTCACCCTAATATACATATTAGGGTGGCCCCAAAATAAAGTTGCGGATGTTCCCGACTACTATGAAAATTTGATTAATTTTAAGACTACGTTTCTCAATTTTTTTGTCCTGGGGTTAATATTTGGTGAGCTGGATCAAATGATAAAAAGGTCCTTTTTATAGGTTTTTTGATTTTTTATTTCACATTTCTTCCAAAGGAACTATATGTTAATTTGGTATCATATGAAAGGTCTTTGAGAGGGGTTATCAAAAATTAAAAAAAAAAAAAATTAAATTCAAAAATTTTGAAAATTTCAGAAAATATTTTATTTTTTTTATTTTTAACAGAATTTACTTAAATAAATAGTAGTATTTTCTTGATTATAAACATCATGCAATTTAACCCAAATGGTTTTTCTTGTTTTTTAGCTTATAAAATTTACGTTATTTTAATGCCCATTACATTAACGAGTTAACAGAGATTGTCAGATAGGGAAGAATTTAGGTTTAAAAAAAAAATTAATAAAAATTGAACTAGATAGAATTTAAAAAAAACGGGAAAAACCATTTGGGTTAAATTGCATGATGTTTACAATCAAGAAATTTCAACTACAGTATGACCTCGATTACTGCAACTAATAAAAACCAAGGCAGTTGCAAGAACCGTGGTTGTTGCATTGACCGAGTCACACATACATATATAAACACTGCTTTAAGTATTTATATACAAACAATATCTAGTTTAATTGTCTCAAAGATAATTTTGTGCATAATTAATATATTTTTTTAAATAAAACAACTTTAGTGTTATCAATTTACTTCGAAAATGATAATTTTTCAAGAAAATTTAACTCATTTTATTAATAATATTATAAAACACAAAACATTACGTACAAACATATGTATGTAATTTAATTGAACATATTTATGTACAAAATATGAGTAATGGGTCATTTGTTTTAGTTTTAAAAGAAGTCAGAAATTTTAGACTGTTTTTTGGTACTAGAAATATTTTTCTTCAGCCCATTGAATACAAATGAATTAATGGCATCCTTGGACTTTATTTTAGGCAAATCCTGGACAATGCTAGTGATTTCAATTTCCTTAACGCTTTCAACATCTTAATCTTCAGCTGCATAATTTGAGTTACTTTCTCCAAATATCCAAGCATTAATTTCTTCATTTGTAATGTCGGAAGACATTAGTGTATGAAGATAATCATACACTAAAGTAATCATTGCTTGTTCACTGAGAATTTCAGATCTTAATATACTTAAAGGCAATATTTCTTCACACATAGTATATATTTGTATATTCTGAGAAAACCGTAAAGACTAGTTAAGAAAAAAACAAACAACCTGACGGCAAAATTTAAAACTTGTGTTTACTGAGTCACAAATTTTTGCCAAGTTGCATACACTGAGTTTATAAAATATATATTTTAGTTGTTGCAATAATCGAGGGTTGCAGTAACCGAGGTCATACTGTATCTATTTAAGTAAATTCTATTAAAAAATAAAAAAAATAAAATTTTGTCTGAAATTTTCAAAATTTTTGAATTTAAATTTTTTTTTTTTTTTAATTTTTGATAACCCCTCTCAAAGACCTTTCATATGATACCAAATTTACATATATGTAGTTCCTTTGAAAGAAATGTGAAAAAATCAAAAAACCTCTAAAAAGGACATTTTTATCCTTTGATCCAGCTCACCAAATATTGACCCCAGGACAAAAAAATTGAGAAACGTAGTCTTAAAATGAATCAAATTTTCATATTAGTCGGGAACATCGATACCTTATTTTTTCACCATACAAACGGGGCCACCCTAATACATATATGTACATAGGTTTTAGTGTATTTATTCTTTTAATATATTTTATTTATTTCTAAACGAATTTAATAGATTTTTAAATAAACTTTGTCATTTTGCAGCTAATGTTTTAAAAATTTTGAGTTATTAATTCTTTATAAACTTTTTTTCGCGTACTTTTTGAATTTTATGTAATTTTTGCGTTCTAAAATCAAGTTATTTGATAACATCCATAAAAATGAAAATGGCTTTTAAAAAGACGCGAATTATTTTTTCTTAATATACATACGAGTATGTACATACATACATATATATTAACAACATCATGTATATGTACATTTTTAGATGTGGATCCAATACTCTTCTCCTTTCGGGTGAAATTTTACCCTGCAGACCCATTTCGATTAACAGGCAATGGACGAATAATGCTATATCAGCAATTGAAAAGAGATTTACGCCACGGACGACTTTATTGTTCTATTGGAGAAGCAGCAGCATTGGGTTCTCTCATTGTGCAGGGTATGTATGAGTTATCATTTCCCGGACTATTTTTCACCCGGAAACGGGACTGAATAATATCATTAATTTTAATAAATGTTAAGTATTTTATAAAATTATAAAATTTAATAAAGAAAAACAACGCTTTACTAGGGATACACATTTTGACGTTAAAAATAAAAAATATTAAAAGTAGTAAAACAAATTAAATCTTAACACTTTTTAGATCTATTTGAAAAAAATTAAGAATATTTCAAAAAGTGTGTGTTAATTGTGTATATTTAAACCCTAATTTTTAAATTTTTTCCAAAAATTTAAATTTTAAATAAAAGAAAATATAAATTTAAATTAATGTCCAAATGATTAAAGAGTATGTACTAGGAATCCGATTTTTCGGGATTTGTTTTAAAAAATCCAGCGATTTTTCGAGATTACTAAATCCCGAAAACTAGTATTTGTTTACAAAGTCATCAACAAAAATTTAAATTTAAAAAAGTATTTCGAAGAAATAAAGATGAGAGAATTAAAAATAATTTTGAATCGCCGAACTCGAACGCACTATTTGATGTGTCTACGGTTGTTGGAATTTGGAAATACTTATATAAAAAGCTTTAATTGATTCAACCCTTCTTTGCGTGATTTTTTCTTTATTGGTGAAATAAATCAATGTTCAAAATTAAAGGGAAAATGGGTTACAAAAATCTTAGTATGATGAATTTTAATATGAGCAAATTTAGCAAAAAAAACAATAACCCCTATCGTGAATAAAAATTCCACACATTTTTCCCGTTCCCGTTTCACATTTTTCCTATTTAAATTCAATGTTAAAAAATAAAAGGGAATAAATTGCATGTGGAATTTTTATTCACGATAGCGGTGAATATGATGGAAATTTCCATCATCATACAATGTTAGATCATTAGCTTAGTACTAAATAGAAATAAAAAGGGCATTCAGTATTATGATGAAAATTTCGAACATTATCCAAAGAAGGGTTAAAAGAATTTGTTCTACTCAAACAAATAGTTGTCATTTTAAAGCCGGTTAAAGTAACAGACAAAGCTTTTATTTATGCTCAAATTGATATCAAAAAGTAATCTGGTGAAATCTCTCCTTCTCCTTAGGAATGAATTAAAAACGTTGATTGCGAAACGAATGAAATAATGAATGTAATTGAAATATGTATGTAATAATAAGAATAATAATTATTTCTTTCGGAAGGTGAGAAAGGATTGTTTATGCAAACAGAATACAAGATTTTGCTAACAATTTTGTCTACAAACTATGTTATGAAGCTTCATATATTGGTAACAAAATTAAATCAATATTATCTTTACTACACTGATAGAAAAGTCACATTTTAAAATCGAAGTGGATCGTTGTTAATTATTAAAATTTTCCAACTTTGGGCATTTCAACGTTAATTCAACATTTAGCAACTATGAAATGATGTAAAACCACATGAAATCAACAAAAAACATTGTTGAAATTTGAATTCGTGTTCAAAACAAAAATGTTTTTGTTAATACGAAGATAAAAAACATTGAATTAAGAATGAACATTGTTCTTTTCGAGATAAATTTAATTTCAACAACGTGAGCTGTAAATCAAAAATGAAACAGTATTGATTCAAAAATAAATAAACTTAGAATTAAGTATGCGCATTTTTAAATTAACGAAGAACATTTTCAATTTAAAGTAAAAACATTTTTAAATCAATTACTGACGTTGTTGAATACATTTTCATAGTGAAACAATGTTAAATTATAGGTGATCCATGCTTAAATCAAGAATTTAACGTTGCTCGCCTATATTTTATAGTAATACAACTATAATTTAAAGTAGCGCTACGTTACTTAAAGATTGTACATTTTTAAATCAACCATGGCATTAGGGATGTTAGATGTGACGATTTTATGTCACTTTGACGATTTTTTTCGATGAATTTACCAAAATGACGATTGACGATTTTTAATGTAGAGTCACTTAAGTTTTGACGATTTAATCCCGTGAATAAATTTACTCTAAACTTTAATCTGGCATCAATTTTATAACACTTCAATCTGGCAAGTAAAGCTTTTTCTTAGTTTGTATATGTATGTAGACTCTACATTGCAGAGGCAAATAAGAATGATAAAATAAACAAGAAACACTAAGAGCAGGAAGAGACTACTACAACCCGTTTTCGTATTATGTATTAACAATAGTCCAAATCAATCCAAAAAAGATGCTTCATCCATCCCAAACAAGGTGGCTTTCGTTAGAGTCAGTAGTAGCAAGAATTTTGGAAATATATAAGCCGCTAAAAATATATTTTTCTTTTCCTGCCAATATCGATGATATTGATAATGCGAAAGATATATTATTGAACTTAAATGCCATTAACGAACTTTTTTTGTTTTTTAAAAAAGTTTTTCAAAGCGAAGAAATTCAAATTCACAATATGCATACAGAAATGACAAAACTTTTTAAAAATATGTTGTTAAATTTTGTTAAAGAGGATTGTATAACTAATTGCAGTTTAAATCAAATTAATTTTGGAGACTATAAAAATCATCTTAAAAGCGATGAAATACATATATGTACCTTGGTGTATATGTTAAAGAAGAGATAACACATTGTAAATTTGATAGTAAAATTTATAATGAATTTGTTGATAATTGTGTATCTATTGAATTATGTTATTAAATAAAAAAAAAAGATTTGATTTTGATGACACTATGATGCAAAACTTAAAGTTAATTTCACCCTCGATGATTTTAAATAAAAATGTTAATATTATTCCCTTATTGAAAAGCTTTCCTAATTTAGTGTCCAAAGATAAATATCAAGTCATAGAAAATGAATTAAGAGAACTAAGGTTTGTTGATATTGATGAAAGTTCCCTAAATATAAACATGTTTTGGAAAAAAGTTAATGTGATAAGGTTACCAAATACTAAACCTGCATTTCCCAATATATATGAGCTAGTGAATAATTTAATGGCCCTACCCAATTCATCAGCTAACGTAAAAAGATAATTTAGCCAAATAAATCTTAACAAAACTAAGATTAGAAATCGGTTAGAAACAAAAACTCTGAAAGGAATTTTGCTATCAAAAGATTTTTTAACAAATACTTTAGAATATTACAATGCTAATATTTTCAACAATTCGTGAAATACATATGTATGCAAAGTTTATTTTAAATGTTAATATCTACATATGAGTCACTCCATGTCAAACGGTACACAGAAAAAATTAAAAATGAGTTTCAATTATAATATTTGTGGAATCAATTAAAAATTTAATTGAAATCGGACCTGTAAACAAAATGATAGTATCAATTAAAAAAAAAATGTGAGATTTAATTGAAAATATCAGAAAAAGTAATTGAATCAATTAAAATTTTAATTGAAAATTATTTTAAAATCAATTAAAGGTTTAATTGAAAAAAAACATGATTTTTTTTCTGTGTACGAATTTGGGAAAAAATTTAACGCAATAATTCCGATTTTTATGGAAATTTGCAGATTTAGTCCTCTACAAATTCTACTTCATCCCCAATCAGAAAAAAAATATGAAAATTGTTTTTCAAAAGTTATGAACAATTGAACTTTGGTGAAATGACGATTTTTTCAAAGAGGTGTGTTCATTCAATCGCATGTAACTCCTGAAATACTGGACCGATTTTAATGTGCTAATAATGTGTTTTGAAGGTAATTTCAATTTCTTCTAAAATACTAAAGCGGTATGACATATCCCCATAGCATTTTTTTAAGTTTGTATCATTTTCATCCTTTTATTTCGAATTTCAAACTGATTACATTTTTTTTTAAATTTTGAGGGTGTGTTCTTATAGGTATTTTTTACAGACTGTGTGAGTTTTGAAGTGGTGAAATAATGCGTTCTATTTTTAACGATTTTTTTTACCTTTTACCTTTTGCACGAGCAACAAAAATTTCTCTGAATATAGAAAATAATATATTTTTCGATAGTTTATTAACACAAGATACAAACAACAACAAAAAACAAAGAAAACGTAGTTCAGTCATGTGTAATATTTACAGTAAAAAAGAAAACAAAAAATAGAGTAAAGAAATAAATGTTATGCGTTGTATACCGTCTTAATACAGTACTGCTCAGAAGATGATGTTGTCCGAACTATATTTTTTTTATCGGGTTGTGGAATGAATGCGTGGTAGCCAAGAGTTCTAGAAATTATTTTCGCTTTGTCAAAGCGCTCCTCATATTGATAGTTATTAAAGACCTCTGTATGAATATTCTTGACGTTTTTATTCACCCAATCATAAAATTTGACGGCACTATTAATGGGATTTATTGCCAAAGAAAAGGGTATACTGACTTCTCCCAATCCACGCCCAGGAAGAACAATCAGTGACGAAGATAAACAAAAAGTTTTAAATTTTTATGAATCCCCTGATATAAGTCGAATAATGCCTGGAATAAAGGATGTCGTATCAATAAAAATAGGGAATACGAAAGAAAATATCCAGAAGAGGTTAGTGCTATGTAATTTAAAGGAAGCACATGCCCTTTTTAAAGAAAGACATCCTGAGGCAAAAGTGCAGTTTTCAAAATTTGCCGAGTTAAGACCTAAGTATTGTGTATTAGCCGGGGCAAGTGGTACCCATTCTGTTTGCGTATGTTGCATACATGAAAACGTCAAACTAATGATTGATGGTGCAGGACTGGCAAGGCTCACCAGAGATACATTAGGTATTACTAGCTATAAAGTTTGTCTATCTAGCATAATTTACAATCCTCCAACAACTAATTGCTACTACCTAAAATGTGATACGTGTCCTGGGAGTGAATTTCTTGCAGAGCAACTAAAGGATGTTTTTGATAACCATATGGTGGACAGGATTTCTTACAAACAGTGGGTGACAGTCGATAGAAGTTCCCTCGAAACCTTTCATTCTACTGCTGATGAATTCATTGAAAAGCTTTCGGAAAAACTGCGTCGCTTGTTGACACATTCATATGTAGCAAAACAGCAGAGTAAATTTTTTAACGAAAGAAAGGCAAATTTGCAGCCTGGAGAATGTATCGTTGTATTTGTATTTGTGGTTCAGGACTCAATTCAGGGCGCTCACTGGAATAACGACCAGGTTACAATTCATCCATTCGCAATATATTATAAAAAAGACGATCAAGAGGTTTGTTGTAATTACGTTGCAATATCCGATTGTATGACACATGATACAATAGCCGTGCATGTATTCCAAGAGGGCTTGTACGATTTTTAAAGAAAATATTAGGACATCTAAGCAAAAGTTTTTACTTTTCTGATGCTGCAAGCGCACAATACAAAAACAAGAAAAACTTTTTAACCCTGACGATCCACGTAGATGATTTTGGAATACCAGCGGAATGGCATTTTTTTGCGACGTCTCATGGCAAAGGGCCCTGCGATGGTCTGGGAGGAACAGTCAAAAGATTAGCAGCACGTGCAAGCTTGTCCAGTCTCATAAATCCCATTAATAGTGCCGTCAAATTTTATGATTGGGTGAATAAAAACGTCAAGAATATGCATACAGAGTTCTTTAATAACTACCAATATGAAGATAGGGCGAAACACCTAAAGGAGCGCTTTGACAAAGCGAAAATAATTTCTAGAACTCTTGGCTACCACGCATTCATTCCACAACCCGATAAAAAAAAATATAGTTCGGACAACATCATCTTCTGAGCAGTACTGTATTAAGATGGTATACAACGCATAACATTTATTTCTTTACTCTATTTTTTGTTTTCTTTTTTACTGTAAATATTACACATGACTGAACTACGTTTTCTTTGTTTTTTGTTGTTGTTTGTATCTTGTGTTAATAAACTATCGAAAAATATATTATTTTCTATATTCAGAGAAATTTTTGTTGCTCGTGCAAAAGGTAAAAGGTAAAAAAAATCGTTAAAAATAGAACGCATTATTTCACCACTTCAAAACTCACATAGTCTGTAAAAAAGACCTATAAGAACACATCCTCAAAATTTAAAAAAAAAATGCAATCAGTTTGAAAATCGAAATAAAAGGATGAAAATGATACAAATTTAAGGGAATTCTATGGGGATATGTCATACCCGCTTGAAATTACCTTCAAAACAAGGTATATTAAAATTGGTCCAGTATTTCAGGAGTTACGTGCGATTGAATGAACACACCTCTTTGAAAAAATCGCAATTTCACCAAAGTTCAATTGGTCATAACATTTGAAAAAAAATTTTCATATTTTTTTCTTGAAACCCGTATAAAATACTTTTAAGAGAAGAATGCATACACAAACTGCCGAAGCAATCCAAGTTAGTGATGTAAAAAATACGTACCGTTTGACATGGAATGACTCATATGTAAAGCTTGAAAGTCGGCGAAAGACACCCCACTGAAGAGACAAAAACAATCAACATGTCCTTCAAAGTCAGCAGCTACACAAACAGCTAAGACAATGTGTGAGGCTGTTAATGTTATGAAACAACGCAAAGAAAGTTTCTCGTAAGCGAGTTAAAAACTGTTGATTTGAAATCTGTTTCTTGTTTCGTTGTTAATGCTTTTGATATTGAATTGTCCCTTTTTAATTAATAAATTATTTTTATATATTTACATTTTTATTGCTTTTATTTTTAACCGAAATTAATTGAAGTTATAAATGTATGTATGTATGTACATACATATGATTTGCTTATATTGAACCACAAAATATCGCGAAAATTCATCCCTTATTATTGATGTTTCATTTGCTACGTACGAGCGATGTCTTTGCAAATTTTCTAAACTTTGTGCATTATTATCACTACGCCATTCTCCAGGAATTAGTGTTCCGTCTGCAGTATAGTGGTTAACAAGGTTCGTGTTAAGGTATAAAGAACTTCTTCGGCTTATTAAAAATTAAGCAGCACGCGTGTCACTTGTCTTGTTTTTAATGGCTTCAGCTTAATTGGGGTTCTCCGGAATATTAACCGTAAATCCGGATTTTGGAGGTGTACGGCATATTTCACTATTGAAATCTTGTTTTACTCGCCAAGCTCTACAAGAAAAATAATATCCGGTCCCAGGTTTTTCTATTTCATTCAATTTTGTACCACTGTGTAATAATTAGAAATTACGTCACTACCCAGTAAAAAAAAATCGTGTTTTTGAAGCCTCAATAAAAGCGCTCTTTTGAAGCAGTAAATGCTTACGAATAAAATATACAAAAAATATGCTTTTTTAGTGCTGACAACGAAGAAGGTTTTAAAGCGAAAAACGAAATTGTAGCCTATAAATTTACGTATGACAACGAAAGTCAATTAAAAAACGAATATCGCGCTTCTCAGTTACTATGAATTTTTCTTAAGCAAAAACATTCAGATAGAATTAAAAAAAAAACACTTTAGGAAAGTGCTTTATTTGCATGTTTGATTAGGTTAAAAGAAGCGCTTATTGTCAGCAGAAAGTAGTCCTCCAAACCGGGAACACCTCATACAAAAAAAACTTGCTCCTTTTGGAGCATATTTTTTACTTTCTTTTGTTACTCTTGATGAGTACGGACGTGTATCAGTGAGTAAAAAATAAAAAATTCTAAAAATTTAAAGTGAAAAGAAAAAATAAAAAATATTTGTAATAGGTAAAAGAAAAATAATATCAATAACTAAGGTGCCTAAAGAGATTTGTAAATGAGCCTCACAAATACTCCCAACAAGGAGAGTAGGCCCAGCACAAATAGCAGAAATGCGTATATTGTGGTAAGCTCTCCGAGGTTGAGCAATGAAAATATTTGATACCCAGAATTAAATAAAAATTACTTAAGTGCAAAAATTGACAGCGCAACTGGTTTTCCATACAGTAATTTAAGTGCAAGTGTGTTGATCCGACCGTAAATGTGGTTCAAAGTGTGAAGTCGTCTGACCAGATGAATAATAACGAAAACCCTGGAACATCACGATTAGCATTAATAAATACAGGAGTTGTGCCAAAAAGTACATAAGTGTAAACAGGCATGGACAGATATATTACAATAACTAAGAGAAAGGCTAGCACTAGGTCCACACAACAGGAACACATGGTCAAACAACACAAAGGCTCTAACGTAGCCTCTATGCCAACAATAGGTAACAGATTATCTGTACTATCTATACCTGACGATGAAAAAGCAGAATCAGCTAATGGAACAGCCACTAAAGAAATTAAACCACCACCTATCTATTTGCGGGAGCAAACATACAGAAACTTTCAGGAATATAGGCAAACAAAATCATATTGTACATTGCCTCACGTATGTGTGGATTGTGGCGACGCTCATAAAACCGCCAAATGTTTTCGTTCTAAAGCTGACCCGAATGTTAAGAAATGCAGCAACTGTGGCGAAAATCACACGGCAAACTATAGGGATTGTAAAGTCTTCTTACATTTAAAAAACCTGCTTTAGTTCAAAAATATACTCACTCCGAATATGGTCCGTCATATGCGCCCAGCCAAGCCGATGCCTCTATTGCTAGTACTACAGAACCAATCATATGCCCAAGTCTTAAAAGGAAACCCAAACCCGCGGGTACTTCCAACGCAAAGCAACCTCCATACGCTAATGTTCCTAGGGAAGGTCCACAAATGCCTTCTGGAAATATGCCTAGGTCAATTGAAAATTTAATTCAAACTATGAATAACTTCATGGCCACTATGCAGAACATGATTCAGGAAATGATGCGAAACCAGAACATGCTCCTGCAAGTTCTACTCAACAACAAATGAACCAGTTAAAAATATGTTTCTGGAATGCAAACGGGTTATCCCAACATAAACACGAAGTTGCAAACTTTCTTCATAGGCATGAAATAGACGTACTTCTTGTCTCTGAAACACACTTTACTCATAACAACTGCTTTAGGGTAAATGGATACCTTACGTATTGTGACGGCTACCGTAGGTTCACCGAATTTAAGGGCTTTTAATGACAAACAAACAACTTAGGATCACCATCTCTGGGTGTCATCACTGTAAGTACGAAAAAAAATACAACCCTGGAAAAAACAACGATGTGACGCTTACAAATTAGCGTCGGTTATATGAGTGTGGCCAGAAAGTTTTCATATTTAATTGGTGAAGTAAAATTGAAAGAAGGAGGTCCCACTACGCTAATAAATATGTTACGGGCTTTAATTTTGTTTTTCGTGTGTACAGCAAGAAGACACGTGTTGCGAATTCAGTGGAGGCGACCAGGTCTACAGCTTCCGCACGTCCGGCAACGGTGGTGGTTACAAAAATGGTGCCAACAACAACAAATGCATTGGCAACTAATCATCAGAGAATTCAGCCATTAGCCGCAACCACCACAATAGCATTAACATCATCCGGTGCCTCAATATCCGCCAACGCTAAAAACACCACGTCACCACCAACTTCATCACAAAACAATGATGTCTATTCTTTGGGGCACAACATAACCGCAATGTCAACACCTGCAAGGCATATTTAAGCAGACTCTTTACAAACCCCCCCATTGCAACAACCAACGAGGTAAATACTCTGACGCACATCAAAACCTCAACTGTAAAAACACCACATCATCATTAACTTCATCACCACCAACGATGTCAATTATATGAGGTGCAGCCTAACCTCAATTTTCTACACCTTCAAGCATCGTAGCAAAATCTACCCTAAACCTCAACTGTTAAAACACCTGCATTACCATCAACCCCTTCACAACCAACGGGTTCATGATAACCTCAATCCCGATACTCACCTGAGGTTACACACTACCTCATCATAACGATGACGGTCTAATTGGGGACATAAACTTGCGCACACGAGGATCCAGTTTAATTCTCAGGTATCCCGAATATAGAGTAAATTAAAGTAGAAAAAAAAAGATTAACTATTAATTTCATCCATGTACCTAATTTTTTTTACAATTTCTTTATTACTAAAAGAGGACAATTGTCATACTTATAAGTAAGTTGGTTAATCAAATATAGCATGATAAAATTGGTTATCAATTTTACAATTGATAAACAATTTTATAATTTAACAATTGATAAACAATTTTGTAGAGTGATCAACTAATCAGCATATATATGCTGACAGCCATATTAAAATTAGCAGCAAATTCCTATGTCATATGTTAGAAGCTTACACGATATGTTGAAAGTAGCAAATTTTTTGATGTCAGCATATGTCAGCAAATGAAATGTCAACATAAGAGTTAGCATACGATTTTTGTGTTTATACGATATGTTGAATTGTATGTGGTGCTACATATACTGAGCCGTATAAACATTTGTTTGTGAAATTATTCAGTTTGACAGCATTTTTTAATTATTATTCAACTTCTGTATTTTATGTGTAATTTTTGAAATAAAATTAAATAATAAAAATATCAATAAAAAAACATAAATGACGACGTGGGATGAAATTGGTCTAGCTATTGCTTGTACAATGCTGATTTTGGATGACGATGAAGTGGAATTAAAAGCAAAAAGACGCAGAGTTTGGCAAAAGAAATGGGTAGAACGACGAGAGGAAGAAAGTTATTGTGTAAAATTATACAAGGAATTGGTATAAAAAATAAAGCATATTTTATTGTAAAAAACAGCAATAATAATAAATAATAAAAAATTGCAGAACTTACCAACAAAATCGAGCTAAATTATACACTAAATATGCAAATAATGCACGAAAACATTTATAATAATGTATTGTTTATTTCCAGAGACCTGTGTCGATTAATTTGAACAATGCCGCCGGCCACTATATTGCGTTTTATGTTCTTGTGTGTGTATGTTTGTAGGTACATATGCAACAGGAAGTGTATTTACATAAAAAAAACTATCGGCGGCTGAGCTTAAAGGTCGTGATACACTATCCTACAAAATCGTACGATTCATTCACTGGAAAATCTGACCGATTTCTATTACGCGCAAAAAAAAAAATCGGAACAAAGTATGTCATAGGTCTAGTGTGGCACAAAAAAGATGCAAAAACATATGTTTTTGTTAATGTAAAAAAACGCAGTTTTCGGCCATTCAAATAAATATCAATGAAGCCGACATTGTTTTTTTCTTAGCTTTATTAGAAGATACAACCCTGATCGCATAGACACTATCGCATATAATTAAGTTTGAATAAAATGAAACAACTTTATCGTTTGGTTGCTCTGTACAAACTGTCTCTTTATTTTTCTGATTTACATAAAATTAGCTTAATCTCTATACAAATCTTGCACAATCTTACTGGTAATGTGACTCCCGCATACTTTGTTCTACAGCAAAGTGCAAGCGCATCTCATTACCACGTAAGACTATCAACACTTGAGTTGCACAAGCAATAAGTAGACGCTAACGTCAGCATTTATGCATGCGCAATACAAGTGTTTGTATTAAACTTACAGTACTTTTCGCATAGTCACTACCGCTTATTGTCACATTAGCCATATATGCAAAATTTTGGATTTTTAGACATTTATTTTCCCATTTTCATATAAATTTATAAGATATTGTCCAATTTGCGATATAGTCACATTTTGTCTATTTGCCATCTACATCTAGCATAAGCAACACTTCATATATACATATAATTAGGGTTATAATCACATAAAAAAATTACAGAAAATTATTAAAGTCACAAACAACTCAATAAGAATATTAAATGTAAATTCAATGAATACTGTTGACATCTATTGCCGAGTATATGACTGGTATGGCGCAGTCGTCTAATTTAAAGTCCAAACGTCAAAGAAAGAGTGAACATCCTATTGTGGAGAGTGCTCTACTTGTGTCGTTCAATGCACTGCGAAGTCATGATTCCGTTGTCACAAGTTTGATGCTTTTAAACAAAGCCAAGGAATTTTCTATTCAATTAAATACATGTGTTTATACATATGTATTTACATATGTAAATGGATTAAAAAATGTACATGTAATGTAATTAAAATTATAAATAAATGCTTTTTTATAATCATTATATTTGACTATATTAAAATTCGGTTATATGCCTTTATATGGCATATACAAAAATTGCGCTTTTAGTCATATTAGTGATATTGTCAATAATTTTTGTGCTTTGAAGATTGTGACTATAAGCAAAACAGTCTTTGTTAAATGAGGGGTTTCGGGATTAGTTTCTAACTTCGTGTTTATGTTGTTCTTATTTCTACAATATTTCTTATAGACTATGCATACTGATATTACAAATATTATTGTTAATATTACCGTTATAGAATAATTATTATTTCATAATTGAACTGTTAATTTTACTTTCTTTATAATTTTAGTCAGGCTTGAGTTCATTAAATTTAATTTTCATTAAATTATTTTTACTGAAGTTAGGAATTACAACTTCAAAATTTTTTTATTATTAAAAATTTTTTGATAATTTTTCTTGACTGGGATTCGAACCTGGGTTGTTGAATTTACATATGTTTCGAGAAATCCCACTTTCTCTCATCAGAATTCTTTGCGTTCTAACCACATACACCACTGCGGTGCCGGCCAGTCAACAGACAAACATCAATCCTTTAACCAGTGTTAGTTCTGGTAGTTCGAAGTTTTTGCTGTAATTATCATTTTTTTTATTAACTTCTATTCATAGTTGTTTTTTCAAGTTGTAATTCCTAAATGCAGTAAAAATAATT
This sequence comes from Bellardia bayeri, assembly GCA_950370525.1. NCBI lineage: Eukaryota > Metazoa > Arthropoda > Insecta > Diptera > Calliphoridae > Bellardia > Bellardia bayeri. The sequence goes on along the minus strand of OX493265.1, from coordinate 47,578,863 downwards.
TAATGAAAATTAAATTTAATGAACTCAAGCCTGACTAAAATTATAAAGAAAGTAAAATTAACAGTTCAATTATGAAAATAATAATTATTCTATAAAATAGCTAGGGCACAAGCCATGTAAACATTCATGTTGTACAAAAGTGGACAAAAACATAATAAACAAAAACAAATGTATTCAAGTTTTTGAGACGAAGTCTTGACATGAATACGAAAAAAACTGAAGAAGAAAAGGAAAAAACAACTATGAATAGAAATTAATAAAAAATGATAATTACAGCAAAAACTTCGAACTACCCGAACTAACACTGGTTAAAGGATTGATGGTTGTCTGTTGACTGGCCGGCACCGCAGTGGTGTATGTGGTTAGAACGCAAAGAATTCTGATGAGAGAAAGTGGGATTTCTCGAAACATATGTAAATTCAACAACCCAGGTTCGAACCCCAGTCAAGAAAAATTATCAAAACATTTTTCAAGTTGTAATTCCTAACTTCAGTAAAAATAATTTAATGAAAATTAAATTTAATGAACTCAAGCCTGACTAAAATCATAAAGAAAGTATTACCGTTATATTTATGCCGTATGACACGTTTTTATGGTACATTAATTCATCAATTTGTTTTATATTTTCGAATTGATTAATTTCAATTTTTTCAAAATCGATGTCTTCCTTAAATCACTATAACTAAAGGTAAACCTTTCGTTAACAATAGTTCTTCTATTTATAAAAGTTTTGTTCAATATATTTATTTTACAGTTATTAAAATTTATAATATAATTTTTATTTATTACAATATTTCTCTTATCGCAATTTTGATTTAATTTAGCATTATTTGCGTTTTTTTATCAAGATAAAATCATCATTAATAACATCGATATCTGTTTTGTTGTTATATTTTAATTTACAGTTTTTTGCAACAACGCAGTTCTTAATTTCCGTCAAAACATTAAACAACAAATTTTCTCTGTACGTGTAGGTCATGCCATTTACAGTAACTACCAATTCATTATTTGCGACTATTTCGAGGTTCCTGTCGTTGGGTAATGGAACAATCAATTTCAATTCTGCCGTAAAAAAAACAACTGGAATTTTAATCGCTATAATCAATGAATCATTTTCATAACTCATAATACCCATTCTTACGAGTTTTAGCTTGAAGTAATCAATTTTAAATCTATCGATCTCCTCAAGTGTTAGCACACCAGGGTGGATTATGTTGTTTTTAGCTGATGCTATGTTTTCCTGAATTTGTACTATTTTATTCTCCAAAGTCTTTAACTTCATTATCTGATCTGTATAAAGTAGTCTTCTGACGATTTCGTTATTTCGCTTTCTAACCTCTTCAACAGTACTATCTATTTTGAGTCTGTCGTTTTCTATTGCCTTACAAATTATTTCAATTGATTCATTAAAATGTGTATTAATAGTTATTTGTTCATTTAAAGTGCCAATAGCGTTGTGTGTGTTAGTTTCTGCGTATTTCAAGTGTTCCAATATTTCCTCCCTATCACTATCGTCCATTAGTCCGAATGACCACTTATAAATCTTTCCTATTCCATTGATAATCCCTCTTTTCCTTCTGTCGGAGTGCAAAGGCATAATGGTTTTGACTTTTGCCTTAATATTATCAATTTCCTTCTTTAAAATGTTCTTGCAGCTACATCTATTTCTTCTATGTTGCTTTCTATTTGGGTGATTGTGTCCAGAATTTGGGTTGGGTATATTATGTGTAACACTGTGTTTGTCGTATTGACCAACTCCACTCTTCCTATCTGGAGCATCGTGTAGCCATTATTTTCATCAATCCTGTTGACCTGTAGCATTGCTTGGGCCGACATCACCAAGAATGCCAGGAATGTGATTTTCATTGTGACTATCCTGTAAGAGATGTCTACGTTTAACTTGCGTTTTGTAAGCTTTTTTAAATTTGTTGTCCCTAGATACTAAATGATTATCTTCTATTCGGTAATTAGAAATTTTTTTTATATTTGGGTTGGGTTTTACTAACTCTATAGTTTTTAATAAATTCATTCTCAAAATTTGTGTTGTTTTTATTTCCCTGTTTGTTATTGGTGGCATTTATTCTTAATATTTTTTTCCTATGGAGTCTTTCTGAAAATTCTTTAAGATTTTCGCTTGACATTGTGTTATTAATGAAGTCTATCGGTTTATTATTTGTGGTGGAATGAATTGTATTGTTATAGGCCAATATTGCTTTATGTACTTTTTCGTCCAAATTGCTCTCATTATTCGTATCTGCGTTAAAAAGACGTATGTGTTCGTTAAGGGTCAAATGCAATCTTTCAACATCCGAGTTCCCTGTTTTATAATATGTTGTTGTAAAGTGTACACCTATTTCATTTTCGATAAGAAACTGTTTCACTGCTACTACATCCAATTCGTTATCAGTGATTATTCTCTCTGGTTTGCCTAAATATTGAATTCGGATTCTTATAGCGTTGACTATCCAAGTTCTATCCGGCAAGCGTATATTTCGTATTTTGTAAGTTTGTCGATACTAGTCAAAAACATCACATTTCCTTGTGGGTACCATATGTCGAAGTGGACTACTTCATTGTGTCTACTGGGGTTTTTCGTTATGTTTAACGAATGTTTGATAGGTCTCCTATCGTATTTCGCCCTATTACATATTTCGCAGTTGTTTATATATCTTTGGATCGTTTTTTGTAAATTCGGATAATAGTATTTTTTTTTATTTCCTTAAAAACCTCATTAATACCCCTATGATTATTTTTTAGATGTTTCACCTCTATGAGTTGAAGAATTTTACCATTGTCGGTGATATCTTCTAGTAAGATGTTCGTTTTTATGATCTTCAAATAGTTATTCCTGGCAAAGAAATTTCTGTATAGATCTTGAAATTTCAAATATAAATTATTTTCTGTGCAAAATACAACCAACAGACCTTTCTGTGGTAGTTTCTCTCGCATAATATGTAACAAATTGCTATCTTGTGTCAAATTCCATATTTCTCTTATTTTTCTTTTAAAAATTAATTTCTTACTGAAGCTTGCTCTCTCTGCGGACCTTAAAATCAATTGTTGTTTAAAAACATTAAGCGCACTTTCCGTTATCTGTATGTCTTCATTATTGTTGAACAATTCATTTAGATTTATCAAGGCCAGATTTGAATCATCCTCCATATTTGTAATTGGGAACCTGTCTTCAACTGTAATGTTATTTAACTTCCTATAATCGATCACAAGGCGCCATCTTAGAACACCCGCAACAGACGTCTTTTTTGGGACAATCCAAATAGGGCTGGAAGATTCCCTAATTATTCCCTGTCGCAGCATTTCCTCAACCTGTCTGTTTATTTCCTGTTTATGTATCTCTGGGTACCTGTATAGTTTTGAGTACACCGGAAGTTCATGTTGTGTCCTTATTCTGTGTTTGATTTTATTTGTGAAGGTTAGGTCTTCGTTTTCTTTATAAAATGTCGTCTTATATGTTTTTAGTATAGATAATAGTCTATTCTTATAAACTGTGCTTAATTGCGGTAACTCTAATTTAAATAGAGAATCCTCGTAACTAGGTCAATTTCGTTATTGAGGATTCCGATTATGTTTTCGTGGTCACATATGTTTTTATATTGTTCCTCTTCTTGATTGAGGTAAACAGGAATGGAAGTGTTTCCAATAATTATTTGTCTAGTTTTATAGTTAACGACGGATTAGAGATCCGACAATATATTGTTACCGATTAGTCCATCAAATTTTTCATTAAAACTATACTCTAAAAATTCACAAAGGTAGTTGTCGCAACCAAATTCCCTAAAAATTGGAAATTTATAAATTGATCTTACTTGAAATTCTTTACTCATCGCTTTTAGTGTGACATTTACATCATGCTTCCATTTTGGGTTGCAAATATTTCATTTATGATACTGAACTATGCTCCAGTATCTACAATGAAACGTAAGGTTTTCACTGGGTTATCTATTATTATATCGGGAAGGCGTCTCGGTCTCCCCCATGAAAATTTACATTTGCGCTTCCGATGTCCATCGGTTCATCTACTTTCCTGTGCGAGTGGTGTGGCTGTCCGGTGTTGCCCGGGTTTTCATAGGTTCGTGTTTGCTCATTCTAACCGAAATTGTTCTCATTGCGATAATTACCACCAGCACTTGTATTTCTATTATTCCCATTGTATCTATTATTGACGCTACGGGGATTAAAAGTTTCACCATTATTCCTATTGTTGTAGTCGCGTTTGCTGTTGATCGAGTTGCTTCTAAAGCCGTTACCGGAATTTCGGTTTTTAAAGTTATTATTTTTGGAATGAGAGTCACTTGCGTCGTCACTAAAATTTGTTCTAAATGAGGTACCATTGCCTTTCTTCTGATTATACCCTAAGTTTGTATAATTCTGATGCCTTGCTTCTATGATTATCTTAAATGCCTTGTCCAACGTGTCCGGGTTTCTCGCAAAAATCATTGTTTTTGTTGGTTCTGGTAGGTGTTCTTTGAACACATGTAAAGAGACTCTGTTTATTTCTTTCGTTGTAAAACCTTCGCCCTGATGTGTCAGTCGTCTATTGTGTAGTCTGTTATTTAATTTATTTATGTCGTAATAATATTAGGCTCGGCGACACACATTTTATTTCAACAATCGACTTAAAGGATGCCTTTTGGCAAATCCCTCGGGATGAAGAGAGTAGGCCAAAAACAGCGTTCACAGTCCCGAATTAGCCTCAATACCAATTTAAGGTTATGCCTTTCCGACTGTGCAATGATGCCTAGAGGCTGTGTCGATTGGATAAGGTGGTGCCGTCTGAACTGAAAGATGTGGTGTTCGTGTATCTCGATGACTTGTTGGTAGTATCACCGAGCTTCGAGGAACATATGGAAATGTTACGAATCGTAGGGGTCAGAAGCTGTCAGCAGCGGTCTTACGATCAATATGGTGAAATCCAAATTCTGCTATAAGGAATTGAAATATTTAGGATACGTTGTAGGTGGAGGTAAACTTAAGCCTGAAGAGGATAAAGTAAAGGCAATTATAGATATCACACCGCCGAAAAATCAGAAGGATGTCAGGAGATTCCTGGGCACTGTAGGATGGTACTGCAGGTTCATCCACGATTTTTCCACGCTCACCGCACCTCTGACGGATGCCCTAAAGAAAACCCCTAAGTTTAACTTTACTGCAGACGTTCGAGGAGTTGAAGCATCGTTTGGTCACAAGTCCTATTCTGTCTAGCCCCGACTTTGAGAAGCCTTTCTTCGTCCAATGTGACGCATCAAACGTTGGTTTAGGCGCAGTCCTGTTTCAAAAGGATGATGAGGGTGAGGAACATCCAATTGAGTATTTATCGAGGAAATTGAATACTGCGCAGAGAAACTATTCAACGACGGAAAGATTTAGGCAATACATCGAAATGATGGAATTCACTGTTACCACTGACCATTCCAGCTTAAAGTGGCTAATGCGCCAGAACGACTTGAACGGTAGACTAGCTCGATGGAGTTTAAAACTCCAAGGCTTCAAGTTTGGAATCGAGCATAGGAAAGACAGCAAAAATGTAGTCTCAGACATGCTATCGCGTCAAGATATGGAGGAAGTAGTAGCCAATCATAATACTATATTAGATTTTAATTCCGAAGAATTTAAGAGTCAAGAATATCTAACGCTCATCGACACTGTGGAACAGAATGCGAATTTGATAGTGGGAGAAGGTATTCTTTACAAGAGGGTAAAATTTAATCGGAGCGATTTAGCGAATGAAGACAATTGTTGGAAAATATGGGTACCACCACGCCTAACCGATAGCCTAATCAAAAAATCGCATATAGATAACACGTCACACGGAGGGATAGCGAAGACATTGTATTATGTAGTATTTTTACTGGCCTTCTATGGTGAAACAGATCAGAGATTTTGTTAGCGAGTGTAGAACATGCAAGGAAATCAAACACCCTAAGAAAATCTTGAGTCCACCTATGGGAAAGGAAGTTATAACCGAAAGGCCTTTTCAGAAGATTTATATTGATTTTTTAGGACAATATACGCGAACACGATCGGGTAATACCTTTATATTTATTATGTTAGACCACAGAACTAAATTTGTGTTGTTGAAAACATTGGCCAAGGCTACTACCAAAGCGGTAATTAGATTTTTAAGGGATGAAGTGTTCTATAAATTCGGAGTACCTGAACTACTACACTCGGATAATGGGAAACAATTTACTTCCGACGCGTTCAAAGAGTTCTTAAAACTATTTGGCGTCAGGCATATCCGTATCCCAATATATTCGCCACAATCTAATGCGAGCGAAAGGGTCAATCAGACTATATTGAGTTTTATCCGAAGTTTCTTGGATAATGACCAATCGAGGTGGGATGAGAATTTGGCACAAATCAAATGCTCTCTGAGGTCTACAGTTCATTCGTCGACGGGGGTAAGACCATATTTTGCACTAACGGGTTACAATATGATCACCCACGCGGATGCGTATGAAATACTGAGAAAACTAAAATCAGCTGAAGAGGGGGAGATGTTAGTTCTTCCGAAATCATCACACATGCAACTGATCCATCAGAATGTAGGTGAAAAACTCCATAAAGCCTATTTGAGAAACGTTAAATCCTTCGACCTTAAAAGCAGAGTTATAAAATATACTACCGGACAAGAGGTATACAGGAAGAACTTCGTACAAAGCAACTTCTCAAAAGGAATTAACGCCAAACTTTGCATACCCTGGCTAAGATGCAGGATCAGGAAGACAGTATGTAAGAGCCAGTACGAGATTGAAAATCTCAAAGGACAATTAATTGGTGTGATACACGCTCAACACCTAAAGCAGTAATTGGTGTACGACCTCGTAGGTATCATGTAATTGGTTTAATTAACATTGAAAGAGGATTTGATAGTAGAAGAGTAGACTAAAATCTGTGAATTAAAGAGGGAGGCTAGAACATCCGATTTCCCAACCCTTTTCACTCCACAGTATGACACCAAACATCCCAGTGGACGGGCTTGTGGTGGCACAGCCATAATTGTGTACAAACACATCAGACACTTACCATTGCCAGAGTTCGAAGAAGATTGTATTCAGACCACATCTATAATTCTTACTTATTTCAAACTTACCTTGTCATCCGTTTATTGTCCCCCGAGGCACAAAATTGTACACAATAAATTTCATAATTTCTTCTCCACATTGGACCAGAAATTCATTGCTGCCTGTTGGCCAACCGACTTCAGCAAGATACCAGACCTTATTGACTTTGCTGTAATTAAAAACATCAAGCGCAATCAGGTACTAGTTAGAGCATCCATGATCTATCGTCTGATCATTCACCTTCAATCCTCAATGTAGAAGGCAACTCTGAAACCGCAGCTACAAACTTTATTTCCTATCCAAACAGAAACACAAACTGGTTAAAGTATAAAATGTATGTGAGCTCTCACCTATCACAGTGCGTTCCCCTAAAAAATTCATCTGACATCTAAATAGCTGTCGACCGACTTACAGAAGTCTTGGATTCTGCAGCAAGAAATTCAACCCCAATCAAGCGGACAATTAAACGTGCATCGACGGATATAGAGACCCTTATCAGAGAAAAAAGGAAGTTAAGAAGACAATGGCAAAACAGTCGTTCCCCAACCACTAAGGCCCAACTACAATTATGCCTGACAACTCTTCGCAACAAATTGAGACAGAACCACGAGTCTGCAATAGAAGACTATCTAAACAGCCTAGATGCCACAAAAAACTCCAATTACAGCTTATGGAAGACTGTACGGCATATGAAATGCCCTATAGAATCTTCTGCCCAAGAATCTTCATTAAAACTGGAAAATCATTCCTGATAAGGTAAACCATCCAATAATATTTCACATAAATCAAGTAAAATCTGCAATAAAAAAGTGAATATTAGAAAATCTTCCGGACCTGACCGCATCACACGGTCAATGATAAGAAACTTACCATCGTCTGCTTCTAAAATCTTGCTTCTCATTTTTAACGCGATATTAAGAGTCGGATACTTCCCATCCTGATGGAAGAGGTCTATAATTGTTATGATTCCCAAGGCAGGAAAAGATGCTAGCCAGGTTGCGTCGTACAGACCGATAAGCTTATTATCAATCCTATCGAAGCTTTTCGAAAAAATATTCGTTTTAAGTATAACTCCTCATCTAAATGAACACGACATCATCGCGGATCACCAGTTCTGATTCAGAGCGAAACATGGTACAATAGACATTTCCCAAGCATTTGACATAGTTTGGCATGATGGGCTACTCATAAAAATAACACGAATGCTTCCTCAAAACACTCACAAGTTTCTGGAGAGCTATTTAACAGGCAGAACATGCATAGTAAGGTCGCAAGATAAATACTGCCCCCTCAAGAAAATTACTGCTGATGTCCCCCAAGGCAGCATATTAGGACCGCTTCTATATATAATATACACAGCGAATATGCCAACAAACCTGAGCACGCATACCTCTACATTTGCAGATGACACAGAATTTATTAGCGTCAACCATGACCCAAAAGTCGCATCGCAAAATCTGCAGTCCCACATCAATGAACTAGAGGCGTGGCTAGAAAAATGGAGAATAAAGGTTAACCCCGCTAAATGTGCTCACTTAACCTTAACACTCAGAAGACAAACGTGCCCAGCTGTAAATATAAATAACATCACTGTTCCGGTAGAAAACCATGTTAAGTACTTGGGAATTCATATAGATAGACGCGTGACCTGGTCTCGTCATATTGAAGCGAAAATAACGGCTATGAAACTTAAAGCAGCTCAACTACATTGGCTTCTCGGTCGAAACGCAAACTTGTCTTTAGACAACAAAATTCTTTTATACAAGTCCATCATAAAACCAATATGGATATATGGCATCCAATTATGGGGTACTGCATGCGCATCTATTATCCAAAAGCTTCAAAGAAGACAGTCTAGAATATTACGACAAATTGTCTGCGCCCCATGGTATATACGTAATGATATTATCCACAGAGATCTCAACGTCCCCACTATCCAGGAGGAAATTAAAAAATATTCAATCAGCTACATCGATAAACTAATGGCCCACCCTAACTACCTCGCTCGGGGTCTGCTTCAGTTCGAAGGTCACCAGAGGCTAAAAAGGACCGATACTTTGAGCCTAACTAGAAGACATTTTTAAAATTTGAATACAGCAGTTAGTGATTACATTGGTAACAACTAATAAACAACAAGTAGAATTAAGATTTGAATACTTATTGTAAATTTCGATAATTCAATAATAAAAATAATCTAAAAAAAAATATTTGAAGAAAATTGCAAAAAATATCGATGTTGTCTGAAACATTGGTATATAAATCGGATCCTACTGGACCGATTTTGCTTATTTTCAATACCAAACATTTCGGTGGAACAAATAAAGTTTGGTAAAAATTTCATTGTTCTATGTCTTTTTTTCGAAGCTCAACAGACGGACGGACATGGATAGATCGTCTTAGAATCTTATAGGGTCCCAGAATACGTCAATAGACTTTTTCGATCTACGACCATTATTTCGATGTGTTACAAACGGAATATACCCCCCCATTTTTTGGGTGGTGGGTATAAAAATAGAAACGTTTTCAAAAATTAAAATATTAACTTCCTAATATATATATACATATATATGTACATTAGGGTAGCCCATATTTTCCAGTAAAAATTTCAATTTTTTTACTAGTACTAAAACAATATTTATGCAAAGTTTGAAGATAAAATTCCAATAGGAAGACTGTGCTCAAACCAATATAACATTAATAACGAAATTAAACATAAAACTGAAATTAAACAAATTTGGTTATTTTAAATAAAGTACAATTAGCTGAATAGTAGAAAAATAATTTCTTTTACAGTAGAAAATATAAAATAATTTGTTAAAAAGTGATAAGTTAATTAAAAAAAACAGGTTTAGTTTTTCAAAGATGACAGCTTTAAACTTTCAATTAAGGCTTGTTTTGTCGTTTTTGTCGGAATAGATTTTCTGTTAGCTTCAACCACTTGAAAAATCAATTGTTTTTCTTCTTCGTCGTTTGTCAGCAGCTTATGGAATTCTTCAAATAGCTTAACACCACATTGAGCTACATCATTTATAACTTTTAAGTTTTTTTGCGATTATTGTCCTTCATTTATGGTCAAGAAATCTGAATTTATTTTTAATTTTTCAAACAGTTGCAGTGATCTTTTATTGACAAAGTCAGCAAAAATAGCTTGGCCAGTCAAAAATAAAGAATCTCCTCTTATTTTTCGACCAAGTGGCTCACACGCTGTCTTCTTAACAATTACCTCCTTCTCCTCATTTGATATTTTTTCTCAGAATAAGCTTAATCCAACTAATTCATCTGAGAGGTACCACATATGAGATTTTATTGTATTTTTGACCACTTCACTAACTTGACGATCATTCACTTCATAATTGGTCATATCTTTCCACAGATATATGTCTGACCAAGCCGAATTTGTAGCCATAGGAGCTTCAAACCAATATTTAACATACACTAGGACTCCAAAGTTTACACATCAAAGTTTACTTTTCTTTTTGTGTAGTTTTGAAACCGCCTTCATCACGAAATAAGTGAATTTTTATTGTATATATCAGCTTTGACATCCAACGAGCATGATGTACTGCACCAGGAGCTCTCCAATGAATTTTATCAGGAGTATGACCCAAAGTAAGTAGCGACAATTCTGTTAGCTCCATATAATCGTCCCTAAAACTTTTACCCCATCAAATTTTAAAAATTCTCTACCTACAGCTTCTTCTAATGGTCTATAGGTTTCTTTACGTATAGATGCACATGATGCTTTGAATCTTTTGAAAAAGAAAATATCAGGAGAACTGGATGGTCCGAAGCAAAGAACAAAAACTTTACTCAGAACAATTTCTAAAATGTGATGCCTATATGCTAGCCATAAGAATTTTTGTCCTGTTTTTTGCTCCAGCATTACACAAGCTCCATTTTTTAATCCAATATTAACGGATGTAGTGTCAAAACACATACCAACTATTTTCTTCTCGAAACCCCATAAGTGCATTATAAACAGCTTTAGAAGTGTTTGCGCCGGTACCACTTACAAGTTTTGGGACTCTAAGTAACTTCTCCTTACTATTTGCTGATACTAAAATTGGCAATCGATCTACTTTTCCACTGCCCAAAATATCACACGTTTTCTTCCTTCTTTTCTTTTGCGTTGAATGGTACTTCTTGATAATGGCAATGAATTAGGTTCATGTCCCAATGCTACTGCAATAGGGACTATTATTCTTAGGGCTTCCCTATCAGAAACCTTATTGCGATCTAATGCACTAGTAACGTTCGTGTTTGGAGAATAATAATTTCTTTGTAGTTGTTTCAGTTTGAATATCTGTGTCGAATTTCCTTTTTTTGGGGATGTTGATGGCTTATACAGCTCTTTTGATTTAATTTCAGGAAAATCAGAATACTCAAGTGGTTCATCTTTTCCGTCTGAACTTGTAGGAAGAAGTGAAATCTAAGAAGAATTTGTCTTAGAGTTGGTATTTGATTACACCTAGATATTGGCTCCAAATCTTTTATACCTATCAAAAATACAGTGCCTGCTTGACGTTTTAAACTTGATGACAAAACATATTTGGAATTTTTTTTTTTGTGTATTTTACTTTTTATTTTCTTGATAACAACAGTTTCTAAACAAAATATTCACACTTTCAAATTAGAAAATTTCTATTACTATTATGATACTAATGAAATATTACAAACTCTTTTAAAGTTAGTTTTCATAGAGATAAACTCACGGAAATATTTCGGGGAATAATCACAAAAAAAACGAAGTTTTGAAATAACTGCTCAGCGTATACACAACACGCAGCACTCATATATATCTCACAGACTGACAGAGAGTACACAATACAAGAAAAATACCTCCTACAAAAAGGTATCATAATTTTTAACAGTTTATAAGCGTTGAGCACTGCCTTCTATCCCACATAGGGCATTGCAATTTTTACACTACACTACTATCAACTACAGTAAAAAAAACTAGTGGGTGCCCAGGTGTATAAAGTGGATTTGAATATTTTGAGCCACCCTAATGTACATACATGCATACTAATGTATTAATATATACTTAATTAATTTGTTTACTTTTAGAGGAGATTGGAGATTTCAACGAAGAAGTTCATGTTGATAATTATGCGTCATCAATGAATTTAGCTTTACGTCAAACAGAACCCCTTGAGAAAAAAATAATGGAACTTCACAAGAAACGGCAACCTTATCAAGATCCGAGTGTGGCAGTAGATGAATTCATGGGTATTGCTAGAGGTCTTGAAACGTACGGTATAGATCCCCATCCAGTAAAAGATCATCGGGGTTCTCAATTATACATTGGAATTAATTATTCCGGGATTAGTACTTTTATCTCTGGTAAACGTTCTCAGCATTTCCGTTGGAATGAAGTTCATAAAATCAATTTTGAAGGCAAAATGTTCATTGCACATCTTAGTTATACTGATGCCAGCAGGGAACCAGTAAGTGTATTTTTATATTACCCACAACCTATCTACATATAAAGAAAATATCAATAATCAGTAATATTCACCCCTATCGTGAATAAAAATTCCACATGAAATTTGTTCCCTTTTCATATTTTCCTATTAAAATTCAATGTTAAAAAAAGGGAACAAATTTCATGTGGAATTTTTATTCACGATAGGAGTGTTTATCTCAACCATAAGATAATATAGATTAAAAGAAGTTAGGTATATCAGGCGAAATTATTAATTCAGATAAAATGCTGGTGATGCAAATATAACGGTATTGTCATTTTTTATGTTTGTTTTATTTTAATCTAAATATATTCGAATTACTTTAAGGTGTCCATAGATAGATTATTTTGTTAAAATTCAATCAGTTTATATTTCATAGTGCATTCCCACTCAAAACTTTTGTGTTTTCCTCGCTAACAAGATTTATGGACAGTTATTTAAACTTAGAAATATGTTTTAGAATTATTAAGGGGTGCTGGTCAGAAGTTCGTATTTATGCGCTCGAAAATGCAGTTATTAAACATAAAAGGAAGAACAGAATTTTATAATTAATTAGTCTGTTTTTATACCCTTCACCTTCATTAGAAGGGTATATATAAGTTTGTCATTCCGTTTGTAATTTCCACAATATAATTTTCCGACCCTATAAAGTATAGATATTCTGGATACTTATAGATAGCTGAGTCGATTAAGCCATGTCCGTCTGTCTGGATGTTGAAATCAGTTTTTTGAAGTCCCCAGATATCTTCGGGATCCAAATATTCAATAATTCTGTCAGACATGCTTTCGAGAAGTTTGCTATTTAAAATCAGCAAAAATGGTTTAGGCCAACCAGAATTATGGACCAATATGTGAGGCAACCTCCATTAAAATTTGATATTTTTTGTCCATTTTATTGCAATATTTTGAAATATATTGCAGATAATACCATGCAATTTTGTATACGTTGTTTTTATGTTAAAAGAAGAAAGTGTGCGGAAAATAGTATGAATCGGTCCATGATTTCTCATAGCCCCCATACAAAAATCTTCCCGAAATATTGCTTAATTATACATACATAAATGCCTATAAAATTGGAATATCAGGACAAAATTCAGCAAAAATAAATCGCAAAACGAAAAACCATTTCCAAAAAAACAAATAAATTCGGGTCAAAAAATATTCTTTTCGGATTTAACCCATATTCGGTCCATATTTTATAATCATGACATATATTGTTGGAAAGGTATTTTTAATACCTTTTATTTAATGTATTACAAATTATCAGACACCCAGTAGTTCCCGGGATATAGGCCTATATATTTTCAACTTTACGGGCCCACCCCCTCGAAAAAAAATTTTTTTATGGCATCTCCTCTAAAAGCCCTATTTGATGAAGTTTTCTTTTTGAGCAAAAGCTCATAAAGAGTGTTAACGCTCCGAAAAAGGTGTCAGAAAAGACTCTTTTCGGACTCATATGGTTTGCTGGGCAGCAATGGTCCGTCAGAAAGAGCTCTTAGATAATGTCAGAAAAGAGTATTTTATGAGGGTTTTTTTTGGGCTCTTAAAGAGCTCTTAGATAATGTCAGAAAAGAGTCTTTTATGAGGTTTTTTAGGCTGCCCAGCAAACCATATGAGTCCGCAAAGAGTCTTTTCTGACACCTTTTTCGGAGCGTTAACACTCTTTATGAACTCAAAAAACAATCATAATTGCTCCGAAAACCTTCAGAAAAGAGAGTCATTACGTTTGAAAATGGTCCGTCAGAAAGAGCTCTTAGATAATGTCAGAAAAAGAGTCTTTTATGAGGGTTTTTTTGGGCTCTTAAAGAGCTCTTAGATAATGTCAGAAAAGAGTCTTTTATGAGGTTTTTTTAGGCTGCCCAGCAAACCATATGAGTCCGCAAAGAGTCTTTCCTGACACCTTTTTCGGAGCGTTAACACTCTTTATGAACTCAAAAAACAATCATAATTGCTCCGAAAACCTTCAGAAAAGAGAGTCATTACGTTCGAAAATGGTCCGTCAGAAAGAGCTCTTAGATAATGTCAGAAAAGAGTCTTTTATGAGGGTTTTTGTTGTTCTCTGTGTAATCTTGTTTTTATCATTCTTGTGTGTTACAGCTATGTTTTTTTTTTGTTCAAAGCACAAATAACAGGACAACAACGCTTTGGTACACACATAATTAAGTGGAATTTCTGAGTCATACTGCGTGCCGACTCAGGACAGTAACAATTTCGCTCCGAAAATGCTCTTTCGTTGGACTCTTTTCTGACTCCTTTTTTCGGAGTGCTCCGAAAATGCTCTTTTGTTGGACTCTTTTTCGGAGCGCTCCGAAAATACTCTTTTGTTGGACTCTTTTCTGACTCCTTTTTCGGAGCGCTCCTAGCGGTATGCTGGGTGGGTACTGAATACAAATTAGTTTTTATTTAAATGTGTTGGTGTTTGCTCTTACATAAGCAACTTTTGGGCACTCCTGTTTTAGACGGTATGTACTGCAAAAGTACTGCTCAGAGTCAAATTTTCCACTGCAAAATGCATACACATCGTGTAAAAGCAAAAAAAATGCTTCTGCAAATGTCAGTCTGCATTTACAGTATAAAATTTTCAATTAGAGCATGTTCTATTTTCATCTGAGACATAGTATTGTGATTCAGCAAATTTATATTAAAAAAATATATTAAACAAAACAATAAATTTGTATAGAAATATTTATTTAATTTTTAATAATTAATTTTTATTTAACTTTAATACAGCAAAATTTGACTCCATATGGTACATTTTTTCTTTAAATCTTGCTTAATTTTTTTTATTTTAAAATTTTTTTGGAGCTATTATTGCAATAATGCTGCAAGTTACAATTACTTAATTTTTTTAATTCATTTTTTCAAACTATATTTGCAAAAACACAAAACTTCCGCGAAAATACTCATAACAAACAGCTGTTGTCTTCTATTGTAAATTAGTCACATAACTACACAAACTATAAAAATTATAAACTGCCTGTAAATTGCCAATTTTGACAGGCATGCACAATTACATACATATGTATCGTACACTTGACAAGGACACTGCAAAATACATACCGTATAAAACCACCTTAAATGGTAAATTTATTCATCTTCATCTGATGGTATTTTAGATTGAAACACAAAGCAAAAGCATAAAAGAAAAATTCAGAAACTGTAAGTTTTAAGCAGCAGCAAATTTTTTAAAGTGAAATGCTGTGGCTGACTGTGTCAGCAAATAACATTACATAGGCTGTTTTCATAAACGCAGTATGCAATGCAACACTGCGTTGTCAAATAATGCAATTACATTTTGAAACGTTTATGAATGCTAATACTGCTTTTCGTATGTTTTTTTCGGGTATTTTATAAAAATAATTGTTCTATGAATCTCATAAATTAATATGTGTATATTCATTGAAAAAAAACTTAAATGAATCATATTTGTATAAAAATTATGTTAAATTTAAAATTACGTTAATATGTCCGTCATTTCAATTGTTGAAAATCATAAAGCATCACAAATAAAAACACTGCACAAATTTGACAACTGTTGCGCATTCAAAAGCGTTGTCATGCATTAATGAATTTACGGCATTGTCAAAAAAGACAATGACGTTTATGAACTCTATACAATGCAGTGTTGCATTGCATACTGCGTTTATGAAAACAGTCATAGTTTTATTTTTGTTTTTTGACTTTGCGCTCTGCTTTTGCTTGCGTATTTTCTTCTAGTTAAAGTTAAGCACATACGTAGTGTTTGAAAATAGTTAAGCATCTTTAAGCCCTGAGAATACATACACATAGGCATAAACAATTTTACGTCTGAGTGTATGTCAGTCAATCTGTTAGTTGAAATGAACTTCTCTAATCACTTCAGTTTTAGTCAAGAATGATAAAATAAAGATTACGCCAACGCGCGTAAAATTTTAAAATGTTCTGCGCATTTTGGAACTGTGACGTCACACGTTCTGTGTTTCTATTGGCTAATTTTTTCTCACTTGTTTTTTTACTGTTATTTTGCTCACTGCATACTTCATTTTTATATTTTTTGTTGTTTTTTTTTTGTTTGTTTTTCTTTTTTAAACAGCTTTTATTTTAGAACTCTCATAGAGATTTCAATTGCAAGGTTGCCAACTATCACATAAAACATAAATTTTTCTGAAGAAATTTTAATTCTAAAGCCTAGTACTCTGTTCAAATTTGGGAAAAATGTTGAGCAACATTAATTATTTCATACGGAAAATTTGACGTGTAGCTAATGTACTTTTGTAAACAAAACACATATGTTTTGCTTTTTTGTGAATTTAAATCGAAAATAAATTAAAGTTAAAATATTAAAAAATCTGTGTTGAATCGAAATCTTTAAATAAAAATTAATAAACAAATATTACTAGCCGCTTGTGCAGCAGAACAACAAGTAATAGATATTGTTGTTGCGACAGAAGAGCTTTTTAATGAAAATTCCACGTAAAATTATTTCGCTGTGAAAAATAATGTTGCCAGATACATTTCACATGTTTTTCACAAAATGAACAGAGTACTACTTCTGCAACATTTTTTCATGAAAATTTCATGTGAATTTTTTTAACATGTATTTTGACGGCATTCCACTTGTAATTTTGAACAGAGTACTATGCTTAACACATGAAACATTCTTGGTAACCCTTAGAATGGAACTTCTACGTCACATAACGGGAAATCATGTGAATGGCGTAATCTTTATTTTATCATTCTTGAGTTTTAGTATATTCAACTACACTTTCAAATATTTTGGTATCTATTTTTGGATGACGGTTATTAAGCAATTTATTATTAAATATGTATGTATATATGTTCATATACACGTACATACATATGTATATACTAGCATGCAACCCGCTACTTCGTTAGCGAAAAAAATGTGGAAATAACAAAACAACTACATAAATTATTTTAAAATGTTTATTATAGAACTTTTAATTATTGTGTAAAATAAATACACCTTACAGCATGATATAGGCTGTTTCCAACATTATTGAAATGTATATTAAAAATGCTGAATATTGCATTACAAAATTTACATATTGCATTTGAAAACATTTGAGATCGTCCAGCGGATGCCCAATAGATAGTGCGTATCATAACTTGAATATCATTGATGTCTAATAGCCTTTAAAGTATTTTGTACATTATAAATATTAAATGCAAAATTGGTTTAGATAATTAAAAAAAAAATAGTTCTGCGAATGTATCTAACGTGAGCTGTAAGAAGCAAAGTTTTAAATCTACAAAATGATTTTTAGAAATGAAACTTTTTACCAATATTTTTCTTAATTGACATTATTTGTTGCACATAATGACAACAATGTTCTTAAGCCATGATGTCAGAGAACCACCGAAGAAGAATTTAGCTCAGGTTTAGTGGATTAAATTTTTTCGAAAGCGAGGCCTTCTGCTTCCTTGACCGGAATATCATTTCAACCTCCCGCAGACATTTATATACCCAATCACACACATCATCAGATTAATCCAACGATTAATTAATGTGATACTATATAAAAGAAACTAATGTTAACTTGACTAATATAATACCATTTTTAAAATGCCTGCAATGAGATCGTCAAGCGCAAGTCCCAAATAATCCGTGTATTCAAATGTATTCCCCAATATTGGTTCCTAACATCTTTTAGCGGCAAAGCACTCATAAACTTAATGAATTGCAGGATCATTTGAAGAATTTTATTTTGTTAGATTTCTTTAATACACAGATTCATCTAGTTAGAGTAATCTATTTTGAAAGAATAAATAATTTAATAGAATAGTAAATCATGTAATGTTTTTAAATTTTGTATTAAATTTAAGTTTTTAACTATGTATTGATTATTTGTTTGAAAATATTTTTGTACCCTATACGCGTTGCTACGCCACCAATTAAAATTAATTTGAAAGAAAGGCAAATATTCAATTCATTTTGAGTAATTTTATTGATTTTGTTCAATAAAAGGAGTCTCAATTATATCCCGTCAAAGTTTTAGTAAGATCGGTCCAGCGGTCTGGTCTTCCCGGCAGGCGTTGTAATTAATTAAAAAAAGTGGGCGTTAGAGAAGGCGTGTTCATATCAACTCAGAAACCTTCCCGCGCTCATGCACAACAACTTTGCCAAAGATAATCATATGATCAAATACATAGTTTACGATTCTATGTTGGTTTATAGGTGAAATCCGATTGATCCATTGTTTCAATAGAAAAAGAAGTTTCTCTGTCAGGAATTGGAAGCGGTGGAATTGGTATTTCATCCGAATGCGGTAGAGGTATTTGTGCACTTTTAACAGATATGTAAACTCTTCGTTTAAGGTCTTTACAATTTACTTCACATATTTTGTTTGCGCAAGCGTAACAGTTGTCGAAATTGTGCTCTCCTGGATCAGCGTTTCCCTTGGATCCACATGTTAAGACCATTGTTGCACGTTTTACAAATTTTGTCAGGGGCCCACGAAACGCCGCGAATTATTTCGCAATCAAAATAAAGTTTAAAAGCGTGCTCCACTTGCTCAGTGAGTAATGCAGCATTTGTTGAAAAAGCTCTTTTGCCACAAACGTAACAAAATAAGTTGATATTTTCTGGACAATTTGCACTCATTTCGGTTTTATACTTTTATTACTTTTTCGTCACTTTAAAAAAAAACGTACTTTACGCGTTCGGAGACACTTGTTGAATGACAAAAATCGATCAGTGAACACATATAAATACTACGTAGGTTAGGTTAGGTTAGAAGGCCGGTGTGAGGTTGTCCCCACACCATCACCCAGATACCAATACGGTCCATTGTGATGCCTTTCGGAAATGATATGAGACATTTAGAGCGTTCCAAGAGCGAAACGCCTAAGCCCTCACAGAGCCCCTTCCCCTGTTGCGCAGCCAGGCCATATTCATTACGAATCCTTTGAGATCCCCGAGCTTACAACCCGAGACATCCCCTAATTCGCCTATGTATATACTGCCTAGGTACTTATGAATTCGCGCATCTTTTAAGGGTGGCTATATTCGTGATTCGTGTGCGTTTTAAATTTTTCGAAACGTTCTAAAACATGACCACTCATAAATGTGGGTGCAATTTGTGTAAAAAAATCATGCAGGTAGCCAACGGAAAAAACTCAAATAATTAAAAAAGTGCACTTTCCTTTTCCTTTTAATTGTCCACGCACATTTATGACCGTTTTTTAGTTTGTTACCGCTATCATAAAAATCAAATAACATTTTGTTTATTACTTTTTTTAATTCTGACAATCATAAAAAAAAGTCATCAATGTTTTTTCCATTCACTTAATTGTGAATAAAAGCAAAGCGCGTTCATAGATTTTCTTGATCTTTACGTGAAATTAATAGGACTTGACACTTTTTTTACCGTTTTGGATTTTTTATGAATTAAAAATAAAAAAATTAAATTTTTTAGGCAAAAAATATTTTTTTTTTCTTCATACATTTATTTATAACTGCGAAACTGTTGCTTATGTAGCGAAACGTTGTATGAACATATTTAAGGAATTGTAATTTCTAATTCTTTTAAATTTGTTTCAGCAAAATCGGAATAGTGGTTCTCGAGTTATGTCCACCAAAGGTGACAATTTCCCCTATATGATAGTTACTAACTTCAAATCGATATACATACATACAGTCTGTCAATAATGAGTTTGCACACTGAAAAAAACACGGTTTAGTGGATTTTAGTAGTACCTTCAAATTAATCAACTTATAAAAATGGTGTATTAAAATGTTTGTGATCAGTAAAACCTAAATTTACCACTTGGGTATACCTAAAGGACTTTATCTTCATTTGCATTTTTATTTTCAATGTAATGCTATTCTGAGATACCATTTCTCTTTATGTTATATGTTTATGAACGAATCAGTTATTTTAAATTATTTATATATTTTTCGATATTAATAAATTCGTGGTTCAAATTGGAAATAGTTTTGTGCATTAGTCGCATGCTAAATTTTTTTTAATACAAGATTTAAGCATTCCAGCTTCCTATATGAAGGTATAGGTCGACTTGGGACTTACTTAAATCGATCGTGGGATAATTTGAGGGATTAATTCTCCGCCAACCTAATTTATATTAAAAAAAAAAACATCTATCTCATTGTCAAATTCACTCTTCAATTTTAGATTTTTCAAAAAATTTAAAAGTGTTGAGTAAATTATCCTTGGTTACTTTTAAGGAGAGATTTCACCAGTTTTTCGCATAATTTGCAATCACTTTTTGAAACTGTAGACTCATCAAATAGTGTGTTCCAACAAGTTTCGCAATCCAAAAGTATTTCTTCGGCATATTTTTGTGAAATTACAAATTTTGTTAATGACTATGTAAATAATTTTGAATTGATTCTGACCTTTTCAATTATTGATTTAATATGGAATCTGTCAGCATATCACCTTTATTTTGTTTTATTAAAAATGCTAAAGAATCATTGATTTATGTTAAGTGTAAATATTTTGTTTTTGTGCAAGTTTGCTTTTGATCTGCAATCACGCCTAAATGGCTGAACCAATAGTATTGAATGTGCACAGATATGTACTTGGAAGCGTCAAAAAGCTGTATTTTTTCAATATTTGGACCATGAAGGTATAAAATGGGTAAAATCCTCTAAATATTGTACCTTTATTTCATAAACAGTCCAGCCCTAACTAAACCGATTTTACTGAACTTTGGAACATTATATTGTAAATCAATTCATACAATGAAGCGTTAAGATGTAGCCTATATTTTTTTTTCAACACTGGGACCAGTAAGGATCCAAAAGGCAAAAAACGGGAAAATTTTAACAATTTTATTCTTAAGCAGCATTTTTTTCTGCAGTACACAAATATTAGAAAAGTACTTTTTCCAAAGATTATCTTTAAAGCAGTAAAATGATCTGCAGACTGTAATGATCGAATTTTGTAACACACAAAAACTTTTTGTTACAATTTGAAAAAAAAGTAAATATTTAAAAATATCTGTCATTAAAATTGTCATAATTTAAAAAAAACATTAGTTTTAATACAAACATGAACACATTTTTAAAATTCTAGTTTGGCGTTAAAATTAATCATTGCTGAACAGTGATTAGTAGTGCTTTTTAATTTTTGCTATAATTTATCCAGAATTAAATTTTTCTCCCACTAGAAGATCTTCGATCTCTACATTGTCATTATTGATGTGATACCGTTTATTGCGATTGCTGAACTTTTCTACTCTTTACTTTTACATAGGAATTGTTTCGAAACAAAGGCAACTACGATAATACTATAAATATACTGTGTAAAAAAAAAGAAAGACAAGTACATAAATGTTTTGTATGTTAAAATAATTGATATTGGGAGGTTTCGAGTTCGATGGTTTTGCGAAACCACGTTTTGTTTTTTTTTTTTTTTGTGGAATTGAACGATAGAGAAAAAGTGTGATCGAGAATTCGCTGAAACTTAAGTACAAAGAACATAATTTGAAATACAAACATAGTATATGTTATACGATTATTAAACTGATTCCTGCAATATCGAGTAAAAGGTGTTTTAAGACAATTTTAATTTCAATTGGGCCAGTCTTCCAAGCAGAATCCAATAAAGATTCAAACCACCCCACCCGAGGGACTAATGCCTTTTAGGAAAGTCTCGCAAAACCTTTTTCCCGGTCATTGGCGAACTGAACAAATTATTCCCAACACGTTTGTCCGAGATCTATTTCTTGAAATTGCTGTAGAACTTAACATCATTGAACATCTATAACCTCAAATTTAACACTCAGCTCATGGCAAAACCTAAAACTAGTATATATGTACTAACTTTAATCATCGGATCTACCTAATTTATTAACAATTTTAATCAAGAAAACGAAAGAAAAGATGATATTTATTTCAATTAATCGGTTTACATAGATTCCAACTTAAATAATTTTTTTTACAACAAAACCATTATATGTTAATATTTTTAAATCTTTAACAATTACTCAGAATTTGACATCATTGTTTTATATATTATTCATAACCTATCTAACCAAATTTTACCCCTTTAGTAACTAAATTTAGTTAACTACATTCATATCTTATACTACTAAAGTTTATCTACTTATTTACTAAATTTATATCACAGTTTTAGTCACATTTATATCACAGTTAATATGCTAAATTTTATTATTTTTATCATTATTCTAAATCTAAATTTTTAAGTAAAAGTTTATCGAAATCACTAATTCTAATTATTATACTAAAATTTACAAATATTCATCGAAAAAAAAAACAAGAAAAAAAATTCTCATTGAAAACTCTACAATACCAATGATTGTGCAGAAGGCCTTCAGCAGCGTTGGACATCTTTGAATTTGTAAGTTCTCTTATATTTTTTTACTTTTTTTGTTTTTATTTTCATTTAAGAAATCAACAGAGATTTTTTCGCATAGAATAAAATTTGTAAGGCTCTCTTTGATTGATATTTAAAGCCATTTGCAATAAAACCTCTGTTAATTTTGTTTAGTTATTAACATACATAAATATGTAAGTTTGTTCTTGTTTTACAACATTAATAGATCACATTTATTTTTGCATTCTGTATACATATTCTTATAATCTCATTAAGTTATTATTATTTGTTTTTATGCCTATCTTATTCTCGAATTATTTTGATTTTGTTTTATTAACCCTTTTGTCACCGTAAGAAACGAATTAATTTTTTTAATAATGTAAATTTTTTTATAATAATTCTAAATGAATAATATATCATAATGGGAATAGATACATTTGTATAAAATTCTTTCTTTCTGATTAATGGTATGATAATGTGCTTTAGGGGTTTTTTTTTATTTAAACATTGTTGCCACTAGAAAAAACCACAGGACGGGTGGGTGAAGAGGCACAAAGCAAGAACAACTTGGCTTTAGAAAGTATGAATAGTGAATTTAGTAGAATCTTTGTCCACTTGTATATTTATTTTATTTTTTTACTTAATAAGGGCATTTAAGATACGCACGTGAATTTTTTTATTGTAGGCATTAAGTTATTTCACGGAACAAAACAAAACCCAGCCCATATCTCCCGATCAAGCTAGCTTAGCAAGCGCGTGCGTACCGTTCCAAGTGAAGAGCATTAGGTAGAGATGGGGTTATAAAAAATGAAATAAATCCAAAGATAGATGACCACCCATAACTACCCCCTTTTAAACCTAAAGTAGCATTACAATAAAAAAAATGGCGTCAACGTGGGCCCGAAGGCTATGTGATAGCTGATATCTGTCAGGTAAAATCAAAACACAATAACATCAAGTATAACCATACAGGCATGTGATGGAAATCGAAATCGAAAACGAATTAGTTTTGGAAATACATTTTAATGCATTTATAATCTAATTTTTAAAATTTTTGTTTTAAGATTATCTTTAGTAGCCCAATATCTTAATATTTTATGTGATACAAGTTTTTCAATACAGAAATATTACGAAAAAATTGACTTCTAAAACTTATTCGTTTTTGTTTTAGATTTCCATCATATGCCTGATAGTTTTTGCGACCACTCTTAACATCTTAACTGTCCATATTTAATTTTATAAAATTTTACACAACCATACCAAAGATCAATAGAAAATTTTATAAAACATTTATTTCTGTTCTGAAAATTTTATATACATACATAATGTCGTTTAAAAGTATTGAGAACAGTAGCTCTCAAAAAGAGACAAGTAAGTTACCCCAATGTACTATTTGCAAGAAAGATTATGAACTAGATGATGTTATAGTTTCAACTCCATGTGATCATATATTTTACAAATCTTGTATCGTTAACGTATTAAGAGATACTTTAGGTTGTCCCGTTTGCGGCAAAGCATGTAGACCAAATAAGTTAAAATCTCATTATATTTTGTCAGATAAACCACATGAATCCGTTGTTACACCAATTCGTTCTGTTATGATAGCAATGATAGCAGAGGAGTCATTCCAAAGGTTTAAAAACCGAATAAACGTCCTCTTCATGGAAATTTACCATGGGTCAAACACCCTTGGATACACCTCCTACATTTGCTACAAATCCTAATGTTACTAATGTTCAAGCATTAGATAACTTAGTAAATCTTTCGCATAATGATTTGAGCAACTCACATAGAAGTTCAAATGTTCACAACATTAGCGACAACACTCTTCGAAACATGATTAATGAGGCGATAAGAAATCAATTAGCTTTACTAAATATAAACCACAACTCAAATGCTAGAAGTAGTTTAGGAAATCATTTTTTTAATCTTGGTGTAAATAGAAATTTGCAAAATAGACCTTATTATAATCAAAATAGAAATAATCAATCAATAAATTTTTCGACAGACAAAATTTCTTCAATAATTTCGGGATGGCATCTGAAATTTAGTGGCCAAGAAGAAGAGGGTTTATCTGTGGACAATTTTATCTACCGTGTACAGGCTTTAACCGTGCAGAGTTTACGTGGAGATTTTGAAATCTTGTGTCGTCACATTCATCTTTTATTTTCCGGCAAAGCAATTGATTGGTTTTGGCGTTTCAACCGCACAGCTCACAGTGTGGATTGGGAATCACTGTTTATGGAGTTGAGAAACCAATTCAGGGATAGAAGGACAGATTTCGACTTGCGCGAGCAAATAAGAGGAAGAAGGCAGAAATTAGGCGAGAAGTTCGATAGTTTTTATGATTCTGTGTTACAAATTTTAGACCGCCTTGAAACACCAATATGCGAGGATGTTTTACTAGAAATTTTAAAGAGAAATTTGCGACCAGAAGTCCGCGAGAAGATTTTACAAAATTCTGAAATACGTAGTATGTCAGGAAGATTGAAATTTTAGATGAAGAATTAAATACGTATCGCCCCAATAGAACACCTGTTCCACGAAAAATTATTTCTGAATTGAAAACGGAAAATTCAAGCGATACTGATACGGCAATCATTGAAGAAATCAAGGATTTCGTTTGTTGGAATTGTTCTGAAAAAGGACACAAATTTGACACCTCCAGAGAAAGATTTTCTGTTACAGATGTGGTAGCCCTAATGTGTTTAAGCCAAATTGTGCAAAATGTAACCACTTTTCAAAAAACTACAAGCCCCCCAACAAACAAATGCAGTCAAAGGCAACACAATACTAAATTCTGTAGAATGTCAAACTGATCGACGTGATTATAATATTAAACAAGATGTTGGAAATGAAGTTTTAAAACCATATCATGTCCGATTGAAAGAATATAGGGAAGCTAAGCTTAGAATTTTTAATAGTGGGATATCGAAGAGATCCACCTTAAGATTACGACGTTTTTGGAAAAAGGTTTTAGAAAACCGAAAAATTTATTGTTCTACTGTAATTTCTAATAAAAATAGTTTTGATTTAAGACCATTTGCTACAGTAAAACTTTTTAATCAAGATGTTGTAGGCATGATAGATACAGGTGCTACTGTGTCCTGCTTCAAATTATGCTAAAAAGTTTTTAGAAGAAAATAAACACCAATTTAACAAGTTTAATATACCTTTGCGAACAGCTGACGGTAGTAAACATCTTGCTGTAGGTAATGTTAGAACTTCAATTACGTTTAGAGGTATAACTAAAATATTGAACATTATTATAATACCAAATTTGACTCAGGATCTTTACTCAGGTGTTGATTTTGTTAGCCAAAGATTTATTTATAGAAAATGATTTGAAGAGTAACAATGTGTGTTTAGAGGAAATAGAAATCGACGAAGCAGAGTAAAAGACTTATAACAGCCATCCACTCAATTCCTTCATATTCGCGGGAGGGATTAGGACGAACGACCTTAGTATTACATACATCTGTTAGTAAACCTATCAAACAGAGACACTTTGCCATATCTCCAGCAGTAGAAAAATTGTTATATGAGGAAATTGACCGAATGATTAAGTTAGGCGTAAAAAGGAATCCAAAAGTCCATGGTCATCGCCTGTAACATTGGTGCATAAGCCAGTGAAGGTACGACTGTGTCTGGACGCCAGAAATGTTAACAGTGTTACAGTGAAAGATGCCTATCCCCTGCCTTTAATCGACGGGATTCTGAGCAGACTCTCGAATGCAAGATTTATATCAAGTCTTGACCTAAAGGATGCCATTTGGCGCCCACTATATCAGTTCGTCACCATGCCGTTCGGATTATGTAACGCGCCACAGACGATGTCCAGACTTATGGATAAGGTCATTCAGCTCATTTACGCACACAAGTTTTTGTATACTTAGACGACTTGTTGCTAATAACAGAGTGTTTCGATGAACACCTTATTTTACTGCATGAGATAGCATTGCAAACGAGAAAAGCGAATCTGACAATAAATATAGAGCAAATTTATGCTCAAAGAAGTCAAATATTTAGGGCATGTAATCGGCCATGGAACGATTAAGACCGACCCGGACAAAATTAAAGCGATCCTAGAATATCCGTTTCCAACGTACGTCCGACAATTAAGGCGATTTTTGGGAATTTGTGGCTGGTATAGGCGGTTTGTCAAAAATTTTGCGACTGTAACAGCACCACTTACAGACATGTTACAAAAAAATAATAAAAACGCACTCAAACATTCACTCTGTTCCGCACCGGTGTTATATAACCCGGATTTGTCCCGTCCGTTCTCAATTCAATGCGACGCAAGTCAATATGGGATAGGGGTGTACTAGCACAACGGACAGATAACTACGACGAAGTCCCTGTGGCTTACATGAGCCATAAATTAACATCAGCCCAAAGAAATTATACAGTTTCAGAGCAGGAATGCCTTGCAGCAATAATGGCAATTAAAAAGTTTCGTACCTATGTTGAGGGTCACGAATTTGAAGTGATCACGGACCATGCATCCCTGAAATGGCTGATGAGTCAATCAGATCTTCATGGTAGATTAGCCAGATGGGCCTTGAAGCTTCAAGGATTTGTGTTTACGATTAAACATAGGAAAGGAAGCAACAATATTGTGCCAGATTCGTTATCTCGAATGTTTTCGGAAGGCAATGAGGAAGTTCAGGTGGGCCTTACAAGTGATTATTGGGTTAATGAGTTAGAAAACTCAATTAAAATTGATTTAGATTCAATGGAGTTTAAGTCTAAGGATTGTTTGAGATTAATGACTAAATTTCAATCAAATGTAAAATAGTTGTCAGATATAAAGGTCATTGACGGTTTTATTTATAAGCGAGTTGAACACGCAACGGGAGATGAAATTTAGGAGCAGTTGTCGTGGAAACTTTGGGTTCCACATTCTTTAACCAACGACTTAATTAACAGGGCCCACGATTATCCCCTGTGTGCTCACGGAGGAGTAGGTAAAACCTTAAGCAGATTAAAAATATTTTTCTTTTGGCCAAAAATGGCAAAACAAGTTCATAGTTATGTTCTTTCATGCGAGATATGCAAGCAAACTAAAGCCACAAATAAAACTCATATCCCAGACCTACCTCCGGTAATGTAGGAATAATAACAATATTAGACCACTTGTCGAAGTTTCATTTTTTAGAACCCATCAAAAAGTTTACTGCTAATGCAATTATCGAATTTATCGAAAAACAAATTTTTCATATCTTTGGAGTTCCTGAATCCATTACAACTGACAATGGAGTGCAGTGTAGATCTAACTTGTTTAAACAGTTTTTAAATTCTTATGGCGTATTCACAACTTAACCGCAATTTACTCACCTCAGGCCAACGCGAGTGAGCGAGTAAATCGCTCGGTTTTAGCGGCCATACGAGCGTATGTAATATGGTGTTCACACATGCATTTTTAATTGAGTTTAATTGATTATTGGTTAATTAAAAAGTGTTCACATATGCTCAATATTGCTAATTTAATTAGCGTTTGACAGCAGCTGACAAAAAAGAATACATTTACAGTGCACTCGGGAAAACGTCAACGCTCGTTTACGTCAACATCCCAAAACTTCAACCCTTTTTTTACATTACCTACTCTAAAATTTTATGAAATAAATAGAGAGAAGTCTCTCTTCCAAGTGTTGGAAAAAACAGCAGAAAAAAAATTACAGATTTTTTTTAAAACGTCAACAATTTCTTAAATGTCAACATCCGCGGTTTTAATTAGTTGACGTTTTCCCGAGTGGTTCTAATATTATAATTTTCAGCCTAAAAATATTCTTTATTAATTTAAAAGCGAAACAACTGCCATTTTAGTTATTACTAGTCACAGGGTTGTATTTTTAATTTTAACAATTATTAGAACAATTAACTCTTAATGAAGCAATCAACTTATTGAAATTTTGTATGGATAATTGAATTTAATTAGGCGTTAATTAAAAACTGTCAATTAAAAATGCATGTGTGAACACCATATAACACCGTCGCAAAAGGACTGGGATGAAAAACTTTCATCCATAAGTTGTGCTTTAAGAAGTTCTCTACATGTTAGTACAGGTTATTCATCTTATTATCTTTTGTTTGGCCAAAACATGTTACTCAATGGAAAATCTTATTTGCTTTTACGTAAGCTTAATTTATTGCAAGAACCATCTATTAACTTAAAAACTGATGATAAATTAGAACAGGTAAGACAAAAAGCGCAGGAAACCCTCCGAAAGTCGTATGAACGCAACGCAAAAAAGTACTATCTTCGTTCACGTACGGTAACTTTTGACAGAGGCCAAATAGTATATAGAAAAAATTTCGCTCAGTCAAAAGCAAGTGAGCACTTCAATAGCAAACTTGCTAACCAATTTGAAAAAGCCAAAGTTGTGGCCAAACATAGGTCATCCTATTACGAACTTCAAGACATGTCAGGCAAAATTCTTGGAAATTTTCTTGCAAAAGACATCAGAACCTAGCTCTTACCTTATAACGGGTGGTTAAATTTCAAGGGCCGATATTGATTTTGAATAAAACACAAACTATTTAAAATTATTGTAATTTTATTTTATTATGCTATATTGGTATTACTCAATTATGTATGGAACAAAATATCGGCCAAATGGCCGCGACCACGGCGGCACACCTCCATCCGATGGTCCAAATTTTCGATGACCCTGAGGCATAATGGAGGTTCTATGCCGTTAATGTGCCGAATTATCTCATCCTTTAGCTCTTGAATTGTTGCTGGCTTATCGACGTACACCTTTTCTTTCAAATAACCCCAAAGAAAAAAGTCCAACAGTGTCAAATCACATGATCTTGGCGGCCAATTGACATCGTCATTACGTGACGTGTTATCTCATTGAATTTGTTGCGCAAAAGAGCCATTGTTTCGTTAGCTGTGTGGCAAGTGGCATCGTCCTGCTGAAATCACATATCGTCCACATCCATATCTTCCAATTCGAGCCATAAAAAGTTCGTTATCATCTCACGATAGCGAACACCATTCACAGTAACTGCCTGACCGGCCTCATTTTGGAAAAAATACGGCCCGATGATGCCGCCAGCCCATAAACCGCACCAAACAGTCACTCTTTGTGGGTGCATTGGTTTTTCGACAATCACTCTTGGATTCTCATTCGCCCAAATGCGGCAATTCTGTTTATTGACGAATCCACTGAGGTGAAAATGTGCCTCATCACTGAAGATGATTTTCTTCGAAAATTGATCATCCACTGTTGCCATTTCTTGCCACCATTCTGCCCATTCACGACGTTTGGAATGGTCAAGAGGCTTTAGTTCTTGAGCCAATTGCACCTTGTAAGCGTGTAAATGCAAGTCTTTATGCATAATGTTCATCAACGACGAGCGTGAGAGGGCACGACGACGAGTTGAGGTGGACGGTTCTTCAGCCACACTATCGCGAACAACAGCAATATTTTCTGCAGTACGAGCATGCACTGGTGTTCTCACATCTTCTACAGACCCGGTTTGCTCGAATTTTTCCACGATTTTTGCGATTGTACGCACATTTGGACGATCAAATTGACCAAAAAAACGATATGCATTTTGATTTGAACGCCCATTTTCATAATAAGTATGGATAACTTTAACACGTTGTTGGATTGTGTATCTCTCCATGGTTCAAATTGAGTAAGTCTGAAATAGAGAAATGTCAAATAAAATTCGGAAAAAAGCTTGGCGTTTAGGTGTGGTTCACATTCAACATCGGGCCTTACAATTTAACCACCCTTTAGTTAAAAAACTATTCGTCAAAACCTGTTTTGTAATGATCGAATTTTGTAACACACAAAAACTTTTTGTTACAATTTGAAAAAAAAGTAAATATTTAAAAATATCTGTCATTAAAATTGTCATAATTTAAAAAAACATTAGTTTTAATACAAACATGAACACATTTTTAAAATTCTAGTTTGGCGTTAAAATTAATCATTGCTGAACAGTGATTAGTAGTGCTTTTTAATTTTTGCTATAATTTATCCAGAATTAAATTTTTCTCCCACTAGAAGATCTTCGATCTCTACATTGTCATTATTGATGTGATACCGTTTATTGCGATTGCTGAACTTTTCTACTCTTTACTTTTACATAGGAATTGTTTCGAAACAAAGGCAACTACGATAATACTATAAATATACTGTGTAAAAAAAAAGAAAGACAAGTACATAAATGTTTTGTATGTTAAAATAATTGATATTGGGAGGTTTCGAGTTCGATGGTTTTGCGAAACCACGTTTTGTTTTTTTTTTTTTTGTGGAATTGAACGATAGAGAAAAAGTGTGATCGAGAATTCGCTGAAACTTAAGTACAAAGAACATAATTTGAAATACAAACATAGTATATGTTATACGATTATTAAACTGATTCCTGCAATATCGAGTAAAAGGTGTTTTAAGACAATTTTAATTTCAATTGGGCCAGTCTTCCAAGCAGAATCCAATAAAGATTCAAACCACCCCACCCGAGGGACTAATGCCTTTTAGGAAAGTCTCGCAAAACCTTTTTCCCGGTCATTGGCGAACTGAACAAATTATTCCCAACACGTTTGTCCGAGATCTATTTCTTGAAATTGCTGTAGAACTTAACATCATTGAACATCTATAACCTCAAATTTAACACTCAGCTCATGGCAAAACCTAAAACTAGTATATATGTACTAACTTTAATCATCGGATCTACCTAATTTATTAACAATTTTAATCAAGAAAACGAAAGAAAAGATGATATTTATTTCAATTAATCGGTTTACATAGATTCCAACTTAAATAATTTTTTTTACAACAAAACCATTATATGTTAATATTTTTAAATCTTTAACAATTACTCAGAATTTGACATCATTGTTTTATATATTATTCATAACCTATCTAACCAAATTTTACCCCTTTAGTAACTAAATTTAGTTAACTACATTCATATCTTATACTACTAAAGTTTATCTACTTATTTACTAAATTTATATCACAGTTTTAGTCACATTTATATCACAGTTAATATGCTAAATTTTATTATTTTTATCATTATTCTAAATCTAAATTTTTAAGTAAAAGTTTATCGAAATCACTAATTCTAATTATTATACTAAAATTTACAAATATTCATCGAAAAAAAAAACAAGAAAAAAAATTCTCATTGAAAACTCTACAATACCAATGATTGTGCAGAAGGCCTTCAGCAGCGTTGGACATCTTTGAATTTGTAAGTTCTCTTATATTTTTTTACTTTTTTTGTTTTTATTTTCATTTAAGAAATCAACAGAGATTTTTTCGCATAGAATAAAATTTGTAAGGCTCTCTTTGATTGATATTTAAAGCCATTTGCAATAAAACCTCTGTTAATTTTGTTTAGTTATTAACATACATAAATATGTAAGTTTGTTCTTGTTTTACAACATTAATAGATCACATTTATTTTTGCATTCTGTATACATATTCTTATAATCTCATTAAGTTATTATTATTTGTTTTTATGCCTATCTTATTCTCGAATTATTTTGATTTTGTTTTATTAACCCTTTTGTCACCGTAAGAAACGAATTAATTTTTTTAATAATGTAAATTTTTTTATAATAATTCTAAATGAATAATATATCATAATGGGAATAGATACATTTGTATAAAATTCTTTCTTTCTGATTAATGGTATGATAATGTGCTTTAGGGGTTTTTTTTTATTTAAACATTGTTGCCACTAGAAAAAACCACAGGACGGGTGGGTGAAGAGGCACAAAGCAAGAACAACTTGGCTTTAGAAAGTATGAATAGTGAATTTAGTAGAATCTTTGTCCACTTGTATATTTATTTTATTTTTTTACTTAATAAGGGCATTTAAGATACGCACGTGAATTTTTTTATTGTAGGCATTAAGTTATTTCACGGAACAAAACAAAACCCAGCCCATATCTCCCGATCAAGCTAGCTTAGCAAGCGCGTGCGTACCGTTCCAAGTGAAGAGCATTAGGTAGAGATGGGGTTATAAAAAATGAAATAAATCCAAAGATAGATGACCACCCATAACTACCCCCTTTTAAACCTAAAGTAAATTTTAAATATCAACTTATTAAAAGACAAAACCTCTTATCAAAGACAACAATTTGGGAAATTTACACTAACGGGTTGCAATAGGGAAAAGATTTGTGTTTTGGTAACTTTTGTATCTGCTGTTTAAAAATAACGTGTTTGAGAAGTAATTTCCTCATAATACGACCCATAAGGGTAATAACGGGTAAAAAGGGAATTTAGTATTTCTTTAAATAAATCACAAACAGACTTAAAGTTTTAAATATGGATTGCTAAGTCAAATTATATTCTGATTTAAATGCTGCCGAATATTGGGAACACATTCTACAGAATTCTTCGGATAATTATTTAGCCATCTAAAACTTAAAAAACGGATTTATTATTTATTTAAGAGGAATTCATAAATATAACGTCTCACGAACAAAAGTAACTGGGTGCGATTGGGATATTTCGGGAGGGTTTTTTGCGGTTTGAGATAATATATTCATATTTGATTGAGAAGAAAATATTTTTATAAAAGTTAAATTCTTCAAATCTAATTAGCAAATTAAATTTAAAATAACATCACTTTGAAAACTTATTTGTTTTCAAGATAGATTTATGATTTAATTTTAGTCACTGATGTCTGGTAAATATAGAAATAATATAAATATAGAAAGTAATAAAAATTAATGATTTTTCAGTGAAATTAATATTTTGTAATTACATATGTATGTTTCTTTCGTTTAGAAAAAACATACTATTGGATTTAAATGTTCCACTAATGTGACATGTAGATATCTATGGAGATGTGCAATTGAACAAATGTTATTCTTTACGTAAGTATACATTATTTATATTCATTAATATTTAATATGTGCATATGGGCAACTTCAAAAATTTACGGCATTTACAATTTTTTTTTTTGTCTGACATCAATGTCGATTTGCGTGTGTATAAACCGATATTTGAGCATGTGAAATCCGTTCGCATTAATCATTTTGACTGCGGTTTTAAGTTAAAAAATTATAAAAATTACAGTTTTTGAGGTTAGAAACATTTTTTTTCATCCATAAAATTTTAAATCTTTAAAATTTTTTCGTGCGTTTTCAATTTTAGTATGAAGTTCAGTAAAGTCTTCTATTCGATGTACGTTTCAGCGCAATTGATACAGCGCTTTAGTTGTCACAAAGCAAAATGTGTCTAGGAAAAACTGCCGCTGCACGCGCCCGGGTTGCACTTCTTTTTTTTTTGCACTTCATCAGTTTAGTCCGTCGCGAAGAATCTATTTAGATACCTAAACATGTTCCCATGCCATGTTTTGATATAAAAAAAGCTTAAAAAAAAGTTTTTTTTGCAAAAATTTTCAAAAGTTCATAAAATTTTTGCGTTTAAAAGTTTTAAAGTGCGTTTTCGCCTTGGAGGTACCATTTATGAAGTTACTCACATCACGCAATACACTACCCAACTTAAAAGACAATTCAGATTGTCAGACGCAAAAAAGATACATTTTTACAAAATTTACGCTAATTTCTTTTAAGTTAAGTTTGTGATCTCCGTGATACGTTATTGGTGCGCTGACACCAACTTGATATACTTACCTCAAACTTAATAAAATTACGCAGTTTTTTTAATTCTGTGCTTAAAACTCATTTTTATTAAACGGCGCATAAACCTTATGTAAAATCTTCAAAAAGTTCAGAATTCGAAAAATTTTCGTTTCACTTGTAACCACATGCAACTTTTCACCCAGGAGCGATATCAATTTTTTTTTTGTGAATATATCCTCCAACTCTAGTGACTATAGTTTGTATTGGTTTGGATCTGAATTTTAGATGACCACCAATTCTTAAGGTGAAGACTTTTCAACGTAAAACTTTGCACGTCATATCCTTCAAGTATAGTCATCCAAACCCTGTACAACATTTTTTCAGTTCATAAAATTTAACGGAATAAGAGGCATATTATGTTTCAGCTCCAAAAATTTGAAATACCCCATATACGAGTATGTACATATGTAGGTGTTTTAATATCGAGGATTGCTGGTAGAATTAGTGTGAAATTTGTAAAATTTTTGTCAAATTAACCCATGCTACATATACGAGTACTGTGAAGGAAAATTATTATACATAAATATTTTGAGTAGCAATTTGTTCTTGAATTTTCCTTTACATCTGAACTGAGCACATAATGGTCGAGAGTATTTCTAATAACTCGACAAATTTCAAATGGATTTTACTTTTAAAAATTTTGTATTTGTTTTAATAATAAAATTTAAAAAAAAAATTCTTTGTTAACGCATTGTCTGAGTTGACTAAAATACCAATATACCAAGTGTAACAAAAATTCAAGCGGCACTCCCTGAAATTCAAAAGTAAATACTTGCGTTCTACAACAATATTAACTTTTAATGTTTTTACAGACTTCCTAATAGCCAGCATGCAGCAGTGGTTTCTGGTGGTGGATTTTTTTCCTGGGGTACCAAGTTCAAATATACTGGACGAACAGAACGTGAAATACTTACGGAAAGTATAAATGCACTACGTGAACAAAAGCTGACCAACTCATCGACAAGTAAACGAAAAGCCAGCAGTGTTCCAGCAACGCCGTCCAGTCCTCAGGGCGATCTGGCGCAAATACGTAAACTATTGAGAAATTCATACATAGCTTCAAACGATTTAAAAAATTTAAATTTACATTCAGGCTATAGCAGTTTACCTCGTTCAACAATGTCTGAACCGTTAAGCAACTGTACTATGCCAGCAACAGATAGTCTAAGTAACATTGCTTTTAGCCAAAACCACGGGTATGATGTGTCCGGCAACAGTGGCGTACAGGTACCAAGTCTTGAGCCGGTATCTGAAGAGGCTCGAATGCGTGCGTCGACAAATTTCGAAAACATCAACATGCTAAACAACTGTAGCACTGCAGAGATGTCAAATTATTATCTAAAGCCGGAAGATTCAATATTATACTCGTCACCCGAATCAACAGCATTCAATACCTACGACAGCGAAGGTGCACCACCGAGAAATTCTGAAAAGAGACTAAACGCTTATTTTCAACTGCAGGCATCCAACAATACAACAGCAAATTCATGTTTAAACACATCAACGACTTCCAAGAATAACGACAACCTTACGTCTGACAACCAATATACCAATAGTGCCAAAGGTGTACGAAAATTTCATTTCATCAACGCGTTCATTCCATCATTTGTTTTCGTCGTCATTGCAATGACAATATCCGCCATCATTGTGCTTGAATCTGATTCGGATCTTTTTGAGCAGATTCGAAATCTCCCCGAGATGATTAGTTTACGTTATCAATATTATCAACCTCTTAAGGAGTATATTCTACAAAAAGTTGGACGGAAAACATAAAACGTTGCCCACAAACAATTTCATGCTTCTAAATAAAAAAAAAATAAAAAGGGGTTTTCCACACATCACATAATACTTTGTATTTAGATCAACTACATTTCTGTTTATTATAAACTGGCTATTAAAAACTACAAATAATAATGAATCAAGTTTTTCACAAGTTCACCATAATACTCAAATAGAAACTTTTCGTGGCAAAATTGTAATTGGTGTAAAAAGTATCATTATTTCATTCTGACATTTTTTCATTTCATTAACATCCCTTAATAAAAGTAATTTTTAAATGTATCACCTTAACAGATTATTTGTATTACAAAATATATACATACATAAATTTCTTTTTATAATTAACAAACACAAACTGCGAAGCTTTTGGCTTATCTGCAGAAAACACCCAGAGTCTTTGTCGGGAATCGAGCTGGTGGTCGGGGCACATATGTATGTACTTATGTACAATGAATAAAACTTTTTTGTAGTACGAGGGTTATACGAGTACACCTAGTAAACATAATTTGTACCCGATTATTTTCTTTTTTTCTCTACATACACATACTATATGCCAGGGTTCAGGACTTTACAAATTACATTCGCTGTATTTTCAGGACTTTTTTATTACTAAGTATGTATGTATGTATTTGTTTAATGTTACAATACAACAATTCCATAAATAATGAAGATATGACATATGGATGTATGTATATGAAAATAGGATCAGTTAATTAATTAAAACATTTTTGTTTTTTCATTAAAGCTATTAAAATTTATTTTT
Source organism: Bellardia bayeri (assembly GCA_950370525.1). Lineage (NCBI taxonomy): Eukaryota > Metazoa > Arthropoda > Insecta > Diptera > Calliphoridae > Bellardia > Bellardia bayeri. Next base: position 47,541,841 of record OX493265.1, on the reverse strand, counting down.
GTTTCTCTAGTTTGTGTTTTTAATCAACTACTTGACTGCCACTTTGTGCATATCAAACAAATCTTTCGTCTAAACAATCTGTATCGAAATTATTTCTAAACGAACATATTGTTCATTCAAACTTTCTATGATTACACAGCATTGTTATTACATGTAAATATTAATGTACTCGTACACTGTATTTTTGGTGAAATGGATATAGAATACTTAAGCTATGTACAGACAGTTGTTAGATCCTACAATATTGTCGTTGTATTCCTACTTTGTCAGAAAAAGCGTTGTCAGTGCATTGTAAAACAAAAATATTGTCAGATATCCAACACTCGTTTTAACACATTACGTTGTCATAGTCAGATTTTTGTCTTATAATTTTTTTTTGTCAGATGTGCGAAGTTTATGCATTGGTACCATTGTCAGAAAAATATTATGGGTGTTTTTGTCACTGAGAGAGCGAGCGAAAAACATAAACAGAAAGACATAAGTATGGCGAAAGAGCAAAAGCGTAAAAAATATTTATGTAATTACAACAAACAAACAAACTGAGGCGTGTTTTTGTTAATTTGTCTTCATCGTCACTACTTTCTACACTTTTTTTTTTATTAATTTATTTTAATTACGGCCCAAGCGCCTTAAAAGCATTATTAGGGCAAGTTGACAAAATATATTATTTGTTAAATGTACATATAAAATTAAATAATAAAAGTGAGATATATTTATTAAATTAAAAAGTATACAATACTATGAAGAGAAATTACTACTGAATTTAAGTTATTACATTTTACTATATAATAATTCCTTGCAAGCTGATTTAAACGTTGATATTCTATTAATTGATTTCAAATCTGAAGGCAAATTATTATATTTTATACTGCCAATGTAATCAATACGTTGTTTTGACTTTTCCAATCTACATCTTGGAATTCTTAAATTTGACACATTCCTTGATTTGCGAAAATGAAATGGTACAGTGGCCGATATTATCAGCCATGTCACAGAATTTAATTCCGTTCGGAAGTGGAATTAATTCCGTATTTTGCTTCTATAGAAAAAGTAAAATGAACAATTTTTTCGGAATGAATTATTTATTTGTACGTATTGTTTCCTTTTCAAAAAATAACTTTTAAATAGTAACAGTTCACTTCCTTTAACACCGTATAATGACAACTTGTCCAATAATATCTGATGATCTACAAGAACAAAAGCCTTTGTAAAATCAAAAAATACACCTGCAACTCCACTGGAACCTTCATCTAAGCTGTTACAAATATATTTTATTACGTTTAAAACAGCATCTTCAGTACCACAACCTCTTCTAAAACCAAATTGAAAATCATACAAAAGCTTATTCTCCTCCATGTAAAGTAACAGTTTATCATATAAAAGTTTTTCAAAGATTTTGTCAGTTGTAGCATTCATTTGCTTTGGTATCGGAACAATTTTATGAACCTTAAGGGCATCAGGGTACACTGATTCATTTATCATCTTGTTAAATATATCAGCTAACATTGGTGCTATTGCATCTCCACATTCTTTAACAAATTTTGGAGATATATTATCATAGCCTGGACTTTTAGTGACTTTAATATTCAATATAACTTCACTAATGTCGTCAATACTACAATTTCCAAGATTTAACCTATAAGGATATTGAAAAATAGTTCGTAAATTATTACACGTGTCTCCCAGCACAACCTCTATTTGCTGTTTAAGGTTTGCCACAGACGTAAGAAAATAATTGTTAAGACAGTCAACTTTAACTTGATCCGAATTTATTATTTGCCTCTCAGAGTCAATCAGACGTATATCATTAACTTTTTAACGACCAAGTGTTGATAAATTTCCAACATTTTTTCGGATCATTCCCAGCTTTACTTACATATTAACATAATAATCATCTCTACATTCCTTAACAGCAATTTTGATAACTTTGCTTCTTCTATATTGTTCTTATTTGTAGCTTTGCGTCTTTTTTTAATAATTTGTGTTTTACCAAAATCAATTCTTGAAGATTTTTATTTATCCATGGCGTAATCTCAAAACACAACTTTTTTTCCTGTTTTGTAACTACCGTTGAATTATTTGAAGCAGCTTGCATACAAGATACTAACTTATTATTCAAAAGTGAGGCATTTAGCGATGAACAACTATTAGGTAAAAAATTTAGTAAATATTCTTTGGCTTTTGCATAGTCACAATGAATTTTGGATACTTCAATATATTCTTTAAATTTCGTTTTACTTTTTAACTTACAGCACAGTATGTTGTGACCTGATAGGTTACATTCGACTGAATCAATATAAATTCTATCGGAAAAGTTACTAAACACATGATCTATACACGTTTTACTTCGAGGCCTTGTTATCGTATTATGCGCACTAGTACAATCATAATTATGAAACATTGCTGACATACATATCATCGTAATATGGATTGTGAAATGTATCAATATTGGAATCACCCACTATGATTACAGGGTTTTGAGCATTATCGTTTAAAGTGAGATCAAACAAGTTTATAAATTCAATATGAAATAAGTTTCATATTTTTATGTTCAATTTTAAAATTTGAGAAAATAACTAATATAAGATAAGTTCAACAAATTTATCACTTTTGCAAACTTCCACTGAGTAATGTAAATTTTCATTTATATATAACGACGTACCACCATACCCATCTTCTCTACAACAGTGAACACTATTAAAGCCAGTAATTGAATACAATTGTATCAAATCCTTACTAAACCATGTTTCCTGCACGGCAATTACATCTGGCAATTTAGGAAAAGTAGCAATTAAAGATTTAAACTGATTAAATTTTTCAATAGAAGAAACTCTTCTGATATTTATACTTATTATATTTAAAAAATTATAATTCAATCCACAAATATGGTTTTTAAATTTTGAAAATTGATTAAAATATTGGTTTTTGATCATTAAGATAGTGAAAAAAAATGTTAAAACAAAAATTATAGAAAAAAAAATAATAATTATATAAATTATAATATTTTATTTTATGAGGAGGAGACATAGGCAGCACCATAATTAGAAGAATCACTAGCATTTTCATCTATATTCATTACAAACGATCTACGTTCCCAATGCTTATTGGTAGTTGCGTCTAATAACATGTTGTCAACATCATCCTCACATCTTATCAACTGTTGTTTTGAAAAGTCATTCTTCTTACAACACACTTTGCCATTGCGGGCATATATGTGATGATATCCAACGGCTTTTAACGATTTAGCATGGTACACCAGACTTAAAGTTTCCTTGCTATGAAAATCAGACACAAACACCTTGTTTGTACTTTCCTCTTCTTTCAATTTGGATTTTAAATACATCTATTTTTCTTTATTCGCTTTAGATGAACATTTTACAATAACACTTTTTTTTTATTATTATCAGCTTTCTTTACAGTTTTTCCCTTATTTACAACAAAATACACATCTTCAACATCATTGGGTTCATTGTCTATACCAACAGCTTTTGATAATGAGCAATTCCATATGAAAGCTATCACCTTTTGGACGACCCCTCTCCGATTTTAAAATAAATAGTCTCAATCGATTGCCCAGCAAAAAATAATGTACCTACATATTTTTTTTTTTATAGTGACTGGTTTAGTGGTGGTGTACACCACTGTCACTGACAAAATTAAGGAATTCTTCATAAGGGACCTCATTGAAAGTTGTTTTAAAAAAAAACTACTAAAGCGATCGCAGCGATAGCTCGTTGGAAAGGTATTGAATCAGGCTTTAATTGAAAAATAAAATTTTCCTAATTTTTCTTAGAAATTTACCTTTAAATTTTCCCATGAAAATTAAATTTTCCGATTTTTCACAGAAGCTCCTAAATTTTCCGGCTATTTTTTTTTTTTTGGATTCCTCATAATTTTTGCTTTAAGAATCAGCAATAAAAAAATGGGCCCCGACTCCTTGTTTGGACAGGAGAAGAGCATTTAAGAGACCACCTTGTTAAAAATACATTTTAAAAATTATTTTACAGTTAAAAATACATTTATGAAGAAAAAATCAATTTTTTTTTAAGAGCCCCAAGTTGAGTGTGTAGTGAATATGGTCTGCCTGCCTTCACAAGATCGGCCATAAATCCATGGATAATAGCAGCAGTGGCATGTAATGGCACACCAAACCGGACTGAGGTTACAGGTCATGAAATGTTTTGTAAATTTTTTAAATTACCAGGTAATAAATATTTCGCCTAAAATGACACGTGCAGAAACAAGTCATAAAACACGGATTTTCCATAAATATGGGGAAATATTTATTACCTAGTATTCAGTTGAATACTAAACGTGAAAGTGTTAAAGTGTTTTTTTTTTTGTAAAGTAAAGAGTGAAGCTGTAAAGACAATTTAAAGTAAAATGAATAAATTTTGCTGCAATCCGTTTAACAAGAGTGGACATCGTTCGAAAAAGATAAAAGTATTAAAATTAACTGGTGTTTCGAAGCGATACATGAATGAATTAAATATACAATACGGTGAAGAAGCAGAATTCATTTGCCCCAAGTGTAAAATCGATTTGTCTCAACATTGAAACAAATGCAGCCACAATCCGAGAGTGAAATGACAAGTGAACAGAATGTTTCATCTGATAGTGAGGCAGACATTCCGATGGTCAATATGTCTTTGAGTCCTTTGAATGAGGCTATTGCCACTTTAGGTGAAACGCCTATTAGAAAAAGAAAGTTGCGAAGTGAAACATACAGGAAAGAGAAAAAAAGCAAGGTTGTGAGTGCAATCGCGACAATATTTGATGAAGGCTCTGATAACGAATGCAGTCAAGCAGATGACGTTGATGACGGCAAACAAATGGTTGAGCAGTTGAATAGAAAATTCAATTTAGCGACCACTTTTCCGGAGAAATATCTCATTTTATCTGTGCTGCCTCAATTATGGTCTATACGCAAGATTTCTGAACAGTTTCAAACATCTTTTTACATCGCGAGAAGAAGCAAATAATTAGTTCGACAGAAGGGCATATTGGCGACTCCCACCAAGAAATTTGGCTCAAGGACCCTCAGCGAAGCAACGGTGAAATTGATTCAAGATTTTTACTGCAATGATGACAACAGCCGCGCCTGCCCAGGTACACGTGACTATGTTATCACACGTGAAGATGGAGAAAAAGTACACAAGCAGCGCAGATTATTATTATGTAATCTATCCGAAGCATACCATCAGTTCAATGAGAAATACCCAGCAGAAAAAGTGGGATTTTCTAAGTTTGCCATCCTACGACCAAAAGAATGCGTGCTGGCATTCAGTCTGCGTTTGCATGTTTCATCAAAACATCAAATTAATTTTCTTTCCATGCAAGAAATTGAAAGTATTTCACGGTGAAATTGAAACATATAGGGACCTCCTGTCGAAGTCGTTGTGCGCATTACCCCACGGAAAATTGTCATCTGTCCAAATGCGACAATTGTCCGAAGATTGACGAGCTAGAGCAATATTTGGCGGCAAAGTTTGAACAGCTAATAATTCAGGAGGTGCATTACAAACAGTGGATAATTAGCAGCGGCAGATGTTCCCTTGAGACCGTGGTAAAGCAGATTCCGGAATTCATCGAGGAATTCGGATTCAAGTGGAATGAACTGAAGGCGCACCATTTCATATCCGAGATGCAATCGAAATTTCTAAAGGAAAGTAAGGAGAAATTAGCCCAAAATGAATTCATTGTGATAACTGTTTGAATTCTTAAGATCAAAACTCGATGCAATCGACAAAGTAACGTTTTTCTCAGACACAATCTTTGCATAATTGAAGAAGAACAAAACTGCAAGGTCGAGTGGCACTTTTTCGCGACGTCCCACGGTAAGGGCCCATGCGATGCGTTAGGGGGAACCCTAAAACGCATGGCGACTAAGGCAAGTTTGCAAAGGCCATATACCAGATCTTAAATGTACAACATTTGTTTTCGTGGATTCAAAGCAAGGAAATTGCCATTAATACAGTTTTATGCACTCAAAAAAACACGATGCCATGGAGCGACGAATTTAAAACAGATATAATAATGTCAAAACTATAACTGGAACGCAAAAGTTTCATTGCTTCATACCAAATATTTCTGATATGTCAATTAATGTAAAGCGGTACTCTGATGCCAAGACAATTGAAATTTTTAATAAATATTGTAATTAAGTATAAGCAGCAAAATAAGAAAGATTTTTTCTTCATAAATGTATTTTTAACTGTAAAATAATTTTTAAAATGTATTTTTAACAAGGTGGTCTCTTAAATGCTCTTCTCCTGTCCAAACAAGGAGTCGGGGCCCATTTTTTTATTGCTGATTCTTAAAGCAAAAATTATGAGGAATCCAAAAAAAAAAAATTAGCCGGAAAATTTAGGAGCTTCTGTGGAAAATCGGAAAATTTAATTTTCATGGGAAAATTTAAAGGTAAATTTCTAAGAAAAATTAGGAAAATTTTATTTTTCAATTAAAGCCTGATTCAATACCTTTCCAACGAGCTATTACTCGTTGCGATCGCTTTAGTAGTTTTTTTTTAAAACAACTTTCAATGAGGTCCCTTATGAAGAATTCTTCAATTTTGTCAGTGACAGTGGTGTACACCACCACTAAACCAGTCACTATAAAAAAAAAAAAATATGTAGGTATATTATTTTTTGATGGGCAATCGATTGAGACTATTTATTTTAAAATCGGAGAGGGGCGTCCAAAAATTTGCCAATTTTGATCGTTTTCATATGGAATTGCTCTAATTCAAAAACTGCCTCTTCTGCATTAACACCACTAGCAACATCCATGCCACTGATAACACAACCGTTTTTTACACGGTTATCATTTAATATTTTTACCGAAGTTTTTAGAGTTTTTAATTCTGATTTTAATTTTTTATTTTCCTTTTGAATATCATTAATTTTCTTTTTGTTTTCTGCTACATCTTTGAAGATTTCCTCAAATTTAACCGACATAATTTTTCAAGTTTTACCAATTTTTTTAACTTTGTTTTTATTGAATTCAGTTCTTTTCTTACTTTCTTTTTCATTTTTTAGTAGTCTATCAAATTCTCTCCTTATTAAGCCAGAACATTGAGAGTGAAAGTTTTTCCTGCACTTATCACATCGTATAAAATCATCAGATTCCTCTTTGATCTCATATTCGCACTGGTCACAGAGAATTTTATTTGCAACATTTCTACGAGCTGCTTTTTTGGACATTTTTGTATTATTTTAAAAACAGTCTACTTTTTTTATGTAAACACAACTTTGTGCTATTTAATATTAAGTTTTTAACACAACGATTTAAATTTTAATATGAACGATTTAACCACTGAGAAAAATACCATATAGTTCGAAAAGAAAGAGATAAATAAAAAACTTGATTATCTTTAATCTCGTGATTCCGTATATATTTCCAATTGAATTTCAGAATTTTATAATTATATTTCAGAAATTTCTAAATATATTTCAAAAACGTCCAATTCAATTTCTGAATTTTATAATTATATAGAGTGTTTTTTAGATTTATAGAACTTTAAGTTGGCAATACTTTCTAACAATTTTTCATTGTCAGAACATTACTAGCACATTTCCATATTTGACAACATTGTAAGATGTGACAACCGTCTGTACATATCTTTACTTATTAACTTTATAGTGTAAAGATTAGACACACTTTAAAAAAAATTAAAAATATGCTCGTACCAAAATTGTATCATAAAACAGATGAAATCAATGTTTTTTAAAGCTACAATTCCTATCAAATTTTTACATAGTATTGTTATTTATAACTTTGGATTATTTTTATACCCGCTACTAAAAAGATGGGGGTTTATTAAGTTTGTCATTTGTGTTACAAACATCTAAATAATGAACGTAGAGCCAAAAAGTCTATATATTCTAGGTCCTTATAAGATTCTACGACGATCTAGCCATGCCCGTCCGTCTGTAAAAGGCACGATACAGCTTCGAAAAAAACAAAGAACAATGAAAAGGACCAAACATTATTTGTTCCACCGAAATGTTTGGTATTGAAAATAAATAAAATCGATCCAGTAGGATCCGAGTTATATACCAACGTTTCAGATAACCTCGATATTTTTTGCAATTTTCTTCAAATATAATGCAGATATCATGAAATTTTGCATACTTTATTTATTATAGAAGGACAAGTCCTGTTGGAAATGGTAGGAATCGGATTACACATAGCCCCCCATACATATCTATAGACAATAAGTCTCATGCAAAGTGGAATCTCAAAACGATATTTTGTTAGCATCGGTCCATATTTTGAGAGAGCCCCATATAAAATCCACTTTCGAAAATCACTTAAATTCGCATAAATCTCTTATAAACATCACTATCAAGTTGGAATTCAGCACAAATAGTCCATACATTTGTATATGTATATAAATTGTCACTCTCAATATGATTATGATCGGTCCATATTTGACCGTAGTACCCATATAAAGTTCACTTCGAATAATCACTTAAATACGAATAAATGTCTTATAATTCTCATTATTACTTTGAAATGCAACACAAATAATTCGCATGCACATTAGTGTCCCAAAAAAAAAGTAGTTTTTTTTCATGCATACCCTCTAATTTTTTTCGAATGATGTCAAAACGAGTGTAAAAAATTTTTATGCACCTGGGACCACGGCAACCCGTGCCGAGTTTCATCGCAAGTAGCCAGTATTTTGCGAGCTATGTATCAAATATTCAAGAGCAAAGACTGGGAACAAATTTGACTAATTTTGTTTATAAAATTATTTGAAACTAACATATGCATGTATGAATGTGTAATTTTAAGTAACATTATGATTTTAATATCGTCACCTAAAATATAAAAGGCCGTAACTGACAAAAAAATTCACGATCCTCATTTTTATTGAATGAAATGTTGTTAGGTATAAAAACATATATTTTTATTATTAAGCGACATGTCCACAGATCAAACTAAGATCTTTTTCATTGTATTGATGAGAGGTGAAAGAAAAACAAAACCGTTTAGATCTTTGTTACCTCTCTGAATTTTATTAACCCATATATAAGTTTGATATGTGGCGAATTCGCGTTACGAACAACGCAACTCTTGTAGTATTCACTCTCAATTTTACTCTTACAATCAGCGTTGTCAACTTTTTGTAATTTTTGGTGCGAAAAGTTCCTTAGTTGGTGCGCGGTGCACCAACATTTTAAATAATAAAGAAATTCTACACTTTGTGCGTTTTTTCTTCATTTTGGAGCGTCTTGAAATTTCAAAGTTGACAACGCTGCTTACAATGATTTACCCCCTGACCCACGATGTCGAACGATAACGTTCGCTTAGATAAGACTTAAGACACAAACTTGATTGTGGAATAAACAAACTTGATTGAGTAAAAAATAGATACGATAAAAAGTTTGTGTCTTAAGTCTTATCTAAGCGAACGTTATCGTTCGACATCGTGGGTCAGGCAGTTATTTATTTTATTCGTGAAAGAGAGTTTGCGTTGTTGCTAGTTGGTTTTTCTGTTTAGCTATCTAACGGTAAAACGCCGATGCATTGCAGTTAATGAAGATAGATGAAAATAAATTGTTCTTGCAACGGCAGAGAGGACCAAATCGACCTGGTCATTTAGGAGGAGTAGAGAAAAAAACTGACCCAGAAAGAAGAAAATTCACGCCTTAGAATCATCGAAGAGGAAAAGCGACGTAATAAATATCTTTCGTCTTTAGCTCCCTCAACATCCTCTCAAAAAGAATTTGAAGAAATTTCGTTTTCTGAGTCAGAAATATCAGATTTATTAGAATACTAACACGGCCCAGTGTTAGTAAACCTTTCAGGCAAGATTTTATTTCTCCAAAACTTGTTGCAACATTAGATAGATGCCGTTTAAGTATTAGAAATGCTGTATTTGTAATTGAAGCAACCATTGAGGCTTTAGGATGCAATACTGATGAGTTCCCTATAAGTAAGTCAACAATTCAAAGAATTCGAACGGAACAGCGAAAAAAACGTGCAGAATCTATAAAGGTTAATTTTCAGAACAAAGTACCAGAAATTGTAACAGTCCACTGGGATGGAAAAATGTTACCAGCCCTAGATACACGCAAATCAAAAAAAGAACGTCTGCCAATAGTTATTTCTTACGATGACAAAGAACAACTTATCGCTGTGCCAAAATTGGAAAACTCATCAGGAATGAAACAATCAGAGGCAGTATGGAACGCTATAATAGACTGGGATCTTGAAGAAAAACTGCAGATTTTCTGTTGTGATACAACAGCTTCAAATACAGGTTGCATTAATGGTACTTGTGTATTTCTGCAGCAAAAATTAAATAGGGATATTATTATTTTTGCTTGTCGCCATCATATCTACGAATTGGTATTAAAATGTGCATTTGAAACAAAAATTAGTCTAAGGACTACCAGTCCTGATATTCCACTGTTTAAAAGCTTTAGAGAAAATTGGAAAAGTGTCGATCCCAGGAAAATTCAAAGTTACACAAAAAATTTATCATGTCTAAATGATTCAGAAATTGATAAACTGGTACAATATTACCAATCTGAATTGACTAAAGATATCGTTAGAGGTGATTATCGAGAACTGATAGAGCTATCAATAATATTTCTTGGTGGATATACAGTAGACGCTCAGAAATTAGAACTCTCAGTAATTAGAATTTCCAGAAATTAGAATCTGTCATTTCATTGTATTAAGCGCTCTAATATTAGAACTAAAAATTCTAATTTCCGAACGTTTCTTTTTCGTTGTAAACACTAAAATTTTGGCAGTTTAGTTTTGTTTAGAAAACAAAAAGGGGAATCCCATTTTAGTAAATGTTTTACAAATCCTGTTGATGTTGTTTGTGTTAATTGTTAACTTTAGATGAACTTGGTTTTTTTGTTGTTATGTTTCGTTATGTTTTTCTTAGTTTTTTTGTTAAATAAACTAAAATGAAAACGAAGTCTTAGTTTTTTTTTTAGCTTTTTTGTAAAATTTACCTAAATTTTAGTATAAAAACCGTCCAGAAATTAGAATAATTGGAAAATTCGAATCGCCCTAAAAACAAAGTGGTTCTAATTTCCGAGCGTCTACTGTACCAAGAAAAAATTCAAAATTCGGCCTCCAGGTGCCATGCACCAAGCTCAGTTGATAAAAAACATTAATTATAAATTAACTAGGGCACAAGGCTAATGTTTGCAATTGTATTTCATTTACACAAAAAATGTCGGTGAAAGTGGACAACAAACATAACAAAAACAAATGTATTCAGGGGGCTAATTCTCGCATTCGTATGCGAGTAAATTTTCATTCGAACGTTCGATTTTTTTAACATTTGGGATTCTCTCATTCGATAGCGAATAAAATGTATCGAAATTTCTAATGATGGCATTCGATAACGAATGATTATTCGAACGCAACCTTGCGAGTTTTTACTCGTAAGCAAAGAAGCATGACGTTTTTTTTTTGTTTAGCAAACAGAAGAAAAAAAAACAGAAAATGTTAGTTAAAAATTTGTTACTTACTTTAAAAAATATTATAATATTAATATTTTTATTACTTTTAGGTCAAAAATATCAAAAATAAATTTTACCTATGCTTGCTTTGTGAGCCTAAAACGTCTTTTGAGTCTAGAAAAACACATACATACATTAAGACATACGTATGTATGTATGGACTTATATATACTTACTCATTGTTTGTCAATCTTAAGGGTTCGGAGGTGTTTCTTATTTGTTTCCTTATGTCATTAATGTTTTCAATCTCGACAGAATTAGAAGACGATGAGTAAAAAAACACAACTGGATCCATTTTTAATTTAAAATAATTTCTTTTAAAAATTTTGCTTTTACTTGAGTTATTTTTTGCAGAACCATATGTTTTTTGTTTACATTTTCTTTTCTTTTATTCAGTGTTGTAATACGTACTTATTTAAGTTTTTTTCAACACTGAAGCAATGAATCGATTCGATTCGTATCGAGTACCATCATTAGAAAATTTTGCACTGTCGAAATAAATATCGATTCGAAAACAATTTCGATCACGACTGCCAGAATTAGCCCCCAGGTTTTCAAGACGAAGTCTTGACAGAGAGAATACGAAAAAAATTAAGAAAAAGGAGGCAACATGTAAATAAATAAAATTGAAAAATGATAATTACAGCAAATTTCGAACTACCGGTAACACTGGTTAAAAGATTGATGTTTGTCTGTTGGTTAGCAGGCACCCGCAGTGGTGCGAAGGTTAGAACGCAAAGAATTCTGATGAAAGAATGTGGTGATTCTCGAAACATGTAAATTCAACCCAGGTTCAACCGCAGCTCTGCCAAGAAAAATTATCAATAAATTTGTATATATATTTCATATTGTAAAACAATTCCTTCAGTAAAAATAATTTAATGAAAATAAAATTTAATGAACTCGAGCCCGACTAAATAAATATCAAAAATATAAATTACCTATTTTGCAAATGACTACAAATTGGTTTAAATCTAATGCAGATATCAACCAAACATAATGCGCAAGTCTCTTGCGCTGTTGTTGTTTTCTTTGAAAAGTGAGTTTGAAAGGGGGGAAGCACAACATGTAAGAAATAAATAAAAGCAAAATGTAAAAAAAAAGAAAACAAAAGAAGCATGTCATGAAGTCAAATGTCACATGTTAATTAAAGCAAACAAGGTCTTTGAGGTAAACGGTGCGCAAATTTGATAGAATTATCAAGCGAGAAAAAAAATAATTTAATATTGAAAGTTTATAATGAAATTAATAAAAGTGATATTGTTATATTATAAAATAGTTCATTAAAATGTTGTTCTTAAAGATCGAGTGCATAAAGATTTGTACTACGAATTTTTACTACTTCACTGTGCTTGCAGATTTCTATCATGCCAAAGAAATTCACAGAACGCCCAAATTCTGCTTGAACTTTTTGTTGAAAAATGTCTTATTATTTTCGTGCAGGATAGCGTGACTTACAATATACATGGTGTGTTGCATCTGAGTGAATGTGTTCAAAAATTTGGTGCACTTACAAACTTCTCAGGATATCCGTTTAAAAACTATCTTCAAACTTTAAAGAAGTATGTAAAAAAACCATCCAAAATTTTGTTCCAAATATCTAATAATTTGAAAATATAATTCTTAAAGAAAAGGAAGCAATGTTCAATCGAAAACGTGATGAAATAATTAGTCTTACAACGAAACAATACTTCTTTTTCAAAAAGGCTCCTAATAATTTATGTGCCATTCACCCATTTATTCCTATTTTAAAACCAGGTTTTATTGAGACTGGGGTAGGGTTTATTGTAGGAAAAAAGTTTAAAGCAATCGAAAGCTATTTCAATGAGCCAGTTGATTCCTTTTCAACCTATGTTGTTGATCCGAGCTGCCTAGGCGATGAAGAAATATTTGAAGAAAACAAAATTGAAAATATAGTTTTGCTTCCATTATTGCACGGGTGCTATTAAAATTTAATTAATTAAATGTATATATATATATATGTGTGTGTCAATTTCGAAAAAAAAAAACGTACACAACGAGTTTTGTTTTGCTTATTTTAAAAGTTTTTTCAATTCGCCTGTAAGAGTGGCCAATTTATGTAGAAATTGATGAAGAATCGGATGGTACTTTTAGGCTCTCAAAAAAAAACAATATTTTGGGATTATTTTTTTAGGTTTTCTATGATTTATATCTTAAGCGTCACACACCAAATATGTATAAAAAATCGCTAAAAATGCAAATATATTTGAAATTCAAGCTTACTACGATGTTCTTTTGTTTCTCAAGGTTGACTTGCGAAAATCACCTTTTCGATTCTAAACACAAAATTATGATATACCTTGATTTTTAATTTTTTTTTTAAAGTGACCTGTTTGTTATTTTAAAATTTTAAGATGAAAATATGTAAATTTTTGTTAAAAAAGACTTGAGCTTAGATGTTACTTGGAAAGTAATAGTTTTGTAACAATGCATTTAAAAAAAACTGCAATTATAAGAGTTTTAAGGAAAAAAAACTACGTGTGACGCTCAAGATATTTTGTGACGATCAATAGATTTTGTTACACGTAAACAAGAAATAATGCCAAATTTAAAGTTTAAAGAAAAAAAGTTTATTCTTTTACAAAAAGTAAATAAAAAAAACAAAAATTCTTCAAAAAAACAAAAATTTTCATACAAAACTAAACATGTACATATTCTTTGATGTCTTTCACAAAAATGGAAAAAATTAAGTAATTCTTGAAGCAACTTATACACATATGTAAATATTTGACACAAAACAATAACTTAACTTGATTTAATTTATAAATTTTCATTCGAATTCTTATTCTGAATCTGTATAAACTTCATGAAATGACAAGCGGCTTTATTTTTTTCATTCTAATTAATTTTTACCACTTTCGAATTAAGTTTGTGGCAAAAACAGAATCAGTCAGTAACAATAAAAATTAAACTCAAATATACAACGATTATATTGAACTTTATTTTCTCTCGATATCTCCGTGCTCTTTTAGCCGCCTTTAATTTTGTTGTTTTACTCTTGAAAATTAAAAAATCAAATCAAAATTAAACATTTTAAGCAGTGTTGCCATTTTAGCACTTTCAGTGTTAGATTTAGCATTTTGTTTCTCGAAAATGCATTGAAATTTTTAAAAATTATGCTAAATGCTTTTACATTTAATATATTCACTTTTAAAAAAATTAGCGTGACACTCATGAAATTGTATGGTGCCCTTACCTGGTGTTCACAAAAACTACGCAAATGCACACTTTTTTTAATAGATTTTTTTTTCGATTTTTCACTTTTGTAATAATTAAAGTTTGTACTTTCCTTCCATTATTTACTTTATTTAAACTTGAAATTGAAAACTAGTAATATTACTTGATTTATGAAAAAGTGACGCTCAATATAAAAAAGTGACAAATCAAAACACAATAAAGAAACGCAATAATTAGAAAACTGTTATTAAATGTTGCATATATAATTTTTCTTGATTTTATTTTGTTTACTAAAAATTCTAACGGGGGACACATGCTTTTGTATGGAAGCAGTCAGAGGCAGAAACAAAACACCATTCTGAATAAACAAAAAAACAAACATACAAATTTGAGAATTGTTTTTTCCTAAAATAGTAGTGTAAAGTGCGCGGACACAAAAATTGTGGTTTTTTTTTAAATTGGCCCATATATAATAGAAATAAATAAATAACAAAAATACATAAATAATATAAATATATAAATAATGAAAATATCAAAAATTAAAAGAGAAAACGTAAAAATTAAAGCAATACAAATCTATTTATATACTAGCAATTATGAAGCGCATTTGTCTCAGAACTACTGGTTAGTATTTTATATAATCATAAAAATATGCCTTATTACTTATATATATACACCCTTATTCAAAAACGATTATTAAATTTAACAAACGTTTATTAAGCAAATTTTTATATGCAAATCTGTCTTAACAAACTGTTAAATTTAATAGTCGTTTTTGAATAAGGGGGATAGTATTTTAACAGATAACGGAAAAGAAAATGACGATAAGGCGCGTTGCCAATGTTCACTTGAAGTTTTGAAGCAATTTGATGTGAAATTTTCTGAAATGGATGCGAAGTTTTCAGAAATGACATGTAAGATGAAAATATTTATTGTTTACAAAAATATCATGTTTTTCATATAAAGATTACTATTTCAAGGCGAAATTAAGCAGCTCAAAGAGGTTATTCAAACTCAAAATGAAACTATAATGGCAGCATTGTGTACCCAAAAAGTAGTGCCCGAAAGCCTTGTTCGGCAGGAAAAAAACAATGTGGCAATTAAAAATGTTTTTCCAATAAACACCATCGAGGAGTTGAAAGCGCTCAATGACGTCATAATTGATGAAAATTTATGTGAGTACTTATTTGTCTTTATTTTTATCATTTTCCAAATTTTCGTGCTTTTTTACAGACCAATGCCATGAAATTATTGCTGAAAGGAAAATTGCCAAAAACGTTAACGACAATTTTATCTTTGCAATTGATTTTTGCTATAAATATTGATGGTACTCATGGAAAAAAGCGCTTGAAGGATTATAAAAAAGTTTTTGATGCAGTAATGGATGCGGTACGGCCTCTCTGTGATGATCCAGATAAAGAATTACTCAACGCCTTAGCTGTTATTAAAAAACGTCATTTTCATAACGTTTGTGTTGAAAAAAAACTAAATAAGTTCAATACTTAAAATAATATTTTCTATGAGCAGTACAAACTTTGCATTTTACTTGTTTTCATTACAACTTTTATTTTAAGTCATTTATTTTTTGTTTTTTTTTTTATTTTAATAGTTATTTCTATATACATATAAATATATATTGCATAAACGTATATATATGTATGTATATATTTTGACAAAAAAAGAATTCAAATTAAATTGTTTAAAATTTAATTAAAAAAAAAGAGGTTTTAAAATAATTTAGTATAAACCGATTATTAATAACTATAAATTGGTTGGGAAATAAGTAATTAGTAGTCAATTTAGAAGTCATGCAGAGATGACCAATTGACTAGTGTTGTAAAATCCAGTTACTTTTAAGTACCGGTTAATACTCGATACTTTTCAAATGGGTACTCGATACTAACCGATACTTTTAACTACAATTTAACGTAATTTTTTTTTAAAGCTTTTTGTTAAGTATCTCTGAAATATTTTAAAAATGCCTTTTTTATCCGTTTATTTTATGTGTATTTTTTTTTAAATTCATTTTTATTAGACATTAAAAAAAATAAAAATACTCGTATAGTTCAAAACGAAAAAAAAATTTAGTTTTTTTTTTAGTTAATACCCTGTTTTATACAGCTTATGTTTTTTAAAAACAAATATTTAATGAAAAAATTCTGTTAGTATTTATCATTAAAATGTAAAAATAGAATTTTTTCTACATTTTCTGATTTAAGTCGGCTTCTGCGATCATTTAAGACTTGCCCAGCTGCTGAAAAAACTCTATCACTTGGAACTGATGTGGCAACAATGGAAAGGTATCTTTTTGCTATATATGACAATCCAGGATAAACCTTTTCTCGGGATTTCCACCATTCCAATAGATCGGACTTCCGAGCCAAGAAATCTTCATGTCCATAATTATTTATTTCAATTATAGACTTAGAAGTATTTGTTTTAGAAGCAGAAATGTTGTCAAACTCATCCCATATTGAGCTTCGGCTTGTAGTTTTTTCAGGTGATAAAATTTCCATTGCTGGAACGTTGTACAGACCTGATATTTTATCTTTTACCATCTTAATGCCCGTAGCATCAGTAAATTTGATTTTGAAGCTCTTTTAATTTATTAGTAGCTTTTGTACCTCTATGGAAATGATCCACTACTGACTTACATTTGGTGATAATGTTGAGTACATATGGGTCTTTTAGGGCGTCAATCACTACTAAGTGCAAAGTGTGGGCAAAGCATGGCAGGCTGGTCCAATTCGCATTTCTAACAGCTGACAAAATATTGGCTGTGTTATCAGAAAACACGCAGCTTATTTTATTTTGGATATTCCACATATTAACTACACCTAAAAGTTCATCTTTTAGATTCTCTGCAGTATGATCTTAACAGTATAACGAGACGGTAGTGAATAGGATGAATTCAAGTTTTTCACAAATTCTTTGAATCCTATATTTTCCAGGATGGAAAGTGGTTGTAATGCGTTGTAACCATACGAACTAGACTCTTGTTAATTGTTTTTTCTGGTGATTTTGGTAGACTGACATAAACATTACACTCTTCAAGAGTTCTTTGTACTTTTCTTAGAATAATCAGTTCATCTAAATGTAAAACAAAATTAAAATTATACATAAATAATTTTCAGATATTTTTCCTTCAGAGCAGCTCTTTTCGTCTTTTGTATATTCCAGTGTATGATGTTTGCAATGCAAATGTTTTTTTCAGATTTGAGGTTCCACCACCTTAAATAAAAAACAATTAATAATTTTACAATCTATTTATTTCATTTATTTTTACCTTTGAAAGAAATTTCTTTTTTGCATATATTGCATTTAGCTACCCAAAAAGTAACGGGTAGGTACTTCTTGGTATTGAGTACTCGAAAAATTATGTGGTATCGGGTACTTGGTACCTAAATACCCGATACTTTTACAACTCTATAATTGACTACAGCCTATGACATGCCTATGTTAAAATAATGAGTCGACGACAAGAAAAAAAGTCACTTAAGCAACTAGATGTGTTTATTAAAAACCAGTTTGAAGTTATTTAAAAATGTGTTTGACTCCTGTAGGAAGTAGTTAAAGTAGATGTGTACATAAAAGCACAGTACGGAAACAAACAAAATGAAACGTTTGCTTTCGTTTTGTTCTTTGTAGTGAGTAAAACAAAAATCAAACATAATCAATGGGAATGATTGTGCCAAATTGCGCTCATGAGCGCAAAAAGTACATTAATATAAACGTACGCAGCTAGAAAAAAAAGAGTAAGAACAATATTGAAACATTCTAAAAAAAACGTTTCGCAAACGTTTGGTAATTGATTTACTCATTATAGAGAATGTAAGTGAAATAAAAAGCAGAGTTGTAAAAAATAGCAAAATATTTCATAATTTCATAGGAAAACTAGAAAAATATTTTAAGAAAATAATATTTAACTTTTCACATACTAAAAATATACAAATATTTCTAGTAGTAATTCTAAAAATATTTTGCCATAGGCACATTTTCGTTTTTAACATTTTCAACTGCGGACAATTTCGTTTTTTACATATTTCAACTTCGTATGTTTGCCAGTTTTAATTTTTCATGTGCCACAGTTGTTTAGTTTGTTTTTTCGATTTCGCATATTGCTGTCTGTTAGTGGTTTTTCAAGTTACTATTTCTTTGCATGGTTTATGGTTTTGTAGTAAACTATAAAAAGTATGCATTAAAGCTATGTTCACATTGTGTGTATTTGTCATGTGGACTGTCACTTTTTCGCATGTCAAATTTGTACATATAGTCTGAACACCTGCAAACAATATCATGTGTTATTTCTCTGTGTGCAATGTAACATATGACATTTTTGTATTTAGAACGAGTTCTATTTTCAAGTGACAATCCATCTAACATCAGCTGTTTTTTATAACCAAAATTTTGTGGAGGCAAAAATTAATTAAAATTTTAATAAATATAATTTATACCTAATAGTAAAACAAAAATACAAAATTGAATTATCCGGATTACCGGATTACTACGCATGTATGTATTTATTAAAAATTATAATAATTTATAGAAAAATTAAGCATGAAAACATAAATATTAATTTGTACAGTTTATTTAAAATAAAAAAAGTAAGTAAAACTTAGTCTATAAGTTAAAGCTGTGTAATAAAATAATAAATTTTGTCACTAGATTATTTAGAACGAGACCCCTGAAGAAGTTAGAATAAAACTAACGAAACGTTGAGTAGAAAAATAAAAATCGAACAAGTTTTTTATTTACGTTTGGAAACATTTTACCAAATTAGCCTGAAGGAAACTCCTTAAAAATTATAAAAAATACACATTTACATACATACATACATTCTTAACAATAAATAATATGTATTAATTTCGTTTAAAAAAGTAATCTAATACGGTTGTTTGTCGCGAACTTGTTAAACTTCTTTCTAATGCTTTGTCACGTAATTCATGAAGAATTAAGAGTTTTTCTACTCTTACATAATTTTCTTCGGCCCACTTCATTGAGACATCCAAACTTTGTACAGCATCTTTGGCTTTTACGATTTGTAAAGGGCGTAAATTTTCATCCTCTTCATCTTATGAGGATATCTGATACCGTTGAGTTATTATCGTTAATCCATTCTTCTACTTCTTCGGTATTGAAATTTATTTGAAAAGTATTTTGAAGCATGTCTGATAAAAATGTAGTATTATTTTCATCGTAATCTAGCCTTTCCTACAAAACGGACAAAGGCAAATCATCTTCAGAGTCCCATTTATCCGGAAACAGTTTATTCCAGCTGGATCTAAGCACTCTATCACTGACTTTTCTCCAAGAATTTATAATTTTGAATTGAATAATAAAATAACTAAAAACGGTTGTTATTCAATCCGGTTTATAGAGTTGCAATCAATCCGGATTATAGAATACGCAATGAGCTGGAAAATTCTGTCCGGATTACCGAATAGTCCGGATTATCGAATTTTTACTGTACATACATATGCATTTTTTTATTGCAATTTTTATAGTTATTTTTATGTTCTTCCAGTTTGACTGGCGCAAAAAAGCTGTTGATCTAAATGTGGCAGGAGAAGGAATGCTTGTAAATACAAAAATGTCATATGTATTGCACACAGAGAAATAACACATGATATTAATTAAGGTAATACAATTTAAATATCCTGTGATATTTTTTATTATACCCTACACCACCATAGTGTGTGCTGATGTTTGTAACGCCCAGAAATATTCGTCCAACACCCACCTTAAAGTATACCGATTTAACGATGTCCGTCCGTCTGGCTGGCTGTCCATGTAAAGCTTGTGCGCAGAGCACAGGTTGCAATTTTGAAGATATTGCGATAAAATTTTGTACATGATATTTTTTCGGCCCAAGGATGGATGGGATTGAAACTGGTGGAAATCGGTCCATTATTTCACCTGGCCCCCATACAAATGTCCTCCCGAAATTGAGGTTTACCAGATATAAATCTTTGAATTATGCAAGTATGCAAACAAAATTTACCACAGATGAGTAGTAGTGAAGCTAAAGCACATCTACATATTTCGTGAAGATCGGTCCATAATTAGTCGTAGCTCCCATATAAGGCCCACTTCCGAAAATCACTTTAAAGAGCACAACTCTCTTAAAAATTTTGGCATCCAAATAATATTTAACACAAATATGTTTCGTACATATACATATAATATGGTAGAAGTTTATGGTGATCGGTCCATAATTAGTCGTAGCTCCCATATAAGGCCAACTTCCGAAAATTACTTAAAAGAGCATAACTCTCATAAAAATATTGGTATCCAAATATTATTGAACAAAAATATGTTTCGTGCATATACATATAATATGGTAGAATTTTATGACCAGCGGTCCATAATTAGTCGTAGCTTCCATATAAGGCCCACTTCCAAAATTCACTTAAAAGAGCATAACTCTCTTAAAAATATTGGTATCCAAATATTATTGAACAAAAATATGTTTCGTACATATACATTTAATATGGTAGAATTTTATGACCAGCGGTCCATAATTAGTCGTAGCTAACATATAAGGCCCACTTCCAAAAATCACTTAAAAGAGCATAACTCTCTTAAAAATATTGGTATCCAAATAATATTGAACACAAATATGTTTCGTACATATACATATAATATGGTAGAATTTTATGACCAGCGGTCCATAATTAGTCGTAGGTCCTATATAATGCCCACTTCCAAAAATCACTTAAAAGAGCATAACTCTCTTAAAAATGTTGGTATCCAAATAATATTGAACACAAATATGTTTCGTACATATACATATAATATGGTAGAATTTTATGACCAGCGGTCCATAATTAGTCGTAGCTCCCATATAATGCCCACTTCCAAAAATCACTTAAAAGAGCATAACTCTCTTAAAAATATTGGTATCCAAATATTATTGAACAAAAATATGTTTCGTACATATACATATAATATGGTAGAATTTTATGACGAGCGGTTCATAATTAGTCGTAGCTCCCATATAAGGCCCACTTCCAAAAATCACTTAAAAGAGCATAACTCTCTTAAAAATATTGGTATCCAAATATTATTGAACAAAAATATGTTTCGTGCATATACATATAATATGGTAGAATTTTATGACCAGCGGTCCATAATTAGTCGTAGCTCCCATATAAGGCCCACTTGCAAAAACACTTAAAAGAGCATAACTCTCTTAAAAATTCTCCTATTTTGAGGATGAGTTAACAAAAAGGAAAGCAAGATAATAAAAGGAGGAAAAAGTTATGGTGTAGAAACGTCAAACAAAAATATTTTAGGGTTACCAACAGTGTGTCAAATCAGATATACAAGGGAATTGTGTAGTACGAGAAATAAACGCAATTGTTTCAATGAAAAGATTCACAACAAAACTGCTTCGTTAGGAGAGTGTCTCATCTATTAACGAACAGGAAAAGAATATTTTCATCAACTGGTATATAGGCCCAAACGTGTGGCACGACCCACGACCCTCAGTTATAAGAATAGATAGCCGGGCGAAGCAACGTATTAAATTTCCCGTAAGAAGTATTAACTGATTTAAATTTGTGGCTTAGGTTTACTGCTTCAAATCTGCAGCATGGTATCTACCTATTAATTTTCCCTGTAGGTCCTCTACATCGTACAGGGCTTTACCCACTATGGCACGAATTCGACATTTAATATATTTAGGATTGAATTTGGAGTTGATTCCCTTTTGAAAATTACTGAGACTGTGATTTCTCCGGTAAACTTCCTGTCCTACGGTGTATTTTACTAACCTTGTCCTAGTATTGTATACCTTAGTAGCTTTATCATGAGCTATTTGTAAGTTCCGTAAAATTTTTTCTCGAATGGTAGATAGTTTGTCCGTTCTCTTGACTATAGTGTCATCAGCCAACATATTTAATTTATCTAAAAGTGGATATTTTTTATGGATCATACGATTGGAAAGTTACCGTTACATTCCAGTTGAATGATGAAATATTCTAGGATTATTTCATCACATAGTTAGTAACTAAAGAGGAAAAAAGAAAAAGACGCTTAGCATTGAGTAGTGAAAAAGTTGTTAAAGAGGGCGGTTGTTTAAATCGGTGCTGAACAAGTGGCATATTAAGATACTTATTTAAAATTTAAAAAAGGAATAATTAATATTTAAAAAAAAAGTGCTGAAAAAAAATTAACATTGAAAAAAAACGAAGAAAAGAACAAATCAAATTGAAAAGATCTAAAAATTAAAAATTTAAAGTTACATTGTACAAACACTGCACGCAAATAAGAATGGTTTTTTTTTTGTAAATTAATTATAAACAATATATAATGTGAAGTTTTCAGAATTATTTAAGATATTTTTCACATACTAAAATGTTACTTTGAAATAGTTTATTGTGCAAACATTTCGTGGCTGTTTTAAGATTCCTAATAAAACACGCACACAATCAAATAAAGTGGAAACAAAAGAAAATCTATAATTTTTAAGGAGTTTCCTTCAGGCTAATTTGGTCAAATGTTTGTTTCCAAACGTAAATAAATAACTTGTTCGAGTTTTATTTTTTATTTTATTTACCCAACGTTTCGTTAGTTTTATTCTAACTTCTTCAGGGGTCTCGTTCTAAATAATAGCTTTAATGTTTTTTATCATTGGATATTAATTTTTATTATTAATTAGTTACTAAAATACTAAAAAACGGGACATCACGAACAGAATTTTGGTATAAATAATCAAATAATTAATAAAAATATATTATATACAATAAACGACCACAAAACTTAAGTCAAATTTAACTTAAAGCTAATATCACAGAACAGAAAATCTAATTGACGGTATCCATTAATACTCCTGGATATTATTCATCCAATCATCACACGGCAACCATAACGTTTGCTAGGCAGAAATACCATCAAAGTTGTACAGGGTTACAACAACTACAACCGCCAAAAGCTCCATCACCAACAACATTAACTCCTAAATGCCACATCATTGGCACCACATCCTTATCATCATTGTCATCTTCACATCATTGTCATCACATCCATGCCATCCTCATCATTGTCATCCTCACATCTTTCTTCATCATTGTCATCCTCCCATCATCATCATTGTCATCTTGCCATCATCATTATTGTCATCTCCACATCATCATCATTAGCATCACATTCGTGTCGTCATCATTGGCATCATCATCAATAATTCTTCAACATCCAGGTTTTTTTTGTTAATTTTTATATTCATATATTATACCTATTTATTTATATATATTTGGTTATATATTTATTTAAGTATGTATAAATTTATATCTAAATTCTAATATTATATTCCCTATTACTAACCTAACATGAAAACTTTTATTAAATTGAATTTTTTTATAATGAATATTGAAATGAATGTGTAAATTCATTTATTTGAGAGAGACAGGCTCAGCATAGATTTGGTAGGTATAATGCAGTGAAAGCTTCATGGGGTAACATGAGACATATGGTACCCATGTTGCCACTGAAGTATTCCTACGGAATTTTGGGAGGGAAATATGGTACCCAAAGTGACATTACCATCAAGTCATTTCATTTTTTTTTGCTCATTTTCGGTCAGCTAATATTGGAAAATTTTTTTTTGTTTGCATAGTAAATTTTATTGTGCTGATTTTAAGACAATTTGTTTTTATGTGTACGCGTCGAAGACTAGGGCCAAGAACCATATCACCTCTAGCAGAGCTAGCCTATTTTACCTTTATATGTCTTAAGCCCAGTTTTTGTATTTTCCATCAATCTTGAAAAATTTTAATAGCCCGAGCGTAACAACAAAAAGAAAAAAATATTTATTTTCTTTCACTATACAAAAAATAATTTTTTTTTAATGCATAAAAATTAAATTTAAAAATGAAAAGCGTTTATTTTTGTTTCCTTTTTGTTGAGAAGATTCTTGTTTAGTTGTTTTAAATAATTGCTATAATAATGAAAGAAATCAAAAATAGGAAAAGTTATGATTTCTTTCAGTGCAATATTCTCGTTTTAATTGTGTTTCTCTTTGTGGTGGACTCTAAAGTTTAGCTGGACTTAAGCTCCGCACACTCTTTTTATCTGCCGTTTCTTTCCAGCATAAATTATCTGCAAGCTCGTATTGCAATAATTTGCGTCAACAGTTTTTTGTAAAATCGAAATATGAGTTAAAAGAAATATGTAGTTTAATTTAGAGCACTCTTACTTATGAAAAAGTATTTTTTAATTCACAAATGTTTATATTTAAATGGCATATTTACAATAAATCTTTTAAATTTAAATATTTAATGCCTTTTTTTAAATTGTCCACTTTTTAAAATACTTTACTCTTCACTGAAAAAAAAACACAAAGACTGAAAACTGAGTTTATTATTGAATGTGGAGATAATAATACGTCTCTTACATATATAATTGTAACTCCTTCCTTGATAATGATATCCGATGGATATCGAAATATTGGAGAAAATAATTTAATAAATAATATATATATTTTTTATAAATAACTGGCCTCGAGCTCGAAATAACTTTTTTATTTTATTAAAAAGAAAAAAGGTCGAAGAAATCAAAATTTAATTTAAGACTGAAAACTTTAACTAATGAATCATAATTGAGGCACATGCCAAATAACTTTATTCTCGAAAACACTTACAAGACTATTGCGAGAATAAGTCATTTGCAATCATAATTGTTAAATTGTTATTTAAACGATTGTATAGCAAGTATTATAATAATTGCTTGTATTATAATACTTGCTATAATAATTATTGTAAAAAGTATTGTCATGTAAAACATTTTTAAAACACTATTTAAAAACTAAAAAAAAAGTAATTTTTGTACTTACAAATATGTAGTTGTAGAAAATCTCTTATGATAAGCTTAGTTAAATTTTGCTTAATAATTGGTTTGTTGGGATTGATTTGAAAGTGGTTTTATTAGTCTTTGATGCTGTGCATATTAAATCAAAATGCATTTTTAACATTTAACTTTTTTACCATTAGTAAAAAAATTTATTTGTTATTTGCTATAAAGTGCGTTTCATATTTATAACTTTGACCTTAGATTTCATATCGATTGATATAATTAAATTACGCCAAAAAAGTCTCATCCTGCTATTGACCTTAATATTGGAGATGAGCAAAGTTTTCCACCTTTGTATCATCATATACATACATATGTACATGTAGGCTGAAAGTTGAAATCTTCTATCTCTTTTCCCCATAATGCCAAAACTGTATAGAAATTCTGATTATTCCCTCTTGTTGTTTCATCTTCCCCACAAAAATGTAATCCTTATAAAATTAACTCCGATAATTTCTTTATACTTCAAATCCAAATACATAGTTCTTCTAATTAGTAAATAAGAAACCTGTAGCTCGTTTCTGTATTTCTCGCATTTTAAAATTTTTCGCATGGAATTAGTGAATTGCAACAAAAACAGTGTAAAATGAAACAAACAATGGTGTCACCAGCGTTGACATTTGTCAAGTTTTACCTATTTTTGCAAGTTTTTTGAGATGCAAAAAAGTTTTTAAGTTTTATTCTAAAAGAAAAGTTTTTTGGAAATTTATAATTTGTTTATAAGTTAAATTTAGTTTATAAAACAAATTATTTTTAAATTAACAAAACAATGTTTTTCTACTATGCTGCACTGCGTTAGTAATTTAATGGATTTTTTTAATCCATTTTTACTGTAACAAAGTTTAATTTAGTATTACTACGTCTTAAGTAAAATAAATGTCATATAAATATTTATAAAATGTTAACAGTTTACAACACAAATAAACTCTTTGTTCTCACAAATCGAGAAACGATGGAATTTTTTGTTTCACACTTCATGTGAGAAATATTTCGATTCGAGAAATACAGAAACGAGCTACTGGGTTGAAGAAAGAAAAGAAAGTAAAAAATATTTTTTTTTATAAATTTGCATCTAAAAAAACAATTTGTGATGAAAATAAATTAGAATGTCGCAGATGGTAATCGATATTATTATAATGATATTGGATAAGATCCACGATCCTTCTTAATCAAGAATTTCAAAAATTTCCACTATGATGGAAATGCAAGCAATTTCATTTAAATTAAACACAGACAATTTCATAATACATAAATACCCAGCATACCATTCTAGGAGTCAGAAAAAGAGTCCAACTAAAGAGCATTTTCGGAGCGCTCCGAAAAAGAAGTCAGAAAAGAGTCCAACTTTTAACAAACAATTAATTTTTTTCCATTTTTATATATTTTATTTAAATGAATTCCATTTTATTTTTTTTACTGTAAATACAATTTATTTAATTTTTTCCATTTCTAATTTAGTTTATTTGTAAATGAATCCCTTTTTGTTGAAGTAAAAACAATTAAAAAAAATAATAAATGTGAACTTTTAAGTTTTTGTATTTAAAATTGCAAAGACTCTTTTATGACATGATGTAAGAGCTCTTTCTGAGCCCCAAGAAACCCTCATAAAAGACTCTTTTCTGACATTATCTAAGAGCTCTTTCTGACGGACCATTTTCGAATGTAATGACCCTCTTTTCTGAAGGTTTTCGGAGCAATAATGATTGTTTTTTGGGCTCATAAAGAGCATAAACGCTCCGGAAAAGGTGTCAGAAAATACTCTTTTCGGACTCATATGGCTTGCTGGGTATGGACATATGTATATGTATTAGGGTGGAGCGTTAATGTATCAAAAAAATTTTTAATTTTTTTAACCGCATAGCGATATTAAGTTGCCTTACAATAAGTAAATTACACGCACAAAAAATTACAAACTTATGGCGTTTTCTCTTCTGGCAAAAATGTTACACGTTTTTCCCATGTCCCACCTTTTTTAATTGTTTTGTGTTCTTTTCTGAAAAAATGTCAACACTGCTAAAGTGTAGTGTGTTCTTTTCTATAAATGTCACACTATAAATTTAAAAAATGTTGCACCTTTTACACTCTGTATTTTTAGAGGGGGAGAATCGCACGATAAAACAGCTGACATTTGCTTTGTTTATGAATGTGTATTTGTGTTAAGAAACAAAAAAATATACAAAATGGAAAATATTACTACTTAATGTGCTGAAAAATTTTTGGATGACTTGTTGGATTCATCTTCACCATCTGATGATGATGAAATATTTGATATGATTATGGAAAGAAATCCACAACCGCGAATGAAAGGCTTTGTAGAGAACTTGAAGTTGATGTACTTATGTCAAATTTCATAGGACAATATCTCCTACTTCTTATATACATGCATATGTAATATATGTTTATATACATACATATATAATTTTTATAGTTTAAGAAGAATTTGCGTATTAAGCCTAGTACTCGGTTCAAATATGGGAAAAATGTTGAGCAACATTAATTATTTCATACGGAAAATTTGACGTATAGCCAATGTTGCCTATCACGCGAATTTACATAATTTGACGTTTTTTTAATTTAAGTTATGCCACATTGTTTTACTTATGTAAACACAACACATATCTTTTGCTTTTTTCTTTAAATCGAATTTAAATCGAAAATAAATAAAAGTTAAAATATTAAAAAATCTGTGTTGAATCGAAATCTTTAAATAAAAATGAATAAACAAATATTACTAGCCGCTTGTGCAGCAGTAATAGATATTGTTGTTGCGACAGAAGAGCTTTTGGATAAAAATTTCACGTGAAACAATTGCTACTTTAATTATTTCGCTGTGAAAAAATAATGTTGCCAGATACATTTCACATGTTTTTCACAAAATGAACAGAGTACTACTTCTGCAACATTTTTTCATGAAAATTTCATGTTTATTTTTTAACATGTATTTTGACAGCATTCCACTTGAAATTTTGAACAGAGTACTATTTCCGCATGAAATAATTAATGTTGCTCAACATTTTTCCCAAATTTTAACAGAGTACTAGGCTTAAGGTGAAATAAATGTACATACATACATATAAAATTTTATTTTAATTCACATTTAGAAAAACAAATAAAAATAAATAATATTTTTTAATAAAACTCTTGTTTACATTTTTACGCTTTTTTTGTGTTTGTTCTAGTGTACTTGATGCTCTTGGTGTAAATTACCGTTTTTTATAGCATTGTCTGCTTTTGGTTATATGTTCTACTTCATTTGAACATACAAGCACTACCAAACCTTAACAGAGAAACTTTTCGAATGGTGCTTCGAAAACCAAACAGTCACTCTTTGTGGAAATAAAATTAAAAGTCGGTTTTAGTGACTTTTTTCAAATCACTATCAAAATGTATCCACTAATTAAAATAAAAAAAAAAATTGGGGCAGTCACGCCTATTTTCGAGTGGGCGGGGCTCCAAAGTTTGTAATATATTTAGCTACATCTTGAAAACAACATTTTTTTTATTATTTATTAGACATATCTTTCCAACGATATGTAACATGATCTATTTATATGGACAACCTATTGATTATAAGGTAGTAGCCACATTACAACAAGTACAACAATACAAAAACAACATGGTTATTTGTTTTTGCTTTGACTTCTTTGATGTCAAAAACAGCTGA
The DNA here is from genome assembly GCA_950370525.1 of Bellardia bayeri. NCBI lineage: Eukaryota > Metazoa > Arthropoda > Insecta > Diptera > Calliphoridae > Bellardia > Bellardia bayeri. The sequence continues at coordinate 47,512,636 of OX493265.1, read as the reverse complement.
CTGAAAATTACAAACATTCGTTGTTTTTATTTGTATTTATTCAGGTCACTGATGACAAACATGGTACAATTGCACTTTTTTGATACATTTTAAACTCGGTACCATTTTTCGTTTTGCTTTTTCTATGGAAGCAAAAATGAAATTAATTCCACTTCCGAACGAAATTAAATTAAGTGACATGGCTGTATATCATATAAGTTACTATTTGTGTAATAGTGCAAGCAAAAGAGATTTTATTAAATTTCATGAACATTTTGGAACTGATATCAATTTGATATTTAAATATGCATCTATAAGATGATTATTACGACAATAAATTTTTGGTTGAATTATCGAACAATATTAGTCTTTGACCAGGGTTTAATATTTAGTAAAACATTTTTTTCAACTGACTATTAACTGCGCAATAAATATTACCACTTCCATATTAATATGTAAAAATACTAAAAATATAATAATAAATATAACCAGCACACAAAATGAAAATTTTTCATTTGCAATATATTTACTACTAGAACACACGCATACTTTTTATAGTTTACTACCGAACCATAAACCATGCAAAGAAATAGTAATTTGAAAAAAAAAAACTAACAGCCAGCAATATGCGAAAACGAAAAAACAAACTAAACAACTATGGCACATGAAATATAAAAACTGGCAAACAGACGAAGTTGAAATATGTAAAAAACGAAATTGTCCGCAGTTGAAAATGTTAAAAACGCATAAATAAACTATTTTCATCGCATATGTGGAATATTTACGCCGCATATATGCAATTTGCAGAAAACTGAGAAAAAAACTAGAAATAAGAAAAGGTTCATACATACATACAGTATACGTTGATTTGTGTGTATAAAATAATAATTTGTATAGAATTGTGTGTTATTAAGATAAGGAATTCAAGTACATGAAAATATAAGGTGCTTTTTCAAGCTAATAATTTATTTTTTGTAAATTTATGATTTATGATTTTTAATAACGATTCTGATTAATTATTGATTTTATTATTTATTGAGTCTTCAAATGCATTGTGCTATTTGTAATAGGAATCAAAAAATTTTAAAATAAAGATGTAACTAAGAAATTAAAAAGTTGTGGGCGTACGTATGTAATTGTGCGGTATGAATGTAATAATAACAACAACAAGAATGGTATGGAAAGAATGGAAATTCATCAACATTTATGAGGACATTTATTTCCAAAATTATAGAAAATTAAGAAAAAATTTAACAAAAAAACAGTAAGTTGGTGAAAACGAAATTTTTCAATGAGAAAATTTTACTTTTAGACACATTATGTGCATATGTATGTATAGGTAGTATTTTAAATGAAAGGCAACAACAACTCAGAAGAAGTTTTTAATAATAACATGCATTCATATTGATTTGCAAACATACATACATATGTACGTTGTTTGTACTTGTTTGTATTCTGAATGAAATGAATAATTGCACGTGATAGTACAAATGATTGACTTGTGTTCATAAAAAATTGTGTGTTTCTTAATTCGAAGTCTAATATTTGTAACAGGTAAACAAAAACAAAATAAGTAGCAGAGAAAAAAATATGCAGCGAAAAATCGAATGTGCAATATAGAAATGAAACAAAGGCTTGAGTAAAAAAGACAACAAAAGGATTAATTGCAAGATAGCAAATACAACAACAATAAGTTATGAATACAACAGCGTAATTATGAAATAAAATTGTAATATGTCTGCCTGCAACAACAACTGCAAAATGGAGAACTCATAACAACAAAATATGAACACAACTACGCACAGGTTGAGCAACTCCTTTAACGAAAAGAAACAAATACATAAGACAAAGATGATCGTGTAGGATTTTGTAGATGGAGAAAAATTTGGTACATAATGATTTACGTATGTAAATATTTAAACAAGATTTAACAACAATTCATGCAAAAAAAAAATGAAGGGACAACAAATGAGATCTGCTCCTGGAGCACAGAAATGAAATAAAGGAATAAAATAAAGTCAAGAATGATCTAGAATCTAGACAAATGAAATTATTTTTTACTATTTGTTCAAAAAATTCAAAAGTTGATAACAACTTTCGTAATTTGAAATGCAAACAGATGGCATGTGAGTGTGCGGTGTGTGAATGCGGTGAAAGTGCATTAAATAAGACTATGTATGTATGTAAATAGGGTAGCGCCCTGCCAGCAATTGGAAGATTCTTTAATCGTCCATCGTCAAAGGCGTTACGTCTTACTCACTTCCAGACGTTAATTGGAAGATAACAATAACAAAGAAAGAAGAAGAACACACGTCTAGCCAAAAAGAAGAAACAACAAGAAAGCATGATAAGCTTTTTCCAAAACATCAAGGAAACATACAACAATTACACATGCAGCTTACTGAAACAATATAGCAGAGAAGTGGAGAAGTTAGCAAAATATATGGAAAGAGCAAACTTTCTTCAAAAATGCAGGACGCACATAAGAAACCGCACAAAAGGACTGAAAACATTGTTCAACAAGGTAAATTCACAGAACGAGATAACTAGGATTGAGACAAATTTTCACATGAAAGTATTGAACATTGAGATAAAAGAGACACATAGAAATATTTACCACATAAAAAGAACTACAAAAACGATCGAAAAACAATTACATAATACACTGAGGAAAAATTAATGGACGAAATTCAATAAGGAGCAATGGGACAAATTTTATAATATTAGAAATAAAATAAAACGGACACATTTATCGAAGATAAGGAAATTGAAAGAAGAAAAATTTAGGAAATTGAAATTTACTTTCAACGAAGACTGGTTCGTGAATTATACAAACGTGGAATTCGAAACTGAAAATAAATGGTTACTCTCACTTGGCCCAAAATTTGCATTACCAGTTGATAAAAAGAATTTGAGTCCAGTATCACTAATTGCGGACATGGAACAGTGGGTCCAGAACATACAAGATGACACAGAGAAAGATATAACCAGATCGAAGATTGCGAATAGGATATCAGATTTTAGAAGAAATGTTAGAAGTTCTGAGAAAGACAGGTTTATTACTACTATTTATAACGAAACCAAGAAATTTTTGAACAAACAAAAAAACGAGATAACAATTACTTCGGCTGACAAGGGCAACAAAACGGTAGTAATGTATAAGAAGGAATATAGAGAGAAAATGGATTTGCTATTAAATGACAAGAACACATACCAACTAATCTCAAGAGACCCAACAGAAAAACTTCAAAGGAAAAACAATAACATCATCACAAAATTACAAAAGGACAATAAGATAACAAAGTTTGAGAAAATGAAGATGATAGTACATGCAGCGGCAGCTCCACAATTGTATGGTTTACCAAAGATACACAAGGACAATGTACCACTTAGCCAATAGCTGCCTCCATGAAGGTACCCTGCTATGAACTGGCTAAACATATTGGGAAAATTTTAAAGAACATCGTTACTACGACATATAATGTGAACAACGCAATAGAACTAAAACACAGACTAATAGGAGCCAAAATAGATGACAATGAAATCATGGTTTCATTTGACGTGGTATCGTTGTTCACCAACATACCGATAAAGAACATACTTGACAAATGGCAACACATAAAAGAACACACAAAAATAGAGAAACCGACGTTTTTAAAAATATTAAATTTCTGCTTAACAGAGAATAACTATTTCTCAATAAATAATAAATTCTACCGTCAACTTTATGGAATGCCTATAGGAAATCCGTTATCCCCAACGATTGCAAACATTGTCTTGGATACATTATTAGATGACGTTGGAGAAGAATTAAAAACGGAAAATATTAAAATTCGTTTTTTAACAAAATATGTAGATGATCTGTTTGCCATTATAAACAAAGACGACGAACCAACTATTTTAAGAACTTTGAACGCGTACCACAACAAAATTAAATTTACGATTGAAAAGGAAATAGATGGAAGATTACCTTACCTAGACGTAAACATAATTAGAGAAAATGGTAAAATTGGAACAAATTGGTACACAAAACCCACATCTTCAGGCAGATTAATCAATTATTATTCGAACCAACCCATGAAAATGAAGACAAACACAGTGACAAACTTAATAAGGAAAGTATTGGATATAAGTGAGGATAAGTTCAAACAAACGAATATGAAAAAGATAAGAAACATATTGAAAATAAATGACTATCCAATAGTCATAACAAACAAACTAATAAACTCAGCTTTAAAAACATAAAAAAACAGAAGGGAAAAACAAGACTTCGTTTCAGAAACAACAAAACATTTTTACAGTGTACCATTCATCCCAAAACTCACAGAGATGTAAACATTAAAGGGAATAATAACAGATGACACAACAACAATTGCATACAAATCAAACAGCACATTACGACAGCTATTTACGAATAACAAACCGAAGATGGACAAATTAAAAACAGACAATGTTGTGTACGAAATAAAATGTGAAGGATGTGCAATTTGGTGTATATTGGTACAACAAAAAGAATGCTGGGTACAAGAATCAACGAACATAAAACAGATATAAGAAATGGAAAAATATCACGGCACTTTCCCAGCACGTAAAAGAGTGTAATCATGTGGCAGATTTTGATAATGTTAAAATATTAGATATAGAAAGGAAGGAAAACAAAAGGTATACACTGGAGAGTTTACGCATACAACAAAAAATAAAAACAACAATGAACACGAAAGAAGACAAAGACAACACGAAACTTCAATACTCCTCTGCAATTAATAATTAATTAAATCAGTTCTGTGATATTAGCTTTAAGTTAAACTTAAGTTAAGTTTTGTGGTCGTTTATTGTATATTATATTTTTATTAATTATTTGATTATTTACACCAAAATTCTGTTCGTGATGTCCCGTTTTTTAGTATTTTAGTAACTAATTAATAATAAAAATTAATATCCAATGATAAAAAACATCAAAGCTGTAAGTAAAACTATATAATAAGTTAAAGCTGTGTAATAAAACAATAAATTTTGTCACTAGATTATTTAGAACGAGACCCCTGAAGAAGTTAGAATAAAACTAACGAAACGTTGGGTAAATAAAATTAAAATCGAACAAGTTTTTTATTTACGTTTGGAAACAAACATTTACCAAATTAGTCTGAAGGAAACTCCTTAAAAATTATAATAACAATTTACATTGCAGTCGTCTTTTAATTATCGAGACGGCGTTTGGAAGATTGTTTGTTGTTTACAACACCAGCCTAAAATGACATGTCCCGTTATAAAAGAAATGAAAAGAATGCAAAAAAGAAGTTTTCGACATCATCGAAATTAGTTTTAATATGTCATTTGCTGTGGTCGGTCTGTGGTAAAGTGTGGTTTTGTTTTTTTATTGTTGTAGTTTTTACATATTTGTTATCCCATAGTCAATAGGAATGTATTATCTGTAAAGGCAAAAAAAAATCAAAAACAAAAGAGAGGCGACTTCTTGAAGGTACTTAGAAGTAACTTCTTGAAGTTACTCAGAAGTGACTTCTTGAAGTTATTCAGAAGTGACTTCAAGAAGTCACTTCTCAATACGGAAGACGCTTCTACGATGAGAAAATGGTATCGCAGAAGATGAGTTTCAACTTCTTAGCGTCACTTTTGAGTCACTTCCGCAATAGAAAATGTTGGCAGGGCGGATGAGTGTACTGCATTGTTTATGTAGAAGTGTTTTTATGTGTACCGTTATACATACATATATAGATCATTTTTATGACACATTTTTTGTCAAATGTTTTTTGGCTCTACTTATGTACATACAAACATACTATGTATGTTTCTTCGCGAATATTGCAGGATCCAAGTTTGTAGGAGTATAGTTGTGTAGATGTAGAAAAGGGAATAATATAGAGTTTTTATGTGTGAAAATATTATGGTTTTTTTTCCAATAAAAACTTGAATTTGAATAAAAAATATCCAAACTATCCCACTTAACATTCCCATAAATAAAACCCAAAAATTTTAAGGAACAATTTTTATTATACTACCTATTAATACATATACATGTATGTATGTGTTCATACAAAGAATTTAACTAAATTATAACAAATAAAATAAAAAATTGCTATTGAGTCTTCAAATGCATTGTGCTATTTGTAATAGGAATTCAGAAAATTTTAAAATAAAGATGTAACTAAGAAATTAAAAGGTTGTGGGCGTACGTATGTAATTGTGCGGTATGAATGTAATAATAACAACAACAACAAGAATGGTATGGAAAGAATGGAAATTCATCAACATTTATGAGGACATTTATTTCCAAAATTATAGAAAATTAAGAAAAAATGTAACAAACAAAAAAAAAACAGTAAGTTGGTGAAAACGAAATTTTTCAATGAGAAAATTTTACTTTTAGACACATTATGTGCATATGTATGTATAGGTAGTATTTTAAATGAAAGGCAACAACAACTCAGAAGAAGTTTTTAATAATAACATGCATTCATATTGATTTCATTGTTTGTACTTGTTTGTATTCTGAATGAAATGAATAATTGCACGTGATAGTACAAATGATCGACTTCTATTCATAAAAAATTGTTTGTTTCTTAATTCGAAGTCTAATATTTGTAACAGGTAAACAAAACAAAATAAGTAGCAGAGAAAAAAATATGCAGCGAAAAATCTAATGTGCAATATAGAAATGAAACAAAGGCTTGAGTAAAAAAGACAACAAAAGGATTAATTGCATGATAGAAAATGCAACAACAATAAGTTATGAATACAACAGCGTAATTATGAAATAAAATCGTAATATGTGTGTACCATATGTGTTAACTTATATGTCGATCATTTTTATGACGCATTTTTTGTCAAGTGTTTTTTGGCTCTATTTATGTAACACAACTACTTAAGCAATAACAACAAAAACATCTACTTAAGCTACAACAACAACTACTTAAGCAACCACAACAACAACAACGATGTTAACATCTGAAAAAAAAAACATTTAAGTACATAGGTATCTTAGCTTTAAGAAAATACATATATTATATTATTTAAGTATTGATTTTTATTATTGACATATTATTGTTATTATTAATATTACAGTTAAGGATTTTCTAAACGCTTTATTAAAAAATATATTAAGGCGCTCCAACTGCGCCTATTAATTTATACACGTTAAGGATTTAAGCACATTAAAATTTAATTTTATTAATTATATTTATTACAATTTAATTAGATTTAATATAATTATATTTATTACAATTTAATTAGGTTTAATATTATATCGACCGGAATCTTCGAGCGCGCAACCAAGACTAACTTCATGTCCATTACCTTCGTTCCCAAGTCAACCAGCATGATCACGTTACCTGTGCAAACAGCCAGACGCTGACACAGCAAAAGTGCATTCCCATGGTATTTGACACCCTTAGCTAGGCATTTATTTGTTACGCTTGCGAACATTGCGAAATTAGGTTTATGCTGACTCTGCCGAATGTGTTTTACCGGCAGTGTCGACAGCGTGTTTAGCTTACTATTATCTTTAATATTATTATTATTAAGCAGGTATTATTATTATAGCTATTATGTTTTTTTTTAATTAAATGAAAAAATGAATTTTATAATGAAATAATTTTCTTTTAGTTAAAAGGGTGAAAGTTATACAAATTGGTAGGTATGAATGAACAGTGGTAAAATAACAAAAGTGGTAACTAGAAAATATTAGTGTTTAGGTTGACTATTCGGGTGGGAAAAGTGCACTCCAAGTGACCAACACCATGTCACTTTAATGGTATTGTCCTCTTTGAACCCTCTTGTCTTTTACAATTTTACGATTTTTGAAAATTAACATCAATTTTAAGCATTTCTGTTTTATATATATTTTGTTTGTGTGGCAATTAATAATGGCATGAATTTTGCTATGATTACGCGTCAAAACATTCGGGCCAAGAACCACGCCACTGATGGCAGAGCTAGCCAAAACATCCATTTACATGCCATTGACTTCAGTTGTTTTTTTTTATACCTACGATTTTTAAGTAAGAAGCTATTTGACAAAGCGCGCATTACAAAATGTTATTAATTCCTAGCTATTTTAAAACTTAATCCAAAACATTGGGATAAACAATATTTTTTGCTTTTCCATTTTGAGCATGAATAAACAAACGGCTGGGGGTACCGACTCTGGAACAGGCAACATAAAGTTGTCCATGTGAAAACCATGATTCCTCCAAATTAACGCCACAAACGTGAAGTGTTTGCCCTTGTGCCTTGTTGATGGGCATGGCAAATGATAAACGCACAGGATATTGTAATCGTTTGAATTGAAATGGCATATAAGTTGGAATCATAGGGATACGCGGTATTAAACAAACTTCGCCTTTTGATTTAGTAGTTAAGATTGTAGTTTAATTAAATTTGGCAATAACATTTTCACTGCATACTGTCAATACTGAAAAAAGTTTCAAGTTGATAGTAAAATCCCCTTCAAAAAAAAAAAAATACCTACTAACAAAATTATTAAATTTATTGAGTTCATTTGTTACAAAAAAATGTGATAAATGAAGAACCGCTTGACCAATTTTGTGGAAATTTCACATACCCCATCCACTAAATAGTCCAAACAAAGCATAAACATTTGGTTTGGATAGGTGATCCCGTTCTTGAGTTATAAAAACACAACGATAAGTGGCATTGATTTTTCTCCCTCGTGGTCATATTTTTTAAAAAATACATGGTCTTTGTGTCCTTCGGGAATCAGAACTATCTATGTTTTAAATTTGATTAAAATAGGCAGATAGTTTCAGAGAGGAAAAAATTGCCCTTACTTGGTCATATTTTTAAAAAAAATATATAACCTTTGTGTCCTTCAAAATTTAGATCTTTCTATGTTTTAAAATTTCTTAAAATTGAGCAGATAGTTTCCTCTTTTTGAATTTTTTTTTTCATATAAACCATCTGAAAATTTCAAAACTAATAAAAAAAAATTCCAGGCAAATCGATGTAGCCGTTCTCGAGTTATGGAGTGACAATCAAAATGTACACTTTTATATATATATATATGTATATAGAATATAGATGACTCACAATAAACTGATTAACTTGGTTGTCGCTGTTAGTCTCTTTATACACCAATCATAATTTCTGGAAGGTTAGAATCATGGTGAAATAACTCTACAAGGTGATGGCAATATTACAACAATACAAAAGCAATATAAACAACATGGCATTTTTGTTTTTGCTTTCATGTTTGTAATGTCAAAAACAACTGGTTATTGTTTACAAACATTTTTGCAGGAAAAATAAATACATACATACATACAATTTTTTTAATTTCAAGGTGAAAATAAAAATAATTTATAAATTTGTTAATTTATGAAATATTTAATTTATGGACAATTGTTTTTTTTTCACTTTTTTGTATAATTCGATACTTTTGCTATTTTTTTAACACAACTTGAGCATATATACATACATATGTATATAAAGTTTGACATATCGAACATGACTAAAAAAAAAACAGCTGGCGTTTCAACACCACCTTGTAGAGTTATTTCACCATGGTTAGAATGTTCATGACTGCAAGTCTAGAATATTCAGCTTACTGTTGCCATATTGCTCAGCTATGTTTATAACAGGGTGTTCTCAATAATGTTTGTAAATTAAAACTTCTACAAATGCTAAACAAGTTGTATGTCGATAAACATGCCATCTGATGATAAAGATGTTGTATGTTGATAAACCTGCTGTATGTTGATACCGACCGTTAAATTTAAATACATTTTCGTAACAATGCATATGTATATATTTATTAAACTAAGGGCCATTATTACAACTTCCCTCTAATGTTCTTAATAGTAAAAGGTAACTTTAATTAAAGTGAGGAATAGAGTGACCTTTAAAATTTTTCGTTATTACAACTTCCTTGTAAAATAAAATAATATTTTTCTAAAATATGGCAATATTTGTTTGTGAAAAAAAATTCAAATTCAACAGTATACTCTGAGGCTGACTGGTTATCAACCCATTAACCGCCAAAATAAAACCAAAAGTGACAATAAAAAAAAAATTAATTTTTTTATTCATTGTACATAAAATTAACATAAAAGTATAAAAAATTTAAGAAAAATTATAAGTGGGTGAGTAGGGTTTGTGTACTCAACTGATGTGAAAATTTTCAAAGCAATTTTTTTCAATGCATAATGTTTTAAAACATTTCTTGCAATGCCATCGAACTTTTGCATGGCATAAAACACATCATCTTAATTGTTTTTCTATCTTTTCGGGATAGCGACCTATACCATCTTGAGGTAATCCTGGGATCAATGACGATGAAAGTCGAGCTTTATTTTGCATGTTTTGGCATAAGTAGTACCTTGCAATGGAACGTCGGAATAAAAGTTGAAACTTTTTCATTACAACATCAGCTAATGGCCGAATTTTAAACATTTTGTCCCTGGTAGTGGCAGCTTCGTCATTTTTCACAAGATGGAGATTCTTTTTTATATCTCGATATCTTTGTCTAGACATTGATTTTGATATCATTTCTTTTCCAACATCTTCATCGTAAGACCAGTACAAATCCTATCTTGGTACTTATTTCAGCACTTAAATTTTCTATTAGTTTAAAACTCTATTTTGTGGCAGTTGATATTTATAGTCAGATTTTTTTTATTTCTTTTAAGCTAAAAACATAAAAAAATTACAAAACGTTCAAAATTTTAAAGTTTTCGCTTTATGTTTGGGTGTACTCAATTGAGTACAGCGGCGGTAAATGGGTTAATATAAATCAAACGTCTGCTTTCCATTTTTGTTTATCAAATTATTTATTTTCAAAACAAAATTAAAATTAATTTATTTTTCATGAAGTTGACATTTTTTCCAGAACATATGAAAACTTCAAATACTTAAACCTCACTATAAAATTTAAAGGCAAGATGATCTTCCCTTTAGCTTATCGGTCGGTTTAGATTAAAGTAAACTTATAAAAACCAAATACTTCTTATCTGTCCGATAACATCATACCTTTAACTATTGCCAAGTTGTAATAATGGGCTTAGACCCATTATTAAAATAAAACATTATATATAGATATATAATTATATAATTTTTTATATTCGACAAAAATATTTAGTGTGTTTAAAAAATTGACTGTAACTAAATAAGTTTTTGTAATGAACACGTTGATTAATGGAATTATACCTCACCTTTTCACAAAGAAAGAATTCCGAAACTTTGGCAAGAGCAGGACTGCGATAGACTAGCAACAGTCGGGCAAAGGGGGGGTTCTGTCCTCTCCTGAACCAAAAGTCTGTTTGCTACAGAATTATTATTACAGACTCGCTTTTTAGTTAGATATTAAAATTATGAGCAACTTTTAATGGACCGACTGACCATACAAATCAAAACATTTGCCCGTATATGGTCTTATGGAGAAAAGCAAAAATAAAACGTATTGTATATTTTACCAAAATAAAAGGTTCTTCAAGATGGTGAAGAAGAACTGATCTCATCACCCTCCCAATTCCTATGCTCTAAAGACCTGTAATTTTATTAGAGCCCCGTAAGAAAACAGATCACCTACATTTTATATCATCTTAAGAAAACACAAGAAAAAAATACTTTTATCCAGACATCTTTAATTTTAGAAAAAATTCATTTAAAAGAAAGTATAAGTTTTACAATTACTTGGTAATGCATTAAGCAAGCTATCATAGAATAGTTAATAAAAGTTTATATAACCTGTGAGCCTAGGTTAGTTTAGCAAAAAAAAAATAACAAAATATGAAATTTAAATAAATTATAATGAAATTTGAAATTTTAATAAATCATAAAGATTTTGTAAAAAGACTTAAATTATATGTAATAAAAAAAAACAAAAAGATAATTCTTGAAAATGGGAGCATTTAACATTTTATAACCAATACCGATTTTTGTTGGCGTACACGATTACTTATTTTGTTAGATTTGATAATTTAAATGGGTAATGAATATGTATTTTTATTCGACCTTTATTATTTCAATTATTACTAATTTTTCAAGCTTGAGGTCTTTTTTTTAAATATAAAAAACTTTTTATCTTTTATTTAAATCCAATATTTCGGCACTTCCTTGAGTGCCTTCGTCAGGGTTTTTTTCTTTCTTAATTTTACAATTTTTAACAAATTATAACAAATTTAATAATAACTGACAAATTAAAAAATTTTTAAATTCAAAAAACAAAGAAATATTTTTCAAATTAAACTTGATCTATATGTAAATAAATTATTTTTTAACTTCCGTTTCTATTCTTATAAATTAAGTGTCTATAATTTTGTGCTATATTTTCAGTGTCTGACTTAAAATTAATTCTCGAAATTGTCGGAACCTTTATAATTTGTAACATTTCTAACATAAATCTACGTTTATAATTATTTTCTGTGTTTAAAACCATTGTATTTTCAAAATCTGGATAATGGTTTAGATTAGCACAATGAGTTGATAAAGCTGTTTTTTGTGATATATTTCTATATCTTTGATCTGATTTATGTCCTGCTATCCTAGTCTTTAGTTTATTCTTTGTTGTACCTATATAAACTTTATTACACTGTCCACTATCATTCCCCTTACATGGTATTTTATAAACAATATTTGACATATCCATTCTCTTTATTTTATCTTTCATATTAGTAAATAGTTTACCTACTGTGTTAAAAGATTTATGAGCTATTTTGTATATTTTGTTATCATATATATTTGATTTTTCTAATCTTTCTGAAAAGTTTGGTATATATGTTACCGACTTATATATCCTCTGTTCTGTAATACTATTTCGGTTATTTATTCTATAATTATCATGTCGTATTAATAAATCTGTTATTAATTGTTTAGGAAAGCTATTATCAGTTAAAATATTAGAAATCTTCTTTTTATTATCTCCATGAAATTCTGAATCACATATTTTTAGAACTCTTTCTATAAAATTTTTAGCTGTATTAATAATTATTCTCTTTGGATGTTTAGAGAAATAATTAATAATTCTGCCAGAAGATGTTGGTTTTTGATACCAATCTATTAATATCCTATTTCCTCTTCTAATTATCAAGGTGTCCAAATATGATATTCTTGAATTAGATTCCTTTTCAATTGTAAATTTAATGTCCGCGTGAAATGAGTTAAAAATATTTAGCATTTGTTCTATTCCTGATTCAGAAATTATACAAAATAAATCGTCAACATATTTTGTTAAGATCTTCGGTTTTATAATTAATTTTTCAATACATATATCTAATAATCTTTCCATAACTATATCTGCTACAATCGGAGAAGCTGACGAACCCATAGGAAGTCCTTTCATTTGGTTATATATATGATTATTTAATTGAAAATATCTACTATCTATTATACAAAATTTAAGAATACGTAAAAATAAGTCCTGTTCCATATTAGTATGTTTCCTTATTATATTCCATTTTTCTTCTACTATATTAATAGCTAAGTCTATTGGAATGCTAGGAAACAATGAAACTACATCAAGAGAAATTAATCTCTCATTATTATCTAATGTAAATTTCTTAATTCTGTCTTTAAATTGAAGAGAATCCTTAACATTATATTTTGAATTTTCAGTAATTTTATTAAGAATTCTTGTTATATATTTACACAGTTCATATGATGGAGAATTTATCATTGAACATATTGGTCTCAATGGAAAATCCATTTTATGAATTTTTGGAAGACCGTATAGTCTAGGTGCCATTGCTGTATTAGTTTTAAATTTATTCCTTTCTGTAATTGTAATTATTTCATTAATAAAAAGTTCCTGAACTAAATTATTATTCATCTTTTCAAGTTTATTAGTAGGGTCCTTATCCAATCTCCTATAATTAGAATCATCCCTTATAATATCATTTATTCTTAATTCATAATCAGTTTTATTCATTGCCACCGTTGTATTCCCTTTATCTGCATTTAAGATAATAATGTCCCTATTAGATCTCAAAAATCTATCTGTCTCCTTTACTTTGTTCAATATAAACTTATCCCTATTAGTTAGTCTCATTTTATTAATGTGGTTATCTATACTTGTAGTCAGTTTTGTTCTTGCTATTTCCTGTTCCTCTTTTTTCTTAAGTGTCTGTACTAAATCCTCTCCTTCAGTTATAATTTTCAAAACTGGAAAATGTTCTCTTTCCGTCGGTAGCATGTGTTTATGACCTAATGAGAGAACCCATTGTGCTTCAATTGGTATATTTATGTTAGATTTGTTAACAAACCATTTACAATTAAATTTTATACCTAATTCCCTTCTTTGTAAATTAACAAGGTCTTGAAATTTATGTTTATGTCTACATTTGATCTTCTCATTTAAATTGTTAGCTAATTTATCTTCATATTCTAAGAAACTTGCATATTCCACCTCACCAAAATAATTCTGTAGCTGGTCCTCTATTATCCTACATTCCTTTTTTACTTCCTTTAGTTGTTCATGCTTGTACCATATTCTTATATTTAAAATCTTGTTTTGAAGTTCTTGAACATAGTTTGATGTTTTTTGTCGATATGTCGGTAAATTATCATTTTCATGAAAAAGATTAGAAACGTTTTTAGTAGCATTTTTAATAAATTTTGGAATAATACCTGTATTACGACATCGAATCAAAAAAGTTATAGTTGCTTTTATTTTTATTAATTTATCCCTTATCGTTTTATACCTATTCATTAATTTGAAAAATATTTCTTTGTTTTTTGAATTTAAAAATTTTTTAATTTGTCAGTTATTATTAAATTTGTTATAATTTGTTAAAAATTGTAAAATTAAGAAAGAAAAAAACCCTGACGAAGGCACTCAAGGAAGTGCCGAAATATTGGATTTAAATAAAAGATAAAAAGTTTTTTATATTTAAAAAAAAAAGACCTCAAGCTTGAAAAATTAGTAATAATTTAAATGGGTAATGGTAGAAATTATATCACCAAGCTATGTTGATAATGTAGAAATAAAAGAAAACGAAAAAAAATCAAACGAAAACAAAACAAAAGTTTTGATTTAAAAGATAAATTGTTTGTTTGGGGATATATATGCAAGTGTTATATGTATGTATACATGTACATATTTACATAAAAAAAAACTTAAGAAATTATTTATGTTTGTACGAATGTAAATACAAATATTGCAAATAGAGCTGCATGTATGAAACAATTGAGTGAAATGATCAGTTTTGTTTCAAACAGGTATGCACTAATTTTGTTTTATATATTTGTTGTACTCACCAGTTGCGATGTTCGATGACGTGAAGGCCTCCAAGAGATCGATGGGTGATTGGTGTTGTTGCTGTAATTCTTTTTTTTCGAACTTTGAACCCCAAAATTTTGAGTTTATGAAATTATTGAAATAAAGTCAACTGTTATCATGCTCTCACTTGGTACATACAAATTTGTTGAAATATAAATTTATAAAGAAAAAGTCAAATTAGAAGAAGTTACCTAAATGTAACCTAGTTATTTGTTATTGATAATCTTTTTTTAACTTTAGAAAAATTTAATAAATTTATTATTATTAGACTCTTTTAATAACATGTTAGTTTGTATCTTTGAAAATTCTAATACATATTCATTTAAAGCAAAAATGGGCTTTTAATGGTGCAATATTGAAATTTAGAAAATGAAAGTTAGAAAATAAATGAAAAAAAAAAATATTGAAACTTAAATTATGTATTTAAAATCTAAGATGGTTGTGAGAAATATTCATGAGTTTTGATAGCAAAAAAAAAATAGTTTGTTGAAAAAGAGCAGGTTCTTTTAATAAGGTTTCTTTCATAATGTGGGTAAATTAACCAAGATTTGGAGTTATTCGGATAAAGTATACTTATTAGTTTTGGTATCTAAAGTGGACGTGTGTTGAGTAATTGTGTGAGAGAACAATTATGAGTAGATCCAACGGTGGTGTACGACAACTCGTTTGTTCTTTCTTCATCCGGATGTTCAAAGCAAAATCGGTGTTGATGTCTCATAAAATCCAGTTGCTATAGTAGTTAGATTTAATTGTTACACAGAAAACAGTAACTACTTTGTGGCGTAATCTTTCAATTACTGATATCTCCCAGAATTTACAATTACTAATCTACGGGGTTGATTATTCCAAATTGTTCACAATATGGTGATGAATAAACTTTGGTACTACCAAAAGTGAAGGTGTGTCTTCGATTCAAAGAATTTATCAAAAATCCGTCGTAATTTCCAATAACACGGTTTGTGTTAAAACAAGTGCTCGAGATTTTTTTTTTAAATTATTAGGTGATGTTTAAAATTTTTTTAGATTTTATGAATTATTTAATTTTAATAGAACTTTTCAGATCCACGATCTTCAACCAAAAAAACGAGAGCCGGACACTGATCTCTCGAAAAATGTGTTTTTTCTTGTCAAATGCTTGAACGATGGAATGCTTGAAAAGTTTCGTTAAAATTTCATGTGGCATCTTAAAATATATTGTGAATACATCTGTACAGATGTTGGTCAAAAACAAAATTGTGAATTACAGTGACAGGCAAAACTGTCTATAAGAAAAAATTTCAAAACCTTCTATTATAATTGTTAAGTGTGATTAAATACAATATATAAATATAATTAATTTGTGAAAAGGAACATTTTAGCTAAACCGTACATTACATTTTGTCAATTATAATTCTCCCGACAACAGATAAAAAGTAAATTGGTTTTTATACCAGTGGATTATCACTCGCGAAGTCCACGAGAAATTAGAAAAAAGTCTAGGTCTTTCTTTTTGTTGAATAATTGACATTATGGTTGAATTTATTTTTATATGAATGGAACATATAATATTTATTAAATAAAATGATCTTAGTTGATCGTAAATATTAACCCAAAATATAAGTTCGGATTATTTCCTGATAGATATATCTTTATAAAATAATCGTCATAAGTAGGGTGCATATATTTACTTAAACTAAGATGTTTCAATTTAAGTAATTACTATATATACATATTTACATAAAATACATTCATATAAAATTTACATGTGATGTAAATCAACTTCGAAAACCTCTGTATTATTACTCAGAATTGATTCGCGTTTATCTGATTTTTTTACATATCCGACAATCCAAGCTAACTGTTCACCATTAGTTATACTTTTAAACTCTTGGCAAAATTGTTCTGAATTAGCAGATGGCACTGATATTAATAGACCACCAGACGTCTCAACAGATTTTCCCGCTCGTAACTTGCCATCTTGGTTCAGTATACTTCCGAATGATAAAATATTTTTAAAAACTGGAATTTTATTGATAACAAATTGCAAACAATCCTTTTGAAATTCTGCTAAGTTTTGAGCATGACCGAGTAAACCAAAACCAGTGACATCTGTTGCTGCATTCGCTTTGTATTTGTGCATTAGTAGAGCAGCTAAGAATAAGGAAACAATTAACACACATACAATATAAATAATCAATACACAATAGTGGCAAACTTACCATTTTTATTTAAATATGACATTGTATTTATTGCTATTTGAAATGTTTCCTTTATGTCGTCATCAGAAAATTGTTGAGCCAGTTTTAAATATTTATCATTTCTTTCTTTAAGCCATAGAAATGCATTTGTTGCTAATTGCGTTCCCAATGGTTTTGTTAAAATAAGATGATCCCCGTCTTTGGCATTGTGAGGCCTAAATAAGAAAAATATATAATAGATTTATTGTCCGTTTTTTTAATAAATCGTCACCAATAAAATTGAAAGATAAATAAAGTATATTTTATCGGATCAGTACAACGAAAAATGTTTACTACATCAACTAAGCTAAAGTTCGAATTTCCAAGAAACAAGCCTACATACAGCTGTCAAAAAAAAAAATAATAATAATACATTTACAGCCTGTTTATGTTACACGTTTGAATTTAAACGAAGCTGGACGAAACGTTAACGATAACGTAACAATTTGCGTTTATGTAACGCACTTTCTATTGTTCGTCTTTATTTGCGTTATGGATATATAAATTAACAATGTGTCAAATCACAGTATTGCCAATTTGTAAATATATTTGTTGTGTTTACTTTTGCACATATGTCTTAAATATTTTAATTTACTATAAATAACGGCTACCCTACAGCTGAATATACATTATAAACTGCTGTGCTTTGACGTTGAATAAAAGACTATTGGTTAGTTAGTAATAAACATAAACTTTTATTCAATTTCTTGAGGTGTGTCTCAGTTGGCTTACTACAACTAAATGTAAAAAACGGTTATAACAATTGTACATAAAAACTTTAAAGATAATGATGCATTCCATGGTGATGCCACATTGACATGTTAATGTGGTATGATAGGGTTACCCCCTAACATCTCCCTACTTAAGACAATCGGGGTGATCTGGAAAAAGGTTCCACAGGTTGTCTTCCTCTGGTTATGCTCATTGGAGTGAGGTCAGGTGAAGCTATGGGGGTTGCGAAAGTTTCTTCTTGACATGGTGGAGTTATCCTGAATTCTGCAAGCAAAATGTCCAAAGGAAGATTTGCCGTTCCTGATGCAGTAGTGTCAGTTTCCTCGTATCTTGGTCGAAGTTGGCCCGTGTATGCTCTTACGAGTATTTTCTTGTTACCAACGTCAATTAGGGTGTTGTAAATTAGATTACCGATCTTCTCGATGATTTCGCCTGGGAGCCAGTATTGCTTGTTTCCCTTATAGTTCAATGCGTAGACTTGATCGTCATTGATTAGTGTTCTTTTACGTGTGCCATGTTTGGTGTAGTATTGTTTCTCCATTTGTTGGTTAGTTTCGCGATCTGTGACTTTTGGTTTTGTAATGATGTCGAAGACTGTTCTCATTTTTCGACCTATGAACGATTCCGCTGGAGTCTTGCCATTTAGTAAGTTTGGATTGGGTGTTGATCTATAGACTTCCAAGAATGTTTGAAGTACTGCGGTAGGCGTATCTTCCCCTGTGTGTCCACGAATCTTTCCGCTTAACCGTTGGAGTGTTCTATAGCCCTTTCCTTGCACCAGTTTTGAAATTCTTCCGAGCAAAACTGTGTCCCGTTGTCCGAGATTATTTGTTCAGGTTTTCCAAATTGTGCGCAATAGTCGTTCATAATTTTCATTCTTGCGAATGAAGTAATTGTTTGCGTTTCGTAAATTGCCGGGTATTTAGAAAATGAATCTATAATAACTAGATAATATTTGTTTCTCAGTGGCCCAACTTAGTCAATATGAATTCTTTTAAGCGGTCGGGATGTTATTGGCCAAGAGCAAAGGTTCGTCCTCGCAGGATTCTTTGCGGCTTGTTGACAGTTTCCGACTTCGAGCAATTGACTTACAGCTTTCTGCTGATAGATGTCCTCTGTGCAGTTGTTTGAGAATCTTCTGACGATACGGATCTGGTACTACAATGTGATTGTTAAATATTACGCAACCGTCTGCGTTCGATAATGATTCCTTACGATTAAAGTATGGTATAATGGAAAGATGTGTGTTCTAACTACTTTCTGGCCAACCAGTGTTCATATGCTGAATAATAGTCTGTTGAATTTCTTTATTCTCGGTAGATTTAACTATCATCTTGAAAGATACTGGTAGTGTAGATAATGCTTCATCGAGATCGTTGCGAATGTCCTCCTCAAGTGGTACAGAAGCCATAATATATTCGTCGGATGGTTTTTCGTGATCACTGATGAGTCTAGATAACACATCTGCATGACCGAAATCCTTAGTGTTCGTGTATTTAATTTCAAAGTCATAGGTCAATAGTATCAAAGCCCAGCGTTGTAAGCTGTTGGCTGTGTAAACCGGTATCCCCTTTTTCGAGCCGAAAATTGCGAGCAATGGTTTCTGATCGGTGTGCAACGTAAATTTGCGTCCAAATAGCATTCTGTGAAAGCGTTGTACTGCAAAAATTAGTGGTCTTTTCAATTTGGCTATAGTTGCGTTCTGCTGGTGTGGGAGATCTTGATATGTGGTGTACTGCTTTCATACTTATGTCAGGATATGTGTGATAGATTACTGCACCTACACCATGCGATGATGCGTCTGCAGCTACGTGTATCGGCAAATTCGGATTGTAGTGCGTAAGTAGCATATCTGAGGTTAAGATTTCTTTGAATTTGTCCAATGATTCCTGACATTCTGAAGTCCAGTTAAATGTATTCTCTTTCTTTAATAGGTCATCAAAAGGCTTTCTGAGGTTCCTCATGTTGTTAACAAATTTTCCGTAATGATTAATTGAACCCAGAAGAGAACGTACTTCCGTATGTACACTTTGTGGTGTTTTTAATTTTTGAATGGCAGGTCGAATGCCATTCTTACTTATAATCTGTCCAAGATATTTAATTTCCGCTTTGTAAAATTGGCATTTTTCAAATTTCAGCCGGAATCCAAAATCATGAATTTTATGTAAGAGCAGGTTGAGATTCGATTTATGTTCCACAATTGACACCATATATACCAGAGCATAGTTGGTCCATAATCCTTTGAAAAGCTCCTGGTGCTGATTTTATGCCAGGTGTCAAACGATTAAATTTGAATAAACCTCTGTAAGTGTTTATTGTGAGTAATTACTTACCGTCATCATCCACTTCGACCTGAAGGTAAGCATCCGATAAATCCAGATGGCTAAAGATTATACAGTTGTTGCAATCGGAAAGAATTTCCTCTGGTGTGGGCAATGGATATTGATTTGGTTCAACCATCAAATTAAGTCCCGTAGAGTAATCTGCGCAAATGCGAATCTTGCCATTTCTCTTGCTGACTACGATTGGTGCAGCATACTTTGAAGTATCCACAGGAGAAATTATTTTTGCCTTTTCTAGTCTTTGTAGTTCCGCTTCGATTTACAGTCTTGCTGTGTAAAGAACTGGGCGTTTAGGAACGAAAATTTTCTTTGCGTCTGGTAGCAGTTGAATATGTACTTTGATTTTAGTACAAAGTACTATTATCAAAAACAGTTTCATATGTTTCCTTGAGCTTAGCAACATCGTCATTGGATCCAGTCAATTCCCATTATGTTTAGTTGTTCTATATCTGTGATATAGCAGTTGACTGTTGCTGTAACGTCATTCATCGTAACTTTGCATTCAAACATGGCTAATAGATTAATTCTGTTTGTGTTTGCATCACTTGCGCTATCTTTCGTACCATACGCAGGAGGTTTGCTAATGGTTTCCCATGTTGCAACAGAAATAATTGAAATGTCCGATGCGGTATCTATCTGTAGTCGAATAGAGTGATTATAGATCCTGACAGTTGTATACTTACGAAGATCCTTGAATTGAAGCTTTTTTGTCGTAAACACGGCGTTAGTACGAAATTTTGATTTTCTTCTGAACGTGTTATTGTTGTCGCTTTGTGCAGGTTTCGTAGTCTTAACAGTTTTGGAGCTGGAGCAATAGTTGTCCTTATGTCCGATTTGTTGATATTTGGTGCATTTGTCTTTGACGTAGGGACAAAATTTTACGTGGTGTAAGTCCCCACAGAGCCAGCATGGTGTCCTTGGAAGTTTGTGACTCTGGTTTTTGCTTTCCATTTTGTTAACGGAGCAGACAGCTTTCGGTTGATGTTCAATCATTGTGTTGTCAGATTTCAAATCCATTATACGTTGTGTTTCGTCTAAAAGTTTATCCAGATTTGTGGTGTCGGAAAACTCGTCTAAAATCTTTAATAACCGTACTCGAATATCTGTGTCTCTACTTGATTTAAGACCCAACACGAAAATTAGACATTTGAACTGATCTATTCTTAAATTAGTCATCTTGAAGACTTCACATTGTAGATTCACACGGCTAGCGTACTCCTTAAAATCTTCACCGTCTGTTTTTGCAAGTTGAAGGCATTTGTAGCGTTGTGAAACTTGTGTTTCAACTTTGCCGAAAAGTTTATTTAATTTTTCAACAGTGTCCTTCAGCGTCATGTCGGCTGGTTTCGTTGGCAGAATGTAGTTCGAAAATCGTTCATGAACTTGATAAGACATTTTACGCCAAAGTACAGCGACTTTGTCGTGGTCTTCTAGAGTGTTCGCCTCCTTTTCGAAAACATGCACATACCTGTTGTACCAAGCTTGAAAAATTAAGCCACTTTCTGGTTCATACACAAAATCTGTCATTGAGTGTTCCAATGATTCCATTAGAGCAGCTTTTGATGTATTTGTTCCTGGATTACTTGTTGAAGCAATTCCTTCAGCCTGTAGTAGCTGTGGCATTTGCTGTAGCAAAAGGGTTTGTCGTCGGACATAGTCGATTGCGGCATTTTCAATTAAAATTCTATAATTTTTATTTCACCGTCCTCGTCGCCACTTTTGTTGTGCTTTTACGTTGAATAAAATACTATTGGTTAATTAGTAATAAACATAAACTTTTATTCCATTTCTTGAGGTGTGTCTCAGTTGGCTTAGTACAACTAACTGTAAAAAACGGTTATAACAATTGTACACAAAAACCAAGGCATATTGATTCAATGCCTTATACCTATATGTATATTAATGATGTAATAATTACAATTTAGAATGCCAACCCATGAAGTAATCATGCCAACCCAGTTAATGTCAACTCAAACCAATTTTGACATTGGAATACCAAACTTGTGTTCCCCGTGTATTACCCCCTACGTAACCGTAAATAATTTGTTTGCAGAAAAACAAACACAAACTGAGTAAGTTGTTTTACAAAATAAAATATCAGTTTGCAAGAATTATGTATAATTTTCTTGCATATATTTTTACATTTTACGATTTTAGCCCAGTAGTACTAGATTACACGTTAGAACGTGACCAATATTTCCAGTTTCTCAAATGTCACTGGCAATGTTACTTTTTTTCTTTTGTAAAAACAACGAATGTTTCATGGTGAAATTAAATACAAGGTGACAGCATAGCGCCAGCTGATTATTTTTTGCTCTGTTCATGGTGAAATTGAAAATGTCAAAAAGTTGTTTACAAATAGTCAAAGTTTATATAAAAACGTTACAAAATTATTTTGTTTTTGAAAAATTGAGTTTTTTCGCGGTTTTATCTGCGTAAAATAGCTTAAAAGTGTTAAAAAACTATATTATATTAAATAGTGTGTTTGTTTTTTGAGTTGATTTACTAAAAGTGTTAGTTTTTTTCTGTAAGATAAATGTTAAGATTCCTCTTTAAAAATGATTTTTTTTTTGCTGCAGAAAAATGCGTTGTTGCATCTTATGCCGTAAAAAAGGAGTAGCTGGAAGTGGTACTTTCCGACATTATATCTGCGGGAATTCGTTGTTTGTTAATGCCCAACGCTATGCCAATAGTGTAGCAGCAAAACAAAACAACAATGCATAGTGTTGTGCCTTTAGGGCTATCATGCCCAACAGAATTTCGAATGTCATCCGAAGTTAATCCATCAGAGAAACCTTCACATGGCTTACATTTATTTTCCATGGAAGAATTTTCGAATACTGCAGCTTCAAAGTGTCATGGGCAAATTCAGAGAGAAAAAGAATCTCCAATTGAGAAGTGATTAAAATTATCAATAATTTCATTAATGTACTTATTTCTTTTTTGTGCCTTTTATATATATACATAATTAAATTATATAATAATATAATTAATTATATTAATAAATTATCTATTTTATTATTTTTTGAAGAGCTTCTAATATTGCTTTTGCTGTTTCACTTTTAGTCCTTCAATTTTTGATACAGTATCAACAAATTATCAAGAAAAAATTCGCCAATTGGAATCTGAAAATAAAGATTTAAAATGTAAGCTCCTTCAAGCAAATTTAGCGCTTGATTCTATGCGGAAAATATTTACAGAAGGTCAAATGCGAAGAAGGTCAACGTTGAACACTATTTTTATGTACCACCACATTTTCGCCCAGTGACACCTTGACCAAACTAGACGTACGGCTTTTATAGATACATATTATTTTTGTGAAAGATATACATCTGTTTCAGTTCGGCAATGCCCATATCAGGTACTAAGGGGTATGTCCAACGATTTATGATGTCATTGCTGACAATTTGATAAGTCAGCCAATTGTTCACCTTTCGAGCATACTGTTCGCGTGGCAAGAGGGAAACACAGATACGACTGTCTAGAATTTCCTCATTAAACAAAATGCCCCGAACAAAATCATCACGAGTTTCGAAATTGTTTAAGAAAATAAAATAAACAATTTTTCACTACTATTGTTTTCTGTTTTTATCCATGTTTGTATGTTTGTTTTCTTTATTTTATGCCAGATGTTTTTGACAGTAACGAAAGTATTACACAAACAAAAATGCCTGTTGTTCTTGCCTTGTTGTAATTGTTGTAGCAATGCTGTCACCTTGTATTTAATTTCACCATGGAATGTTTGTAATTTTCAGTCAGCTGTTTTTGACAATGAAAGAGTAAAAGCAAAAACAAATACCCATGTTGTTTTTGTATTGTTGTAATTGTTGTAATGTTGCCACCACCTTATAATCAATATGCCTTGATAAAAATTTTAAAGATAATGATGCATTTCATGGTGATGCCACATTGACATGTTAATGTTGTATGATAGGGTTACCCCCTAACATAAACAAACCAAATTATTTCATATTTGAGTATTTTTAAAAAATTTTAAATAAATAAGTAAAAAAATATGTTTTATTTTATGTAAATAAGCACATAATTGTTTGTGTAACTATATTTACCTTTTTTAGTTTCAGTTTTCATTGTTTTTAAAAATTTTTCTGTTTCTTATATATACAAGTATATTTCTTTTGAACGAATGAAATATTTTATTCGTCTTGCTTTCATTTGTTTGACATTTAAAAACGCGATACACAAACCAAAAAAATGTGTCAATTGTTACGTTATTCGTCAAAAAATTTGACTTTCGTGTTACATAGCACAAAATAGGAAAACCGTCAATTATTTTTGGCGTTTGTTTATTTATTCATCATACATAAAGAGGCTGTTAAAATTTTACTATTTCTTTAGCAATTCAATCTATCTACATTTACATACAGATGCGGCACTACGACCTTCGTATATATAAACAACTAGATGTATAGACATAACATATTGTTACGTTTTTAACTTTTAAAAACGGTGCTTTATTTCCTTTAAATTAACCGGATTCCTTTTAATTGCAAAATAAAGGCGTCAAGTAGCTTGAAGAAAAAAGGAGTCTTTAATAATTTAAATGTACACAAAAACAATTGTAATAGCCTTTTCACACTTTTTTGACAAGTGTGAAAAGGCTATAAATTACTGTTTGAGAACACTTTGATACTATAATGTTCATGACTGCAAGTCTAGAATGTTCGTGTCTAGAATATTCAGCTTACTGTTGCCATATTGCTCAGCTATGTTTATAACAGGGTGTTCTCAATAATGTTTGTAATTTAAAACTTCTACAAATGCTAAACAAGTTGTATGTCGATAAACATGCCTTCTGATGATAAAGATGTTGTATGTTAATATACATGCTGTATGTTGATACCGACCGTTAAATTTAAACTGAAATACAATATCGTAACAATACTATAAACTAACTAAGCCATTCAAAAGAAAGTATAGTCGGTCAAGCCCGACCATATAATACCCTACACCCAGTATATGTATATGTCTTTAGAAATCCCATATATATAACCTATTGTGGACCGATCATCCAAAAATTTAGTGTCATGATGTCTGTGAATATAAGTATTATACATATGTATGTGTTAAACTTTATCTCGAGTATTTATATCGAGCTTAAAGTGAATTACGGAGAGGGTCGCATATGGGAGTTTCGACTAATTATGGACAGATCATAATAAAATTGTACCGTACTATTTTTAGACATATGAAATATATTTTCGTTCAATATTATTTGGATACCAACATTTTTAAGAGTAATTCTCTTTAAAGTGATTTTCGGAAGTGGGCCTTATATGGGAGCTACGACTAATTATGAACCGATCTTCACGAAATTTGTAGATGTAATTTAGCTTCATTTACTACTCATCTGTGGTAAATTTTGTTTGCATACTTGCATAATTCAAGGATTTATGATCAGTAAACCCCAATTTCGGGAGGACATTTGTATGGGGGCCAGGTGAAATAATGGACCGATTTCCCCTAGTTTCAATCCCATCCATCCTTGGGCCGAAAAAATATCACGTAACAAATTTTATCGAAATATCTTCAAAATTGCGACCTATACTCTGCGCACAAGCTTTACATGGAAAGCCAGCCAGACGGACGGGCAGATATCGTTAAATCGACTCAGAAAGTGATTCTGAGTCGATCGGTATACTTTAAGGTGGGTGTTGGACCAATATTTCTGGACATTACAAACATCACACTCCCCACTATGGTGGTGTATGGTATAATAACACCACTTTAGAAATCTATTAAAATTAATAAGGAAACGTTTGAATTTACCAAGAATACTAGGTTGATATTAAACTTAACACGTTATTATTAAATGTCATATGTTGGTGTTATTTCTTTTTTGTATTTTATTTCCACACCGGCTTCCCACAATCATAATCATGTTTCTTTCAATATTTAAGTTTTCTTTCAGTCTTTTTATTTCTAAATTACAAAGATTTCTTTGAATTATATATACATATGTATGTACATATATGTTTGTAGAAGGTTTGATTGATTGACCTGTTGTTACACTAATTTATTGACAGATAGGCTGTTTTCATAAACGCAGTATGCAATGCAACATTTCATTGCACAGAGTTCATAATAGCATTTATAATATAATTTAAATAATTCACATCCCTTTAAGTTAGAACCAATCAAAGCGTATCGCTACTTACTGCTGTGCCGAATCTTATATACCCACCACCAAATTATATTTATGGGGCGAACTTCATAAAATATTAGTAGAATTCCAGTTAGGATCAATAATTGACACTTTGTTTATATTTTTACAGCGCGTAACATAAAGCGATTTACTTTCACACAATAAATTATGTACCAAAAAGCCCTAGACAACTGATTTTGGCTTCAAAAAACGTCAAAATTGTCAACTCCGTATATTCTCGGAAGTGGAACTTGTACGGGAGCTATGCTCAATTATGGACCAACTCTCACAAAAGTCAATAGTATAATTTTTACATACATGTGAGTGTTTATGTAGTTTAATAAGTTTTCGGTAGTAGTCCTCATAAGGGAACTATGACCTATTACGGGCCTATCATCATGAAATTCTATACGACGATTTATATGTATATGTTAATTATTTTTGTTGAATTTCAACGTAATATTGGTTTTATAAAGGATTTATGCGCATTTAAGTGATTTTTCGAAGTGAACTTTATATGGCGTCAGCGGTGAAATATGGACCGATCACCATCATTTTGAAAATGACGATTTTCATATATGTATGTGAGGACTTTGTGCTGAATTGCAACTTGATAGTGGTTTTTATAAGGGATTTTTTATGAGCATTTTAGTGATTTCCGGAAGTGGACTTTATATGGGGGCTATGATCAAATATGGACCGATCATCATGAAATTTGATACGACAATTTAGATGTGTATACGGTTTACTTGTGTTTAATTTCAAATTGTTAGTGTTTTTATTTAAGATTTATGCACATTTAAGTGATTTTCGGAAGTGGTCTTTGTATGGGGCTATGATCCGCTGCAAACAAAATATCGTTTTGAGATTTCACTTTGCATGAAACTTATTATTGCAGAATTTTGTATCGATACGGCTTTTCTATGGACATTTATATGTACCATAAAGCCATATTCCGGGAAGACATTTCGGTATATCAAAGAATGTTTGGTAAAAATTTCATTGTTCTATGTTTTTTTTTTCGAAGCTTTATCGTGATTTCAACAGGCGGACGGACATGACTAGATCATCTTAAGGATACAGAATAAAGATTTTATGGCTCTACGACCATTATTTCGATGAGTGGGTATAAAAATGTTCTTCGTTTTCGAAAATCGCCATAAAAGTAAAAAAAGTAAAAGTAAAAAAGTAAAATTTAAAGCTTTTTGTATTAAATTGAGATACATTTAAATGTATTGAGCTATTTACATATATTAGTAATAATGTAGTTGTGACATCTATAAATCCTATTTCGTCTAAAAAAATTGAGATAATCACCTGGGTTCTACATTTGTAAAATGAAGTGGAAGTGAAATTTTTATTAATTTTGTGTTCTAAATTTTGTGAAAATGATTTGAAAAGTAAAATTTCAATTTTAGTTGCGTTCATCGTAGTTAAAAGTTTCACCTCGTTTTCTAGAACGCCGTGAATTTGTCCATGTGGAATTGAAAACGATTTAGTTTCACTTCGTAGTGGAATATAGAACATAAATTATGGTTTGGTCGTGCGAGTATATTTGATTTAAGTAATCATAATCGAATAATCGAACAAGTTCTTACGAATAATTATTAATTTGAAAATTACCACCTTTTAATAACGAATAATTCGAATAATTTTATGTAATATAAAACGATTAAAAATAATTGTTAAATTTATAATTTTTTTCAAAATTTTTCATAATTCTAATTGAATTAAAAGATGAAAATTTATTTCGTTGTTGGTCCAGACACATCAATTGTGAAAGTATTTAATTTTAATATTTTATTGTCTCCTTCGTCCCTACGGTACCTAGTTATTTTCAATGGCCTACATCGTTGCATATTGAGGTTTTAGAGTTTGATTTTTTATGTTTGATTTTTTAAATTTGGGAACATTTTTGAGAATTTCTTTATAAATTTCATTAAAAATAATATTCAGAAAAAAATATTTTAAACAGAAAATTTTAGAATGCATAATACAGCTTAATAGTTTAACAGAACCCTATATATTTCGAAATATCAATTTGGATTGAAAAATTACATACCCCACACGATATTGAAAAGGCTTTCGACAAAGCATATCGTAATGGTATTTTATATAAAATGATTTCTATAGGCTTTAAAATGTATGTTATAAAGCTTTTTAGAAGCTTTTTGAAGATCGAAGATTATTTTTGAACGGAATCGAAATTTTGTTTAAATATAATTTTAAATACCAATGTACACCAAATACAAGGTGGCGCAAAAGTAAACTTCCGATGTTTTTTGGCTGTAATTGAAAAAAAAAAATGAAAAACTTTGATTCTTCTTGTGGATTATTTTTATTTGGTCTTTTAATTTTTTTTACATCAAGTCGAGAATATGATGGTCATGTAAATGGCCGCCGCCACAGTTGATTGTCATTTGAGCCCTTTTTATGGCATTTTTTATCACTTTGGCCAAAACTTCCGGCGATAGGTCCTCACATTCTTGACGGATATTGTCTTTAACAGCTGCAAGAGTCTGAGGCTTGTTGACATAAACTCGCGACTTCAAATAGCCCCACAAAAAGAAGTCTGGAGCGGTCAAATCAGGCGATCTTGCTGGCCAGTGCAAATCGCCAAAACGGGAGATTAGGCGCCCGGGAAATGCATCCTTCAGCATATCGGTTTTGTCACATGCAGTGTTTGCCGTTGCACCGTCCTGTTGGAACCACATGTTTTCCAATCCCAATTCATCAAGTTGCGGCAAAAAGAACTCGCGGATTTTCAGTGCCCCAGAAGCGTAAATTTTGCTTATTTACGTATTTATTTACCAAAATTCGCTGTAAAGACCGTCGACTGATACCCATTTGCGTGGCACGTCGTCTGGTCGATGTCGACGGCGCTTCCATGACATGCTCGGCTACAGCAGCAATATTCTCTGCAGAACGGCTACTCCGGGGTCTGCCACGCCTGGCAGCATCTCGTGTTGTGCCAGTCTCTTCGATTCGAGCGGCTAAACGTCGCAGTGTTTCACCAGTAGGCGTTGGACGGCCAGGAAATCTGCGACGAAATTCACGTTGTGCCAAAGTCACCGACCGATTATTGGTCAAATATATAGTCAGAAATATTCCGCGTTCTGGAGCAGTGTAGCGTAACATTGTTTATTAACGTGTATTTCGCATGTGTTTACTACACAAATGTCAAAACAGAACTGACATTAGGGGCCAATTGCAAAATTTATAGCATTTTCTGATAGGAGAATTACTTTTGCGCCACCTTGTACATTTTAACAAACTCGTAAAATTTAATAAGCATGATTCATATAATTTACAAAAGGCTATTGGAGATAAATGAACTTTTTCGAAATTATTTAATAATAAATCTTTATCAATGTTATAAAACGCGTTTAAAAAGATTTTAATTCATTTTATTTATGATAATGCTTTAACAATGTCTCTATCCGATTATGCTGACATATTTTGAAGGCAATATAATCAGGGATATATTATATAGTGAAACTGGCCACTTAGGTCTAATACAAATTATCTTTTTGCAATTAGAATTTTGCGGGATAATAGACACACTCCTGACATTCATAGAAGAGTGGGTTAAGTTTTGGGATTTTTTAAAGTTTTTTTTTAATGGATTTCACTCAATACTTTTAAGTTTTCAAAAAAATATTGGAAATGAAATCTGTATTATAAAATTTAATTAAATTAATTAATAAAAATTTATTTGCATTAAATACAATCGACTTAAAAAAGCTCTCATGAATTACCCATTTTTCTCAGATTTACTGTTAGGGCACTGTACACTAGGGTTATAACTTTTTTTTGAGTGCAAAATACCACTCCAGTACCATGTGATGAATGTTGTTCTGATAATAAAAAACAGGGTTTTAGGTTGATTCGGTGAAGAAAGTTTCCGCACCGAAAGCGACTTCTAAAGTGCTTTAAATTTTTATTTTTTTAAAATTAAGATTTTCCATTATCGTACAAAAATACTAGGAATTATAAGATATAAACTTTAAGTTTAATGTGCGTTTTACACTGTGGATATACATATATCCTGCATCACTTTAATCGCACGCTCGGCGCATATGTTGCTGCGCTGACGATCTTAATTGTAGACGGGTATATTATCCAATGCCTTCAGAAGCATTCGTTAGCTTTCGTGAAGTTTTTTAAAGATTTAGTTAATGCTTCAAAATCATTCTCTTTGAAGCAATGACCACCAAACCAAATTTCAAACCAGGAAGCACAAACAAATAGGACCAACCGTCTAATTTTTCTTTTTATAAGATTCACGCGCATGGTTCTTATACATATATAGCTTGGTCCACAAATTTTGTAACTCCTTAGACATTTCAGCATACCTTCCCTCTTTATATTTATTTGTCATGCATAAAGCGATAAATCTTCCGATAATAATTTCTTCCTTTGGGATCTTGTTCTACTCACTTATAAGTATTTCGACTTTTTGTACATCATCACCTTAAATGCAAGACAGCATATTAGTAATTTTACAGGAGAAGCAAATAAGTGAATACCGTTAACAGTAGTTAATGGTTTTAAACCATTTTTGCACCATTTGTTTATAATAGGACAGGGTGTAATTTGCAAAAAAAAAGTTTTTGGTTGTTCTTATTATTTTTCGCTCTAGTGTGTTACGTTGTCTTGATAGCTTGTTTTGTAAACCAAGAAGACGTAACATCAAATCAGATTGGAATTAAGTAACAAAAACATTGATCTACTGACTATTTTGGATAGAATAAAGACAATCTACGAATATTTTCCAAAAAATATATTTAAGTTTTTATTCAGTGAGTGGAACTAATGAAGGACAACATTGACAGAGGTTCGGAGGTCACGATATATGTGGACAGCCAGGCGGCCCTTTTGGCCATACGCAGCATAAGTATAGCTGTAGGAGGGTTCTAGAGGGAGCCTTAGGGTGGTATTCGGTTAGGCTGTGCTGGGTAGCGGGTCACTCAGACATCGTCGGCAATGAGTTAGTAAGAATGGGCTCAGACATAGAGGGGAATAACCGTATGGAGGCATTTGGACCTCCAATAGGCTACCGGACGGACTGCCAAATGTCACGGACGCTGTGGCCGGTACTTAGGAAGTCCGATTCGGAATCGCTAATGGGCAGGAGTAGGGTCTGCGTAAGGACCATGATGGTCATTATCACGGGCCACTGCATGATAGGCAGGATGGCGGTGAGAATGGGATCCGAATTGTCGGATATGTGCAGACTATGCGAGGACGCGGATGAGCTGGAGACAGTTGAGCACATTATGTGTCATTGGCCCAGGTTGCAGGGCAGTAGGATGAGGTGGCTGGGCAATGGGTTCTTGGGCGAATTAGGAGATGTCTCGAGCTGTGGGCTGAAGAGTCTAATAAGATTGGTAATGGAAATGGCCTGGCTACGCGACAATAGATAGAGTGCTGGTGGCACAAGTGGAGGACATACGCATGTCTAAATAGATTTTTTGGTCAGGTATTTTTTCTATTCAAGGCATCACAATGGGCCATATTGGTCACTGGGTAAAGGTGTGTGGTGACTCACACCAGCCTTTCTACCTACCTACCTATTCAGTTCATATTTGAAATTATAATTTAAGGATTCTTTAAAATTTACGGTTTTTGTATTTCATTAAAAACATTAAAAAGTGAATAACTATAATAATAAACTACATATTACAGACAAATTATATTTCAAATGGGATACTATTATAAAAGTTATGACAGTTTGGTGGAATTAAAACCAGCGTTGAATTTGCTGACTATGAATTAGCAAAAGCTCATAAATTTCTGCTTAGCTTACACTTAAAACTTTGTTAGTGAGCAAGCAACAGTGCAGCGCAAGCCAAACGAAACAAAAATAGAACTATTGACTGTAGCTTTACTATGTGATATAATTTGCTGACACAGTCAGCCACAGCAATTCACTTTAAAAAAATTTGCTGCTGCTTAAAACTTACAGTTTTTGAATTTATCTTTTATGCTTTTGCTGAGCTAAAAACTGTGAACGTTTTCTGTGCTGAAGTAAAGCAAGTCTTATTTTCGTTGTAGTGCTTGTGTGTTTTTATAGTGTACAAAGTGTGCACAATATAAAAAAACACCAATAAAAACAAGTAAGAAAGTATAGTCGGTCAAGCCCAACCATATAATACCCAGTATATGTATAAAACAGTTTTTCAGAAATGTGCGCTATATGGGAGATATGACCTATTATGGACCGATCATCCAAAAATTTAGTGTCATGATTTCTGTGAATATAAATATTGTGTATGTTAAACTTTATCTTGATATAAATACTTTTAAAAGATTTATGGAGGTTAAAGTTGATTACGTGGAGGGTCTTATATGGGAGTTTCGAATAATTACGGACCGATCACAATAAAATTCTATCGTATTGCTTGTATACATTGTGACGATGGAAGTCGTAGTCTCGTTTCCACTCGTACACCAATATTTTATTTTATTTTTTATTATTAGTAGTATGATCGTTTATCATGATTTATACACCAGTATTTTATTTTATTATTTCTTAATTATTATTATCGTGCAATAAAATGGACAAAAAAATATCAAATTTTTATGGAGGTTGTCTCACATATTGGTCCATAACTCTGGTTGGCCTAAACCGATTTTGCTGATTTTAAATAGCTAACTTCTCGAAAGCATGTCTGACAGAATTTTTGAAGATTTGGATCCCGAAGATATCTGGGGACTTCGAAAAACTGATTTCAACATCCAGACAGACAGACGGACGGACATGGCTTAATCGACTCCGCTATCTATAAGGATCCAGAATATATATACTTTATAGGGTCGGAAAATTATATTGTGGAAACTACAAACGGAATGACAAACTTATGTATATGTATATACCCTTCTCATGAAGGTGAAGGGTATAATAAAGTAAAGAAATTGGTTCATAAAACAGTTATTTTTTTATATTGGTGCCTAAAACTTTGCAGGTACACGTATTTAAGTCATTTGCATCATATCCCATCAAAACCTCGATTTTCAAAATTTTGATGTTACGCTGTCCTGCATTTAAGGTGAACCAACAGAAATAATTTGC
Source organism: Bellardia bayeri (assembly GCA_950370525.1). Lineage (NCBI taxonomy): Eukaryota > Metazoa > Arthropoda > Insecta > Diptera > Calliphoridae > Bellardia > Bellardia bayeri. The sequence goes on along the minus strand of OX493265.1, from coordinate 47,478,882 downwards.
GAAATTTCACATTTGTAATAACAAAGACTTCACTACGTACTTACATATTTAAGACAAAAGCAAGAGTAACTGTTTTAATGGGAAAAAAATAAATATGCAAATAAGAACAAAATTTTAACCCGTTCGGTGCGGAAACTTTTTTCACGATGGAGGAAAAGTGAAAGCATATTTTTTAATATTTTTTCATGCCCCACACGGCTATGCGTTGGTATTTTTGACATTTGCAAAAATTGCAAAAAGTTATAACCCTACTGTACACGTTCAATAAATATCGTAATATTTGGATCGCGATCCATTTTAAAGTAATGATGGATCACGAGCGTATGCTACATGATCAATATTTATCGCGTCGATATTTATGTTATTTTTGTGCTGTGTGGGTCGTTTATCAATGTCGAGAGAAAACCAAAAGATAGTCTGTTTAGCTATTTTGCTTGCTTTTTCATTGAAAAAAAAGTGGAAAGAAAAATTTGGAGCAAGAGTGGTTGCAGGATCGGAAAAAAATATACGCACTTAAGTTTAATGGACACAATTATTATTATTTGTCACTTTTTACTGACTGAAAATGCGACACGTTCAATATTTATCACGAGATCCATGATCCGCGATTTGGATTTCATATTTTAGGCCATTCTCCGATATGGATTGCGATCCATCAATATTGCATGCTACACGTTCAATAAATATCGTGATATTTCTAGTGTCTCTTCTTTGTAATTGTGGATCTCACTACTCCCTTAACGTTGCCTTTTTCATACATACAAATGTTGTTTTAATTTCCAAAAATGTTAATAGGTATTTATTTTTAATTTTTACCAAATATAATTTCCAAAGAATTTTAATTTTAACGAAAATGTAACAAATATCAATTTTACTAATTGATTAAAACAGAGAATTTTAATATTTTTCATATTTTACCAATTCTTATTTAAAAACAATCTTAAAAACTATTTATTAATAATATGTACTTTACCATTTTCCAATTATGTAATTGTAATAGTTTTTTTCGCAGCATTTTCGCAAAATTAACGAAATATATAATTCCAGATAAATTTCTAGAGAATTGATTTGCGTAATTACTTTAAACAAATAATAAGTATTTTTTTTCGAAAATGCAGCAATAAACAAAATATTAGTATTTAAGCAAAGCGTAAATAATAAAAGAAGTCAATATACTGGGGTGTCATAGAAACCAATATTGTCAGAATTGGTTTCAAAACCGACAAGAAAAAATGCTTTGGTGTCATAGGGCACTGCTACACATACAATAAATATCATACTAGAAATATCTCGATATTTATTGAACGTGTAGCAGTGCCCTATGACACCAAAGCATTTTTTCTTGTCGGTTTTAAAACCAATTCTGACAATATTGGTTTCTATGACACCCCTGATTAATTTTACAAGAAATTTTGTATAATTCAATAAATAACATTTAGTTAAGAATATTTCAAATCACAAAACGTAGTTAAAGGGTAAGATGAAATTTGTAAATATTTTCCGGGCCTTATCACGGTTATCTTTATAAAATGAAACAAGAGTGACATTCTATATTGGGATTTGTACTAGTCGCAGACTTACGATGGATATCAAAAGGCAATTATTTGTCAAATGTTATGTTTTGCGTTTAATACAAATATAAATTTGGCATGTTTTAAACGATTTTTGGTCGAATCATATATTTTCCCGTAGTAGCACTTTCCGATTAAATGATTATCTAAATCAAAATTGTACCATCTTTTTACGTGTGTAAACAACTGTTCATTTTTTACTTACATTATAATCTCATCTCTTTTTGCTATAGCACTTGCGATGCCACCAATTATGCACCAAGGATTTATGGTAATATTTTGAACATGAACCTTACAGCCCGCCAATTTGGCGGATTCTTGGAAGCCGACAGCAATCATTGGCATTATTATATTACGTTCCTCTTCTTTTAATTCTTCAGGAGCTGTTATAATAAGGTTAAGCTTGTCAAGTTCAGTAACACCTACAGCGTAAACGTCACTTACAACATTGGCTAACGCAATTTTTCCCATTACGTGTGGGTCGTCTACTAATGGATAGAAGAAGTCGACTGTTTGTATAAGTGACAAATTTTTATATTTTTTTAAAGGCACAACAGCGCAATCCATTCCAGAACCTTAAAATATATTATTTTATTTAAATTTTAAATAGCTACATATGTATGTATATGCATACATATGTACGAGTATGTAGACATACGAACATACAATGTACATGTACGTTAGACCACCCATATTTATTAAATTATATTTTCAGCACATCTGATGTCAAATAATTAATTTAGAAGATATTTACGATTAAAGCTGTTTGGGGATATAAATGTGTTACATACATACATATGTATGCATACATATATTTTTTCCAGTTCACCGGCAGTTTCCGACGGCTATAAGAAATTTTTGGATTAAGTCGGCTTTATGACTTTTTTCAAATCACTTCCAAAATTTTATCACTAACAGAGTTTGAAATTCTGATTAAAAATTTTCGAGTGGTATTTTACTATCCAACGATATAGGTATAACATTATCTATATGAGTAGGTACATATATAAATTACAAAGTCAAGAAATTAAGCTTTAATTTAAGGTATAATATGGCCATGTAGGCAATATAGGTATATCTGAAGATATTAAAGAAAGATTATGACATTATGACATAAAAATCCTTCCGCACGGCAGTAGAAATCTGAAAATCCTTTCCTGTATACAGAATTTTGAAGATATGTTCTTTTTTTTCAGATCTTATAATTCTGAGATTATAGTACCTAGAGACCCATTTCATACCTTAAATTAAAGCTTAATGTATTGGATATTTATATTAATAAACTAAAATAACACTTAATTAGCCTATTTTTTTGTTGGAAAGGTATTCTTAATACCTTTAATTTGGTGTATTATAAATTATAATACACCCAATAGTTCCCGAGATTAAGCTTACATATATAATTTTCAACTTTGAAAATAGGCGTGGCCGCCGAAATTTTTTTATTGCTTTTATCTCCTATAAAAGCCTTATTTAATGAAACTTTGTTTATAGCAGTCACTAAAACCGACTTGTTCCAAATGTTTTAGCAAAGTTTTCCGGTTAAAACTGACTGTTCCAATTGTTTTATATATTATTTTTTATGTCCCACCCACGGTGAAATTAAATACCAGGTGACAGCATTGCTACAACAATTACAACAAGGCAAGAACAACAGGCATTTTTGTTTGTGTAATACTTTCGTTACTGTCAAAAACATGAGGCATAAAATAAAGAAAACAAATATACAAACATGGATAAAAACAGAAAACAATTGTGATTTTTTTTTTGTTTCTTTTATTTTCTCAAAGAATTTTTCTTTAAGTTACGCATAATATTTATTTAAATATACAAGTAATACGTAATTTTGCAAAGAAAAACATGCAAAATTCTTTATTTTCAAAATTAATGTACGTATAGGTATTGTATAACAACAACGCATTTTTCTGCAGCAAAAAAAAAAATACTTTAAAGAGGAATCTTAATATTTATCTTACAAAACAAAACTAACATTTTTAGCAAAACAAACACACTATTTAATATAATATAGTTTTTTTAACACTTTTAAGCTATTTTACGCAGATAAAACGGCGACAAAAACTCAATTTTTCAAAAACAAAATAATTTTGTAACGTTTTTATATAAACTTTGACTATTTGTAAACACTTTTTGACATTTTCAATTTCACCATGAACAGAGCAAAAAATAATCAGCTGGCGCTATGCTGTCACCTGGTATAATTTCACCATGGTCCCACCTATCGGAAACTGCCGTTTGAATGAAAAATATACTTTTGTAAATGCCATATATAATTATTATATTATTGGTCTAATGTACATACATATTTACATGCAAATATATAAACTTATTACATATATAAACCCATTTTCCTTACCTATGTAATCATCATCATCATTATCGTTATTTACTTTTGTTTGCGAGTCTTTCGATTGTAATATGTCTGTACCCTGAAGATACTTCAGCAAAGTATCTTGGGGGATTTTACAACCTCACCCTCGCAACGTAGAGAACTTTGTTAGTTGAAAATTTGGCTCAAGGCCATACTTTACCGGATCAAACATGGTTCGTACTTATCACCTTAACTATAAACTTCAATTTGTAGAAAGTGATAAATCTAATCAGGGACGTGTACGGCGTATGTGAAGTAATAAACAGTGGAAATCAACCGTAAAATTAGTGAAAGACAACATATTTTTCATATGCCACGTGCACATATGTTGTGTTAGAATCATATAAAAAAAAATACACATGCATGTAAAAACACAACAAAAAATGTAGACAAGACATTACAAAAATATATGTAGCAAAGTTTCGCTTATTACCAACAACTCAATTTTTAACAAATTTTAAAGAAACACGGACAGAGAATCCACACAGGAACCTAATTTTGTGGTGCCCACGTTATAAATTTCAATATTTTTTTTTAAAAATAAGGTTTAAAATCACACCTAAAATAACAGTTACCTATAAATATTTCCACTTATTTTAGCGGTCTTTGAATTTGCAAAACGGATTTCAATAGCCTGTAACTAGGGCTATTTCTTTCACTTTCGAAAAATTATGCGTTTATAGAGCATTCCATTTTAAAATAAAAAGAAATTAAAAAGGTTGTTGCTCTGCAACTCTTTCAAATTGAGCGGTTTACACATTTCGAACGCGGATTTCTATATCCCTCACTTTTATTTTGATATGGAATGCCCCATAATCGGCTTATTTCTCTAAAGTGACATTCTTGAATTTTAATAGCCCTCGTTAGGGGCTATTGAAATCCACTTTCGAAATGCGTAAGCTGATTAATTTAAAAGAGTTACAGAGCAACAACCATTGTGAAATTATACCAGGTGACAGCATAGCGCCAGCTGATTATATATATATATATTATATATTCATGGTGAAATTGAAAATGTCAAAAAGTTGTTTACAAATACTCAAAGTTTATATAAAAACGTTACAAAATTATTTTGTTTTTGAAAAATTGAGTTTTTGTTGCCGTTTTATCTGCGTAAAATAGCTTAAAAGTGTTAAAAAAAGCTATATTATATTAAATAGTGTTTGTTTTTTGAGTTGTTTTGCTAAAAATTTTAGTTTTTTTTGTAAGATAATTATTAAGATTCCACTTTAAAGTGATTTTTTTCTGCCGCAGAAAAATGCGTTGTTGTTATACAATACCTATACGTACATTAATTTTGAAAATAAAAAATTTAGCATGTTTTACCTTGCAAAATTACGTATTACTTGTATATTTAAATAAATATTATGCGTAACTTAAAGAAAAATTCTTTGAGAAAATAAAGAAACAAAAAAATCACAATTGTTTTCTGTTTTTATCCATGCTTGTATATTTGTTTTTTTTTTATTTTATGCCAGATGTTTTTGACAGTAACGAAAGTATTACACAAACAAAAATGCCTGTTGTTCTTGCCTTTGTTGTAACAATGCTGTCACCTGGTATTTAATTTCACCATGGCAACAACCTTTTTGCAAATGTTTTTAAATTTTCTATTTTGATTTGGAATGCCCCATAATCGGCTAATTTCGCGAAAGTGACATTCCTGGGTTTTAATAGCCCCTAACTAGGGGCTTACTAAATGCGTAAGCCGCTAAATTTGAAAGAGTTATTCAACAACAACCTTTTTGAAAAGTTTTACTTTGATATGGAATGCCCCATAATCGGCTAAATTTTCAAAAGTGGAATTCTTGAATTTTAATAGCCCTAGTTAAGGGCAGTGACAGTTAAGAATTTCAATAGCCCTAGTTACAGGCTATTGAAATACGTTTTAAAATTTAAAAACCCGCTAAAATAAGTGGATATTTTTAAGGAAATTTTTTATGTTAGGTTTGATTTTAAACCTTATTTTTGTAAAAAAAATACTAAAACTTATAACGTTGGCACCACAAAATTAGGTTCCTGTGTGGTTCTTCCAAATTGCGACCTGTACTCTCAGAAAGTGATTCTGAGTCGATCGGTATACTTTAAGGTGGGTGTAGGATCAATATTTCTGGGCGTTACAAACAAGAGCACAAATCAAATAGGGTATACTATTGTGGTGTAGGGTATAAAAATTGACGTGTGCAAAGATAGCGTCGATTAATATTGTAGTAATGTAAGGTATTTAAAACGCCTTACGTGCAAAAAATTCGCTGTTCAGTTTTCCAGAAACTGGGATTATTTACTTCATGGAATACAGGCGACGTCTAGGAACTACCTATATAGATTATGAAAGTACATCATCTAAGGTATTTAAAACGCCTTCCGTGCAAAAAATCCGCTGGCCAGTTTTCCAGAAAACTGTTCATTTCATAAGCATACATATACTCCACAATTGTATGAGTCCTTCAATAAATCTTGCTTATCATGATCGAATACAAAGTGACCATAGGACCACCATTTTCATATATACCCGAGCCCTTTTCCTAATTTCCAAAATGGCCGAAAATCCACTCCAGATAAAACTCAAATTTACTGGAATCTCAAAATTATTTCAGACATCCCACTATTACAGTTGTATAAAGTGACCATAGGACCACAATGAGATTGGCAAAAAATTTCGGTTTTGACTGTGCTAGTTAAATTTAATTTTAGCAAATTAAAAGTTGTTTCATTCCAAAAAAATTTTCGTTTTGCATCTTTTATTGAAGCAAAAAAAAAACGAATTAATTCCACTTCTGAAAGGAGTGACACTAATTTGGGCAATAAATTGAATTGTTTTTTCACTTTTTGTTCAAATTTTTATTAACATTTTTTATTAAAATTTTCTTTTTTATTTTTAAAAGTATGTACATGCATGTGTAAATAAAAACAAAAAAAGTTTGCATAACGAACATAACTAAAAAAACAGCTGCCTTTTCAACACCACCACAGGGTAAACAGAGGTGTCACCAAAAGGAAGATAATAAAGTTTTATACCTGTCTACATTTTTTGAGAACTGCCTTTTGTTTTCTGTTAGACCTCTTTCATATTAGGCAATTTTATTTGCGCAAGTCTAGTGTTTGTGGGTATGAGAGGAAAGGTCGGTTTGAAGGGGAAATAATTGCCGAGGCTTGAGTACACGCTTGTCTGTACTTGGAAATTCTGTTACTGCTGTCATTCTTGTCTTGGGATATTTATTTGTTTATGACATTCTCTTATTTCTTCTTCGGTGTGTTGTCACAGAGTATACTCTGCGGTGTTGTCAAATTTTGTGTTAAGAAAATTTTATATTTATTTGTGAATAATTTTTATTAAATTGTCAAATTTTGTGTTAAAAAAATTTTTTTATTTATTTGTGAAAAAATTTTTATTAAATTAGGTGGTTGTCACAGAGTATACTCTGCGGTGTTGTCAGATTTTGTGTTAACAATTTTTATATTTATTTGTGAATAAATTTTTATTAAATTAAAAAAAATCATGAGAAAATGGAAGCAAAATGAAAGGGAACAACAACTAATCAATTTAGTTGAACAAAATGAATGCATTTTTCGTTCATTTTCATATTTAGACCGCAATAAAAAGCCGGAAACATTTAACAAAATTTTAATTGAAATGCAGAAGACCGACAACATTATAACCTTAAAAGAAATTAAACGGAAATGGAAGAAATTACGGACGCAATATATTCAAGAAGTGCGCGCCGTAAAACAATCCAAAAAATTAAATACAGAAATGAAAGAAAACGTCAAAAATTAAGCAAATTCGAGCATAAGAAAATTATACTTGCGCAAACAAGTTACTTGAATGTATACACAAAAGCAAGTTCAAAAGAAAATAAATAAAAATGAAAATTATACTTGCGCAAATAAAATTGCCTAATCTGAAAGGGGCCATAGTGATGTTTTTTAATTGTTGTTGTAACAGCAGTAATTGCTGAGTTTACAGTCCTTTGCCAAGTCATCTCGGGTCATTCCAGTGCGTAGAACCGGCGGTCGTGGGAATGAATAATTCCATATAATATATAAGTCAGAATAATAGCAATTACTTATTTTATTGGTAAATATAAAAATCTATGTTAAATGCTGAATTCCATGAACTAAAATTTTTAGAGGAAACAATATCTGAATTTCTATGGGGAAATTGTACAGAAATTTCTACTATTTAAACAAAACATAGAAGAATATTCAACTAAATAAATTTAAATAAAACAAAAATGCGGAAATCTTTGAAAATAAGTATGTAACGTTGGATGAATTGGATTCTTTACTCAAAATGTTATATAAAACTTAATAAACTAAATTGTTTTGACATTGTAATATAACCTGAGTTAATAAAATATGCTAAATTCAGATATTTATTTATAAGATACTGTACGATATTATAAAAATATTACACAAGTTGTGTTTAACATTATATATTTTGTGATTTCTTATTTCAAAAGTTCAAATTTATGTAGTTTGATATGTATTGCACAAAAGACTATATAAACTTGAATTTTTATGATTTTGTTTAAATAAAAAATTAAAAATACATACTATTAAAAATAGTAACCTTTTATTTTTCCGATTTTTTTTTTGACTATTTTTTAAATTCGAAATGTCGCTTTTTTTCTTTTTTATCGGAATTTTGACGATTTTTACGAATGTAATCTGGCAGCCCTGATAGTAGTTCTGTTATAACAGAATTGGAGTAATCGGAACGAGCTACAAATAAAAATTTCAATACTTAAATTTATTTCACATCACGAACAAATTAAAGCGGAAAATTTAATTTATTATTTGATATTTCACAAAAATTCAAAGAATACATATGGGAAAATATTTTGCTGCAAAGTAAAGTTATTTGTATTTCAAAATGATGAGCAAAACTCAGAGTAATAATGAAAATGTTGTTCAAAGTAAGCATTTTGCGTGATTGTATCATATTAATTGTCATGGTATTTTGTAAGAAATTTATTCATTCAAATGTATGTATTTAGATATGCAAATGCTATCGAAAAATGGCGATTCGAGCAGAAAACACCAAATAAAAAAGCAAATTTTTGGCGAAATTAAAAATGTTATACATAACCACGGAATTGCAACTCCTCTAAAGCAAGATTCTATAATAAATAAAGCCGCATCGTCCAAGTATTTATCCTGTGCAACCATTCGAAATAAACATCAAATAAGAAAGGAACCAAACTTTATAAGCAAGCATAAGCCACATAAAGCGAACTCTTTATGCAGCAATGTACTTGACGAAAATGATTATTTGGATTATTTTGATTTTAGAGGACAATGTTGTGCAAATCCTCATAAAAGTAAGTATTACAGAAATAGTCTAAACTGTAGTTTATGGGATCTAAATATAATACTATATAATTTTTATATACTTCTATAATTTTATACTTATGGTTGTTATTTTCGTTTTTTGTTCGACTGGTGCAGGGACTTTCTATTCCGTGGTTTAATAAAATCCGGTTTCACTGCAAAACTTTCTGACAAAACTTTTTCTGACATTCAAAATTTTGTTATACGGTTTATTTACAGCTACGTATAAAATACTGATATTTTGCTACATATAAATTAGAAGTAAAGAGTTAAACTTATTCCCTTTTTTCAATATTTTAATGGCCCTAGCATTTGCAGAACATTAAATATAATAATTATAAAGCAAATTGGTATAACTTTTTCGCGGTAGTCAAAAAATCTCTTTGAATTATTTTTATATACCTAACAAGTGTGTGTTTTATACCCACCATCAATGTACCAGTAGAATGATCAATGGCACAAACTTGTGTTACATTTTGTATCGATAATGATATTTATATGGGCAGCTCCTTTTATAGGACGATGGTCATTAAATATTGCACCTTGATTTGTATATATTATAAGCTTATTTTGGTTGAATTTATGGAGTAAACTATCAACTTTCGCAAGTTGGTCTTACAGTGGTGGACTTTATCAAATTGGTCACATAATTTGAAACTAAAAAAAATATATGCAAAAAACCTTACTGAGATTTAACAACTAAAACGTATCAAAATTATTACAAGTTAATCTATTGTTTAACAAATTATACTTACTTTGTCACTTATATTTAGAAAAGTGGCCAGCAAAAAAAAACAATAACAATTGTGATAATAATATTTTTATACATTTTTAATTAACCTTAGAACTCAACGTGTTGTGCATAAATAACAATGTTGATTGTTAACGCATTGAATAACGGTAAAAACAATTTACAGTGTAGGTCTTTAAAGAAGCTACACAGCGATCTTATTATATCAAAGCATCGTTTCTAATTATATGTCCATCACTGTATATGGGAAAAGTATGATTTTTGGACATATACCTATAACTTTATTTACAATTTCGGTTAAATGTATTATTTCTTATAGGGGAGCTATGATCAATTATGGACCGATCATTATAATATTTCGTACCGCAATTTTTATGTGTTTGAGGATTATTAATGATGAATTTCAACCTGATAACAATATTTATAAGAGATTTTTTTATAGGGGCCGATATTCAAAAAATCCAGTGTCTGTGTAAAATTTTAGTTCGATATCGATATTTATAAAATTTTATGTATGTGAATATGTTTTCGGAAGTAGCCCTTATATGGAAGATAAGACGAATTACCGGCCGATCATTATAAAATTTTTAACCGACTTTTCATTTCAAAGTATCGTAAAAGATTTGATTTCAACACATTTAGTGGAAACAAAGACTGTTTGTTAAAAAATGCATTCCTTGTCTCACCAGTTACGCTGGATCAGTGAAAAAATGTCTATATACATCATTCTTTTTCTCTATATAAAATAACTTCATTTAGTTATTATATATTATATTAACAAAATTTAAGGAATTATTGGCAATATCAAACTGTTGGTCAAGTCGAATTTATATAAGTCTATATATTGTATTAAAAATTAATAAATTTGCCTGTATTTGCTTGAATTTGCCCCGTCTGTCACTTTGTAAAAATCTCCTTGATTGTCGGATGTGTATGCTAATTGCCAAATTACATGCATGAAAAATAACAAATTAACTAGTCCTATAACTTATACTTATACCAAATTACCGCATTCGTGATCGAAAGAGCTATCGTATCGAAATATGATTTCGATATCGAAATTATGATAAAATGTACTAAATTTCTTGCTCGATTCGATATCGCCATAATCTGAAATAAGAAAATTACGATCAATTTTACTCGATATCGAATGCGGTTATTTGGCCCCAGATATGTATATGAAATGTTCATTTCTAGGCTTATAACTAAGGCACTCTTAAGAAGAAAAGGGTCTATTATTTTTTTAATTTTGTTCAGCTCATTTTATTAGATTAATATAATTTTGACATTTTAAAAGTGGCATTAAAAGTTAAATGCATTTTGTTATTGAAAAATTTCTCCAGTGAAATTTTTGTTTTTTGTTTAAAATTGTTCTAATATTTTGCATTTTTAATTTTTGCCGTACTTCACTTCCAGCGAAACATAGCGAGGGTTAAATTCTTGATTAATAGCCTTCTAATATACCTTCTATCATCAGGTCCAATGCGATTAATCTTTGTTTCGTCGATTCAATGAAAATACTGATTAGCCGCCCAATTCAAATCATAGTAGGGTTTCCGTCCAAATGCAACAACAAATGTCGCAGTGGTATGCAATATCTACACCGCCAATTAAAAAATTTCTTTTTGTTCTTTGATCGAATATAAAAATCATTTCTTTCTTACGAACACGAATGTCTTTTAAGCAATTACAAAACTAAGTAAGTTTATATTTGCAACTGAAAACATCAAATTAAAAACATTAAATTAAAATTGTACCAAATAATTTGTATATATATATGTAAATGAAACATACGAGTATTTGTATTCAATATTATTTGGATACTAACATTTTTAAGAGAGTTATGCTCTTTAAAGTGATTTTCGGTAGTGAGCTTTATATGGGAGCTATGATCAATTATGGACCGATCTGCACAAAATTTGTGATTTTGCTTCATTTACCAATCATTTTTGGTGAAATTTGTTTGGACACTTGCATAATTCAAACATTTATGATCGTTAAACCCCCATTTCGGGAGGACATTTGTATGGGGGTCAAGTGAAATAATGAACCGATTTTCACCAGTTCAGTCCTTGGGAAAATGTATCATGTAACAAATTTTGTAGCAATATCTACATTGTGGCCTGTACTCTGCGCAAAATGTCGGGGTACCTCTAAACACATCAAGTGCCAAATGAAAATTTCGGTGTATATTTGGGAGTTAAAAGAGCACCTTTTAACAGGTATTCCAAAGCGATTGTTAAAACAGAATATAGAACATCAACATACGAACATCGTTATATCTACATTCCTGTGTATAAGAATTCAGAATATATAACTTTATAGAGTTGCAAATTAATGTTGTAAACACATATTTTTTATTGATATATTTTTAGGTGATCAACAAATTTGGTCGGAAATGAATTTGTATGATGATTCATTTTTAAACATAATTATTGAAGATGATCAACTGCATAAAGATGAACATATTTTCGAAGCTGCTACTATCAATGATAATGATAGTGATCCGGAGTTATTTTGTGAATTAAAAAATGAATTTAATTACAATTATTGGCCAGATAACAGTGACTTCAAAGGCGAATCCGATATACATTTATATTTAGAGAAACCATCTGTATTTGATGATTTTAAATTTTAGTGATTAAGAGTTTGTATTTATATTTATATATGTAAAATTTTTATCAGAAATGTTTTAATGGCAACTAAATAACTATTAAGGAAATTATAATAATGTCGACGTGGTGAATACAATAGGCTGTATTTCACAAAATCATACTTTTGCAGGAGAGACAAAAAACTGAATATTTCTGAGAAAAATTGAAACATACTGAACATTCGTCATATTGCAATAGCGCGCAAAAGCTCCCTTCTAATTGCCTGAACGGCATAAGATAAATTGCGGTTATAGGAGCCCTAATTTTGGGTACAACACTACAATAAAACCAAATTAAATTTGTTTTGACATACAGCCTTTTGCATTCACCACGACGATGTATATCGACTTTTCACATTAATTGAATTGTTAAATTAAACAAAATGTTAAAAATATATCATTTTTTGAAAAATTATTTTCACATTAACTGAATTGATGAATTAGCCGATTTAAGCCATATTTATAATGTTAATTATTATTTTATACTTACATTTATCCCGCTACTGCGTGAACAATGTTATTAAAATAAAATAATATTTCAGATATTTAGCCCAACATTACTAGTTTAAGTTTTATTTCCTGTTATTTTGATTTTTTTACTTTAAACAATAAACAAATATATCATATCATATTTGTCGCTTTAATGTTCTGTCCTTATAAACCAAGACCCTTCGAACAACGGTGTACATCAGGGATCAGAACTAGGTTCTAATCTTTAACCTTATCTATGCAAACGAAATTATTAATATACTAGCATTTTACCCGCTACTTCGTTAGCCATTTGTGTTTAAATACAAATTCAACACATGTGTCAATAACTAGGTCCTCATTTTTTAGAAGTTTCAAAAAATAAAATATGTTGTAAATTAAGCAAAGGATGTCAAAAGTGCCATCAAAATACCTTCAAGCCTATATCCCCTATTCACATAAAAAATTTAATGTTTTTAAAGACAGAAAAGTTTAGTAATGTCTGCAGGCCAAGGGTCAAATTTTATGTTTCTAAGTTAGCACATTTTGAAACTATTACCGATTTGAACCACGAATTTATTAATACATATGTATGTACATATAAATGAAAGTCATATATGTAATTGGGTATAAAATAAAATTCAATATGACATTTATAGATAGATAGATAAGAAGGGTTGTACACTATGTGCACTTTCACTCGGAGACCCTGTGGTCCATTGTGATTCCCCTCAATTGAAAAAGAGTAGAAAGATAGAGAGATAGATTTAAAATAAAAAGAAGAAACCGCCTGATAAGGGGAGAAAGAAAGAATCTTGAGATTCTACCAGAATCTTGAGACTATACCTGTCCAATTCCATCAGCGTTTCGGTCGCGTTTGCATTTAGTTTTGGCCATAAGGCCCTGGACACTATGCAGTCCGACCTACTGCCCCAGGATTGGTCTGCACAGTCACGGAATCTTTCATAAATCAGCCTGTAGAAGTGACATATAGGAGGTTTGACCATTCTTTCTCTAGTATCTTGGTCCATACCAGAACCAAGTCTAGCCAGTTCATCCGCCACCTCATTTCCCTGCACGTCACAGTGCCCTGGTACCCAACACAATCTCACTTGGTGGAGTACCAATAGCTCCTCTAGAGCTCTCCTACAGTCCTGCACTAGGTTGGAGTGTGTCTGATTACGCTCCAGAGCCTTTAGTGCCGCCTGACTGTCCATGTATATGGTCACTGTAGACCCCCTCTCGACGTGTGCCCTATCAGCTCCGTGGCTTTCCAGATAGATCTTCGCCTGGAACACGCTGCACTCGTTGGGGATACAATAAGAGCGCTTAATATCCTTGTCGACCAAATAAACCCCGGCCCCTGTACCAGAGTCCATTTTGGACCCGTCAGTAAAAACTGCGAACCCCTCGAACAGTTTATCGGATCCAGCCCAGTCAACCCTACTGGGGAACTCTATTGGAGGTGATACACCGAAGTAGTAGGTCGCGACCTTATAGTCAGAGATTCCAGATGGATCCATGTCCTGACCGCTAAGGCCTGCCTTATACAATATCCTAGTATGGCCAACCCGAAGGGGTTTTGCCAAAGAAGACTCTGATAGCCTGAGTAGATTCCTTGCTGCCACACTTTCCACATAATGCTCTATGGGCAGTAGGTTTAGGATTAAATCCAAAGCCGCCTGCGGGGTCCTGCCTAAGGCACCTGTGATACCCAGACAAGCACACCTTTGGGCTTTATTAAGTATAGTCCTATAACTACGTTTCCTCATTGTCTTCCACCACACTGTGCAACCATAAGTTATAATAGGTCTAACAACAGACGTGTAGATCCATTTAACCATGCCTGGTCGCAAGCCCCAATTTCTACCTATTGAGTTCCTGCATGCATAGTAGTCATTGAGGCCCTTTCTTAACCTCTCCTGTGTATTTAACTTACATGACAGTTTCCTGTCAATGAAGGTACCTATATATTTGGCTCCTCCTGATAATCTCAGCTCCACACCATCCAATTTTGACAATTTGAAGCTATCCACCTTATATTTCCTGGTGAATAACACTAATTCCGTCTTTGATGGATTTACGCCTAGCCCGTTAGTTTTTGCCCAGGACGAGAGATCACCAAGCGAATCCTGCATGATGTCACTGATAGTTGAAAGAAACTTTCCCCTAACCAGTATCACTACGTCATCCGCAAAGGCGACTATCTTCCTGCCCTTAGATTCGAAGGTTTTAAGAATGGAGTTAACCGCCAGTAACCACAGAAGTGGAGAAAGAACTCCACCTTGTGGTGTACCCCTGGTAACCCTTTTTCTTATCACTTCGTCCCCTAGGGTTGAGTTGATAATCCTGCTCTCCAGTATTACGATAATCCAACTCTCCAGGAAATCGTCGACCCCATGTTCCACTAACGAGTCCCTAATTGCCTCCGTTCTAATGTTGTTAAAGGCGCCCTCTATATCCAGAAATGCAGCCAAAGTATATTCCCTATGCTCTAGACTGTACTCTATGCAACCAACCACCTCATAAAGCGCACTCTCAACAGACTTACCCCTGAGATAGGCATGTTGAGCGTTGCTAATGAGTTGGGTATCTATCTTGCTCCTTAGATGTAGATCTATCAGTCGTTCTAAAGTCTTCAAAAGAAAGGACGATAGGCTAATAGGTCTAAAATCCTTCGGTTTCGAGTGGCAGCCCCTACCGGCCTTGGGTATAAAGACAACCCTTGCCTTCCTCCACCCATGTGGTAGATACCTATATCTGAGACAACTCTTAAAGATATCCTCCAAAAGAAATAGCGCTGTGTCCGGGATATTACATAGCATTATAAGAAGAATCAAAAAATGTCATGTCATACATACAAAAATAAACTCAAACTAACTAATTCGACTTCTATCAAATGTTAACAACACACATGAACATAGCTTTCTTTTTTTACGATCATTAATTATTAAAGAGATCATGATATAAGATTTGAAAATATTTAATTATAGGTCAGTGAAAAGCATTCAAATTGCCCAGCTTATCAGAAAAGTGTATGTGATAATTTTATTACAAGAGTTCAATAAAAAATGCTTAAAAAAACTAAGTGATTTGAAATCATTAGGCTGTTAGATGACCGGTTTTAAATCACGAGATTTCAATAATTTTTGTGCATAGAACACCTTTTCAGTGATTTCAAATTACTTTACGAAAAAGTGATTTTCAGAACATGCCAGTATGAGAAAGAAAATGTACCATTAATACTGCCTTTATTTCCTGATTTTGACTATTTTTTACTTTCTTTAATTTTACTTTCCTATATTCTAGTTTTTCCTTAAGAAAACGTATCGGCAGATAAAATAAATCACTTATGGCTAAAGACTGTGAAGTCTTTAGTTATCTAATGGCAAAGGCTTAGTTAAGTGATTCTTTATTCGGAATGCTTAGTTTGCCATAAGAATACCAAGTAATAGTTAAAAAATAGTTAGTATTTTAGTTTACCAATGCACTATGGTTTTTTTGGATTTTTTTTGGCATAAAGTCAATTTTTTTTTGTTAAGTATTTTAAAATTTTGTTGATTTTTAATTTTTAAACACCATAGTTAGATAAAAACATATTTAACTTTAACATGTGGAGCAACACTATTCTGTTTGCGTGCTGTTAAAGTCAGCTGATTATGTACCAGACGTTGTGTGTGAAATTGGCGGGGAATATTTTGCAACTTTGATTGTTCTGGCGAAAGTTTACACAAAAGTGAAAAGGATTAATATGGAAGACGATTGTCCAGGTATGTAAAACTATAGTTTACTAATGTTTGTGTGGTTTTTATGTGTTTTTGTCCCATTGTACCGTGTTTTGTTTATGTGTATTTTTAGAATGAGCTTATCAAGTGTAGTTGTGTTTCGTGGATCAGTACTTTTGCATGGCAAAGCGTTGCAAAAAGTTGTTAATGAGAAGTTATTAACCAAAGTGTGCAGATTAATAAGAAACTAATCTTTTTTGTCCGAATCCACACGTTTTCGAAAAAATCAAATTTTTCTAGTACAATATGTGTTTAGTCGTTCTGAGCTGGTTGACATTTGGAGCAACAACAATCGCTCAGGAGACGCCGTACAACAGCACATATTAGAAAGCATTTCGCAATAAACAATTAAATCACGAGAACATTAAGTCAATAAATGAAAAAGTGAAAGCCCTCGTCAATTATATAAATAAACACTTGCCGAAGTGTAATTTAACTCTGAAAGATTTAAGGAAAAGCACTCAAAATGGCTTGCCAAAAGCATATTCATAGAAATTACTGGTAATTATGCGTTAGAAAATAAAGTGGGTCGCCCAAAATGTGATTACAAAAGCGCTGGTCCTCGTCTGAAAAGAAAATTAGCCGCGGAACTCTCAGAGGAGAATAACAACTTAGCTCCTTACTCATACATGCTGCCACAATAGGAGATGAATACTGAAATTTGAATTTCATCATCCAAAAATTTAGTGTCATGATTTTTGTGAATATAAATATTGTGTATGTTAAACTTTATCTCGTTATAAATACTTTTAAATCAAATTAAATATTGCAACAATCTAATAAATTGCTTAATATACCGTAATCTAAATCTAAATAGATACCACCAAAATATTTGAAAGTATAGTTGAATATATGTACATACTAAAATTGATGTGATTAGAGATTTCAACTAGGGATGCCAAACGGAACTGGTTTTGTAAATCTCGGGATTCGGGATTTTAAAAAATGTAAACCCCGGGATTTTTGTTTTTTATTAAAACAAATTAGTTTATAATAATATATACTATTTATTTCAAAAAAGTAACTTACATATATTAACTATATGTTCGAAAACAAACATTTCCTGTCTTCATAAAAGTTTATAAAGCTAATTTTGTATTTTATAAACCATTAATAATTTAAAAACGTAATAACCATGATGTAGCTATTCAAGGTGAGTGCAGTAGCACAGCTGACTTACTATGTTTACAATTTACTTATGTCAAAATTAATACTTTTTCAAGTGTTTTTGACAGTAGTACATTAGGTTACACAAACAAAATACCCGTTGTCTCTGTATTTGTTGCCGATTTGCCTTGAATTTGTATATTAATTCAAAAGCAATAGTATACATATTATCGTTCGCTCTTAAAAATATTAAGACATCTAAAGTAAAGAGAATCATGATTTAATTTTGTTACCAATATACGAATCTGAAGAAAAACATCGTTCACAATCAACGCTTTAACAAATTATTGCATACTGATTGCATTTCTCACCCTTCCAAAGAAATAATTATACAGGGGGCTAATTCTGGCAGTCGTGATCGAAATTGTTTTCGAATCGAAATTTATTTCGACAGTGCAAAATTTTCTAATGATGGTACTCGATACGAATCGAATCGATTCATTGCTTCAGTGTTGAAAAAAACTTAAATAAGTACGTATTACAACACTGAATAAAAGAAAAGAAAATGTAAACAAAAAACATATGGTTCTGCAAAAAATAACTCAAGTAAAAGCAAAATTTTTAAAAGAAATTATTTTAAATTAAAAATGGATCCAGTTGTGTTTTTTTACTCATCGTCTTCTAATTCTGACGAGATTGAAAACATTAATGACATAAGGAAACAAATAAGAAACACCTCCGAACCCTTAAGATTGACAAACAATGAGTAAGTATAAATAAGTACTTACATACATACATACGTATGTATTAATGTATGTATGTGTTTTTCTAGACTCAAAAGACGTTTTAGGCTCACAAAGCAAGTATAGGTAAAATTTATTTTTGATATTTTTGACCTAAAAGTAATAAAATTATTAATATTATAATATTTTTTAAAGTAAGTAACAAATTTTTTACTAACATTTTCTTTTTTTCTGTTTATTAAAAAAACGTTATTTCGAATGCTTTTTTGCTTACGAGTAAAAACTCGCAAGGTTGCGTTCGAATAATCATTCGTTATCGAATGCCATCATTAGAAATTTCGATACATTTTATTCGCTATCGAATGAGAGAATCTCAAATGTTAAAAAATTCGAACGTTCGAATGAAAATTTACTCGCATACGAATGCGAGAATTAGCCCCCAGATTTCCTTTTCAACATTTGATTCCATATCATTGCAGACATTACATGGTGTTGTGGAGGGCTTTTGCATATTTGAAATACATGCATTACGTTTACATTCGTTCGTTTCGGAATTAACGTTCTTAATCAATTTCGAATAAAAATTTGCAAAAAATTTAAAAGTTTTGAGTAAATTATCCCTTTTTCTTGATTTCTGGTTCACCAGTTAGTTCATCAGTTAATATGTATTCACATTTTTATATCTCATTGAGCTTAAATAAAAGTGCAACATCGGCAGACGATAAACGCCTGTAACATTAACCGGATTTAAAATGACAACTCTGCCATCTGTTGAGCTTTAAAATCAATTAAAGCTTTTTTATAGGAATTTGCAATTCTTTCTATCATTTCTTTTATTAAAAATTCTAAAAAAGCATTGATTTATGTTAAGTGAAGATGTTTTGTATTCATGTATGTCATTCACATAGTGTTGCTTGAACTGGTCGGACGTGTTATTTTTAGTGCGGCTGAATTTTCGTAATAGGTAAAAAAAAAAAATAAAAAAAAAAACTTGTAATAAGTGAAAAAAAAATATATATATATATATAAAAGAAAAGATATCGTAATAGGTGGAAAAATATCTATAGTGGTTTTTCGGTAATTTAAAAATCGCATAACAACTGCATGAGTGTCCCGCTCAGATGTAATTCTGAGAAAGAGCTAAGCTACAGTAGAAAAAATTTATGGATCTCTGAGGAAGAATCCTTAAGAAAATCCGTGGAGTCCCTTCTCACTACAAAAGCCGAAATACGGCGCCGTTCCTGTTCGCCCAATATAGTTATCTCATCCGATGAGAAATCATCATCTTCATCAAATAGTGCAGTCAAACCCAAAAAACAAGTAGGTATGGATAAGTACATCACCGTTCTCAAGCGACAGAGGAGCCCGACATCTGCTCAAATGTCTTCCAATTCTAAAGTTCCTAAGACCGTCAGCAGTGATAAGCCAAATGATCAAAACAGATTTGCTCTACTTCAGACGGATGACCCAGAAATACCGAAAAAGACGTTTAAGACCCCACCAATTTACCTGAGAGAGCCCACTTCCAATAAACTGGTACAAGGAATTGTTGCTGTAATAGGTGAGAACATGTTTAGCGTAACCTCAATTAAACATGGAAAAATCAGCGAGACAAAGATTCAAGTGAATAGGGAAGATGATTTTCGAAAATTGTCCAACCAGTTGGAGAGGGCGGCCAGGGATTTCTATACCTATCAGCTCAAAAGCGCAAAAGGACTCCAAGTCGTTCTAAAGGGTATAGACCCATGTGTTGATCCTGCGGAGATAAAGAACGGATTAATGAACAAAGGGTTCAAAATCAAGAGCGAAGTGAATATTAGAAACCGTGAAAAGATTCCTCAGCCCATGTTCAGGGTAGAATTGGAACCTGGAGATGTTGCCTTAAAGAAAAACGAGTCCCATCCAATTTACAACCTTATTTATCTTCTGCATCGTAGAATTACCGTGGAGGAACCGCATAAGCGTGTTGGACCCGTCCAGTGTCTTAATTGTCAAGAATTTGATCACACCAAAGCGTATTGTAAATTGCCGTCTGTTTGTGTTGCATGTGGGGAACTACATGTAACTGCTCAATGTAATAAATCCAAAACGGACTTAAAAATAAAAAAATGCAGTAACTGTGGAGGAAATCATACCGCTAATTATAGAGGTTGTCCAGTTTATACTTATTTGAAGGGCATAAGGACCAATAAGTCGCCAGTATTACCTGACCATCCTCAACAACCTAATTTCACGTCGAGTAAGAATTTTCCTCAAATTGTACGACCAACTACTCACGTAAACGCTCCTAATTCTAGACAAGTTTCTTACGCAAACGTGGTCAAATCTAATATGCCAGGTCTGGAGCAGGAACCTATATCGCAATATTCTGAGCCACATATCAACAATCTAGAGACAACATTGCAGACACTTGTCCAAACTATGAACACTTTTACGACCACCATGACATCCATGATGCAGGAAATGCTGAAAATGCAATCCACTATCTTGCAAGCCATTTTAAAGAAATGATTTATTTAAAAATTTGTTTTTGGAACGCGAACGGCCTCCGCCAACATAAAAACGAACTGGAATACTTCCTGATGGATAAGCAGATTGATGTTATGATGATTGCTGAAACTCACTTGACGTCGACAGGGTACTTCAAAATTAATGGCTACGTGTTGTACGATACTAAAGATCCCCGCGGAAGAGCTTGTAGAGGTTCGGCAATTCTTATAAAGAACAGAATAAAACATTATCTAATGAATAACATAAGTGAGGATTACCTCCAAGCAACAAACATTTGCATTGAATTCTGTCAATACAAATTTGTTTTATCATCGATTTATTCTCCGCCTCGATTCTCAATAAAAGAACACCAATACCATAACTTCTTTAATTCCCTTGGAGCTAGATTTTTAGTTGCTGGCGACTTTAACGCCAAACACACATTTTGGGGTTCACGTCTGGTAACCCCAAAGGGTCGCGTACTCTTCAACACCATTGCTCAAATGGGCTTAGATGTACTCTCAAGCGGACATCCCACCTACTGGCCGACGGACCGACGGAAGATTCCCGATGTTATTGACTTTGGAGTAGTGAAAAATATTCCTGTAGAATGGATGCAAGTGGATCCTTCATTAGACTTGTCCTCAGACCACTCTCCTACTATCATTTCAATGCATTTCCCTCAAGTGTGTGGCTCTCCATTTAGAAACATGACTAAGACCCGAGTAAGCTGGATAAAATACAAAAAGTATTTAAGTTCTCATTGCACGGAAAATATTGTGTTGAGAACTACCGACGATATCGATGAGTCGATTGGCAACTTTACCGAGGACCTTCGACGAGCTGTGCATCACGCTTCCACTTATCACGTTGAATGTAGAAATAGGACAAACAGAACTTATTTATCTGAACTCGAACATCTCCTATCAGAAAAAAGAAGAATGAGAAGAGAGTGGCAACTTCACAGGTCTCCTGAACTGAAAGCTAGGCTACGGGTATGCAGAGATATACTAAGACATTTCTTAGAAACCCAAAGAACGGCTTCACTTAGATCCTACTTGGAGGGTCTTGATAGTACCCCACAATCTGACTACTCGTTATGGAGGGCGGCAAGAGGTTTAAAAAGACCAGTGAGAGGAAAACCTCCTTTGCGAAATCCGACTGGTGACTGGGCTAGAAATGATTCCGAGAAAGGGACATTATTTGTTAACCATTTAAGAAATGTGTTTACTAAAAACAACTCAAATAACGTATCTGATTTGCCACCACTCGTTATTAGACCTCCTGTACCTCTAAGACTAAACTTTGGTGATGTCCAAAGCGCTATTGGTACTCTGAACCTTAGAAAGGCTCCAGGTATGGATAAAATCAGCAATAAAATGCTTGTGGAGTTACCTCGTGTAGCTAGAAGAATTATCCTCTTTATCTTCAACGCTATTTTACGCCTAGAATACTATCCTGCAGATTGGAAGGTGTCTATGATCACTATGATTCCTAAGTCAGGGAAGGATCACACCAAAGTAGAGTCATATAGGCCAATTAGCCTACTGCCGACAATTTCTAAACTGTTCGAAAAATTGTTAATGACTAAGTTGATTCCAATTCTGAACGACACTGAATGCATTCCTAATCATCAATTCGGCTTCAGAGCTAAACACAGCACCATCGAACAAACACACAGATTGGTAAATGTGATAAGAGGGTCGTTTGAAGACAAAAAATACTGCTCCGCCCTTTTCATTGATGTGTCCCAAGCGTTCGACAAAGTTTGGCATGACGGTTTAATGCACAAAATAAAATTAACTCTGCCTGCTAACACCCATAAACTTATGGAAAGCTATTTATACGGTCGCAAATTTAAAATCAAAGAAGGCAATTTTTTAAGCCCCGCCCAGCCAATTGAAACAGGTGTGCCACAGGGTAGCATACTGGGTCCTACTTTATATTTGATTTATGCCTCCGACATGCCGTCAGACCCCAAAATCCACACGTCAACTTTCGCAGGCGATACAGCCTTTCTCAGCGTTCATAAGGACCACCAAGTAGCATCACAGAATTTGCAGAATTATGTTTATAAACTAGAGAATTGGCTAGAGCTTTGGAAAATCAGGGTTAATGAACAGAAATGTATTCATATCACTTTCACATTGCGAAAAGAAACTTGCTCGTTCATCAAAATAAATAATCAAATTATTCCTCAACATAATGAAGTCAAATACCTCGGCATTCACCTCGACCGCCGTTTAACTTGGAAGCCTCATATTGAAGCGAAACTTACACAGATGAGATTAAAAGCAGTGCAACTTAATTGGCTAATTGGCAGAAATTCTTCACTAAAGTTGGACTGCAAACTATTGTTGTACAATGCAATTCTAAAGCCAATCTGGTGCTATGGAATTCAATTATGGGGTACTGCCTCAGCATCAAACATTGAAAAAATTCAAAGGGGTCAAAATAAAATTCTACGTATAATTACTGCAGCTCCATGGTATGTTAAAAATTCTCGAATTCACAAAGATCTATGTGTGCCATTAGTAAAAGTTGAATTTACAAAACACGCGTCAAAGTATGTCAGCAAACTTGAACACCACCCAAACCCACTTGCACGAGACATCCTTAACTTTAGTGGCCATAATCGGTTGAGAAGGAGGGATACCCTTGCTTTAACTCTGGATCAGTTGATGTGAAATTTTTTTAGTATCATAAAATTTTTGTCTAGCACTGGCTGGGCTTATTATCTTCTTTTTAGTATTAAGATTTGAATACTTATTGTCATTTCATTATATAAAGATTCAATAAATAAATAAAGGCTAAAAAAAAAAATGTATGTCAAAATACACAAATACTAATCCGGAAAATCCCGGGATTTGATTAAGATTATTACTTTGCTCGGATATATTTTTTACCAAGGTATGTGTACTGAAATTAACAACCTTTTTTTTACTAATTAGTACATGACTTCCGAATAGCATATTATGAGTTAAATTTTGAGTGGTTGAATTTATTATTTTATCGTTCTTAGCTAGTTAATTTTAATAAATAATAGAAAATTTCCTATTTTTACTCCCTTTTGGCCCTTTTTTGTCCCCCGTATAAAAATATTTTTCCAAAATAATATAATTTTTTTTAATAAATTATTTTTAGAAAAAAGTACCAAGATAAGTTTCTAACCCCAAGAATTCAAATTTCACAATTACCACAAAAATGTCTGCTATGTATTGATTTAAGCTGGATGAGTATTAATTTTTATTCTATGTTTATTTATTTGGTTTAGTCAGTCACGTTGCTCTTTTATATATGTACACTAGCTGTACCCTGCGCGCGTTGCTACGCTACCAATTAAAATAAATTTGAAAGAAAAACATTACACATATATTCAATTCATTTTAAATAATTTTATTGATTTTGCTCATTTTGAAAAAAGGTAGGCGGTCGAAAGAAGTATTCTTAGTCATGCCGGAGTCTTAGTTATATTCCGTCAAATTTTTAGTAAGATCGGTCCAGCCTTCTCGGCAGGCGTTGTCCTGCAAAAGATGGGGCGTGAGTATGAATCTTAATTTTAACCTCACCTAGAGTAACATGTGTATTCGATTTAAAGTAAATATGTTAAAATCCGAGTAGAATCAATTACACAATTTAAAAAAGTAGGAGTGGTCGAAAGAAATAAGAAGCTTTGGCACATAACATTTTTATTTTTACCTCGCCCTTAGTAAGATGTGTATAAACATTGTTTGAAGTAAATCTGTAAAAACCCATGCAGAAGAAATTAATCAACTTAAAACAGTGGGCGTTAGAGTAGGCGTGGTCGTACCAAATGAGAAACCTTTCCGGTCTCATACACAACAACTTTGCCGAAGATCATCACATGATCAGATGCAAAGTTTAGGAGGAAATAAATCTGTAACTTCTAAACGAATAGCTCGATTTTAATAAAATTTCCCATGGCTATAGAGGAGGTGTTGATAAGTTTAAGTTTTGGGCTTAAACTACCAAGGGGGGGGGGCGAGCCACAATGCCCCAAAGTGGGGTACCTCGGGTATACCAAAAATTAAAAATGATGCCAAATTTTTGTTTGCGATCCGATTTGAAAGATTTTATATGGAATGTACTAGACGAGATCTACAAAACACATTACTTTAGCCATATATTATCTCTTATAGTTTACGAGTTATTCGCATTTGAAAAGTAAAATTTAATTTTTTTGCCTACCTTGGTCTACTATTTTGCTAATAACGGATCCAATTCTTTCCCGATTTTCTTGAAGTATCTTTTTTTGAATTAACAACAAATTTATTAATAATCTTAAGAAATGTTAAAAAATA
Source organism: Bellardia bayeri (assembly GCA_950370525.1). Taxonomy (NCBI): domain Eukaryota; kingdom Metazoa; phylum Arthropoda; class Insecta; order Diptera; family Calliphoridae; genus Bellardia; species Bellardia bayeri. The sequence continues at coordinate 47,453,269 of OX493265.1, read as the reverse complement.
TCTACTGAGTCAAAAGTAATGTGCATTCAAACTGAAAAAAATATAAAAAAGTCGTTTTCCGGCATTTTTTTTTTCGAAAAAAGTAACTACATTAATTTTAAATTATACAGAAAATGAGAAAAAGATAAATAATGTGTTTATGCTTTTCTAAAAGGTAACATTTCGGCAAATATTATAAAAGCAAAATAATATCAAAACTTTTATTATTGCGTGGTCCAGAACCTTCCGAATTAGACCTATTTTTTATAAAAATTTCTACTTTAGACAACATATTCTAAAATCGCATAGCTGCTTTCAAAAAACTAAGACCTGGTTTGAATGTCCCAATCTGTTCTTCAATATTATGCAAAGGGATTTCATAGCCCCGAGCTTGGTGCCTTCAATAGGTCTAAAAATCAAAAAATCCCAATTTTGGGATATTTGAAAATTTTTTTTTGGTAATTGTGGGATTCTCAATAACAAATCTAAATCCAAATTTTAACTTTTGCATTTCGACAAAAAATGTCTATATAATTGTAAAATTTAATTAAAAAATATTCTTAAACCAAAAAGCTATAGCAGTTTAAAAATTTAAATTTTCAAAAAAATAAAAAAAAAAAATTATCTTTTTTTTTGCAAAAAGTCTTCTATGCAGTTTTTAATTTTTAATATATTTAAACATTTTAAAAAAGAAGATACAATTTCCAAAATATTGATGTATAATATGTCTACCTTATTTTGTCCACGTGCCACAGAATGAACGAATGATTAACATCTCTAGTGAAATTTCTTCACCAAGTTATTTTCTTCCATAACAAGTTCAATGTTAGGTACCTATATAATACATAAGTACAAACATAAACCGATTGCAACTCTTTTTTAACAATGAATCCCAGGTACAATATGAAATACCTGGGATATCCCTAAAACATATTTCATACCTAATACTATTTTTTTTACTCCAGGTAATATAACAGGTAGATTTCCAAATATACCTTTACCTATATAAACGTTGACTACATGTAACCTATTATATGAAACTCATGAAGAATAATTAATATATGTATAATCATACTCAATCCACAATTGACATTATTTATAATTAGCTAAAGATGACGATCACACTAAAAAAAACTTTGTCCTCCATTTTACTTAAACATAAAACTAATCGATTTCAAGATAAAGTCAACCTCATATTGAAATTTATCGAAAGTACGCATAATAATAAAGTGGATAAAACGGAATTATGTAAAACCGAAAAGTTTGTTAAATCCTTTGACATAAAATGGAAAACCGTAAAATTTTCTGCTACGAAATTTGAATCCAAATATTGTGATTGGTTGGATGAAAATATATAATTTTATGTGTCCACGTCTGCTTTTGGTGCTCCCCGTAAGCAATACTTGGAATTGTGCCCAAAATCCAAGAAAAAACGGTTATCGGATTCACTATCAACCTTGTCTACTGAGGAAGTTTCGGATACATTTAAAGCTATGTTAAAGCAAGAAAATCAGCCTTTGGAAGCTGTTAAAATCGCTGATATTCTTCCAAATGCATCGCCTTCGATTAAAACGAATTGTTAAGATCATACCTACACCATCATCTAATACTGCTTTTACCGAAGAAGAGGCTATTGCGCTTATGCTGCAGCTGGGACTAAGCCGTGACTTTAAGAAAGGCATTGTTGGGAAAAGGAGTTGAAGTGTTACCATCATATGACTCAATTCAGGAAAAGAAAAAGAGTATTATACCATCACCTATTGAAGTTACTGATCGGAAAGCTAGAATTGGACTCTCCACTCTACTCGAAAATACAGCATTAAGGATTGCTTGCGAGTTTTCTACCAAACCTTTTAGAAAAATATAAACACATTATTTATCTTTTTCTCATTTTCTGTATAATTTAAAATTAATGTAGTTACTTTTTTCGAAAAAAAAAAATGACGGAAAACTACTTTTTTATTTTTTTTTTAAGTTTGAATGCACATAACTTTTGACTCAGTAGATATTTTTTAACATTTCTTTCTTAAGATTATTAATAAATTTGCTGTTAATTCAAAAAAAGACACTTCAAGAAAAGCGGGAAAGAATTGGATCCGTTATTAGCAAAATAGCAGACCAAGGTAGGCAAAAAAATAAAATTTTACTTTTCAAATGCGAATAACTCGTAAACTATAAGAGATAATATATGGCTAAAGCAATGTAGTACATTCCATATATATAAAAATCTTTCAAATCGGATCGCAAACAAATTTGGCATCATTATTAATTTTTGGTATACCCGAGGTTCCCCAATATGGGGCATTGTGGCTCGGCCCCCCTTGGTTGTTTAAGCCCAAATTCAAAACTTAAACTTATCAACACCTCCTCTATAGCCATGGGAAATTTTATTAAAATCGAGCTATTCGTTTAGAAATTACAGATTTATATCCTCTTTTTTTCAGACCCTGGCATGTGGAGACTATAATGCCAAACACACTTACTGGGGCTCTCGACTAATGAATCCCAGAGGTAGACAGCTTTATAAAGCATTAGTTGATCGTAAAAATGGCTTGGATTTTGTGTCCCCTGGACAACCAACATACTGGCCTACTGATCCTAAAAAAATTCCTGATGTCATAGACTTTGCCATAACAAGAAATATAAATCGAAATTCAATATCTACAGAAATATCATATGATTTATCTTCTGATCATTACCCAATTATACTATCTTATTATGGGAGGACTAACATTTCAAAAATTCGTACTGAGACATATTACTTTAAAGTAAACAAGTAGTGTTCTGTCGTTTGTTTCATACACGTGCATTTTTTCTAGTTTGTCCGAAATGTCGTGTTCCGTCTTTTTGTTTTTTTTTTAAATATGTTTTAATTGTCTTATGTACGAATGTCCGGGAAAAAAGAAAAAATAAATTTTACCTACAACAGTAAATAATAAAATTAAATTCAATAAATAAATATGTATATAACACAAATTTAATAATAATCAAAAATAAAATTGTGAAAAAGTCCAATATGAACCAACAACAATAATTTAACAGAGAACAAACCAGATAAAATAAAAAAACAAATTGAACAAGTGCATAAAATAATACAACAATAAAAACAACTAAAATCACAACTCAAGCTTTAATACAGATCAACAACAAAAAAATTTAACGGAAAACAAACAACAAAAAATACATACATAAATAACAAAACAAAAAAAAAAGAAAAATAAATAAAAATACAACACTTCTCTTAAAAACCAACCATCAACAATAATAATAATTTCAGGGCTTTTATGGCCTCGATTAACAGTGTCATTGTATTTTTCCCCATCCTCCTAAACATTAATTTTTTGTAATATTGATAGCATTGTGTTAATTGTTGTTGGCTGCTTGGTGATGAAGGTATAACAGTGGTTACTAAGCAGCCTCTTTAAGCGACAATTAATTTCATTGTTATTTGTTATCATAAAAAATAGACATTTTACTTGAGGTTTTGTAATAATTGTAATGACAGGTTGTTTCCGAATCAACTTCTGTAACATACGAGAGTTAAGAGCAAATTTTTTCTCTGTGTTTGCTCACGTTTGTCTTCATCGGCCGGATGTTTACGCCTTATGTGAAACCCAGGTATCTGAAAATGCTGATCCACAGGATTTTCATATACCTGGTTATCAAGTTCTATCGCTTTTTAATTTCCACCGGGGCATTGCCATGTACATACGCAATTAAGTCGTGTACCAGTACCAGCAATCATTAGGTACGTATGATGCAGAATATAACTGTCTATGGGTTAAGCTCAAAATCAGGGCACACTATTTGCATTTCGGGTTTCTTTACAGAAGTCCAAATGCGGCAAGGGATACTACCATATTTGGTTTCGATACCCTTTCCGACTCCATAACAAAGATTCTAGAGACTTGTCCTAGCAGTGAAATTGTTGTTGCTGGTGATTTCATTGTTCACAACTCCTCTTGGCTTCGCCATTCAAGCCATACAACTACTGAAGGCCAATATGTTAAGTTATTCGCAGCGCACAATCACCTTGCGCAACTAGTGAATGAACCAACGCATATTTCATGCGTTTATGGGCACCAAAACAACACCATCGACCTTTTTCTAACTTCACACCACCCTAATAAGTATGAGGTAGCTGTACTTGTCCCTCTTGGCAGTTCGGATCATTGCACCATTTCCGCCTCCTTTTTGCTCTCCGAACTTCGTATCGTTTAAAGACCAGCTACGAAACGTTCAACTTTTGTATACGAAAAGGCTCGTTGGGCTGAGCTCAATGAATTCTTCCGGCATTTCAATTGGAAACTTTGTTTCTTAGACAATAATGTCAATGCCATGGCGAATATGGTCGAAAATATAATTATGATGGGAATGAAAAAATTCATACCATCAAAGAAAATTTCGATTAAATCTAAAGAAACATCTTGGTTTAATCAGAAGTGCAAAATTGCAATCAGACCCAGAGAGGAAGTATTCAGAATTTGGCGAAATAATAAAAACGCCGAAACTGATTCGCTACGCAAATGAGCGAGGTCTTCGTGTGCCAAAGTGCTGAGGCGTGAAAAATTTCTACACGAACAACGCTTCCGTGCAAAAGTTCTCACTGCTCCCCGGGGCAGTAAAAGCTTTTGGTCATTCGTTAAAAGAATAAAGAATAATGCTAGTTCTTCAATTCCTACTCTTTTAAAGAATGACTAACCATTCACATACCCAGTTGACAAAGCTAACCTTTTGGCTGAATTATTTGCAAATAATTCAAACTTACCGGAAAGCAATCAACCACTGCCCGTGCTCGAAAGAGTATCAGTAACTGTGCCAAATATATTCTTTCGAACGCGACCAGTTAAAAGGGTTTTAGCGGATCTTAACATAAATAAGTCTCCTGGGTCAGATGGTATACCAGCACTGGTCTTGAAGCAGTGTTCTTCGACGCTAGCTCGTCCATTAGCTAACCTTTTCAGCACCTTATACCGTGCCGGTGAATTTCCCATGTGTTGGAAGGTTGCTAATGTAACGCCAATTCCTAAAAAGGGAGAGGCTACAAACCCTGAAAATTATCGCCCAATTGCAATCTGTTCTGCACTTTCCAAAGTCATGGAAAGTATGGTAAATTACCATCTTCTGAAATATCTAGAGTCCAACAATTTACTTAGCGACCGCCAGTACGGCTTCCGTAGAGGACGCTCTACGGGTGACTCCATCTGATCTTCTTACTATTTACACCACCTATATTCGACTAAAAATGGAATACAACTCTCATGTATGGGCCGGTGCTTCGAAGTCTATTTTGGAGTTACTCGACCGCGTACAGGAGAGGGCGAAGATGCTTATCGGTGACAGTAGGGTATCCATCTCTATTGATTCATTGGAGCATCGCCCCAATGTGGGTTGTGTTTCACTGTTCTATCGATACTATTATGGTATGTGTTCTGCTGAAATCAGGGAACTTGTTCCTGAAACACGCAGTTTTTTACGTAATACACGTTCTTTCGTCAGGGCTCATCCATTTGTGGTCTTCTGGACAGTGGATCGCACAACACACTACAGGGAAAATTCGTTCTTTAGCCGTGTCCGTATGTGGAACAAACTACCAGCAGAAGTATTCCCTGCCACTTTCAATATAGGAAAATTCAAGTCCCTCCCATAACCTATTTTCCTAGTTCCAACACAATGCATTGCATAAGTAGGGGTCATCCCCTGAGTGCTGGCCCACAAAAAAAAAAAAAAAAACAAATTGCTTAAATACAAAAAATATATCAGCAGTCATATCCACACAGATCTTTGTATTCAGTGTGAGGAAGATGTAGATAAGTGTGTCAATGACTTCACGTCATTAATGGTATCGGCTCTTAATCATTCTAAGAGTTGTAGACCTAAGGTAGATTTAAGGTAGTAGATTAATACACTAATTGTTATTATTTCTCTAGGTGTAATAAACAGTATTTTATAATTACATAACTGAAATAGATAGATATATAAGCTAGTAATAAGGAAATATGTGTGAAACGAATGTAATGAAAATAACTGAGATTGGAAATAAAGTCAGTCGTTGGACGAACATCAAACACTACAAATCAGAAGTGGGATTATTCGCGTACCTTACAAAATAAAATAAATTTTTTCAAAAAAATATTTTTTTTTTACATGTCGGCTATTGACATTAAAAAACTATTGTTAAAAGACTTAAAAGCTTGGTGTCAGGAAAACGGAATTGATTCTACCGGCACAAAAAGTGTAATTGTCTCCAGAATTTTGGATATTCCAGGAATTTCGGAGAAGTTCCAACAAAATCTTAAAATGCAATGTGAGAACGACAACAAAAACAACAACACAGACAATGATATGGAAGGCGCTACCTACAGTGCTAAACATCAAAAAGGTTAAGACATTAAACAACAACAAAATAAAGAAGTTTTAAAACAACAAAAACTTAAAGGAGAAGTGAACGAAGAACAACGTAAAGATGAAGTTATGAAACAACAATGTCAAGAGATTTTTAAACAACAAGGTAAAGAAGCGAATAACGAAAAGAAAGGACAGTAAAACGAAACGAATGACGATGAAAATGTAAAAGAAGCTCAATGTAAAGTAGATGGTAACAACCAAAACGTAGCCAAAAATGTCATAAATGTAAAAGAAATAGAATATGAAATAAATAAAAATAACAATGTGGAGCAGGCAGACTATGGTTTTAAGAACATAACAAACAAACAATGTGATGAAATAGAAACACTAAACTGTCAAATAGAAATATTAAAGAAAAGAAAACAACTATTAGAACTTCAAAATGAAATAGAAAAATGTGAACTTAACGAAACAAAACCTGCAAATAGTAAAGTTATGTCTTGTGATCTATCATTGGAAACTTTAAGAGAATTTCTTCCTATATTCGATGGTGAAAATAATTTTGTCATGTGGTTGACTTTATTGGTAAACATACGGAAAAAATATTCAGTTACCGATAATATGCTGCGTGCGTTAATATTTAATAAAATAAAAGGCAGAGCACAAGACTGGGTGTTTTCAAATCCAATATATATGAACGAAGAAATAGACGATTTTTTAGAAGACATGAAAAGTATATTTAGCACCAAAGAGTCCAAATTAAATATTCGTAGCAAAATACAAAATAGAATTTGGCAAAAAGGAGAACGTTTTGTTACGCATTACAATGAAAAACCTATTTTAGCTAACAGCTTGAAAATGGATGAAGATGAATTCATTGAATACGTCGTTGAAGGTATTCCAGATGTAAGCCTAAGAAATACGGCAAAGCTACATTCTTTTACGTCAAAGAATGAAATTCTCCAGGCATTTCGTAATGTTGAATTAATGACGGTAACTGGTGTAAATCAGAAATATAGCCAAGCGAGTGGAACAAATAGTTTTGGAGGTAAAACTGGTAAAGCTGCAATGAATGAACAAGGGGCGAAACGAGACATTAAGTGCTATAATTGCAACAGCAAGGGGCACAAAGCGAACGAATGCCGTAAACCAAAGCGGGAGGATGGAGCGTGTTTTGCGTGCGCTGGTTTTGGACATCAGGCGAAAGATTGCGGGTTATACAAGAAAACATCAGGACAAGAAGCAACAACTGATTATGTAAGCTATTTAGATAAAAGTTTTGATACAGGTAATAAAAATATATCAATGTTTTTAGAATGTCTCATAGATTCAGGCAGCCCCATCAGTTTCATTAGGCATTCAATTGTTCCGGATTCGGTGGAAATCTTTAAAGATGATCAAAAGAGTTTTGTTGGTATTAATAAAAGAGAATTAAAAATTTTTGGAGTTGTAATATGTTAATTTTTTTTTTTTGCAAATAAAAGTATAAAAATGAAATTAATGGTTGTTGACAATGAATCTATGGGGTATTCTGTTGTCCTAAGTAGAGATTTTTTACGACAAAGTGGAACAAAGCTTGTAGTTTTTAATGATAAAAGTGTAAATGTAATTACGAATTTTTCTGCTGGCTGTCCTGTAGAACGGTGTGATGACGATTATGTGCATAAATCAATGTTAGGTTGTACACATAGTACAGATTCTAAGAAAATACAGAATAGCAGAGTGGATTTCACACGGAGTGAAAATGATAAGGATAATTTTGAAATACAAATGTTGTTAATTGAGTGTGATGAGAATAAAGTAGAGTATGAGGTTGGTGAACAGCTTAACTTTGAGCAAAAACAGCGTTTAGGAATTTATTTGAAAAATCATATGTGAGGCCAAAACGGCCTGATGAACCTTTTATAAAGTGTTAGATGCGTTTGATAGTAGACAATCAAAAAGTGTTTAATTACTTACCTAGGGGACTTTCGTATTCAGAGAAGGCAAAATTACAGGAAATTTTAGATCATTTGACAAAAGGTTTTATACGTTCTAGTGAATCTGAGTATGCTTCACCCATTGTACTTGTTACAAAGAAAACGGGTGATTTGAGGATGTGTGTCGACTTTAGGCAACTCAATAAAGTCACAACAAAAACTAAATTTCCAATGCCCCTCATCGATGATTTGTTAGACAAGTTAGTTAACAAAAGCATATTTTCGAAAATGGATCTAAAGAATGGTTATTACCACGTTTACATGCATGAGGAATCTATAAAATAACATCGTTTACAACACCGTTAGGTCAGTTTGAATTCCTCAGGATGCCGTTCGGATTAACAAACATTCCAACGATTTATAAATAAAATTAAATATATCTGGACGATATAATGGTGGCAACACAGGATATACAAGAACATATAGAAATATTACATGAAGTTTTAAAGCGCTTAGTAAATAATAAGTTAGAATTGCGATTAGACAAATGCAGTTTTTTTCAGAGTGAAATCAAGTATTTAGGTTATATGATATCAAAGGTTGGTTTAAGAGCAGATGATGATTGAATAAGGGCAATAATGGACTTTTCAATACCCAGAAAAGTTCAGGAGGTGCAGAGCTTCATAGGTATGTGTTCGTATTTTCGCAGGTTCGTGAAGGATTTTTCAGTTATTGCAAAATCACTTCACGACCTTACCAAAAAGGATACAGTATTTAACGTTGGCCCAACCGAACTAGAAGCTTTTAGTACCTTGAAAAAACGAATGATGGAATATCCTATATTGGCTCTGTACGATCCGAGGGATGAAACGGAACTTTATTGCGATGCAAGCACGATCGGTTTTGGAGCAATATTACTACAACGGAAGGGTGATGGTAAACTTCATCCTATATTTTATTTTTCAAAAAGAACTACTGACACTGAGTCACGGTACCATAGCTTCGAATTAGAGACCTTAGCAATCATATACGCTTTAAAAAGATTTAGAGTCTATTTATAGGGAATTGTTTTTAAGATTGTTACAGATTTTAACTCTCTTACATTGACACTTAATAAAAAGGAACTTAATCCAAGGATAGCCAGGTGGGCTTTAGAAATGCAGGACTATGAGTATAGGTTGGAACATAACTCAGGTAAAAGAATACAACATGTCGATGCTTTGAGTAGGTGCAATACGATATTAGCAATGGAAGAAAATACTTTTGAGGACAATTTAGTCATTTGCCAAGCTAGAGATGGCAATTTGAATAAGATAAGGGAAATGCTAAGTAATGGCGAACATAAGATATATGAAATGAGGAACGGTATCATATATAGGAAAATTAAGGATAATATTGTATTTTGCGTGCCTGAGGCAATGGAAGACCATGTTCTTTTCAGATATCATAATGAAATGGGGCACTTAGGTACAGACAAGGTAACGGAAATTATTAGCAGAAGTTATTGGTTTCCTAACATAAGAAAAAAAGTGCAGGAACACATATCGAATTGTTTGAAATGTATAGCATTCACTGTTAACAGCAGAGGGCAGGCAGGCTTTCTTCATGTTATTCCAAAGGGGAGTGTTCCATTTCAGGTAGTCCACGTGGATCATTTTGGCCCTCTAAATTATAAAGATTCGACGAAAAGGCATATTCTAGTGGTAGTGGATGCCTGTACGAAGTTCGTGAGACTATATCCAACTAAAACAACAAGATCTAAGGAAGCGATTATTTTCGGGCATACAGTAGACCAAGCCGTATTGTTTCCGATAGGGGTACTTGTTTTACGTCAGAAGAATTTCAACAGAAAATAATGAACGGATCAGCCAGTCAGTCACGTTACTCTTTTATTATCTATGGTGCCTATAATGAGCAAAATTCGATTTTCGACTGTGATCGAAAATGCTTTACGAACGAATTTTCATTTGGTATTATGGTGCACTTTCGATGAAAAAACGCTATTGTGAAAATCACTCTTTTTGGGTAAATCACAATAGTACATTTCTATCAGCTGACGCTATATTTATTTACAAATTCTTAAAGAGAAATAAATTAAATTTGAAATGACCACCACGGAATTATGGTTTAATGATTCGTTTGATGAAAATAAATCCTTTCTAGAACTGGCCAGAAGCAGAAAAAGGCTGACGGATGCTTCCAACATTTTGGAAATTTATTCCACCGCTTGAGTTTATTTTTTTATGAAGTTTTAACAAGGATATTATAAATTTTATTTACAGATTTATAAAATCTGTTGTGAATTTTCTGTCCATTACTGATGAACTGCTGCAACATTGCTCAAACAGCAGAACAATTTCAAACATATTAAAATTGGCAACAGTTTTTCTGATCTTCCAAGAGAGAAACGAGCTTCTCCAATTGTTGTTTTGCACTAATGACCTTAGACCTTAGGATATTAACAAAAGTTACAAGTAGTATTTGGTTGACCAAAACAGCGTCGACAGCAAATTTGTGTTCGATAAAAAATGTATTGAGCAATGAAATTTTCGAGAGTGATGCCAACTCATAATACAAATTTTACATTCGAAAGTCGATTTTAGATAGCCAGCGAATATCGATTGTCGAATGCAGCTCATAATAGGGACCTATGTATATATATGTATGATATAAACATGATGAATGTTGCAACCAGCTGTTTCAAACCATTAATTTTCTATTTAAATAAGAAAGTATCTATAGTTTGTCAATTCCGATCGTAAATAACCCTATTACGAATAGGAACATTTAATGCTTGTTAAACTGATTTTGCGGAATTCGGCCAAATATGGAAGCAATGACTTATTATGGACCGATGTTCCTCCGATGCATTCGTCGATTGAATTTTCTGGCATTGTGTAATAAATACCCAAATAAAATACATATGTATGTACATATGTATATGTATCTACATACTCGTATATGTATGTACGTACATACATACATATGTAATTACATACTTATCCCAGCATACCATTCTAGGAGCGCTCCGAAAAAGGAATCAGAAAAGAGTCCAACAAAAGATAATTTTCGGAGCACTCCGAAAAAGGTGTCAGAAAAGAGTCCAACATAGGAGCATTTTCGGAGCGAAAGAAAAATTTGCTTGTAACTGTCCTGAGTCGGCACGCAGTATGACTCAGAAATTCCACTTAATTATTTATGTACCCAAGCGTTGTTGTCCTGTTATTTGTGCTTTGAAAAAAAAAACAAAGCTGCACCACACAAGAATTATAAAAACAAGATTACACAGAGCCCAACAAAAACCTCATAAACGACTCTTTTCTGACACTATCAAGGAGCTTCAAAACCCAAAAAAACCCTCATAAAAGACTCTTTTCTAACATTATCTAAAAGCTCTTTCTGACGGACCATTTTCGAACGTAATGACCCTCTTTTCTGAAGGTTTTCGGAGCAATTATGATTGTTTTTTGGGCTCATAAAGAGCGTTAACGCTCCGAAAAATATGTCAGAAAAGACTCCTTTCGGACTCATATGGCTCATATTTATATCTAGTGCCTTCGTTATTTTACTATTTAAAGAAATTAAAACAAAACATTTCATCCAATACTCCCATGTATGTATGTATTTCTAATGTATTCGTATGTATGTATGTATAAGCATCTGAACAGGAGCATGCCAGCAAATACAGACATGTGAATGTTTGTAAGTATGTAATATGTTGTTGTATGTTAATCTTCATCATTTGCATCTAGTCCAAGTGATTCTGCATGTCGTTTAGCTTTCATACGCAAATCAGCAATACTAGAGTTTTTACTTTGTGCAGCAGCAATAGCAGCAAGATTTAGAGGATATTGTGTTATTGTAAATATGTTTGTTGCTGTATTCACATTTCCCATAACTGCTGCATACTGCATGGAAAGATAAAGATAATATTTATTAGGTTAAGTTCTTGCGGAGTATTATTCTAAATAGAAAATGATTTGAACCTTGTGAGCTGCAGCAGATAGAATAGCTGGATCAAAGGCTGAAATTGTTGTTTTTCCCGAAACTTGGCGAAGTAGAGGCAGACTTGACGAAATCTCTTCACATTTATTTTGGACACTTTCGCCTGCAGTTATGTGAGCATGTTTGAACACAGTGTTGTGACTTCCGGCACTGCCACCCACACTTCGTATTGTTGCCAGGTTAACATATGGAGCAATTCGACATGGTTCTAATGGTGTGGAAATGGGCGGACTTTGTCGATTCAACATAATTCCTAAAAGAGAGTAATAAATAAATTAAAAAATTAAAGCAATATTTCTGTTTGTAAAAGTAATTGAAATACATTTTTAATTTATTACACAAACAACACCCTCATTTAGTTTGCACATGTATTTTATGTACATACGAGTACATACATATGTGTCTATGTTTGTACGTTTTTTTGACTACAGAACAATAAATACAGTAACATCAACTTAACGTAAAAGTAAATAAAAGCAAGAAAAAACAAACCCAAAATAAAAAGGAAGCAGTAAAGTATAGACATTTAGTGTAAATGTATATTAAAACGTTTTACCTTACAGTTGTTGCCGTACCGTATTAAATCACACCCTAGGGAGTACAAATCTAAGCATATTTTTTGTGGCAATGATAAAAAACAACAAAAAACATTGAAATGGATGTTTCCTATCTTCTCTTAATGTTGCGATATTTTATTTTCAAATTTAATTTGATTAGTTTTTTCAATCTTTTGCAAATTCATGTTTGAATGTTCTATATTACGCATTTACTCACAACGTAAATAAATATTTTGAATTGATAAATATGTATGTAGGTACATACATACATAGCCAGGTAGGTGGTATTAGGGGGTGTGTGTTTTTAATGAGATTTTTAATATTACGTGATTATTGTGAATCTTGATAGAAAAGTATAATATTGAAAATTTCAGACACAGCGGATATGGATTGTTTATACTCGTATGTTTGCCCCAGAAAATATGGCTTGAATCAAGAAAATATTGCATGATTTTCGTCCAAGCCAAACATTTCTTATTATAAACGTATGTGTGCTTTGATTCAAGCAAAAAGTTATAACTTAAATGGAACTATAATTTATTCGAATACAGCAAAAAAATTCATTTTAATTCTGCAGTTGCGTAAATCATGTTTTCGTTGCTTATTATTTTAAAAAATAATAAGAAAAACCTGCAAAATTCAAACCATCGTTTCTCAAATTAAAACATTTTATTTTTACGTTCAGAAATCTTTTCTTGAATTGAATAAAGTTTTAATGCTAATGCCTTAAATTTTCAATCAAAAGTTTCTTGCTTAAAGAAAATATTCCTTGAAAAACTTAAGAATTTATTACTCGATTCAAGTAAATAAATTTTAAGTTTGCTAAAAAAGTAAGCAATATTTACTCAATTCAAATTTTGCAATTTTCTTATCCTAAACAGCAGAGCCATGTAACAAAAAAATATTTCTTGAAATACTAAGAAATAATAAGAATCAGAATAATAAAATAATAATTTGACAATTATTGTTATTTTGAAAAATATTTTATTGTTATAATTTCCCTGAAGATGCTACACATTGTTGTAGCGAAATATTGGAATAAATAAAAATAAATTTGGACCTTTGTATGTAATAAAATATAGTTGTTTAATAAATAAAAAGGACAAACAATTAGTTAAATAATCTTAAATAAAAGTATTTATATAACTAACCAATTGTATAGAAATAGAAGTTTATAATGTTTTATTTGAATTACAGTTGCCCAAGGAAGTCTAAATTTTCTTTTTATTTAAAAATAATTATTTAAATTTAAGCTAAACAAATATTTGCATTTTCCAACTTAAACTTAAAAAGAAAACTGAAATATTGGTGCTGTATGTAGACTTCCTTGGGTAACTGTATTACATAGTACAATGAATTTAAGCCAGAACAAATTTGAAATTATAAGAACAGAAATAATTAATAGAAAATAATAATTTGTGTTATTCTTATTAAAGAAGAAATTTTATCAATTCAAAAATTTATTTTACACACAGGTAAATATGTATGTTCTTTTTGAAAGCGGTTCTACCGTCTGGAATATGACTTAAGACAAAAGGTTTGAGACCTATACTGTTAACATCGACAATTTTATATAAGTTTGTGCTTTTACCAACAATGTAACAAAGAAAAAAAATGATCATCAAATGACTCAATTATTATTTCTTGCAATATAAAATAAAAACAGTTCACATGCATTAAAATTTTATAAAGCTTTTTTTTCATCAATCATTAAACAAAACATTGAATTGTATGTAGTCTGTGCCTTTATAGTTAATCTTATTTGTTTGATAAACGATGCTTTTATTAATGTCAAATGGAAAGAAAACACTGCTAAAAATAGTTCTTTTGTTAGATCAATTATTTCAACACTATCGTATTTTATACAGTCATCAAAATAAATGTTCTTAGATTGTAACAGATAGAAGCTACATATATTTCATTGCACATTTTTTTTCCTAAAGAGAGAGATAAATTCCGTAAGTAAACTTACATTTTTCTTTTGCCAATTCGGTATGTGATACCGAGCAATAGATAATTTTTTTATATTATCCGGAAATATTTTTTCAATGCCCTTTTCGATAATATGTATACGGGAGAGTCTCGAAATCAACTTTGTTTTTTATTAATTAAGAATAAAAAAATATATTACATTTCGAGATAGTTTTTTCTTGTATTTACTTCTAAATTCTTCGTAGGTATCTCCTAAATTCCATTCAATTAAAATATTATGCAACTTAGCATCATAAGTTGGATAATTGGTGGTATTTGAGATAGACTGGGAGTTATTGCCGATTTCACTTAAATCGTTTGAACTGGAGGTACTAAGTATACAGGTATGTGATGGAAATTGAAAACGAATACGAGTGAATATTAATCGAATACTTCCATATCTTTATTGCAATCGAATTTTTGAACATCTTCCCACTGTGGTACTTCTGTTAAATTTGCCCAATTAAGTTCTTCTAGATCTTTGTACATACATACATATATTTATTAAAAACTATCTGACGAATTTGAAGATTTGGTCTTACATTTTTGAACAAATCAACTATTTCTTTTTTCGAATTTCTAAAAACGGGACATTTTTGCGTCACCGAGTTGTTGTCGGGGACAACGGGACGAAGTAGCTGAAAACGGGAAGATCACGTTAAGGTAGAATTAGCCGAACGTCCACGACTGCCTACTGTAACGTCCCATACTGTAAGCACGTTTGTGCATTATAGAACATTTAAAAACGTGCCGTACGACAAACAAAAAAATATAAACAACACATGGTACAACCATATTGTATTTTGTGTCTAATTGTTTGTTTTCTACATCAGTTTAAATTATATATTTTAAAACTCGATTATAATGTATTCGGAGGATTTATTTATTGATTTAATGTTTTTACAATTACTAAATATGTCCAGGAAAAAAAAACAAAACATACAATAAATAAACAGTCAGCTGTTCGAAACGTGATTGTCATTGTAAAGTTTCTTTTCGTACATGCTTGCTTGAAAAAGTACCAAAATGACTTTAATAGGAGTAAAATTGTGTGTGTGCGCATTTACATACATAATCTAGCACTTTGATAGTTATTTAATTTAATAATTAAATATATGCATTAAATTTGTTATATTTAAAATACAGCACAATCATGAATAAAAATTCCGAGGTAGTTGTTTAGCTTTTTATTTTTTTAACATTGAATTTGAATAGGAAAAATGGGAAAATGGAAAAAACTCCCGCGGAATTTTTATTCAAGATTGGGCTGATATTGTATGTGATTGTTTTTTTATTATATACATATAAACATATTCATAGTATGCAGATGTGTATTATATAAAACGTGTTGCTCAATTTCCACAAACATTATTATTAAAGAAAAGTACCAAAAATTAGAGCGAATTTACTACCCCAATACAATTTAACATACAAACAGCCCATCATAGCTGTACAAATTTCACGTAAGAAATTTCTATTTTATACAGGTTGAGACGTTCCGTCAACGTGATATTAATATTCGGTAAAAGCATTTACATTGAATTTAAATAAAAAAACGGGATCAGCTGTTTCGTTACAGTACAGTACGGGACGTAGACGTTCGGCTAATTCTACCTTTACTCAGGCTTTGTATTATTGCTTCTATAAATGTCGGAGATATTTAAGAATTTATGTTTCTCACCTCAAATGTCCGTCCGATTTCAAAAAAAAAAAAAAAATATTTTGGATTTTTTTTTATCTAATTAGTAAAAGTAAAGTTTTATAAAGCTTTTAATATTTTTTTTATAATTTAATTATAATACGAGAAGGTTTCATATTTTTTATAATATGTATCTTCATCAATTTTTAAATTATAGCAAGAACATTTTTAACTAGTAAATAATCCTGTGTAAATAAAATACTTTCTAATGTTGCATTTTCAAGTATGTTCCTGACTTAGTTTTATTTAAATGAACGTTGGAAAAAATTTGTTCAATCTTTGCTGATGAACTGGGAAAAAAATTATATTGGAAACAAATTTCGTCAATGTTGGAACAGCTTAGTCGTTTTTTGCACGAGTTATTTTAGAGATTGTGGCCCAAAAATCTTTACTGTTAACATTTTCTAAGGTTTGAAAATATTTTGTGAAATCGAAATCATTCTTGGTAGAGACAATTAAAGACAACAGAAAACAACATACATATGTACATACATCAGTGGTAATGTGCACATTAAGGTGGACTGAAAAATTATGATTTTTTTTTGATTTTTGTATTCAAATTAATAGCGATATACAAGGTGGCGCAAAAGTAATCCTCCTATCAGAAAATGCTATAAAATTTGCGATTGGCCCCTAATGTCAGTTCTGTTTTGACATTTGTGTAGTAAACACATGCAAAATTCACGTTAATAAACAATGTTACGCTACACTGCTTCAGAACGCGGAATATTGCTGACTATTTATTTGACCAATAATCGGTCGGTGACTTTGGCACAACGTGAATTTCATCGCAGATTTCCTGGCCGTCCAACGCCTACTGGTGTAACACTGCGACGTTTAGCCGCTCGCCTCGAAGAGACTTGCACAACACGAGATGCTGCCAGGCGTGGCAGACCCCGGTGTTCTGCAGAGCCGAGGATGTCATGGAAGCGACGTCGACATCCACCAGACGACGTGCCACGCAAATGGGTATCAGTCGATGGTCTTACAGCGAATTTTGGTACAAGATTTGAAGATGTTTCCGTACAAAGTCCAGACGGTGCATCAGCTGTTAGCTGCTGACCGACAATCGCTACATCGTGAGCGCTACAATGATCAACTAGTTCTTTTTACCGCAACTTGATGAATTGGGATTGGAAAACATGGTGGAAGTTTACTTTTGCGCCACCTTGTACATATAGTTTCCTTTTAATGTAGGTCATGTTTTAGGAACATGACCTATTTGTTAATATTGGCTTTAAACAACCTGATACATTATAAACTACAGTTTATGTTGAATATATAATATTTTGAATATTTACCCAATTAGTTAAGTTTAATTTTTTATAAAATTTATTTTTGATATTTCGCTACTTTGTGTAGCTTCTTCAGAAATTTTTTTTGTATTGTTAATTAAATATATTATGTATTAATAAAAAAATTCTGAAGAAGCTACACAAAGGAGTAGCGAAATATCAAAAATAAAAATAAATTTTATAAAAAAAGACCTTAAGCTTGACTAATTGTGTCAATATTAATAATAAAAAGAGGTCAAATAAAACTATTATGTAATAAATATTTTGTTGAATGTAAATATTTTGTTGAATGTTATTGATTTGTGACTAAATTCAAGAATTTTGTCAAACTTAATGATGTTGGGGGCATCTCTAAACACTAGACCTCTGCATGAATGGATTTGTTGTTAAGAAGTACACATGAACTTGCAAAATATGTGCACTTACTCGAAGTGTATTTAAAAATAATGTTCATATTTTGAGTACAATAAAAATACCGAATATGTATATGCTATTACTCGGCTTTATGTTTACGAGTTAAGTATTTTACGCTCGCACTCTCACCATACATGAAGAGAACATATCGAGTATCAAGCGAACACAAAACTTCACGTGGTACTTACCGTCGGTTTTAGTAACTTTTTCAAATCACTATCAAAATTTTCGACTGGGCGGGGCTCTAAAGTTTGTAATATACTTAGCTATATCTTGAAAACTATATAGTAACATGACCTATTTATATGGACAACCTATTGATAAATTTCGCAAAATTATTTTTTGATCAGAAATTTTTTTAAAAAATCTAAAAAATCCGGGAAAAAGGTCTATATGAATAAGTAGTATAAATTACAATATTTTCAAGTCAAGAAATTAAGCTTTAATTTAAGGTATAACATGACCATGTAGGTAATATAAATCCGGAGATATTAAAGAAAGATTATGACATTTCACCATAAAAAATACAATTTGTACAATGCGAAGCCGATATTCTGTATAGAGGAAAAAATCCTATCCTGCATACAAAATTTGGAAAAATGTGTTTTTTTAATTTTCATATCTTATAATTCTATGATTATAGTACCTACAGACACATATGATACCTTAAATTAAAGCTTAATGGCTATTAATATTAATAAACTAAAATAACACTTATATAGACTTTTTTTAATTTTATTAGATGCTAAAAAAAAAATTCGGGTCAAAAAATAATCTTTTCGGATTTAACCCATAGTCGGTCCATATTTTATAATCATGATATATATCGTTGGAAAGGTATTTTTTATTAAATATTAAATCTTTATTATTTTTTATTTGCATTTTTTTAACTAACGGGGTGTATGTACGTATATGTATACCTAAATTTTTGTAATATGAAGGCATCAAATGCCACCTTAGTACCAATTCAGGGTGTAAAGACTAAAATGGGTAGTCGAAAACTGTCGATCATTTAAAACGATCGAGGACTTAGGGTTTCTTCTTCTTGATATCTGTTGGTGTGAAATATGGTGAAAATGTGACGTTGGAATCTGGTAAGAAAATTGGAATCGTCTGGAAAGAAAATTGACTATTACTAAACTTAATTAGACAGCTTAATGAAAACACATGCATATACGAGTACGTCTGCAATTTTTACAGGTGAAAACATAAAATTGAAGGTTATCAAGACTTTAGAAAACTTTTGTTGCGAATTAAGTGATAAAGAAATAATAGTGACAGATAGAGGCTTCAATATGATTTCGGCTTTCCGTTCAACTAAGTCCTTTTTCACACTCATCAGTTCTGACTGTCAAGTCAAGTTATTTTTCAATGAGAAGGAAAGAGAAAATTATCTTTTTCCTTCTCATTGAAAAATACTTATGCTAAAAGAAATTGCAAAACAAAATTTTTTTTAGTTCGGTCCATGTTTGGCCATAGACGCCATATAAAGTCCACCTCCAAAATTCACTTAAATACGTATAAAACAGATATAAATAATGTTAAACGACTAAAATTTGACATACATAGTCTTTATAGGCAAATAAATTGTTGTACTAAATTTTATGGTGGTCGGCCCAGAATTTGTCATAGCTCCCATACAAGGACTACATCTGAAAAAGACATTTATCCCCATATATATTGTATAAACGACTCAAAACGTTGCACAGATCTTTTACATATATACAAAAATCATCCCACAACATTTTGTGAATTTCGGTCTATTTTTAACCGTATGCCCCATATAAAGCCCTCTTCCGAAAATCACTTTAATACTCATAAATCTCTTATAAATATACATACATACATGCCTACATCAAACTGCTGGATTTTGAGAAAATCGGTCCATATTTGATTATGTTCCCCATATAAGGTCCACTTCCGAAATCCACGTTAATACTAATATATATCTTAAATATACCGTTATTATGTTGAAATTCGACGTGAAATATCCTCATGTGCATGGAAATCACTGCTCCAAAATTTAAGAAGATCGGCCCATAATTTCTCATAGCTGCCATATAAGAACCATTTCCAAAAAACAAATAAACCCACAAAAATGCCTAATAAATATCGATATCTGTATACCATAGAGGAAAAAATCCTATCCTGCATACAAAATTTTGAAAAAATGTGTTTTTTTAATTTTTCATATCTTATAATTCTATGATTATAGTACCTACAGACACATATGATACCTTAAATTAAAGCTTAATGTCTTGGCTATTAATATTAATAAACTAAAATAACACTTATATGGACATTTATTTAAATTTTTTTAGGTATTAAAAAAAAATCGGTTCAAAAAATATTCTTTTTGGATTTAACCCATATTCGGTCCATATTTTATAATCATGATATATATCGTTGAAAAGGTATTTTTAATACAATTTATAAGACACCCAGTAGTTCCCGAGATATAGGCCTATATATTTTCAACTTTACGGGCCCGCTCCCTCTAAAATAGGCGTGATCGCCAACAAATTTTTTTTGCTGGCATCTCCTCTAAAAGCCCTATTTGATGAAGTTTTTTTTTTTTTTTGAGCAAAGTCACAAAAACCGAATTGTTCCCCTTTTTTTATACTCTGTTTGTTAAATTACACTCAAGATTGTTATGAACATCAGACAAACTCTGTAAATTATGGTAAGAAATGCATCCACAACAAAGGTGAAGGGTATATAAGATTCGGCATAGCCGAATGTAGCACTCTTACTTGTTTTAAATAAAAACTTATTGTATTTCTTATTTTAAGAAATTTTTGGTTACATACCTAAAACGTAAATTTTTTGACGTTTCTTAATTTAAGAAAATTTTACTGAATACAAAAGAAATAAGTAAGAACCAAAAAATTATATTTGGATTTTGGATTTTCTTGTTTTAAGAAACGAAATTGATTACTTTAGAAAACAAAATTCTTTATACACACGATATTATAGAAAAAAATGCTCTTACATAATATATTATTATATATTATATTATTTGTTTTCTAACTTGAATAACGTTTGTCTATTTCCATCGTTTTTTAAAAAAGGTAGTCTTTCTACACCATTTCCAATATCTTAAAATCGTTTTAATTTAATTATAAAAGCATTTTCTTTAAGACTTTATTTATTACTAGCTTTTTGAACACGGCGTTGCCGGGGATTTCTTATCGTTTATAACTGACCGCTGATCATTTAAAATTTTTTTTGGTATTCCTAAAAATTTTGTTCTATCAAATACTCTTACGTGATCAAAAATTGAAAAAATTACCGAATGGTATATTTAAATTTGCATATCGTAGATTGTTAGTCAAATTCTCTGACAATTTGCAAACTTAAATTTTAAGTTTTAATAGTTTAAATGCTTCAATCTGAACTTTTTGCGTCTTTTGATCATAATGTGTAAGATCCTAATTGTCGCTGAAAATTTTGTTCTAATAAAGAAATCGATACTCAATACGAGGGCGGTTCGGAAACTTCTTAGCCTAAAACAGAAAGCGCGGTATAAACAGAAAAAAGTCAAGTGTTTTGGAAAAATTAGAAATTCGTGGTGTCATTTTAAATATTTAAATAAAAAAGGTTTATCGGGACAATATAATGATCATATGCAAAAGTAAAAAATTGGCATGATTGGTGCATTATTGCGTTAAATAGCTAATATTATGGGTATCTTAAATGATCGAGTCCATTTTATTTTGCATGAAGAACTACAGATGAAAAAGTTTTCTGCAAGATACTTGCCGCATTTGTTAACAGTCGACCAAAAACGCATAGGAATGAACATTTCTTAAGCTTGTTTGGATCGTTTTAAGAAAAATAAAATGGATTTTAAGCGTCGTTTCGTAACTGTGGATGAGACATGGATCCACCCCTATACTCCAGAGACAACAGAACAATCCAAGCAATGCACAGTGGTTCAAGTTTCTAAGGAAGGCGGTCATACGTAGTTTACTCAGCTATAGTCATCAAAATTAATATGAATATTTATGTTTACTGTATTTATGAGTCAATTAGTAAAATAAGATTAAAAACGTCTTTTAATATAATATTATAATAATTTATTTACACAAAAAATGTTAGTTATTAATTAAAGAAAAAATAATAAATTTTATAACGGCTATTTAATACAACATTTGTACATTATTTTCAAAAACTTTGCATACGTAACCTCAGGTGATAGCATAGACTTCTTCTTTTGTGGTAATTTACGTAAAGAAGAAATCAACGGGTCGGAATTTAGAAGAAGTCTATGCAAAAGATCAGTGTTAGTGTTGTCTCGTCTGAATTGCTTAAATAATTTATTACAAGATTAAGCGGCTTCTTCAGAGAGCTCGCCTAAATTCTACACTATTAATTTCGTATCCCGACGAAAGACATTGAAAAAGATGATGACAACGATCAATAACTGCTTGATCTAAGCCAGTTATTTCAACTGATATATCTGAATTCAAAAAAAATTCTTGCAGTGTTTCCGTCATTGATTGTGCCACTTCCGCCACTTTGTGCTTTGTCCACAATTATTTTTAAATTAAAAGTACGAATATAGAGTAACATTTCGATATGTAACTTTAAAGCGGCATAAGACGGCAACATAGTTGTTTATAAACACATTGCAAGCGCTATTTTGTTCACCAATGCTGTTCATTTGTTTTCAACTAAAATTGGTTTTAGGTTATATTTATGACCAATTACAGATTTCTATTGAGTTTTGGATATTATCCCTACGGGCTAATTTCGGTCAATTATATTTTCTTCTTTAAATGATGTAAATGAAACAATTTACTTCATCAATTTGCTCTACGTTTCGTCGATGTGGGTTTTCGACTTCTTCAGGAGCTATTTTATTAAGATAATTTATCTTATGTTAAATCATTTGTTATTATTTAAAAATATATTGTAATTAAAACGGGAATAACACGACACCAAGTTAATTAAAATAAATGAATAAATAATTACAATTGTATACATATAGAATAAATCACAGAATCGTCAAACTTATAACTACGGATATCACAGAACTATTACTTATAATTAATTGCAGGCATGTATTGGAGCTTAGTATTGTTTCTATCTTCTTTTGTGTTGAGAGTGTTCAATAGTCGTTCCTGTATTCTCAAACTCTCCAATGTGTATCTCTTATTTTCGGATTTCTCCTTGTCAAGTATTTTCACACTATTAAAATCAACCGTATGTCCGCTCTCTTTTGCGTGTTGTGAGAGTCCAGTTGATTCTTTCCCCTTTCTTACGTCTGCTTCATGTTCTGCTATTCTCGTTCCCAACATGCGTCTCGTAGTCCCTACATAAACTTTATTGCATTGATCGCTTTCATCCCCTTTACATGTAATTTCGTAAACAACATTTTCCGTTTTGCTCTTTCTGTTAGTAAACACACGCCTCAGTGTAGAATTAGATTTGTGAGCTATCATTATGTTTTTGTTGTTTATTATATTCCTTAAGGTTCTGTTTTCTGTCAGTTTAGGAATAAATGGTACACTGCAAAAAATTGATTCGTTCGTTTCGTCGTCTTTATTTCTGTTTGTATTTTTGCTGAGGATTTTGTTAATAGTGTTGATTATGATGTGTGATGGGTAATCGTTCTTTTTTAGTATTTGTCTAATTCTCTGGATGTTTTCGTTTCTGAATTGTACGTGGCTCATGTTGATTATGTTATCGACGAAATTTGTGACCGTGTTTATTTTCATTCTCATCGGTTGGGTAGAATCAAAATTGATGAGTCGTCCAGAGGAAGTCGGTTTCGTGTACCAATTAGTGATAATATGTTCTCCATCTCTTATTATGTTCATGTCTAAGTATGGTATCTGTGAAGAATTTTCCTTTTCAATAGTAAATTGTATTTTCTTATGACATGTGTTCAGTGTTTCCAAAATTGTTTCCTCATCTTTCATGTTAATAACTGCGAAAAAATCGTCAACGTATTTTGTTATGAATTTTATGTGAATATCCTTGATTTTTAGTCTATTAATTATTTCGTCAAGTAAGGTATCTAATACTATATCAGCAATTGTAGGTGATAGGGGGGTTGCCCATTGGCATACCATAAGTTTGATGGTAATATTTACCATTATAAGTAAAATAATTGTTATCTGTGAGGCAAAACTTTAGTAGTCTCAGGAATTGAGATCTATCTATTGTAGTGTATTTTTCAAGTATTTCCCATTTGTCCATTATGTTATTTACGGCTAAGTGTATCGGTATATTTGTGAAAAGTGAAACCACGTCAAAAGAGACAATAATGTCATCATCGTCAAGAGTTATTTTACTAAGTTTATCTTTTGATTCTCTTGAGTTTTTTATATTATAGTAAGGAGAAATCAAATTCCTTAATATAGAACCAATATGTTTCGATAATTTATAACATGGAACCTTCATTGATGCTGATATGGGTCGTAAAGGGGTATTATCCTTGTGGATTTTCGGTAATCCATAAAGTTCGGGTGCCGCAGCTGCATAGCTCGTCATTGTAAATTTTTGTATTCTTGTTATTTTGTTCTGTTTGTACAGATCATTTATGAATTTATTGTTCTGTTTTTGTAATTTAGTTGTTGGGTCCATTGGTATTCTTTGGTATGTTGTGCGATCCTCCAGTAAAATTTCCATTTTCGTATTATAGTAATTTTTATATACAATTACTGTTTTATTACCCTTATCTGCTGACGTTATCATTAAGTCTTTCTCGTGCTGTTTTATAAAGCGTTTTGTTCTTTCATGTATTCCAAGAATAAATTTCTCTTTCTCACTGTTCCTGAGATTCCTCCCGTAGTATGCTATTCTGTTTGCCATTCTTGACCTCGCTATATCTCGCTCTGTTTCATTGTCTATTGCTTGGACCCATTGTTCTATATCAGCTATTAATGGAATTGGCGAAAAATTTGTCTTGCTGATTGGTATTGCAAACTTCTGCCCCAACGAAAGTAACCATTTTATTTCCTTTTCAAATGTTATGTTCGTGTAGTTTATAAACCAGTCCTCGTTAATAGTTATGTTAAACTCCTTGAATTTTTCATCGATAAGCTTCCTTAATTTCAATCTATGTGTTCGTTTAATCTTTAATTTCAAATTGTTGCATTTGTTCGATTGTTGTTTTATGAAATTTACATGTTCTGTTTCGTTCAGTGTATTTTTAATTCTGTGTTTCCCCTGTTCAATTTCTTTTCTCACTTTTGATATATCTATATGAGTGTCCATAATTTCAGTGTTAAGTATTTTGCTATGTACGTTTGTTTCAATTTTCTTTATTTCCCCTGTTGCCTTCAGTGATTTTACTAGTTGTTTTAATTGTCTTGTTGAGTTTTTGATGTGCGTCGGTGTGATTGACAGACTTCTACATTCCTGCAAGTATACAGCCCTCTCTGACAATCTTGCCAGCTTCATCATTTTGTTGCTGTATTGTTTAAGTAAGAAACTGGTTTCCTTATTATATTTAAGTTCGATGTGTTGAAAAAAATTTTTCATGATGTTGTTGTTGTATGTAAATAAAATATCAATTTTGTTTATTCCGGCTGGCCCTCCGTTTAGATTTATATTAGGTTATATTTATGACCAATTACAGATTTCTATTAAGTTTTGGATATTATCCCTACGGGCTAATTTCGGTCAATTATATTTTCTTCTTTAAATGATGTCAATGAAACAATTTACTTCATCAATTTGCTCTACGTTTCGTCGATGTGGGTTTTCGACTTCTTCAGGAGCTATTTTATTAAGATAATTTATCTTATGTTAAATCATTTGTTATTATTTAAAAATATATTGTAATTAAAACGGGAATAACACGACACCAAGTTAATTAAAATAAATGAATAAATAATTACAATTGTATACATATAGAATAAATCACAGAATCGTCAAACTTATAACTACGGATATCACAGAACTATTACTTATAATTAATTGCATGCATGTATTGGAGCTTAGTATTGTTTCCAACTTTATTGCATTGATCTACACTGAGGCGTGTGTTTACTAACAGAAAGAGCAAAATAGATAAAATGAAAACGGAAAATGTTGTTTACGAAATTACATGTAAAGGGGATGAAAGCGATCAATGCAATAAAGTTTATGTTGGGACTACGAGACGCATGTTGGGAACGAGAATAGCAGAACATGAAGCAGACGTAAGAAAGGGAAAAGAATCAACTGGACTCTCACAACACGCAAAAGAGAGCGGACATACGGTTGATTTTAAGAGTGTGAAAATACTTGACAAGGAGAAATCCGAAAATAAGAGATACACATTGGAGAGTTTGAGAATACAGGAACGACTATTGAACACTCTCAACACAAAAGAAGATAGAAACAATACTAAGCTCCAATACATGCCTGCAATTAATTATAAGTAATAGTTCTGTGATATCCGTAGTTATAAGTTTGACGATTCTGTGATTTATTCTATATGTATACAATTGTAATTATTTATTCATTTATTTTAATTAACTTGGTGTCGTGTTATTCCCGTTTTAATTACAATATATTTTTAAATAATAACAAATGATTTAACATAAGATAAATTATCTTAATAAAATAGCTCCTGAAGAAGTCGAAACCCCACATCGACGAAACGTAGAGCAAATTGATGAAGTAAATTGTTTCATTTACATCATTTAAAGAAGAAAATATAATTGACCGAAATTAGCCCGTAGGGATAATATCCAAAACTTAATAAAATTGGTTTTGTCAAGAATTTTACCTACCAACCTTATATTGCTGTTATTGGTACGTTTTAATTCTACTTTGTATTGTTATTGATCTCAAATATGTACTTTCAATATTACTGACTCAAATAACGGTTTATTGTTTGTCTATGATACTTAGGGTTGCCAGATATAAAATCGACAAAAAAAGTAAAACAGCAGTACAAATAAGAAAAAAAGTACACTTTTTATTTAAAAAAAAAGTAATAAAATTCAGTACATAAAAAAATAATTGATGTAACTAAGAACTAGGAAATTCAGTATTAACAATAACAATTCAATAAAGAAAATAACAAATACTAAAAACAAAACAAAATAAGAGATCATATATATTTTTGTGTAATAAAAATAACTTAAAATTAGTCAGGTGTATTAAGCTAAGTTTAGACGATATGTTGAATCAGCATATATATGCTGAGAGAAAAATGATTAAAATTAGCAGCAAATTCCTATGTCATATGTTAGACGTTTACACGATATGTTGAAACCAGCAAATTTTTGGATGTCAGCATATGTCAGCAAATGAAATGTCAACAAAAGAGTTAGCATACGATTTTTGTGTTTATACGATATGTTGAATTGTATGTGGTGCTACATCTGTTTGTAAAATTATTCAGTTTGACAACATTTTTTAATTATTATTCAACTTCTGTATTTTATGTGTAATTTTTTAAATGAAATTAAATAATAAAAATAATATCAATAAAAAAAACATAACTGATGACGTGGGAGGAAATTGGTCTAGCAATTGCTTGTACAGTGCTGATTTTGGATGACGATGAAGTGGAATTAAAAGCAAAAAGACGCAGAGTTTGGAAAAATAAATGGGTAGAACGACGAGAGGAAGAAAGTTATTGTGTAAAATTATACAAGGAATTGGTATAAAAAATAGAGCATATTTTATTGTAAAAAACAGCAATAAAAATAAATAATAAAATATTGCAGAACTTACCAACAAAATCGAGCTAAATTATACACTAAATATGCAAATAATTCACGAAAACATGTAAAACATTTATAATAATTTATTGTTTATTTCCAGAGACCTATGTCGATTAATTTGAACACTGCCGCCGGCCACTATATTGCGTTTTGTGTTCTTGTGTGTGTATGTTTGTAGGTTTATAAAAAATCTATCGGCGGCTGGGCTTAAAGGTCGTGATACACTATCCTACACAATCGTACGATTCATTCACTGGAAAATCTGACCGATTTCTAACACACTCAAAAAAAATCGCAACAAAGTATGTCATAGGTGCCACAATAGTACACAAAAAAGATGCAAACACATATGTTTTTGTTAATGTAAACAAACGCAGTTTTCCGCCATT
Organism: Bellardia bayeri; assembly: GCA_950370525.1. Classification (NCBI taxonomy): domain Eukaryota; kingdom Metazoa; phylum Arthropoda; class Insecta; order Diptera; family Calliphoridae; genus Bellardia; species Bellardia bayeri. The sequence goes on along the minus strand of OX493265.1, from coordinate 47,425,019 downwards.
CAAATAAATATTTGTGTTCAATTATTGTGTTGATATATGTGAATATAATAAATTGAATAAACTATACAAACAATTAAAAATTTTTAAACGTCTGTTCTTTAGATTATAATTTGTGATTTAAATCAACGAAGCCGACATTGTTGTTTTCTTATCAGCTTTATTAGAAAATACAACTCTGATCGCATAGACACTATCGCATGTGCATATGAATTGACTAATTGCTTCAGCAATGTCGATAATTTTAGACACATTACCTACGAATGTTCTAAACTTCTCGATATAGTTAGGTCTGTAAACAGAAATTTTTAATAATACTGTGATACATTTGCAATAAATGATCACAGTAATATATAATTTGGTAATTTGGAAAATGCTATAAATGGCGATATATTTCACAGAAATTGGTCGCCTAGTTATATCATGGTATTTCTCTATCTTGTGATACAACCCGCGGACCAAAACTGTTCTTTCTCTCTTTCCCTCTCAACTTCCTACTATCCTCCCACTTTTAAGGTCAAGGTGAAGACAGCAGTGCCGAAGACCTGTATGGCTAGTTAGTAGCTAAATAAACTAGTCGTGAACAGCTTCCCTCTGGCGCTGATGGCAAAGGTCAGTTGTATGTTAGCCTAATCCGTGTACGCCGTCACTGCACGAGATGGTCTCTCTTTTACGCGCATACTCGTGGGAATCAGATTGGATTTTAAAAATAAAAATATGAAAAAGGATGAAGTGGGGAATGCCAATGTCTACCCAATGGATGCAGAGTCAGATTCGGTCTCGGATCTGCTGGGTATTCCAAGGGACATTCTCCTACAGGAGCGTCAGCTATTGAAGGAGCTGGCGGAGATGTGCCCATCTGTCGGATCCCCGGCAAGAACGGGGACCTCAGAGGGACTTGGTCGGCTAACCCTGGACTCTGATAATGAACAAAAGGTAAAATTAACCTTAGTTCATAATCAGAGTCAGGGAGACAGACCTATACCCTCTGGAGTCTCTCTCGGGTCGGAGAGTGTAGAGGTGGGCTCATCGAAACCCATGGTTCGGCACGATGCGACAGAACAGATCGCGTCGGTAAGCCGAACAATTTTAGAGAAGGTCAAGAGTGGTGTAAGGGTCTCCTTAGCTTTGCTGGATAGGATAGCTAAAAGGGACTCTTCAACACTTGATGGACGGGATAGGCACGTGCTTAGGAAGCACCGAAAGAACGTTGCTAGATTCGAACGGATCCACGGTTCTATCGGTGACATCCTAGGGTTACCTTATCCCGCAAGGTATCGAGTTGGGCTGGCTAGGGAATCCATATATGTCAGTAAGGACAATAAACCCTTAGCAGACCCTATTGTTAAATACCCAAAAACGATAGCAGCTAGGAAGGAGGGTAAGAGTTCCTCAATTGGCACTCTTAATAGTGACAAATTGGTCACAATTAAGGGAGTTAAGAAGGGGGATATCCTACCCAGAACCACCAGCGCGATGGGTACTGGTAGTATCCTGAATATTTCCGGCAATGAACCTCAAATCAATCTGCACCACTGCGAAGCAGCCTCAACCGAGTTAATAACCCACCTCATTGACTCCAATGTTGAAGTGGCCCTAATCCAAGAGCCCTGGGTTAATAATAACCGGGTAGTAGGATTAAAGGCCGCGGGATAACGTTGTTCGTAGCACAGCCATTGGAAAGGGTACGAACATGAATATTAGCTAGAACTGAATTAAAACTTATGTGTTTAAATACTTTCAGTGATGGAGACCTAACGGTTGTGACAGGAGAGGCCAAGGACAGTATGGTCCTGGCAGCGGTATACTTACCCTATGAGGCTACCGATCCACCTGGTGAGAAGATAAAGGAGTTGGTGGATTACTAAAGCAAGAAGGGCTTGAGTAAAGGGGTGTGATGTCAATACACACCACACCCAATGGGGCAGTGCTGACATCAACAAAAGAGGTGAGTCTATGTTTGATTTCATAATAGCCAGTGGTCTTTATATATGTAACAGGGGGAATACACCGACCTTCAGAAATAGAGACAGAGATGCTGTGATTGACATAACACTGACAAACTGCAAGGAACTAATAGAGGATTGGAGGGTGGCTTTGGGGTTTTCCTTCTCGGAACATAGTCGCATATCCTTCAATCTTGTATTTGTAAGAAAGAAAAGGTGTCTTATAGGAATCCAAGAAAGACGAATTGGGATTCCTTCTCGGGTCTTGTGGATGGTTACCTTAGGGTTACCAAGTCCTATCGGTGTTGATATGCTGGTAGGCACCCTTACGAGGGTGATGACCGAAAGTTACGAACGATCTTGTCCGATTAGCTATCCGGGACAGCGCAAGCAATCAGGATGGTGGACAGAGAAGCTGAAAGCCCAAAGGTCCATGGTCAGGAAGTTGTTTAATAGAGCGAAAAGCACGCGAAGGGATGAGGACTGGAACGACTTTAGGAACAGTCTTAGTAGGTACAAGAGGGACATTAGGAGGACAAAAAGGGACTCGTGGTTAAAATTTAGCGAGTCAGTCGATTCCGTAAACGAGATGTCCAGGTTTTGAAGAATATTATCCAAGGACCCAGTAGTCCCGGGTTTTATTCAGAGACCAGATAACTCGAGGACGGAATCTAGCTCGGAATCTCTCTGCTTGTTAATGGAAACTCAGTTCCCGGGGTGTATTGATCCAGGGTCGGAGGGTCAGATCATTAGTGAGGACCCCTTCTCCGAATCGTGCACGGTGGAAGAGGTTATGGGAGTGGTGAAAGATATAATCACTTTAGAGAAGGTAACATGGGCAGTTAATACTTTTGGGTCCTACAAATCGGCAGGACCAGATGGTATCTTCCCGGCAATGTTACAGAATGTTCGGGGAACAACAATCTGAAAGTAGAGGCTATTAGACAGTCACTAGTGGATTTGAATGTTCCGCTATTCTTGGTCGAGTGGATAATCCTGATGCTCAGCAGCAGGGTGGTCCACTAGGACTGGGGAGGGGAACGTCTAAGGAAGCTAGTGACCAGGGTAACCCCACAAGGAGGAGTTCTCTCTCCTTTATTGTGGCTTTTGGCTGCCAATGTCATTCTGAGACATTTTGATAGTGTAGGACAGAAGGTCGTGGCCTATGCAGATGACGTAGTTATATTGATTTTAGGCAAGTTTCTGCCGATAATTAGCGAAATCATGCTGGGCACACTGTCAGTTTGGGCTACGGATAAAGGTTTAGGGGTAAATTTGGAGAAGACAGAATTGGTTCTTTTTACAAGGAGGTATAAGGTTGAAGCCTTTAGGCTACCGATACTAGGAGGTGTAGAACTTGGGCTATCTGACAGCGCCAAGTATCTAGGAGTATTCCTCGACAGTAAACTGTCCTGGAAGAGGAACACACAGGAGAGGCTTAAGAAAGGTCTCAATGCCTACTATGCTTGCAGATCATCGATAGGTAGGAGTTGGGGTCTACGGCCGTCAGTTGTTGGATGGCTCTACACTTAACAGATGGGTCTACCATTCTTACTTATGGATGCTTTGTTTGGTGGGAGACATTGCGATTATCCAGTCGTAGGAACCTTCTGTCTAAGGCTCAGAGGTGTGCTTCGATCGGTATCACAGGGGCCATGAGAAGCACTCCTCAGGCGGCGCTGGATGTTATTCTACATCTCCTGCTGTTGGGGCTGTTAAGTAACCTCACTCAGGGTCATGTCAAGATACTGCGTGAGATTGGGGCTAACGACTACCATCTGGGAACAACCGGCTCCACGGATTACGTGGGGACTAGGGTTGATTTTGGACATATGCCGGAGGTAATAACGCCACCTAGGGAGAGCTGGTCAGATAAAAGCAGACTGTACACAGGATTTGCTATATTTACTGATGGCTCAAAGATGAAAGGTACAGGGGCGGGGGTCTACCTTTAGGATCTTAACATCAGAAGATCATATAGGCTTCCCGACGACTGTAGTGTTTTCCAAACTGATGTTCTAGGGATCTTTAAGGCCGTGGAACTAATAAGATACAACATTGGCAAAGGTTTGGAGGTCACTATATATGTGGACAGCCAAGCGGCTTTAAGAGCGGTAGGGGGCTGTTATGTGACCTCCGGTTAGGTCGATGATTGTAGGAGAGTTCTAGGAGAAATCTCAGACGAATACGTCCTGAGACTGTGCTGGGTACCTGGGTGTCGGTCAGGCCTCCTATCTCTAGTATGGTCTCTATTATGGGAGAATCAGGGAATGGGTTATAAGCGAGACAAATAGGGCCTGGGGAAACCGTACGGATTGCCGAGTGTCAAGGACTATATGGCCGGCGCTTAGGAAGTCCGACTCGGAAACATTACTGGGCGAGAGTGAGGTCTGCGTAAGAACCATGATAGGAGTTATCACGGGCCATTGTATGATAGGTAGAATGGCTAGGATAATGGGATCTGACTTGTCAGACATGTGCGGGTTGTGTGAGGAACTGGAGACAATTGAGCACATTCTGTGCCATTGTCCCAGGTTACAAGTTAGCAGGTTGAGGTTAAGGTTGCTAGGTAGTAGATACATAGCCGAATTAGGGGATGTCTCGGGTTGTAAGCTCGGGGATCTCAAAGGATTCGTAATGAATATGGCCTGGCTGCGCAACAGGGGAAGGGGCTCTGTGAGGGCTTAGGCGTTACGCTCTGGGAACGCACTAAGTGTCACTTGGGAATAATGAAACAACATTAATATCACTAATTTTTCATTATTTTTGATTGAAATAATTTTTAATTCATCTTTAAATTGACATTACGTTTTGAATTTTCTGTGAAATTTTTAAAGATTTTAACAATATATTTACATAGATTATGTGACGGTGAATTTATTGATGAACAAATTGGTCTTAATGGAAACTTTTTTATAACCGGAGCTATAGCTATGGAAGTGTTTAGTTTATTTTTCTCTATTGGTGTTATTATACATGGTGGCGCAAAATTTATCCTCCTATCAGAAAATGCTATAGATTTTGCGATTGGCCCCTAATCGAAGCGCCGTCGACATCGACCAGACGACGTGTCACGCAAATGGGTATCAGTCGACGGTCTTTACAGCGAATTTTTGTACAAGATTTGAAGATGATGCGTCTAACATACGCTCAAGCCATCCTTAATCACCACCAAGAGGAAGATGATTTTTCATCAAAAATAATCATGAGTGATGAGGCCCATTTATATCTTAGCGTACGTTCATCTATTAAATTTTTGTTAATTTTTTGGAATCTGTTTGTTGGACCTTTTCTCAAAATTTGAAGACTTTCATTGTCGTTTAAAATGTTTTCAATTCTATATATAATATAGAGCAATTCCATATGAAAACGATCAAAATTGGCAAATTTTTGGACGACCCCTCTCCGATTTTAAAATAAATAGTCTCAATCGATTGCTCAGCAAAAAATAATGTACCTACATATTTTTTTTTTTTTATAGTGACTGGTTTAGTGGTGGTGCACACCACTGTCACTGACAAAATTGAAGAATTCTTCATAAGGGACCTCATTGAAAGTTGTTTTAAAAAAAAACTACTAAAGCGATCGAAACGAGTGATAGCTCGTTGGAAAGGTATTGAATCAGGCTTTAATTAAAAAATAAAATTTTCCTAATTTTTCTTAGAAATTTACATTTAAATTTTCCCATGAAAATTAAATTTTCCGATTTTCCACAGAAGCTCCTAAATTTTCCGGCTAATTTTTTTTTTTTGGATTCCTCATAATTTTTGCTTTAAGAATCAGCAATAAAAAAATGGGCCCCGACTCCTTGTTTGGACAGGAGAAGAGCATTTAAGAGACCACCTTGTTAAAAATACATTTTAAAAATTATTTTACAGTTAAAAATACATTTATGAAGAAAAAATCTTTCTTATTTTGCTGCTTATACTTAATTACAATATTTATTAAAAATTTCAATTGTCTTGGCATCATTATAAAATTAAAGTAACTTTAAATTTAGCACGTCGGCAGACGAAGAGTACCGCTTTACATTAATTGACATATCAGAAATATTTGGTATGAAGCAATGAAACTTTTGCGTTCCAGTTATAGTTTTGACATTATTATATCTGTTTTGAATTCGTCGCTCCATGGCATCGTGTTCTTTTTGAGTGCATAAAACTGTGTTAATGGCAATTTCCTTGCTTTGAATCCACAAAAACAAATGTTGTACATTTAAGATCTGGTCAGTATATGGCCTTTGCAAACTTGCCTTAGTCGCCATGCGTTTTAGGGTTCCCCCTAACGCATCGCATGGGCCCTTACCGTGGGACGTCGCGAAAAAGTGCCACTCGACCTTGCAGTTTTGTTCTTCTTCAATTATGCAAAGATTGTAAAAATTTTTTTTATTCTTGTACCTTAATTAAACATGGAAATATCAGCGAAACCAAAATTCAAGTGAAAAAGGAAGATGATTTTCGAAAATTGTCCAACCAGTTGGAGAGGGAGAGTAGGGATTTCTATACCTACCAGCTGAAAAGCGCAAAAGGACTCCAAGTCGTTCTAAAGGGTATAGACCCAGATGTTGATCCTGACGAGATAAAGACTAGTTTAATGGAAAATGGATTCAAAATTAAGAGCATAACGAATATTAGAAACCGTGAAAAGATTCCTCAGCCGATGTTCAGGGTGGAATTGGAACCTGGAGATATCGTCTTAAAGAAAAACGAGTCCCATCCCATCTACAATCTGATTTACCTTCTTCATCGGAGAATCACCGTGGAAGAACCGCATAAGCGTCAGGGACCCGTCCAGTGTCTTAATTGTCAAGAATTTGGTCACACCAAAGCGTATTGTAAATTGCCGTCAGTTTGTGTTGCGTGTGGGGAACTACATACAACTGCTCAATGTGATAAGTCGAAAACTGACTCAAAAATCAAAAAATGCAGTAACTGCGGAGGTAATCATACCGCAAATTATAGAGGTTGTCCAGTTTACACTCATTTGAAAGGCATAAGGACCAACAAGACGTCAGTATTACCTGATCATCCTCAACAGCCTAATTTTGCATCGAGTAACAATTTTCCTCAATTGTTACGGCCCACTAGTCATGTAAACGTGCCTAGTTCTAGACAAGTTTCTTACGCTAACGTGGTTAAATCTAATATGCCAGGTTTGGAGCAGGAACCTAAATCACAATATTACGAGCCTAATATTAACACTCTAGAGACTACTTTGCAGACACTTGTCCAAACTATGAACACTTTTACGACCACCATGACATCCATGATGCAGGAAATGCTGAAAATGCAATCCACTATCTTGCAAGCCATTTTAAAGAAATGATTTATTTTAAAATTTGTTTTTGGAACGCGAACGGCCTCCGCCAACATAAAAACGAACTGGAATACTTCCTGATGGATAAGCAGATTGATGTTATGATGATTGCTGAAACTCACTTGACGTCGACAGGGTACTTCAAAATTAATGGCTACGTGTTGTACGATACTAAAGATCCCCGCGGAAGAGCTTGTGGAGGTTCGGCAATTCTTATAAAGAACAGAATAAAACATTATCTAATGAATAACATAAGTGAGGATTACCTCCAAGCAACAAACATTTGCATTGAATTCTGTCAATACAAATTTGTTTTATCATCGATTTATTCTCCGCCTCGATTCTCAATAAAAGAACACCAATACCATAACTTCTTTAATTCCCTTGGAGCTAGATTTTTAGTTGCTGGCGACTTTAACGCCAAACACACATTTTGGGGTTCACGTCTGGTAACCCCAAAGGGTCGCGTACTCTTCAACACCATTGCTCAAATGGGCTTAGATGTACTCTCAAGCGGACATCCCACCTACTGGCCGACGGACCGACGGAAGATTCCCGATGTTATTGACTTTGGAGTAGTGAAAAATATCCCTGTAGAATGGATGCAAGTGGATCCTTCATTAGACTTGTCCTCAGATCACTCTCCTACTATCATTTCAATGCATTTCCCTCAAGTGTGTGGCTCTCCATTTAGAAACATGACTAAGACCCGAGTAAGCTGGATAAAATACAAAAAGTATTTAAGTTCTCATTGCACGGAAAATATTGTGTTGAGAACTACCGACGATATCGATGAGTCGATTGGCAACTTTACCGAGGACCTTCGACGAGCTGTGCATCACGCTTCCACTTATCACGTTGAATGTAGAAATAGGACAAACAGAACTTATTTATCTGAACTCGAACATCTCCTATCAGAAAAAAGAAGAATGAGAAGAGAGTGGCAACTTCACAGGTCTCCTGAACTGAAAGCTAGGCTACGGGTATGCAGAGATATACTAAGACATTTCTTAGAAACCCAAAGAACGGCTTCACTTAGATCCTACTTGGAGGGTCTTGATAGTACCCCACAATCTGACTACTCGTTATGGAGGGCGGCAAGAGGTTTAAAAAGACCAGTGAGAGGAAAACCTCCTTTGCGAAATCCGACTGGTGACTGGGCTAGAAACGATTCCGAGAAAGGGACATTATTTGTTAACCATTTAAGAAATGTGTTTACTAAAAACAACTCAAATAACGTATCTGATTTGCCACCACTCGTTATTAGACCTCCTGTACCTCTAAGACTAAACTTTGGTGATGTCCAAAGCGCTATTGGTACTCTGAACCTTAGAAAGGCTCCAGGTATGGATAAAATCAGCAATAAAATGCTTGTGGAGTTACCTCGTGTAGCTAGAAGAATTATCCTCTTTATCTTCAACGCTATTTTACGCCTAGAATACTATCCTGCAGATTGGAAGGTGTCTATGATCACTATGATTCCTAAGTCAGGGAAGGATCACACCAAAGTAGAGTCATATAGGCCAATTAGCCTACTGCCGACAATTTCTAAACTGTTCGAAAAATTGTTAATGACTAAGTTGATTCCAATTCTGAACGACACTGAATGCATTCCTAATCATCAATTCGGCTTCAGAGCTAAACACAGCACCATCGAACAAACACACAGATTGGTTTGAAGACAAAAAATACTGCTCCGCCCTTTTCATTGATGTGCCCCAAGCGTTCGACAAAGTTTGGCATGACGGTTTAATGCACAAAATAAAATTAACTCTGCCTGCTAACACCCATAAACTTATGGAAAGCTATTTATACGGTCGCAAATTTAAAATCAAAGAAGGCAATTTTTTAAGCCCCGCTCAGCCAATTGAAACAGGTGTGCCACAGGGTAGCATACTGGGTCCTACTTTATATTTGATTTATGCCTCCGACATGCCGTCAGACCCCAAAATCCACACGTCAACTTTCGCAGACGATACAGCCTTTATTAGCGTTCACAAGGACCACCAAGTAGCATCACAGAATTTGCAGAATTATGTTTATAAACTAGAGAATTGGCTAGAGCTTTGGAAAATCAGGGTTAATGAACAGAAATGTATTCATATCACTTTCACATTGCGAAAAGAAACTTGCTCGTTCATCAAAATAAATAATCAAATTATTCCTCAACATAATGAAGTCAAATACCTCGGCATTCACCTCGACCGCCGTTTAACTTGGAAGTCTCATATTGAAGCGAAACTTACACAGATGAGATTAAAAGCAGTGCAACTTAATTGGCTAATTGGCAGAAATTCTTCACTAAAGTTGGACTGCAAACTATTGTTGTACAATGCAATTCTAAAGCCAATCTGGTGCTATGGAATTCAATTATGGGGTACTGCCTCAGCATCAAACATTGAAAAAATTCAAAGGGGTCAAAATAAAATTCTACGTATAATTACTGCAGCTCCATGGTATGTTAAAAATTCTCGAATTCACAAAGATCTATGCGTGCCATCAGTAAAAGTTGAATTTACAAAACACGCGTCAAAGTATGTCAGCAAACTTGAACACCACCCAAACCCACTTGAACGAGACATCCTTAACTTTAGTGGCCATAATCGGTTGAGAAGGAGGGATACCCTTGCTTTAACTCAAGCGCAAAATAGATGACTGGATCAGTTGATGTGAAATTTTTTTAATATCATGAAATTTTTGTCTAGCACTGGCTGGGCTTATTATTTTCTTTTTAGTATTAAGATTTGAATTCTTATTGTCATTTCATTATATGAAGATTCAATAAATAAATAAAGGCTATAAAAAAAAAAATATCACTTTCACATTGCGAAAAGAAACTTGCTCGTTCATCAAAATAAATAATCAAATTATTCCTCAACATAATGAAGTCAAATACCTCGGAATCCACCCCGATCGTCGTTTAACCTGGAAATCTCATATTGACGCAAAACTTACACAGATGAGATTAAAAGCAGTGCAACTTAATTGGCTAATCGGCAGAAATTCTACATTAAAGTTGGATTGCAAACTTTTGTTGTACAATGCAATTCTAAAGCCAATCTGGTGTTATGGAATTCAATTATGGGGTACTGCCTCAGCATCCAACATTGAAAAAATTCAAAGGGGTCAAAATAAAATTCTACGTATAATTACTGCAGCTCCATGGTACGTTAAAAATTCTCGAATTCACAAAGATCTAGGCATTCCTTTGGTGAAAGTCGAATTTACAAAATACGCCTCAAAATATGTCAGCAAACTTGAACACCATCCAAACCCACTTGCACGAGACATCCTTAACTTTAGTGGCCATGTTCGGTTGAGAAGGAGGGATACCCTTGCTTTAACCCAAACGCAAAACAAATGACTGGATCAGTGGATGTAAATTTTTTGTAGTATCATAATATTTTGTCTAGCACTGGCTGGACTTATTATTTTCTTTTAGTATTAAGATTCGAAAACTTATTGTCATTTCAATATCTGAAGATTCAATAAATAAATATAATGTATTATAAAAAAAAAAAAAAAAAATTCTTGTACTGAGAAGCCGCGCCGTCTGAGAAAAACGTTACTTTGTCGATTGCATCGAATTTTGATCTTAAGAATTCAAACAGTTTCATTTGAAATAAATAATTTTTAAATAAAATAATTTTTAAAATGTATTTTTAATAAGGTGGTCTCTTAAATGCTCTTCTCCTGTCCAAACAAGGAGTCGGGGCCCATTTTTTTATTGCTGATTCTTAAAGCAAAAATTATGAGGAATCCAAAAAAAAAAAATTAGCCGGAAAATTTAGGAGCTTCTGTGGAAAATTGGAAAATTTAATTTTCATGGGAAAATTTAAAGGTAAATTTCTAAGAAAACTTAGGAAAATTTTATTTTTTAATTAAAGCCTGATTCAATACCTTTCCAACGAGCTATCACTCGTTGCGATCGCTTTAGTAGTTTTTTTTTTAAAACAACTTTCAATGAGGTCCCTTATGAAGAATTCTTCAATTTTGTCAGTGACAGTGGTGTACACCATCACTAAACCAGTCACTATAAAAAAAAAAAAAAAAATATGTAGGTACTTTATTTTTTGCTGAGCAATCGATTGAGACTATTTATTTTAAAATCGGAGAGGGGTCGTCCAAAAGATGATCGCTTTCATATGGAATTGCTCTGTAATCTATTTTATTGATTGCTACTGTTGTGTTACTTTTATCTGCGCTCTTAAAATCATATATCTCTATTCTTTTTTAAAATGTTTGGCAATTTTTTACTTTATTTATTGTAAATCTATCTCTATTATTTAATGAAACTTTGTTTATATGATTATCAATTACCGTTGTAAATTTTTCTTTCTTCTCTATAGTTTCTATAAAATCTTCTCCTTCAGATATAATTTTTAACATTGGAAAATTTTCATTAATTTCGGGAAGTGCGTGTTTTTCACCAAATGATAAAATCCACCTAACATCTTCTGGCATATCTCTGTTTGTTTTGTTCACAAACCATCTTTTGTTAAATGTTATTCCTAATTCTTTCATTTGCAAATCAACACAACAATTAAACTTTTTCATATGTACCTGTTTTTCTTTTTTTTATTAATTTTTAAGCTATTATGTCCTGGGGCCAAATGACCGCATCCGATATCGAGTAAAATTGATCGTAATTTTCTTATTTGAGATTATGGCATTCGATAACGAGCAACAAATTTAGTACATTTTATCATAATTTCGATATCGAAATCATTTTTCGATAGGATAGCTCATTTGATCACGAATGCGGTAATTTGACCCCTGATATTTTAAAAAATTCTCCAATGTTTTTTTTTATCTAAAATCTGGTTTGTAATTCAATCTGTAATTGTAATTCATCTTCACCATCTTTTAAAATGTAGTGTTTTTGTTTGATAGATGAATTCAAAATTTTGTTCTGTATATTTACAGTCTTATTCAGAAAAAATTAAAGTAGACTTCATATGTACTTTAAGAAAAATTTGTCTACTTTATTTTTTATGAATACGGCAGTTAGAACATATTTTTCTACTTCTTTACTGATTGAATGATTTGAATGATCTTGAAATAGGTTGGAAATATTTGTTGTTGAATTCTTTATAAATTTTGGTACAATTCCTTCATTTCGGTATTTGATCAAAAATGTAATTGTAGCCTTGCATTTGATTGTCTTTTTCCTTACTGAATCTGTTTATTAACTGCTAATTACCCTCAAATTTTTTGAAATCTTGATAACTTATTGTGCTTAGCTTCTCTTTGTAAATAATATTTTTTCTGTAAAACATATTTTTCAATTTTGTCAACCCCTTTCAAACTTATATCAAAATATTTATTTACACATAGAAAATTTGTTATTTTTTAAATATTAAAAAAAAATAACTCCTGAAGAAGATTTCCAAAGGAAATCAAAATATCGAGTTAATTTTAACTAAAAATAAAAAAAATCTTTTATAAAAAGCAAAAAGTGACCTCAAGCTTACAAATTATTGAACATGTTTAAAATGTTAATTTTATTTTCAAACAAAAATTTTTATCCTATTCAGCTTTAGCAATAACCTTCATGTGACGAATGTTTGATTATCATACATTCGTATTCAATGGAGTCCTTTTTCATCGTATAGATTTCATGATTTAAAAAACTGCAATTAATAATTAGTGAAAATAAAGATTTCATCACATTTTCGGAAAAATTAAAAAAACGCACCTAAAGAAATTTTTCGCACCAAAAATTTAAGAAAGCAGCAAAAATGGTGCGAAAGTTGACCATGCTGATAATATATATGAAACACAAAAATACGCTGGATCCTTATTCTGTTTTTATACCCTCCACCACCAACAGTGTTGAATAAGGGTTTATGTACATATATAAGTATGTCACTCCGTGTGTAACACTGAAAAATATTCATCTGAGACCCAACAAAGTATACATATGGGGAATTTCACGTCAAGTCACCCAATTTTTAAAATCGATGTCTTCCGATTTGGATGAAATTTGCACCAAGGTTAGTACTATTGTGTAGCATGATTGCACCATTTCAAGTGTCTGACCAAAACAAGTGTTCTGTTACACTTAAACAAAACAAATTACACTTGAATAAAATAAGTAAATACAACTGAGTGCCCATTGACGGCATGGTGTAAAGTGACACTATTGCAAGTGTCGAACGTTTAGGGCACTTGAAGTGGATGCACACGTTTAGCTACAACCATATGCATGGGAATGTCTGGTTTGCTTTAAGTCAAATCAAATTACCCAAAATATTCCCATGCAATAGTTTAAGAATTAGTAGTCTAGTAAATTCTCATAAGTAGTATATAAGTAGAATGTATTTAGTATTAAGAGACTTCATTTTTACTTCAACTGTCAATAAAGCTAGAGTGCGACAATTTGGTTGCACCTAGAATGTAAAAAGAACCTCAAAGATTTTATTCCAACTACATGGCGATCCTGCCAGTCCTTTGGAGTGCTTCAACATAGAGCACCCAAAGAAATATAAAATAAGTTCTTTGGAGTGCTTATATTAAAGAGCACCCAAAACAAAATAAAATTCTATGAGAGTGCTCTTGAAGCACTTCTAAATAATAATAATACTGTCGAGACAGCCAATAACGGCCTGAAGGAAGGTAACACCTGGCCAAAAGGTGCAATAGAAGAAACAGGAATACAAGAAGAGGCAACAGGAAACCAAGAAGACCCCAGATGACCTAAAATAAAGAAGCCAAAGAGAAGAGGAGGATATACTCAACGCCTCAAGAGAAATAAGGCAATATTGCTCCGAGAGGCACAGCGGGATCCACCACCAAGCTGGGAAAGAGCTTCAGCTATCTGGCAGAGGATAGGTAAACTGGAATTCCTTATGGATTCCTATATAAAAAATAAAAATATATACACATAAATAATAATAACAATTAAAATTGGTGTGCGTTTCATCCGCACCCTTAGAGCCAGTAATCGTTAACCGCTCGTGGCAAGAATTTTTTTTTAAAAATTAGTGAAAATTGTTAAATGTCATAATAAGAGACAAAGTTATAAATAAATTTAATATATTAAGAGTATAATAGGAATTTCAAACTGAAAACAATGTAAATAAAAAACAAATAGTAACTAAAGAAAAAAAAAATAGATAATAATAAATTTTGTTGGACCTTTAATGGAAAATGGGTCAGTCTCAGACAAAATTAGATAGGCCATCAGCCAATGTTATAAATGAAGTAGAATTGACACAGGGTACAGTAGATTTACATACAGTAGAAATTTGTTTAATAATAATAGTAATACTAATGGGGTTAAATTTTGCACTACGCATTTACAAGATGCATAGCCGTAGGTTAAAAAAGAAATATACCAGCAGAGCCAATGAATTGGATAAAATTTAATTATTTTAAAATAACATTATTATTTCTCAAAATGCCAAAGAAACCAAAAAACCCTATTAATTGGTCACCAAACAAAATTAAGGATGAAGAAACGGGAAAGGAAATATTCTTACAATAGCTTTCAAACTTATGGAAAGAGATGGGAATAGACAGAGTCCCAAATAGAAAAGATTTAGAAACTAGGAAAATGGTAGAACAGGAAACAGTATTCATGATAAAGAAGTGGGGCCATTAAAATATTGAACAGTTATTTATGGTATGGATTGGCAAAGTATTTTAGATAAATGCCGAAATATTAAAATAACATTTGAAAAATCTTATAAATGTCTTAATATAGACAGACCTATAAAAGATGATACAATACACAAACATTTTGACATTCTTTTGCATTGTTTAGAACAAATAAGAATAATTTTAAACGTTAATTATGAACGACTAACACTCGCACACAAAGTTGCAGCAGACACATTTTTTATTGATATCAGAAATAAAATATTAACAATAGCATCAAAGAAAGATTTGAAAATTGATTTACCAGAAAGTTTACATGAAAAAGTAAATTTTAAACAAACAAACAACAAAATGTCACAAACAATTATAGAATTTCTCAACACCGCCTCCAAGTTAATCACGGATTTTGATGGTAAGCCTGAGAACTTACGTTCTTTCCTTGACTCATTGTCCTTAGTAGATTCCATAAAAGGAACTCATGAATCCGTTGCAATTTCACTTATCAAGACAAAACTAAAGGGAAACGCTAGGAACCTTTTAGACAATGAGAACACAATTTCTGAAATTATTAATAAATTAAAGACCTATGTCAAGGGAGAATCTGTGGAGGTCATATCGGCAAAAATCATGAATATAAAGCAAGGTGGTAAACCTGCAACAACATATCCTTGCAGACTGCTTATATTACTGACGGTCTATCAACTGAACTAGCCAGTAAATATTCCACACAAGTAGCTGTGAAAGCACTCACGAGAAACTGCAGCACTGATAAGGTAAAACTTATCATGGAAGCTGGACAGTTTAATAACATGAATGAGGCAATTAACAAATTTGTCAGCAGTTGTACTGAAGCTACTGGACAACAAAATGCCATTTTACATTTCAAACAACGACCAAATAATAATAATTCATATCGTAGAAATTATAATAGCTTCCGTGGACGAAACAATTACACACGAAACAATAATAGGAACAATAACAATAACAACAGAAATAACAATAATTCTTACAATCAAAGACGAACTAATAACGGTAGAAACAGAAATTACGTAAATATAACGTCAAGCAATGAAAGAGATTCGGAAAACTCGGATCCTCCCCTAGGATCAGACCAATAAAGTCAAAAATATATTTTTTTATTTTTATTTATTTAGTTATTTAATCAATACAGTACAACAAGAACTAGTCTTATCTAATAGTACTGGGGAGATAGTGGCACAATATGATTTTTGTTGGTAAAAAAAAAAAATAAAATCAATTAATACTAATTTTAATGAATTAAATGTAACTCGGATAAAATTGGAAAAAAATTAAACGATATTTCAAAAATTACAAAATTATGATGCTTAAATTAAATAAGAAGAAAGCAAATAATATTACTAACATCAAATAAATATAAGTTAACACATTAAATATGTAAGAGTTATATATAATTAGTTTTTGTTACCCTAAACGATTAAATATTGCAATTTTGAAATGCTTTGCATTGCTAATAATTTGAATATTAGGGGGAAGTTGGCGCCAAAGATTTATAGCATTGAAGAAAAAATGTCTTTTCGATATATCTTTCGATATACGAAAGGTATTTACCCTCTTTCCACGGTCAGACCTTGAAAAGATTATTCTATTGTATAGGTATTCAGGCTGTTTAGTGTAAATTACTTTATGAAAAAATAATAATGTTCGAAGCTTTAATAGGCCATCAAATGGTATATTACATATTTGTCTAGAGTACTGTGAGATTCTGCTTCGTCTACTGCAGCCAAACACATATCTGGCAATATTATTGTACGTAACATTAAGCCTTTTCATACTTAAAGTATCACAGTTAGCGAAAAGTTCACAACCGTACAAGAGCGTAGGCAATAAATATGTTTTAGCAAGTAACATTCGAACATCAAAGGGTGTGTAATGTTGCGATATCCATAGGTTTCTCAACATCGCATATGTTTTACCACATATAGCATTTATGTGATTAGACCAGTCTAATTTCTTGTTAAATATTACTCCTAAATTTTTGGCAGTTTCGTCTATTGTGATTGTAGAGTCTCCGATCAGAATTGGTGGTAAAATAGTTTGCAATGATTCGGTTTTTCCAATTATCATGGCTTTTGACTTCTTGGCATTTATGGAGAGTCCATTGGCTGAAGCCCATTTTTTAACACTATCTAGGTCATTATTGATCCGACAAATGCAATTATTAATATCAGATGGTTCACAACTTATAAAAAGTTGTACATCATCTGCGTACATATGTATTCCACAAGAACTGAGACGAGAAGGTAAATCATTAGAATATAATACATATAATAGCGGACCAAGTATGGAACCCTGTGGTACACCTCTCGGAGTTGAGCAACTATAAGACTCATCAGTCCCATGATACACAGATTGGCTTCTGTCACACAGATATGAATAAATCATCTTTACGGCAGTAGCCGAAAAATTAAACATATGCCTAAGTTTTTGACAAAGAATTAAATGGTCTACTGTATCAAATGCTTTAGAATGATCAAGCAAAATTAATAATGATACCATACTGTTGTCTATGTTTGCTCTAAGCTCCTCTGAGACTTCGATTAAGGCAGTAATGCAACTGTGTTTGGGTCTAAAACCAGATTGCTTGTCGGTGAGCAAAGAATTTTCATGTAAAAATTGGCTCATTTGAGTATGGATTAAACGTTCAAAGGCTTTAGATAAAAAGGCTAATATAGCTATCGGTCGATATGTGTTATCAGCTTTTGGTATAGGAACAATCTTTGCGTGTTTCCACGCTGATGGAAAAGTAGATGTAACAATATTGTTGAAAAAATGTGTTATATGTAAAAGAGTATAAGTAATTATTAACTTTACGAACTTCGGATGGATTCCATCGTATCCCACAGAATGGGATTTAATACTTAAAATAGAACCTAGAACGTCTTCTTAAGTGAAATGTGTGAAGTTAAAGCACAGTGTATTATTGAAATTATGATTACTGGCATCCATGGTATTAGTAAAATTATCATAAAAGTTAGGATCCACTTCTGGCATTGGAATATTGGTAAATTCATAATTCAGTTTGTTAATATCGATCGTATTACTATTTTTGGCATTACAATTAACAATTCCCATATTCCGAATTTCCCTCCATTTCTTCTTCGAGCAAATAGCCGATTCGAACTTTTCCTTATAAAATAATGACTTTGAATATCTAATTTTCGAGTTTACTTTTCTTCTAGCATCCTTAAAAGCATTATGGAGCTCAGTAGTTTTAAATCGCTTCCATCTCTCATAGGCTATGTTTCTTTCTGTGATCAATGTTTTAATCTCATTTGTAAACCATGGTTTACCATTACGTAATTTAATTGTTTTTATTGGAACGTATTTTTCGTATAAATAAATAATACTATTCTGCAAGAAAGTCAATTGCTCATCTACGGTTGGCATAAGGAAGATTTGGTTCCAAGAAATGGTCGACAATTCAGTTTCCAATGATTGAAAATCTATGTTCTTAAAGTTTCTAAACGTTATTTCCGGTGTCTGTTCTTGAGATTTAATGTTATAGTCATAAGACAAAAAAATCATGTCATGTTTTGAGAACATGGACGAGGAGAGCTGATCAAAGAGCAACAGTTTTGAAGGGTTATTAATGAAATAAAGGTCGAGTAGAGTACTTGAAGTCCGTGTAAAGTGGGTTGCTAAAGAACTATTTACTAGCGTCAAGCCAATGGCATTCATATCCATCATCAAATTTCGGTCAGCTAATATGTTTTCGTTGAAATCTCCAGTAATAATTACGTCAGTATAACCAAGAGTAAGTGTTGTCAGCTTGCTCAGTAGTGGATTAAAATCGATATCTTTATTAGGTTTATAAATTGAACCAATTAAAAGATTCTGGTTATTGTTATTTAATATTTCAAGAAACAGATACTCGATTTTCTCATCTGAAAGAGATTTATATTTAAGTTTCCAGTTAATTGATGATTTTGCATATATATCTGCACCTCCTCCATTTGAGGACCTATCGGCTCGGAAAAGACGATAACCATTTAACCCATAAATTCTATCTTGGATTTCAGAATAAAACCAAGATTCTGAAATACACAGAATGTCAATACCAGATTCTTCAAAAATATATCGAAATTCATCCATTTTGTTGTTCAAGCTTTGAGCATTAATATGGCAAATATTGAGACCAGAAGTTCTGGTCATAGTGTATAAATTTTCTTTGGAGCCACCTATCCTATCATCATATTGTAAAACCATTATAAAAAACAAAGTTCCTACAAGCATTGCAAGCATTTATAACAGTATTGGTATTTTTAACAAGTATATATAAACTAAAAAAGATAAAATTACATATAAAAAGATTTATGAAATATTCAAGTATATTTGCTATATGACGTTTTAAATTGTGTACTATGGCCCGAGATTTGCAATATAGTATAATGGGAAATTGAATTTTAAAAAGTTTTTTGGAAAAATAGAAAAATACAATACAGCAATAATTAAAAAGGTTATAAACTTTCATGAAATGTATTATCCTGGGTACCATATCTGCTTCCACTATCAGAGCGTTGAATAGGAAATAACTCTTTTAGAATATTAATTTCATTTATGCATGTCGGTTCATCATTTCCAATCTGTCGTATGT
Organism: Bellardia bayeri; assembly: GCA_950370525.1. Lineage (NCBI taxonomy): Eukaryota > Metazoa > Arthropoda > Insecta > Diptera > Calliphoridae > Bellardia > Bellardia bayeri. The sequence goes on along the minus strand of OX493265.1, from coordinate 47,405,522 downwards.
ATACTAGGCCTCGGTTTGTAAAAGCAGCTGATATTAAACCATCTTTTTTTAATCGATGGGCTTGCAGGAATATATGGTGGTTATCGGGTGTAAGATTTTCGTTCACGAAAAAAGGGGACGAGCTATTAAAACCAATTAGATTTAAACGTAATAAATCTTTACAATGTGTAATAAAACTAGTTATTGACTTCAAAACAAAGTTTCTTTCATACGGACATTGAAATTTGACAATAATCGCAGCATCTGAGAGTTTTATATTGTTATTTCTTTTATTTGTGCGGTTTCTATTATTTATTTTAACACGAAAAATGTTTTTTATATTTGGAGGGGAAATTTTTACGGTTTCACATATTTTAAGATATAAATTATGAAGGTTTTCATTTGGTTGAGTAGGCACATTTGTTATTCTTATATCATGTGCTACTATTGAGTTTTCATGTTTTCTAGCACAATTTTTTAAATAAATGATTTCATTCTTTAAATTCTCTGATTCATGTTTTAGTTTTATCATTTCGTTTGTAGCAGTGTTTTTTATTTCTTGAACAGATGTTTCTAAGTTTTTTACTCTTTCTTTTACATTGTTTATGTCACTCACTAACATTTTAAATTTGTTGTCTATTTCGTTTAAGAGACTATCTTTACACTCTCTTAACATTTTTTCATCATTGCCTGTAATTGTTCTGTTAATTGTTCGGTTAATTTATCAAAACGCTTATCCATGGTTTGCATAAACTTAAAGGGAGATGCAGTATTTGGCGCACAAGATAGACGAGGAGTTTTTGATGAATTTCCGATAAGAGAACTGTTGAGTGTAATATCTCTTAATCGTTTTTGCATGGGAGTGAAAGAGTTGCACTTGGTGTTAAATTTACAGCTTCCATTGTTGTATTTGTAATTTCTTGTTTATTCTTTGTTAATCTTTTCTTATTTTTATTTCTTAGTCGTGTTGTGTACATAATTTAATAAAGTGTTTTGTTGTGTGTGTTGTTTTTTTAATGTTTTGAGTTTTTTTTTATTGTAATTTTATTTGTGATTAAATCTAATCAAATAAATTTTACTTATTTTAATTATTTTGGTTGTTTTAACAAAAAAAGTCTTTCGTGTTATGTAGGTTTTTATTTATTTATTTCTTGTTATTTATATTTATTCCTTGTTGTTTTTTACTATTATGATTATAGGTATTTAGTAGTCAGAGCTATGTTAAACACGTCCGTTCGCAACGATTTGTATGATTCGTCTTTAGTCTATAGTGTTAACCTTAACTTTTGTTTTTATATTAATGCTTATATCAATAACACAAATATTCGAATAACATTGTTAGTAGATACTGGAGCAGATATTTCATTAGTGAAATCAAAATATTTTAAATTAACCGAGATCAATAGAAATAAAATAACGACACTGAGTGGAATAGGAAAAGGTGAAATAAAATCTTTAGGAACTAAATTTTTTGAGTTAAGAACCCAAAATTTCCATATACCACAGAACTTTCATGTAGTAAATGATGAATTTCCGATACCATGCGACGGCATAATTGGAACGGACTTTATGAAAAAATACAATTGTGTTTTAGATTTTAATGACGAATTTGATTATCTCATCCTAAGACCATCAAATATACCACATGATATAAAAATACCACTTATAAATAATAATAATGCCATTGTCTTACCAGCAAGGTCAGAAGTTATACGTAAAATAACTATACACTCAACAGAATCTGAATTATTCGTACCAAATCAGGAACCAATACCAGGCATATTTATTGCAAACACACTAATAAGAACTAATAATGCTTATATTCGTTTAATAAATACTAATGACACTAACTCAACAATAAATCTGAATAACATATTAACAGAAAAAAGGTCAGACTATGATATAATCACAAGTAAGAATAATAGTAACACGAAAAGAAAATCAAAAACACTACAAATATTACAGAACAATTTTCCAAAACCTTTCAGCAAAATATTAACTGAAATATGCTCTGAATACAATGATATTTTTGGAATAGAAACAGAATCAATAAGCACTAACAATTTTTATGAACAAAAGTTAAGAGTAAAAGATCAAACACCGGTATATATAAAGAACTACAGAATACCACATACACATAAAGAAGAAATAGACAGACAAGTTAACAAATTAATAACTGACAAAATAGTAGAACCGTCTTATTCTGAATACAACAGTCCAATCTTATTAGTACCCAAGAAATCACTTCCAAATTCTGAAAACAAAAGATGGAGACTTGTCATAGATTATAGACAGATAAATAAGAAACTAATAGCAGACAAATTTCCACTACCTAGAATAGATGATATATTGGACCAACTAGGTAGAGCAAAATACTTTTCTTGTTTAGATTTAATGTCTGGATTTCACCAGATTGGTTTAGAGGATAAATCTAGAGATTTAACCTCATTTTCAACAAATAATGGTTCATACAGATTCACAAGATTACCATATGGTCTAAAAGTGGCACCTAATTCTTTTCAACGAATGATGACACTAGCCTTTAGCGGATTACAACCCAATCAAGCCTTCCTGTATATGGATGATTTAGTTGTATTGGGATGTTCAGAGAAACATATGGTTTCAAACCTAAGAGAAGTTTTCGAATTATGTAGAAAACGCAATCTGAAACTACACCCAGAAAAATGTTCATTTTTCATGAAGAAAGTTACATACCTTGGTCACAAGTGTACTGACCAAGGAATACTGCCGGATGATACTAAATATGCTATAATTGAAAATTACTTTAAACCAACAGACGCCGATGGTGCAAAAAGATTCGTTGCCTTTTGCAACTACTATCGAAGATTCATTAAAAATTTTTCGGAATATTCAAGACATTTAACACAACTAACTAGGAAGAATACAAAATTTGAATGGACTAATGAATGCAACTCCGCATTTGAATACCTTAAAAAGGCGTTAATGAAGCCAACATTACTCCAATATCCAGATTTCACTAAACAATTTTGCATAACCACAGACGCAAGCAAAAAAGCTTGTGGGGCAGTATTAACACAAGAGTACGATGGAAAACAACTTCCGATAGCATATGCCTCTAGAGCATTCAGTAAGGGCGAAAGTAACAAATCCACTATTGAACAAGAATTAACCGCCATCCATTGGGCCATTACACATTTTAGACCATACATATATGGAAAACACTTCCTAGTACGGTCTGCCCACAGACCTTTATCTTACCTATTTTCTATGAAAAATCCAAGTTCAAAGCTAATAAGAATGCGACTCGACCTAGAAGAATATGACTTTACCATTGAATATATTAGGGGAAAAGATAATTACATTGCAGACGCGTTATCAAGAATAACCATTGACGACTTAAAGAATATGACTAATTCAATACTGAAAGTCACTACCAGATCAATGACAAATAAACGGGAGAATAATAATGATAATACAGTAGTTCAACAGCAAAAAATCAATAAAAATGAAAATAATAAGCCCAGTATATATGTACCTTTAAACAATACTGACGTCAGAAAATATTATAAACTAAAGATTTCCCCCGGAAGATGCTACATCAAACGAGGAAAATCTATAGTAGCATATATACAAATAAATGATTTATTTACTAAAGGGAATCTTGACTTAGGACAATTTTTCCCTAGGCTCGAAGAAGTGGCCGGTGAACATAACATTTATAATTTACAAGTGGCACCTAGCGAGAAAATTTTCGAATTTATCTCTTATAATGATTTTAAATTTATGGGCAATAAAATATTGAAGAAAATTAGAGTAGCGCTACTCAATCAGGTGTCCCAAATTGATAATAAGAATGCCAATGCAATTCTTGAAATTTTGTTGAAGTACCACGATGATCCAATAAATGGAGGACATTGCGGAATATATAGAACTACACAAAAGATACGAAAATATTATTATTGGAAAAATATGACAAAGGACATTGCTAAATATGTAAGAACATGTCATAAATGTCAAGTTGCAAAAACTACCAATCACATCAAAAGTCCGATGATTCTCACGGAAACTCCTGACAAACCATTTGATACGGTATATGTAGATACAGTAGGACCATTTCCTAGATCAATGCAAGGAAATGAATATGCAATAACACTAATATGCAACCTAACTAAGTATTTAGTAACAATGCCAATACAAGACAAAAGCGCTAAAACAGTAGCCAAAGCTATATTTGAACTTTTTATACTTACCTATGGACCAATGAAGACGTTCATTACGGACATGGGTACAGAATACAAAAACTCTATTATGACTGAACTCTGCAACCTATTAAAAATTGAAAAATTAACTTCAACAGCACATCATCACCAAACATTAGGTACAATAGGAAGAACTCATAGAACTTTTAACGAGTATGTACGTTCTTAATAGATAAAGATGATTGGGATGAGTGGCTTAGGTATTTTACTTACTGTTTTAATACAACACCATCGACAGTACATAATTACTGTCCTTACGAACTAGTTTTCAGTAAAATACCAAATATTTTGAAAGATTTCAATGAAATAGATAGAGTTGCACCACTATATAATGTGGATGATTATGCCAAAGAGGCAAAATATAGGTTAGAAGTAGCACTTAAGAGAGCAAAACAATTATTAGACATAAGTAAAATTAGGCAAAAAGATAAATATGATAGGAATACATTAGATTACAACTTAGGTATAGGAGATTTTGTATTATTAAAAAATGAAACAGGACACAAGTTGGAAGAATCCTATAAAGGTCCATATGAAATTAAAAACATAGATCTAAGAAATAATGTAACTATAGTAGATAAGATAAATAATAAAGAACAAATAGTACATAAGAATAGACTTAAAATTTATAACAATAAATAAAATACAAGTACTTGTAAGTTTTAAAGGCGCCTTAATAATACATAAATACGCCTTAATAAAACATAAATATGCCTTAATAATACCTTAATAATACATAAATATAAAAATAAATATAAATACTTTGTAAAAGAATGTCCATATAAAAAAAAATTATATGAACATTCTTATTAGGAAAGGAGGTGTAGCATGATTGCACCATTTCAAGTGTCTGACCAAAACAAGTGTTCTGTTACACTTAAACAAAACAAATTACACTTGAATAAAATAAGTAAATACAACTGAGTGCCCATTGACGGCATGGTGTAAAGTGACACTATTGCAAGTGTCGAACGTTTAGGGCACTTGAAGTGGATGCACACGTTTAGCTACAACCATATGCATGGGAATGTCTGGTTTGCTTTAAGTCAAATCAAATTACCCAAAATATTCCCATGCAATAGTTTAAGAATTAGTAGTCTAGTAAATTCTCATAAGTAGTATATAAGTAGAATGTATTTAGTATTAAGAGACTTCATTTTTACTTCAACTGTCAATAAAGCTAGAGTGCGACAATTTGGTTGCACCTAGAATGTAAAAAGAACCTCAAAGATTTTATTCCAACTACAATTGGATAGTAGGATAGGCACAAATTTTCAGCTCTATCAGTCAAGAACTGCCCTGACTCCGGCAAAGGGGGTCAAAGTTGGACATTTTGCTCATACAGGGGTTTTTTTTACACCCTGCTGTTAGGTTAGGGCAATTTGGTCCAAATTTTTTCAGTATTCCCTTGTAACTTTGGAACGGTGATATATACTGACTAAATTTTTCTGCTAATGGGGTCTTTTAATAAAACAATGTTATGTGCGAAAATTATATTTTCTAACTTTATTCAGGACTGATAAAAATACAAAATAACGAATCTTAGGTAAGAGGACCATTTGGTCCATAGTACATTTTTATAGATTTTTTTCAAAAAAATAAGAATTATTAGTTGGTTTGAATATATTTTTCATTGTAAGATAAGCACAATGTTTTTCGGTTAGTTTTGCAAATAAAGTCGCTGCAAATGGAACATTTTATATCAAACTTCGACTTGCAGCAACTACAAATTCCACGTTTTCGAGTTCTTGAATGAGAAGTTGGATTATTTGAGGAAGCCTCTGAAACTGTGCATGTTGTACGAATTTCTGTCAATAATTGTGCTGAGAACCCTTGTTGAGGTAATCTAGTCCGTTTCATCATATGAGCCTTAGCTAAAGAAAGTGCTAGTTGCCGCAAAAACTCTGGCCTCTTTCGATTCCGATCAGTTGGAGCCCATGAAATATCGATTTCAGAAAATAATATGTACGCATTCAAAGCGGATATGTCAAGTATGTTTGCAAATACAACGGTTGGCCATCGATTTGTTATGAGTTTTGTGAAGTAGGAGCCAATCATTTGATCAGCAGTATCACACCACCTAAAAGAAACAAACCATTAGAAATTATAGGCGATCAAAAACTAGCATGAAAATTTTATTTTTGCGCACGGTTCCCACATATGTTAGCTTTCTTTCATAAAGTTTTTTTGCCAGCTCAAATGTGGAAAAGAAATTATCGCCTGTTATATTTTGCCCTTTCAAGCCCTCTGTCAAGTCCAATACGACGCCTTCTCCTTGGTTTCGAGGTTTACCAAGATATGGTTGTATTTTCCATAACCAAAACTTCAAACCATACCTTGCTGGCTTTGATGGCATAAATTGTCGAAAAGAACATCTCCCTTTAAATGCAACAAGTTGATCATCAACGGTAACATTTTCTTGACAATTGTAAAACATTGGAAGGAGTTGTTGGCAATAGTTCCACAGTGCACGAATAGGAGCAAATTTATCGCTCCTACGACTGGCGTCGACTCAAAACATCATCGAAACGGAGAGCACTTGTAATCCTATGAAATGTATCTTCAGACATAATCGATCGGAAAATAGGGCGACTAAATTTTTCTTCAAATAAACCGTGGACATCCTAATTTTATCCGCTGTCATTGATAAATTTGATATATAAACATGAATGTACATACCGATAAACTCCAGCAAGAATGAGCACAGCTATATATGCGCGCAGTGCGTGGAGGCGGAAAAAACAACAAAAAAGCAGACAGCATGTCATCGCATCTAGACACTGCAAATCGAGTTGGCACTGCTTGTGTTGTGATAATATTCTCAGCCCCAGTTCTAATAGACTGAGGTAATGGAGTCGCTCTCCATTCCATGTTGTTTTTAGCAATAAAAAGACGAGCTAGCTTCAACTGAGATGGTTTCCTGTTCACTTTCTGTTTCAGATGAACAGTTCGAAATTAAATCCATCCCCGAATCGGAATCTGATCACTTTCTTCATTGAAAATTTCACGTATCTCTACTTCGTTCAACTGCGCCATTATGTAACAAAAACACTACTATTCAAAGAAACTTTCAAACTGAAAGAAGTACTTGCACGTATCTGTGCTTCTTCACGACAAAAATGAAAAACGGGGAATCCCAAAATAATTTTTCGCATTACAAAACAACAAGTGAATGTAAATTCATTGCAAAAATGGGGAATCCCAAAATTATTTTTTCATTACCAATTGAATGTAAATTCATGTCAAATATTTAGAGGATGTTTTTGATATGTCAAATACTTACTTTAGAAATTATTGAACCACAATAGTTACATTGAATAAGATAAAATTATTATTTTGCATGAAAATTGCGTTATGGACCAAATGGTCCCTTAACCTAAGATTTGTAAGTTTTTTCTAACCTAACAGCAGGGTTAAATGAGTGTAACTTTTCACCTATTGGTCCTGGCAAAAATTGTCCAAAGGACTTTATATAGCTATTTCTTCAATCATTCCAAAAATATTGTTTTTTAATTTTAAAAAAAAAAATTTAATTTTTTTTAAATTGTTTGCAATTTGGGCCCTTTTTTTCTTTAAAAGAAAGCTTATACAATTTCCTTTAAGGCCTTTATAATTTTTTTATTTTTTATTTTTTTTTCAAAATGGGGTTTTTTTTATTTATATCTAGAAAAAAATATTTTAACTCAAAAAACAAAGTAGGGTATCTATAAAAAAAAAATTGCAACTCAAAGAAGAAAGTGTTTCAATTTTTATCATATGCACTATTTTCATTTGTTTTCTTATTTGTGTGTACCTACATTTGCTTATAATACATTTGTATATTAAAATAGGGATTACTTCCCTTATTTGTAACATGCTAGAGATCTGTTTACTTTTGTTCAAATTGTTTTGATACTCTCACTCAGTAAGTGCATGTATGCAGTTATGTTTGTATTATTGAGTATCTAGTAATTACACTCATTAAAATCATCCATCAGATTATTGCCATATATGGTAATATTGTTTGATTTGACGATGCAACATTCTTTGTCTTTTTCTCATTAATGAACATTTGTAATTTAATATTTATTACGCAATTTCTTATATTTGATTTTTCTGACAGCTTAACTAATTTCATAATCATAGTGATACTAGTGATAAAAAAGATCGGAAGTGATCGGAATAATCAAATTGTATATAAGTACATAATTAGACATTTCTTGCCAATATTAATATCTTTTCAAAGTAATTAAAACTTATAAATTGATTATAAATTTATTATAATTGATTAATAATAACTAAGATCAAATACAAAGCCTTATCACAGTCTCAGGTAAGAATTAAATTTTGTAGAAAAATAGGCATGTGGCTGTCATTACAAAGAATGATTTAATTTAAAGGAAAGAATTCTGAAAGAACGTGGATTCTTCCACACTCCAAATATTCCATTTTTTTGAGAGCCACACAAGCAGGAGCCAGGATCACATGCTCCCCAAAAACAGAACATCATTTCTATATATTAAACTCGTGGAGTACCTCTAACCTCACAAAGTGAAACCATAATTAAATATATGTAACAATGTAATTAGCACATATGTATATGTCTCCAATGTCCACATGTTACCACATTTGATATAAAAGTTAAGTTTTTCCAATCAAATACCTAACAAATTTCAAAATGTTCAATTTGTTTTAAAAGTAATTATATTTAAAATTGTGTATGTGCACTTAAATTAAAATTTCACTATAATGTCTAAAAGGGAAGAAAACACCCATTAAATTAATCATGGTCATAATTCTTAAATATAATTTTTCATTAATCTATATATTTCTTAACAAATATTATCATAGATATAATAATTGTATTAAAAAAAATTCAATACCTAAAGTTGTAAAACTTATTAAAATATTTTTTAAAAAAAATTTAAAAGTATAAAATAATATTTCATTTCAAACAAATACATAAAAAAGTACAATAAAAAAATGAATTTAACAATGAAAAACTAAATAATTTAAAATAAATGAAATTTAATTAAAACATGAAATTATCTAATACTTTTAATTTTCCTGGAATTGCTATGTAATCTTGTGTATACTAATTTATTTTTATGAGCGTAATTTAAATATCTTTATTACTCTTTTTGGTCTATTAACAAAATTTGAAAAATTCAATTTCACAACACACACTGCAACGGCACCTGAGCTGTATGGTTCACCTAATATCGATAAGGAGAACGTACCACTAGACCAATATCCTCATCAATCAGAGTGCCTTGCTACAAATTAGCAAAACACGTCGGATAAATTTTAAAGAATGTCATTTCGAAAACATATAACATACAAAATTCATTGGAACTTAAACATAGACTTAACGAAATAAGATTGGAAACAAACGATGTCATGGTTTCGTTCGACGTGTACTGCGATTCACTAACTTTTAACGATCCGACAATCGTAACTTTTGTCGACATAAATATTCGTTTGCAGTAACGATTGTGTGATTCTGTAACTTTTTTTTAACAATAGTATACAGCTGTTTTTTTGTACTCATTTAATTTAATAAAATGTGGCACCTCTGTGTACAAAGTGCCAAAATAAGCGAAAAGCACAAAAGAGAATGAAAAAAAAAAACAAATATAATTGTGCATAATTTGGGGTTTTTATTTATTTTTGTAAAAAGTAAAGAAATGTGTGATTTAATTATGTTTTTATTTTGTTATTTTATTTACATTTATATATGTACATACATTTTAAGTGCATTTAACAGAATGGCGACCAATTCTAATTCTAAAAGGAGTCGGGCTTTAGCAGAACAACTCAGCCATTTAGTTGATTACATGGCAGAAAATTTCATTTTAACTTGAAGCTGGCATGTCTTACCTGCTTTTCTGTCGATATATGTATGTGGATGTTATTCTAGATCCTCTTAGTTGATTAAATTTTCAGCCAAGTCCGGAGTTAGTCGGTATAATTTTTGAAATTCCTTCGCTGTCAACTCAAAAGGATTGTCCGCCAAATAATCAAAATTCATTTTAAACACAAAATAAACTTATATACACACTTTATATAATAAATACACTTTATTGATAAAATAAACACAACTCAAGTTTTTGTCGCTAATATAACGATAGAAAAACTTGTTAGAGTAACAGCTGACTTCAGCCGACAGCGAATATCGTTAAAAATGTTACTGAATTGCAAATTCGATAAATTTTCGTTATATTTATTTTAACGATACGATTATCCTTAAAAAAAGTTAGTGAATCGCAGCAGTGGTATCATTATTAACTAATATTCATGTTCATCTAGCAATTAAAATCATATTGGGAAAATGGGAAACCCTAGAGAGATACACTCCAATAACAAAACGTAGATTCTTAAAGATTCTCCAATTTTGCTTCACTGACAACAATTATTTCACATTTGACAATGGGGAACCCGTTATCACCGACAATTTCAAACATTGTATTGGACGCACTACTTGACGATGTAATAGACGAACTCAAGTCGAAGAATATTGAAATTAAGCTTATAACTAAATAAAAAATGTAGATGACCTTTTTGCCATTATAAAAAAAAAATCAGACGAGGCAATAATTCTAAAGACACTAAACTCATACCACAACAAGATTCAATTTACTTTGGAACGTGAGAAGAACATGAAAACACCATATTTGGACATGAGCATTATTAGAGAAAATGGTAAAATAATAACTGATTGGTACACAAAACCAATTTCATCAGACAGGTTAATAAATTTTAACTCAACACAACCATTAAAAATGAAAACAAACACAGCAATAAATCTAATTAATAAAGTAATGCAGATCAGCGATGAAAAATTTAAAATGAAAAACATAAGCAAAATAAGAAATACTCTATCTATGAACAATTATTAGGTTTTTAAAGAAAAAAATATCAAAGGAAATAAAAACTCAGAATCAGAAACAAAAACACAAACAGAACAATATTTTTACAGTGTACCATACATCCCGAGACTAACTGAGACAAAAACATTAAAGAATTTAATGATTAATTTTAAATTTTAATCACAGACAAAACAGCAACAATTGCACACAGATCAAACAATACACTAAGGCAATTGTTTACATACAACAAAACAAAACTGGATATACATATGTAAAATGGATAATGTGGTGTATGAAATAAAATTTAAAGGTAACGAAAGGGAAAGGTGTAATATGGTTTACATTGGAACAACAAAAAGAAGACTTGAGACGAGAATTCATGAGCACAAAACAGACGTAAAATATGAAAAATAACGACGGCACTATCTCTGCATGTAAAAGATTTTAATCGCGAAATGGACAACATAAAAATATTAGACACAGAAAAGAGAGAGAACAAACGTTACACTCTCGAAAGTTTACGTATACAACAAAACATTAGAAATACGATGAACACCAAAAAAGACAAGGATAATACAAAACTGCAATACTCCGCTACAACAGTTAATGAATGATTAGAATTAGTTATGGTTCTGTGATAGTAGCATTAAGTTCGACTTATTATTCAATGTTTGTGTATTATTTAATTTATTAATTATTTAATTCGGTGTCGTGTAGTCCAGTTTATTAAAATTAAGTAACTGAAAAGTACAATACAAATGTAAACCTTGATTCGTAAGTTAAACTATGATTTTATAAAAGTTCTAGATTTAATTATAATTGTTATCTATTTGTTACTAGATTATTACGGAAATAAAAGTACCCATGATGAAGTTCGAAAAAAGCGAACGAAACGTTGGGTAAAACAAATATATAAAAATCTAGTAATGGCTTTTATTTACATTTGTTAAAGAATTGTTGATCAAAAATAGCCCATGAAGAAAAACAAAAAAAAAATCTAAATTTATATCTAAAGTAATTACATTAAAAAAATTAAAGGCGATTCTTTTTGATACTTTTTTTGATTCAAATTTAAAGTAAGATATATCTATTATTTATAATAATATAATTTTTTTAGACGTAAGCTTAAATATAAATTTGTTGTGCACTTCGAAGCATTAATAGATTTGGCGCGAACAGAAAATTCATTCGTGTTGCACCCGTCATGGCTTAAAGAGCAAATTTCTTATTATTGCATTATATTTCTCTACGATGTTTGATTTGATAATCATCGTCTGATATCTCATCTTTCACAATAAAAAATAATAATACAATAAAAGTTTAAAAATGAACAGAGTTTGTTGTTTTTGTGGTATGATCTTATAAAAGTTGGTCAATTTGGTTGCACCCGTCATACAATTTAAAGCTCTCTCGTGTCCATTTGGTCGTTTCATATAAATTCTTGTAAATAGATATCAATAGTATAGAAATTGAATGAAATTTTTATTATCAAAGTAACAGGTACCCCTGAGACCGTTTTTGAATCAAGTAGAAAGCCATTCTCTGAAATTTTATGACACTTGACTTTAAAATGTGGGTGGAGAGGTAGAAGTTAACAGATACTTTATTATAATGCTACGTTTAACATCTTTTTGCTGTAATCCCTTAAACAACAAGAAGCACAGATCATCAGATATGCAAAATATTTCCGACAACTTATTGAAAAAATTGCCAACGCTTTCAAAATGTTTGCTAATTTGTGGATCGTGCAGGAAAATGATGGAAAAATTGGACACAATTCTAAAAATGATGACAGTTCTGCAGGAGATGATGGTTGTTCTAACTTTTCAGTAAAACCTATAAGATCTAATAATGAGTGCCAAAATCAACATCACAAGGATGCAGTAAAAATTTTTGGACAAATAAAAAAAGTACAAATTGTCACAGAGTAGATCTAAAAGAATACAACTTCTTACTCTTGTCCCATCGTCATGGAGTTGTTCAAAAATAATGACCGAGTTTGGGACGTCTCAACGAAAAGCAAGAATTACTAAAAACTTGGTTGCTGAGCATGGGATTCACACACTTTCAAACGAGAAGGGGAAAACTTTAGAGTGCGAAATTGAAGCTCTAGTAACTCAATTTTATTAGCGAGATGATATGAGTCGAATGATGCCAGGAATGAACGACTGGGTGTCTGTTCGAATCAATGGCCATAAAGTCCAAAATGCAGAATAGGATGGTTCTCTGTAGCCTGAACGAGTTATATGCAACATTTCAATCTGAACACGAGAACGTCAAAATTGGATTTACAAAATTTACCGAACTGAGGCCAAAGCATTGCATTTTGGCAGGAAGCAGCGGAACACACACAGTATTTGTTTGCATTTACCATAAACATGTTAAACTCATGTTGAAGGAAATCAACTTAAAGTATTTGACAGATGATTCCTCAGGAAAATTTGCACAATTACCGTGATTGCCTTTAATTGACTTTGTGTCCTTATGTAACAACTTCTTGCCACTTAAGCGAATGTTCAAATTGCCCGGAGACCACATTCATTAAGGAGGATTTAATAAACTCTTTTGATCGATAATGTATTGATGAGATAAAACTTGAATCTTGGCTTCAGACTGAAAGATGTACCTTAAAAACAGTAATTTTAAATGTGGATGATTTTGTGGAAGAAATATGCAATATGGTAATTTTTTAATGATTTGAAGACACATTTGGAGTCTGGTGAATTCGTGATTTCATATGATTTCGCAGAGAACTATAAATATGTTATTCAGGAAGCCATACAAGGATTCCACTTCAATAATGACCAAGCAACTATATTCACAGTTGTTATTTACTACATAGAAGATGAAAAACTGAAACACAAAAGTATGTCAATCATATCCGATGATTTAAAACATGATACCGCTACAGTTTATGAATACCAGAAGACAATTCTAAATAATCTAAATTCTAAATTTATAGTGGAGAAAGTATACTACGTTTCGGATGGAGCTCGTCAACATTTTAAAAACAAAAATAGCTTCGCAAATCTTATAACTCACGAAAAAGATTTTGGAATTCCAGCTTAATGACATTTTCATCCAACTGCACTTGGCAAAGGAGCATGTGATGGCATTGGAGCAAATCTCAAAAGAATTGCAGCGGGGTATAGCCTGCAGTGCTCTAATCAAGATCGCATCTGAGATGCTAAAAAAATATTTTTTTTTATAGATGTTCTTCTTGCTACTAAGTGACCACAAAGCTCTTAAAGTAAATGGTCAAAAGTTTCTTTTGAGGAAAAATAAAAAAAAACTCCATTTTGAAAAAGAAAATAAAAAATGGGGGAAAATCAAAATGATACATGTGCCAAATATTGAAAAATCCTATTCTTGAGCTAAAAAATAATTTTTTTGATAGATATCCCACTCGCATCCCATTAAGGGATTATAAAGGCCTTAAAGGAGGGGGAAAAGAGGGCCCAAATTGAAAAAAAATTAAAAAAAATATATTTTTGGAATGATTCAAGAAATAGTCCTTTGGACAATTTTTGCTAGGACAAATAGATGAAAAGTTACACTCATTATAAAAAAATCCTCTATGACCAAAATGTCCAACTTTGACCCTCTCTAACTCAGGTAGTTATTGACTGATAGAGCTGAAAATTTGTGTATATCCTACTATCCAATAGTACTAACCTTGGTGCAAATTTCATCCAAATCGGAAAACATCGATTTTAGAAATTGGGTCACTTGACGTGAAATTGCCCATATATATTCTTGATCCTTATGAAATTTTAAGCCGATTCAGCTATGGCCGTCTGTCTGTGTAAAACACTCTCACGTCCAAAAGACACAACCAAAATCAACAAAGTTTACAAAAAAGCGTTTTTAATTTTCCTAAGCAGTTTGGTATTGAAAATCATCCAAATCGGTTCAGGCGAATCAGAGTTCTGAACCAAAATGTGAGACAACCTCCATAAAAATTTGATATTTTTAAATATTTTTCTTTAAATTTTTTAAATTATATTGCAGATATTGCCATGAAATTTTGTACACCTCGTTTTTATGATAAATATGATAAAAGAAGAAAGTGTGAGAAAAATTGTAAAAATCGGTCCAGGATTTCTCATAGCCCTCATACAAATATCTTCCCGAATATCTTAATACAAAATTCGACAAAAATAAGTGTCATGTAAAAAGAAATCGCAAAACGAAATTTTGTTTTGTTCGGTCCATGTTTGAACATAGGACCCATATAAAGTTCATATCTAAAATTCAGTTAAATACGTATAAATCTGGTACAAATGTAGTTACCAGGTTAAAATTCGACACAAATAATTCTTCTGAATACATAAATTGTTGTACTAAATTTTATGATGGTCTCTCCATAATTCGTCATAGCTCCCATATAAGGACCACATCCGAAAAAGTCATTAATCTTTATAAATATGGGTACCGACTCCAAACTTTATATATATCATTTAAATATACACAAAAATCATTCCACAAAATTTTGTAAATTTCGGTGCATATTTAATCGTATCCCTCTTATAAATAATGGTACCGATCCAAACTTTTACACGGATCATTTCCATACATTCCAAAATCAACCTGCTAGATTTTGAGAATATCATTCCATATTTGACCATGTCCCCCATATAAGGTCCACTTCCGAAATTCACTTTAATACTAATATGTAGCTTAAATATTACATTATTATGTTGAAATTCGGCGTGAGATATCCTCAAATGTATAAAATTCACTATTCCAATATTTATGAAGTTCGGCCCATGTTTTATCGTATCTGCAATATAAGGACCATTTCCGAAAAACAATTTAACCCACAAACATGTTTAATAAATATCGATATCGAACCACTTTTATATGGATCAGAAATTTTAATCCAGAATTCATATTAATATCGGTTATACGGCAATTATGCTTCCGGATTTTGTAGCTGTCAGTCAATAATAGCTCCTGTATTAAGTCCACTTCCGAGTATAACAACCAACCATACAACTCTTGTTAATAACGTTATTGAGATGCAACAAAATAAGCCTAAAATACGTAGAAATCACATTAGTTGATACTGGATTTAGAAGCTATCAGTCTATAATTGGTCCACTTCTACTATGTCCCCCATAAATCCCTTGTACGAGTAAATAATGTTATTCAGATCAAATTCAACCAAGAGAAGCCTCACCTTATAATCTTACCCTCTTCTATACTCTGTTTCTTAACTTGTGGTGAATATGGAAAAATGTTCTTTTAATTTTATAAATTGTTAAATTACACTCAAGATTGTTATGAATATCAGACAAACTCTGTAAATTGTCGTAAGAATCGCTAATTAAATTAATTATATGTAAATGGTCAAAATTAGATAAAATTTCAAAACATTTAAAATAAATTTTGTTGGTCGTAAAATTGTCTTTCAAACAATATATAAAATATTAATAAAATTTGCATTAAGACTGAATAGAAAAGACAGAATAAGATATTCTAGTACTAAAACCAGTGTAGTTGTTTGTTGTTTTAAATAAATCAATTAGAAATTCTTAACTTTGATATTAATGTTTTATGTGTTCTGAACTTAATGGAACTAAACCTAAAAAAGTGCAAGCATATGAGATTTTCAAGAATCAATAATACTGTTTGTAAATTTTTATTAGGTGAACATCAACTGAATATGTTACAGAATTTTTGGATATTGGTATTCTTTTGGATCCTAAATTAAATTTTAAAAATCATATAAACATGATTGTTAATAAAGCTCGTGGTGTGGTAGCTTTTATAAAACGATGGGCAAAAGAATTTACGGAGCTAACGATCACTTCTTTGGTAAGACCAATTTTGGAATATGGATTTGTCATTTGGGTTCCTGATGCATATTGTGATATAAATATGATTGAATCGGTCCAAAGGCAGTTTCTTCTCTTTTGTCTGGGCAACTCAACTTGGAATCGATATGGGTAAATAAATTATTATCTAGATTTACATATTTTTATTTATCTACTATATGATATTAAAGATGAGTTGTGTGAAAAAAGTGCTGGATGTCACGCAATTGCGTTGCTTGGGACACAGTAAAACAATTTTGGAAGTAAGCGTCAGCTCTTCGGATGAATAATGTCGGCATATTAGCAGATTTTTTAAAAGAGTGGCCACGATACAATGATTCAAATGGTTTTTTTTTTAAAAGTATTTTCTAATAAAAAAATTATTATCTTGTTAGATTGAAATAGATTTTGAAAATATTTATCCTCGAAAGGGGCATATATTTTTTACGAAGCTTGACCATTTTTTAAAGAAAATTATACCAATTTTGATGTCAGATGTAAAGGACGTAGCTTGCAGAGAAAATTATTTATCAAAGCTTTCCGATGGCAAAATCACAAACGGTACTTATTAAAATATTTTTATTTACGCTAGCTTAGAGAGAAATGGTGCCAAGTGCTAGTTTATTTATCACGAAGAACCACTTCATTTATCGCTTTATTGTTTACAGTTTACATATTTTAATTCCTAATATTTTTTATTTTTTTTATTTCCCAGATTCGAAATGTTGTCTCATCACTTTGTTGCTTCATTGTATTCTGCAACCACAGTGTCGTAATAAGACATAGAAGCCAACTATAGTTGATGCCATGGTGAAATAACTCTACCAGGTGATGGCAATATTACAACAATACAAAACCAACAGAAACAACATGGTATTTTTGTTTTTGCTTTCATGTTTGTAATGTCAAAAACAACTGGTTATTGTTTACAAACATGTTTGCAGGAAAAATAAATACATACATACAATTTTTTTAATTTCAAGATGAAAATAAAAATAATTTATAAATTTGTTAATTTATGAAAAATTTAATTTGATACGTTTGCTATTTTTTTAACACAACTTGAGCATACATACATACATATGTATATAAAGTTTGACATAACGAACATGACAAAAAAAAAAACAGCTGGCGGTTCAACACCACCTTGTAGAGTTATTTCACCATGGTTGATGCACAGACTAACTTTATCACTCGTGTAACTACGATAAATGACGTACAACTAAAATTTTGTAAACTTAAAGAGGAGTACGCGGCCAAAAAAGAAACTCTGCAGCCCAGAATAATAGTTGTTGGGTCAGATTATTCTAATATATCACAGTTTTTCATCTTCTGCGATGAAATTAAATGGAAGTGCTGCACATATATGAAGTGCATCGAGTATATAATTAAGCTAAGTTATGTATTTAATATTAAGTATTCACACAACAGCAAGCAAGTTTGGGCATTTTTGGAGCAATTCTTTTTTGAAATTAAGTCAGAAGACTTTCCTTCTGTTTCGAATGGTTTAAGCAAACTACATTCAGATTAAAATATTCATTTAAAACCATTAAAAATGCCAAAATTTGCTTTCTATTTATGTGAAAAGAATCATTTTCATCCTGATTTGCTCATAAATCACCTAAAGGTGATATTTTTGGTAATAAGTATGAGTGCTTAAATTGTTCGCAAAAATATCAATCATACCTAGTTGGAAATGCAACTGAAACTTTAAAAAAAAATAGATTTCCATTTATTACTAGGGCCACCAATCCATTTTTATATGTTGAACAATGGCCTTGATGTTATAAGAATAAAAGAATATTGGTAAAATACGATTAATATAAATAACATATTTTATAATGTAATAAAATAAATATAACAATAAAATTTATATACTTATAGTCATTTAAGCGTTTTTTCTTATTATTTTCATAAGATATCTTATTGATTTTATTGATAAGATTTTCTTATTAAAACAATAAGGGTTTCTTATTGGCGAAAAACCATAAGGAAATCTTATTAACTTTGTTCTACTTTATAGAGCATTTTATGTAGACATTTGGTTGTGTGTAGCGTTTTACTGGGACTATTTTTACCCCATATTGTCACTTGAATTTCAAATTTCAAAAAAGTACAGGCTCTTTTTTGATTAAAGACGGACGCATTTAAAATATTATTTCTAAGTTTATTTGTTTTGGATATATGTATAGAGGTACTGGTTTTACTGGGTTTGTCCCCCTTAACGACCGAATTTACAAAAATCCCTTCTTAGCGGACCTACATGTTGTATAGGCTTGAAGTGTGCTTTAAGACAAAATTTTCTTAGAGTACATTGAAGTCTACTTTAATTTTTTATAAATACGGCAGTTAATGTTGTATATACTTCTTCAGGCGTCCACTTTTTGGTTGGGTTTTCCCTTTTAATTTTCTTCTGTGGAATTGTTTGCTCCATTGTTTTAATTTTATTTCTTTTATTACAGCCATACCTAAATACCGACGGAAAGCGGAACGTATTTAAACGCTGAGCATTAGCGCTAATACTCCATCCCTAAACAAAAGTGGCAACGTTATGTCAAAACGATATAAACAGGGTTATCAAACAAATAAATAAAACGGCCCTGTTTATTGTAACTGCTGGACATTGTTGTTTTATTTCTCTCTCTTTTTTTGTTTTGTTTTCTTTTGCAACTAACTTCACTTATAACTCACGAAAAAGATTTTGGAATTCCAGCTTAATGACATTTTCATCCAACTGCACTTGGCAAAGGAGCATGTGATGGCATTGGAGCAAATCTCAAAAGAATTGCAGCGGGGTATAGCCTGCAGTGCTCTAATCAAGATCGCATCTGAGATGCTAAAAAAATATTTTTTTTTATAGATGTTCTTCTTGCTACTAAGTGACCACAAAGCTCTTAAAGTAAATGGTCAAAAGTTTCTTTTGAGGAAAAATAAAAAAAAACTCCATTTTGAAAAAGAAAATAAAAAATGGGGGAAAATCAAAATGATACATGTGCCAAATATTGAAAAATCCTATTCTTGAGCTAAAAAATAATTTTTTTGATAGATATCCCACTCGCATCCCATTAAGGGATTATAAAGGCCTTAAAGGAGGGGGAAAAGAGGGCCCAAATTGAAAAAAAATTAAAAAAAATATATTTTTGGAATGATTCAAGAAATAGTCCTTTGGACAATTTTTGCTAGGACAAATAGGTGAAAAGTTACACTCATTATAAAAAAATCCTCTATGACCAAAATGTCCAACTTTGACCCTCTCTAACTCAGGTAGTTATTGACTGATAGAGCTGAAAATTTGTGTATATCCTACTATCCAATAGTACTAACCTTGGTGCAAATTTCATCCAAATCGGAAAACATCGATTTTAGAAATTGGGTCACTTGACGTGAAATTGCCCATATATATTCTTGATCCTTATGAAATTTTAAGCCGATTCAGCTATGGCCGTCTGTCTGTGTAAAACACTCTCACGTCCAAAAGACACAACCAAAATCAACAAAGTTTACAAAAAAGCGTTTTTAATTTTCCTAAGCAGTTTGGTATTGAAAATCATCCAAATCGGTTCAGGCGAATCAGAGTTCTGAACCAAAATGTGAGACAACCTCCATAAAAATTTGATATTTTTAAATATTTTTCTTTAAATTTTTTAAATTATATTGCAGATATTGCCATGAAATTTTGTACACCTCGTTTTTATGATAAATATGATAAAAGAAGAAAGTGTGAGAAAAATTGTAAAAATCGGTCCAGGATTTCTCATAGCCCTCATACAAATATCTTCCCGAATATCTTAATACAAAATTCGACAAAAATAAGTGTCATGTAAAAAGAAATCGCAAAACGAAATTTTGTTTTGTTCGGTCCATGTTTGAACATAGGACCCATATAAAGTTCATATCTAAAATTCAGTTAAATACGTATAAATCTGGTACAAATGTAGTTACCAGGTTAAAATTCGACACAAATAATTCTTCTGAATACATAAATTGTTGTACTAAATTTTATGATGGTCTCTCCATAATTCGTCATAGCTCCCATATAAGGACCACATCCGAAAAAGTCATTAATCTTTATAAATATGGGTACCGACTCCAAACTTTATATATATCATTTAAATATACACAAAAATCATTCCACAAAATTTTGTAAATTTCGGTGCATATTTAATCGTATCCCTCTTATAAATAATGGTACCGATCCAAACTTTTACACGGATCATTTCCATACATTCCAAAATCAACCTGCTAGATTTTGAGAATATCATTCCATATTTGACCATGTCCCCCATATAAGGTCCACTTCCGAAATTCACTTTAATACTAATATGTAGCTTAAATATTACATTATTATGTTGAAATTCGGCGTGAGATATCCTCAAATGTATAAAATTCACTATTCCAATATTTATGAAGTTCGGCCCATGTTTTATCGTATCTGCAATATAAGGACCATTTCCGAAAAACAATTTAACCCACAAACATGTTTAATAAATATCGATATCGAACCACTTTTATATGGATCAGAAATTTTAATCCAGAATTCATATTAATATCGGTTATACGGCAATTATGCTTCCGGATTTTGTAGCTGTCAGTCAATAATAGCTCCTGTATTAAGTCCACTTCCGAGTATAACAACCAACCATACAACTCTTGTTAATAACGTTATTGAGATGCAACAAAATAAGCCTAAAATACGTAGAAATCACATTAGTTGATACTGGATTTAGAAGCTATCAGTCTATAATTGGTCCACTTCTACTATGTCCCCCATAAATCCCTTGTACGAGTAAATAATGTTATTCAGATCAAATTCAACCAAGAGAAGCCTCACCTTATAATCTTACCCTCTTCTATACTCTGTTTCTTAACTTGTGGTGAATATGGAAAAATGTTCTTTTAATTTTATAAATTGTTAAATTACACTCAAGATTGTTATGAATATCAGACAAACTCTGTAAATTGTCGTAAGAATCGCTAATTAAATTAATTATATGTAAATGGTCAAAATTAGATAAAATTTCAAAACATTTAAAATAAATTTTGTTGGTCGTAAAATTGTCTTTCAAACAATATATAAAATATTAATAAAATTTGCATTAAGACTGAATAGAAAAGACAGAATAAGATATTCTAGTACTAAAACCAGTGTAGTTGTTTGTTGTTTTAAATAAATCAATTAGAAATTCTTAACTTTGATATTAATGTTTTATGTGTTCTGAACTTAATGGAACTAAACCTAAAAAAGTGCAAGCATATGAGATTTTCAAGAATCAATAATACTGTTTGTAAATTTTTATTAGGTGAACATCAACTGAATATGTTACAGAATTTTTGGATATTGGTATTCTTTTGGATCCTAAATTAAATTTTAAAAATCATATAAACATGATTGTTAATAAAGCTCGTGGTGTGGTAGCTTTTATAAAACGATGGGCAAAAGAATTTACGGAGCTAACGATCACTTCTTTGGTAAGACCAATTTTGGAATATGGATTTGTCATTTGGGTTCCTGATGCATATTGTGATATAAATATGATTGAATCGGTCCAAAGGCAGTTTCTTCTCTTTTGTCTGGGCAACTCAACTTGGAATCGATATGGGTAAATAAATTATTATCTAGATTTACATATTTTTATTTATCTACTATATGATATTAAAGATGAGTTGTGTGAAAAAAGTGCTGGATGTCACGCAATTGCGTTGCTTGGGACACAGTAAAACAATTTTGGAAGTAAGCGTCAGCTCTTCGGATGAATAATGTCGGCATATTAGCAGATTTTTTAAAAGAGTGGCCACGATACAATGATTCAAATGGTTTTTTTTTTAAAAGTATTTTCTAATAAAAAAATTATTATCTTGTTAGATTGAAATAGATTTTGAAAATATTTATCCTCGAAAGGGGCATATATTTTTTACGAAGCTTGACCATTTTTTAAAGAAAATTATACCAATTTTGATGTCAGATGTAAAGGACGTAGCTTGCAGAGAAAATTATTTATCAAAGCTTTCCGATGGCAAAATCACAAACGGTACTTATTAAAATATTTTTATTTACGCTAGCTTAGAGAGAAATGGTGCCAAGTGCTAGTTTATTTATCACGAAGAACCACTTCATTTATCGCTTTATTGTTTACAGTTTACATATTTTAATTCCTAATATTTTTTATTTTTTTTATTTCCCAGATTCGAAATGTTGTCTCATCACTTTGTTGCTTCATTGTATTCTGCAACCACAGTGTCGTAATAAGACATAGAAGCCAACTATAGTTGATGCCATGGTGAAATAACTCTACCAGGTGATGGCAATATTACAACAATACAAAACCAACAGAAACAACATGGTATTTTTGTTTTTGCTTTCATGTTTGTAATGTCAAAAACAACTGGTTATTGTTTACAAACATGTTTGCAGGAAAAATAAATACATACATACAATTTTTTTAATTTCAAGATGAAAATAAAAATAATTTATAAATTTGTTAATTTATGAAAAATTTAATTTGATACGTTTGCTATTTTTTTAACACAACTTGAGCATACATACATACATATGTATATAAAGTTTGACATAACGAACATGACAAAAAAAAAAACAGCTGGCGGTTCAACACCACCTTGTAGAGTTATTTCACCATGGTTGATGCACAGACTAACTTTATCACTCGTGTAACTACGATAAATGACGTACAACTAAAATTTTGTAAACTTAAAGAGGAGTACGCGGCCAAAAAAGAAACTCTGCAGCCCAGAATAATAGTTGTTGGGTCAGATTATTCTAATATATCACAGTTTTTCATCTTCTGCGATGAAATTAAATGGAAGTGCTGCACATATATGAAGTGCATCGAGTATATAATTAAGCTAAGTTATGTATTTAATATTAAGTATTCACACAACAGCAAGCAAGTTTGGGCATTTTTGGAGCAATTCTTTTTTGAAATTAAGTCAGAAGACTTTCCTTCTGTTTCGAATGGTTTAAGCAAACTACATTCAGATTAAAATATTCATTTAAAACCATTAAAAATGCCAAAATTTGCTTTCTATTTATGTGAAAAGAATCATTTTCATCCTGATTTGCTCATAAATCACCTAAAGGTGATATTTTTGGTAATAAGTATGAGTGCTTAAATTGTTCGCAAAAATATCAATCATACCTAGTTGGAAATGCAACTGAAACTTTAAAAAAAAATAGATTTCCATTTATTACTAGGGCCACCAATCCATTTTTATATGTTGAACAATGGCCTTGATGTTATAAGAATAAAAGAATATTGGTAAAATACGATTAATATAAATAACATATTTTATAATGTAATAAAATAAATATAACAATAAAATTTATATACTTATAGTCATTTAAGCGTTTTTTCTTATTATTTTCATAAGATATCTTATTGATTTTATTGATAAGATTTTCTTATTAAAACAATAAGGGTTTCTTATTGGCGAAAAACCATAAGGAAATCTTATTAACTTTGTTCTACTTTATAGAGCATTTTATGTAGACATTTGGTTGTGTGTAGCGTTTTACTGGGACTATTTTTACCCCATATTGTCACTTGAATTTCAAATTTCAAAAAAGTACAGGCTCTTTTTTGATTAAAGACGGACGCATTTAAAATATTATTTCTAAGTTTATTTGTTTTGGATATATGTATAGAGGTACTGGTTTTACTGGGTTTGTCCCCCTTAACGACCGAATTTACAAAAATCCCTTCTTAGCGGACCTACATGTTGTATAGGCTTGAAGTGTGCTTTAAGACAAAATTTTCTTAGAGTACATTGAAGTCTACTTTAATTTTTTATAAATACGGCAGTTAATGTTGTATATACTTCTTCAGGCGTCCACTTTTTGGTTGGGTTTTCCCTTTTAATTTTCTTCTGTGGAATTGTTTGCTCCATTGTTTTAATTTTATTTCTTTTATTACAGCCATACCTAAATACCGACGGAAAGCGGAACGTATTTAAACGCTGAGCATTAGCGCTAATACTCCATCCCTAAACAAAAGTGGCAACGTTATGTCAAAACGATATAAACAGGGTTATCAAACAAATAAATAAAACGGCCCTGTTTATTGTAACTGCTGGACATTGTTGTTTTATTTCTCTCTCTTTTTTTGTTTTGTTTTCTTTTGCAACTAACTTCACTGTGAAACGCCTTGTCAAAATCGGATTTTCCAATAGCAAAGCGTTGCCACCGCGTTGTTTCAGTATGATCCATACAATATGTATGAGCATGAAAAATTTTGACATTTAAAAAACGCTTTCCGTCGGTATTTAGGTATGGCTGTAAGTCAGACAAGTACTTTATAAAAATTAATTTGCTTACGTACTCGCCTGTATACGGCTTGCTTGCCTGAGAACTTACTTGTTATGTATCTATAATTGCTCCCACTATTATTTTATTTTTAAAATTTATAATACATTTATTTTCATACTTACATAAATATACAACGTATTATTCTGTAAATCTCTATAATGTTTTATAATCAGGGACCGGAAATAAGAGTTATTTTTCAACTTTTGAAGAAATAAATCATACATACATGAACATCGTAGAAAACTTTTAATTACAATATCATGATTCTTAGGCGAAATGCATCCAACATACTGCATGGTTTTTAAATTTTTGATTTTTATTTTAACAATCAAAAATAAGAGTTATTTTTGATTACTTTTTGATAATTTTAGTTAGGCTCGAGTTCATTAAATTTAATTTTCATATTATAATACATACGGCATCAACAAATAAATAAGAGTTTTGAATTGATTTTTATTATTGATATAAAAATCAAAAATAACTTTTATTTTTCATTTAAAATAAGAAATATCAAAAATAACTCTTATTTTCTATCTAAAAATATAAAAATCAAAAATAACTTTTATTTTTCATTTAAAAATATAAAAATCAAAAATAACTTTTTGATATTTATTTAGTCGGGCTCGAGTTCATTAAATTTAATTTTCATTAAATCATTTTTCATTTAAAAATATAAAAATCAAAAATAACTCTTATTTCTTGATAAAATTCATAACAGTTACGGTCCCTGTTTATAATGCTTTTTCGTATACCCATTTTAAAAAAGAAAGAAAGAAAGAAATAAAAATGTAATAACAACACATTATATCAACATATGAATTTGACATAAAATAAAATAGAGAATATAGAAACTGAGAATCAGGAATAAAATAGAGAGAGATTACAAAATAGAAACATAAATAAAAATACTCATAATCACATTAAACACGGCAATAGCAGCTTGATTTCAACAATAACCCGGCATTTACACATGCAAGTAATAGTTCGAAAAATTCAATACACTCACATTTTTTACTAATACACTCACATTTTTTTCACTTGCAGAGCTAGTCGCGTTTTTCGAATAAGTTTTCGTATATAATACGTACACAGCACTCGCATGCAAGTACTTGCATGTGTAAAGGCAAGGTAAAGTAAACAGTGATATGTTGCTGTCAATGTTTACCAGTTCTTTTTTAGATGTTTTTCCACGTTGGGTTAACTATTGCAAAAATAAACATAATCCAATTAACCAAAATTTCGTTTGGGATTTTTTTTAAATGAAACCTATTTTTGCTGAATTTTGTATTGATAATCCAATTTTATAGCTATTTATATATCATTGAGTCATATTTCGGAAAAATATTTGTATGGAGGCTATGAGAAAGCATTGACCGATTATTACTATGTTCATCACAGGTTCTTCTTTTATCATAAATATAACGTATACAAAATTGCATGGTACTATCTGCAATACACATATTTAAAAAAAATTTATAAAAAAAACTATCAAATTTTAATGGAGGTTGCATCACATTTTGGCACACAACTCCGAGTCTACTATACCGATTTTGCTGATTTTCAAGATCAAACTTTCGTACAAAATAAGAAATAGTTTTCTGGAAATTTCGTTAAAGTAAGTTGTGTATTGTGCATATAACGGCGTTTTACACTAACGGATAGACGGACATAGCACAATCGACTTGAAATTTCATAAGGACCAAAAATATAAATATTTTGTTGGCTTTAAGATGAATATTAACAAAGTTTCACAAGGAATTACAAACGTAATACACCACTTGTGATGGTAAAGGGTACAAAAATGGTTAAAAAAATGGAAGATAAAAGTTAAAAGCAGAAATGCACCCACATAACCTTTACATTGCGTAGAGAATCATGCTCTCCTATTTACATCAATAATTATTAATATAATTAATTATAATAAGCAATAACACAACAATCCGAAGTTAAATATCTCGGTATACACCTTCATCGCCGCCTTACATGGAAATCCCATATAGGTGCAAAATTGAATCAGATGAAATTGAAATAAATCCAAATCAATTGGCTTATTGGCAGAAACTCTAAGTTAAGTTTAGATTGTAAACTCTTACTTTAAAACTCAGTCATAAAACCTATATGGTTTTATGGAATACAGTTATGGGGAACAGCTTCAGTTTCAAACGTAGACAGAATTCAAAGACGCCAAAACAAATTGCTACGAATGATCACAATTGTCCCCTGGTATATAAAAAATTCGAATATTCATTAAGACCTAAACGTGCCTTTAGTAAAAACTGAGATTCAAAAATATGCAGAAAAATACTTAAAAAAGCTTAAAGTACACCCAAGCCCATTAGTCCGCAACATATTAAATAATAGTGGCTATTTTCGACTCTGAGCCGAAGACAAGAAGGAAGAATGCCTAATTAATTTATATGTATAATCAACAATTATCGCCCGGCACTGGCTGGACTAAATAGTTTAAATTCATTAGATATAAGATTTGAAATACTTTTTGTTAGTTCGTTTTTAATGAAGATACATACAATAAATAAATACGTAGAAGCAAAAAAAAAATATTTTATATCACTTAATACAATATAACTAAGCATTTGTTTTAAATGAATACATTACAATTTGTTTGAAATATATGGCTTCATTTAATTTTGTAATATATTTTACACTCAATTACCCTTGCAATCAGAAAATTTGACTTCCCCCTTAACGAAAAGAGAAATACGCAAAACTTTACAAATTACTTAAAATTAAGTGATATTTTATGAACTGTCAGTGAGTCGGGCGATAATCAATTTAGCATTTGTTTGGATGTAAACAAGTTCACCAGTATCATCCCTTAACACACACATCCATATAAATTTGTTTGGGTTAACCCAGCCATCAACGGATGTATTGTACATACGAGTACATACATACATATGTATGTATGTATAGTATACCCGTAATACGCATAAATACATACTCGTACATACATAGATTGTTAAAAAGAAATATGTATGTATGTACTTATGTAATAAAAAAAAAAAACACATCGGGGATGGCAGAAGACAACTTGGTGTTTTAACATGGTACTTAGTGTTATAGCACTTTAAACAAAGTCAGTCAGAACTTGTGAACAAATGTCAAGGGTAAATTATTTATGTTGCAAACACTAGACACAATAAATATTTGTTTGTATGAACACAGAGAATAGAGACGGAGAAGCTTTAAATGTCTTAATTATAATCCCCAAACAATAATTTACAAATTAATTTAGTATTGTTTATGTACGAGTATCTTCATTAGGGGGTTTGTAATTTATTTTTTCGAATTCACCCAGCAAAAAAAAAAAAAAACTGCATGCACTTGGATTTAATTTTAACGTTTTTATTTACATATTTATTGGATCTGCATTATTTTCTAAGACCTACTAACAATAAGTATTCAGATCTTAAACTAAAACAAGTAAGAGTGCTATATTCGGCTATGCCGAATCTTATATACCCTTCACCTTTGTTGTGGATGCATAAATATATTATGCATAATTATGTCGATAAACAGGCCATCTGTTGATGAATTTGTTCGTAACAATATTAATACACTTTGTGTGATTAACGCCATCTGTTGATGAATTTGTTCGTAACAATATTAATACACTTTGTGTGATTAACGCCATCTGTTGATAAATTTGTTCGTAACAATATTAATACACTTAGTTTTTTTGATGAAATTTTCAGAGGTTGTCTCGGATTTTTACTCATATCTCCGTTATTTATGAACGGATTTTGCTGATTTTAAATAGCAAACTTCTCGAAAGCATGTCTGACAGAATTATTAAAGATTTGGATCCCGAAGATATCTGGGCACTTCAGGAAATTGATTTCAACAGACAAACAGACAGACGGACATGGCTTAATAGACTCCGCTATCTATAAGGATCCAGAATATATATACTTTATAGGGTCGGAAAATTATATTGTGGAAATTACAAACGGAATGACAAACTTATCAGCCATGTCACAGAGCTTAATTCCGTTCGGAAGTGGAATTAATTCCGTATTTTGCATCTGTAGAAAAAGTAAAACGAAAAATTTTTTCGGAATGAAAGTACTTTTAATTAAAAGTTATTTAGTTATTAATTTAAAATGATTCCATTATGAAAAATGTTTCGTTATACTTTTTCTAGAGAAGTCAAATACGGAAATAATTCCACTTCCGAATGGAATAAAACTCTGTGACATGGCTGTATATATACCCTTCTCATGAAGGTGAAGGGCATAATTAAAACTAAGTGGTGAACAAATGGGTCTCATCTTAGCGCGCGGCTCTATTTTCATGGATATACCTGTGGATGTTTTCATTGCTTATTTACCATAGTGCACCCATCATGGTCCTATGATTTTTCGATTGGAAGCTCTGTATAAGATCAATACTGGAATTGCTGGCCGTTGCCCATAACTGGATTCCATTTGTCTAAATTGGTTTTAAGATGGTTTAATACAGGATGATTTTATAGTCAAGGTTTAACTTTGATTCATCTCCGATCAACCATCTTTTAACTTTATGTGAAATATTTTGGCTATTATGTATAAAGCTGTGTTCACATTATGTGTATTTGTCATGTGGACTGTCACTTTTTCACATGTCAAATTTGTACATATAGTCTGAACACCTTCAAACAATAGCATGTGTTATTTCTCTGTGTGCAATACATATGACATTTTTGTATTTAGAACGAGTTCTATTTTCAAGTGACAAGCCATCTGACATCAGCTGTTTTTTATAACTAAAATTTTGTGGCGGCAAAAATTAATTGAAATTTTAATAAATATAATTAATACCTAATAGTAAAACAAAAATACAAAAAAAACTACACAAATTTATTATTGAAAATGGAGGGAACACTTGAAAAGGAGTTAACAAAAGTAAGTACATATGTATATGACATAACCAACATATGAACATGCAATTTATAAACCGTATGTAAAACTCAAATTTTGACATACACATGAAATCACATATGGGTAGAAAAGTGACATTCCACATGACAAATACACATAATGTGAACACAGCTTAAGTCGTCTATCCAAGTGAATGCCAAGAGTGTTCAAGAACCGAAACCGGTTAACAGATTTTTATATTTTATATTTTCACGTATAATCCAGTTTTATAACCTATTACGGGCCGGTTCTATGACCTTTTACTGGCCAATCCTGACATGACACAACTTTATATGGGGAGGGACTAGTTTCAAATATGAACTGATCATCATAAAATTGAGTGTGAATATTTCTATATACGTATGGAATATTTGTGCCGAATTTAAGCTTGTTACTGATGCTTATAACAGATTTATGCGTATTTAAATGATTTTCGGAAGTGGACTTTAAATAGGGGCTATGGTCAAATGTGGACCGACTATTGTGAAATTTAGTACAGCGTTTTATTTGTGTGTATATGCAGTACTTGTGTTGAATTTAGACTTCTTAATGATTTTTATAAGAGATTTATGCGCATTTAAGATTTCTGGAAGTAGTCTTTATATGGGAGATACAAATGGACCGATCGTCATAATATTGAGAGTCACCTTTTAAATATACATATGTACGGACTATATCTACGTGTGGAATTCCAACTTGATAGTAATGTTTATAAGGAACTTATGCGCATTTAAGTGATTTCCGGAAGTGGTCTTTGTATATCGTTTTGAGATTTCACTTTGCATGAAACTTATTATTGCAGCATTTTTTATGAATACGACTTTTCATTTATTTACCATAAAGTCAGGGAAGACATTTGTATAGAGGCTATGAGAAATCATAGACCGATTCCTACCATTTTAAAATGGACTTGTCTTCTATAATAAAAATAAAGTGTGCAAAATTTCATGATATTATCTGCATTATATTTGAAGAAAATAGTAAAAAATATCTGAAAAATAACGAGATAGTCTGAAACTTTGATCTATAACTCAGATCCTACGGACCGATTTTGCTCATTTTCAATACCAAACATTTCGGTGAATCAGAGTTTTGTAAAAATTTCATCGTTCAATGACTTTTTTTTCGAAGCTCTATCGTGTCAACAACAAACGGACAGACAGACGGGCATGGCTAGATTATCTTAGAATCTTATAAGGACCCAGAATATCTAGACTTTTTGTTGCCATCCATTTTGCAGTGTTATACAATAGCCATAACTAAGTATTATGAACCGCGTGTTTGGGGTCGTTGTCTTGTGTAAATATTAAGTTTTCTGAAATACCCATTTTTTACACGCTGCGACCGAGATGAGTTTTTAAAATGTCAATATAAAGGGTTTTCCAATAAGGACTTGTCGACGAAAAAATATGGCCCAATGACGCCGCCGGCATGCAAAGCGCACCAAACAGTAATTTTTTGTGGATGAAGTGGTGATTCGTGAAGCACATGTGGATTTTCAGCAGACCAATAACGCATATTTTGCTTATTGACGAACCCATTGAGCCAAAAATGAGCTTCGTCACTGAAGATGATTTTGCGATGAAATTCATCATCTTGGTGCATCTTCTCCAGAGCCCAATCGGAGAACGTACGTCGACTCAAATGGTCCATCGGCTTCAATTCTTGAGTCAGCTTAATCTTGTATGGGTGTAAACCCAGATCCTTACGCAAAATTCGCCATAAAGTGGTCTTGGGGATGCCCAGTTCTTGAGAACGCCGCGGAATCGACTGATTTGAATCGTTTGCTACGGACGCCTGAACGGCAGCGATATTTTCGGAACTTCGACCAGGCCGTTGTCTCACTGGCACGACAGCATCACACAATGAATATGTAGACTCAAATTTTTGCACTAAACTTGTTATTGCTTGTCTACTAGGGCGATAATTACGACCGAAAATTGGAGTTAACGCTCTTAAAGTTGCGGTCACCGACTCCGAATTTCGGTAGTACATTTTTATAATTTCCAAACGTTGTTCCTTCGTGTACTTTACCATAACGAAAATGTTAAGTTTACTGAAAAAAAAGAAAGCAACAATTAGATGATCAGTGAAATAGTGCGTTCACAATTTAAATTCAGAGTTGTCAAGTAGCTATTGGAAAACCCGATACATATATCCTGTGATTCATTATGCCATCGATTATTTGTTAATTTCCACGTCAGCGCTCATACATCTCGACACTAGAACTGAGCCACCCCCATGTTTAAAAGTTGGACACAATTATTTTCTTTAAACTCCTCATTTGGTTTTCTCTACACTGTACGTCTTCCATCGTTTCCATGCATATTAGATTTGCTCTCATCCGTAAAAACCACTCTGTTCCAAAAGTCGTTCGATTTATTTAGATGTTCTTTGGCGTATTTAAGTCGTTTCATCTTGTTTACTTTGCTTATGAGAAACTCAACTGTTGTACCCAGACTCATGAAACACTTTTCGTATTGTATTTGGACAAACGCTATTGTTGAAGTTGGTATTAAATAGTTTTTGTTGTTTTAGTTGCCGATCGGTACCTTTGGATTTTTCTTTATTTCACAATATATCTTTTTCACCATTAGAAAGGGCCTAAGTTTGTCCGCATCTTGGCAAATTTCCAATATCATTTATTTTGTTATATTAGCCAACAACTTTTTTAATAGTAGAATTTAATTTTTAATATTTCACCAATTTTACGCAAATTTATTATTATTTTACGTTCTGATTCCGTTATTTCTTTTCGCTTTGGCCACATTTTTTAATTTCTTTTATTTATTGACTATTTTGGCAACAATCGCTAATAAAATGATTTGAAATTTTTTGCTACAGTTTCTGTGACATTTGAAATTTATTGTTGTTGCAAAATATTCCGTTATTTGTTTTCAAATCAAAACTTGTTAGTGATGAGCACTCACTATCTAAATCATCTGTATATTATTGATTCACACTTTTGCTTGTTTATTTAAGGTGGTTTTACACAATAGTGCAATTCACAATCTTGTGTAAATGGTCTTGCATCATTGCATTCAGCCATGTCACAGAGCTTAATTCCGTTCGGACATGGCTGATAATCTATATTAGAACACAAAAGCCGTCTTTGTTGTGATTATTTTCGCTGGAGTTGTGTGTTCTTGCAAATACAGTTTGAAAATTTTAAATAATTTTAACTTGCAGCATTATTGCAATAATAGCTTCTATAAAAAATAGAAGTTAAAGAGAAAATGTGCCATATGGAGCCAAAAATGGTTGTATTTAAGTTAAATAAAAATGAATATGTACATACATATGTATGTATAAATACGTTTTTTAAATAAATATTGGAATATAAATTTATTGTTTTGTTAATACAATTGTTTTTAAATATAAATTTGCTGAATCTCAAACACTATGTTTTTGTCGTCATAAACAACCGAATTGAAAATTTGACTGTGTAAATTTGACAAGCACCCTGCAAAATACATATTGTGTAAAACCACCTTTATAAACAAACTTACATAAATAAGTACAATGTATTAGGGGGGCCAATTAACTAAATGAGAAAATTATTATTTAAGAAATCTGTTTCACGCCAATTGCAAAAAAAAGTCTCTTGAAAGTTCGGGCTCAATCGGATGAAGGGAAAGGGTGCCCCTCACCTACCCAAAATTGGCAAAATATCTGATTTTTGACTTTGATTGTCAATAACTTCGTTAATATTTATTTTACCAAAAATATGTTAGCAGAGGTTATAGATTAAACTCAGAGGAACAAATTTTGCTCACAAATTTTTTTGTATCTCTAATATCTACTGAATTAAAAAAAATTAACGAAAAAACATAATTTATTCATATGTTTATATGGGTAATTTCATTTATTTAAGTAGATGTGTTATAATACAAAAAAAATTGTGAGTAAAAGTTGTTCCTCTGAGTTTAATCTATAATCTCTGCTAACATTTTTTTCTAAAATAAACATTAACGAAGTTATTGACAATCGAAATCAAAAATCAGGCATTTTGCCAATTTTCGATCTCTCATCCGATTGAGCTCAAATTTTCAAGAGACTAATTTTTTAGCAATTGGAACCAATTGGCGTGAAAAACTTCTAACTTTGATAAATAACTGCCAGCCTAAAATATAAATGATTTCACTGACAATGTTGTCATTGTTAGATGCATAAATTTTCACATCTTACAATAAAAAGTGTTTGACAATTATCTTACAACAAAAAAACGTGTTCACATGAAGACAAAAATTGTAAGTTCACACGATTTATTATGTTTTTCTAAATATTGTCAAATTTCTATTACTAAATTTGTATTGTATTATTGGATTGAAAGGAAGGTTAAACAAATATAAACTATTTTTTTTTATTTATTTCATTTATTTTTAATATTAAGCCTTCTCGGCCAAAATTAAAAATATATTACATAGTAATAAAAACTACCTGAAATTTTAATTTAATAATAATTAATAATAAAATAAAAATAATAATAATATTAATAGTAATAAGTTACTATAGGTTCCCCAACCATAAATATATATAGAAAAAAAATAACAAATATTTTATTTCATATTTTATAAGGAACAACATATATATAAAAAATAAAAAAACATTAAATAACATTACATTACATTGACTCAGAAAAGTGGCGCAAAAGTTTTAGGCGAAATGCGTTGTTACAATGCGTAAAGAGGCGCAATGGCAGTGGTAATATGTTCCACCACCGAGCAATTCTAACAACATATGATCTCTCAAAGAAAGAGGAATTAATTTTGGGTATAAAAATTTGTGGGTTTCTAGTAGATCGCATAAATAAAAAAGCATTATATAATATAATTAATAACATTGTAAAATAGTATAATATTTCTATATTTCAAAAAATCATCAAATGTGCAACCAAGAAAACTGCGAACGAAGTTTGAAATATGTTCACGGCGCCTTACATTGTATACGAAACGAACAACTGAATTAACCAAACGGTTAATCCTACGCAATTGAATAGAATAGGTCCCAGAAAAAACTTCTAGTCCATACAAAATCTGTGACATCAACAATGAATATGCCAATTTATACCTTATATGCATAGGGAGATATAAGTTAAGAGAGTATATTCTGCGTAAAATACCAAAAGCTCTAGAGCTTAAAGTGTCAATGTGAGTACAAAAAGTAAGCTTAGTATCTAAAATGACATCTAAACACTTGAGTTGCTCAATAAAGTTGACACTAACATTATCGAAGACAATATTTAATTTAGGAAAAAAACGAAGGGCCACACATAATATCTAGCATTAGTTTTTGATGGATTCACAGTCAATGAATTACAAGAAACCCACTCAAAAACACGTTCTAGACAAAAAGTAATATTGTTTTGTAACGCAGGAAAATGTCATCAGCATATATAAAAGATTTACATATCGGAGAGGCAATAAAATCTGGTAAGCTATTCATATACAAAATAAATAGAAGTGGACCCAATACAAATCCCTGTGGAACGCCAGATAAAAGAGTACGCAAGCAAGAACATTGTCCACCAAAAACAACATATTAAGACCTATCTGTCAAATAAGAGTAAATAAGACGACAAGCAGTACTAGTGAAATTAAATTCATCCCTCAGCTTTCTAACCATAGTAGCAAAAGAAATTGAATTAAAAGCTTTAGAAAGATCTAAAGATATAAGTACACTCAATTCACTGGCATTAACATTTTTCCTATTTTATATATACGAGTATTTGTAATATAATTTTAAATATTTCGTTCTTCTTAGTGAATAAACATTTATTATAACGTTTCATCAAAAACCCCGTTAAAAAAGCAATAAGTTAGTTAACCTTATTGAGACTACTTTTCTTCATATCTCAAGATTTACAAACATTAATTAAGAACACTTAAAACTATAGCATATTATTTTAATTACATGAATGTAGTATTACAATTTAATAAAACTCTGGATTGAAACACGTTATCTTTTAGCGAAGATATAATCCATAGTTTATTTTATAAAGTTTATTAATTAATTATAAGGTTACTTACATAAATTACTGTTTGATAAAATTATATTTTCATTATTGTTATTCTGATGTTTTAGCGAAAGTCTTCCGCACTGTTCAACTTCAAGCCACTGCTGCTCGCTCAATACTAACTGTCCTCTGTCTATATCGAAAGCAGCGCGACCGTTAAGAAATTTCTAAAAGTGGCACAAAAAGGGGATTTCAGAAGAAAAAGTGGCACCAAAAAGGGGATTTTTTTAAATTTAAAAAAACATTAATTAATGATTAAACACGGTTAAATATTTAGTTTTATTCATGAAAATAAAAAATTAAATTTTATTTAGAGATTATAACTACAAAACATAACGAAAACATAAATAAAATAAGGATATAACCATTCTTTTTGCTTTAATCTAAAATTTTTTTTATATATTATTTATTTACTGCAGCTGTTTAAACATGACAGTTTGAAAATTTATTACGAAAATCAACAACTTGTTGAAAAACTTTGATCATTACCTGCCGTAATTACATATAAAAAAACAAGTAAGCGGGCCAAGCCCGACCATATAATACCCTACACCCAGTATATGTACTGTTTTTCAAAAATGTGCGCTATATAGGAGATATGACCTATTATGGACCGATCATCCCAAAAATTAGTGTCATGATTTCTGTGTATATAATTATTATGTATGTTAAACTTTATCTCGATAATAAATACTTTTAAAATATTTATGGAAGTTAAATTGAATTACGGAGAGGGTTTTATATGGGAGTTTCGACTAATTACGGACCGACTATTATAAAATTAGGTGTCATTATTACTGTATATAAGAAACTTATTTGTGTCAAATTTTATTTGACTACCAACATTTTTATGAAATTTATAATCGTTAAAGTGAATTTCGAAAGTGGCTTTATATGGGAGCTACAACTAATTATGGACCGATCATAATAAAATTGTACCGTATTATTTGCATACATATGAAATATATCTGGGTTCAATATTATTTAGATACCAAGATTTTTGAGAGCGTTATGCTCTTTTAAGTGATTTTCGGAAGTGGGCCTTATATGGGAGCTACGACTAATTATAAACCGATCTGCACAAAATTTTTAGATGTGATTTGGCTTCATTTATCACTGATTTGGATACTTGCATTATTCAAACATTTATGATCGTTAAACCTCAATTTCGAGGGGACATTTGTATTGGAGCCAGGTGAAATAATGGACCGATTTCCACCAGTTTTAATCCCATCCATACTTGGGCCGAAAAAATATCACGTACCAAATTTTATAGAAATATCTTCAAAATTGCGACCTGCACTCTGCGCACAAGGCAGACGGACGGGCGGACGCACATCGTTATATCGACTCAAAAAATGATTTTGAGTCGATCGGTATACTTTAAGGTGGGTGTTGGACCAATATTTCTGGGCGTTACAAACATCAGCACAAATCCAATATATGGTGGTGTAGGGTATAATTAAAGTAGACTTCAAATGTATTTTCAGAAAATTTTGTATGAAAATTTTGTCTAAAAACACACTTCAAGCCTACTTT
This sequence comes from Bellardia bayeri, assembly GCA_950370525.1. Taxonomy (NCBI): domain Eukaryota; kingdom Metazoa; phylum Arthropoda; class Insecta; order Diptera; family Calliphoridae; genus Bellardia; species Bellardia bayeri. The sequence goes on along the minus strand of OX493265.1, from coordinate 47,367,841 downwards.
ATTTTTTATAAATAAATCTGGCAAATTTTTTATAAATTTGAAATTGTGCTAATATATTTTTTGAGGAGATCTTCGTTTGAATTCCAATCTTCCAAATCAACATCTAAGTTCAAAGGTGAAAGCATATTTTCACAGGTACTAACTTTTAATCGGTTTGACAACTTATTTGTCATAAGTGCAAATTTTGGAAAAATAAATAAATACGATAAAATTTGGTATAAATTCACAAATAAAGGTTCACCAAATGTATTTTTTAGCTTTCCCACTTCATACCAAAAAGTTTCCGAACTTAAATTTGTAAAGAAATGCTCACAGCTTTTGTCATCTATTTTACTTTCTGTGTCAGTTATTATATCAGCGAACTCTGAAACAAGTGCAAATTAATTAATATCTTCATTGGCCCATAAAAATGCTGGATCTAAAAATCGTAATGCATTAAGTTTTTTTTTTTTTATCATAAATGTCAATTCTAAACATTACTTCTGTACACAGTTTTTGGTAAAATTTAAATAAATTGCATTTTATCTCAAGTATAGATGCTTCAGAAAGTGTAATATGTAAATCAGTTTCCGCTTCATGGCCAATATAAATGTTCTTTATATCCTTGATATATAAAGAATTTTTATAATCAATCAGCCATGTCACAGAATTTAATTCCGTTCGGAAGTGGAATTATTTCTGTATTTTGCTTCCAAAGAAAAAATAAAACGAACAATTGGTTTCATTCCAAACAAATTTTTCGTTTTGCTTTTTTTATAGAAGCAAAAACTGGAGTTAATTCCACTTCCGAACGGAATTAAATTCTGTGACATGGCTGAATATCTTCAAAGTTTGTTGTATTTAATGGCGTTTTCTTTTCTGGCAAAAATATTACACGTTTTTCCCATTTCGCACCTTTTTTAATTTTTTTGTGTTCTTTTCTGAAAAAATGTCAACACTGCTAAAGTGTAGTGTGTTCTTTTCTATAAATGTCACACTATAAATTTAAAAAAATGTTGCACCTTTCACATTCTGTATTTTTAAGGGGGGAGAAAGAATCGCACGATAAAACAGTTGACATTTGTTTTGTTTATGAGTGTGTATTTTCTCATAACTTTCAAATAAATGTTCGATAAATAAAATTAATTTTAATAAATATGTATGTATTTCTACTTTTGAGCTATCTGCTTCTTCTTTTTTAACAAAAACTAAAACAGCTGTATATATAAAAAAAAAAGTGTTACACTCTCGTGATTTTATGTTCTATTCTAATCATTAAAAATGCGACATCTTTAAAATGTGGGGTAAACATTATAAAAATGTACATAATAAAGGTGTAACATTTTATTTCAGAAAAGAAAACACCATAAGTGTTCTTTTAAAAAAAAAAATTTAAATACATACATATGTAGTTCTAATAATATATGTTTTGTAGAGGAAACAAGGAATATGATTTGTGAAGATTTACTTTGGAAAGTTTTGTTTAGTTTGTTTTTAGAACAAAAAACAAAGACAAATGCAATGATCACTTAAAACTTTCATATTTCGTTACAAACATTTTAGCTTCTGTACAGATTGATATAAAAAAAATAATAACCTGTCAAAGAAAAGAATACGTACATAAGCTGATGAAAACTTGAAATTAGTGATGGTATTTGAAAAAGGGGACAAAAAGGGGCAAAGTTTTGCAAATAGTAGCAGATTTAGAACATTTAAAAAAAGTGGCACCGAAAGTTGCAAGACGGTCAAAAAAGTTGCAAATAGATACTTTAGTAGCGCTGACGGTCACGCTGATCGAAAGTGTCTTACTTATATTTTGTCATTCTCCTTATGCTCTGTCCGTAAGTTCGTTATAGTTAATGCGTCTGGTCTGTCCGACTGAGGTTGATACCCTACATGAATATTAATTTGGTTATGCGACAAGTTTTTCAAAAGTAAAGAAAAATTAATTATATGAAAAATTAATTAGTAATTAGTAAATTGAGTGCAAAAATGTTTGCTCCCGACATTTAGCTATATGTACTTGCAAAGTTATATCTACCTTCAATAATCTTAAAACTAAAAACACTTAAAACTAAATCTTAAAATTAATTTAAACCAAAAATAATAGAACTAAACAAAAATAACAAATTTACCCCTTATATATTCCAGGGGTTATACGTGAGTTAAAGTATTCACCAGAAAAATTATTGAGTTGTTCATATAAAATTCCAACCGTGGAAACGTAATTAGTGTTTGACCAACTAATAGTGGAAGGTCAATGTAAGCGGCATGCGACCGCTGGCGGCAATCAGCTGTTCATTCTCACATATTATATATGTATGTACATGTGTACATCTCTTTAAGCGGCAAAGTTGAACAAAATTTTACTTTGCCGCGCGTCCGCTTATCATAGCATTGCAAAAATCAATAAATTGCGATTCTTCAAAAGTTTTGTATGAATAATTTTGTAAAGAAACAAAACACTTTATTCACTGGTAATACTGTTGTCGTAGGCGGCCGCATGCCGCTTACATTGGCATTCTACTATAATTCCTTGCTTGTTTGACAAATATATTGCCTTGGAAAACAGACAGTCTATTAACAAAATATTTCATCGAATGTAGAGCATAAAAGGAAATTGAAGATATTTTGGCCTTCTCATAAATAAATTTATTCGAAAACCTTTTATTATAAGTTTTAAAGTTCTTCTCTACGCATTTTCTTAAAATGTGGCGTTCGAATATTTCCATTCCTCATAATTGTTTTTAAAATGCTAAACCATATTCAAAATCAGTATAAAAAAATTGGTCTAATACTTACTTTATATAAAAATAATGTTGTCCTTATTGGCAAAGTTCTACTATTAAATAGTTTTGAAAAGGCACCTTTAACCCGATTAGCCTTCTCTAAATTACATACAACATGCTTGTTGAGCTTTAAAAGCTTACTAAAGTTTACTCCTAGGTATTTTAATTGTCCTTAAATATTTACCATTTAATTTAATAAATAAATTTCTAATTTTTGCTCTCTGTAACATCAGTATATTTACACTTTCTGGAAGCATTTCTTAAGCATATAGCATTGCTCTTCGATGCGTTTATTTTTATTCCCAAAGGAGAATAATATTCATCGACATGTTTAAGGTGTGCAGAAATATTTTGGAGAGCAATTTTTGGTGAATCATTGTGAGAATAAAGTAATGAGGCGTCAGCATACAGTATACCTTTGAAATTCATGTGGAAAATCATATATAAATATGTTATATAAATGAGGTGCCAATACAGAGCCCTGCAGAACATCACGATGAGAGGATGAAACATTGTTAACTTGGATGCAGAAAAAGCTTCAAAAAAGTTTAACTATTGATGCATCAAAACGTATCTTAATCATTTAGGTATACTTTATCATATGCTTTGTCAACCGACACTGAGCCTGTGCATTGACCATTTCTCAAATGTTGTACTGAGTCGGTACAGTAGAATTACCCTTCTTAAAGCCAAACTGACTTTAAGGAATATACTCTTCATTTAAACCTGTATGCATTCATTTTATTTCGTATGACTCAACTCAATTAAGTTTCCCAGATTAGAAAGTAATGAAATTGGTTTAAAGTTATTTATATCTCTATTATATTTATTCTTCGGAATTTGAAAAATGTTTGTTTAGGAATATAACTATTATTTAAACAATTGTTGAAATGTATGCTTAGGTATTCTAGCGCTTTAATCGGGAATTTTCTTATCAAGTAATTTGATATAGGGTCCAAACCACTAGATTTCTCATTATTTACCAATTTAGAGATATCTAAAATATCATTCAAGTTTAAATTAATATTCAATGCATTCGTTTATTAATATCGTTTATTAATATCGTAGTTGGAACTTTTAAAATTTTTTTAATTGATAGTTTCATCTATTTCTGAAATATTCTTATTTGGTGGTGAACTTTCATATACAGTGGCAAAGTGATCTTTAAACACTTTTAGTTTTCGATCTAATTCTTCTTTCTATTTCCAATCATTAGAAAAATGTTCTTTCCATGGAGCTGGTTTGATTTCCTTCAATTTCTCGTTAAAAAATTTGCCTGCTCTATTCCTTGCTATTTTAATGAGATCAACTTGCTTTGAAATAAGTAAATAATCAGAATTTCTCCGGTTTAAGGTTCTTTGGAATATTCTCTTCAAATCCCTTTGTCAGCCATATTTAATCCTTAACAAGTTTTTTACTTTATCGGATACAATAAACGTTCGATTCTTATTTTAGATTTTCTTCGAATAAAGTTAATATAATCTAATCCTTGAAAAACTGAAATGGAATTTTTGAGATCTATGCCCACACCTAATGAGCTCTTGTCCTTCAGAACAATATAGTCATAAAAATATACATTTATGGCCAAGGACAAATGCAATTCTTGTAAAAAAGCAATTTCAATTCTAAATTGATTTAATAATCTATTCAGTTTAATCTTCCTAAATTTTACTAAATTTAGAAAATTAGGGGCCATAGACATTTTGAAATTTATTAATTAAACTCAAGCACTCTTTTCCAGCTTGATCTCTTGTCATTGACTTTCTTATAAAATTATCAATTTTATCTTCTAAAGTAATGGGTTCTGTGCCAAATATTATTTTAGCAAGTTTCATGAATTCCTGAATTAAGGGAGAATTTTCAGGTTTGCTACGTGTAGATTCAAAACATTGAACATGCTGGCAAAAGATTTATTTGCAACTACAGTATCAGATGGCTTCAATACCATTGCGGCATTGCCAGCAGCTGATATTTTCCTAGTCTTAGCTTCCTGAAGCACTTCTTCCTAAAAGAAGCGTATTTTTCTAATAGTGGAAGGCCAATGTAAGCGGCATGCGGCCGCGGGCGGCAATCAGCTTAAATAAACGATTATTAGTGTGTACATTTTGTAAAAAGATTTGAAAAATGGAAATAAATTTTAATTTTTAACTAAACTCATATGTCCCATATTATATACATGTGTATGGCAACATCGTTTTAAGCGGCAAAGTTGAAAAAATTCTACTTCTGCAGTCCGCGGCCGCATGCCGCTTACATTGGCCTTCCACTGTAAGCGGGACAGCCCCTTTAATTGGATGTACGACCATTCTCATTACAGTTCACACAGATTGGTAAAACATTACGTTCTGGGACAATAGTACATTCACCAAGTGCGTGTTTTTCCATGACATTTCACACAAGAAAATGGACGACTATAATTCCTTAAATAATGATACCTCCAACATTGAGGTATTTTTCTATACGACTTTGGACGTTTCCATTAAACTACCTGATTAAGGATATACTTGATTCCGAGCAACTCATTAACCTTGCAACTCGGTTTAAGGATTACCTAAAATAAACCTGTATTGATTCCCTGTTTGCTAGAGTATTAAGTAGAAAACTTTGATATAGAATCAACGGTATCAGGGATAATCCTATTCATGATAGACCTAATTTCGTTAATATCACATTTATGATACAGGCCTCTTCAAACTACGCTCTGAGGTTTATATTCTTTAGGAGTATATGTACATATCGCACCCTAAATACAAAGGGGTCACAACTCAAAATACTAAAATTTTCAGGAGAGACAAAAAACTTTCTTACTTAACATAAAAATTTACATAACTATATTTTCCCAGTTAAAGAAGATAGTGATGTGAAAGATATTTTTGCAGTAGTTAGAGATGTGTACTCCGAATAAATTTATTGAAAAATTTTGGAAAATTTGAGTTTTGTATTTAGGGTGCGATATATGAAGAAATTTCACTTTCTTTTGATAACTGCATCATTTCCGTATTTGCTAATGAGTCTTTAAAATATAGTTTACTTTGTATTTTGCTTGACTTTTTATTTTAAATCTAACATTTTTAGAATTTAACAGGTTTATAAGCGATTTTACATTTATGTTCATTCTCCAGGAATATAGGGGGAGAGTATGAAATTTTATTACCTACTTACAGGTGTTTGAGAATCATTTTTATTACGTTCTGAATTTATGCAATTAATTGGCCTTTCGGCTTCTGTATTCAAATCTCCCAAAAGTGATTAATATTAGCAACTGCATTATCTGATTTTTTAAATTGACATTTTGTTAAATCGATTTCTACGTCACCTTGAAACTTTCTTTTTCTATTTTGAATTCATCTTCTAATGAGAATATTGAACATTCGTCATGACTCATATAGAATTCTCCTTTCAGTTCCCAATTCTGAATTTGTACGTTCTCTAAAATTGTTACTTTTTTGTTCCTAGATTGCAAGGGCTTTTGAGAATCATCGTTTAATTGAGTTGTTGCATCAAAAATTGTTTTCCAAGTTGGGAAATCTTAACAACGTCTGTATTTTTTATAGCTCCTTTGATTTTTGTGAAGCTTGTCCTATTCATTGATCGCCACATAGTTTTGTGTTCATTACGTCACACACTGTGTCCACTGCGGCAATAAATCAATTTTGACCTGTTCTCCGATTTTGAATCATGTGTGGAAAATTTCATGCAAATATCTCCATTAGTTTTCTGTCCCAAGCAGCGCAAAGTTGAAGTATTGAAGTATGTGAACAAGTCTCAAATGTGATAGTTTTCTATGTCACATTCAAAAGCTTGTTACTTATATATACACCGAATGTACCTTATAAGTATTTTTTCACGTAAAATAGACATTAAGCATTATGTAAATTAAAAAAAAAAATAAAAAATTGAAAAATAAAAAAAATTTCCATATATTTAAGGTTTTTATCGACCTTTGACAATATATTTTGAGGCAAAAAAATAAACATTTATGATTTTCCGTTAGACTTTTAGTTGTGTACGAAGCAGTGCGACACATGGAGTTCTATACCAAATTAAAGCTGAGAGTCTCAACTAACAGACTAAAAAAACCTGCTCCAATTTGCGCGCCGCCCGAAAAACAATAAAAAAACAAAAAATTACAGTAAAGAATATGCGTTATGCGTTATTTTACGCGTGCAAAAACAACTGCGCATTCTTTCTTTCTTTGCTACTCGTACACGTAGCCGGTGCCAATTTGGAAGCGAGAAATACGAAAATTTCATTGCATGTGTGCTATATAGAAAAAACTTAAATTTATCGGCTCAAAATTATATTATCCACAATAAGTTGCAGTCAGGCAATAGACGCTGAGAAATTCCAAATATATTGTATAGACACGGCAAAATTGTACATCGATTTTAATGAATGGTACTACATGCCCATCACAGTGCAAAAATTGCCCATCACATGATAGAAAAATTGTATCTGAGGCCATTCTACCTATAGGTAGGTTAAATATACAATTTATTTTCAAAGGAATGTTATCAGAAGGAACAAAGATAATAGACGTTATAGGCTATATCACTCGCGCAAGACTGGGCGCTGTTCTACTAACTAAGACGTAATGCATCATTTGTTGATATCCTCCGATGCATACATGAATTCATTTAAAACGAAAAAAAGTTGTGAATAAATGAAATAGAGTAAAACTGACAAAATTTTTGTATTGAAGTTGTATGAGGGGTGAGTGTTACAGTGGGCGGATTTTCTTCATATTTTAAAAACAGCATGTAATAGAAGTTATATGCATTTTTGCGAAAAATAAACATTCTAGTTACAAATTTACAAAGATATTGCATTTTTGAAATATCATTTGTATGTGAGGAGGGCGTAAAAATGGGCGGCTTAAGTTCATATTTTCAGGAGCTCATTCTACAATTATAATATTAATGTTTTATGAAAATTGAGTTGATATATTTAAAATCATGCAAGTTATGCAACATTTTCTATTTAAGTTGTATGGGAGGTGGGCGTATTTTTGTACAAAAAAAAAATTAAAATTCTTAAAAAATTTTAAATAAATGTGTGCAAAATTTCATGAAGCTCCGCTCCGCTCCTCCTTGATTTATGGCCATTAAATACACTACACGGCCAATATGTGCGTCATTGGGAATTGCTGATGTTTCGCCATTAATATTTGTTGATTTTTGGGTATTGTTAGGCGGTCGTCCTTCAGATTAGAAAAGTAATGGATCTTTTGACATTTGAATTGGTAAATTGAATTAAAACAATAAAGGTTGAATGCGTCTTTTGGCCAAACAATTTAAAAATTACAATTTTTATACCCTCCACCACCATAAGTGGTGAATGAGGGTATACATATTGCGTTTGTTATTCCGTGTGAAATTTTGTTAATATTCATCTGAGGCCCAACAAAGTATATATATTCTTGATCCTTATGAAATTCTAAGTCGATTGAGCTATGTCCGTCTGTCTGTCCGTCCGCGTAAAACACTCTCACGTCCAAGTTAACTTCACAGAATTTCCAAAAAAACTGTTTTGTATTTTCTTAGGCAGTTTGGAGTTACGGACCAAAATGTCAGACAACCTCCTTAAAAATTTAATATTTTTATCGTTTTTTTTTTGCAATTTTTTAAATATATTACAGATAATGCCATGAAATTTTGTATACGTTCTTTTTATGATAAAAGAAGAAAGCGTGAGGAAAATAGTATGAATACAAATATCTTCCCCAAGTATGACTCAATGATATAGGTATGTATAAATGCCAATAAAATTGGAATATTGATACAAAATTCAGCAAAACTTAGTTTCATGCAAACAGAAATCGCAAAACTATTTTTTTTAGTTCGGTCCATGTTTGACCATATACCCCATATAAAGTCCACTTCCAAAATTCACTTAAATACGTATAAAAGTGGTATAAATAATGTTAATATATCAAAATTTGACATAAGTAATCCTTATACATACATATGTATGTAGGTAATTGGTCATGGCTCCCATATAAGGGCCACATCCGAAAAAGTCATTAATTATTTTAGGTTATATTATAATGAGGCTGTACAATTCTAGGCTGGGTCAAAAAAAATTTTTCTTCAAATCAACTTCTAATAGCAAAGAAAAGCTGTCTTACTTCGACAATAACAAGCCTGTAAAATATTGCACAATTATTTTTATAGTAACAGCCCTCGCATTGACCACAAAGTTTAACATACATATGTATGTATTTATAATAACCCTGCAAATAACGCGACTAGTCCATACATGCATGTAAAGACTAGACCAAAGAGGAGTAGGAGCACTCCAAATATATGAAAAAAGGTGGTCGATTTAACATTGCGATGTCCTAGGATTGGACCATATAACCCATATGTGTTATTTATATCATGGAAAATAGAAGTCAAAGTTATATTAGCCCAATGTTCGGTAATGTGGAAGATATTAAGGGCAACGTATTGCCGCCCTACGAGAACATCATGAAATGTTATGAATGGAATAGATTACAGCTTAAATTAAAAAGGAATACTTTCAAAGAGGCATAATTTTTAGATATGTATATGTAGCTGAGCTAGTGTCTCAAAAGGTAGAAAATGTTTGGAGAAAAGTCAGCCTTCCCGTCGTTTCGCATACAAGAGTCCTTCAGCCATTGAAAGCTTACATTTGAAATGCAAAAACCTAATTAAATCTTTTAAACGATTATCTACTGAGCAGAAAAGTGATATCCTACAGCGTAGCAGAGTTATTTTCGATATTTGCTCATGTAAATGTAAAGAAATAAGATTTTGCACTTGTCTCAAAAAAAAAAAAAACAAGAGAAGGAGTTTTTGCTTGACCAAAGAGGGGTAAGGAACATAGTTATTGCTGGAATTGATCGGGCTGCAACAGCTACGTTACATAAAAAAAAGAAGCACGTATACGAAGGATACAAAGCAATTCCTCAAACACTCACAAAAATCAGGATAAAAACAATTTTGAAAACTTGAATTGGGAGACATATTCGAATAGCTCTGAAAGCAATACCTCTTTTTCTGATAGGTTGATCGTACCTTCGACTTCAAACGCTAAGAAAAACCAACCAAATTACATTTAAATTATATTTAAATATACAAATCGTAGATTATTAATCAGATTCTTTGACAATTTGTAAACTTTTGAAATTTAAATAGTTTAAATGGTTCAATTTGAACTTCTAACGTCTTTTGATCATAATGTGTAAGATCCTAATTATCACTGAAAATTTTGTTCTAATAAAGAAATCGATATTCAAGATTAAAATAAATGATGTCTATCCCTTACATAAATATGACCAACATAAGAAAAAATGAATGTCTTCAGGGCTTACCAAATTTAAGAGATCATAATTTGAGTACAATCTGTCAATAAAAGGTTTTTATTTGTTTGAAACGAATTTTTTTTAACAATAGCATCTCTGAAACCTGTAATTAAATATTTGTTTTAGATTAGTACTCAGTTCAAGAATACGCATTGTCGATTAATATAATATATAATATATTAATATACATACGTGATTCTCTAATGTAAGTAGAATAAATACTTATCTAATACAATTGTTTTGATTGTACAAAGCTTAAAATCCAATTCTACCTTTTTAAAGAAATTGAATAAAATGGGTACCAAAAAAGCATCAAAACTCTTAAATATTTTCACTATTTTTGAGGCCCTTTAGACGATGCAATTAATTGCATGCAATTTTTTCCATTCTCTTTTAAAATTGCTACGTAAAATGTTGTGCACTTATACGTGCAACAAATCATGAATGATTTTTTGACGTTTAATTACGCATTCCTCTTTAATTTTTCATTTGCAATAAAGGAAACAAAATTTTAAAATATATGTAAATATAATATACAAAAAATATATGTCAATATGTATATAAAATAATATACATACATATACATAAATACAATATACAAAAATTTTAAAAAATATAAAAAATGGAAGATTTTATTACAGAGGAAGTAATTGAAAATGTTCTTGCGCATTAATTTTTATAACGCACACTTCAAAGTCAGAATAAGAATAAAACAAAATAAGTAAAACACAAACGATGGTAAAAGGAAATGTCAAAAAATTGTATGACAAACGAAAGTCGTGCCCCTTTTCTACCCCTCTTGCATCTCTCCACCGCTCGCAAACAAACATCAATTGCATGCACTGTTGCGATTTTTGTTGTCAAAAATTACCCTTTGACGATTTGACGATCTTTGCCCCTATTTTGACGATTTTTCAGTATAAATGATTTGCAACACTTTTTTCTCATATAAAATTTATAATTTGGTTTCGGAAAAAGAAAAGATTTATTGGAATTTTGGAAACACATTTCTGAAATTCAAAGGAAAGATTCAAATCTCTTGTTTCCCATCCTAACCAAATTTATACAAAAAATTTTAGTTTGACCTCATTCTTCGGCAAATGTCAAACGAGTATTTAGTCAGGTAAATTTAAACAAAACAAAAATTAGGAATAGGTTAGGAACGTCTTCTTTGGAAGGTATTTTATTCACTAAAGATTTTTTAAAACTAAATAAATGTTGTTGTACCTGAGCTTATTAAAAAGTTTAATAGGGAAATGTACCTACAAAATTAAATGTACTAAACTTCACAATTTCCAATTATATTTTAAAAATTTTCAATTATATGTTCGAAATTTCTAATAATATTATAGAATTTTTAAAAAATATAGAATTTTCAAATTGTATTGCAGAAATTTTCAAATGCATTTGAGAAATTTTTAATTGTGTTTCAGAACCCAAACATATTTTTAACTAAACTTTTATTAAATACGATAAGAATAACTGCACAAATATGCAACAAGGGTTCTTAAGTTCATCTAAGTACATTATGGCCACTTAAAAGTCTTCTTAAGTTTACTTATGCATTTGACAGACTTTTCGTTCATTTTTGACAGTTACTTAAGCTAGCTTATGCACATTGTGTTTGGGCCTTAAAAAGGGAGGTATACCCAAAACTGCTCAATCTAATGAAAACACCCAAAAGTCCCCAGTACAAATGGGTATTGATACTGTCTCAACACGAGGACGAATTCAAAGTGGCATCTTAATCAAAAATATCAAATGATAGGCCAAACTTTGAAAATTGTTTTGTTATATTAGATAATGAAATAAATGATACCCCAATAACAAAATCATTCAGACCACCAGCAATGGTCAAATTTCTTTTTATATGGTCCCATTTAAGAGAGGTAATATCAAAATTAAGGTTAATCGTAGCAATGAATGCAGTCTTTTATTTCTATTTATTATTAAGCTAATGATCTAACATTGCATGATGATGGAAATTTCCATAATATTGATTTTTGCTAAATTTATAGGTACTAAGATTTTTAAAAACTATTTTCCCTTTAATTTTCAAAATGAATTACATGTATCACATAGATTTATTTCACCAATAAAGCAAAAATCATGCAAAGAAGGATTAAAACAATTAAAGCTTTTTATATCGGAATTTCCAAATTCCAAAAACTGTAGACACATCAATCCAAAATTAATTTTAATTCTATCATCTTTTTTTCTTCGACAAACGTTTAAAATTTTAAATTTTGGTTGATGACTTTGTAAACAAATACTAGTTTCCGAAAACCCCTGGATTGTCATCCTTAGTAATGACATATTGATATAATGCTTGAAAAACCGCGGGTAAGGCTAAATTTTAATACTGAGTGATTTTTTCTTAGCAACTTTCTTTTGGCAGTTCAGCTGTTTTCGTGTAACATGCTATTGTTAAACATGTTCAGTTTGGTTTATAATTTAACCATGAATCGATTTACATACGAACAACGCTGGGAGATTTAATGAATTTTATTATCAAAATTCATGCTCGATTAAGATAGTGCATCGTGCACTTTTTTATTGGAAAACTGTAAAAATCTTATTTGATGTGAAGAGCAGCCAGCTATTGTATCCGGAAAATGGACTGTTTGATTTAGATTATGGGTACGGTGCCATCATTGGACCAAACTTTTTCAAAGGCGACGAAGTTAGCGCTACCGTGCGATGATTACAATTTAGTTTTTTAAAATGGAAGAGCTGGACTCGTCTAACATGATTACAAAAGGACGGTGACACATGCCGCATAGCATGTGAAATAACGGCCCGATTGAGAGGCGAGTTTGCTGAACAGTTTATTTCACGTTTGATGCCGGTCAATTAGCCGTTGTGAACGTACGATTTAAGGATCATATCTATAGGGACAACGGCTGACGTACTGGAAGCTAATATTGAAGAGATTATTTGTGAGATACTGTCTGATATGTTGGAGAGAGTATGCTAAAATTAAACCCAGCCTATGAACCATTTAAGGCGCAGCAAACAAAATTTCATAAAAAATATATCCACCCTAATGCACAATGCTTATAATCAGATTTGAGTGTGAAGGGTTAAAATGTAAAATAGAAGTTTATTTTATTTTTGGCTTAACGTAATTAACCAGTAAATCAAACAGTTTTTATTTTATGAATTCGTGACAAATGTTTGTGGTGCCAAACATATGTTAACATTTCTTAACTTTTTCATTAGCTACGGGGAGTATTGCAATCTTACTTATGGCCAGTTTTTAACTTAAATATTAAAGTGTTTTTAAACTTAAGTTCTGTTTAAATACCAAATTCATTTTTATAGATCATATTTAAATATAACTTAAATCACCGACTACGTCCATTTAAATACAGCTTAAGTTGTTCATACTACCATATGATTTTGACAGTTCTGCAAATTATGAAAATTGGGCATTGAAGTTTTTTTTATTATTTGATAAAATAAATAAACTCACCGCGAATGAAAACATTGTGCTACTGTGTTATTAATATCAACTAAAACAATGAATTTAGATGAAAAGGATATAAATGATGCAGCTTTTGTCCATTTAGTTTACAACAATTTCTAAACTAAATAGTAAATCAGCTGTTAAATGAAGTTGTTTATATTTTTATACCCTACACCACCATAGTGGGGAGGGTATATTGGAATTGTGCTGATGTGTGTAACGCTCAGAAATATTAGTCCAACACCCACCTTAAAGTATAGCGATCGACTCAGAATCACTTGTGATGAGAATCCAGTGTGATGTCCGCTGGACCAAACACATTTTTCAAGTGTCAAAAGAAGCGTTCAAGTGTTTTGGGTTTTTAAAACGGTGTAGCAAAAACTTCACTTCTTCTGATCTCCATATTATTTACACCACCTATATTTGACCGAAAATGGAATGCAACCGGTGCTTCGAAGTCTATTTTGGAGTTACTCGATCGTGTACAGGAGAGAACAAAGATGCTTATCGGTGATAGTAGATTATCCAACTCTATTGATTCATTGGAGCATCGTCGCAATGTGGGTTGTGTTTCTCTGTTCTATCGATACTATAATGGAATGTGTTGTGCTGAAATTAGGGAACTTGTTCCCGAAACACGTAGTTTTTTTTACGTAATACACGTTTTTTAGTAAGGGCCCATGTTTAGGCGTACTGTCCGTATGTGGAATAAACTACTAGCAGAAGTATTCCCTGCCACTTTCAATATAGGAAAATTCAAATCAAATGTTCACAAACACTACTCCTCCCTCCCATAACATATTTTCCTAGTTCCAACACAATGCATTGCATGAGTAGGGGTTGTCCCCTGAGCGCTGGTCCAAGCCAAAAAAAACTGGCTTATAATTCGAAAGTACTGAAGGATAATGGTAGTGATAGGCCAAACTTTGAAAATCATTTTGCTATTTTGGATAATGAAATAAATGATACCCCAATAAAAAAATCATTTAGACTCCCACCAATATACTTGTGAGAACAAAACTCTAGCAAAATAGTGAATAGTGATTTAATTTCGCTAATTGGCGAAAAGTCGGTTTTTGTGGTCCCATTAAAGAGAGCTAATATGAAATGAATGAAATAAAAACTCAGGTTAATTATGAAAATGATTATCGTATCATGAGAATGGTATCGACTCCTGTGTAGAACCCCAGGAAATAAAGAGCAGTTTGGACACTAAAGACTTTTTCGAGTAGGATTGGAACCTGGTGATGTTAAACTAAAGAAAGGTGAAACACACCCAATTTATGATCTGAGATATTTATAGCACCGAAGATTAACGGTAGAAGCACAACACTAACGATTTTGTCTTATCCAATGTTTAAACTGTCAAGAATATGGTCATACTAGATCATATTGTAAATTGCCACCAGTTTGCGTTGCATGTGGTGAACTACATTGTTCATCTCAGTGTGATAAACCAAGAACATGATAAAATGTTGTAATTGTGGTATATAGAGCAGTGATGTTCAGCCCATACAACAATTGTTTAAAAAATTTACACACATTTGTTATGCTCTTTTAAAAACATTCATTCAGTCGTCGTTGAGCAAGCGATGAGAACACATGCGACGGATTATCATTATCATTATCATTTTTTCAGAAATTTGTTAAGCATTTGTGTTGCTTCTTCTTGGTCGAAGCACAGCAAATACACGCGATTCAATTACAATTGAAGACGAAAAATAAAAAACTGTTTTAGATAGATTTATTTTTGTTTTTTCTCAAAATAACTGTTTTAAAATTGTTTTTCGATATTGATAATTGTTATTTACGTTTCATGAAATTTTTTCATAAGGTGTTTATATTTGGAAAAAATCTTTTACTTTTTTCTGATTTTAAGCGTTTGACAATATGTTTGCTGTGCAAAATCTCTCACTAATACATCTACATTTTACTTTTGAACACCACTGCTATAGAAGTTGCCCAGTATATTATCTCGTAAAGCGCTCTCTTACACTTATGAATAAAGACGCGCAGTACAAGTACCGAAGCTTCAAAACGCTAATTGAACACAATATGAGGAGCCGACAACCAAAAATATATTCTACGCAAATGTTCTAAAAACCAATTTAATTCTTCAAAAGCCGTTACCGTACAATAATATCAACATGTAAATAAATAATCAAACCCTATTTTTTAATTTTAGTCGGCTCGAGGCTATAGTAGAAACATTCGTTCGAACGGTTAATAATTTTACGAATTCTATGAGTAATATGTATGATGCAGGAAATGCTTAAAATACAATGCATGCTATCGCAAGCTGTACTTAATAGGCCATAAACTCTTTTAAAATATGTTTCTGGAAAGCAAACGGCATTCAGCAACATAAAAACGAACTTCAATATATCCTAAAAAATTATCAAATAGATGTGATGCTAATTTCGGAAACACATTCAGTTCTCACACTCATCAGTTCTGAACGTCAAGTCAAGTATTTTTCAATGAGAAGGAAAAAGATAAAGATATAAGATAATTTTCTCTTTCCTTCTCATTGAAAAATACTTGACTTGACGAGTCAGAACTGATGAGTGTGAAACAGGACTTAGCTAATGGCAAAGGCTTGACTAACAAAACTCACTTTTTGGCTCTTCTTTTAACAGTGATGCCACGTTTATTTAGTACTAATTGTTGCCATTTTCACTTGGTTTTTACAATTACTAAAATGGAATTGAATGTGATTTCGAGTGGAAAACCTATTTACTGGTCTACTGACCCACAGAATATACCAGATTTTATTGATTTTGGAGTGATAAAAAATATCCCGAGAGAAATGATTGTTGAATCTTCATTAAAAATTGTATTGAATTGAAACAAACAAAAATATAGTCTTTTAGAATTTTCAGCTTGGATATATGACATTGGCCTCTCTGCAAGTACCATTAGTCCCCCTTTACAGTTGAGAAATTGAAAGACGGACATTTTTCTCACTCTTCTTTGAACTTGCCTAAACCTTTTAGAGTTGCGAAATTAATAGACAAACAGAAAGTTATTTTCTTGGATCTTCTTCTATGTTGATTGTTGTGGATATGGATGACGAAAAACTTATTTTACTTGTACAGGCAAATGAGTGTATATACAACAAAAGCTGTATAGGCTTCAAGATGGTAGAAAAAAAAACAAATGAACAAATTATGCTGCACAATGTTTTGTTTTTGTTTATTTTATTGACGTCTGTTACGTTTGTAACTTTTCTATAACTACATACACGTACGTACGTTACATTACATTGCGTTGTACGTTCGCATAACGAACTGAAGTTGAGTTTTTGAAGAAAGAAATTACAGAAATAAAAAGGAAAATGTTAAAACAAGAAAACACGGTAGTGGCTGGTAGTATCCGAATCGCTGGTGTACCTTATAATGATAATGAAAATCTTCATGGCATTATTCAAAATATATGTGACAGTTTAAAAATAAATATGCCACAGTTAGAAAATATATATAGACTGAAAAAAAATGTATAGAAACAATAAACTTGTAATCCTACAGATGAAGTAATAGTTATAAAATTATGTTCTCCATTTGAAAATGCTTTGCAAAATTTTGCCGTGATAATAAGACTAATTTATGCTTACGTCAAGCTGGCTTCGAAAGTGATGAATTCATTTACATTAATGAGAATTTAACACCTCATAATCATAAAATATTCAAAGAAGCATTAATACTAAAAAAGAATAAGAAAATAAAATCAACGTTTTCCTTGCGTGGACTTGTTTACGTGAAAAAATTTGATTCAGATGAGCCTGTCTTAATTGAGTTTTCTGAGGATCTAAAACGGCTTTTTCCTGAATAACGCTTGGACATTTGATATCTCTTTTACAAAATGTTCTCAACTGGAAACTTATTATTTTAAATTAGTAAATTGTTTAGTATTTTTTTGTCTTTTTCTATTAAAT
The DNA here is from genome assembly GCA_950370525.1 of Bellardia bayeri. NCBI lineage: Eukaryota > Metazoa > Arthropoda > Insecta > Diptera > Calliphoridae > Bellardia > Bellardia bayeri. The sequence goes on along the minus strand of OX493265.1, from coordinate 47,350,343 downwards.
AATGTATTACAATTTAATGATTATCAATTAACTCTTCAATTTAAATATTATCCCTCATTTTATTATTGCTATCAAAATTGCATTATAAAATTTAACATACTTTTTCCTTCATATACTTATGAATCTTATTGCGTTGCATCCAGTAAATATGACAAATTTGTCTTTTGATCAAGTTGGTTCTAGAGCAGAGATCTTCAAAGTACCACACATGTGCTAATGCTCTCTTACTTAAGAAGAGAGCATGAGAAGATAATTTGAATTTTTATTTAATAAAAACATTTAGTCTTGATTAATATGTCATGCGAGCAGGTTGTGTAGCACGGTTGGGAAATGTGGCACAATAGTGCCATTTTTGGCACTATTGAATGGTCAATGGCCCCACAAAAAACCGTTTTGGCCCTTTTGCTTTCATTTCGAAATTTTGTCAAAATTTGTTAAAAATAAATTTAAAAAAAAAAATTAATTTTTTTTTTCTAAAATTAAAAAAAAAATATGTTTTTTTTATAATTTTTACTATAATTTAATTAATTTCAAAAACACCAAAAAGTACAAATTTGTTCCTTTTAAGAATCCTAATTTTATTGCAACGATGTTAGTTTTTGTTTTCTTTAAAGTTATCAATTTAAAGTGAGTGGTTATAAATGTGTTGAATGAGTTTTCTGTCAAAATGTTCAGTTAAAAAAAGCAATAAGTTTAAAAAACTATTCATTGCCGTTGTAAAAATTGCTGTATAAATAACCTTATTGCCATTGTTTTATGTTAAAATTAAATAAAAATGTACAAATTTGTAAATAAGTAAGTTGGTTAATAAATTCGTAAATTAAGAACAAGCTATTTCATAGTTTTTTTTTTCTAGAGAAAAATCTTCTGATGAATGTGCTTCACAAGCAACTTCAAAACCAAAAGCTGAAAGAAAATTTAAAACGGACTGGACAAAGACGTATTCATGGCTTAGAGAACACAAAACTGGGAAAAGATGTTTTTTATGTGATACAAACATATCTGGAAGCCAATATCACCTACAAAGACATGCTAAAACAGAAACTCACAAAAAATTAGAAGCTGAAGCAAAATGCAACCCAAAAATTAACAACTTTATAACACAAATAACAGCTACGGATTCAATAAATTACAAGGCTAAAAACTTGGAAATAATGTTAACAAACTTTGCGGCCGAGCACAATCTTGCATTTTCTGTATTGGACCATTTAAATAATGTATTAAAAAATGGTATAACTGATTCAAATATTGTAAAGACGTTTAATATAAATCGGAAAAAGGGAACAAATATAATAACCGACTGTGTTGGTCCCTCCAGTACAAAACAAATTGCCACAATATTTTTCAATAATCGTTGACGAGAGTAATGACTGCACCGTTTCGAAAAATTTAGCAATTTTAATAAGCATTTACGTTGGTAAGTGTATTGACCGATTTTTAGAGTTGGTTCAAGTGCCTGACGGCTCTGCCAAATCTATTTTTAACGCTATAAAAAAAGTGTTAGATGAAAACGAAATTCCCTTTGATAATTTAATTGGATTTGGTGCGGATAACTGTTCGGTTATGATGGGAAACTCTAATGGTGTTCAGGCGTTGCTAAAAGGATTGCAGCCAGCATTATATGTGAGCGGATGTATATGCCACAATTTAAATTTGGCTTCCCAACATGCTGCCGAGGCTTTATCCAAAACAATTGACGACCTTATAAGAGATATCAACCATTTTTTTGCAACAGCTCTTCCCGAAAGGAAGATTTTACAAAGTTCTAAAAATATTTTAATTCTGAGGAACATGCAATCTTAAAATATGCACCAACTAGATGGCTGTCGCGTCAAGCAGCCATCAAATTTTGAATCGAAGTACTCGGAAAAAACTAATTTCATATTGGACAACTTGAACAGCAATATAATGAAGCTATACTTTTTATTTCTTTCATATGTGCTAAAAATTATAAACGATATTAATATAACGGGTGGTTAAATTTCAAGGGCCGATGTTGATTTTGAATAAAACACAAACTATTTAGGAAATTATTGTAATTTTATTTTATTATGATATATTGGTATTACTCAATTATCTATGGAACAAAATATCGGCCAAATGGGCGCCGCGACCACGGCGGCACACCTCCATCCGATGGTCCAAATTTTCGATGACCCTGAGGCATAATGGAGGTTCTATGTCGTTAATGTGCCGAATTATATCATCCTTTAGCTCTTGAATTGTTGCTGGCTTATCGACGTACACCTTTTCTTTCAAATAACCCCTAAGAAAAAAGTCTAACGGTGTCAAATCACATGATCTTGGCGGCCAATTGGCATCGCCATTACGTGAGATAACACGGCCATTGAATTTGTTGCGCAAAAGAGCCATTGTTTCGTTAGCTGTGTGGCAAGTGGCACCGTCCTGCTGAAACCACATATCGTCCACATCCATATCATCCAATTCGGGCCATAAAAAGTTCGTTATCATTTCACGATAGCGAACACCATTCACAGTAACTGCCTGACCGGCCTCATTTTGGAAAAAATACGGCCCGATGATTCCGCCAGCCCATAAACCAAACAGTCACTCTTTGTGGGTGCATTGGTTTTTCGACAATCACTCTTGGATTCTCATTCGCCCAAATGCGGCAATTCTGTTTATTGACGAATCCACTGAGCTGAAAATGTGCCTCATCACTGAAGATGATTTTCTTCGAAAATTGATCATCCACTGTTTGATTTGAACGCCCATTTTCATAATAAGTCTGGATAACTTTAACACGTTGTTGGATTGTGTATCTCTCTATGGTTCAAATTGAGTAAGTCTGAAATAGAGAAATGTCAAATAAAATTCGGAAAAAAGCTTGGCGTTTAGGTGTGGTTCACATTCAACATCGGCCCTTACAATTTAACCACCCTTTAGAAATGCAAAGCGAAGATACACGAGTTCACGTAATAATGGAAAGACTATCATGACTTTTTAAACAGTTGGCCAGAAATTTTATAAGCAAACGTTATATGGACGATTTAGAAGTAGAAAATATAAACTTCAACAGTCATCAATTACCGACCCAGGAAATTTATTGTGGCGCAGCAGTTGAACTACTTATAGTGACAAAAACGATTCCAGTTGAAGAAGTCATACAATTTAAAGAAAATGTGAAATGCTTTTACATAAAATTTTTAGAATATATAAAAAAGAAATATAATTATCAGGATTATTATCTAAATTGGTTTCCAAAATTTTCTGCTAAACATGTTTTAAGTGGAGAAACAAATAGTATTGTGCCATTTGTATTAAAATTATTTCCAAATGAAATTGGTAACATTGAAAAAATTAACAGTGAGTACAGAGCGATATCGGAAATGCCTGAGTTAAAAAAATATATGGATTTTAATATATGTGAATTTTGGAAAGAGATTTCGACCATCAAAAATTGTTTAAATGAACCTTTATTTACAAATGTTTATAGAGTAGTACAAGGAATTATTTCAATACCGCACTCTTCAGCAAGCGTAGAAAGAGCCTTTTCTGTCCAAAACTTAATTAAAACCAAGCTAAGAAATAGATTACAAGTAAAAACACTATCATCTCTTATTCAAGCAAAAGATTTAATGAAGTCTAACTCCAAAGTTTGTTATGAAAAAGATGTTCAATTAGTATCCCAGAAAAATATTACAAACTCAGAAATAGAAAATGAGGCTTTATTAGACTAAAGTATGTAAGAAAAAATTACATATCAAATATGTATATTATTTAATTTACTAAGCGTAACTGCATGAAAAAGGCTGTTAATTTTATAAAACTTAATTTTTATTATTACTTTTGGACTGAATTGTATCTTTATGTTAAATAAAAACTAAAAAAAAATAAAATTTTATTTACTCTATAAATTTTTTTTTTTATTTAATTTATAAAAAAATAATTGGCCCTTTTCAACCCGTTTTGGCCCGTTTTAGTCTTCAACTTGGCACTAATTGAAAATTCTCAAATACCAACACTGTTGTGTAGTCGCTTGTGTTTTTTTCCACTTTTTTTACTCTCAAAAACAAATAACCCACACAAACATAAATGTGAATGTATGTGATGGGGATTTTGGCTAATCGGCATCGGGGCTTGAACATATGTCATATAAACCACAGAGAACACAGAGGCGGCAATTTTGAAGTTTCAAAATCGCTACAATCAGCTAAAAAGGCAGGTATATTAAAAAGAGAAAGAAAATATTTTCTGGTAGTAAATTTGTAATGTGAAAAAGCAAAGCACTATATACAACAAGAATTTTGTGGACAAAACAAAATAAACAAAACAATTTGAGTTAGAATATTTAAATTGAAATTTTGTTTATATGTTTGTGATTTTAATAACTAACTAAATTGTATTTTAATAACTGTTATACTTTGTGGTATGCATTGTGGAGTTTGTGCATTCGTTAGATGATATAAATGCATTTTTTTATGGTTGTATCAAACAATACAAAAGTACTCTGTGCCAAAAATTAATTTTATTGCGTCAGAAAAATAGTAACATAAAGAAAACAAAAAGGCAGGTTCCAAAGAAAGAGACAAGAAAAAAACTACACTATCTTTGCTCTTCTGTCACCTCTGTTATACTCTGTGATATAAACGCCCAAAGCCTTCTGCCGAAACTTGATGAATTTCGTTATCTATTTGAGAGTTTAGGTATTGATGCTATATGCGTTTCAGCGTTGCCACGACCAAAAAAATTTTGTAACCAATATGTAAAAAAAGTAACCAAAATTTTTAGATATTTAAAATTTTATTTTATTTATAGGTACTTCAGCTAAAAAAATATATATGTAAAATATAAATTAACCATTGCATTTCAGTTTGTAGATGGGTTTTGACGTTTGAAGAACCTTACTCGCCCAACAATACAATGATTGTTTGTTCTGATTGGAGACAGACATGTATTTTTTTTGTAAAGCTTTGTATACACGATCGTCAGATATTACAACGTTGTCAGATCTAGCAATGTGCTTGCAATGTACTGACAAAAAAATTGTTAGCAAAATGTAACTTGTCAGTTTAGACGACTGTAAAAAAACTAACAATTTCATTGTCACACAATGAATTTATCTGTCAACCGAAATTGTCAGTTCACACGGTTGTCAGATTATGGTGTGGCATTGTCAAATTCGTTTTGCAGCGTTGGTATGTGTTTAAAAATTTTAAATATTGTCATGGAATAAAAACGAGCAATTGAAAACATTTTATCTGTACTCTATGAAACAGGATCCCTCAAAAGATATGTCACTATCCATTTTTTATTTTCTTTAATTTAATTCTTTAATTTTCTTCCACTTTTTTAAAAAATTTTATTAATGCACACTTGTTTGTTTGTTTATGTATATACAGAGTTGCAATGCTGCCATTGGCAGATGCATAAACTTTGCACATATGAGAATGAAAAGTGTTTGACAATTGTCTTAAAACAATGACAATGACAAAATTGTGTGTTTACACGATTGTTAGATGTCTGACAATATTTTTGTTTTCCAATGTACTGAAAATGCTTTTTCTTACAACGTTGGAAGACAAAAATTTTAAGTTCACACGGTTGTTACAGTGTTGTTATTATAACGTTACAAAAACGTTTAAATTGTGGTAGTTTAGTTTTATCACCAAAATTAGTGGTGGTAAGTCAAAGTGAAAAAAATGTAAAAAATGGTTACTTTTGTGTTAAAAAAGTAACCAAACCGGAAAAAAGTACACAAGTACTCATTGGAAAAAAAGTAACCAATTTTGGTTAAAAGTAACCAAAACGGCAACGCTGATGCGTTTATGAAACATGGTATATACCATGTTGAAATTAAATACAAGGTGACAGCATTGCTACAACAATTACAACAAGGCAAGAACAACAGGCATTTTTGTTTGTGTAATACTTTCGTTACTGTCAAAAACATCTGGCATAAAATAAAGAAAACAAAATTGTTTATTTTATTTTCTTAAACAATTTCGAAACTCGTGATGATTTTGTTCGGGGCATTTTGATTAATGAGGAAATTCTAGACAGTCGTATCTGTGTTTCCCTCTTGCCACGCGAACAGTATGCTCGAAAGGTGAACAATTGGCTGACTTATCAAATTGTCAGCAATGACATCATAAATCGTTGGACATATCCCTTAGTACCTGATATGGGCATTGTCGAACTGAAACAGATGTATTTCTTCCACAAAAATAATATGTATCTATAAAAGCCCAACGTCTAGTTTGGTCAAGGTGTCACTGGGCGAAAATGTGGTGGGACATAAAAATAGTGTTCAACGTTGACCTTCTTCGCATTTGACCTTCTGTAAATATTTTCCGCATAGAATCAAGCGCTAAATTTGCTTGAAGGAGCTTACATTTTAAATCTTTATTTTCAGATTCCAATTGGCGAATTTTTTCTTGATAATTTGTTGATACTGTATCAAAAATTGAAGGACTAAAAGTGAAACAGCAAAAGCAATATTAGAAGCTCTTCAAAAAATAATAAAATAGATAATTTATTAATATAATTAATTATATTATTATATAATTTAATTATGTATATATATAAAAGGCACAAAAAAGAAATAAGTACATTAATGAAATTATTGATAATTTTAATCACTTCTCAATTGGAGATTCTTTTTCTCTCTGAATTTGCCCATGACACTTTGAAGCTGCAGTATTCGAAAATTCTTCCATGGAAAATAAATGTAAGCCATGTGAAGGTTTCTCTGATGGATTAACTTCGGATGACATTCGAAATTCTGTTGGGCATGATAGCCCTAAAGGCACAACACTATGCATTGTTGTTTTGTTTTGCTGCTACACTATTGGCATAGCGTTGGGCATTAACAAACAACGAATTCCCGCAGATATAATGTCGGAAAGTACCACTTCCAGCTACTCCTTTTTTACGGAATAAGATGCAACAACGCATTTTTCTGCAGCAAAAAAAAATCATTTATAAAGAGGAATCTTAACATTTATCTTACAGAAAAAAACTAACACTTTTAGTAAAACAACTCAAAAAACAAACACACTATTTAATATAATATAGTTTTTTTTTAACACTTTTAAGCTATTTTACGCAGATAAAACAGCGAAAAAACTCAATTTTTCAAAAACAAAATAATTTTGTAACGTTTTTATATAAACTTTGACTATTTGTAAACAACTTTTTGACATTTTCAATTTCACCATGAACAGAGCAAAAAATAATCAGCTGGCGCTATGCTGTCACCTTGTATTTAATTTCACCATGGTATATACCAGAAATAAACGACAGTATCTATAAAGTAGATGGTTATCGTATCGTTCCATCGGATAGGCAAGGTAATGGTGGGGGCGTAGCTATTTACATTAGGAATAATATCTCATGTAAACTTAACCGGGTTCATTATGTGAACAGATAAGTTTACATGAGATATTGCATTAATTTTTATTGACGTAAATATTCATGGTGAGAAATTGCTCCTTGGCTGTGTTTATAGACAGGATAGGAATATGAAATTGGACACACTTGTTGACAAATTGGAACATTTTTCTGTAGCGTTCTCGGAGGTTATTTTAACTGCTGATTTTAATTGCAATCTGCTTGGAAATAAAACTCTGACCAACATTCTGTATTATTTGAATTTATCTGCTGTAAACACTTCCAGGCCAACACATTTTTCAACCACAAACAGCACATTACTTGACCTCGTTTTTGTAAGTAACGAGCGAAAATTATTACTCTATGATCAGTTAGCTGCATCCACCTTTTCAAAGCACGATTTGATTTTTATATGCTATGAATTTAGAATGAAAAAGGGAATTCAAATGTACAGTTTTAGAGTTTTCAATAGTATAAGCCCAATAAATTTGCAGTGTGATCTTGATAACGTTGATTGGGAACAAATTTTTTATTTGCCATCAGTGGATGAGAATCTTATTTTTCTTAATAACTCAATACTGCAAATTTATAACAATCACGTGCCAATAAAAAATAGGATAATCAAGAATAGAATTAGGCCATGGTTTGGAAATTAAACTAAATTGTTAATAGAACAACGTGACCGTATATACCACATGTGAAGAAGTTCCAGGGCACCTGAACTACAATGTGAGTATCGTTTGGCGAGGAAAAGGGTTGTTTCGAGGATAAGACATGATTAATCTTTATATTATAATAAATTTAACACGGCAATTGATTGTAGAAGTAAATGGAAGTATATACGAGAGATTGGCACTAATTGGCGGTTCATTGGAAGTTGATGTTAACTTGCTTAATGTAAATTTTACTAAAATGATTATCCGACTGTTCAGTATAGTTTTTATGAAGATTTCATGTAGTGAATTTAATTTTCAATGCCTAGCCGCATGTGATGTAGTTAACGCTTTTAATGCAATTAAATCGAATTCAATTGGATTAGATGATATTAACCCAAAATTTGTTAAAATTATTCTACCCTGCATAATTCGATATGTTACACATATTTTTAAGACTATAATTATAACCTGTACATTTCCAATGCAGTGAAAACATGCCAAAATTGTTCCAGTACCAAAAGCAGGAAATGAATATCGTCCGATTGCGATTCTCCCCTATTTTTCCAAAGTTTTTGAAAAGTTGTTACATAAATAAATTTATAACCATGTTAATAACAACAAGCTGTTAACTGATCGTCAATCTGAATTCAGACCTCAACGTGGCTGTACTTCAGCTCTTACTGATGTAATAGAGGAAATTCGTAGTAACCTGGATGAGAACAAAATAACATTTTTGGTATTATTGGACCACTCAAAGGCTTTTGATACAGTGCACCATTTAATCTTGTGCATAAAATTGTCAAATTATTTAAATTTTCCACGTTTGCTGTTGTCATCATACCTTTCTAATAGATGCCATCATTGGACCCCTCCTATACTCTTTTTATGCGAACGATCTCCCTAACCAACTATCGTATTCTAGTATACAAATGTATGCAGATGACGTTCAGCTGTATCTCAGTAGTCCTAAACAGTCAGCTAATATGAAAATATTGGAATTAAACCATGATCTTGGGAAAATATTTACATGGGCAGCGGCTAACGATTTGCGACTTAATCCTAACAAATCCAAATGCATATTAATATGTAAAAGAGCCTTTCATATAGATTTTGAGGTAAATATATTTCTTGGTGACTTTACACCTCTACAAGTAAGGATATTACTTGCAAAAATGTATCTTCTGCCGACACTTTTATACTCATCTGAAATTTTTACTGGTTGTAATACAAATGATATGAGAAAGCTGACTGTAACATACAACAATATCATTAGTTACATTTTCTCTTTAAAAATATTTGATCATATAGTATATAGTCATTTTCAAACTATCTTCTATTTAAAAACTTAATATTACTTCACAAAATAATAATGACAAAGGAGCCAAAATATCTTTATGAACGTTTGCAGTTTACTAGATCGTGTAGAGGGAAAAATTTAATTCAATTTCGTCATCGTGACCATGCTTCTGAATGACATACGTCTCTGGAATCAACTTCCAAATGATTTGCAAATCACTAGCAACGCTATAAGATTTACAAAATTACTGAGGGAATATTTTTCATAAATTTTTTTTAATGTTTAAATGTAAACTCTTTTTATTTTTTTAATTTTATATACCTTTACTTCATTTATTTTACTCTATTTAAATTTAAATATAATCTAGGTATGGATGTAGTTCTTAGAAAATATTTTCTTTTCTTTAACAATGAAAACTTTAACTTGTCTGATTCTAATGCTGTTATTTATAAGATGTTGTGTCTTGTTGTATTAGAAAATCAAATTAATAAATACAAATACAAAATGTCGCGTCAAGTGACCCAACTTTTAAAATCAATGTCTTCCGATTTGGATGAAATTTGCACCAAGATTAGTACTATTGGATAGTAGGGCAGACACAATTTTTCAGCTCTATCAGTCAAGAACTGCCGGAGTTAGAGGGGGTCAAATTTGGTTTTGGTCATAAAGTTTTTTTTTCAAATGAGTGTAATTTTTCAACTATTGGTCCTAGCAAAAATTGTCCAAAGGGCTTTAGATAGCTATTTCTTCAATCATTCCAAAAATATTTTTTATAATTTTTTTTCAATCCACCCCCCCCCCCCCCTCAAAAGAAAGCTTATACAATTTCCTTTAAGGACTTTATAATCGCTTAATGGGATGCGAGTGGGATATCTATCAAAAAATATATTTTTTGACTCAAGAATAAGATTTTTCAATATTTTGCACATGTATCATTTTCATTTTCCCCCATTTTTATACCCTTCACCATCATGAGAAGGGTATATATAAGTTTGTCATTCCGTTTGTAATTTCCACAACATAATTTTCCGACCCTATAAAGTATATATATTCTGGATCCTTATAGATAGTGGAGTCGATTAAGCCATGTCCGTCTGTCTGTTGAAATCAATTTTCTAAAGTACCCAGATATCTTCGAGATCCAAATCTTCAATAATTCTGTCAGACATGCTTTCGAGAAGTTTGCTATTTGAATCAGGCTTTAATTAAAAAATAAAATTTTCCTAATTTTTCTTAGAAATTTACCTTTAAATTTTCCCATGAAAATTAAATTTTCCGATTTTCAACAGAAGCTCCTAAATTTTCCGGCTAATTTTTTTTGGATTCCTCATAATTTTTGCTTTAAGAATCAGCACTAAAAAAATGGGCCCCGACTCCTTGTTTGGACAGGAGAAGAGCATTTAAGAGACCACCTTGTTAAAAATACATTTTAAAAATTACATTTATGAAGAAAAAATCAATTTTTTTTTTAAGAGCCCCAAGTTGAGTGTGTAGTGAATATGGTCTGCCTGCCTTCACAAGATCGGCCATAAATCCATGGATAATAGCAGCAGTGGCATGTAATGGCACACCAAACCCGACTGAGGCTACAGGTCATAAAATGTTTTGTAAATTTTTTAAATTACCAGGTAATAAATATTTCGCCTAAAATGACACGTGCAGAAATAAGTCATAAAACACGGATTTTCCATAAATATGGGGAAATATTTATTACCTGGTAATTTAAAAAATTTACAAAACATTTTATGACCTGTGGTCGGCTTATTGGCAGTAACCAATTAAGTCCCTCTTTAAAAAACATTTTATGACCAGTAGTTCACGCAAATTTTCCTATTAAAGAAAAGCAAATATCGCTTATTTTTTTACCTATTTTTTAACAAAAAATAAATATAAATACTTCACACACTCTGAGTCAAATTTCAGTTGAATACTAAACGTGAAAGTGTTAAAGTGTTTTTTTTTTTTGTAAAGTAAAGAGTGAAGCTGTAAAGACAATTTAAAGTAAAATAAATAAATTTTGCTGCAATCCGTTTAACAAGAGTGGACATCGTTCGAAAAAGATAAAAGTATTAAAATTAACTGGTGTTTCGAAGCGATGCATGAATGAATTAAATATACAATACGGTGAAGAAGCAGAATTCATTTGCCCCAAGTGTAAAATCGATTTGTCTCAACAAGCAAATGCATTGAAACAAATGCAGCCACAATCCAAAAGTGAAATGACAAGTGAACAAAATGTTTCATCTGATAGTGAGGCAGACATTCCGATGGTCAATATGTCTTTGAGTCCTTTGAATGATGCTATTACCACTTTAGGTGAAACGCCTATTAGAAAAAGAAAGTTGCGAAGTGAAACATACAGGAAAGAGAAAAAAGGCAAGGTTGTGAGTGCAATCGCGACAATATTTGATGAAGGCTCTGATAACGAATGCAGTCAAGCAGATGACGTTGATGACGGCAAACAAATGATTGAGCAGTTGAAAAAAAATTCAATTTAGCGACCCCTTTTTCAGAGAAATATCTCATTTTATCTGTGCTGCCTCAATCATGGTCTATACGCAAGATTTCTGAACAGTTTCAAACATCTTTTTACATCGCGAGAAGAAGCAAAGAATTAGTTCGACAGAAGGGCATATTGGCGACTCCCACCAAGAAATTTGGCCCAAGGACCCTCAGCGAAGCAACGGTGAAATTGATTCAAGATTTTTACTGCAATGATGACAACAGCCGCGCCTGCCCAGATACACGTGACTATGTTATCACACGTGAAGATGGAGAAAAAGTACACAAGCAGCGCAGATTATTATTATGTAATCTATCCGAAGCATACCATCAGTTCAATGAGAAATACCCAGCAGAAAAAGTGGGATTTTCTAAGTTTGCCATCCTACGACCAAAAGAATGCGTGCTGGCATTAGACAGGCACGGAACGCATTCAGTCTGCGTTTGCATGTTTCATCAAAACATCAAATTAATTTTCTTTCCATGCAAGAAATTGAAAGTATTTCACGGTGAAATTGAAACATATAGGGACCTCCTGTCGAAGTCGTTGTGCGCATACCCCACGGAAAATTATCATCTGTCCAAATGCGACAATTGTCCGAAGATTGACGAGCTAGAGCAATATTTGGCGGAAAAGTTTGAACAGCTGTTAATTCAGGAGGTGCATTTCAAACAGTGGATAATTAGCAGCGGCAGATGTTCCCTTGAGACCGTGGTAAAGCAGATTCCGGAATTCATCGAGGAATTCGGATTCAAGTTGAATGAACTGAAGGCGCACCATTTCATATCCGAGATGCAATCGAAATTTCTAAAGGAAAGTAAGGAGAAATTAGCCCAAAATGAATTCATTGTGATAAGCGACTTTGCCGAGAATTACACTTTTCTCGTTCAGGATGAAATTCAGGCTTATCACTGGACAAACGACCAGTGCCGAAATTAGCCCAAAATGAATTCATTGTGATAAGCGACTTTGCCGAGAATTACACTTTTCTCGTTCAGGATGAAATTCAGGCCTATTACTGGGCAAACGACCAGTGCACGGTGCATCCTTTTTGCATTTATTTCAAAAACGAACATAACGAACTACAGACCGTAAGCCTTGTTGTTGTCGCGGAGAGTTTAGCTCATAATTATGTGTCCGTTTATTTATTTCAAATGAAACTGTTTGAATTCTTAAGATCAAAATTCGATGCAATCGACAAAGTAACGTTTTTCTCAGACGGCGCGGCTTCTCAGTACAAGAATAAAAAAAAATTTTACAATCTTTGCATAATTGAAGAAGAACAAAACTGCAAGGTCGAGTGGCACTTTTTCGCGACGTCCCACGGTAAGGGCCCATGCGATGCGTTAGGGGGAACCCTAAAACGCATGGCGACTAAGGCAAGTTTGCAAAGGCCATATACTGACCAGATCTTAAATGTACAATATTTGTTTTCGTGGATTCAAAGCAAGGAAATTGCCATTAACACAGTTTTATGCACTCAAAAAGAACACGTTGCCATGGAGCGACGAATTCAAAACAGATATAGTAATGTCAAAACTATAACTGGAACGCAAAAGTTTCATTGCTTCATACCAAATATTTCTGATATGTCAATTAATGTAAAGCGGTACTCTTCGTCTGCCGACGTGCTAAATTTAAAGTTACTTTAATTTTATAATGATGCCAAGACAATTGAAATTTTTAATAAATATTGTAATTAAGTATAAGCAGCAAAATAAGAAAGATTTTTTCTTCATAAATGTATTTTTAACTGTAAAATAATTTTTAAAATGTATTTTTAACAAGGTGGTCTCTTAAATGCTCTTCTCCTGTCCAAACAAGGAGTCGGGGCCCATTTTTTTATTGCTGATTCTTAAAGCAAAAATTATGAGGAATCCAAAAAAAAAAAATTAGCCGGAACATTTAGGAGCTTCTGTGGAAAATCGGAAAATTTAATTTTCATGGGAAAATTTAAAGGTAAATTTCTAAGAAAAATTAGGAAAATTTTATTTTTCAATTAAAGCCTGATTCAATACCTTTCCAACGAGCTATCACTCGTTGCGATCGCTTTAGTAGTTTTTTTTTAAAACAACTTTCAATGAGGTCCCTTATGAAGAATTCTTCAATTTTGTCACATGACAGTGGTGTACACCTAGTGGTGGTGTCACCAGTCACTATAAAAAAAAAAAAAATATGTAGGTACATTATTTTTTGCTGGGCAATCGATTGAGACTATTTATTTTAAAATCGGAGAGGGGTCGTCCAAAAATTTGCCAATTTTGATCGTTTTCATATGGAATTGCTCTATACATAAGATACATATTAGTGTTGTCAAATATGGACCGATATTCTCAAAATCCAGCAGTTTGATTTAGGCATGTATGTAAATGATCCGTGTAAAATTTTTTATATATCACCCTACATTTTATATTGAAATTTACTCTCCTGCTAATAATTTGTCATCGTCACCAAATGAGATCAAGCACAAATCTACTGCTTTCAGCGTACAGATTACATAAAACTTAATTATTTGTTATCTAATGTTAACTGGAGTGCCATAATTTCTGATAACAATCTCGAAGATATTGTTTCTAACTTTTATTCCGTACTACATGAAATCATCTTGGAGGCTGTCCCAAAAATAACAATAATAAAGTATTAGCAAAGGCCAAAAATAAGAAAAACAAACTTTACAAAAAATTTAAAAGCTGGCTCTACAGTAGATTTTAGAAATTACTCCCTTGCACGTTCTGAATATAATGTTACGAATAAACTTGCATATGATAATTATATTTCTCGCATGAGATCAAAGCTGAAATCTAATCCGAAATCATTTTATAAATGTATTAACTCTAAACGTCAAACTTGTGATTATCTAAATTATCTGAAGTTTGGTTCCTGTAGTGCTGATGATGACTTATCAATTAGTAATATGTTTGCTGACTTTTTTGCAACAACGTATTCAAAAACTTTTTACAACAACACCGCCCGAATTCATTTAATATTAAGCATTCATCGATTATAAATTTTTCATTTGTCGACATTGAAACCGTTTCATTAAACCTTAAATCATTAAAATCCTCATTTCACGCTGGTCCGGATGGAATTCCCAGTTGTCTTCTCAAAAACTGTGTCGAGTTCATAATAGCATTTAGAAATATAATTTAAACATTTTTGGTTTAATAGTCCAATATCTTTATATTTTATGTGATAAAAGTTTTTAAATTATATTCTAAATGCTATTATGAGCTCTATGCAATGAAATGTTGCATTGCATACAGCGTTTATGAAAACAGCCAATATGTGGTTCCCTAACTGCAATTTTTAACAAATCTATTGAACTCTGCTATTTGCCACATTTATGGAAAAAATCGTATATTATTCCTTTGTTTAAAAGTGGAAGCAAAATTGAAGTATCAAACCACAGTGGAATCGCTAAATTAAATGCTATCCCTAAATTATCAGAGAAAATCCTTACTGATATCCTATCGCATCAAACATCCTCTTTATTGTCTACTCGTCAACATGGTTTCTGCAAATTGCAAATTGAATTTACTACTAAATAATGGTTTTGTAAATAAACTGCAAACTGACGTAATATACACAGATTTTAGTAAGGCATTTGACAAAGTAAACCACGTTATTTTACTTCAAAAATTATCGCTGATGGGTTTTAGCATTCCGGCTTTAAAATGGTTGAGTTCTTACTTATCCAATAGAACTCAACAAGTAAAGTTTAGAGAAGCTGTTTCAAACGTTATTAAAGTTACTTCAGGAGTACCTCAGGGCAGTCACCTTGGTCCTGTTCTATTTACAATTTTTATAAATGATCTTCCCAATGTCATCCTCCATTCTATAGTACTAATGTATGCCGATGATGTCAAGATTTTTAAGAGCTTGGAAAATTCTAATGATATACGTCTTCTACAGGACATGTTTTCTCAATGGTGCAGAATCCATTTAATGGAACTTCATATTAAAAAATGCAAACACATGTCGTTTTAAAGAAATAACAAAATTAATTCGAACTATAATATAAATAGTACAACTCTGGAAGAAGTTAACACTATTGTTGATCTTGGAATTTTGCTAGATCACAGACTAAACTTCTGTGATCATATTACGCTAACAGTTAATAAAGCTTTCGGTGTGCTTGGATTCATGAAACGCTGGTCTAAGGAGTTTTCTGACCCATATATTACCAAACAGCTATATACTGCCTTGGTTCGCCCCATTCTAGAATATGGTTGTATCATTTGGGATCCTTGCTACATTATACATATTAACAGCATTGAATCTGTTCAAAAACAGTTTTTGATATTTTGTTTACGTCACCTCGAATGGAACTCTTTTGTGTTGCCACCATACGAGAACACACTCCAACTTTAAGAAGTCGCCGTATAATGCTGGGTATTACATTTCTGCTTGGATTAATTCATGGCGAAGTAAATTCCCAGTTCCTGCTTAGCCAAATAAATTTTAATATTTCAGATAGAGCAACTCGCAATTTTCAACTTCTGAGACTGTCGCATAAGAGATCTGTCTATGCCAATAATGGTTCGTTCCGACGCATTTGCAAAAATTTTAATGATTATTATAATGTTATTGATATATCACATCATATTAATGTTTCAAAGAGAAATATTATTCTATTTTTAAATATATAAGACTTTACTGCCGTATTTATAAAAAATAAAGTAGGCTTGAAGTGTGCTTTAAGACAAAATTTTCATACAAAATTTTCTTAAAGTACACTTGAAGTCTACTTTAATTTTTTATAAATACGGCAGTTAGCCTGTAAGGATTTTGTAAATCTAGAGACCAAATAATTAAATAAGGGATTCATGAGTATTGAAGTGATTTTCGCAAGAGAGCTTTATATGGGGCATACGGTTAAAAATAGACCGAAATTCACAAAATTTTGTGGGATGATTTTTGTATGTATGTAAATGATCTGTGCAACGTTTTGAGTCGGTATCGATATTTATACAATATATATAGGGATAAATGTCTTTTTCAGATGTGGTCCTTTAATGGGAGCTATGACCAATTCTGGGCCGACCACCATACAATTTAGTACAACAATTTATTTGCCTATAGAGATTATTTGTGTCAAATTTTAGCCGTTTAACATTATTTATATCTGTTTTATACGTATTTAAGTGAATTTTGGAATTTTATGGGGTCTATAGTCAAACAATGACTGAACTAAAAAAAATTTAATTTTACGATTTCTTTTTGGGTGAAACTTATTCCTGCTGAATTTTGTATTGATATTTCAGTTTTATAGGCAGATTTTTGTATGGGGGCTATGAGAAATCATGGACCGATTCTTACTATTTTCCGCACACTGTCTTCTTTTATAATAAAAACAATTTCCATATGAAAACGATCAAAATTGGCAAATTTTTGGACGACCCCTCTCCGATTTTAAAATAAATAGTCTCAATCGATTGCCCAGCAAAAAATAATGTACCTACATATTTTTTTTTTTTTATAGTGACTGGTGACACCACCACTAGGTGTACACCACTGTCATGTGACAAAATTGAAGAATTCTTCATAAGGGACCTCATTGAAAGTTGTTTTAAAAAAAAACTACTAAAGCGATCGCAACGAGTGATAGCTCGTTGGAAAGGTATTGAATCAGGCTTTAATTGAAAAATAAAATTTTCCTAATTTTTCTTAGAAATTTACCTTTAAATTTTCCCATGAAAATTAAATTTTCCGATTTTCCACAGAAGCTCCTAAATGTTCCGGCTAATTTTTTTTTTTTGGATTCCTCATAATTTTTGCTTTAAGAATCAGCAATAAAAAAAATGGGCCCCGACTCCTTGTTTGGACAGGAGAAGAGCATTTAAGAGACCACCTTGTTAAAAATACATTTTAAAAATTATTTTACAGTTAAAAATACATTTATGAAGAAAAAATCTTTCTTATTTTGCTGCTTATACTTAATTACAATATTTATTAAAAATTTCAATTGTCTTGGCATCATTATAAAATTAAAGTAACTTTAAATTTAGCACGTCGGCAGACGAAGAGTACCGCTTTACATTAATTGACATATCAGAAATATTTGGTATGAAGCAATGAAACTTTTGCGTTCCAGTTATAGTTTTGACATTACTATATCTGTTTTGAATTCGTCGCTCCATGGCAACGTGTTCTTTTTGAGTGCATAAAACTGTGTTAATGGCAATTTCCTTGCTTTGAATCCACGAAAACAAATATTGTACATTTAAGATCTGGTCAGTATATGGCCTTTGCAAACTTGCCTTAGTCGCCATGCGTTTTAGGGTTCCCCCTAACGCATCGCATGGGCCCTTACCGTGGGACGTCGCGAAAAAGTGCCACTCGACCTTGCAGTTTTGTTCTTCTTCAATTATGCAAAGATTGTAAAATTTTTTTTTATTCTTGTACTGAGAAGCCGCGCCGTCTGAGAAAAACGTTACTTTGTCGATTGCATCGAATTTTGATCTTAAGAATTCAAACAGTTTCATTTGAAATAAATAAACGGACACATAATTATGAGCTAAACTCTCCGCGACAACAACAAGGCTTACGGTCTGTAGTTCGTTATGTTCGTTTTTGAAATAAATGCAAAAAGGATGCACCGTGCACTGGTCGTTTGCCCAGTGATAAGCCTGAATTTCATCCTGAACGAGAAAAGTGTAATTCTCGGCAAAGTCGCTTATCACAATGAATTCATTTTGGGCTAATTTCGGCACTGGTCGTTTGTCCAGTGATAAGCCTGAATTTCATCCTGAACGAGAAAAGTGTAATTCTCGGCAAAGTCGCTTATCACAATGAATTCATTTTGGGCTAATTTCTCCTTACTTTCCTTTAGAAATTTCGATTGCATCTCGGATATGAAATGGTGCGCCTTCAGTTCATTCAACTTGAATCCGAATTCCTCGATGAATTCCGGAATCTGCTTTACCACGGTCTCAAGGGAACATCTGCCGCTGCTAATTATCCACTGTTTGAAATGCACCTCCTGAATTAACAGCTGTTCAAACTTTCCCGCCAAATATTGCTCTAGCTCGTCAATCTTCGGACAATTGTCGCATTTGGACAGATGATAATTTTCCGTGGGGTATGCGCACAACGACTTCGACAGGAGGTCCCTATATGTTTCAATTTCACCGTGAAATACTTTCAATTTCTTGCATGGAAAGAAAATTAATTTGATGTTTTGATGAAACATGCAAACGCAGACTGAATGCGTTCCGTGCCTGTCTAATGCCAGCACGCATTCTTTTGGTCGTAGGATGGCAAACTTAGAAAATCCCACTTTTTCTGCTGTGTATTTCTCATTGAACTGATGGTATGCTTCGGATAGATTACATAATAATAATCTGCGCTGCTTGTGTACTTTTTCTCCATCTTCACGTGTGATAACATAGTCACGTGTATCTGGGCAGGCGCGGCTGTTGTCATCATTGCAGTAAAAATCTTGAATCAATTTCACCGTTGCTTCGCTGAGGGTCCTTGGGCCAAATTTCTTGGTGGGAGTCGCCAATATGCCCTTCTGTCGAACTAATTCTTTGCTTCTTCTCGCGATGTAAAAAGATGTTTGAAACTGTTCAGAAATCTTGCGTATAGACCATGATTGAGGCAGCACAGATAAAATGAGATATTTCTCTGAAAAAGGGGTCGCTAAATTTAATTTTTTTTCAACTGCTCAATCATTTGTTTGCCGTCATCAACGTCATCTGCTTGACTGCATTCGTTATCAGAGCCTTCATCAAATATTGTCGCGATTGCACTCACAACCTTGCTTTTTTTCTCTTTCCTGTATGTTTCACTTCGCAACTTTCTTTTTCTAATAGGCGTTTCACCTAAAGTGGCAATAGCCTCATTCAAAGGACTCAAAGACATATTGACCATCGGAATGTCTGCCTCACTATCAGATGAAACATTTTGTTCACTTGTCATTTCACTTTTGGATTGTGGCTGCATTTGTTTTAATGCATTTGCTTGTTGAGACAAATCGATTTTACACTTGGGGCAAATGAATTCTGCTTCTTCACCGTATTGTATATTTAATTCATTCATGCATCGCAGTCACATAGTGTTGCTTGAACTGGTCGGACGTGTTATTTTTAGTGCGGCTGAATTTTCGTAATAGGTGAAAAAAAAATAAAAAAAAAAAACTTGTAATAAGTGAAAAAAAAAAATATATATATATATAAAAAAAAAAGATCGTAATAGGTGGAAAAATAGTGGTTTTTCGGTAATTTAAAAATTGCAAAACAACTGCATGAGTGTCCCGCTCAGATGTAATTCTGAGAAAGAGCTAAGCTACAGTAGAAAAAATTTATGGATCTCTGAGGAAGAATCCTTAAGAAAATCCGTGGAGTCTCTTCTCACTACAAAAGCCGAAATACGGCGCCGTTCCTGTTCGCCCAATATAGTTATCTCATCCGATGAGAAATCATCATCTTCATCAAATAGTGCAGTCAAACCCAAAAAACAAGTAGGTATGGATAAGTACATCACCGTTCTCAAGCGACAGAGGAGCCCGACATCTGCTCAAATGTCTTCCAATTCCAATAAAGTTCCTAAGACCGTCAGCAGTGATAAGCCAAATGAGCAAAACAGATTTGCTCTACTTCAGACGGTTGACCCAGAAATACCGAAAAAGACGTTTAAGCCCCCACCAATTTACCTGAGAGAGCCCACTTCCACTAAACTGGTACAAGGAATCGTTGCTGTAATAGGTGAGAACATGTTTAGCGTAACCTCAATTAAACATGGAAAAATCAGCGAGACAAAGATCCAAGTGAATAGGGAAGATGATTTTCGAAAATTGTCCAACCAGTTGGAGAGGGAGACCAGGGATTTCTATACCTATCAGCTCAAAAGCGCAAAAGGACTCCAAGTCGTTCTAAAGGGTATAGACCCATGTGTTGATCCTGCGGAGATAAAGAACGGATTAATGGACAAAGGGTTCAAAATCAAGAGCGTAGTCAATATTAGAAACCGTGAAAAGATTCCTCAGCCCATGTTCAAGGTAGAATTGGAACCTGGAGATGTTGCCTTAAAGAAAAACGAGTCCCATCCAATTTACAATCTTATCTATCTTCTGCATCGTAGAATTACCGTGGAGGAACCGCATAAGCGTGTTGGACCCGTCCAGTGTCTTAATTGTCAAGAATTTGGTCACACCAAAGCGTATTGTAAATTGCCGTCTGTTTGTGTTGCATGTGGGGAACTACATGCAACTGCTCAATGTAATAAGTCCAAAACGGACTTAAAAATAAAAAAATGCAGTAACTGTGGAGGAAATCATACCGCTAATTATAGAGGTTGTCCAGTTTATACTTATTTGAAGGGCATAAGGACCAATAAGTCGCCAGTATTACCTGACCATCCTCAACAACCTAATTTCACGTCGAGTAAGAATTTTCCTCAAATTGTTCGACCAACTACTCACGTAAACGCTCCTAATTCTAGACAAGTTTCTTACGCAAACGTGGTCAAATCTAATATGCCAGGTCTGGAGCAGGAACCTATATCGCAATATTCTGAGCCACATATCAACAATCTAGAGACAACATTGCAGACACTTGTCCAAACTATGAACACTTTTACGACCACCATGACATCCATGATGCAGGAAATGCTGAAAATGCAATCCACTATCTTGCAAGCCATTTTAAAGAAATGATTTATTTAAAAATTTGTTTTTGGAACGCGAACGGCCTCCGCCAACATAAAAATGAACTGGAATACTTCCTGATGGATAAGCAGATTGATGTTATGATGATTGCTGAAACTCACTTGACGTCGACAGGGTACTTCAAAATTAATGGCTACGTGTTGTACGATACTAAAGATCCCCGCGGAAGAGCTTGTGGAGGTTCGGCAATTCTTATAAAGAACAGAATAAAACATTATCTAATGAACAACATAAGTGAGGATTACCTCCAAGCAACAAACATTTGCATTGAATTCTGTCAATACAAATTTGTTTTATCATCGATTTATTCTCCGCCTCCATAACTTTTTTAATTCCCTTGGAGCTAGATTTTTAGTTGCTGGCGACTTTAACGCCAAACACACATTTTGGGGTTCACGTCTGGTAACCCCAAAGGGTCGCGTACTCTTCAACACCATTGCTCAAATGGGCTTAGATGTACTCTCAAGCGGACATCCCACCTACTGGCCGACGGACCGACGGAAGATTCCCGATGTTATTGACTTTGGAGTAGTGAAAAATATCCCTGTAGAATGGATGCAAGTAGATCCTTCATTAGACTTGTCCTCAGATCACTCTCCTACTATCATTTCAATGCATTTCCCTCAAGTGTGTGGCTCTCCATTTAGAAACATGACTAAGACCCGAGTAAGCTGGATAAAATACAAAAAGTATTTAAGTTCTCATTGCACGGAAAATATTGTGTTGAGAAATACCGACGATATCGATGAGTCGATTGGCAACTTTACCGAGGACCTTCGACGAGCTGTGCATCACGCTTCCACTTATCACGTTGAATGTAGAAATAGGACAAACAGAACTTATTTATCTGAACTCGAACATCTCCTATCAGAAAAAAGAAGAATGAGAAGAGAGTGGCAACTTCACAGGTCTCCTGAACTGAAAGCTAGGCTACGGGTATGCAGAGATATACTAAGACATTTCTTAGAAACCCAAAGAACGGCTTCACTTACATCCTACTTGGAGGGTCTTGATAGTACCCCACAATCTGACTACTCGTTATGGAGGGCGGCAAGAGGTTTAAAAAGACCAGTGAGAGGAAAACCTCCTTTGCGAAATCCGACTGGTGACTGGGCTAGAAATGATTCCGAGAAAGGGACATTATTTGTTAACCATTTAAGAAATGTGTTTACTAAAAACAACTCAAATAACGTATCTGATTTGCCACCACTCGTTATTAGACCTCCTGTACCTCTAAGACTAAACTTTGGTGATGTCCAAAGCGCTATTGGTACTCTGAACCTTAGAAAGGCTCCAGGTATGGATAAAATCAGCAATAAAATGCTTGTGGAGTTACCTCGTGTAGCTAGAAGAATTATCCTCTTTATCTTCAACGCTATTTTACGCCTAGAATACTATCCTGCAGATTGGAAGGTGTCTATGATCACTATGATTCCTAAGTCAGGGAAGGATCACACCAAAGTAGAGTCATATAGGCCAATTAGCCTATTGCCGACAATTTCTAAACTGTTCGAAAAATTGTTAATGACTAAGTTGATTCCAATTCTGAACGACACTGAATGCATTCCTAATCATCAATTCGGCTTCAGAGCTAAACACAGCACCATCGAACAAACACACAGATTGGTAAATGTGATAAGAGGGTCGTTTGAAGACAAAAAATACTGCTCCGCCCTTTTCATTGATGTGTCCCAAGCGTTCGATAAAGTTTGGCATGACGGTTTAATGCACAAAATAAAATTAACTCTGCCTGCTAACACCCATAAACTTATGGAAAGCTATTTATACGGTCGCAAATTTAAAATCAAAGAAGGCAATTTTTTAAGCCCCGCTCAGCCAATTGAAACAGGTGTGCCACAGGGTAGCATACTGGGTCCTACTTTATATTTGATTTATGCCTCCGACATGCCGTCAGACCCCAAAATCCACACGTCAACTTTCGCAGACGATACAGCCTTTATCAGCGTTCACAAGGACCACCAAGTAGCATCACAGAATTTGCAGAATTACGTTTATAAACTAGAGAATTGGCTAGAGCTTTGGAAAATCAGGGTTAATGAACAGAAATGTATTCATATCACTTTCACATTGCGAAAAGAAACTTGCTCGTTCATCAAAATAAATAATCAAATTATTCCTCAACATAATGAAGTCAAATACCTCGGCATTCACCTCGACCGCCGTTTAACTTGGAAGTCTCATATTGAAGCGAAACTTACACAGATGAAATTAAAAGCAGGGCAACTTAATTGGCTAATTGGCAGAAATTCTTCACTAAAGTTGGACTGCAAACTATTGTTGTACAATGCAATTCTAAAGCCAATCTGGTGCTATGGAATTCAATTATGGGGTACTGCCTCAGCATCAAACATTGAAAAAACTCAAAGGGGTCAAAATAAAATTCTACGTATAATTACTGCAGCTCCATGGTATGTTAAAAATTCTCGAATTCACAAAGATCTATGCGTGCCATCAGTAAAAGTTGAATTTACAAAACACGCGTCAAAGTATGTCAGCAAACTTGAACACCACCCAAACCCACTTGCACGAGACATCCTTAACTTTAGTGGCCATAATCGGTTGAGAAGGAGGGATACCCTTGCTTTAGCTCAAGCGCAAAATAGATGACTGGATCAGTTGATGTGAATTTTTTTTAGTATCATAAAATTTTTGTCTAGCACTGGCTGGGCTTATTATTTTCTTTTTAGTATTAAGATTTGAATACTTATTGTCATTTCATTATATGAAGATTCAATAAATAAATAAAGGCTATAAAAAAAAAAAAAAAAAAAAAAAAAAAAAAAAAAAAAAAAAAAAAAAAAAAAAAATTCATGCATCGCTTCGAAACACCAGTTAATTTTAATACTTTTATCTTTTTCGAACGATGTCCACTCTTGTTAAACGGATTGCAGCAAAATTTATTTATTTTACTTTAAATTGTCTTTACAGCTTCACTCTTTACTTTACAAAAAAAAAAACACTTTAACACTTTCACGTTTAGTATTCAACTGAAATTTGACTCAGAGTGTGTGAAGTATTTATATTTATTTTTTGTTAAAAAATAGGTAAAAAAATAAGCGATATTTGCTTTTCTTTAATAGGAAAATTTGCGTGAACTACTGGTCATAAAATGTTTTTTAAAGAGCGACTTAATTGGTTACTGCCAATAAGCCGACCACAGCTCATAAAATGTTTTGTAAATTTTTTAAATTACCAGGTAATAAATATTTCCCCATATTTATGGAAAATCCGTGTTTTATGACTTATTTCTGCACGTGTCATTTTAGGCGAAATATTTATTACCTGGTAATTTAAAAAATTTACAAAACATTTTATGACCTGTAGCCTCAGTCGGGTTTGGTGTGCCATTACATGGCACTGCTGCTATTATCCATGGATTTATGGCCGATCTTGTGAAGGCAGGCAGACCATATTCACTACACACTCAACTTGGGGCTCTTAAAAAAAAATTGATTTTTCTTCATAAATGTAATTTTTAAAATGTATTTTGAACAAGGTGGTCTCTTAAATGCTCTTCTCCTGTCCAAACAAGGAGTCGTGGCCCATTTTTTATTGCTGATTCTTAAAGCAAAAATTATGAGGAATCCAAAAAAAAAAATTAGCTGGAAAATTTAGGAGCTTCTGTGGAAAATCGGAAAATTTAATTTTCATGGGAAAAATTAAAGGTAAATTTCTAAGAAAAATTAGGAACATTTTATTTTTTAATTAAAGCCTGATTCAATACCTTTCCAGCGAGCTATCACTCGTTGCGATCGCTTTAGTAGTTTTTTTTTTAAAACAACTTTCAATGAGGTCCCTTATGAAGAATTCTTCAATTTTGTCACATGACAGTGGTGTACACCACCACTAAACCAGTCACTATAAAAAAAAATATGTAGGTACATTATTTTTTGCTGGGCAATCGATTGAGACTATTTATTTTAAAATCGGAGAGGGGTCGTCCAAAAGGTGATCGCTTTCATATGGAATTGCTCAATATATACAATATGTATGTATATAATATAATTATGCATCCACAACAAAGGTGAAGTGCATATAAGATTCGGCATAGCCGAATATAGCACTCTTACTTGTTTAGACTCTGTTTGTTAAATTACACTCAAGATTATTATGAACATCAGACAAACTCTGTAAATTATGGAGTTGGTAATTAAATCAATTAAAAATGGTGAGAATTAGACAAAATTTCAAAATATTTTACATAAATTATGTTGGTAGTAAAATTGTCTTTCAAACAATATATAAAATAATAATTAAATTTGCACTAAGACTGAATAGAAAACACAGAATAAGGATATTTTAGTCCTATAACCAGTGTAGTTTTTGTATTTCTTATTACGTTTAGGTGGAGGGTATTTAAGATTCGGCACAGCCGAATATAGCACTCTTACTTGATTTTTTTTTCAAAATGAAGTTCTTTTTATTTTTTTTTTCTAAAGAAACTTTAGACCATTTCCTTTAAGAACTTTGTGGTCACTTAGTATCTATAAAAAAAATATTTTAACTCAAAAAACAAAGTTTTTGATTTTTACCATATGCACTATTTTCATATTTATTACTTATAATACTAAATAATTTAATAAAATGAATATATAAATATTGAAATTGCCTATCTTTCGTCCTTCTTATTTATTGCCTTTATTATTTTAATTAGCTCTAAATACAAATACCTACAATACAATTTGTTATACTCGTATGCATAAGGATGGGAGCAAATTTCAAGCACTTCCTTGACTTAGAACGAATTCAATTAAGGAACTTTCTAATTATCGATAGTACATTCGTATCGAATAACAAGGTAAATATTTAACTGAAATGTTATATTAAAATGCGTATTGTTGGTGAAAGTAAAAACGGAAATTCAATTTAATAATTTCATTGTTGAACAAAGTTGTGTAATTATTTGACAATTTTTACTCACCCTTATGGGACTGGTGCTCGTGTTTTCTACATTTTGCTCTTCTGTTTTGGAACCAGACCTAAACAGGAAAATTTAAAAAATTTCATTACCAAATTATCCATTAAATTATTCACATATGTACATTAAATAAATAAAAAAAAAAACAAACACTACGACTGCCAATATTAGGAAGACTTGTTGTGGAAAAATCTCTCAAATAATACCTATTGATTAAAAACAATTTTAAGGCAGTGGTGTTCAAAAATAAAATGAAGATGTATTGGTGACAGATTTTTCCGAGCAAACAAATTGTCAAACGCTTAAAATAAGAAAAAAAGAAAGAGTTTCAGCCAGATATAAACACATTAAGAAAAAATATCAGGGACCATAAATAACAATTATCAAAAAACAATTTTAGAACAGTTATTTTCAGAAAAAACAAAAATAATTCCATCTAAAACAGTTTTTTATTTTTGTGTTCAATTGTAATTGAATCGCGTGTGTTTGCTATGCTTCGTCCAACAAGAAGCAACAACAATGCTTAACAAATTTCTGAAAAAAATGACGATAGTTCGTCGCATGTGTTCTCATCGCTTGTTCAACGACGACTGAATGAATGTTTTTAAAAGAGCATAACAAATGTGTGTAAATTTTTTAAACAATTGTTGTATGAGCCGAACATCACTGTTTTAAGGACCCAAATTACTGACAAACAATACGATACAAACAAATAAAATATATATATAATATTTAATTCTGTAATATATTTCAAAAAAAGTTTTCTATCTTCTGAGTCAAATTCTGTAAGTAATTATAAATTGTCCACAATTTAATTTGGCACAAATATCGAATAAATTATTAATTAGATCCATACAAAATAGGATTTTCAATTAAATTTCATTATTTGTCTGTTTATAATTAAAGTAAACATATTTTTAGGTTTATTAAAAAGGATACTATAGCGTAGACCACTTGTCCTCGCTAGTATTGTTCAGAATACGAAGATTTTCGGCTATTTACAATGTAAATTTTACATGTACACAACACGATCGCAAACAATACTCCAACAAGAGCGTAAAAATACAAATATTTCATTCATGTTTTTTCTTTTTCAGCTCATCTTTGTTGTTTTCAGTACACTAAGAAGCAGCGATCACATAAATTTATACATTACAAACGAATTTTTAATTGAGGTTTATTTTAACATTACATGTTATTTATTTCTGTGTAGTGTGACCATACATATGTAAATACCAAATCCTTTCTTTCTGCGGAACACTGGCGTAGACGGACGACACAGTTAATTTGCATTAGCAGTCTTAATTCAAATTAACTCGTGAATTATCCCCATCCTAATGTGCGTTAGGTTAGACGTAAATTCACAAAATCAGAGTAAATTTATACTGCATTTAGCTATTTCAATATGGCAACATCGTCGAAAAGCAATCATATGTGATAACATAGTAAACATATTGTTTACTATTCAAAAAGAAGAAGAATTGTAAAATTAAAATAATAAAAATAAATTTCCACAATTGCATTTCTCTTATTTCAGAGTGTCCTACTACGGTCCCCACTTGTAGCAACACGTTCAGATTGATGGTTGCTAGTGCATGAACAATTTATGCATTATGGAGCAGTTTCAGCAAAAGTAATTTCATCTTTTTTTCAAAAAAATACTGATTTTTCACCAACAGCATAGCTGCTAATCTTATTTTCTGCTTTCTTTTCATTTGATCATGATGTAAATGCCAAACAAATTTTGACAATTAAACAGTTGTTTGCAAAGAAACAGCTGTTTACTAAATGCAAAAACTGTCGTCTGTCAGGGTAAATTCTATATGGGAGCTATGACCAATAAGGGCCGATCATCATAAAGTTGGTAACTTTTATTTTTATACCCTACACCACCATATTGGGGAGGGTATATTGGATTTGTACTGATGTTTGTAACAACCAGAAATATATAAAATTTGGTACATAATATTTTTTGGCCCAAGGATGGATGGGACTGAAACTGGTGAAAATCGGTCGATTATTTTACCTGGCCCCCATACAAATGTTCTCCCAAAATTGGGGTTTACTGATCATAAATGTTTGAATTATGCAAGTATCTAAACAAATTCCATCACAAATGAGTGGTAAATGAAATGAAGCCACATCACATCTACAAATTTTGTGCAGATAGGTCCATAATTAGTCGTAGCTCCCATATAAGACCCACTTTTGAAAATCACTTTAAAGAGCATAAATTTTGGTAATCAAATAAAATTCGACACAAATAAGTTTCTTATATACATCTTTTTGTGTACTAGTGTGGCACATATGACATACGTTGTTGCGATTTTTTTATATTTAGTGTAGAATTATTTGCATATTTAGTGTATAATTAAGCTCGATTTTGTTGGTAAGTTCTGCAATATTTTATTATTTATTATTATTGCTGTTTTTTACAATAAAATATGCTCTATTTTTTATACCAATTCCTTGTATAATTTTACATAATAACTTTCTTCCTCTCGTCGTTCTACCCATTTCTTTTGCCAAACTCTGCGTCTTTTTGCTTTTAATTCCACTTCATCGTCATCGAAAATCAGCACTGTACAAGCAATAGCTAGACCAATTTCCTCCCACGTCATCATTTATGTTTTTTTTTATTGATATTATTTTTATTATTTAATTTTATTTAAAAAATTACACATAAAATACAGAAGTTAAATAATAATTAAAAAATGTCAAACTGAATAATTTCACAAACAAATGTATATACGACTCAGCATATGTAGCACCACATACAATTCAACATATCGTATAAACACAAAAATCGTATGCTAACTCTTATGTTGACATTTCATTTGCTGACATCAAAAAATTTGCTACTTTCAACATATCGTGTAAACGTCTAACATATGACATAGGCTGTCATCATATATATGCTGATTCAACATATCGTCTAAACTTAGCTTAATATTTATATTCACAGAAATCATAACACTAAATTTTGGTGCAAAATTGGTTATATCTCCCATATAACGCCCATTTCTGAAAAATTGTTTTATACATATACTGGGTGTAGGGTATTATATGGTCGGGCTTGACCAACTATACTTGATCATGTGTGTTGTTTTATTAAACGCATATTTACTTAGTTTATGGTTATGTAATTAGAAAGTGTTATACTGTGTTCAGATATGCAACTTTATTGAGTTAATGTTCGGTTAATTGACAATATATATTATTTTAAGTGTTCAGGCATACGCAATTTTCAGCTTACTCAATAATCATTTGACAGCTGGAAAACAATACAAAAATACTCTAAATATTGAGCTCAATAATGGAGTTTATTGCAATTATCGCAATAAAGTTGCATATCTGAATACAGTATTAAAATCACTCAAGTGAATTTGATTATTTTTGATATGTATTCAACATGAAGATCTCTTAATAAATAAGTTCTCACTCAGTGTTCGTTCTCTTAGTTATTTTATTAATTACCCAGCGGTAAGTGGAACCAAGTATGATAAAATAAAGATTACGCCAACGCCCGTAAAATTTTAAAATGTTCTGCGCATTTTGTAACTGTGACGTCACACGTTCCGTGTTTCTATTGGCTAATTTTTTCTGACTTGTTTTTTACTATTGTTTTGCTTGCATTTGCTCACTGCACACTTCATGTCTATATTTTTTGTTGTTTTTTTTTGTTTGTTTTTCTTTTTTAAACAGTTTTTATTTTAGAACTCTCAGAGAGATTTCAATTGCAAGAAAGGTTTCGGAAGAAATTTTAATTCTAACAGATGAAACATTCTTGGTAACCCTTAGAATGGAACTTCTACGTCACATAACGGGAAATCATGCGCATGGCGTAATCTTTATTTTATCATTCTTGAGTGGAACTAAGTACCTCGATTATAATCGATGACATCAGTATAACATTCTAAGCGAGCGATTTAAGTACTTAGAATATTATATATGTGTAATCTAATAAATATCACCTACTAATTATAACTTCGCTTACAATATAAGCGGAGTGTTAGTTAGTAAGTTTATGTAAAAAAAATTTTGAATTATATTTCTACTAATTAAAACTTCGATTAGAATGTAAGTGACGAGTTAGTGTGTTATAGCGGCTTTCGAAAAATATAAAAAAAAACAAGAAATGTGTATCACTATATTGATGTTGGGCCTGTTCAGAAATGCATCACTGCACTGCATTTGATGCGCAGTACGTTCGGAAAAGCAAAAGGTAGTATCACTGCAAATGCATTGTGTTCTAAAATGCAGCACTGAAGCAGATAATGCGCAAAAAAACAGCAAACGAGCATCTCAAAAATGGCTGATACATTGTATAATTTTTTTTAATAAATTTATTTTAATTGATTTTGTATTCTTTTTTTAGAATAGAAAATGATGCAAAATTCTCCAAACTATTGGTGAGAGTCCGTTTGGACATTGCTTTATAGGATATTGCTTTATAATATTAACATATTTAATTACTTTCGGGATTTGTCTGCATTTGGAACACAACGTTTTAAAACCTGCCTTTTTTTATATTTCAACCGCCTTTTATATTGCTTATTGCACAGTTTTGAAACATTTTTGGTTTCATCTTAGTCAAGAAATAAATTTATTATTAATTTCTCCATTTTTAATATTCCCGCGTTCGTAATTGTAAACAATTCATTTATTGTTCGTCTGCGCATCAGCATCGCAAACTAATCACATATGCGCATCAAATGCAGTGCAGTGATGCATTTCCGAACAGGCCCGTTACTTTAAAGTTGATAGTGCAACAGGAAGGTTACTTTAAGTTTGTAAAGATATAAATAATAATAAATTTCATTTTCATAAAAATAAATAATAGTTATAAGAAATTAATTTATAAATAAATCTAAGATTAAAATAAATCAATGTGGAAGGTTTTTCTGCAAGAAATTTAAAGCGAGAAAGTGTGGAAAAATTTGTTGAAAACAGTGTAATTTCACTTAATACTGAAAGTGTTCTTACAAATGATTTAGTTGACAATGTTACGAATGACGTTTTAGATATCATATTTAGTAAAAAAAATGAAGATTCATTAAGGACAAAATTAAGCACGTGGTACAATAAATATAATCCGGGTAGAAGGTGTTTTGACGAATTATTAAAAATATTACATTCCGAAAAAATGAACGTGCCCTTTTCAACCAACACCTTAAATAAAAATCGGGTAAAAATTATTGTGAGAAGTGTGAATCCAGGACAATACTTTCACCTAGGTGTAAGAAAGTACTTGGATTCAATAAAAACTAAAATAATTATCCATAACTATTATTAGATATTGGCCCTAAATTATGATGGCGTTAATGGAAAAAGAGGGTTCGAGGAATTTAAATCTTTTCATGATGCAGTAAGATTTGTTTAGACTTTTTATATTTTATTTATACTAATAAATTTCACTTTGTTTATTTCCAGATGCTGTCAAGGAAGAGAGCTCATTAATTGAGAAATTAAAAAAAAATATGCAGCATTGCTTTAAGATGTACGAAAACAGAAATTTTGCAAAAGAATGCAGAGATAAAAAAATAATTTATAAAAAAAATTTATGTTGTAATACTTAGTTTAAGTTTTTTTTATGTGCTTTAATCCCTAAAGTGAAATTAATTTATTTATTTTTATTATTATTTTTTGAAAGTAAAGCATTCTTTTAAATAAACTTGCATTCGACTTTCAATTATAAAATCATCAGGATTAGTGGTACCACCTTATATTCTGGCCTTACAATTGCAAATCCGACTGTAAACGACATACATTACAGTTTAATTTGCCTGAATTTATTGACGTGCCATCAAGCTCGCTTAGAACACATTAATGACATTGCTTACATTTTTAGGAAGAGCGCACTAATTAAGCAGCCTATGACACCTGTGTGTAAATGTAAGCAGAAATATAAGCGACAGCATCAGTACTGATTGCTACTAAATCAGCGATTAAGTAATGGGTATTTTTACCGCTGGGAAGTTCATATATATATTTATGGCATGTTTCTAAATAACGAGTGGCTTAAATTTTTCGCCCAAATGAGTATAAAAGTTAGTTTTGGGGTTCTATAACACTAGTGTCAATTCTCTTGAGTAAAAACGTAAGACTATCTTTTTTTATGGTTTCTACATTGAAATTTCAATCGTCCTACTGTCAAAAACATACAGTATATATTATTTCGTATATTTCTACAGTATAAAATGTTGTCCACTACCTTAACTTTCCATTTTAATGTTAATTGCGATAAATTTAAACATTTTTCATTCAATTTATTAAAAAATTCATAACAATTTCAATTCAGATAAATTATTTTTGTATTGTAAATAAAACACAGCTGTTTATACCCTACACCACCATAGTGGGGAGGGTATATTTGATTTGTGCATATGCTTGTAACGCCCAGAAATATTGGTCCAACACCCACCTTAGAATCACTTTCTGAGCCGATTTAACGATGTCCGTCCGTCCGTCTGGTTGGCTGGCTGTCCATGTAAAGTTTGTGCGCAGAGTACAGGGTGCAATTTTGAAGATATTTCGATAATATTTGGTACGTGATATTTTTTCGGCCCAATGATGGATGGGATGGAATCTGGTGGAAATCGGTAGTTAATCAGGATTTCAAAATCGTTAGAAGTTAACTCTTCTATTTCTTTTATTCTTACAAAAATAATTCTAGTTATTTTGGAAATATATATATTTACCAAGGTTGACTTTTCGCAAATGACTCGATACTTCATAAATAAGAATATTTTTAGATAATCGCGACAATTAACGCAATAATGTTGCCATAAGATACATATATCGAATTTTCGATAAAGTAAATTTGTGGGAAAGTTATATGATTATTTAAAAAATATTAAAATGGTACCATGGAGGTCTAAAAAGTACATTTTATTTATATAGTTGGTACGAAAAGCAAAAACCCATTTTCCATCACTGATTTGTACATATGTGGAGTGGGAGAAGAAAAAATGCAACAGCGATTATTGACTAGAGAGCTGCAACGAGTAAGTTTTTTCTTCATGTGCAGCGTTGCCTATTGTCAAGTTTTCCCTTTTTTTGAAGTTTTTTGGAAATTTATACAGCGGGCCTCGATTATCCGTGATCTGGTTAACCGGTAACCCCGATTAACCGTGATGGGCAAATATCAGTCTATTGTTATTGTTTGCAATGTTCTCAAATTGTTTGCTTCGATTAACCGTGTTTACCTCTATTATCCGTGATGACAGAATTCATTTATTAACTTCATACGATGAGTCGAAAGCATTTACAAGTGATTAGTTTAATTGGCAATGTTGTTCATGTGTGAAACTCGCTGTCGAATGTAGTCAGCGTTGCCATATATTTTTTTAAGAAAACTTTTTATTTCTAAAAAAAAAACTTTTTTAATTAGTAAAATTTCAAAACCCAATTTTATTGAAAACAAAACAACTTTTATTGTTACATATTTACCTGAGTACTCCTAAAGCTGGAGGTCCACAACTCGCGTCTACGCGTTTCACGAGTTCTAAGCAACTGTCAAAAAAGTGGAATCAATGTAGTCGTACGTTTTAAGTTACGCACTCAAAAGTAGAGTTGTGTCGTTCATGAACGACCTAGTTCAATTAAACTATTCACTTATATGAACGATGTGATGTCGTTCAGTCTTTTCTTTCTTTCTCGTTCATTTAGTTCAGTTAGTCGGTCGTTCAGTTCAGTTAATCGTTCTTTTTGGTCAGTCGTTCAGTTCATTTAGTTTAGTTCATTTAGTACAATTCATTTAGTTCAATTCATTTTGCTCAGTTTAGTTGTTCTTTTTGTTCAGTTGCAGTGTTGCCACCACCAAAAAGTTACCAAATGAGAAAAAAAATAACCAACATTTTTTTATAATTATTTAGTTTGTTTTTTTTTTTACCTTTTATTTTTCTGATGATAAATCTTGTTCAATTAAAACCTAAACCGAAGTTAAAAAATATTATTGAATTTAAATAGATTCAAACATGAAAAAAAATATTTCTTATCCATTTCGCATTTGTTTAAAATAATTTAATGCGCGTTTTTTCGTGTTTGACAAATCAAAGAAATTTTTACATAAAAAATTTTTACGTAAAAAAACCTGTTTATAACAACGTTTATTTTTAAATAATATTAAAAAGCAAAAAAAAATAAGCAAATTTCTTCAAATTAAATAGACACCAAAACATTTATATTTTTGAAAAAAAGTTCTCCACATTGAAGAAAAAAAATAACCATTTTTGGTTCAAAATAACCAAAACGGCAACGCTGTTCAGTTGTTCGGTCTTTTTGTTCAGTTCATTTCCTTTAGTTCAGTCAGTGTTGCCATTTTAGCACTTTCAGTGCTAGATTTAGCATTTTTTTTCTACATATGCATTGAAATTTTTAACCTGATACACCTGATACAGGTAAGTGATGGAAATCGAAAACGAAAACGAGTGAGTTTTAGAAGTTAATTTTTTCGTAATATTTCGGTATTGAAACAGTTTAATCCCACAAAAATAAAGATATTTTGCTATTAAAGAGAATCTTAAAACAAAAATTTTAAAAATTTGATTAGAAATACTTTAAAATGGACTTCAAAAACTCACTCGTTTTCGATTTTCATCACATATCTGTATGCTAAATGCTTTTTAGCATAATTTGCTTGATAAAAACAAAATTTCTCGAAAAAATTTTTACTATTTTACTCTAAAAAATATTTTTGGAGAAATAAAAAATAACTTTTACTAATATTTCAACTAAATTTCTTTCGGTGTGCTTGTAAAATGAACACGGAAATTTTTTAATTAATATATGCAATGTAATCTATTAAAACAAGTCAACAATTGTTATGAACAAAATTAGAAAAAACTATAATTTATATTTGTAACATATGAAATAAAAATTGCATTGTTACATTGAAAAAATTTAGCACTTATTTGTTCTTCTGTAGAACATTTTAGCACTTAGTTTTTCAAGTTTTACCATATGTATTTTGAAATTCATTTTCTGGCAACACTGAGTTTAGTTGTTCTTTTTGTTCAGTTCATTTAGGTCAGTTCATATCGTTCAGTTCATTTAGTTCAGTTCATATCGTTCAGTTCATTAGTTCAGTTCATTTAGTTCAGTTCATATCGTTCAGATCATTTAGTTCAGTTCATTTAGGTCAGTTCACATCTTTCAGTTCATTTAGGTTAGTTCATTTAGTTCAGTTCAGTTTATATAGTATGCAACCAGCGTTACCATATATAT
The DNA here is from genome assembly GCA_950370525.1 of Bellardia bayeri. Classification (NCBI taxonomy): domain Eukaryota; kingdom Metazoa; phylum Arthropoda; class Insecta; order Diptera; family Calliphoridae; genus Bellardia; species Bellardia bayeri. The sequence goes on along the minus strand of OX493265.1, from coordinate 47,314,697 downwards.
TTTTTTAAAAACTTCTTATATATGAAAAAAACCACTTCGTTTCCAAAAAAAAATTTTTGCTGCAAAAGTACCAAAATTTTAAAAGAAAACACAAACATGTATTTGGAATTAATATTATTTAAAAATATAAAAACCATTTAAAATCAAAAACAACATATAATAAAAAACATGGAACAAGTCGATTTTAGTGACTTTGCTCAAAACAAAAATTTCATCAAATAGGGCTTTTAGAGGAGATGACAGCAAAAAAATTTGTTGGCGGTCACGCCTATTTTCGAGGGGGCGAGCCCTTAAAGTTTAAAATATATAGGCCTATATCTCGGGAACTACTGAGTGTCTGATAATTTGTAATACATTAAATTAAAGGTACCTTTCCAACGATATTTAACATGACCTATTTATATGGACCACCTATTGATAAATTTCGCAAAATTATTTTTTGATCCGAAATTGTTTTAAAAAATCCGGGAAAAAGGTCTATATGAGTAAGTAAATAAATTACAATGTTTTCAAGACAAGATATTAATATCGATATATATCGTCTAATAAAAAAATATAGTTTTCAAGATAAACCTAAATATATAACAAACTTTGGAGCCCCACCCACTCGAAAATAAGCGTGACCGTCCCAATTTTTTTTTATTTTAATCAGAATTTAAAATTCTATTAGTGATAAAATTTTGATAGTGATTTGAAAAAGTTACTAAAACCGTCTTAAGCCAAAAACATGAGATCTTTAAAAAAATATCACATACATTTATAAATTTATTTCTTATTTAAACTTAAAGCCTTTTCTTTTATAACGGGTGGTTAAATTTCAAGGGCCGATGTTGATTTTGAATAAAACACAAACTATTTAGGAAATTATTGTAATTTTATTTTATTATGATATATTGGTATTACTCAATTATGTATGGAACAATATATCGGCCAAATGGGCGCCGCGACCACGGCGGCACACCTCCATCCGATGGTCGAAATTTTCGATAACCCTGAGGCATAATGGAGGTTCTATGCCGTTAATGTGCCGAATTATCTCATCCTTTAGCTCTTGAATTGTTGCTGGCTTATCGACGTACACCTTTTCTTTCAAATAACCCCAAAGAAAAAAGTCCAACGGTGTCAAATCACATAATCTTGGCGGCCAATTGACATCGCCATTACATGAGATAATGATACGGCCATTGAATTTGTTGCGCAAAAGAGCCATTGTTTCGTTAGCTGTGTGGCAAGTGGCACCGTCCTGCTGAAACCACATATCGTCCACATCCATATCTTCCAATTCGGGCCATAAAAAGTTCGTTATCATCTCACGATAGCGAACACTATTCACAGTAACTGCCTGACCGGCCTCATTTTGGAAAAAATACGGCCCGATGATGCCGCCAGCCCATAAACCGCACCAAACAGTCACTCTTTGTGGGTGCATTGGTTTTTCGACAATCACTCTTGGATTCTCATTCGCTCAAATGCGGCAATTCTGTTTATTGACGAATCCACTGAGGTGAAAATGTGCCTCATCACTGAAGATGATTTTCTTCGAAAATTGATCATCCACTGTTGCCATTTCTTGCCACCATTCTGCCCATTCACGACGTTTGGAATGGTCAAGAGGCTTTAGTTCTTGAGCCAATTGCACCTTGTAAGCGTGTAAATTCAAGTCTTTATGCATAATGTTCATCAACGACGAGCGTGAGAGGTGCAATTGTTGGGCACGACGACGAGTTGAGGTGGACTGCTCTTCAGCCACACTATCGCGAACAGCAGCAATATTTTCTGCAGTACGAGCTGTACGAGCATGCACTGGTGTTCTCACATCTTCTACAGCCCGGTTTGCTCGAATTTTTCCACGATTTTTGCGATTGTACGCACATTTGGACGATCAAATTGACCAAAACAATCACGAAGTGCACGATATGCATTTTGATTTGAACGCCCATTTTCATAATAAGACTGGATAACTTTAACACGTTGTTGGATTGTGTATCTCTCCATGGTTCAAATTGAGTAAGTCTGAAATAGAGAAATGTCAAATAAAATTCGGAAAAAAGCTTGGCGTTTAGGTGTGGTTCACATTCAACATCGGTCCTTACAATTTAACCACCCTTTATGTTTATATTTTTGCAAAAACTTATTTTTTACCCGATAAATTTAAAACTTTTTGGCATCTCAAAAAACTTGCAAAAAAAAGTGAAAACTTGACAAATGGTAACGCTGCATGAAACTAAATGAACTAACTATACTATAGTTGTTTCTTTTGTATCGGTTTTTTTGTATGTTTGTTCTTTTCGTTCACTTGGTCTTTTATTCAATTGACTTTTATTCATTTTGTTCAATATTGCCACTCTAAAATTTCCTAATGTGTGTAGTAATTTATAAAGTAAGTCATGTATTTTTGATAGAAGTACATTATTTTACAAAAACAAAAATGCCTATTGTTTCTGTATTGTGTTGCCGATTTCCACTCACCTTGTATATTCACACCAGTGGAGTTCAAAAATAAAAATAAAGATGTATTGGTGAGAGATTTTGCCCAGCAAACAAATTGTCAAATGCTTAAAATAAGAAAAAAAGAATGAAGTTTTTGACAAATATAAACACCTAAAAAAACATCAGGGATCAGATAAATAACAATTATCAATATCAAAAACTAATTTCAGAACAGTTATTTTGAGAAAAAACAAAAAGAAGTTTATCTAAAACAGTTTTTTATTTTTCGTATTCAATTGTAATTGAATCGCGTGTGTTTGCTATAATTCTTCCAACAAGAAGCAACAACAATGCTTAATAAATTTCTGAAAAAAAATGACAATGATCATCCGCATGTATTCTCATCGCTTGCTCAACGACGACTGAATGAATGTTGTTAAATTTTACACCATGAACAATCAGCTGTTCAGTGAACTACTGAACGAAAATAACGACCTAGTTCATTTTTTTCAACTGAACTAAGATGAACAATCACTCAAATGAACGATTATGCCCAAGTCTACTCAAAAGCGTAGGACGTGTTTAAAACGCGAAAAGTTCGTTTACTTTCTACTTTTCAACGCGTCGCAAGCGGCGAACAGCTGACATTGACAAATGCAAAGCAAATTTTTTAAAGGTGATGTCACTAAAAAAATGAAAGTTGAAAAAACATTTTTTATATGAAATTGACAAACAAACCGATAAAAAACTTCATATAAAAACAAAATTAGCTGGGCTTACGGCATCACCTCCGAAAGTACATACATATATATATAACACAAATGATTGACGCGAAAAATCTTCGCATGTAACTTGAAATACTTGACGCTTAAAGCGTTTAGAAAGCTTAAAACGCGTTGACGCCAAAACGCGAGTTGTGGACCTCCAGCTTAACTGTCAAACTCCATATATATATATGTACTCGTATGTACAAAATAAAGAGTTAATTTGTGTTGTAAACTGTTAACATTTTATTAATATTTATATGACATTTATTGTACTTAAGACGGGGTAATACTAAATTAAACATTGTTGCATTAAAATGGTTTAAAAAGGTATATGTAACTAACACAGTGCAGCATAGTAGAAAAACATTGTTTTGTTAATTGTGAAAATAATTTGTTTTATAAACTAAATTAAACTTATAAACAAATTATTAATTTCCAAAAAACTTTTTTTTAGAATAAAACTTAAAAAGTTTTTTGCATCTCAAAAAACTTGCAAAAAAAGGGAAAACTTGACAAATGGCAACGCTGAATGTAGTATATATTTGTACTCAGAGAACAAGTAGGGAAGTGAAGAGAATGTTTGCTTATTAAATACGAATTATTAAGTAGCCGAAGTTAATAGAGTACCAAAAAATAAAAGAACTTATGCAATGTGAACAACAAACAAGAAGTACCTTAAAAATTATGTTCTCTTCATGTGGTACTGCAAGTATTTTTGTGTATAATACAGTTGAGATGAAAGCAATATGTATATAATAATGTAATTGTTGGAAATGCTTTCAATATACTTCACTTGAAGTGTACTTTAGTTTCAATGTAAATTTTCTATCGAAGTAGTTTTTGAGAAATATGTTTTATGTTGAATAGTTTTTAGTTTGTCAGAAATTTTACTTTAATAAAATTCTTTATAGGTAATAAATATAATTTTATATTAAATAAAACTATTAATATTTCATATAATATTAATTGCAGTTTCATGTCGTTTTGTCTCAGAATCTATTTCGACCTGCTCTTCAGATAATACTGAGTTCATATGTGTAATGATTAAACTCAAATATAATAAAATTTACCTCACCTGTTCGTACATCCCTCCTAATTCCGACGAATTAGTTTATCAACAACATGTTAATGCTATTAAAACTATTGCAGAATTTGTTGAAGTTTGATGAAGATTTTTTAAACAATGTATTCGATGTTTACCTTTATCAACTAAATAACGTTTATAATGAATTTGGTAAATTATTAGATTTGGTATTCGTAAATGATCCATGCAATTGTGTAATTTCTCGTCCTGTTATTTCGCCCGAAGATAAATTTCATCCAACATTTGAATTTATTTTCTCTCTACCTGCTGTACATAAATTCTCTACTCAAATTAATAATGAGAAAGTTAATAATTTTAAACAAACGGACTACGTTAAACTAAATAATTTAATATTAAATACCGATTGGAACGATCTACTGTGTATCCCTTACATAAACAATTCTACTTTGGATGTGATGACAAGTATTTTTTATAATAATATATATTATTTTATGGATAAATGCACACCAAAACACTGTTCTTATAATCATACTGGTCCTCCTTGGAATTCAAAACTGTTATCTAAACTTAAGAATTTAAAGAATAAACATTATAAAAACTTTAAAAAATCTGGGTTGCTTGTGGATAATAATCTCAAGAATTCCCTATATCAGTCATATTTACAAAAACTAAAAAATAATTTTAAATATAATACTAATAATGCATTTTACAACTTTGTCAACTCTAAAAGAAAAACAAATGGATATCCTTCAGTAATGAAACTCAGCAATTATGAATCTTCCGACGATATTAATATTAGTAATATGTTTGCTGATTTTGTTTTTCCAGTACATATTCGGATAAGCAATATTGCTCCGATAGTTATCCCAACACACTTTACACTAACCGTGCTATATCGTTTCCAAATATTGATGCTGAGAATTTATTAGAAAGTTTAAAAAAACTTGAAATTTCGTATAATTATGGTCCTGATGATGTTCCTAGCAGTATTATACACAATTGTGCTCAATCCTTGCTATATCCATTAATTATTTTATTCAACACATCCATTAAATATGGTAATTTTCCGATAATTTGAAGGTCCTCATTCATAATCCCATTATTTAAATCTGGTAATAGATCTGAGGTGACAAATTACAGAGATATTGCTAAGCTTAGTGTAATACCTAACATTTTTGAACACTTTATCACTGATTACATGTGTCATCAATTATCATTAATTCTGTCATCTTCTCAACATGGATTTCGTAAAGGTTGATCTACTATATCAAATGTCCTACAACTTACTATCCACGTTAACCAAGGCTTCGTACAAGGAAAACAAACTGATGCCGTTTATACTGACTTTAGTAAAGTTATTGATAAAGTAAATCACAGACTTCTTCTTGTTAAACTGGATCTTCTTGGTTTTGCATCTCGCAGTCTAAACTGGATAAAATCTTATCTTCTGGATAAAACTCAATGCGTAAAATTTAATAATAAATACTCTAAAAATATTTTGGTTACTTCTGGTGTTCCTCAAGACAGTTACCTTGGTCCAATTCTTTTGTCCTTGTTCCTCAACGACCTTCCAAATGGTTTAAATTTTTGTAACATTCTAATATATGCTGGTTATGTTAAAATATTTTTGAGCTTCTCTAAATCTTTGGATCATATCTTTGGATCTCCAGTCCGATCTCAACAATTTCTTTTTGTGGTGCAGTCTCAACTTAATGGAATTAAACTTAAAAAAATGTAAACTTATGCGTTTTTCAAGAAGTAATTATATTCCTACTAATTATACTTTGGGTGATTACCGGCTTGAAATTGTTGAAAATTTGCTTGATCTAAAAATTTTACTAGACAACAAATTAAACTTTGTTTCGCACATTACCATGATGATAAATAAAGCTAGAGGTGTACTTGCGTTTATAAAGCGATGGGCTAAGGAATTTGATGATCCCTATGTCACAAAACAACTTTACATTTCCTTAGTAAGACCTATATTGGAATATGGCTCTATTATCTGGGATCCTTATTATAATATTCATATTCAGCGTATAGAGTCTGTACAGAAACAATTCTTACTCTTTTGTCTACGTGGGTTACCTTGGAATCCTGATATTAACCTTCCATCATACATCGATAGACTTAAATTGATTAAATTACCAACTCTATCTAGTAGAAGGACTATGCTTAATATAACATTTATGATCAATATAATTAATGGTGAAGTCTGCTCCGAGTTCCTTGTGAACAATGTTACTTTTAATGTTCCTTAACGATTTTCCCGCCATTTTAAGCCACTGTATGTCAAACATGTTAGCACTAATTATGCTCAAGCTGACCCATTAGGAAGATTATTTTGTGAATTTAACAATCTATATGAAATAATTGATTTTTCTCTTTCAACAAATGTAATTAAACATAAAATAATTAGTTTATTAAATAATTAATCTTTTGTTATTAATTGTAATTTTCAATATACTTTTTTTAATTGTCTGTAATGATTTAATCCATGGACTTAACCCTTTCGACCCGACTTTCGAATGGCAATAGTGCAATAATATTTTTGGTTGCAGCATGTTATTTAAGTAACAACTAAGGTATTGGCGAATGAAAATATGAGAAATAATAATTGGGGGGCTGGGGGAGTGGTGGTAAACCATTGTACCAGTCGGGATGTTAAGTGGTACAAATGAGTACCAACCGTCCGATAAAATAAACTACATCAGAAAGAAGTAAAGCAAATAATATATAAAATTTTATTGAATTTTTACTGAAAAAGAGAAGTACGTATTAAAAATTATAAGAAATGTGTTTTTACATAAAAATCATATATGATATGAGGCAAAGCACGTTTTGCAAAGTGGCACTTGGCATTCCTTGCAGATTGTCTTTGTGCGTGTTTGTTTCTTTTGAGCGCTGCAGTTTGTGCAACGACGTCGGGAAGTTCCTTCAACAGGAAGATGCATTGCCTTGCGATTGGCAGTTTGTGGTGCTCGGCCTCGTTTTAGTGATCGACGAACGGCTGTAGTTTTTAGGCCTTCCTGGATCAATTCCTCTGCCAATGTAACTAAAAACGACTTGAAGGGCATCTTTTCCCGATTGAGATCATTATAAATAACCCAGGCATTCACGGCTGTCATCATTATCAAACGATAAAAAGTTTTCTTCCACCACTTATCCGATTTTCTATCATATTCGTAAAGGCCAGACATTTGATCAGCCAAGTCAACGCCTCCCATGATTTCACGATAAAACTTAATTTGAGTCGGACATGGAACTTCAATCTTTTCTCCTGTTTTTAATGTTTTTGTAACAGTCGTTACTGTTGCGTCGTGACAATTACTTAGTACCAAAAATTCTTTGGTGTCTTGCCATTTTGCACACAGAAGTCCAGATGAAGTACTCTTGAACTCCGCTTCACCCCTTTTCAACTTGTTGCCAGAAAATGTAGGCATATTTTTTCTATTTGCCATAACGGTGCCAACGGCTGGAAAGGAAATAGTGTCCAATAAATGAACAGAAGTAAAAAAACGATCGAAACAGAGAACGACATCTGTCTCCGCAATTGAATTGGCTAATTTGGTCACAACGCGCTCTCCCAGCGTTCCAGAACTTTGCTCCATTTCTTTGCCATGATATATGTTGAAGTCGTATGTATATCCAGTAGCAGCGTCACACCGAAGCCACATTTTTATACCACGTTTGACGGGCTTTAGAGGCATGTATTGTTTCAACGTGCTACGGCCCTTGAACTTTGTCATTGATTCATCAATGCTTTGGTACACACTATCCTGTCTGCATTTCTGAAATGTGTTCTTCAAGCTTTCTACCAAATCGTCAATATAGTAAGTTTTGTTACTATTATGTGGCTTATCTGGCTGTGCAAAGTACATTTTAGAAGTAACGAATGTGAATTGATCTCTGTGATTGCTTCTTTCAATGACTGATTTCCCAGTGATTTATGGCATGACCAATAATCTTTGAGGGATGGAAGTCGATTGTAGCACATTACAAACATGCATCCAACAATTGCTTTTTTACTTTTTTGGTACTGGGTTGGTTGCTTTCAAAAATTTTGATACGTTCATTTGTACATTGGGCTATGTATATATAGGCTGATCTAGGTAATAACTTATTGAAAACATCAATTATAGACGAACGCTGAGGTATGTGATCTGCTATTTTGCAGCCACGAGAATTAAAAATAGTTTTGTTGGGTACAAAGTACTCATCAGGAGTACTCCAAATAAAATTGGTATCGAATGCGCCAGGTTGTGAAACGAAGCCAATACTAGCTGGCTCATTACTGCCTAAGACTTCATCGGCAGCCTCATTCACTTTATCTACTATGTCGTCTGCTCTATCTTCCTCATCATCGCTTTCGCTGGAGCTAGACACACCACTTGGCAAAAATTCCTCAGAGCTTCCTCCAGAAAAGTCCTCCAAGTCGCTAACGCTATCAGCTTCATCTTCCAAAATTTTTCTTATATCTTCTGGATCCATTTCTAAGCAAACAAAAAATTTTTTCCGAAAAGGGGAATTACATTATTTACTGCTCATCGGACTGATGGTACAAATATGTACCACCATACCGGATGAATGGTACACATATGTACCATAATCTGAAATAACAATAAAACACATATATTTTTTATAAATACTTACATGCTGCAGTTATAAATACTTGCAAAAACTTAACAATAACTAGATACACACTTCACTCTAGCTGCGTCGCGACTGACAAAAAATGACACAGCACATTTAAAAAACAAATTAAAATAACGGGACTTCTTAGAATGTATTCAACAAAGTTTGAAGATGATGTGGTACGTTTCACAACCATGAATCATTTCCTTTACAACTTTTAGAGACGTTCAAAGTTTAGGTGGTACACATATGTACCATCCGGGTCGAAAGGGTTAATAATAAAATAAAACAAATAACATTGGTTATGGGCCCAGAACGACGATAAAAAGATTATCGGCAATTTAATTTAACAGTAATAATGTTTTTCTATAAATAGGTATAAATTCAAAATATTGAAATTTAGTAAAAAAAAAAATCGGTGATTATAATATTATTATTTTCTATTTTATAGTTAAGTACAAATATTACAGACAAACATAAATAAGAGCGTCAGCGGTGCGTTGCATGTATTTTGTTTTTGTGACAACAATAAAATACACGTAAAACATCGTTTGCCGCTTAAATTTTAGGGGTATACTGTAACTTTGAATTAAAGCCGGATTTTTTTAAATATTTTACAAGCTTTATGCATTTGTAGCAAAGTTCAGCGAGATCTGTAGTTTGTTTTATTGATTTTTCAACTGTATTATTTAGCAAATGATTTATACAAAATATATGATTAGACCTGTTTCACACTCATCAGTTCTGACTGTCAAGTCAAGTTATTTTTCAATGAGAAAGAAAGAGAAAATTATCTCTTATCTTTTTCTTACTTACTTGAACGGAAAGCCGAAATCATATTGAAGCCTCTATCTGTCACTATTATTTTTTTATCACTTAATTCGCAACAAAAGTTTTCTAAAGTCTTGATAACCTTCAATTTTATGTTTTCACCTGTAAAAATTGCAGACGTACTCGTATATGCATGTGTTTTCATTAAGCTGTCAAATTAAATTTAGTGTTAGTCAATTTTCTTACCAGTCCATTCCAATTTTCTCACCAGATTCCAACGTCACATTTTCACCATATTTCACACCAACAGATATCAAGAAGAAGAAACCCTGAGTCCTCGATCGTTTTAAATGATCGACAGTTTCGACTACCCATTTTAGTCTTTACACCCTCAATTGGTACTAAGGTGGCATTTGATGCCATCATATTACAAAAATTTAGGTATACATATACGTACATACATCGTACATTGTACACCCCGTTAGTTAAAAAAATGTAAATAAAAAATAATAAAGATTTAATATTTAATAAAAAATACCTTTCCAACGATATATATCATGATTATAAAATATGGACTATAGCCTAGTACTCTGTTCAAATTTGAGAAAAATGTTGAGCAACATTAATTATTTCATACGGAAAATTTGACGTATAGCCAATGTTGCCTATCACGCGAATTTACATAATTTGACGTTTTTTTTTAATTGAAAGTACGCCACATTGTTTTACTTATGTAAACAAAACACATATGTTTTGCTTTTTTGTGAATTTAAATCGAAAATAAATAAAAGTTGAAATATTAAAAAATCTGTGTTGAATCGAAATAGTTAAATAAAAATTAATCAACAAATATTACTGGCCGCTTGTGCAGCAGAACAACAAGTAATAGATATTGTTGTTGCGACATAAAAGCTTTTGGATGAAAATTTCACGTGAAACAATTGCTACTTTAATTATTTCGCTGTGAAAAAATAATGTTGCCAGATACATTTCACATGTTTTTCACAAAATGAACAGAGTACTACTTCTGCAACATTTTTTCATGAAAATTTCATGTTTATTTTTTTAACATGTATTTTGACAGCATTCCACTTGAAATTTTGAACAGAGTACTATGCTTATGGGTTCAATCCGAAAAGAATATTTTTTGACCTAAATTTTTTTTAGTACCTAATAAAATTAAAAAAAAGTGTTATTTTAGTTTATTAATATTAATAGCCAAGACATTAAGCTTTAATTTAAGGTATTATATGTGTCTGTAGGTACTAACTATAATCATAGAATTATAAGAAGATATGAAAAATTAAAAATACACATTTTTTTTTCAAAAATACAGAATACCGGCTTCACATTGTACAAATTGTATTTTTTATGGTGAAATGTCATAATCTTTCTTTAATATCTTCGGATTTATATTAGCTACATGGTCATGTTATACCTTAAATTACAGCTTAATTTATTGACTTGAAAATATTGTAATTTATACTAGTTACTCATATAGACCTCTTTCCCGGATTTTTTAAAAAATTTCTGATCAAAAAATAACTTTGCGAAATTTGTCAATTGGTTGTCCATATAAATAGGTCATGTTACATATCGTTGGAAAGCTCTTTAAAATACGTAATATCGTCCAATAAAAAATGTAGTTTTCAAGATATAGCTAAATATATTACAAACTTTGGAGCCCCGCCCACTGGAAAATAGGCGTGACCGCCCCAATTTTTTTTTTTTATTTTAATCAGAATTTAAAATTCTATTAGTGATAACATTTTGATAGTGCTTTGAAAAAAGTCACTAAAAACGACTTAAGCCTTAAATTTTATTTGCAAAACTTCACGTAGTACTGCAAGTACCACGTGAAGTTTTGTTGTCGCTTGATACTCGATATGTTCTCTTCATGTATGGTGAGAGTGCGATCTTCATATAATGAAATGATAATAAGTATTCAAATCTTAATACTAAAAAGAAAATAATAAGCCCAGCCAGTGCTAGACAAAAATTTTATGATACTAAAAAAATTTCACATCAACTGGTATCAACGGGTATCCCTCCTTCTCAACCGATTATGGCCACTAAAGTTAAGGATGTCTCGTGCAAGTGGGTTTGGGTGGTGTTCAAGTTTGCTGACATACTTTGACGCGTGTTTTGTAAATTCAACTTTTACTAATGGCACGCATAGATCTTTGTGAATTCGAGAATTTTTAACATACCATGGAGCTGCAGTAATTATACGTAGAATTTCATTTTGACCCCTTTGAATTTTTTCAATGTTTGATGCTGAGGCAGTACCCCATAATTGAATTCCATAGCACCAGATTGGCTTTAGAATTGCATTGTACAACAATAGTTTGCAGTCCAACTTTAGTGAAGAATTTCTGCCAATTAGCCAATTAAGTTGCACTGCTTTTAATCTCATCTGTGTAAGTTTCGCTTCAATATGAGACTTCCAAGTTAAACGGCGGTCGAGGTGAATGCCGAGGTATTTGACTTCATTATGTTGAGGAATAATTTGATTATTTATTTTGATGAACGAGCAAGTTTCTTTTCGCAATGTGAAAGTGATATGAATACATTTCTGTTCATTAACCCAGATTTTCCAAAGCTCTAGCCAATTCTCTAGTTTATAAACATAATTCTGCAAATTCTGTGATGCTACTTGGTGGTCCTTATGAACGCTGATAAAGGCTGTATCGTCTGCGAAAGTTGACGTGTGGATTTTGGGGTCTGACGGCATTTCGGAGGCATAAATCAAATATAAAGTAGGACCCAGTATGCTACCCTGTGGCACACCTGTTTCAATTGGCTGAGCGGGGCTTAAAAATTGCCTTCTTTGATTTTAAATTTGCGACCGTATAAATAGCTTTCCATAAGTTTATGGGTGTTAGCAGGCAGAGTTAATTTTATTTTGTGCATTAAACCGTCATGCCAAACTTTGTCGAACGCTTGGGACACATCAATGAAAAGGGCGGAGCAGTATTTGTTGTCTTCAAACGACCCTCTTATCACATTTACCAATCTGTGTGTTTGTTCGATGGTGCTGTGTTTAGCTCTGAAGCCGAATTGATGATTCAGTGTCGTTCAGAATTGGAATCAACTTAGTCATTAACAATTTTTCGAACAGTTTAGAAATTGTCGGCAGTAGGCTAATTGGCCTATATGACTCTACTTTGGTGTGATCCTTCCCTGACTTAGGAATCATAGTGATCATAGACACCTTCCAATCTGCAGGATAGTATTCTAGGCGTAAAATAGCGTTGAAGATAAAGAGGATAATTCTTCTAGCTACACGAGGTAACTCCACAAGCATTTTATTGCTGATTTTATCTATACCTGGAGCCTTTCTAAGGTTCAGAGTACCAATAGCGCTTTGGACATCACCAAAGTTTAGTCTTAGAGGTACAGGAGGTCTAATAACGAGTGGTGGCAAATCAGATACGTTATTTGAGTTGTTTTTAGTAAACACATTTCTTAAATGGTTAACAAATAATGTCCCTTTCTCGGAATCATTTCTAGCCCAGTCACCAGTCGGATTTCGCAAAGGAGGTTTTCCTCTCACTGGTCTTTTTAAACCTCTTGCCGCCCTCCATAACGAGTAGTCAGATTGTGGGGTACTATCAAGACCCTCCAAGTAGGATCTAAGTGAATCCGTTCTTTGGGTTTCTAAGAAATGTCTTAGTATATCTCTGCATACCCGTAGCCTAGCTTTCAGTTCAGGAGGCCTGTGAAGTTGCCACTCTCTTCTCATTCTTCTTTTTTCTGATAGGAGATGTTCGAGTTCAGATAAATAAGTTCTGTTTGTCCTATTTCTACATTCAACGTGATAAGTGGAAGCGTGATGCACAGCTCGTCGAAGGTCCTCGGTAAAGTTGCCAATCGACTCATTGATATCGTCGGTAGTTCTCAACACAATATTTTCCGTGCAATGAGAACTTAAATACTTTTTGTATTTTATCCAGCTTACTCGGGTCTTAGTCATGTTTCTAAATGGAGAGCCACACACTTGAGGGAAATGCATTGAAATGATAGTAGGAGAGTGATCTGAGGACAAGTCTAATGAAGGATCCACTTGCATCCATTCTACAGGGATATTTTTCACTACTCCAAAGTCAATAACATCGGGAATCTTCCGTCGGTCCGTCGGCCAGTAGGTGGGATGTCCGCTTGAGAGTACATCTAAGCCCATTTGAGCAATGGTGTTGAAGAGTACGCGACCCTTTGGGGTTACCAGACGTGAACCCCAAAATGTGTGTTTGGCGTTAAAGTCGCCAGCAACTAAAAATCTAGCTCCAAGGGAATTAAAGAAGTTATGGTATTGGTGTTCTTTTATTGAGAATCGAGGCGGAGAATAAATCGATGATAAAACAAATTTGTATTGACAGAATTCAATGCAAATGTTTGTTGCTTGGAGGTAATCCTCACTTATGTTATTCATTAGATAATGTTTTATTCTGTTCTTTATAAGAATTGCCGAACCTCCACAAGCTCTTCCGCGGGGATCTTTAGTATCGTACAACACGTATCCATTAATTTTGAAGTACCCTGTCGACGTCAAGTGAGTTTCAGCAATCATCATAACATCAATCTGCTTATCCATCAGGAAGTATTCCAGTTCGTTTTTATGTTGGCGGAGGCCGTTCGCGTTCCAAAAACAAATTTTTAAATAAATCATTTCTTTAAAATGGCTTGCAAGATAGTGGATTGCATTTTCAGCATTTCCTGCATCATGGATGTCATGGTGGTCGTAAAAGTGTTCATAGTTTGGACAAGTGTCTGCAATGTTGTCTCTAGATTGTTGATATGTGGCTCAGAATATTGCGATATAGGTTCCTGCTCCAGACCTGGCATATTAGATTTGACCACGTTTGCGTAAGAAACTTGTCTAGAATTAGGAGCGTTTACGTGAGTAGTTGGTCGTACAATTTGAGGAAAATTCTTACTCGACGTGAAATTAGGTTGTTGAGGATGGTCAGGTAATACTGGCGACTTATGCCCTTCAAATAAGTATAAACTGGACAACCTCTATAATTAGCGGTATGATTTCCTCCACAGTTACTGCATTTTTTTATTTTTAAGTCCGTTTTGGACTTATTACATTGAGCAGTTGCATGTAGTTCCCCACATGCAACACAAACAGACGGCAATTTACAATACGCTTTGGTGTGACCAAATTCTTGACAATTAAGACACTGGACGGGTCCAACACGCTTATGCGGTTCCTCCACGGTAATTCTACGATGCAGAAGATAAATAAGATTGTAAATTGGATGGGACTCGTTTTTCTTTAAGGCAACATCTCCAGGTTCCAATTCTACCCTGAACATGGGCTGTGGAATCTTTTCACGGTTTCTAATATTCACTACGCTCTTGATTTTGAACCCTTTGTCCATTAATCCGTTCTTTATCTCCGCAGGATCAACACATGGGTCTATACCCTTTAGAACGACTTGGAGTCCTTTTGCGCTTTTGAGCTGATAGGTATAGAAATCCCTGGTCTCCCTCTCCAACTGGTTGGACAATTTTCGAAAATCATCTTCCCTATTCACTTGGATCTTTGTCTCGCTGATTTTTCCATGTTTAATTGAGGTTACGCTAAACATGTTCTCACCTATTACAGCAACAATTCCTTGTACCAGTTTATTGGAAGTGGGCTCTCTCAGGTAAATTGGTGGGGGCTTAAACGTCTTTTTCGGTATTTCTGGGTCATCCGTCTGAAGTAGAGCAAATCTGTTTTGATCATTTGGCTTATCACTGCTGACGGTCTTAGGAACTTTAGAATTGGAAGACATTTGAGGAGATGTCGGGCTCCTCTGTCGCTTGAGAACGGTGATGTACTTATCCATACCTACTTGTTTTTTGGGTTTGACTGCACTATTTGATGAAGATGATGATTTCTCATCGGATGAGATAACTATATTGGGCGAACAGGAACGGCGCCGTATTTCGGCTTTTGTAGTGAGAAGAGACTCCACGGATTTTCTTAAGGATTCTTCCTCAGAGATCCATAAATTTTTTCTACTGCAGCTTAGCTCTTTCTCAGAATTACATCTGAGCGGGACACTCATGCAGTTGTTATGCGATTTTTAAATTACCGAAAAACCACTATAGATATTTTTCCACCTATTACGATATCTTTTTTTTATATATATATATTTTTTTTTTTCACTTATTACAAGTTTTTTTTTTTTTTATTTTTTTTTTTCACCTATTACGAAAATTCAGCCGCACTAAAAATAACACGTCCGACCAGTGCAAGCAACACTATGCGTAAAATACTTAACTCGTAAATATAAAGCCGAGTAACAGCATATACATATTCGCTATTTTTATTGTACTTAAAAATATGAACATTATTATTAAATATACTGCGAGTAAGTGCACATATTTTGCAAGTTCATGTGTACTTCTTAACAACAAATCCATTCATGCAGACGTCTATTATTGACTGAAGTTGATTTAAGTATATTCCAAAAAGCAAAAGAATTAGCAAACACGGTGGGAATAACAACAACAAACGTAGAATTGATCAAAGAGGAAGATGAGAACATTAATGCGTTGATGAAAAGAGGGTATGGAATGTCAAGAAGAGGGGAGCTATCTGAACA
The DNA here is from genome assembly GCA_950370525.1 of Bellardia bayeri. NCBI lineage: Eukaryota > Metazoa > Arthropoda > Insecta > Diptera > Calliphoridae > Bellardia > Bellardia bayeri. The sequence goes on along the minus strand of OX493265.1, from coordinate 47,298,447 downwards.
ACAAAGCAGCGCAGGCAACAAATTCTAACGGTAGCTACAACAAACAAACGGTTAATGGAAAGCAACATTTTTACAAAAATGTGATTTCCTAAGGTTGAGAATGAACTTAACAGATTATGCGATGAAGGTGTGTTAGTACTTGTAACGAGAAGCAATTGGGCCAGCCCATTGGTAATTGTTAATAAAGGAGATGGGTCAATTCGACTTTGCGTAGACTGTAAGAGAACCGTAAACAAATTTGTAGAGATGGAACACAGAGCAATATTACGTGTAGATGATATGTTGGCATCTATGGCAGGATGGAAAGTGTTTACCAAATTATATTTGACTGGGGCTTACTTACAGGTAGCCGTTTCAGAACATTCTAGGGAACTGCTAACCATCAACACCCATGTTGGGTTATTCCGATTTACTAGATTAGTTTTTGGACTTAAAATAGGACCCCAGATATTTTGTTCAATAATAGATCATATTTTAAAAAATATTGAAAATGTTCAAGTTTATTTTGATGACATAGTAGTTGGAGGCAAATCAGAAGAAAATTGCAAAGTCAATTTGTTACGGATCTTAGATAGGTTGTTAGAATACAATGTAAAGATGAATTTAGAAAAGTGTGAATTTTTCAAGTCGGAAATTGATTATTTGGGTTAACGAATAGATGGATTTGGTATGGCACCAAGTCCACAGAAGGTGGATGACGTTGTTACTACTCCAGAACAAGGCAACAAAACTCAATTGAAGTCATACGTGGGGATAATCATCGATTGGTTAATAATATAAAAATATTACCACATTATGATCCTACAAAGAAGAATATTGTGTCTGCGGATACAAGCCCATATGAAGTAGGTGAAGTGTTGTCTCGTGTTATTGATGGTGTGGAACGTCCAGTGATGTTTGCGTCGAGCACGTTAAGTGCTGCAGAACGTAATTATTCGCAGTTTCACAGAGAGGCTCTAGCCATTATATTTGCGGTAAAAAAAAGTTCCACAAATATATCTTTGGGTTTAAGTTTACTATACAGTGTATAGTATACACAGTTATCATCAGCCTTTACGAGCAATTTTTGGTGAAAGAAAAAAATATTTCAGGTGTGGCAGCTAATCGCCTTCAGAGGTGGGCTATTTACTTATCAATGTATTCATAGAAAATTAAATATAAAAAAGAATCAGATATGGCTAATGCAGATGCATTATCAAGATTACCAATGGGGTATAATGAAAATGTTAATAATAAATGTGATCTTTGCCAGTCTACACAAAACGCAAAGCCAGCTAATCTATCAAAATAGATAGAGGCAACTTATCCATTTGAAAGAATTCATATCGATTTTTGTTCACCAAATGGACAGCAGATTTTAATTTTATATGATGCTTATTGGAATATAGTGTGTTGTACTGTTCGGACGTGTTATTTTTAGTGCGGCTGAATTTTCAGTGAAAAAATCGTAATAGGTGAAAAAGTGTAATAGGTCGAAATAAAACAAAAAAGTTAAAAAATAATTCGTAATAGGTAAAAATACCTACGATAAAAAAAAAATAAAAAACATTAAAAATCGCATAAAAACTGTATGAGTGTTCCTCTCAGATGTAATTCTGAGAAAGAGCTTAGCTCGACTAGAAAATCTTTATGGATCTCTGAGGAAGAATCCTTAAAAATATCTGTGGAGAATCTTCTCACTACAAGAGCCGTAGAACGGCGCCGTTCCTGTTCGCCCAATATAGTGATTTCATCAGATGATAAAACATCAACATCTTCTACATCAAAAAGCGCAGTCAAACCTAGAAAACAAGTAGGTATGGATAAATACGTCACAGTTCTTAAGCGACAGAGGAGCCCGACATCTGCTCAAATATCATCAAATTCAAAAGCTCCCAAGACCGTGAGTATTGACAATCCAAATGATCAAAACAGGTTTGCTCTCCTCCAGACGGATGATCCAGAACTTCCTAAAAAGACGTTTAAGCCCCCACCAATTTATCTGAGAGAACCCACTTCCAGTAAATTGGTACAAGGAATTGTTTCGGTAATAGGTGAAAATATGTTTAGCGTAACCTCAATTAAACATGGAAATATCAGCGAAACCAAAATTCAAGTGAAAAAGGAAGATGATTTTCGAAAATTGTCCAACCAGTTGGAGAGGGAGAGTAGGGATTTCTATACCTACCAGCTGAAAAGCGCAAAAGGACTCCAAGTAGTTCTAAAGGGTATAGACCCAGATGTTGATCCTGCCGAGATAAAGACTAGTTTAATGGAAAATGGCTTCAAAATTAAGAGCATAACGAATATAAGAAACCGTGAAAAGATTCCTCAGCCGATGTTCAGGGTGGAATTGGAACCTGGAGATATCGTCTTAAAGAAAAACGAGTCCCATCCCATCTACAATCTGATTTACCTTCTTCATCGGAGAATCACCGTGGAAGAACCGCATAAGCGTCAGGGACCCGTCCAGCAGATTGATGTTATGATGATGAATAATGAATAACATAAGTGAGGATTACCTCCAAGCAACAAACATTTGCATTGAATTCTGTCAATACAAATTTGTTTTATCATCGATTTATTCTCCGCCTCGATTCTCAATAAAAGAACACCAATACCATAACTTCTTTAATTCCCTTGGAGCTAGATTTTTAGTTGCTGGCGACTTTAACGCTAAACACATATTTTGGGGTTCACGTCTGGTAACCCCAAAGGGTCGCGCACTCTTCAACACCATTGCTCAAATGGGCTTAGATGTACTCTCAAGCGGACATCCCACTTACTGGCCGACGGACCGACGGAAGATTCCCGATGTTATTGACTTTGGAGTAGTGAAAAATATCCCTGTAGAATGGATGCAAGTGGATCCTTCATTAGACTTGTCCTCAGATCACTCTCCTACTATCATTTCAATGCATTTCCCTCAAGTGTGTGGCTCCCCATTTAGAAACATGACTAAGACCCGAGTAAGCTGGATAAAATACAAAAAGTATTTAAGTTCTCATTGCACGGAAAATATTGTGTTGAGAACTACCGACGATATCGATGAGTCGATTGGCAACTTTACCGAGGACCTTCGACGAGCTGTGCATCACGCTTCCACTTATTACGTTGAATGTAGAAATAGGACAAACAGAACTTATTTATCTGAACTCGAACATCTCCTATTAGAAAAAAGAAGAATGAGAAGAGAGTGGCAACTTCACAGGTCTCCTGAACTGAAAGCTAGGCTACGGGTATGCAGAGATATACTAAGACATTTCTTAGAAACCCAAAGAACGGCTTCACTTAGATCCTACTTGGAGGGTCTTGATAGTACCCCACAATCTGACTACTCGTTATGGAGGGCGGCAAGAGGTTTAAAAAGACCAGTGAGAGGAAAACCTCCTTTGCGAAATCCGACTGGTGACTGGGCTAGAAACGATTCCGAGAAAGGGACATTATTTGTTAACCATTTAAGAAATGTGTTTACTAAAAACAACTCAAATAACGTATCTGATTTGCCACCACTCGTTATTAGACCTCCTGTACCTCTAAGACTAAACTTTGGTGATGTCCAAAGCGCTATTGGTACTCTGAACCTTAAAAAGGCTCCAGGTATGGATAAAATCAGCAATAAAATGCTTGTGGAGTTACCTCGTGTAGCTAGAAGAATTATCCTCTTTATCTTCAACGCTATTTTACGCCTAGAATACTATCCTGCAGATTGGAAGGTGTCTATGATCACTATGATTCCTAAGTCAGGGAAGGATCACACCAAAGTAGAGTCATATAGGCCAATTAGCCTACTGCCGACAATTTCTAAACTGTTCGAAAAATTGTTAATGACTAAGTTGATTCCAATTCTGAACGACACTGAATGCATTCCTAATCATCAATTCGGGTTCAGAGCTAAACACAGCACCATCGAACAAACACACAGATTGGTAAATGTGATAAGAGGGTCGTTTGAAGACAAAAAATACTGCTCCGCCCTTTTCATTGATGTGCCCCAAGCGTTCGACAAAGTTTGGCATGACGGTTTAATGCACAAAATAAAATTAGCTCTGCCTGCTAACACCCATAAACTTATGGAAAGCTATTTATACGGTCGCAAATTTAAAATCAAAGAAGGCAATTTTTTAAGCCCCGCTCAGCCAATTGAAACAGGTGTGCCACAGGGTAGCATACTGGGTCCTACTTTATATTTGATTTATGCCTCCGACATGCCGTCAGACCCCAAAATCCACACGTCAACTTTCGCAGACGATACAGCCTTTATTAGCGTTCATAAGGACCACCAAGTAGCATCACAGAATTTGCAGAATTATGTTTATAAACTAGAGAATTGGCTAGAGCTTTGGAAAATCAGGGTTAATGAACAGAAATGTATTCATATCACTTTCACATTGCGAAAAGAAACTTGCTCGTCCATCAGAATAAATAACCAAATTATTCCGCAACACAATGAAGTCAAATACCTCGGAATCCACCTCGATCGTCGTTTAACCTGGAAATCTCATATTGACGCAAAACTTACACAGATGAGATTAAAAGCAGTGCAACTTAATTGGCTAATCGGCAGAAATTCTACATTAAAGTTGGATTGCAAACTTTTGTTGTACAATGCAATTCTAAAGCCAATCTGGTGTTATGGAATTCAATTATGGGGTACTGGCTCAGCATCCAACATTGAAAAAATTCAAAGGGGTCAAAATAAAATTCTACGTATAATTACTGCAGCTCCATGGTACGTTAAAAATTCTCGAATTCACAAAGATCTAGGCATTCCTTTGGTGAAAGTCGAATTTACAAAATACGCCTCAAAATATGTCAGCAAACTTGAACACCATCCAAACCCACTTGCACGAGACATCCTTAACTTTAGTGGCCATGTTCGGTTGAGAAGGAGGGATACCCTTGCTTTAACTCAAACGCAAAACAGATGACTGGATCAGTGGATGTAAATTTTTTGTAGTATCATAATATTTTGTCTAGCACTGGCTGGACTTATTATTTTCTTTTAGTATTAAGATTCGAAAACTTATTGTCATTTCAATATCTGAAGATTCAATAAATAAATATAATGTATTATAAAAAAAAAAATCTGATGCTTATTCCAAATGGATGGAGGCTATACCTTTTAAAACAACTACATCATATGTGGTAGTCGAAAAACTTCGATCAATTGTTTCCACGTTTGGGCTACCATTTAATATTGTAAGTGATAATGGACCACCATTCAGCTCCGGAGAATTTTTTTAATTTTGTAAATTTAATGGTAGGTATAGTCCCTCTTAAGTCTCCTCCATACCATCCACAGTCGAACGGCAGTGCAGAAAGAGCTGTACAAACCTTCAAAAATGGATTGCAAAAATCACTGTTGGACCAAAAAGAGGCTGGTAAATCTTTACAACTAAGAATTGATCAATTCTTATTAAAGTATAGAACAACTCCGACTTCGTCAACTGGCTTAACACCAGGAGAAATTATTTTTCAATACAAATCACGAATATTGATTAACGTATTAAATTGTAATAAATCGAATGTTACAGCTGAAAATCGTTTTTCATTGGCCAAAAGTCGAATTTTTTTTTGTCACCGATTTTTAAAATTTGTACACCTTTTTGGAGCTAATATATCCATATTAAGGTAGCCAAAAAATTAGGTTAGACTATAAATAATTGTGGGCGTGGCATGCTGTCAAACTCAACTGTTTTTTAATTTCAGAAAGAGGTGTTTTTTATTTGTTTTTTGTCAAAAATAAATGGTTACTACTCGCAAGCTATCATCGATAATGGCCTGCGGTCTTTTTTATAATGTTGGTAGGATTATAGTCTTTAGTTGTTGTAAGTGGTTACCGCTCTAGCGTTTAATATTAGGGGCGTTATGAAATATTTATGAAACTACTATATTTTTCTGAAATTTAAACTTTAGTGGAATAGAACTTCTAGGGAACAAGAAACGTATACCACCCGAAGAAAGGTGAAAGTGTCGTCTTTAACCCTATATGTACTTTTGCACCTGCCACGACCCGCGGGTTGAACACTTTTTTAATTTTAATGAAATTGCTCTAAAAAAAATTCAAATTACGATAATTTAAACAGCCCTATAATTACTCGTATACAATGGTGTATTAAATTTTCACTTTTTCGCCTAAAGGTTTATGTTTTTTTACTAAAACTAAAATAATTAAATATAATACCTGCGAAAGGGTTTTATGGCTTTGTTTTGATCAGCAAAAAAATAAGTCATAAAAATATCACAATAGGTTCTACACTAAACATATGATCTCTTTCCAATATACCTGTTATCAACTGTTAGGGTCAACCAAAGTCATAAACAATTTTATAATAATAATCGCGACATTAAACCACTAAAGAACAAAAACCCCCATATTGGCGAAATACTAATTAGTTTTACCTGATATTAAGGTCTGGATAACAAGTGCAGTTTTGTTCAATTTAAGTACTACCTGCTATGAAATTTAATAACATGTATCTAAAAATGTATAAAACTACGGATTCGATAAGGGATTACTCAATAATAAGTTAATCCTTGACGTGTACGGACGTATATTTGCAAGTGATAAAACATAACAGACACAAATAAAAATATTCAGAAAAATATGGAGAGCTTCAGTTATAAAGGACTGGCCGAAGAGTATTTTAGAAATAAAAACCAGGAAGATGTTCTTAGTTACGTTAAATTAAACTTAAATTCGTGTAGCACCGAAACACAAGAGCAATTATCTAATTTTGTAAAAGTACTAAAAAAACGCTACAAAGAAGTTAGCTACAGTAAACAAAAGTTTTATATAAAAAGTGAAAACTGGTTAGAAGGCCAACTTACTGTCGCTGCAGAAACAGCAAAGCAAGATAAGGTTGGAAGACCACGCAAATAATTGGACAACTACAGCGGTAGATCTAAGAGGTGGAAACTTAAAGATGTTAACGATGCAATTGGTTGTACAAATATAAAAGAATCTTTCCTACATCAATTACGATCACAGAACCAATTAACAAAAGTGGATATCATTAAAAGTTAAGACTAAAAGCTAGTCCAGTGAGAACAAAACGAATTCTTAAAGGTATACCAACTCCGAGCGAATGCACAAATATCTATCCAGCATATCATCACATAACCGCTGCTAAAATGGACTGTTTGCCATCAAAGGACACTATTACAATCACACCAATTTCGGCAGAGGTACAACTACAATATCTACTTGATCACACAGCCGAACGCTTGCTATAATCAATACCAGGAAATGCGTTAAAGAAATATGGAAACACAAAGCTAATTCTTTTTTTTGCAAATGGGGATGTGAGGTTCTTCGGGACAAAAACAATACAAACAAGTTGTATGCGAAAATATTTCGGACTCAGATATGTTCATGGTATCATTTGTACCATTGCGATTGAAAGAGATTTTAGAAGATTCAGAGCCTTCGACTAGTACAACGCAAACAATGGATATTTGGAAAAATATACGAAATACTGCAGGCCAATCAAATTTGAATTCAAAAAAGAAACCCGTGATGCCATTAACAAAGAAATTAGTGATATCAAGGCCCAAATTGCAACACTACAGCCATTATAATTACAGTTAGATGGGCAGCAAATTGAAGTAAGCTACCACTTAGTCCTTACAATGATAGATGGAAAAGTAGGCCAGGCTTTGACTAACACGAAGGCTGCATCCAGCTGCATTATATGCCAAGCAACATCAACCCAATTAAACCAAGTTCCGACAAAATCATTAGATAATACCGATGCATATGAATTTGGATTATCACCACTACATGCAAGAATACGACTTATGGAACATATACTAAAAATCAGTTATGATTTGGATTTCGGGTCTTCAGGTCTTCTTATTTTCAATGAAGAAATTGACGCTAGACAATTTGGAGATTATGCTAAGGAAATTGCAAAAATATATACAACCAACTACCTATGGAGAAATATGTCTGCAACAGTTCACAAAATCCTTTATCATGGAGAAGATATCATTAAATATCATTTGGTGCCACTTGGAGATCTATTAGAGGAGGCTCAGGAAAAAAGGAACAAGGATTACAGATTTTATAGAGAGCACAATACTAAAAAAAATTTCGCGAAATTCCACAAATGAAGATCTATATAATATATTATTGGCAACATCAGATCCGTTCATCTCCAATATTCGAAATCAGTGGAAAGTGGAACATCGGGATTTAGATGAAGAAGCCAAAAAACTACTAAAGAACAGAAATAGCGCAGAACCAAATATAGAATATTTGCAATCAATATTTGTTTCAAATGAATAATAATTATAGTTGCCTTCATTGTTATTTAAGTACGAAAAACATAGTATTAGTAAATAATTCTTTAAAAAAACCGACTTCAAAATTTTGGGCAAATAAAATGTTGGATTAATTTTCGAAAATGTTTAATAGAACTAATATTCATGCACTTTGTTGATTGAAAAATTCTTTGAAAATCTTGTTAATCTTCTAAAAAATCGGTTTATGCTAAATATATAATGCTTTCCCATTATCAGAGCTAAATTTTGACACCCATATTCGATATATTCTTAAAAATCGGTTTATGCTATATATCCCCGATATATCTCAATCAATTTCTGAAATTTTTAAAATTGATTCATAAATCACGAAGTTATTCAACAATTTATAAAAGAAGCACAGCAAAAAATATAGATAACGGTAAATAAAAAAACCGTATGTCCGTCCGATCTTCATAAAAATTAAATGAGAATTTTTAAAATTGGTTCAGAAATGGCGGAGTTACCGTGGAACAAACATAATAAAACCAACATACCATTCGAATTGACAACCTCCTCCTTTTTGAAGTCGGTTAAAAATAATAATAAATAGAACCTACTATTGTTACAAATGCTAATAAAATCTATTGCAGTTTTTATTTTTAAAATGTTTTTTAAAATTATCAAATCTGACAGCAAAAAAGAATAAATTTTTCTGTAGTAACAGCAAAATCTGCAGTTAATTTTTCTATTTTTTTTCAGTGTAAACATTTTTTTGAGTGTAACATTAAAAAATTCCATTATCACAAAAAATAATTATAATTATTATTAAGTTCCAAATATTAAATTTTTTAATATGTAAATAAAAAAAATAAACCCATATTTCACTCCAAAAGTTAAAAAAAATCAAAAGTTCAACTTTGACCTAGAAGTCCTTAAAAAGTCATCAATCAATTTTAATGTAATTAAGACTGAGCCAAGCTGAACTAAATATCTATCCATTAAAAAAAAAATTACTTCAATATTATGATCGGTTCAAAAGTTACAGAATTTTGGCCAATAAAAAACGATTTTCAGCCACTGTGCAGCGGCCACCAATTCAAAATCAGTTGAACCAAATATTGGAATAAAACACGGCTCTGAAAGTTATCAGAATAAATTAGTACATTTTAAGGTGGGGGAGAAAGTATGGCACAGAAATGTTTTTCTAAGTAATTACAGGTATATAGTTTTAGTCAATGGAATACAAAAACAGGCACATACGGATCAATTGAGAGAGAATAAAAATGTCGAAATGAATTTTGTAGAAACTCGGGAAGGCTTAAATGAAACGCCTGTAGAAAGTCAAAGTAATATTAAGGAGGGAGAGGTGCAACGAATTGTCACTCAAAGTATGACTAAAAAGAGTAAGATCATGGGTGGGAAGTAATTTTGTTTAAGTTGGAAGGAATGATATGTATTCACCATGAACTTCCCTTAATAAATAAGTTCTCACTCAGTGTTCTCTTAGTTATTTTATTAATAAGTTCATATGCATGGTGAAATTAAATACAAGGTGACAGCATAGCGCCAGCTGATTATTTTTTGCTCTGTTCATGGTGAAATTGAAAATGTCAAAAAGTTGTTTACAAATAGTCAAAGTTTATATAAAAACGTTACAAAATTATTTTGTTTTTGAAAAATTGAGTTTTTTCGCGGTTTTATCTGCGTAAAATAGCTTAAAAGTGTTAAAAAACTATATTATATTAAATAGTGTGTTTGTTTTTTGAGTTGATTTACTAAAAGTGTTAGTTTTTTTCTGTAAGATAAATGTTAAGATTCCTCTTTAAAAATGATTTTTTTTTTGCTGCAGAAAAATGCGTTGTTGCATCTTATGCCGTAAAAAAGGAGTAGCTGGAAGTGGTACTTTCCGACATTATATCTGCGGGAATTCGTTGTTTGTTAATGCCCAACGCTATGCCAATAGTGTAGCAGCAAAACAAAACAACAATGCATAGTGTTGTGCCTTTAGGGCTATCATGCCCAACAGAATTTCGAATGTCATCCGAAGTTAATCCATCAGAGAAACCTTCACATGGCTTACATTTATTTTCCATGGAAGAATTTTCGAATACTGCAGCTTCAAAGTGTCATGGGCAAATTCAGAGAGAAAAAGAATCTCCAATTGAGAAGTGATTAAAATTATCAATAATTTCATGAATGTACTTATTTCTTTTTTGTGCCTTTTATATATATACATAATTAAATTATATAATAATATAATTAATTATATTAATAAATTATCTATTTTATTATTTTTTGAAGAGCTTCTAATATTGCTTTTGCTGTTTCACTTTTAGTCCTTCAATTTTTGATACAGTATCAACAAATTATCAAGAAAAAATTCGCCAATTGGAATCTGAAAATAAAGATTTAAAATGTAAGCTCCTTCAAGCAAATTTAGCGCTTGATTCTATGCGGAAAATATTTACAGAAGGTCAAATGCGAAGAAGGTCAACGTTGAACACTATTTTTATGTCCCACCACATTTTCGCCCAGTGACACCTTGACCAAACTAGACGTTGGGCTTTTATAGATACATATTATTTTTGTGGAAGAAATACATCTGTTTCAGTTCGACAATGCCCATATCAGGTACTAAGGGGTATGTCCAACGATTTATGATGTCATTGCTGACAATTCGATAAGTCAGCCAATTGTTCACCTTTCGAGCATACTGTTCGCGTGGCAAGAGGGAAACACAGATACGACTGTCTAGAATTTCCTCATTAATCAAAATGCCCCGAACAAAATCATCACGAGTTTCGAAATTGGTTAAGAAAATAAAATAAACAATTTTTCACTACTATTGTTTTCTGTTTTTATCCATGTTTGTATGTTTGTTTTCTTTATTTTATGCCAGATGTTTTTGACAGTAACGAAAGTATTACACAAACAAAAATGCCTGTTGTTCTTGCCTTGTTGTAATTGTTGTAGCAATGCTGTCACCTTGTATTTAATTTCACCATGTTCATATGTATATACATATATTTATGTTTATAATAATAATTGAGTCACTCTTCAACTGGCATTGGAATAAATTTTTTGTTTAACTTATCCATTTTCTAATTATGTAAATATTTATACTTATTTCTGATACTGAAGTGTATGATATACATACATATGTAGATAGAAAGGCAGACAAATGGTTAGGCAGAGTGACAGTCAGAGAGGGGGCAGTAAAGGTCAGAAAAGTAGAACATCGTTTTGTTGAAGAACATTTGTATGTTGTTGTTATTGTAGTGGTTTAGTGTTTCTTTTTTATAGCCATTAATTTAATTTTTAAGGTTCTCAGATACTTTTGAAAATTCGTCTTCCAAAGCTAAAAAGAAAGGATCCCTTTATTCAGTTGAAGCCTCAAACACCTTTGTTGCTAAATTATTGAAAGTTTTTATGGAGTCCTTATATAAGGCGACCAGATTTTGGAAAAGAAAAAAGATGACATTAAGAAAAATAGTAAAAAATTTATTTCAATTCAATGTTTACATTTTTTACATATTGTTACCATTTACTATTTTGAAAAGCAAAAGTTCAGTCACTAAGTCTGTTCATACAGAACAAGCACGACATGGCGTTTGTGAAGTAAAATTTGTTTTATTTGTTAAAGGTGGCGATTCTCATTCTACTTAGAAACCGTGCCGTGCTTCATACTCTAGCTCAATAAAAACAAATATTGATCATGAATTTAAATTTTAAAATTAAAGATGGCAAAAGATGACTGAAAGTGGACACAAATTTTATAGATGACAGCGAGTTAAAATAGATGATTGTCCTCCAAAATAGAGGTCGTATGGTCACCTTACCCTATACTCAATTTCCGCGTCATCTACCTTCGAACTCTTGCTTCGATAATTAAATTTGAATGGAGTCGACCCCATGGAGTTTGACTGACTGTTTTCCGTTGGGCATTCAAAGTAATCAATGGATGAATCATTCACTCACGTGGGTAGGTGATAGTGTGCCGGACTATCAGGCTGAGGGTTCGATTTCCGTCAAAGACTCCGGGTATTTTCTGCAGATAAGCCAAAAAGCTTCACAGTTTGGCTTGAGTTGCCAATAGGTTGGATTTTTTCACGCAAATAACACTGCCTTATGTATTTCCATGGCCATCAGCAAAAGCAACTTTCTTTCTTCTTTTCATTCATTTTGAATTTATATCTGTGATTTTGAATACACAATACTTTAAAATAATTTAATATTTGTATTTTGACACTTAAAACCCAAAGCAAATTAAATCAATAGCCGCACTTGTAAAACTAATAGATTTTGTTTACATGTGGCAGCTCTTAGTAAACAAATATTTTCTGAAAAAAATTTTTGTTAAGAACAAATGGGTGAATCCACCTTTAGAATTTCATAAGGATCAAGATTATACATATATATGTATATAATTTGTTGGGTCTAAGATAAATATTTCTCAATGTTACACACGGAATTACAAACGTACATATACACCACTCTTGGTGGTGGAAAAATTTATTAGTAATTTTTTAAATTCAGGTTAAATTAATAAAATAGGCTCATTCTTTTTAAAATTTTTCAAATTCTTCTAACCTACTTTCAATGAACCATTGAAGGTGAGGAGGAGGAAATGTTACTGGTAACTTTCATAAATAACCTTATTAGCGATATCATTGATTGTCCAGATTTATTGGATTGAGAACAAATACTCGTATGTACATATATGTAGAGTACCAAATATTCATTCATTTGTCGCTCATGTTCATGAAAAAAAAATTTTGATTTTTTTGTGTTATGTTCTGTTCGTGTATGAAGAGACACGAACTATTTTGCTTTATTCATTCAGGATTTGTAAAGTTTTTTATACCTTACACCACATTAGTGGGGAGGGTATATTGAATTTGTGCTGATGTTTGTAACCCACCTTAAAGTATACCGATCGGCTTAGAATCACCTTCTGAGTCGATTTAACGATGTCCGTCCGTCCGTCTGGCTGGCTGGTTGTGCATGTAAAGCTTGTGCGCAGAGTACAGGTCGCAATTTTGAAGATATTTCGATAAAATTCGGCCCAAGGATGAATGGGATTGAAACTGGTGGGAATAGGTCCATTATATCACCTAGCCCCCATACAAATGTCCTCCCGAAATTGGGGTTTACCAGTCATAAATCTTTGAATTATGCAAGTATGCAAACAAAATTTACCACAGATGAGTAGTAAATGAAGCTAACGCACATCTGATGATCGGTCCATAATTAGTCGTAGCTCCCATATAAGGCCCACTTCCAAAAATCACTTAAAAGAGTATAACTCTTTTAAAAATGTTGGTATCCAAATAATATTGAACACAAATATGTTTATGTTAGAATATGTTAGAATTGTATGACGATCGGTCCATAATTAGTCGTAGTTCCTATATAAGGTCCACTTCCGAAAATCACTTAACCCATTTTGTGCCAGTGGTCGAGATCTCGACCACAAAATTTATCTGTTTTTCATTAAATAATTAAAAATATTATTTAGTGGATGTAAATAATTTTGTTTAATTCATACTTAAGTTTGGGGTATTGGCTTTCCTAAGTGAAGTTTTTTATCACCCCTCCCCCTTTTTAAAGTTCCCCCTGGGAGTGCACGAAAATATGTTAAAAATAGCCTATTATTATTCTAGTTGTAACTAAGTGTATAAGAAAGAAAAGCAAAAAATGGGTATTGATTTCAATAGACAACAGCTCAAATAAATTGTAATGTATACAAACTAGTTATCGCCGCTTCTCCAGTTGATAGCCACACAGCCTTGAACATGGCTGGTCGAGATCTCGACCACTGGGATAATTAGCGCACTTAATTTGTTTGGTGAATGAGACAAACAAATATGCAGCACAACATAATAATAATGGAAATTTGGTTGATATTGCCACAATGCGTCGGGTTTTTGGGATATTGGTATTTTCTGGCTATCATTCCGTTCCTAAAGTACAAAATTATTGGAGCAATGAACCGACTTTTGGAATTGCTATCATAAAACAAGCAATGTCACGCAGTAAGTTCCAAAAACTGAAATCTATCTTCCACATTGCAAATAACGATGAAATCGATAAAAATTACAAATTCGCTAAAGTAAGACCACTGTTTGATCTTCTCAATACTCGATTAATGCAGTTCGGTGTTTTTGAACCAAATCTTTCGATTGATGAGCAAATGGTGCCATACCAATTCGCTTCGGATACAATTATTGGTGTTTGTGTTTATTGAAAGGGTATCTGTCTAAATTCCAACAAAATGCTGGAGCATCGGATACATATGACAAACAACTTGGCCTTGGTGCTAGCGTGGTTATGAGTCTCATGTCGGCTTGTGAGTATATTAGACAACATACTCTGCATTTCGATAACTTTTTCACCGGATCCCACTTGCTCCGCCTTCTAAATCATGACACTAAATTTTTGGATGATCGGTACATAATAGGGTGTAGGGTATTATATGGTCGGGCTAGACCGACTATACTTTCTTACATGTTTCTTCTATAAGTTTTTGTGCTATTGGTGTATTTAACTCCATTTCACAGTATTTTTTTATACCCTACCCTACAAATAGTGGGGAGGGTATATTGGATTTGTGCTGATGTTTGTAACGCCCAGAAACATTGATCCAACAACAACCTTAAAGTATACCGATCGACTCAGAATCACTTTCTGACGTGGCATTGACGTGAGCGCGAAAAATATGGAATCGGTTCATTCCAAGACAAAATTAATTCTGTCCGGAAATGCAAGCATGTTCGAAAGATCTGAAATAAAAAAATTTTCTAATGCACGTTTGCTTGTCCAGATGTTCTGCAGAGATTTGCGACCATTTAATATTGTTGAACAACCCGGATTTATAGATTACATGAAAGCAATTAAACCCAACTTGTCATTACCATCGGCAACAACTTTAAGGCGTTCTGCATTAAAAGATGTGTATAATACATACAAAGCAACAATAATAAAATTTTTAAATACCTATTGCCCAACAAATATTGACCTATGCTTTGACATGTGGACCGATTCGTATAAGAGACGTAGTTATATTAACATTCGGATTTTAATTTGCCATGAATTTGAAACAAAATGCATTTCATTAAAAACCGAAATTTTTCCACATCCGCACAACAAATTTAGTATTTGTAATAACATATACGATACATTAAAAAATTTTGGACTTGAGGAAAAAAATATTGTTGTCGTAAGTGATGGTGGCAGCAATATTGTTGCGGCTATGAAACTTGCGCAAATGAGCAGACTACAATGTTCGAGCCATTTTTTGCACAACAAAGAATTTCTAGTTTTTCTTAATACTGTTGTCAAATTAAAGAAAATATACAAATGCCTTAATTATAATTTTGAAAATATCATAAAAATTCAAAACGCATTTGAGAACGAATCCTTAATAAGCTTTTTATGTGAAGCTTCCGAAATTTGTGTTATAATAGAAGCAGAAAATCAATTTATAATGGGTAATGACGACTTTACGATTGATGAAAATCCTTTAAAAACTACATCGCTAGGTAGTCTAAAAAATTCTAACGACATTCGATGGAACACATTGTGCAACATATTTAAAAGTTTTAATAAAAATAATAAAGTTGTTAACAAAGCTTTACTAGAAATTGGTAAAACGGAATTAGCACTCAACCAAATGGAGAAAACCCTTATTGAGGAATTTTAAAAATTTTTAGAAATTTTCGAGGACGCTACCAAGTATTTGCAGGGTCGTTAATATCCGACAATAAACCTTAATATTGTATTTATGGAGAAAATTTTAGATACTATTGAACAAAATTCACAAGGAGTTTCTTTTGAGGAATCAATAAAAATATATTCGTTTAATTAATTTGTTTTTGTGACCAATATTTATAATTATTATAATTTTTAAGAAGTTTCCTTCAGGCTAATTTGGTCAAATGTTTGTTTCCAAACGTAAATAAAAAGCTTGTTCTATTTTTATTTTTTATTTTATTTACCCAACGTTTCGTTAGTTTTATTCTAACTTCTTCAGGGGTCTCGTTCTAAATAATAGCTTTGATGTTTTTTATCATTGGATATTAATTTTTATTATTAATTAGTTACTAAAATACTAAAAAACGGGACATCACGAACAGAATTTGGTATAAATAATCAAATAATTAAATAAACGACCACAAAACTTAAGTCAAGTTTAACAGAGGCACTCCAATTTGCCTCTCTTTTCCAGTTTCTGAAAGTAAAACATTTATTAAATGCAAAACTAAAAATATATCACACATACATACTATGTATGTATGTACATAAATATGTTCTTGAAACTTACCACTTCTGTTTTTCCATTATTTTAATAAATTTTGAGGCTTAAGTCGGTTTTAGTGACTTTTTTCATATCACTATCAAAATTTTATCACTAATAGAATTTTAAATTCTGATTAAAATATTGGGGTGGTCACGCCAATTTTCGAGTGATCGGGGCTCCAAAGTTTGTAATATATTTAGCTATATCTTGAAAACTACGGTTTTTATTGGACGATATATATATCAAGTGATTGGTATTTTAAAGACCTTTCCAACGATATGACCTATTTATATGGACCTATTGATAAATTTTGCAAAATAATTTTTGGATCCTAAATTTTTTTAAAAAATCTAAAAAATCCGGGAAAAAGGTCTATATCAGTAAGTAGATAAATTACAAGTCAAGAAATTTAGCTTTAATTTAAGGTATCACATGACCATGTAGGTAATATAAATCCGAAGATATTAAAGAAAGAGTATGAGATTTCTCCATAAAAAAAACAATCTGTACTAATGGAAGCCGGTGTTCTGTGTACCATGGAGGAGAAAATCCTTCCGCCCGGCCATAGGCCGGCAATACAGGAAATTTGTACAACGCGAAGCCGGTATTCTGTATACCATAGAGGAAAAAATCCTATCCTACATACAAAATTTAAAAAAAATGTGTTTTTTTAATTTTTCAGATCTTATAATTTTATGATTATATTACCTACAGACACATATGATACCTTAAAGCCTTAATACCTTAATGTCTTGGCTATTTATATTAATAAACTAAAATAACACTTATATAGACATTTTTTTTTAATTATTAAAAAAAAATTCGGGTCATAAAATATTCTTTTCGGATTGAATCCATATTCGGTCCATATTTTATAATCATGATATATATTGTTGGAAAGGTATGTTTGCTGGCATCTCCGCTAAAAGAAGCCCTATTTTATGAATTTTCACTAAAACCGACTTGTTCCAATTTTGATTTTATAGACGCAAAAAGTTTTAAAAATTTTGATTATTGTTATAGTTGAATACCAGGTGACAGCATGGCTACAACAATTACAACAAGGCAAGAACAACAGGCATTTTTGTTTGTGTAATACTTTCGTTACTGTCAAAAATATCTGGCATAAAATAAAGAAAACAAATATACAAACATGGATAAAAACAGAAAACAATAGTGATTTTTTTGTTTCTTTTATTTGCTCAAAGAATTTTTCTTTAAGTTACGCATAATATTTATTTAAATATACAAGTAATACGTAATTTTGCAAAGTAAAACATGCTAAATTTTTTATTTTCAAAATTAATGTACGTATAGGTATTGTATAACAACAACGCATTTTTCTGCGGCAAAAAAAAATCACTAAAGAGGAATCTTAATATTTATCTTACAAAAAAAGTAACATATTTAGCAAAACAACTCAAAAAACAAACTCACTATTTAATATAATATAGTTTTTTTTTAACACTTTTAAGCTATTTTACGCAGATAAAACGGCGACAAAAACTCAATTTTTCAAAAACAAAATAATTTTGTAACGTTTTTATATAAACTTTCGACTATTTGTAAACAACTTTTTGACATTTTCAATTTCAGCAAAATAGAGCAAAAAATAATCAGCTGGCGCTATGCTGTCACCTGGTATAATTTCACCATGGTTGAACTGGTAATTTTTTATATATTTATTTAGTTAGGCATGAGTTCATTAAATTTAATTTTCATTAAATTAACTGAAGGTAAGAATTGTTTTAACAACATGAAAAAATGTTTATTAAAATTTTTATTGATAATTTTCTTGGCTGAGCTGGGGATCGAACCTGGGTTTAATTTACATGTTTCGAGAATCACCACATTCTCTCATCAGAATTCTTTGCGTTCTAACCTCTGCACCACTGCGGTGCCTGCTAGCCAACAGTCAAACATCAATCTTTTAACCAGTGTTACTACTGGTGGTTCGAAGTCTGCTGTAATTATCATTTTTCTTTTTTAAATTTTATTTTACATGTTGTCTCTTTTTTCTTCATGCCTAACTAAATAAATATATCAATTTTGATTATTTTTATTGTTTGCTAAGCAAATAAAAGTTGACACCCATTTAAAGTCAGCTTAACTTAAAGTATAATTTTATTTTGACTATGAATACCTAAAAGATAGTACGAGCTTTTAACTTAAAGATTAATTTTAGTAAGAGTTGACTTTAGTGTGCGACTATGAATACAAGCCTATATCTCTTGTAATTTGTGAAAACAAAAAATAATTGAAATAAATAACAACAATCACTAAAGAATGCGTATTGAAAAACAGAAAGAAATGTTTAGATTTAACTATTAAGGAAGTCAATAACCGCACACTTCATGATCATGACAGTTATAATCACACTTCCTCAATATGAACTGGCATGAAGTGGTATGTGCTTACCTGTACTCTAGCTTCACTTAAACCAAGTCGGTGACTAAGCTCTTCCCTCATAAATGCGTCAGGGTAATGGGTTTCTTCAAATAATCTTTCCAGTTCATTAAGTTGATCTAAAGTAAAATTAGTACGAGATCTTCTTTGTTTGTTGTTGTTCAATGAGATTGTTGTACCCAATTTATCACCATTAAGATTGGAACAGTCAAGAGTTTTTGAATATTTTTCATCTGAACTGTTAGGAGTAGAACAGCCAATACGTTCGTCGAATTCAGTCGAACTATTTGAAATTGAGCATTCTGTAATAATATAAATACACAATTTATGGCTTTAGGTTGTCGATCGAACTTCTGAAATAAATATAATAAAATTAAAAAAATCTACCTTTAACGAATGAATATTCATACATAATTTATGACCATTATGAAAGAAATTTTTGTCGCCAGAATGAGACCTTTTTGTTTTAAATATAAAATTTTGGTTTATTTCCTTTCGAATATAATCTAAAAAATTCTTATGAATAAATTCCGCAAAATAAACGGTCGGTTTTGGAAAATAATTGACATCAGTAAGTGATCAACCACCCATTTAAGCCCAAACAGAAACCACAGGGAAAAAATCAATTTTTTTTATTTTATTTGGATAATAATTACAAAAGAAATGAGTTTTTTAAATCTTAAATATGTATTTTATTTCCATGGGAGTTTCCAAGGACACCGGGTTTTAGCTAGTACTCGTACATATATACATACATATGTACATACTCGTATATAAAATGTAATATGCTTGCACTTATTTTTCATATATTTCGTTGTTGTTTTTTTTTTTAATATCCATCTGCTTCCAGTTTATACGTTTTTGATTTTGATATTAACGTTTTTGTTTAGTCGGTTGTTAAGCAGACGCCATCTGTATGTGAAGATACTTTTACTAAACCTGTTGTTGAAATTTTTTTGTTTGACATTTCCTTTTCTTTTATCAAATATATTTTTAATACTTTTTGGAGCGAAATAGCCAACTTTTAATTCCCGCCAATTTTTTTTAAGGCCAATTATTTTCAAAAGAGCTTTCAAAGAAGCATCTTGGAAATTTTCATTTTAATAATCAAAATCAAAGTGGAATACAATTTAAAGTTTATTTATACTCTTCGCAAAATCTTTCAAATTGTAAGTACGATATTATGTTAGGAATACATAAATAATTTTGTTATAAGTCACTTTTATTTCATTAGTAATTTTTTCTGGCTGCAAGTTATATTGGCAGAACTTTTTAAAGTCTTTACTTTAAAACATAAAAACCAACACCTTACTTATATGAGAGAAAGTACTTTTCCTACAGATTTTAATCAATTTATAATTAATATCGTTTTTCTCCCTAGTGCTGCCATCTCCAAAGGGTAATATATTTATAATTTCATTCCTCTTTTATATAAATCCCATATTTTATCACTTTTGTTGTTATAATTTAGATTTGCCACCTTAATTACTCAAGATGATCTAGAAAGAAGAAGAAAAGCATTAATATTCTCTTCACCTCTGGCATATGATACCAACAAATTGGTGATCTTTATTTAATGAATTTGGCTGGTCTGCAATTTGAATTATGTCAGTGAAGCATTAAACACATTCTAGACAGCAGACTACAATATGTCAAAAATAAAATACACACGTTTATATGAGAGTGACTATATTGACGACAGCAGGCAACACGACTGCAGGTTGTTGTCCATGCTGATTTTTTCGTCACTGTCAAATTAAACTAATTTCTATTTTTGTTGGCGACAAAACAAAAACAGTGTTGACCATATAGCAAAATGTGTAAAGCAAATTAAATAAAATAAAAAGCAAAATGCACAATTAAAATGTTGTGATCATTTATGCGTCAAGAGTTGTTAAATGTATCAATAATATTACATTAATAATATTAAATTTTATATTAATAAAAATGAGTGAAGTTTATTAGCATGTCTGGAATCATATACATGTTTTTCATGTCTCATAAATAAAACGCTACTTTAAACAAAAATAAAAGCCTTAAGTGGCACCACTGAAATATAAATGGGTTACTACAACAGCTGTTTATATTTTGATTGTTTGTAAGTGTTTTATTGTTTAAGATTTATTATTTTTAATGTTTTTATTTACTTTTTTGTTGTATTTTAGTAATAGCTTCTATAAAATCAACAAACTTCTCTTCAGCTTTTATGTTATTTGAAAAATTCGAAGAACAAATTTATTTTTTATTAAAACGTCAGATTTCGGAATCAACTGCTGACTATGTAGCTGTCGTTTTCAAAATAATTAAGTAGCTGACTAGAGGGCGGCATAAGTACCCAGCGGCATTTAAGCTGGAGGTCCACACCAAGCGGCTACGCGTTCTAAGCAACTGTCAAAAAAGTAGAATCAATGTAGTTGTATGAGTTAAGTTACACACTCAAAAGCGTAGGACGCGTTGACGCCTGAAACGCGAAAAGTTCGTTTACTTTCTACTTTTGAACGCGGTGCACGCGTCACAGCTGACTTTGATAAATGCAAAGCAAATTTATTTTAAAGATGATATCACCAGAAAAAATGACAGTTGAAATAATATTTTTTATATGAGTTTGACAAACAAACCGATAAAAAACTTCATATAAAAAAAAATCAGCATCACCTCCAAAAGTATAAAAAAAAATATTGACGCGAAAAATCTTCGCATGTAACTTGAAATGCCCGACGCTTCAAACGTTTAGAAAGCTCAAAACGCGTTGACGCCAAAACGCGAGTGGACCTCCAGCTTTACACTCGTGTAGTCGTGTAGCCTGCTGTCTCTAATATGTTTAATGTTTGAAACAGTGCAACAAACATGTAACAAACATAAAAAATGTGATAAATCTGCAAAAAGTTTATTATATAAATTTTTCATACAAATTATAAAAAAAAAAATTCCAAAAGTTCGAAAATGCAACAATATGAAAAATTGTAAATTAATGAAAAAAAAAATTCCAACAAAAAGGGAAAAAACTAACAAAAATAAGAAAAATCTAAATTTTAAAATTTGCTACCTCTAGTGTTAAAAATTTGGCTAGTATTTTATTCTTATTAATTTGTGAAAATTTGTTTCTACATACATATGTACAAAAAAATTTGTCTTTCTGATTTTCATAGGTGCTCAATCAAAATTTAAAAGCTAATAGGAGTATTTTTGATTTTTTTTTAAATTTTCGGAATAGGTTTAGAGGTCTCGCAAATGGAGTTTTCAGAAAAAACCGGGATTTTCTGTCCTTTTTAACTTTACTCATAACTTGGTTAATACCACGGGTTTCTTCACTCCTGAGGAAACAGTTTTAAAGAAAAGTATCCAAATTTTATTCCTGTGTGAAAAACTTATAAGTTTTGGTGATGAGTTTACTCATTTAGATACCATAATTTACAATTTTTCGTATTTTTTTCTCAAAAATTTTGTAATAACGCTTTGCAACTTTTTATGTTTAAATAAAAACGAAAAAAACTAATGATGCAGTTTGAAAGACAAATTAATTCTTATTAATATGAATAAACAATTTTTAAATTTGTTCTTACCGTTCCTGAGTTATATCTGTTTTTATCTTTGTACCCAGTATATGTTATCATACCCAATCAACAAAAAAAAAACTTTTCTTTTGCTCTGTGAAAAATCATTTATTGAGGTTCTTGCGATGTAGTTCTATACCTTGCAATAAATTCTGGAAATCAGTTTCAGAAGTTGTGACATTAATATAAGTACATATTAGCCAAAGCCAGACCTCGTTCTGCCACATAATTTACACTTGTAGTAGTTGAACTTTTTTCTTTGCCTCTTAAAATGAGGCAATTCTCTGGATCTATTTTTAAAAAATCGATTGAAATATTGCAAGCTTCAAAAAAATCAAGACTGGCTTTTGAAATGAAGTGTTTAATTTCTTTATTTCTAAAGCTTTCTTCTTTTAAAGTTACATTTGGTACTTCATAATCGCTGCATGGAGTATCTGCAAGTTTTTTTGTCATTAACGCTAAGGTAGCCAATTTCGGAGTTAAGTACCACTGATGACATAGAAAAGTTTTAAGCGAGGCTTCTGCAACTGCTTTATTAGTAATTTTATAATTATTTAATAATAGGCTCAGATCATTAAGAGGAGCGTAACGAGGGCACTGGCAGAGGTACCAATATTTTTTATATGTTCTTAAAATAAATGAACTAAATTCAAGCCAGGCATCAACTGTTGATTTGTATATATAAGATTGCAACTGGTTTCGGAAAATGCATATTTTCAAAGAATAGATAATTTTCATCATCCAGCGAGCCCGATTTTACTGTTGGGTAGGACATAAATTTATCACCCAAAAAGATTAGACTCAGATGAAGTTGTTCCTTATAGTCCTCTCTTGGTTGCGTGTCTTCAAGTAGGCCTTTAATAAAATTGTTAGACTTGTTAATAGACTCCCACCTTTGCGGTGATGTGGTTTGCTGTTCAATATTAAACCTGAAGATATTGGGAAAAATCCAATTAAGCGGCGGATTAAATTGAAATGATATTCGCAGAAATCACATTAAAGACCCAACTATAAAAATTTATGGAAATATACAATAATTAAAACGAAAAAAGTATCACCATTTTTAAGGTACAAACTATCAAAATAGTGTAACTCGGGAACTGTAGGAGAAAATTCAATTTTTATTTTTCTTAATTTTTAACAACTTATCGGTATTCAAAATCGCGTCACTAGTTTTTATACCTTTCATATAAATTTGAAAAGTAATAAACCGTTTTTACAGAATTTGTTAAAAAATTACAAAAATACTTAATATGTGGAATCGTAATGGACAAAAATATTGCCGGAACTTAAAAGTTTTTGCATATGGAAACAAAGTTTGGATAATTTTCTTTAGAAATATTCGGTCCAAAAATTAAATAAGTCAAGTTTAAAAAAAGTTGACGAAAAGTTTCATTAAGTCTCATTATGGTTTGTCACATACGTTTTACATGTAATCGCAGTAGGCTTGCCAGATGATCTGGAATGCCCAGTTTTTTTTGGTGTCCAGTTTCCAGGTAAAATATAAATTTCCCAGTTTTTTTAGTGAAATATTGGTTTTATTTATAATATATATTTTTAATTAATTCAGTTAATATTTTGTACAAAAAAATCTTTTTTATATGCTTATGCAATTGTCCTGCAAATATATAAGTTGCAGGTTTTCGTAACACTCACTTGTACCTTTATTTTGTACATCACTGATAATTTATGAACAACAAAATATTTTAAAAAGTACCAACAATGTAATTTTTTGCCAATTGACTGGTTAGTCCATCACTAGTAATTTGACAGTATTAAAAAGCTGTTTGAAAAGATGAAAAAATCTTTGGGCAAAGTAGTAAGTACTTATTTATGATTAATAAAATAATTAAAAACATTTGTTTTACTTTTTACAGAACGATTTATTAACCGTTTAAATGTGAATACGCATAAATATGTAAAGCGGGGAAGAAGCTGGACCGTCCAAAAAAAAAATTTACAACCTTTTGCGAGAGCTGGATTGAGGCTCCTGAATATTCTAAATGGATAAAAAAGAAAGACGAATATACTGCCTACTGTAAATTATGCCAGTCAGAAATTTCAAATAAATACGAAGGGAGTCTATCGTTAAATAAACATGGCAAAACAAAACGACATTTAAAACTGGCACTCTCACAACACAGCATTTCAAATGTTGTTACTGCAGTTGAATCTCTAGTCTCAAAGGCTGAACTAATGTTCGTTCACAATCACAATGTTTCTCATGGGTTGAGTTATAATAGTTTAGATTGCCAAATCAAATTGAGCTCAAACATTTTTTGTGATAGTAAAATTGCTTCAAAAATTAGTTGTGGAGCAGCCATAACAAGAAATGTGTTGGCTCCGTATTCCCAAGAAACCGTTTCTAGTGCCTTAAAAGAAAGCTATTTTATTTTTCATTAAACAGCGACGCATCAAATATTGGAAACGTTAAAACCTTTCCATATGCTGTGCAATATTTTAATGCTGATACAGGAATATGTAAGCAGGTTTTAGATTTTTATGAAGATCCAAATGAAGCTTCAAAAGATATTTTCGGTAACATCGTTAGAATTTCAAATAATCTGAAGCTTGAATAAATTACGCATATTGCGCTGATAATGCAGCAGTCAACTATGGTAATAATAAATCTGTGTTTCAAAAACTAAAAAAAGAAAATGACAAAATTATAAAAGCAAATTGTAACTGTCATGTAATTAATAACTCTGTTAAAAATGCTTTGTCAGTTGATGTGGAAAATATCGTGATTAAAACATTTAATGAATTTAGTTCTTCGGCGCTAACAAATGAAAAATTCAAAGATTGTTTCGAATTTGCCAATCTTGAATATAAAAATCTCCTCCGACATGTCCCAACACGATGGCTTTCTCTCTTGTCAGCAATTGACCGGCTAATATATTCCTGGCCAGCAGTTAAAAGGTATTTTTTGCAAAAAGGTAAAAACGGATGTCGGAAAGTTATCTGGGAATTTGTTTCTCATGGTGTAGCAGCCTACACCATAGAAAGTTATTCATGTACTATTATAGAACTGCACACTATAATGGGTAATCTATTGAATAGTCTGAACAGTCGATTAAAATATGAGTTTTATGGAAGCAAAGCTGTATCTATTTTAAAAAAGATGTTTCATCACGAAACTGAAATCTTCAAATTAGAAGCAAATCTGTTTTTACGAAATGCTGTTACTTATTTGGAGCATCGATATGACTTTGGAAACGAATCGCTTTGCAGCAAAATTTCTGAATTAAATTTAAAACAATCTCTTTTGTCGTGGAATAATTTATCAGAGCTTGTAAAACTGTTACAAATATCAAACTTTATTGATAATGATATGGTCCGTCTTTTTTCAGAAATGTGATAAAAATAAAGTACAAAATCTATATAAACTGATCTCATTTGTTCTTTCCATACCAATTAGCAATGCTTTTTGTGAAAGGACTTTTAGTATTTTAAATAACTTGTACTCACAAGAAAGGCATAGAGTGTCCTTCGACCTAATTAAGGCTGAAATTTTAGTAAGACTAAATTTTAACGAAAATTGCAAACATTTTCAAACATTTTTGAATTCAAATAAAGCAAAAGAATTAGTAAGTTCTGTAAATAAAAATACAAAATATATGTGGCAAAAAAAAAGTAGATATAGGTATGTTTTTATTTTTTTTTTTTTGTTATATGTTATATAATGTAAAAATGAATTTTAATTGTTAAGTTTCTTTGTTTTTATGTCGTTTTTATTAAAAGTATTTAATAAAATTTTACTTTTGAACCAAAAGTACACTTTAAAATTTTTCAGTTTTTTTCAAAATCCAGTTTATTTTTACTTTTGGTATCTGGCAAGCCTAAATCGCAGAGTTGCTTAGTTGGCTTCATCTAGTTTATGGACATTATGGTTGGGCCTAATATGGTGTTCACACATGAATTTTTAAATGAGCCAATTATTGGTTAATTAAAAAGTGTTCACATATGCTCAATAATGCTAATTTAATTAGCGTTTGACAGCAGCTGACAAAAAAAGAATACATTTACAGTGCACTCGGCAAAACGTCAACGCTCGTTTACGTCAACATCCCAAAACCTCAACCTTTTACCTACTCTAAAATTGTATGAAATAAATAGAGACCAGTCTCTCTTCCAAGTGTTGGAAAGAAAAAAACAGCAGAAAAAAATAACAGATTTTTTTAAAACGTCAACAATTTGTTAAACGTCAACACCCGCGCTTTTAATTAGTTGACGTTTTCCCGAGTTTATTTGGTTCTAATATTATAATTTTCAGCCTAAAATTATTCTTTATTAATTTAAAAGCGAAACAACTGCAATTTTAGTTATTACTAGTCACAGGGTTGTATTTTAAATTTTAACAATTATTAGAACAATTAACTCTGAATAAAGCAATTATACAATTGAAATTTTGTATGGATAATTGAATTCAATTAGGCGTTAATTAAAAAATGTCATTTAAAAATGCATGTGTGAACACCATATAAAATCTGCGCGTTATGTTTTAAAATTTTTTTTTGTAATGTATGTATGTTAATATGTATATACCTTTAGAATTTATTACTTTTGCTTATGTTAACGATTTATGCATCTTAACCCGGTATTGCTCAGAACTTTTTTTGTCTTATTTGTCTTTGGAAACATAGTATTAATGTCGATGTATCGTATTATACGATATTAATTGATACATCAATGTTTTTTATTCGATGTATCGAAAAGCTGAATTTTAAGTTAATAGTACATACTACGTTTCCACGACGACTTGAATCACCTGCTTTGCTTTCTGAATCATGTTTATGAATCATGCTGTTTACATGACTAATAAACTTGATTCGATTTGACAGTTGTTTTTAATAAACAAACAGAATAAACAAAACCGAATTTACAATTTGTGGAAAATAATTTTTTTAATGGCCAAAAAAAGGGAGTGGAAATTAGTTAGCTAATTTCGTACGTATTTACTTTCTTTACTTCCAGCAACAAGAAAATAATTTGCTTTGTTTACAAATATATTAAATTGTTACAGCTAGTGCAGATAAACTTGCGATAAAAATTAGAGAAGAGTGCAATTTTTCGTGCTTCGCAAGTAAATTCAACATGAACCTACTTGATTTGCTCTTAAAATTTTGTATGGTGAACAGCGTTGCACAAGCAAAAAAAATTTGTAACCAACATTGAAATAAAAAATAGCCAAATTGGAGAAAAATTCACCAAATTTTTTTATTCATTTATTTATAACAAATTCAAGTTTTAATAAAAAAGAAACATAAAAATTGCTAAAAACTATAGGTTTGTTTAGTGACTAAAAACTTTTACAAATTTCTAAAAATTGTTACAAATATTTTGGAAATTTGTTACAAAAAACTTCTTTTATATGTACATATTTTCAAAAACGTTAAAAAATTTCTTCAAAATTTAATTTTAAAACTTGTCATGCTAATTTGATATTTACTAAATAAAATATTCTTACATTTCTTATTATCAATAAAAATAACCAAAATTGATTTGCAAAGACAATCACGCATTCTCACTGGTAGAGAATGAAGGTTTTATCACCGCATTTTAAAGTTCCAAGTAGAGGTACAGTGACACGTTGGGTTGATAAAAAATATGACGCTTTATCAGAAACATTGAGAAGTAAATTACCCACAGTGCAAAATATTACTTTGACAACTGACATTTGGTCCGATTTGCAAATGCGAAGTTTTTTGGGTGTCACAGCCCATTTTGGTATTGCAACTGAATTTCAGCCGATAACGTTGGGTGTATACCTACTCGATTAAAGACACACTTCTGAATATATATCAACAATTATTACCAAGGTATGCAATGAATGGGGGTTTTCAGCTGATAAAGTTACCGCAGTAGTAATAGACAATGCAGCCAATATGATAAAAGCTTCAGAATTAGCCTTTGGAAAAAAGAAGAACATACCGTGCTTTGCACACACTCTAAATTTAGTTGCGCAAAAAGTTTTAAATGTCTCAGAGTTGCAGACATTAGTAACCAAAGTAAAAAATATTGTTACTTTCTTCAAACAAAGTTGTGTAGCAAGTGACGAATTAAGAAAAACAACAAAATCTGATGCAAAACTTATTCAAGATGTACCTACTCGTTGGAACAGTACGTTCTATATGATCGAAAGGTTTCTTGATCTTCACTTAATCTTACTTCGACACAAAATTGCGCCGCCGATGTTAACTGGTATGGAATTGGCCACATCCTCAAAACTACTTAACGTATTACGCCCTTTTGAGGCAGCAAAAGAAATATCGGGTGATACGTACTGCAATAGCAGCAAAGTTATCCCTCTAGTTTACTGTATGGTATCAAAACTAAATGCTGTTGCAATTGATAAACCATTGTTGAATGAAGTACGTAAAATTGCTCTTATTGAAATAAACATGCGAATTGTTGGATCCACGGTTTAAAAAAATGCATTTTGAAGATCCACTTGCATGTTCGAAAGCCGTTGTGAAAATCCAAGAAATGTTAACAAAAGATAAGGCAGATAAGTCTGGGGATTGCGACTCAGATATTTCAGACAAGACGTTAGACGATTTTAGTCTTTGGAGTAATCACCACAAATTAGTTGAAAATAATAAAACAAATATGACTGAAGGAACCTTTTCTGATGAACTCTTGCGAAGTCCGGCAAGTCGGTTAAATGAAAACCCCTTAGAAGTGTGGGTCGACTACAAAATTCAATTCCCTAGGCTGTACAATATAGCATACAAATATTTAACAATGGTTGCCAGTTCCGTGCCACTTTTCTCAAAGGCTTCATTAGTGTTGTCCCAGAAAAGAACAGTTTGCAAGCATAGAGGGTCCACAAAATATTGTTTTTGCAGAG
Source organism: Bellardia bayeri (assembly GCA_950370525.1). NCBI lineage: Eukaryota > Metazoa > Arthropoda > Insecta > Diptera > Calliphoridae > Bellardia > Bellardia bayeri. The sequence goes on along the minus strand of OX493265.1, from coordinate 47,269,109 downwards.
CCTGAATAAAAATTATTGGGATATATAATAAATAAAATTGTCTAATTCTTTTTAAAATATTTATATCGACTGTTATTTATTTAATAATTTTTATTTTCTGTTCCAATTAGAATCAATACGATGCATCGCAGACATCGATGTTTTTTTTAAATTGATACATCGATGTGAATTAATAATTAATCGAATGCGAAAAAACATCGATGTTTTTTTTATATGAGCGGCTCTAGGACGGCATCGGACCAAATGATATAGCTTTTCTAAAGTAAAGTTTGCAGTAGTATACAGCCAATTGTCGTGAAAATTGATTTTGACTCATAGTCGGTTGCTCTTTTCGATAAAGCTGCCAAGCATTTTGGACACAAGCATCTAACAACCAAGTAGACGGATGGTGTGCAAAGAGACCAAACTCGTATTGGTTTGGCTTTTATGAATTGTTTATATCATTGTGTACCAAAGTAAGATAGCATATTTTCACCAAAAGACAATCATTTTCCATAATTTTTGGTTTTAAATGATCAGTATGAGGACGCAATTTCCATATTTTGTCGGTATTTGCACCGTTTTTTTAAGAAACCTCGGAGTTGTTTTCAAAATTAAGACTTTGCAAAATTTCTTAAAATCGATTGTGTCACTTACAAGATTCTTGCGAATTTCTTCATCCTGATTTCATTTATCTTTAGCATCATCTTCGCCAGATACAGCGTTGCCAGAATGATGATTATATCATATTTTTGATGATTTTTTAACTAAAATATGATTTGATGATTTTTTTCCCAAAAATATGATTTTTTTTCTTCCAAAAATATGATTTTTTATTTAAGCTTTTTTTCTTTTAATTCAAAAGTTAGATTATAATGGCTGTTTTCATAAACGCAGTATGCAATGCAACATTTCGTTGCATAGAGTTCATAATAGCATATAGAAATATAATTAAAAATTTTTGTTTTAAGATTCTCTTTAATAGTCCAATATCTTTATATTTTATGTGATAAAAGTTTTTAAATTATATTCTAAATGCTATTATGAACTCTATACAATGAAATGTTGAATTGCATACTGCGTTTATGAAAACAGCCTATATCATAATTAATCATAATTAATGCTAGTTGCATAAAACGTATGTATTATATGGAGTGATCCATATAGAGTACACAAAAATTCAAAACTCATTATTTTCATATAGCAGTTACGCATTATAATTCAGTAGCAATTTGATATACATACAACAACAAACACATACAATTTGGTAGACATACATACACAGAAATATAACATAATTTAGATTAGTTGCATTTTTGAGTAGTTTTATAAATAAATAAAGTATAATAATATGGTGTTCACACATGCATTTTTAATTGAGTCAATTATTGGTTAATTAAAAAGTGTTCACATATGCTCAATATTGCTAATTTAATTAACGTTTGACAGCAGCTGACAAAAAAGAATACATTTACAGTGCACTCGGGAAAACCTCAACGCTCGCCAACATCCCAAAACCTCAACCCTTTTGAGAGAAGTCCTCTTCCAAGTGTTGGCAAGAAAAAAACAGCAAAAAGAAACAGATTTTTTTAAAACGTCAACAATTTGTTAATTGTTAAGGTTTTAATAAGTTGACGTTTTCCCGAATGCACTGTATTTGGTTCTAATATTATAATTTTCAGCCTAAAAATATTCTTTATTAATTTAAAAGCGAAACAACTGCCATTTTAGTTATTACTAGTCACAGTGTTGTATTTTTAATTTTAACAATTATTAGAACAGTTAACTCTTAATGAAGCAATTATATTAATTGAAATTTTGTATGGATAATCGAATTCAATTAGGCGTTAATTAAAAAATGTCAATTAAAAATGCATGTGTGAACACCATATAATAAAGTTTTATAAATAAATGGTGTGTTTTAGAACTCCTAATTACGGTAATGTTTTCATTGTTTCTTTGAATTAATTTTTGCAAACTTTAAACGATATATCTGTGCTTTAAACGTTCCGTTTATTTTAAAAGTGCTTTATTTTTGTAAGCAATTAGCCAAACGTTTTGATTTTAGCGACACTTCTTTAAAATAAATTTCTTCTCTTGACCAACATAATATTATTATTAAAAAAGTTTCTTCATTGTCTCCGCTTATGTAAAGATTTCCAAATTTGATTAATAAATATGATTCTCAAAATTTAGACGATGAATTTAAAGAACTTCGCCATTTAGATTTCACAAAATATTTTCAAATGTTAACTGTGAAGATTTTTGGGCCACAATCTCTGAAATAACTGCAAATAACGACTTAGCTGTTCCAACATTGAATTTGTTTCCAATATAATTTTTCTTCCCAGTTAATCAGCAAACTTTGTACAAATTTTTTCCAAAGTTCATATAAATAAAACTTGAAAACGCAACATTAGAAAGTATATTATTTACACATGTACTAGTTAAAAATGTTCTTGCTATAATTTAAAAATTGATGAAGATATTATAAAAAATATGAAATCTTCTCGTATTATAATTAAATTATAAAAAATTATTAAAAGCTTTATAAAACTTTATTTTACTAATTGATAAAAAAAAAATCCAAAATAATTTTTTTTTTTGGAAATCGGACGGACATTTGAGGTGAGAAACATAAATTCTTAAATATCTCCGAGATTTATAGAAGCAATCACACAAAGCATGAGTTACTTAAACATTTGTATTTTACTGCACCTTATAGATACGAGTATACAATATTTTTGGTAAAACAAGTAGTTTATTAAATTTATTGGTTGATTATTGGGTTATATCATGTCCTTATGAATACAAATCGTACATTGAGTAAAAATATGAGAACAAAACCCGATAAGCAATCAACGTAATAAACTTAAATTTTGAATTGTTTTTAGTTTTTATAAATAAAAACTAAAAATTTTAAAAATGATGATTTTTTTCCAAAATATGATTTTTTTCGTGAAATGATGATTTTTCACCTAAATCTTCTGGCAACACTGGCCAAATATGTTGCCATTTACAGAAGACTCGATGTAAATGGTAGTTGGTATATCATTTTGCTCTTCTATTTCATGGAGCTCTTGAATTTAATCAAGCATTTGTTGCAACAATAAACCTCTAAAAGCTGTAAAATTTATAAAAGCTAACAAAAAAAAATAAATAATTAGATAAATTTAGAAAAAAGCATAAAAAACACGAAAAGCATAGGCGACCCACGATTACCATATGGTAACGTCTTGAGTAAAATGTAAAAAAAATAATACAACAAAATCTTTAAATAAAAAAAAATTCGGATTTTATAGTTTATTTCATTAGCTACTAACTAGTGTAATTGTTATTAAAGTTTAGTGAAAAATTATTACTAAATGCATATATTTACCATATCGAAAAACGGGAATTATTCACTTTTGATTTTGTGACCTTAATTTGACATGCGAACAGAAACTTATTTTTTTTTTTGTCAAGCCACAAATATTTTGAAATGAAAAATGTTTTTCCCTGTAGTTTTGTTCTGACGTTTTGTGCGTATTTACGTAAATATAACGGCTTATTTTGCATTACCATATCAGAAAATGAATTAAAAAAAATGCTAAAACTTGAAAAACTAAGTGGTAAAATGTTCTACAGAAGAAAAAAAAAGTGCTAAATTTTTTCAATATAACTATACAATTTTTATTTCAAATGTTACAAATATAAATTACAGTTTTTTCTAATTTTGTTCATAACAAATGTTGACTTGTTTTCATAGATTACATTTCATATATTAATTCAAAAATTTCCGTGTTCATTTACTTACCAAACCGAAAGAAATTTAGTTGAAATATTAATAAAACTTATTTTTTATTTCAATAGTATTTTTTGGAGTAAAATAGTAAAAAAAATTTTTCACAAAAAAATTGTTTTTTATCAAGCAAATTATGCTAAAAAGCATTTAGCATAATTTTTAAAAATTTCAATGCATTTTCGAGAAACAAATGCTAAATCTAGCACTAAAAGTGCTAAAATGGCAACACTGTACCATATGGTAATCGTGGGTTATTGTTGAAATATGGCAACCCTTTATATTGCAACATGTACGTTCTCTATTTTCTTTTTACTTGTTCATTCTTATAATGTAGTATAATAAGTATAAATTTCAACATTGTAATTTAGTCTTAAAGTAAAACTCTGATAATAAACTTCAACTTCAAGGTTATGAGCCCAGTGTTCGCGGAAGAAAAGAAAAATTTAAAATCGTTTTTTTTCAACAGAAAATAAGTTAAGACTAGTTGAGAAGGAACAAATAAGATGAGTTCGTCGTTATATCAAATTGAGAAGCTGGACGGCAACAACTTCGACTCCTGGTCTATCCAAATGCGTAGTGTGCTGGTGCACAGCGGCTATTGGTATACAGTTAGCGGTGAACTAAGACAGGAAGCTGCCGTGCTTGAAAAAATTAAGTGTGACGATGAAAAGGCGTTGACCACTATTTTTCTCAGCGTGAAGCCGACCCAGTTGAACTATGTCAAGAATTGTACGACGTCGTGTGAAGCGTGGCAGAAGTTACAGGAGGTGTACAGACCACGGGGACCTATACAAAAGGTGACACTCTACAAGAAATTGCTAAATTTATCTATGGCTGCAGACGGGGACATGGTGAAGCACATAAATTTGTTTACGGAAATTGCTGACAAGTTGGAGGAAATTGGTATTTCTCTGCAGGAAGAGATGTTGTGCATAATTTTATTGTTCAGTTTACCGCAGCAGTATGAAAACTTTGTCATAGCAATGGAGACTAGAGACAGTTTGCCCAGTTTGATTTCTCTGAAACACAAACTTCTAGAAGAAGGTGAGAGGAGAAATTGAAGGGGAAATGTTTTGTGTGTAGTAAAGCCGGTCACTATGCGAATAAGTGTGAGATGAAGAAACAACAACAATCGTTTTCTATTTTGGCAGTAGCTGATACGTTGCAGAAAGAACGGTGTTATGTCGACAGCGGTGCAACGGCACATATGTATAATAATCGCAACATGTTTATGAACTTTGAGCAAAATGATGAGATAATATCGTTAGCTGGCAACAAACATGTTATGGCACCAGGCAAGGGTGATGTCAAAATAAGATTGTGTGAAACTAAGTATAGACGATATATTGAATCAGCATATTTATGCTGAAAAATTTGTTACAAGTGCTTACATATCGTGTAAACGCAAAATTTTTTCAGCATAACAACATTTGCTAACACTTTGTTAACAATGCCAACAAACGTATGTTGATAATTTTAGCATATCGTGTAAACAGCATATTATTAGTGTTTGACAAATTTCCTGCGTATGTTGACAGATATGGTATTTGTTGAAAAGCGTATGCAAGCTTTTCAGCATATGGCAAATTCATATGCATATGCGATAGTGTCTGTGCGATCAGAGTTGTATTTTCTAATAAAGCTGATAAGACAACAACAATGTCGGCTTCATTGATTTAAATCACAAATTATAATCTAAAGAACAGACGTTTAACATTTTTTAATTGTTTGTATAGTTTATACAATTTATTATATTCACATATACATATCAACACAATAATTGAATACAAATATTTATTTGAATGACGGAAAACTGCGTTTGTTTACATTAACAAAAACATATGTTTTTGCATCTTTTTGTGTACTAGTGTGGCACATATGACATACGTTGTTGCGATTTTTTTATATTTAGTGTAGAATTAATTGCATATTTAGCGTATAATTTAGTTCGATTTTGTTGGTGAGTTCTGCAATATTTTATTGTTTATTATTATTGCTGTTTTTTACAATAAAATATGCTCTATTTTTTATACCAATTCCTTGTATAATTTTACACAATAACTTTCTTCCTCTCGTCGTTCTACCCATTTTTTTTTTTGCCAAATCTGCTTCTGTTTGCTTTTAATTCCACTTCATCGTCATCCAAAATCCCACGTCATCATTTATGTTTTTTTTTTATTGATATTATTTGTATTATTTAATTTTATTTCAAAAATTACACATTAAATACAGAAGTTGAATAATAATTAAAAAATGTTGTCAAACTGACTAATTTCACAAACAAATGTTTATACGCCTCAGCATATGTAGCACCACATAAAATTCAACATATCGTATAAACACAAAAATCGTATGCTAACTCTTATGTTGACATTTAATTTGCTGACATCAAAAAATTTGCTACTTTCAACATATCGTGTAAACGTCTAACATATGACATAGGAATTTGCTGCTAATTTTAATCATATGGCTGTCAGCATATATATGCTGATTCAACATATCGTCTAAACTTAGCTTAACACTGATGTTCTTTTGAGGGATGTTTTGTTTCGATAAGTAAGGCTGTTGAACGTGGCTATGTTTGACAAGAATGCTGCTTGTATAAAAGACAGGAATGGTAACATGGTGATTAAGGCTGTAAAACATAATAATTTATTTGTCGTTGAGTGTGATGTAGGTAAGCAGTTGTGCGCTACGAATTTTGATTGGCATGATCGATATGGTCATTTACGAAATCAGCTCTTGACGAGTACGGACGTGTATCAGTGAGTAAAAAATAAAAAAAAAGTTCGAAGTGAAAAAAAAAAATATTTGTAATAGGTAAAAAAGAAAAAATAAAAACAAATATGTGTAATAGATAAAAAAGAAAAGAACAATAATTAAGGTGCCCGAAGAGATTTCTGAATGAGCCTCACAAATACTCCAAACAAAGATCGTAGGCCCAGCACGAATAGCATAAATGCGTATATTGTGGTAAGCTCTCCGAGCGTGAGCAATGAAAATATTTGATACCCAGAATTAAATAAAAAGTATTTAAGTGCAAAAATTGCCAGCGCATCTGGTTTTCCATACAGTAATTTAAGTGCAAGTGTGCCCAACATGAGTAAGTGTGTTGATCAGACCGTAAATGTGGTTCAAAGTGTGAAGTCGTCTGATCAGAGGAATAATAACGAAAAACCTGAAACAGCACGATCAGCATTAATAAATACAGGAACTGTGCCAAAAAGTACTAAAGTGCAAACAGGCATGGACAGGTATATTACAATAACTAAGAGAAAGGCTAGCCCTAGGTCCACCCAACAGGAACGCATGGCCAAACAATACAAGGCTCTTTGCCAACAAGTGGTAACAGGTTCTCTATACTATCCATACCTGACGATGAAGAAGCAGAATCAGCTAATGCAACAGCCACCAAAGAAGTTAAACCGCCACCTATCTATCTGCGGGAGCAAACATCAAATAGCATAGTCAACATGTCGACTCAACTTGTGGGTAAGAATAATTTCTATGTCGTTTCTATACGACGCGGGCAAATACAAGAGACCAAAATTGAAGCCAGAACAGAAACGAACATTCGTATTATATCAAGACACCTGTACGCAGAAAATAAAAGTTACTATACATATCAATTAAAAAGTGCTAAGGGTTTGATTATTGTCATAAAAGGCATAGATAGTTCTGTTCCTACAGAGGAAATAAAATGCCGTAGAGCAAGAGGGGTATGAGGTAAAATCTGTTCATAACATTTTGAACAGGAATAAAGTTCCTCAACCAATGCACCGCATTGAGATATCGTTTGATTCATCGGTTCTCAGAACCAAAAATTCAGTTCATCCCATATACAACTTGCGTTACCTACTCAACAGAAGAATAACTGTTGAGGAGCCATTAAAACGAAAGGGTCCCTCCCAATGCACAAACTGTCAGGAATATGGGCATACAAAAACATATTGTAAATTGCCTCACGTATGTGAGTTCAACATAGTGTTGTTGAACTGTTCGGACGTGTTATTTTTAGTGCGGCTGAATTTTCGGTAAAAAAATCGTAATAGGTGAAAAAGTGTAATAGGTCGAAATAAAACAAAAAGTTAAAAAATAATTCGTAATAGGTAAAAATACCTACGGTAAAAAAAAAATAAAAAACATTAAAAAATAAAAAACATTAAAAAAAAAAATAATAAAAAACATTAAAAATCGCATAAAAACTGTATGAGTGTTCCTCTCAGATGTAATTCTGAGAAAGAGCTTAGCTCGACTAGAAAATCTTTATGGATCTCTGAGGAAGAATCCTTAAAAAAATCTGTGGAGAATCTTCTCACTACAAGAGCCGTAGAACGGCGCCGTTCCTGTTCGCCCAATATAGTGATTTCATCAGATGATAAAACATCAATATCTTCTACATCAAATAGTGCAGTCAAACCTAGAAAACAAGTAGGTATGGATAAATACGTCACAGTTCTTAAGCGACAGAGGAGCCCGACATCTGCTCAAACGTCATCAAATTCAAAAGCTCCCAAGACCGTGAGTATTGACAATCCAAATGATCAAAACAGGTTTGCTCTCCTCCAGACGGATGATCCAGAACTTCCTAAAAAAACGTTTAAGCCCCCACCAATTTATCTGAGAGAGCCCACTTCCAGTAAATTGGTACAAGGAATTGTTTCGGTAATAGGTGAAAATATGTTTAGCGTAACCTCAATTAAACATGGAAATATCAGCGAAACCAAAATTCAAGTGAAAAAGGAAGATGACTTTCGAAAATTGTCCAACCAGTTGGAGAGGGAGAGTAGGGATTTATATACCTACCAGCTGAAAAGCGCAAAAGGACTCCAAGTCGTTCTAAAGGGTATAGACCCAGATGTTGATCCTGCCGAGATAAAGACTAGTTTAATGGAAAATGGCTTCAAAATTAAGAACATAACGAATATTAGAAACCGTGAAAAGATTCCTCAGCCTATGTTCAGGGTGGAATTGGAACCCGGAGATATAGTCTTAAAGAAAAACGAGTCCCATCCCATCTACAATCTGATTTACCTTCTGCATCGTAGAATCACCGTGGAAGAACCGCATAAGCGTCAGGGACCCGTCCAGTGTCTTAATTGTCAAGAATTTGGTCACACTAAAGCATATTGTAAATTGCCGTCAGTTTGTGTTGCGTGTGGGGAACTACATACAACTGCTCAATGTGATAAGTCGAAAACTGACTCAAAAATCAAAAAATGCAGTAACTGCGGAGGTAATCATACCGCAAATTATAGAGGTTGTCCAGTTTACACTCATTTGAAAGGCATAAGGACCAACAAGACGTCAGTATTACCTGTTTATCCACAACAGCCTAATTTTGCATCGAGTAACAATTTTCCTCAATTGTTACGGCCCACTAGTCATGAAAACGCGCCTAGTTCTAGACAAGTTTCTTACGCTAACGTGGTTAAATCTAATATGCCAGGTTTGGAGCAGGAACCTAAATCTCAATATTACGAGCCTAATATTAACACTCTAGAGACTACTTTGCAGACACTTGTCCAAACTATGAACACTTTTACGACCACTATGACATCCATGATGCAGGAACTGCTGAAAATGCAATCCACTATCTTACAAGCAATTTTAAAGAAATGATTTGTTTAAAAATTTGTTTTTGGAACGCGAACGGCCTCCGCCAACATAAAAACGAACTGGAACACTTCCTGATGGATAAGCAGATTGATGTCATGATGATTGCTGAAACTCACTTGACGGCGACAGGGTACTTCAAAATTAATGGATACGTGTTGTATGATACTAAAGATCCCCGCGGAAGAGCATGTGGAGGTTCGGCAATTCTTATAAAGAACAGAATAAAACATTATTTAATGAACAACGTATGTGAGGATTACCTACAAGCAACAAACATTTGTATTGAATTCTGTCAATACAACTTTGTTTTATCATCAATTTATTCGCCGCCTCGATTTTCAATAAAAGAACATCAATACTACAGCTTCTTCAATTCCCTTGGAGCTAGATTTTTGGTTGCTGGTGACTTTAACGCCAAACACACATTTTGGGGTTCACGTCTAGTGACCCCGAAGGGTCGTGAACTCTTCAACACCATTGCCAAAATGGGCTTAGATGTACTCTCAAGCGGGCATCCCACCTACTGGCCGACGGACCGACGGAAGATTCCCGATATTATTGACTTCGGAGTAGTGAAAAATATCCCTGTAGAATCGATACAAGTGGAGCCTTCATTAGACTTGTCTTCAGATCACTCTCCTTCTATTATTTCAATGCGTTTCCTTCAAGGGTATGGCTCTCCATTTCGGGACATGTCTAAATCCAGAGTAAGTTGGATAAAGTATAAAAAGTATTTAAGTTCCCACTGAACGGAAAATGTAGTGTTGAGAACTACCGAGGATATTGATGGGTCGATTGGCAAGTTTACTGAGGACATACGAAGAGCTGTGCATCACGCTTCCACATATGACGTTGAATGCAGAAATAGGACAAACAGAACTTATTTCGCTGAACTCGAACATCTCCTGACAGAAAAAAGAAGAGTTAGAAGAGAGTGGCAAATTCACAGGTCTCCTCAACTGAAAGCTAGGCTACGGGAATGCAGAGATATACTAAGAAATTTCTTAGAAACCCAAAGAATGGCTTCACTTAAATCATACTTGGAGGGAATTGACAGTTCCCCACAATCTGACTATTCGTTATGGAAGGCGGCACGAGGTTTGAAAAGACCAGTTAGAGGAAAGCCTCCTTTGCGAAATCCGATTGGTGACTGGGCTAGAAACGATTCCGAGAAAGGGACTTTATTTGTTAACCATTTGAGAAATGTGTTTACTATAAACAACTGAAATAATGCAACTGAATTGCCACCACTCGTTATTAGACCTCCTGTACCTCTAAGACTTAGCTTTAATGATATTCAAAGCGCTATTGGTACTCTGAACCTTAAAAAAGCTCCAGGTATGGATAAAATCAGCAACAAAATGCTCGTGGAGTTACCTCGTGTAGCTAGAAGAATTATTCTCTTTATCTTCAATGCTATTTTACGCCTAGAATACTATCCTGCAGATTGGAAGGTATCTATGATTACCATGATTCCTAAGCCAGGGAAGGACCTCACCAAAGTAGAGTCATATAGGCCAATTAGCCTACTGCCGACAATTTCAAAACTGTTTGAAAAATTGTTAATGGCTAAGTTGATTCCAATTCTGAACGACACTCAATGTATTCCAAATCATCAATTCGGGTTCAGAGCTAAACACAGTACCATCGAACAAACACAGAGATTAGTAAATGTGATAAGATGGTCGTTTGAAGAGAAAAAATACTGTTCCGCGCTTTTCATTGATGTTTCCCAAGCGTTCGACAAAGTCTGGCATGAAGGTTTAATGCACAAAATAAAATTAGCTCTGCCTGCTAACACCCACAAACTTATGAAAAGTTATTTATATGGTCGCAAATTTACAATCAAAGAAGGCGATTTTTTAAGCCCCGCTCAGCCAATTGAAGCAGGAGTACCCCAGGGTAGCATACTGGGTCCTACTTTATATTTGATTTATGCATCCGATATGCCGTCAGACCCCAATATACATACTTCAACTTTTGCTGACGATACAGCCTTTATTAGCGTTCATAAGGACCATCAAATAGCATCACAGAATTTGCAGAATTATATTTATAAACTAGAGAATTGGCTTGAGCTTTGGAAAATCAGGGTTAACGAACAGAAATGTATTCATATAACTTTCACATTGCGAAAAGATACCTGCTCGTCCATCAGAATAAATAACCAAATTATTCCGCAACACAATGAAGTCAAATACCTCGGAATCCACCTCGATCGTCGTTTAACCTGGAAGTCTCATATTGACGCAAAACTTACACAGATGAGATTAAAAGCAGTGCAACTTTTGTTGTACAATGCATTTCTAAAGCCAATATGGTGTTATGGAATTCAATTATGGGGTACTGCCTCAGCATCCAACATTGAAAAAATTCAAAGAGGTCAAAATAAAATTCTACGTATAATTACTGCAGCTCCATGGTACGTTAAAAATTCTCGAATTCACAAAGATCTAGGCATTCCTTTGGTGAAAGACGAATTTACCAAATACGCCTCAAAATATGTCAGCAAACTTGAACACCATCCAAACCCACTTGCACGAGACATCCTTAACTTTAGTGGCCATGTTCGGTTGAGAAGGAGGGATACCCTTGCTTTAACTCAAACGCAAAACAGATGACTGGATCAGTGGATGTAAATTTTTTTGTAGTATCATAATATTTTGTCTAGCACTGGCTGGACTTATTATTTTCTTTTAGTATTAAGATTCGAAAACTTATTGTCATTTCAATATCTGAAGATTCAATAAATAAATATAATGTATTATAAAAAAAAAAAAAAAAAAAAAAAAAAAAAAAAACGTATGTGTGGTTTGTGTCGACGCTCATAAAACCGCCGAATGTAATCGTTCTAAAGCTGACCCGAATGTTAAGAAATGCAGCAACTGTGGCGAAAATCACACGGCAAACTATAGGGGTTGTAAAGTCTTCTTGCATTTAAAAAAAACCTGCCCAGCCAAGCCGCTGGCTCTGTTGCTAGTAATACACAAACAAACAACCAAGACCAATCATATACCCAGGTCGTAAAAGGAAACCCTAATGCGAAAAATCCCCCGTGTACTTCTAACGCAAAGCATCCTCCATACGCTGATGTTCCTAGGGAAGGTCTACAAATGCCTTCTGGCTCAATTGAAAATTTAATTCATACTATGAATAACTTCATGGCCACTATGCAGAACATATTTCAGGAAATGATGCGAAACCAGAACATGCTCCTGTAAGTTCTACTCAACAACAAATGAACCAGTTAAAAATATGTTTCTGGAATGCAAACGGGTTATCCCAACATAAACACGAAGTTGCAAACTTTCTTCATAGGCATGAAATCGACGTACTTCTTGTCTCTGAAACACACTTTACTCATAAAAAAAACCTTACGTATGACACAAAACATCCCAGCGGACGGGCTTGTGGTGGCACAGCCATAATTGTGCACAAACACATCAGACACTTACCATTGCCAGAGTTCGAAGAAGATTGTATCCAGGCCACATCTATAAATCTTACTAATTTCAAACTTACTTTGTCATCCGTTTATTGTCCTCCGAGGCACAATATTGTACACGATAAATTTCTCAACTTCTTCTCCACATTAGGCCAGAAATTCATTGCTGTGGGCGATTACAACGCTAAACATACATATTGGGGTTCCAGACTTATTAATCGTAGAGGTAATCAGCTATACAATACCGTTACTGCAAATAATTTTGATGTCGTATCAAGTGGTTAGCCTACCTATTGGCCAACCGACTTCAACAAGCTACCAGACCTTACTGACTTTACTGTAATTAAAAACATCAAGCGCGATCAGGTAATAGTTAGTTCCTCATATGATCTATCGTCTGATCATTCACCTTCAATCCTCATTTTAAAAGACAACTCTGAAGCCGCAGCTGAAAATTTTATTTCCTATCCAAACAGAAACACAAATTGGTTAACGTATAAAATGTATGTGAGCTCTCACCTAACACAGTGCATTCCCCTAAAAAATTCATCTGACATCCAAATAGCTACCGACTGATTTACAGAAGTCTTGGATTCTGCATCAAGAAATGCAACCCCAATCAAGCGGACGTGCTCCTTACAATACATCGACGAATATAGAGACCCTTATCAGAGAACAAAGAAAGTTAAGAAGACAATGGCAAAACAGTCGTTCCCCAACCACTAAGGCCCAACTACAATTATGCCTGACAACTCTTCGCAACAAATTGAGACAGAATCACGAATCTGCAATAGAAGGCTATCTAAACAGCCTAGATACCACAAACAACTCCAATTACAGCTTATGGAAGGCTGTACGGCATATGAAATGTCCTATAACCCAAGAATCTCCATTAAGACTGGAAAACCGCACTTGGGCCAAAAACACAAATGAAAAATTAAACGCTTTCGCTGGCCACATTGCGACAGTTTTCACGCCACATGATGCACATACATGTTTCTGTTGTACAATCATTCCTGATAAGGTAAACCATCCAATAAAATTTAACATAAATCAAGTAAAATCTGCAATAGAAAAAGTGAATATTAGAAAATTTCCCGGACCTGACCGCATCACAGGATCAATGATAAGGAACTTACCATCGTCTGCTTCTAGAATCTTGTTGCTCATTTAAATTAAGAGTCGGATACTTCCCATCCTCGTGGAAGAGGTCTATATTTATTATGATTCCCAAGCCAGGAAAAGATGCTAGCCAGGTGGCGTCATACAGACCGATAGGCTTATTATCAATCCTATCGAAGCTTTTCGAAATCATCCCGGATCACCAATTCGGATTCAGAGAGAAACATGGTACAATAGAACAAGTGCATAGAATTGTCACCCTAATTATCTCGGCGTTTGAGAAAAAGCAATACTGCTCAGCCCTGTTTATAGACATTTCCCAAGCATTTGACAAAGTTTGGCATTATGGTCTACTCATCAAAATAGCACGAATGCTTCCTCAAACCGCTCACATACTTTTGGAAAGCTATCTAACAGGCAGAACATTCATGGTAAGGTCGCAAGATAAATACTCCCCCTTCAAGAAAATTACTGCTGGTGCCCCCAAGGCAGCAAATTAGGACCGCTTCTATATATAATATACACAGCGGATATGCCAACAAACCTGAGCACGCATACCTCCACATTCGCAGACGACACAGCATTTATTAGCGTTAACCATGACCGCATCGCAAAATCTGCAAACCCACATCAATGAACTAGAGGCCTGGCTAGAAAAATGGAGAATAAAGGTTAACCCGGCTAAATGTGCTCACTTAACTTTCACGCTCAGAAGACAAACCTGCCCAGCTGTAAAAATAAATAACATCACTCTTCCGGTAGAAAACCATGTGAAGTACTTGGGAATTCATATAGATAGACGCTTGACCTGGTCTCGTCATATTGAAGCGAAAATAACGGCTATGAAACTACTACATTGGCTTCTCGGTCGAAACTCAAACTTGTCGTTAGACAACAAAATTCTCTTATACAAGTCCATCATAAAACCAATATGGACTATGGCATCCAATTATGGGGTACTGCATGCGCATCTAACATCCAAAAGCTTCAAGATAGTCTAGAATATTACGACAAATTGTCTGCGCCCCATGGTATATAAGTAATGATATTATCCATGTCCCCACTATCCAGGAGGAAATTAAAAAGTATTCAATCAGCTACATCGATAAACTAACTACCTCGCTCGAGGTCTGCTTCAGTTCGAAGGTCACCAGAGGCTAAAAAGAACCGATACTTTGAGCCTAACTACAAGACATTTTTAAAATTTGAATACAGCAGTTAGTGGTTACATTGGTAACAACTAACAAACAACAAGTAGAATTAAGATTTGAATACATATGTCTTGTAAATTTCGATAAGAAAGATTCAATAATAAAAAACAAAATATATATTTAAAAAAAAAAAAAATTTTAATGACAAAAGTTTGGACTTATTATCGAAAAATGAGATGGTCATTGGCATGGTGTCTAAGGGGAATGATACAACAGGGAAGTGTAAAACATGTATGTTGAGCAAAGTTCATATTAGCCCTTTTCCTCAACAATCTACGTCAACATCGAATGAGTTATTGGAACTGGTGCACACGGATGTCTGTGGACCAATGAAGGTTCAATCTATTGGAGGATCGAGGTATTTCTTAATCTTTATGGATGATAAATCCAGACGGACATTTGTTTATTTTCTGAAGCGGAATTCAGAGGTATTGGAGAAATTTAAGATTTTTAAGGCACAAGTCGAACGACAATCTGGCAGAAAAATAAAATCTATTCGCAGCGACAATGGGGGTGAGTACACAAGTAAGGATTTTGACGATTATTTGAAAGAGTGTAGCATAACTCGACAGTTAACTGTACCCTACACGCCTCTGCAAAATGGCGTTTCGGAACGGATGAACATAACAATAGTTGAGATGGCGCGATCGATGCTGGTCCACGCGGGAATTTGTATTGATTTGTGGGCGGAGGCTCTTTGTACGGCGCTATATTTGAGAAACCGATGCCCCAGTCATAGTTTGTATAATAAAACTCCATATCAAGTATGGCACGGCGAACGACCTCATGTGAACCATTTAAGAACATTTGGATGCTTGGCAGTGGCACTTAAGAAGCCACAGAGGTCGAAATTTGAAGCTAGAGGTGATGAGTATATCATGGTTGGTTACTCATTGGTGTCGAAAGCATATCGATTGTATGATATGGCAACGCATGGCATTGTTGAACTTCGTGATGTCGAATTTTTTTTTTTTTTTTTAGCCTTTATTTATTTATTGAATCTTCATATAATGAAATGACAATAAGTATTCAAATCTTAATACTAAAAAGAAAATAATAAGCCCAGCCAGTGCTAGACAAAAATTTTATGATACTAAAAAAATTTCACATCAACTGATCCAGTCATCTATTTTGCGCTTGAGTTAAAGTAAGGGTATCCCTCCTTCTCAACCGATTATGGCCACTAAAGTTAAGAATGTCTCGTGCAAGTGGGTTTGGGTGGTGTTCAAGTTTGCTGACATACTTTGACGCGTGTTTTGTAAATTCAACTTTTACTAATGGCACGCATAGATCTTTGTGAATTCGAGAATTTTTAACATACCATGGAGCTGCAGTAATTATACGTAGAATTTTATTTTGACCCCTTTGAATTTTTTCAATGTTTGATGCTGAGGCAGTACCCCATAATTGAATTCCATAGCACCAGATTGGCTTTAGAATTGCATTGTACAACAATAGTTTGCAGTCCAACTTTAGTGAAGAATTTCTGCCAATTAGCCAATTAAGTTGCACTGCTTTTAATCTCATCTGTGTAAGTTTCGCTTCAATATGAGACTTCCAAGTTAAACGGCGGTCGAGGTGAATGCCGAGGTATTTGACTTCATTATGTTGAGGAATAATTTGATTATTTATTTTGATGAACGAGCAAGTTTCTTTTCGCAATGTGAAAGTGATATGAATACATTTCTGTTCATTAACCCTGATTTTCCAAAGCTCTAGCCAATTCTCTAGTTTATAAACATAATTCTGCAAATTCTGTGATGCTACTTGGTGGTCCTTATGAACGCTGATAAAGGCTGTATCGTCTGCGAAAGTTGACGTGTGGATTTTGAGGTCTGACGGCATGTCGGAGGCATAAATCAAATATAAAGTAGGACCCCGTATGCTACCCTGTAGCACACCTGTTTCAATTGGCTGAGCGGGGCTTAAAAAATTGCCTTCTTTGATTTTAAATTTGCGACCGTATAAATAGCTTTCCATAAGTTTATGGGTGTTAGCAGGCAGAGTTAATTTTATTTTGTGCATTAAACCGTCATGCCAAACTTTGTCGAACGCTTGGGACACATCAATGAAAAGGGCGGAGCAGTATTTTTTGTCTTCAAACGACCCTCTTATCACATTTACCAATCTGTGTGTTTGTTCGATGGTGCTGTGTTTAGCTCTGAAGCCGAATTGATGATTCAGTGTCGTTCAGAATTGGAATCAACTTAGTCATTAACAATTTTTCGAACAGTTTAGAAATTGTCGGCAGTAGGCTAATTGGCCTATATGACTCTACTTTGGTGTGATCCTTCCCTGACTTAGGAATCATAGTGATCATAGACACCTTCCAATCTGCAGGATAGTATTCTAGGCGTAAAATAGCGTTGAAGATAAAGAGGATAATTCTTCTAGCTACACGAGGTAACTCCACAAGCATTTTATTGCTGATTTTATCCATACCTGGAGCCTTTCTAAGGTTCAGAGTACCAATAGCGCTTTGGACATCACCAAAGTTTAGTCTTAGAGGTACAGGAGGTCTAATAACGAGTGGTGGCAAATCAGATACGTTATTTGAGTTGTTTTTAGTAAACACATTTCTTAAATGGTTAACAAATAATGTCCCTTTCTCGGAATCATTTCTAGCCCAGTCACCAGTCGGATTTCGCAAAGGAGGTTTTCCTCTCACTGGTCTTTTTAAACCTCTTGCCGCCCTCCATAACGAGTAGTCAGATTGTGGGGTACTATCAAGACCCTCCAAGTAGGATCTAAGTGAATCCGTTCTTTGGGTTTCTAAGAAATGTCTTAGTATATCTCTGCATACCCGTAGCCTAGCTTTCAGTTCAGGAGGCCTGTGAAGTTGCCACTCTCTTCTCATTCTTCTTTTTTCTGATAGGAGATGTTCGAGTTCAGATAAATAAGTTCTGTTTGTCCTATTTCTACATTCAACGTGATAAGTGGAAGCGTGATGCACAGCTCGTCGAAGGTCCTCGGTAAAGTTGCCAATCGACTCATCGATATCGTCGGTAGTTCTCAACACAATATTTTACGTGCAATGAGAACTTAAATACTTTTTGTATTTTATCCAGCTTACTCGGGTCTTAGTCATCTTTCTAAATGGAGAGCCACACACTTGAGGGAAATGCATTGAAATGATAGTAGGAGAGTGATCTGAGGACAAGTCTAATGAAGGATCCACTTGCATCCATTCTACAGGGATATTTTTCACTACTCCAAAGTCAATAATATCGGGAATCTTCCGTCGGTCCGTCGGCCAGTAGGTGGGATGTCCGCTTGAGAGTACATCTAAGCCCATTTGAGCAATGGTGTTGAAGAGTACGCGACCCTTTGGGGTTACCAGACGTGAACCCCAAAATGTGTGTTTGGCGTTAAAGTCGCCAGCAACTAAAAATCTAGCTCCAAGGGAATTAAAGAAGTTATGGTATTGGTGTTCTTTTATTGAGAATCGAGGCGGAGAATAAACCGATGATAAAACAACTTTGTATTGACAGAATTCAATGCAAATGTTTGTTGCTTGGAGGTAATCCTCACTTATGTTATTCATTAGATAATGTTTTATTCTGTTCTTTATAAGAATTGCCGAACCTCCACAAGCTCTTCCGCGGGGATCTTTAGTATCGTACAACACGTAGCCATTTATTTTGAAGTACCCTGTCGACGTCAAGTGAGTTTCAGCAATCATCATAACATCAATCTGCTTATCCATCAGGAAGTATTCCAGTTCGTTTTTATGTTGGCGGAGGCCGTTCGCGTTCCAAAAACAAATTTTTAAATAAATCATTTCTTTAAAATGGCTTTCGAATTTGATGAGACAAAATTTCCACTGATAAGTCGACTTATCAGACGGCCATAGGACCATTGGATGCAAGTGGGTTTTCGCCATTAAACGAAATGGAAACGGTGAGATAAAGCGATATAAGGCACGTTTAGTTGCCAAGGGATGTAGCCAGAAGTTTGGCATCAACTCTAATGAGACATTTTCTCCTGTGGTGCGATACGCTACAATACGCATGCTGTTGCCATTAGCGGTGGAGAAAAAAAATGCATTTGCATCAGGTCGATATAAGCACGGCATATTTGAATGGTGACCTGAATGACGAAATTTATATGACCCAACCAGAAGGCTTTGTTAATAGGACCGATTCGTCCAAGGTACTGAAATTGAATAGATATGGATTAAAACAAGCCGGAAGAAATTGGAATGAGAAACTTGATGGTGTTTTAGAGAAAATGGGTTTTGAGGCATGTGAGAATGAGCCATGCCTATATAAAATAACAATTATCGGTGACATGATGCTAGTGGCTGTATACGTTGATAACCTAATAATTGCGAGCAGGAACAAGGAGGAGATTTTAAGGTTTAAATCTAGTTTGGCAAGGGTATTTGAAGTATCCGATAAGGGAAGACTACGTCATTTTCTTGGAATGCAGATAGAACGTGACGGTGAGGTGGGTGTCATAAAGTTATGTCAAGGACGATGCAGTATGGGATGGAGAATTGTAAAACCATGTCTGTACCTCTCGAACCTGTATTATAATCTTTTAGCAATGTAACATGTTGCCATAATTAACATTAAAAATCTCCCGAAATAACTGTTGAAGTTTATTATCAGAGTTTATTTTAAGACGAAATTACAATGTTGAAGTTTATACTAATGATACTACATTATAAGAATGAACAAGTAAAAAGAAAATAGAGAACGTACATGTTGCAATATAAAGGGTTGCCATATTTCAACACTCCTCCTCAACATGTATATCCTTTATACAAATTATACAAAATAATAAATTCATGACATATTCATCAAATTCACAAAATACATATGTTTCGCCTTAGAAAGATTCTTCGTGAGGATATCGGCTACCATTTCATTTGTTGAACAATACTGCAAAGTAACCTCTAAATTACGCACGACCTCACGAATATGATGATATCTAATATCAATGTGTTTCGTACGGTTGTGGAAAATCGGATTCATTGTCAATTTCATTCCGCCTTGATTATCCACATTTATCAAAATAGATTTATTACCATCAAAACCAATTTCAGCCAACAAACGTTTCAGATATATTGCCTCCTTACAAGCGCCTGATATAGCCATGCATTCTGCCTCAGTGGAGCTAAGAGCCACTGTAGACTGCTTCCGTGATTCCCATGAGATAACGCATTTCCCAAGGTAGAATATATATCCCGTATACGATTTACGGTCCGTAGCGCTGCTATCCCAATCAGCGTCAGCGTAACCTCTAACACAGGCATCACCAGCTTCATAAATCAAACCAAGATTCATAGTACCGTTTAGGTATTGCAGTATATGCTTCACTGTGGTCATATGTTCGAGATGTGGATCCTGATTGTGTTGTGCAAGCTTCGATACAGAATGTTGTATATCGCGTCTAGAAGTTATCGCGAGATAAGTTAAAGCACCAATTATCGACTGATAATTGGTGCTGATGGCTAGTACCACTGATGGTGGTACTAGCCCTCTTACAATCATTAGCACAATGGGTTTGTATATTGTTACAGCAACATCAACTCTAAATTTAAGAGAAATGATCGGCAGCAACATCAACAAAGATCTTTGGATATGTGAGCATGCTGGATAATGTGAGTTTTTTTATTTTTATTCTATAATTTAAATTTTAATGATTTGTAGTTTAATGGTTTTGTTCTCCTTTTTTTTATTTAAATATTGGCACATTTCTTTTCATTTAATTTATTACTTGAATGTATTTATATTTTATTACACATATACATACAAACGTCCCTAGTTTTGCTGGGAACCTTTTTAATTTTTTTTTATATTAAATTTTTCTATACATATACATAAGTATTTTTAATTCCATTATTAGTATGTATTATGATTTATTTTGCTTCATTAAATTATGATTATGTTGGTGTGATTACTCTTGTCTCTTACATTCCCAGCGGGAGAAAACTGCGATTGCGAGGCCTAATTAACATACATATTTTGCTATGAAGACTTTAGAGCAATTATCGAAAAATGTTGAGTTATGGACAGACACAATCAGTTATTATTTAAATAAATTTAATTTGGAACCTGCATTTATTTACCAATAATATCTTCTAAATTTATATTGCAGTTTACAAACAACAAAATATTTTTTAGGTTTGCGGACGTTAATGTATTGCGTTGTTTTGAGCAAATGTAGGTATTTCAAATCGGGAAATATTTGTTCGCAAAGATATGTTGAGGAAAAAAGCGACAAACATTTGAAGGAATTTTTTTAATACAGGATGTAGCGCCCCGTCTAAACAAGTACACCTCGTACAAAAACCGCAAGAAATTTGTTTTTTTTTAAATCATTGTACAATGTTAAAAACAGAAATAAAACAAAATAGAAAGAAAGATAATAAATATATCATTTCTGTTTAGACTCTAAACTTTAGAGGCCTCAAAACAAGACGTGCGATATTTCCCGCTGAATGAGAGTGTTTTGCAGTAAACAATTATATTTTATGCTCGCAAAATAAAAGAGCGTAAGCGTACATGAGAGTTTTGCTTACACAATTGTGTATGACGCTGACATTCCTGGCATTAAGATAATTGGTGTTTATGATCATGGGTAGGGTGGGTAAATTCGTTATGTTCGCACTTTAACAGTGGCAGTGTTGCCAATTTTTTTTCGCAATTTCCCGTCAAATTGGGGTTTAAAAATCGCCAGAAATCGGTAAATAATATTTTTTACAAAACCGTCAAATAAATAATTTTAAAAATTTGAATTTACGTTAAATAAAAATAGATGGTAAAATAAAATGTAAATTAAATACACATATGTATTTTTTATACAATTGTTTTTAATCATTTACAAACAAAATTAGGTATTTTCAAAAATATAGTGCGAGTCTTCAGCATTATGTGTATAAGTGGGCATTGTACCTACTTCGCTTAGAACAGATTTTGGAAATTCATAATCAAAACAACATTTATTCTAAAGTTTGAGACCGTATCTGTAATTAAAATTTAATTAATTATAAATTTGATCGGCCATTTTTCGTTAATATTAATAGTTTATATAGTTTCCTATATGCAGGCTTTCGCAGGAATTCATTTAAAAAAATTACATTGCAAAAATGTATTAAATCAATATTCAAAAATTTTATTGAATAAAAATAAGAAACCACAAGATTTAATAAATTGCTTTTTAAATCTTTTTAAAGAAATTATGTATGTATATTCCCAGTAAAAAAAAATCGTGTTTTTTGAAGCACTTAAGATAAAAAGCGCATAATCGAGCGCTTCAATAAAAGCGCTCTTTTGAAGCAGTAAATGCTTACGACTAAAATATACAAGAAAGATGCTTTTTTAATGCTAACAACGAAGAAGGTTTTAAAGCGAAAACCAAAAATGAAATTATAACCTATAGATTTACGTATGACAACGAAAGTCAATTACAAAACGATTATCGCGCTTCTCAGTTACTATGAATTTTTCTTACGCAAAAACATTCAGATAGAATTAAAAAACACTTTAGGAAAGGGCTTTATTTTCATGTTTGATTAGGTTAAAATAAGCGCTTATTGTCAGCAGAAAGTAGTCCTCCAAATCGGGAACACCTCATACAAAAAGCATGCATCCCAGCAGGTTTGGAGCGATTTGAGGTATGAATTCATACATAAAAGCTGCTCCTTTTGGAGCACATTTATTGCTGGGTTTTTTTTAAATTTATTTAGCTTTTGAGAATTCTTAAAATATTTTAATAAACAATGTATATAAATTTAAATGTTTGCGTTAAAAGTAAATTTACCTTACTCGAAGCACATAATTGACTGTACTGATATTAGCCTGTTTCGTAGTTTGGTTTTAAATAGGTTGAGTTACTAGTTAAGTTATACCATATAATTCAACCTTGGAAAAAAACGCTAAAGCGCTGTGAAAAACTCCAGATTTCACGCTAACCGCTAAAAAGCATTTTTTCCCGCAATTGGCATTGCAAAAACGTCAGATTTGACGGGAAAACGTCAAATTGGCAACAATGAACAGTGGTGTTCAAAAATAAAATGAAGATGTATTGGTGAGAGATTTTTCCCAGCAAACAAATTGTCAAACGCTTAAAAAAAGAAAGAGTTTTAGCCAGATATAAACACCTTAAGAAAAAATATCAGGGATCGTAAATAACAATTCACCCCTATCGTGAATAAAAATTCCACATGAAATTTATTCCCTTTTATTTTTTAACATTGAATTTTAATAGGAAAATGTGAAAAGGGAATAAATTTCATGTGTAATTTTTATTCACGATAGGGGGATTATCAATATGAAAAAACAATTTTAGAACAGTTATTTTAAGAAAAAACAAAAATAATCCCATCTAAAACAGTTTTTTATTTTTTGTATTCAATTGTAATTGAATCGCGTGTGTTTGCTATGCTTCGTCCAACAAGAAGCAACAACAATGCTTAACAGATTTCTGAAAAAAATGACGATAGTCCGTCGCATGTGTTCTCATCGCTTGCTCAACGACGACTGAATGAATGTTTTTAAAAGAGCATAACAAATGTGTGTAAAATTTTTGCACAAGTGTGGTATGTGCTGAACATCACTGGTATAGAAGTTATTTGTATACGTTTTTATTTTGATAGCACGCATAATAACAAAATTTGTTAGAGGTGTATTCTTGTGGATTTGGCCATGGAAACAGTGAACCCCCCTCCCTCCCCCAACTTTCGACGAGCTAAACATCTGCCATGATTTTTGCCAGATTTTTGAGGATACACGTTACAAAACATAAAACTTTTTTTTTTGTAAACTTTGCTAATTTTGGTAATGTATTTTGTTTTTAACTTAAAAATTAAAGTGTGTTTAAACTTAAGTTCTGTTTAAATACCAAACTCATTTTTATAGATCATATTTACATACAACTTAAATGACTAACTACGTCCATTTAAATACAACTTAAGTTTTTCATACTACCATATGATATTGACAGTTCTGCAAATTATGAAAATTGGGCATTGAAGTTTTTTTTATTATTTGATAAAATAAATAAACTCGCCGCGAATGAAAACATTGTGCTACTGTCAACTGTCAATATCAACTAAAACAATGAATTTAGATGAAGAGGATATGAATGATGTAGCTTTTTTCCATTTAGATTACAACAATTTGTAAACTAAATATGAAATCAGCTGTTAAATGAAGAAGTTGTTTATATTTTTTTGATATTTAATAGTGCTACCATACTTTTATCATAATTAAATACCAAACTTAATTTGAGACTGAAAAAATGAAACCGTACTTAAATACAACTTAAGTTTAAGGAAAAATTAACTAATTTCGTATTTAAATATCAAGTTAACAACTGGCCATTAGACTAAGGCGAAAAAAGATGGCATTAAGAAAAATAGTAAAAAATTTATTTCAATTTAATCAATGTTTACATTTTATTTATTTATTAAATTCAGAGATTACAAGCCTAAAGGGCTACTTAATCTAGTAATATTATGGCGAAAGAAAAATTTCAAAATATACATCTAAAAATATAGGAGATATTCATATAAAAACACATTTTTTACATATTGTTACCATTTACTATTTTGAAAAGCGAAAGTTCAGTCAGTAAGAGTATGAGCAGAACAAGCACGACACGACGTTTGTGAAGTAAAATTTGTTTTATTTGTTAAAGGTGGGGATTCTCATTCTACTTAGAAACTGTGCCATGCTTGTTCTGTTCATACTCTAGCTCAATAAAACAAATATTGATCATGCATTTAAAATTAAAGATGGCAAAAGATGACTAAGTATGAAAGAGGACACAAATTTTATAGATGACATCGAGTTAAAATAGATGATTGTCCTCCAAAATAGATGGTCACCTTGTGTATTATACAGACACACGGACAGACATACAGACGGACATAGCTCAATCGACTTAGAATTCCATAAGGATCAATAATATACATACATATGTACATATATAAATTGTTGGGTCTCAGATGAATATTTCTCAATGTTACATACGGAATTACAAACCTACATATACACCACTTTTGGTGGTGGAAAAATTTAAATCTATATTGAAGCCTCCATAACTATTTTCTTATTAGTAAATTTTTAAATTCAGGTTAAATTCATAAAATAGGCTCATTCTTCTTGATAATTTTAGTCAGGCTTGACTTTTAAAATTTTTCTTTTTAAAATTTTTCAAATTCTTCCCCGTGTGTAGTCACATACAATGATACTCGTAAATGTAATTAACCAACTTTTAATTAACCATTGAAGGTGATGAGGAGGAAATGTTACTTACTCGTAACTTTCATAAATAACATTATTAGCGATATTATTGATTGTCCAGATTTATTGGATTCAGAACAAATACTCTCCAAGATATCTTGGAACAAGAAATACATTTTTTCATATAGGTTTTTACGCTAAATAATATCAATTAGATATTTGTGTTCCAAGTATGGAGGTTGAAAAATATTAGATAATTTATTTTAAGTATATAAATTTTGGAATTAAGATACTAGTCTGTAACTTAAAAAAATTATAAATAAATTAAAGGCAAAAAATCTGCGTATCAAAATTCCAATGCCATCAAATGTTATGGCCACCTTCTCGTGATGTGTTCCACTGTGCGCCACATAAACCGCCCACCATTGCGACTTGTATCATTCTTTTAGGTTTAATGACGATATCGTAAGCTCACTCCTCTCTTCATTTCATCAAATCAATGATGCATAATTTATCTTCCAGTGGTAAGTATAGAGATCTTATATGAGAGAAAATTTGAAATTTGTCTACCTACGTAAAGTTGTTGGCGATGACAAAAAACCTTTTAGACATAAATATTTATGTAGCAGCGAGAACCAGCTGAAGAAACCCACATGACAAAATATATACATACATATATATAGTACATGTCTTCAATACTATACGAGTAAGTGCTCGTATTGTAGGTCGTGTGCATGTGGTTCTCATTCGGAGTCAATGGCGCATATTCAGAAATCGTAACTAAAGTTGAAACTTATTAAACAGAAACTAAAAAATAGTTCATAAATAGTTAAAGATCTTATTCACAAATCATAACTAACTTAGCAACTGCTTTCAGCTGTTAAAAGAAATGCAACACTGCATTTAGTAGATTTTTGTTGACGAAACACACATCTCTAGTTTCTTTTCTACTTTTTTTTTGTGATTTTTTTTTTGGTCAAAATGGGCACAATTAGCAAAGAAAATAAGGTAAGTTTATTATTATTGTTAGAAAAAATATGTATTTATTGCTTTGTGTATTTTAGAGACTCAAATTGGTCGCCAGTTGAAAAACTACATATAAAAAATTGGTGGCCAAATATGTTAACATCATCGACGACAAGAAATAAAATCAATCAGCTGTTCTTTAAATGTATTTGTTAGTTGACATTTAGTTACAGCTTTACCCATAATTAAGTTGTAACTTTTTGTGCTGAAAGTAATCAACTACGAATAACTTAAGTTGGTACTTAAAAAAGTTTAAACTTAGATATCATTTCTGAATATGCGCCAATACCTTTTGTTAATTTTTCATACAACTTAATTGGAATTCTAATTATCCAATTGTTTCTGCTAGCTTTTAAATTTCATTGTCCGTTAAAAAATTATTTACAAATCACCTATAGTTATCAAGCGCGATGCTGAGGCAAAATATAAGAAACAAAAACGTGAACTTAACAATGTAGAATCATCCTTGAATGACTCAACACTTAACCAGATTTATATTGATTACTGGATTTACATATACTCGTATGTATATTAGGGTGCATTGAAAAAATTTCGATAATCGCTTAGCCCTGGAAGGATTATTCTGTTTAAATTTTAGGAAATGCTGTATTTTTACTATAATTGCTTGAAGAATTCGTTATTTTTCCCAGGATTCTGGCAAAAATTGGTAAAATTGTTGTAGTGAATATTTTAAATAGTAATCTGAAATATTTTTGAAAAAATTAACCCTTTCTTGACATGGGGGTCAAAATTACCCATTTTTTAGAACACGATTTAAGAACAATACTGTAAAAAATGTTGTGATGTAAATTTTTAAGCAATAAATGGCTTTCGCCATCCACCTAGCAAAGTGCATAGCTCCTGGTTTTGAAAATTTCAATCATCGGGGAGGAGTACCACCCAAGAAAATTATAATTAACTCAAGAAACTCTTGGTAATCATTCCGTGGGAAGACCTCCTTAATTTTTTGGTTAGCGAAGCTTTAAATTTCACAGCTTTTATCACCTAAAATAGTCAAAAATATATTTATTATATTTTGGTTTATGTTGGGCCAATGCTTTGTAATTTTTTTTAATATAATGATTTCAGTAAATAATCCCATTTCTTGTGCGAAGACACCTGCTAACTGCCAAGAAATAAAATGTCTCCTTCCATTCTCTTTTCTAATAAACTGTAAGATCCTTTAAATTTGCCTGTGTTTGACCTAGTTGTATCAAACACAAATGCCTCTGTTATGTTTAAAATATTGTGCTCTTCAAGAGTATCATAGACTGCAGATGCAATTTCATCCCTTTGCTGACGAATGGCATTGCGGTTTATTAAATTAAATTCAGATGAGCTTAGTCCAACTGCATCCAGAACAGCTATAAGTATATGAACTGTATCTCTGGAACTTAACTTTAATTTATCCAAAACAGCTGCTAGTGTTGGTGTCAAAATTTCTTTGCAAGCTCTTTTTTTTCGGGTTTGTGACATTTTCCTCCATTTGTGTATTTAAATCAATATCGTCATCCTCGCTTTGAGTTGATTCTTCGTCGTCTGACTCATCCAAACTTAAAGAATCGTAGGAAATACAATCTGCTAGTGATAGTTTTTAACATTTTGTTATCTGAAGCTATGAACCTTTTTTAACAAATTACATTTTTTATTTTAACAGTTTGGTTAAAATGGGTAAAATTTTATATTAACATAGATTTACCTTTTGAGGTTGATGGAGCTTCCAGAAACTGTTGTCTTCTAATTTCAGCCTCATGTTTACGTTTTTCACATTTTTCTTCTCTTTTTTTAAGTTTATGTCAATCCTATCATGCACCCTTCACGGCCTTTTAATCTCTGTTTTATCAAAAACTGCTTGTCTTCCTCGATTTTTATTAGATTGAGTGCATCCACATGAGCCATATCAAATAAATCATCCAGTGAATCTTGTTTTAAATGATCAGAATCTCTCATTTTACGTTTCGATAACTGCCTCCACTCATTATACAAGGCCACTAATTTATTTTCTTCGTTTGTGCTTGTCGGAATGCGGGCCTTTTCCCAAAAAATTAAGCACTCCTTTATAACTAGACGAGCACTTTTTTCAACATTTATCTTTGAAGTTTTTAGATTATAAAAAAAACTTGAAGACAATCTAATTTTGATGGAAGCTTACTCCCTGTTATTTGTTTTTTTTTTTGAATTAAAAAAAATCACTTAATCACTTAAAACACAACTTACCCGAATGCTAATCACTTTCAAGAGATTTAAAATATATAGTTTGACACAGTGTTGCCATTTTAGCACTTTCAGTGCTAGATTTAGCATTTGGTTTCTCGAAAATGCATTGAAATTTTTAAAAATTATGCCAAATGCTTTTCAGCATAATTTGCTTGATAAAAAACAATTTTTTTCACGAACACTTTTTTAAATAATACTAATACTGGAGAAATAAAAAATAACTTTTATTAATATTTCAACTAAATTTCTTTCGGTGTGGTAAGTAAATGAACACGGAAATTTTTTTAATTAATATATGAAATGTAATCTATTACCGGCTAGTTGGCGTGGTTGTCCTTCTTTTAAAAAATATTTAGATCTAAAGAAGAAAATCTTAGATAAAGCTAAAGTTTCCAATAATGTTTCTGTTGCTATTAATTCGAGTTGTATAGATCCCAGTCGGTCTTTTGCTAGTCATTTTAGTAATGACTCTCAAAACATGCCTAATATTGTAAATGAATTTCTAAAAATAGCTTAAGTATTAAGTGAACTTGATTCATTAGAAATCAGAATAATGAATTTTATGAAAAATTTTAAATCAATTTCAAAATCTCAGGCAATAGCCGAATGTAAAAATTTGTTACAAGAAGTTTTATCAACTTATGGTCCGTAAGGTATTCAAAACGTGTACTTTCTCTTGTGGAAAGAAGTAGAAGAATAGATTAGTTAAATTTTCTCAATTGTAATAATATTGATTTTGCTTTTATCCAGGAAAAACATTTAAAATCAAATCATAAAGTTTATTTAGATAACTTTCATCTAGTAAGAGACTTATCATCACAAGGTGTAGGTATTGCCATCAGAAAAAATTATTCATTTTCTAAAATCGAAATTACTGGTTTATCCTTTCCAAATATTTTTATCGAGATACGCATCTCAGTAAACAATTTAATTCAAAAATTCTTGATTCGATCAATCTATATCCCTTGTAACTTTAATACCACTCAATTGGAAAATGGTTTATCAAAAATAGCAGACTTTTCTGTAAATTTCGATGGATAAATAATTGGTGGTGACTTTAACTCCAAAAATATGTCATGAGGAGATAATTTGAACAACCTTAATGGTAACACGTTTTCCGATTGGTTAAATCTTCACTCACATTCATTTATAAAATTTTGCAACAACGTTCCTTCTTTTCCGAATGGGTGTTCGTTTTTAGATCATTTTCTTTTGAGCTCCAACATTGTAGATCTTATTGATCCAAATTACAATATTGAAAGTTTGCCTATATTTTCAGATCACTTTCCACTTGTTTTAAATTTAAAATTATTTGAGTTTGATTTTATTTTAAAACCACCAATTTAATATTTATCGTTTAAAAATACCAATAAGAATCTTGAAAAAATTAAACCAGGTCCCCTCGCACTGTAGCATATAACATGTTAAAGTTTTAAATTCTTAGAAGCAGTATCAAGCGAGTAGAATGCATTTTTCCAGCCTAATAGCTCGTCGGAGGGGAGGTTCGTTGCTTGTCGCTTCGTATATTGTGCAACTATAAAATTTTACATTCTGCATACTATTAGGATTAGAGAAGTTCAAGGAAATAAAATATATGTATTAGTAACTTTCTAAAATGTTAATAGAATCTATGTTGTTTTTCCTGATTCAGTTACCCACCCTACCATGATTACAAAAAAAATACCAAACATTAAACTCTTTTGTAATCCCATTACACCTACAGCAAAAATTTACCAAAAGTTTCAAATCAAACTGTTTATAATTTAAATTTAGCAACAAATCATTGTTTCTGTTTATTTCAAAAGATTTCTAAATTAAACATTTTTCTTTAAAAAAAAATTCTTTGAATACAAATAGCTTTAGATTTAACATAGAAATTAAATTTAACTTAAATGAAAGAAAATCTTAAAAAACAAAAAACTACCTTAGCTTATGATATTATATAGTCATTAACCTCCAGACAGGGTAATAAAAATTATTTCTCACTAAAAATTTAGGTACCATACTAAAATTAAATAATATATTTATTAAAATCCACAGTAGTATATTTTAAGCAATATTTCGGTTAATTCAACATTTAATACTCGGATTTTAACAATTATTATTATTGAATTCTTTAAAATAGAAACAAATTAATTTTAATATGGTAACTTTAATTAACAAAACCAAGCAAAATTTTAAGTACAAAATAAGAAAAAAATACAAAAATTTGTCCAGAAAACGAAAGTAAAAAAAATAAATAATAAAACAGAGACTTACATATCACATTGTTGTTCCCACGTCGAAAGATCTTTCGATGAGTACAGCATGATTGATGATTTATATGGTTGGTATTCAGTGTTGCCATTTTAGCACTTTCAGTGCTAGATTTAGGATTTTGTTTCTCGAAAATGCATTGAAATTTTTAAAAATTATGCTAAATGCTTTTTAGCATAATTTGCTTGATAAAAAATAATTTTTTTCTTGAACAAATTTTTACTTTTTAACTCCAAAAAATACTTTTGGCGAAATAAAAAATAACTTTTAATAATATTTCAACTAAATTTCTTTCGGTGTGGTAAATAAATGAACACGGAAATTTTTTAATTAATATATGAAATGTAGTCTATTAAAACAAGTCAACAATTGTTATGAACAGCGTTGCCACGACCAAAAAAAATTGTAACCAATATGTAAAAAAAGTAACCAAAAGCAAAAAAAAGTAACCAAAATTTTTATATATTTAAAATTTTTTTTTTTAATTTTTGATGTGTTTTTTAGTTAGGCTTGAGTTCATTAAATTTAATTTTCATTAAATTATTTTTACTGAAGAAAGGAATTACAAATTGAAAAAATGTTTATTAAAAATTTTTTGATAATTTTTCTTGACTGGGATTCGAACCTGGGTTGTTGAATTTACATATGTTTCGAGAAACACCACTTTCTCTCATCAGAATTCTTTTGCGTTCTAACCCTCCACACCACTGCTGGTGCATGCTAGTCAACAGATAAACATCAATCCTTTAACCAGAAACTGGTGGTTCGAAGTTTTTTCTGTAATTATCATTTTTTTTTAATTTCTATTTTATAGTTGTTTTTTTCCTTTTTTCTTCAGTTTTTCTTTCGTATTATGTCGAGACTTCGTCTCGAAGACATGAATACATTTGTTTATTATTATGTTTTTTTGTTGTCCATTTTTAATAAACATTTTTAATAAACATTTTTTCAATTTGTAATTCCTTTCTTCAGTAAAAATAATTTAATGAAAATTAAATTTAATGAACTCAAGCCTAACTAAAAAACACATCAAAAATTAAAACATTAACAGTTCGACTAAGAATAATAAATAATCTATAAATTTTTTTTTTTATTTATAGTTCAGCTAAAAAATATATATGTACAATATAAATTAATCATTGCATTTCAGTTTGTAGATGGTGTTTGACGTTTGAAGAACCTTAGTCGTTCAACAATACAATAATTGTGTTTGTAATGTTTGGAGACAGGCAAAAACGTTGTCCGATCTAGCAATGTACTGACATTGAAAAATATGCGGAGCTCAGGTTCCCGTAGTTCTCATTGGGGACTCAGCATTTAAATTTTCTCCAACACTCATGAAACCATACCCGTTTTCAACTTCTACTTCAAATGTTTAACTACAATTTATCCAAGGCCAGACGAGTTGTTGAGAATGCCTTTGGCCACTTAAAGTCCAGATTTCGGCGAATTGGAAAAGGTTTAATAGCAGAATTATTATGAGTTGTTGTATACTACACAATTTTTTAATTAATCATAATAGCGCTATAAAGGAAAATTGAACAAAACAAATGTTTGCCGCAACCAGAAGGTAGTAATATATCCGCCGATTGGTCTTTGCCAGCAGAAAATATTAGGAAAGCAATTGCTACATATGTAATGGAAAGGGACACTATTACTACTACTACAAGTGATCACAACTTTTAAACATTGTACACGCTTTTTTATAAAATTCATTTTATTTTATCATTTAAAAATAATAATATACATATAAGTATGTACTTAAATATTTATATATATAAAAATAAAAAGGGACACAAGAATTCAGGAACATTTTGTTTTTTTTTACTTTAAGTAATTTGTACTTTGTACATCTGGTACCCTATTACTATTATAAATTAATGTATTAGTTTTACTTTTTTTCTTTTAAAATTGATAATAATTGGGACTGGAATTCCGCATTTTGACTTGAAATGGTGTCAAGTCTCTTTAAAATTTCATTTTCTTGTAGTTTTTTTCCCTCCTGTTGCTGCTTAAGTATGTCAATGCGTTCTTCGGTCAGCTTTAAAAGTGTTTGAGTGGGTTCAAAATCATTTTGACAAGAACTGCTGCAGGAGGCATTCGGCTCATATTCAATTATATCTTCAGCTTCGTTTATTAGTGAAGACATATCTGTAAATATGAATAAACAAGACATTAGTTTAACATCATATAAATAATTCAACCGAACACAGTTATAAATATAAATTATAAAAACTAATTATTACTTTAAGGCTCAAAACATTTTTTGTAAAATTTTAACTTACCAGTGCTTTCATGCATAGATAATTCTATGTTGTGAAGCTTAAATGAACCTAAAATATTATGAACCTTATTATAGTGTTCCCAATTAGATGGTGTTCCTCCAGTCGGTCCTATTTTGCTTTTTTCAATCCTGCATTAATTAAAAATCATCTGTAATACTTTATGCCACGAAATATGTTATTTATACATTTACTTACTTATACTTTCTTGGTAGATTGTCCACTTTCGTCCTTATGTCTGTCCAAGTACCATTAAAACCTGCATTATGGGAGCCTCGTAATTCTTATTTTTTCCTCCCAGAGATCCAGCAACATGCATTCTTGCTCCGTTGTCCAAACAATTCCGAGACTAGTATTTTTTTTCACTGTAATTGGAAACATATTTTTTAAATACATATATTAATAAGAATTAATTTAAAATACTTACATGCACCACCGCCGCTCATTTTGTTCGTTAAATTTTTTTTTGTTGACTCTAAATGTCACTTTTTTTGTTAGTGATGTAACTTTAATTTCATTTTCAATGTCAGTTTTGCTAGTGATGACACTAAACATATCGGAAGATGTAAATGGGAACAAAATGATTTAGGAACATCTTGTGAAGATGTTGATTTTCAGCTCTGTACATTTCTTATGGGAAAATTTCAACATCTTCGCAAATTGATGGTAGATGTTAGATGTTGACAAGTGTGAAAAGGCTAATAGTTTATCACCAAAATTAGTCAAAGTGAAAAACAATGTAAAAAATGGTTGCTTTTGTGTTAAAAAAGTAACCAAAACGGGAAAAAAGTACACAAGTACACATTGAATAATAAGTAATCAATTTTGGTTAAAAGTAACCAAAACGGCAACGCTGGTTATGAACAAAATTAAAAAAAAAAACTATAATTTATATTTGTAACATTTGACATAAAAATTGTATTGTTACATTGAAAAAATTTAGCACTTATTTTTTCTTCTGTAGAACATTTTAGCACTTAGTTTTCAAGTTTTAGCATATTTTGAAATTCATTTTCTGGCAACACTGTTTCTTTTTTTAAGAGAGAGATATTAATTTATAGCTGTTTTCACGTGCTCTGTAAATTTTGTTTTTAATAACATACACTACAACAATAATTTTTATACCCTACACTACAATAGTGGGGAGGGTATATTGGATTTGTGCTGATGTTTGTAGCGCCCCTAAATATTGATCCAACACCCACCTTAAAGTACACCGGTCGGCTTAGAATCACTTTCGGAGTCGATTTAACGATGTCCGTCCGTCCGTCTGGCTGGCTGGCTGCCCATGTAAAGCTTGTGCGCAGAGTACAGGTCGCAATTTTGAAGATATTTCGATAAAATTTGGTACATGATATTTTTTCGGCCCAAGGATGGATGGGATTGAAACTGGTGGAAATCGGTCCATTATTTCACCTAGCCCCCATACAAATGTCCTCCCGAAATTGGGGGTTTTCGGTCATAAATCTTTGACTTATGCAAGTATGCAAACAAACTTTTCCACAAATGAGTAGTAAATGAAGCTAACGCACATCTACAAATTTCGTGAAGATCGGTCCATAATTAGTCGTAGCTCCCATATAAGGCCCACTTCCAAAAATCACTTAAACGAGCATAACTCTTTTAAAAATGTTGGTATCCAAATAATATTGAACACAAATTTGTTTCGTACATATACATATAATATGGTAGAATTTTATGACGATCAGTCCATAATTAGTCGTAGCTCCCATATATGGCCCACTTCCAAAAATCACTTAAAAGAGCATAACTCTTTTAAAAATGTTGGTATCCAAATAATATTGAGCACAAATTTGTTTCGTACATATACCTATAATACGGTAAAATTTTATGACGATCGGTCCATAATTAGCCGTAGCTCCCATATAAGGCCCACTTCCGAAAAGAGCATAACTCTCTTAAAAATGTTGTTATTCAAATAATATAGAACACAAATATGTTTCGTATATATACATATAATATGGTAGAATTTTATGATTATTGGTTCATAACTGGTCGTAGCTCCCATCTAAGGCCCACTTCCGAAAATCACTTAAAAGAGCATAACTCTTTTAAAAATGTTGGTATTCAAATAATATTGAACACCGATATGTTTCATACATATACATATAATATGGTAGAATGTTATGATGATCCGTCCATAATTAGTCGTAGCTCCTATATAAGACCCTCTTCGTAATTCCCTTTAACCTCCATAAATCTTTTAAACGTATTTATATCGAGATAAGGTTTAACACACATAATATTTATATTCACGGAAATCATGACACTAAATTTTTGGATGATCGGTCCATAATAGGTCATATCTCCCATATAGCGCCCATATCTGAAAAACTGTGTTGTTGATATACTGGGTGTAGGGTATTATATGGTCGGGCTTGACCGACTATAATTTCTTACTTGTTTTCTTACACTAACCGACGGCAAATAATTAAATAATAGATTTTTAAATGTATCATTAACACTATAAACTTTTCTTTCTTTTTGTTTTTAATTTAATAATGAACTTATTTAATTTTTTTTCTTTAACAATAACAATAAACTTAATTTCTTCTAAAAAAAAATTAAAAAAAATATTCATTTTAATTTTTTTTAATTTGAACATTAATTTTCCCAAAAAACATAATTTCGCCTTTTCTTTATTTTTGATTTCAGTCAATTTTCTTGTTTCTTTTAACTTTTATGTGGAACTGTTTTGTTAGGTTTTATTCCTTTGTTTTTATATTTAAAAACTCATTTTGGTGTTTTTTTTTCTGTGTATAATTAAAAATTTTTATGTTTTCTTCGTTTGTTTGATTTTGATTGTTTTGTTTCTTACTTGTATTTTTTTACTCTAATTATTTTAATTTTAATATGTATTTTCACTTTTTTATTTTTTTTCGTATAACATTCTCCGCCTACATCACCGAACTTAATTCCTTCTCATTTACACATAAATAAATCATCTTCATTAGGTAGTTTGGGACAGAGAAATACACAGTAGATGAACAATAATTATATGTATGTACTTATAATTGGGTGCCAATCTACACAACAAGCATAGAGAAGAGAACATTAAATTAGATTTATGAGAAATTTTAAGGTAATCAATTTAATTACCATTAAATTGGCACCTTTTCTATTAAAGAAACAAACAATACAGCCAGCTAAAGGGAAAAAGGGATGCTCACAGTATATAAATTTTGTCTTAAAAAAATGACTGTTAGAAACTGATGAAAATCTTGTTTTACCAAGAAAATCTCACCTTTTAATTTTGGTTTTTATTAGATTTTAAAATAAATTCTATTCGACCAAGTTGTGGCTTATCAAAAAAAAATTTTTCTTCGCTTGGGAATCTAATAGAAAATAAAAATGTAAAAAAAATGTTTTTTTTTCTTATTTAAAAAAAAATTATTATTCCTTGAAAGGACTAAAAACACTATTATATCTAACGATTTCGAAGATAATACTTACTATTTTTCTTTATAAAAACTCTTGGAACCTCTTGGAACACTAATTAGGGTAATTATTACTTATTGAGTTTTAATACAAGTGTACAGTATGAGATCCCCAATAATAATTTTTTTTTTTTTTTTTTTTTTTTTTTTTATAGCCTTTATTTATTTATTGAATCTTCATATAATGAAATGACAATAAGTATTCAAATCTTAATACTAAAAAGAAAATAATAAGCCCAGCCAGTGCTAGTCAAAAATTTTATGATACTAAAAAAAATTCACATCAACTGATCCAGTCATCTATTTTGCGCTTGAGCTAAAGCAAGGGTATCCCTCCTTCTCAACCGATTATGGCCACTAAAGTTAAGGATGTCTCGTGCAAGTGGGTTTGGGTGGTGTTCAAGTTTGCTGACATACTTTGACGCGTGTTTTGTAAATTCAACTTTTACTGATGGCACGCATAGATCTTTGTGAATTCGAGAATTTTTAACATACCATGGAGCTGCAGTAATTATACGTAGAATTTTATTTTGACCCCTTTGAATTTTTTCAATGTTTGATGCTGAGGCAGTACCCCATAATTGAATTCCATAGCACCAGATTGGCTTTAGAATTGCATTGTACAACAATAGTTTGCAGTCCAACTTTAGTGAAGAATTTCTGCCAATTAGCCAATTAAGTTGCCCTGCTTTTAATTTCATCTGTGTAAGTTTCGCTTCAATATGAGACTTCCAAGTTAAACGGCGGTCGAGGTGAATGCCGAGGTATTTGACTTCATTATGTTGAGGAATAATTTGATTATTTATTTTGATGAACGAGCAAGTTTCTTTTCGCAATGTGAAAGTGATATGAATACATTTCTGTTCATTAACCCTGATTTTCCAAAGCTCTAGCCAATTCTCTAGTTTATAAACGTAATTCTGCAAATTCTGTGATGCTACTTGGTGGTCCTTGTGAACGCTGATAAAGGCTGTATCGTCTGCGAAAGTTGACGTGTGGATTTTGGGGTCTGACGGCATGTCGGAGGCATAAATCAAATATAAAGTAGGACCCAGTATGCTACCCTGTGGCACACCTGTTTCAATTGGCTGAGCGGGGCTTAAAAAATTGCCTTCTTTGATTTTAAATTTGCGACCGTATAAATAGCTTTCCATAAGTTTATGGGTGTTAGCAGGCAGAGTTAATTTTATTTTGTGCATTAAACCGTCATGCCAAACTTTATCGAACGCTTGGGACACATCAATGAAAAGGGCGGAGCAGTATTTGTTGTCTTCAAACGACCCTCTTATCACATTTACCAATCTGTGTGTTTGTTCGATGGTGCTGTGTTTAGCTCTGAAGCCGAATTGATGATTAGGAATGCATTCAGTGTCGTTAAGAATTGGAATCAACTTAGTCATTAACAATTTTTCGAACAGTTTAGAAATTGTCGGCAATAGGCTAATTGGCCTATATGACTCTACTTTGGTGTGATCCTTCCCTGACTTAGGAATCATAGTGATCATAGACACCTTCCAATCTGCAGGATAGTATTCTAGGCGTAAAATAGCGTTGAAGATAAAGAGGATAATTCTTCTAGCTACACGAGGTAACTCCACAAGCATTTTATTGCTGATTTTATCCATACCTGGAGCCTTTCTAAGGTTCAGAGTACCAATAGCGCTTTGGACATCACCAAAGTTTAGTCTTAGAGGTACAGGAGGTCTAATAACGAGTGGTGGCAAATCAGATACGTTATTTGAGTTGTTTTTAGTAAACACATTTCTTAAATGGTTAACAAATAATGTCCCTTTCTCGGAATCATTTCTAGCCCAGTCACCAGTCGGATTTCGCAAAGGAGGTTTTCCTCTCACTGGTCTTTTTAAACCTCTTGCCGCCCTCCATAACGAGTAGTCAGATTGTGGGGTACTATCAAGACCCTCCAAGTAGGATGTAAGTGAAGCCGTTCTTTGGGTTTCTAAGAAATGTCTTAGTATATCTCTGCATACCCGTAGCCTAGCTTTCAGTTCAGGAGACCTGTGAAGTTGCCACTCTCTTCTCATTCTTCTTTTTTCTGATAGGAGATGTTCGAGTTCAGATAAATAAGTTCTGTTTGTCCTATTTCTACATTCAACGTGATAAGTGGAAGCGTGATGCACAGCTCGTCGAAGGTCCTCGGTAAAGTTGCCAATCGACTCATCGATATCGTCGGTAGTTCTCAACACAATATTTTCCGTGCAATGAGAACTTAAATACTTTTTGTATTTTATCCAGCTTACTCGGGTCTTAGTCATGTTTCTAAATGGAGAGCCACACACTTGAGGGAAATGCATTGAAATGATAGTAGGAGAGTGATCTGAGGACAAGTCTAATGAAGGATCCACTTGCATCCATTCTACAGGGATATTTTTCACTACTCCAAAGTCAATAACATCGGGAATCTTCCGTCGGTCCGTCGGCCAGTAGGTGGGATGTCCGCTTGAGAGTACATCTAAGCCCATTTGAGCAATGGTGTTGAAGAGTACGCGACCTTTTGGGGTTACCAGACGTGAACCCCAAAATGTGTGTTTGGCGTTAAAGTCGCCAGCAACTAAAAATCTAGCTCCAAGGGAATTAAAAAAGTTATGGTATTGGTGTTCTTTTATTGAGAATCGAGGCGGAGAATAAATCGATGATAAAACAAATTTGTATTGACAGAATTCAATGCAAATGTTTGTTGCTTGGAGGTAATCCTCACTTATGTTGTTCATTAGATAATGTTTTATTCTGTTCTTTATAAGAATTGCCGAACCTCCACAAGCTCTTCCGCGGGGATCTTTAGTATCGTACAACACGTAGCCATTAATTTTGAAGTACCCTGTCGACGTCAAGTGAGTTTCAGCAATCATCATAACATCAATCTGCTTATCCATCAGGAAGTATTCCAGTTCATTTTTATGTTGGCGGAGGCCGTTCGCGTTCCAAAAACAAATTTTTAAATAAATCATTTCTTTAAAATGGCTTGCAAGATAGTGGATTGCATTTTCAGCATTTCCTGCATCATGGATGTCATGGTGGTCGTAAAAGTGTTCATAGTTTGGACAAGTGTCTGCAATGTTGTCTCTAGATTGTTGATATGTGGCTCAGAATATTGCGATATAGGTTCCTGCTCCAGACCT
Organism: Bellardia bayeri; assembly: GCA_950370525.1. NCBI lineage: Eukaryota > Metazoa > Arthropoda > Insecta > Diptera > Calliphoridae > Bellardia > Bellardia bayeri. The sequence continues at coordinate 47,229,377 of OX493265.1, read as the reverse complement.
GGCATATTAGATTTGACCACGTTTGCGTAAGAAACTTGTCTAGAATTAGGAGCGTTTACGTGAGTAGTTGGTCGTACAATTTGAGGAAAATTCTTACTCGACGTGAAATTAGGTTGTTGAGGATGGTCAGGTAATACTGGCGACTTATTGGTCCTTATGCCCTTCAAATAAGTATAAACTGGACAACCTCTATAATTAGCGGTATGATTTCCTCCACAGTTACTGCATTTTTTTATTATTAAGTCCGTTTTGGACTTATTACATTGAGCAGTTGCACGTAGTTCCCCACATGCAACACAAACAGACGGCAATTTACAATACGCTTTGGTGTGACCAAATTCTTGACAATTAAGACACTGGACGGGTCCAACACGCTTATGCGGTTCCTCCACGGTAATTCTACGATGCAGAAGATAAATAAGATTGTAAATTGGATGGGACTCGTTTTTCTTTAAGGCAACATCTCCAGGTTCCAATTCTACCTTGAACATGGGCTGAGGAATCTTTTCACGGTTTCTAATATTGACTACGCTCTTGATTTTGAACCCTTTGTCCATTAATCCGTTCTTTATCTCCGCAGGATCAACACATGGGTCTATACCCTTTAGAACGACTTGGAGTCCTTTTGCGCTTTTGAGCTGATAGGTATAGAAATCCCTGGTCTCCCTCTCCAACTGGTTGGACAATTTTCGAAAATCATCTTCCCTATTCACTTGGATCTTTGTCTCGCTGATTTTTCCATGTTTAATTGAGGTTACGCTAAACATGTTCTCACCTATTACAGCAACGATTCCTTGTACCAGTTTATTGGAAGTGGGCTCTCTCAGGTAAATTGGTGGGGGCTTAAACGTCTTTTTCGGTATTTCTGGGTCATCCGTCTGAAGTAGAGCAAATCTGTTTTGCTCATTTGGCTTATCACTGCTGTCGGTCTTAGGAACTTTATTGGAATTGGAAGACATTTGAGCAGATGTCGGGCTCCTCTGTCGCTTGAGAACGGTGATGTACTTATCCATACCTACTTGTTTTTTGGGTTTGACTGCACTATTTGATGAAGATGATGATTTCTCATCGGATGAGATAACTATATTGGGCGAACAGGAACGGCGCCGTATTTCGGCTTTTGTAGTGAGAAGAGACTCCACGGATTTTCTTAAGGATTCTTCCTCAGAGATCCATAAATTTTTTCTACTGTAGCTTAGCTCTTTCTCAGAATTACATCTGAGCGGGACACTCATGCAGTTGTTTTGCAATTTTTAAATTACCGAAAAACCACTATTTTTCCACCTATTACGATCTTTTTTTTTATATATATATATATTTTTTTTTTTTTTTCACTTATTACAAGTTTTTTTTTTTTTTTTTATTTTTTTTTTCACCTATTACGAAAATTCAGCCGCACTAAAAATAACACGTCCGACCAGTTCAAGCAACACTATGTGACAATAATGGCAGAATTTTATGTCCTGAGCCCTAAATAAAACCTAGTTGGTGACCGTAATCTAGCGGTTTGTAATTAAATAACATCTTTATTCCAAAAATTGAATCATAATTTCAATAAACAAATATAAATGTAAACGTCAACTCGAGGATAGGAGAATGTTGTGTTTCTACCATTCACCATTAGATGGCGCTGTTACGCTAATTAAACATTTCTGTTAACTTTACTAACGGAAATGACAGTTTTTGTTATTTATTTATTTCTACAAGGCCAAAAAAACAAGTATTATATATTATGTTTTATATTTATTTATTTCTTTATTATTCATATTTTTAGTTATTTATTTATTTATGTATGTATTTATTTAAAACATACAAAAGAGGACATACAAATTTCAATTTGTTTTCATAAATAAAATAATATCATAGCAAGCGACATTACAGCACATAAACAAATTTATAATATTTTAGGCTATAAACGTAGAACAACAACTGGAAATTTATCAGTTAATGGTTTATTTATTGATGATGCGAATGATAAATTGACTGCACTAAAAAATCATTTTTCGGATGTATGTATATAGTGGCAGTGTATTAGAAAGAGACATTCCGGAAATTGATAACTTCTTAGCTTCTTTAAATAATAATGTTTTATTTGATTTTGATAACAATTTTTCTGCTATGAATAATCAAAATTTCACTCGACTTATAAATTTAAATGATATTGTGTCTCAATCTAAAGAATTAAACAATAAGAAATCAGCTGGAATCGATAAAATTTTGAATTTTATAATAAAAAAGCTTTTGAATTTTTAGTTATAATTTTCAATAATTGCTTGAAATGCATATTTTCCTGATAGTTGGAAAATTTTAAAAAATTGTTCCAATTAAAAAGAAAACTAACTCTTGTGACGTTAATATTCTAAGACCTATTTCTTTATTATCAAATTTAAGAAAACTATTTGAGAAACTCATTCATGAAAAAATAGATTTTGGTTTAAATGAAAGCTATATACCAAACTTGCAATTCGGTCACTCTAATGCGAACGCTCTTACAAAGTTTCAAAATGACGTTATTTGCAATTTACGAAAAAAGAGTTGTACAGTTGCTCTTTCACTTGACGTAGAAAAGGCCTTTGATGGAATTATTTTCAAAATGAAAAATATAGGAATTGATCTTCATATAATTAAACTTTTTAAAAGTTTTTTTTTTGTTCCCGAAATATTGCTCAATTATACATAACAGCCTATAAAATTGGAATATCAAGATAAAATTCAGCAAAATTAAGTTTTATGCAAAAACAAATTTCAAAACGAAATTTTTTTTTTGTTCGGTCCATGTTTGATCATAGCCCCCATATAAAGTCCACTTCTAAAATTCACTTAAATACGTATAAAACAGATATAAATAATGTTAAACGGCTAAAGGTTGACATGAATAATCTTTATAGGCAAATAAATTATTGTACTAAATTTTAAGGTGGTCGGCCCAGAATTGGTCATAGCTCCCATACAAGGACCACATCTGAAAAATACATTTATCCCTATATATATTGTATAAATATCGGTACTGACTCAAAACTTTACACAAATGATTTACATTTATACAAAAATCATCCCACAAAATTTTGTGAATTTAGGTCTATTTTTAACCGTATGCCCCATATAAAGCCCTCTTCCGAAAATCACTTTAATACTCATAAATCTCTTATAAATAAGGGTACCAATCCAAAATTTTACACGGATCATTTACATACGTGCCTAAATCAAACTGCAGGATTTTGAGAATATCGGTCCATATTTGACTATTCACATAGTGTTGCTTGAACTGGTCGGACGTGTTATTTTTAGTGCGGCTGAATTTTCGTAATAGGTGAAAAAATAAAAAAAAAAAAAAAAAAAAAAAAAAAAAACTTGTAATAAGTGAAAAAAAAAAAATATATATATATATATATATAAAAAAAAGATATCGTAATAGGTGGAAAAATAGTGGTTTTTCGGTAATTTGAAAATCGCAAAACAACTGCATGAGTGTCCCGCTCAGATGTAATTCTGAGAAAGAGCTAAGCTACAGTAGAAAAAATTTATGGATCTCTGAGGAAGAATCCTTAAGAAAATCCGTGGAGTCTCTTCTCACTACAAAAGCCGAAATACGGCGCCGTTCCTGTTCGCCCAATATAGTTATCTCATCCGATGAGAAATCATCATCTTCATCAAATAGTGCAGTCAAACCCAAAAAACAAGTAGGTATGGATAAGTACATCACCGTTCTCAAGCGACAGAGGAGCCCGACATCTGCTCAAATGTCTTCCAATTCCAATAAAGTTCCTAAAACCGTCAGCAGTGATAAGCCAAATGATCAAAACAGATTTGCTCTACTTCAGACGGATGACCCAGAAATACCGAAAAAGACGTTTAAGCCACCACCAATTTACCTGAGAGAGCCCACTTCCAATAAACTGGTACAAGGAATTGTTGCTGTAATAGGTGAGAACATGTTTAGCGTAACCTCAATTAAACATGGAAAAATCAGCGAGACAAAGATCCAAGTGAATAGGGAAGATGATTTTCGAAAATTGTCCAACCAGTTGGAGAGGAGACCAGGGATTTCTATACCTATCAGCTCAAAAGCGCAAAAGGACTCCAAGTCGTTCTAAAGGGTATAGACCCATGTGTTGATCCTGCGGAGATAAAGAACGGATTAATGGACAAAGGGTTCAAAATCAAGAGCGTAGTGAATATTAGAAACCGTGAAAAGATTCCTCAGCCCATGTTCAGGGTAGAATTGGAACCTGGAGATGTTGCCTTAAAGAAAAACGAGTCCCATCCAATTTACAATCTTATTTATCTTCTGCATCGTAGAATCACCGTGGAGGAACCGCATAAGCGTGTTGGACCCGTCCAGTGTCTTAATTGTCAAGAATTCGGTCACACCAAAGCGTATTGTAAATTGCCGTCTGTTTGTGTTGCATGTGGGGAACTACATGCAACTGCTCAATGTAATAAGTCCAAAACGGACTTAAAAATAAAAAAATGCAGTAACTGTGGAGGAAATCATACCGCTAATTATAGAGGTTGTCCAGTTTATACTTATTTGAAGGGCATAAGGACCAATAAGTCGCCAGTATTACCTGACCATCCTCAACAACCTAATTTCACGTCGAGTAAGAATTTTCCTCAAATTGTACGACCAACTACTCACGTAAACGCTCCTAATTCTAGACAAGTTTCTTACGCAAACGTGGTCAAATCTAATATGCCAGGTCTGGAGCAGGAACCTATATCGCAATATTCTGAGCCACATATCAACAATCTAGAGACAACATTGCAGACACTTGTCCAAACTATGAACACTTTTACGACCACCATGACATCCATGATGCAGGAAATGCTGAAAATGCAATCCACTATCTTGCAAGCCATTTTAAAGAAATGATTTATTTAAAAATTTGTTTTTGGAACGCGAACGGCCTCCGCCAACATAAAAATGAACTGGAATACTTCCTGATGGATAAGCAGATTGATGTTATGATGATTGCTGAAACTCACTTGACGTCGACAGGGTACTTCAAAATTAATGGCTACGTGTTGTACGATACTAAAGATCCCCGCGGAAGAGCTTGTGGAGGTTCGGCAATTCTTATAAAGAACAGAATAAAACATTATCTAATGAATAACATAAGTGAGGATTACCTCCAAGCAACAAACATTTGCATTGAATTCTGTCAATACAAATTTGTTTTATCATCGATTTATTCTCCGCCTCGATTCTCAATAAAAGAACACCAATACCATAACTTCTTTAATTCCCTTGGAGCTAGATTTTTAGTTGCTGGCGACTTTAACGCCAAACACACATTTTGGGGTTCACGTCTGGTAACCCCAAAGGGTCGCGTACTCTTCAACACCATTGCTCAAATGGGCTTAGATGTACTCTCAAGCGGACATCCCACCTACTGGCCGACGGACCGACGGAAGATTCCCGATGTTATTGACTTTGGAGTAGTGAAAAATATCCCTGTAGAATGGATGCAAGTGGATCCTTCATTAGACTTGTCCTCAGATCACTCTCCTACTATCATTTCAATGCATTTCCCTCAAGTGTGTGGCTCTCCATTTAGAAACATGACTAAGACCCGAGTAAGCTGGATAAAATACAAAAAGTATTTAAGTTCTCATTGCACGGAAAATATTGTGTTGAGAACTACCGACGATATCGATGAGTCGATTGGCAACTTTACCGAGGACCTTCGACGAGCTGTGCATCACGCTTCCACTTATCACGTTGAATGTAGAAATAGGACAAACAGAACTTATTTATCTGAACTCGAACATCTCCTATCAGAAAAAAGAAGAATGAGAAGAGAGTGGCAACTTCACAGGTCTCCTGAACTGAAAGCTAGGCTACGGGTATGCAGAGATATACTAAGACATTTCTTAGAAACCCAAAGAACGGCTTCACTTACATCCTACTTGGAGGGTCTTGATAGTACCCCACAATCTGACTACTCGTTATGGAGGGCGGCAAGAGGTTTAAAAAGACCAGTGAGAGGAAAACCTCCTTTGCGAAATCCGACTGGTGACTGGGCTAGAAATGATTCCGAGAAAGGGACATTATTTGTTAACCATTTAAGAAATGTGTTTACTAAAAACAACTCAAATAACGTATCTGATTTGCCACCACTCGTTATTAGACCTCCTGTACCTCTAAGACTAAACTTTGGTGATGTCCAAAGCGCTATTGGTACTCTGAACCTTAGAAAGGCTCCAGGTATGGATAAAATCAGCAATAAAATGCTTGTGGAGTTACCTCGTGTAGCTAGAAGAATTATCCTCTTTATCTTCAACGCTATTTTACGCCTAGAATACTATCCTGCAGATTGGAAGGTGTCTATGATCACTATGATTCCTAAGTCAGGGAAGGATCACACCAAAGTAGAGTCATATAGGCCAATTAGCCTATTGCCGACAATTTCTAAACTGTTCGAAAAATTGTTAATGACTAAGTTGATTCCAATTCTGAACGACACTGAATGCATTCCTAATCATCAATTCGGCTTCAGAGCTAAACACAGCACCATCGAACAAACACACAGATTGGTAAATGTGATAAGAGGGTCGTTTGAAGACAAAAAATACTGCTCCGCCCTTTTCATTGATGTGCCCCAAGCGTTCGACAAAGTTTGGCATGACGGTTTAATGCACAAAATAAAATTAACTCTGCCTGCTAACACCCATAAACTTATGGAAAGCTATTTATACGGTCGCAAATTTAAAATCAAAGAAGGCAATTTTTTAAGCCCCGCTCAGCCAATTGAAACAGGTGTGCCACAGGGTAGCATACTGGGTCCTACTTTATATTTGATTTATGCCTCCGACATGCCGTCAGACCCCAAAATCCACACGTCAACTTTCGCAGACGATACAGCCTTTATTAGCGTTCACAAGGACCACCAAGTAGCATCACAGAATTTGCAGAATTATGTTTATAAACTAGAGAATTGGCTAGAGCTTTGGAAAATCAGGGTTAATGAACAGAAATGTATTCATATCACTTTCACATTGCGAAAAGAAACTTGCTCGTTCATCAAAATAAATAATCAAATTATTCCTCAACATAATGAAGTCAAATACCTCGGCATTCACCTCGACCGCCGTTTAACTTGGAAGTCTCATATTGAAGCGAAACTTACACAGATGAGATTAAAAGCAGTGCAACTTAATTGGCTAATTGGCAGAAATTCTTCACTAAAGTTGGACTGCAAACTATTGTTGTACAATGCAATTCTAAAGCCAATCTGGTGCTATGGAATTCAATTATGGGGTACTGCCTCAGCATCAAACATTGAAAAAATTCAAAGGGGTCAAAATAAAATTCTACGTATAATTACTGCAGCTCCATGGTATGTTAAAAATTCTCGAATTCACAAAGATCTATGCGTGCCATCAGTAAAAGTTGAATTTACAAAACACGCGTCAAAGTATGTCAGCAAACTTGAACACCACCCAAACCCACTTGCACGAGACATCCTTAACTTTAGTGGTCATAATCGGTTGAGAAGGAGGGATACCCTCGCTTTAACTCAAGCGCAAAATAGATGACTGGATCAGTTGATGTGAAATTTTTTTTAGTATCATAAAATTTTTGTCTAGCACTGGCTGGGCTTATTATTTTCTTTTTAGTATTAAGATTTGAATACTTATTGTCATTTCATTATATGAAGATTCAATAAATAAATAAAGGCTATAAAAAAAAAAAAAAAAAAAAAAAAAAAAAAAAAAAAATATTTGACTATGTCCCCCATATAAGGTCCACTTCCGAAATCCACGCTAATACTAATATATATCTTAAATATACCGTTATTATGTTGAAATTTGCCGTGAAATATCCTCATATGCATGAAAATTACTGTTCCAAAATTTAAGAAGATCGGTCCATAATTTGTCATAACTGCCATATAAAAATTTCCAAAAAAACAAAAAAATTCGGGTCAAAAAATATTCTTTTCGGATTTAACCCATATTCGGTCCATGTTTTATAATCAAAGATATTTTTAATACCTTTTATTTAATGTATTACAAATTATCATACACCCAGTAGTTCCCGAGATAAAGGCCTATATATTTTCAACTTTACGGGCCCGCCCCCTCGAAAATAGGCGTGACCGCCAACAATTTTTTTTTTTGCTGGCATATCCTCTAAAAGCCCTATTTGATGAAGTTTTTGTTTTTTTTTGAGCAAAGACACTAAAACCGAATTGTTCCCCTTTTTTATACTCTGTTTGCTAAATTACACTCACGATTATTATGAACATCAGACAAACTCTGTAAATTATGGTAAGAATTGGTAATTAAATCAGACTGAATAGAAAACACAGAATAAGGATATTCTAGTCCTATAACCAGTGTAGTTTTTGTATTTCTTATTACGTTTACGTGGAGGGTATTTAAGATTCGGCACAGCCGAGTATTGCACTCTTACTTGTTTAAACCACAATTATTCTTGAAAAAAGTCTTAATAAAAAAATTAATTAAATAAATGTAATCTATTAAAACAAGTCAACAATTGTTATGAACAAAATTACAAAAAGAATTTTCTAAGCAAATCAATAATAAAATAAGGAAAAGGTCGATAAAGAACTTAAATATAAAACTATAATTTATATTTGTAAGATTTGAAATAAAAATTGTATTGTTACATGGAAAAACTTTAGCAATTTTTTTTTCTGCTATAGACACTTAGAACTTAGCAAAATTTCGTTTTGCGATTTCTTTTTGCATAAAACTTATTTTTGCTGAATTTTGTCTTGATATTCCAATTTTATAGGCATTTATGTATAATGGAGCAATATTTCGGGAAGATTTTTGCATGGGGGCTATGAGAAATCATGCACCGATTCATACTATTTTCCGCACACTTTCTTCTATTGTCATAAAAACATCGTATACAAAATTTCATGGCATTATCTGCAATATATTTCAAAGTATTGCAATAAAATGGACAAAAAATATCAAATTTTTATGGAGGTTGTCTCACATATTAGTCCATAACTCTGGTTGGCCCAAACCGATTTTGCTGATTTTCAATAGCAAACTTTTCGAAAGCATGTCTGACAGAATTATTGAAGATTTGGATCCCGAGGATATCTGGGGACTTCAAAAAACTGATTTCAACATCCAGACAGACAGACGGACATGGCTTAATCGACTCCGCTATCTATAAGGATCCAGAATATATATAGTTTATAGGGTCGGAGAATTATATTGTGAAAAGTACAAACGGAATGACAAACTTATATATACCCTTCTCATGAAGGGTATAAAAATATTATTAAAATTGGAAAAGGAAACTAATTATTATAATTTATCAAAAATTATACTAAAAATATAAACTTTTCACTTTTTGATGAAAAAAAAACTTTTTGTGCTTTGCCTTGCTTAGCCCTCTAACTGTAAAAAACATGAAAGGTCCGAGTCTGTACTTTCAATTAAGAAAAAAAAAACAACCGCCAAATACCGTCCCTTTTAGTAACATCGATTTTAATTTCAAAAGTCACTTCCAATATTTTATACAATATTTCATATAAGACAATAAATTGGGTATACATACATACTTTCAGGCTTTCGGGAATTAAAGCTTGAAACGATATATAAGTGAAACATTATTTTTGTTTCATATGTAGGCGTAACGAAGTTGAATGACATTTCAATTGAAATAAAAACATATAGTTTTCATGACTTAAAATATATTAAATTTCATTCATATACTTACATATGTATATAGTACATATTAATATGACAAATTTAAATTATATGCGTCGGACACTGCGAAACTGTTCGTACAAAAATATAGTTGGTTTTATATGCCTGTTACTGTGCACAAAGTACTAATGTATGGTAAGGATATAATTGATGCTGCCGTATTACCAATAGGAATGCTTTCAGAGGAAGCCAGAAACAAAGATTACAAGAAGTATCGATTGATGTTTTCGAGAAAATGTGATCGAATTTCCACAAATACTGATGTATTCAACAGACTTCCTATAACTTCGGATCCTTACATAAGTAGGATAAGGCGTTATTCGAACAAAATTGCCTTAGAACTAGATCCCATTGTTAAAGATATGGTGCTTGAATAATATTATAATTAATTAATAATTATAAATAAAAACTAACACAATTTTTTCGCCTGTTACGTATTTATCAAGCTGAAAGGTATAAATAACCTCATTTGGCATCTCAATATTGGCAACACCATTTTTTTTTTCATTAAAAAGGGTTCATAACCGTATTTTATATCAATTTGTTTCAATGACTAAAGCATGGTACTCTGTTCATCATTTCGTGCGAAATACTACCAAAAGCCCATATAAAAAAATTGATGCGAAATAAATGCAAACTAATGCTGCTGAAATTGTACTCTGTTCTTATTGTGAAAAGTTACGAAATGTTTCTGGCAGCATGTTTTTTCAACAAAAAAATGTATAAATGTACATTTTTTTCCAACTGTGAAATAATGTAAGCGGCACTTATTTCGCACGAAATTGGAAAAAACAGCCAAAAACATATGGTTTTTGTTTACATAAAAGAAACAATGTTGCATACCTAAAGGCAATAAAAACGACAATTTTCTTCTAAATCGCGGCATTGTCACCACTTGCTAATTGTCAAAATTTTCCAGTGAAATAATTGATGTTGCTCAACAAATTTCGCAAATTTGAACAGAGTACCATGCTTAAGGTGTTGCACACTCTAACTTGGCATACTTAACTAGAAGAGCGGCATGCATTTGTGCGATATTTTCGGTGTATTTGAAGGCTAATATCTTTCGCGGAGGGTTGTTCTCTTCTTTTGTATGGAGACAACACATGTTTAACTTTTGAATAAAAATTAACATTTTTTAACTTATATGAAATTTTGATATGATTATAGACAGGGAAGAAAAACACCTAAAATCTACAACTTTCAATGGGCGTAAAATCTAAAGTAGGCGTGACATCCCCATTTTATTTTATAAAGAGAAGTAACCCAAAAAAAGTAAATTTATTTATGTATTTGTTTTTTGTACTATTCTAAAATGGTGTCGAATGAGATGTTGAATATGTTAAAGAAAGTTATATTGCGGGTAACATTGATGATGCTAACATTGAAAGAACATAATTATATGTACATATATGTATGTACATATATACACATACATAAGTGATATTATTAAAGATGGCTTCAGAGTATAACTACTACTCTATGTACGACTTGGTGAAGGAAATGCATTTGCATGTTACTTTATTTCAAAATTTTAAATTATTCGAATACCTATAAATATACACTTAGCCGTCGAACCTATATATTCTGGGTCTATATATTCTGGGTCCTTATAAGCTTCTAACACGGTCCGTCCGTCTGTTGAAGACACGATAGAACATCGAAAAAAGACTTCGAACAATTAAATTTTTCCCAAAAAACTTTCTTTCAGCGAAATATTTGGTATTGAAAATGGGAAATATTGATCCAGCATTTGCTGCTTAGCTAATTCATGACTTTTTAATCGCTCCTCTTCATCCTGATTAGATCTATTTAAACGTATTTAACTGTTGTGGCGTGTTCGTCGGCCAATATTTGAACGTCTTACTAGCGGCATTGTTGAATTATTTTTTAATTTTATCTAAAATATTACAAATCAATATTTAAAAATGTCAATGCTCGCACTATAAAATTAAATGACAATCAATAAACACACAGAAATTAAATAAGTCAAATGACGCGAGCAAGCAGAGCCCACTGTTGCCATATTTGACGATTTATCGTCATTTTGATGATTTTTGGTGTCAAAAATTACCCTTTGACGATCTTTGCCCCTATTTTGACGATTTTTCAGTATAAATGATTAGCAACACTTTTTTCTCATATAAAATTTATACTTTAGTTTCGGAAAAAGAAAAGATTTATTGGGATTTTGGAAACACATTTCAGAAATTCAAAGAAAAGATTCAAATCTCTTGTTTCCCATCCTAACCAAATTTATACAAAAAAATTTTCTTTTTACCTCATTCTTCGGCAATTTAGTCAGGTAAATTTAAACGAAACAAAAATTAGGAATAGGTTAGGAACGTCTTCTTTGGAAGGGATTTTATTCACTAAAGATTTTTTAAAACTAAACAAACTCGACTAGCTCTGCAAGTGAAAAAATGTGAGTGTATTAGTAAAACAATGTGAGTGTATTGAGTTTTTCGAACTTGCACTTGTATGTGTAAATGCACTTGCAGAGCTACTCGAGTTTTTCGAATAAGTTTTCGTATATAATACGTACACAGCACTCGCATGCAAGTACTTGCATGTGTAAAGGCAGGGTAATTCTCATGAAAAAAAAAACAAAAAATACATCATCATAAAAGTGCGCATATAACACATATTCGTAGGAATTTTTCAATGTTTTTTTTAAAGACCATCAGTGAAAGTAGACCTTTCCAACGCATGTACTTGTTTGGAAATCGGTTCTCGAGTTATAAAATCACGAACATAGGACAACTTATGTTTATGTACGAAGTATATAATATAGATAGATTTAATTTTATTTACAATATAAGATACGTTTAATAAACAGATATTTGTGTATATAAATTGAATTGTTATTATTTATTAATTAAACTAAAAATCAGTCAGGTGAAAAATTACAATATACAATATAATTATATTAACAATTTTATTGCAATCGGACTTACCGTTTAAAACTAAACAATAATTTTATTTAAAACACATTTTGAAAGCGTTTTATGACTCGAAGTTTCATTTTATTTATTTACTAGCTAAAACACCCCCTCCCCCCACGTTATAAAATAAAATAAAACGTATTTATATATTTACAAACATTTATTTATTTAATTTTAATGTATTTTTTACAATGCTTTAGGTTTAGTTTTCCCATCAGGAGCATACACATATACACGGGATATTAACCTTGAGCTTTGTTAACAGTCATCGCAAACGAATGGTATATATGTTGGTAGCATTGGAATGCGTAGCAAAAGTACATCTGTACCTTTATATTTTCTTGTTATAATGGTCGCTTGTACTAAATTATTTCTCAGTTTTTTTTACTGCAAGTCGAGTGCCATTGCAAAGCCGTGGTGATCGATATTACGCAGTAAAATAATTGGCACTGCAATTTTAAGTTGTAGCACATGTGGTAGAAAGCCTGGCTTTCTCAACAGGATAATTAACGGCCTTACGGGTTGCTTGATTGATTTGACGCACTTCTCCATATGGAAAAATAATAGGATACTAAAGCGCGTCATATGAGCGATGCATTTCAGTGGGCGAGGCCATGCCTATTGTGAAAATTTAATGACGATCGACCCAGTAGTTAAGACTATATTACGATTTTTAATTTTTCTTAAAAGGGGCGTGGTTCCACCCACCCTCAAGATGGTATAGGTCACTATCACGAAAAGTTAGAAAAACAATTAAGATGTGTTTTATGTCATACAAGAGTTCGATGGCAATACAAGAAATGTTTAAAAACATTATGCATTGAAAAAAATTGCTTTGAAAATTTTCACATATAAACCGCCGCTGTACTCAGTTGAGTACACCCACCCACTTATAATTTTTCTTAAGTTTTTTATACTTTTATGTACAATGAACAAAAAAATTAACTTTTTTTTAATTGTCACTTCTGGTTCAGCCTCAAAGTAGACTGTTGAATTTGAATTTTTTTCACAAACAAATATTGCCATATTTTAGAAAAAAATTATTTTATTTTACAAGGAAGTTGTAATAACGAAAAATTTATAAAGTCGCTTTATTCCTCACTTTAATTAAAGTTACCTTTTAATATTAAGAACATTAGAGGCAAGTTGTAATAATGTCCCTTAATCATGTTGTTCAGGATAAGCACATTAAATAAATTAATAATGTATGTATATAAAATGTATGTATGTAACGTATGGACTCCAAAATGGCTTGACCGATTTTGATGATATTTTCAGGGAATCTTCAGAATATTCAGGCGGCTGGCACTGTGAACTCTGATTTTTGACTTTCGGTCTACGGGCGGAGGGGCGTGGAAAAATCCATTTTTCATATTGCATTACCAATGACATATACATACATATATTTATTTATTTTTTGCTTTATTTTATTTTTTTTTTTTGAAAGCCGTTATCATGTTTTTCAAAACGAGATATCAAACTCTTAAATCGGTTATGTAGTTCCGAAGATATTTACATCATTCGATAACACAAGATATATTTTAATCTATATATATATATCTACATCTATATATCTATATATATAAAAGAGTAACGTGACTGACTGGCTGACTGATTCATTCATCATCGCACAGCCCAAACCGCTATAGCTAGAAACTTGAAATTCGGGTATTGGGTTACTTTTACAACATGTAGATCCACTAAGAAGGGATTTTTGGAAATTCGGTCGTTAAGGGGGACAAATATCTCCTATATCTCCAAAACAAATAAACTTAGAAATAATATTTTTATTTTAAATGCGTCCGTCTTAAATCAAAAAAAAGAGCCGACAGGTGTTTGGTACTTTTTTGAAATTCGAAATTCAAGTGACCATATGGGGTAAAAATAGTCCCAGTAAAACGCTACGTTATCATGTATATCTCCTACATAAATAAACATAGAAATACTATATTAAATGCATCTGGCTCAGATCAATAAAGACTAGAAATATTTTTGGTACTTTTTTGCAATTCGAATTCCTATGGCCTAAAAATTGTATTCTTTTTTGGTACTTTTTTTATCAAAATTTGTTTTCTCACTAAAAATTCCATGAACAATTATTTTCAAATAGTACGTATTACGGATAATTAAAAGGTCCTTTTTTAAAATTATTTTTTCACGGGCTACAAAAAGGGTCAAAAACGGGGTAAAAACGGACATTTGATATTATTTATTAAATTTAAAAATAAAAAAAAAGATAAAATATTCTTCCATTTCATGACTCAAATATAAAGGTGTAAAAAGGGCCAAATTTCATTACACTTATATTGGTACTTTTTTGAAATTCATTTCTACTATTCTATTCTCGCAAACTATGCATCTGATCATGTTATTATCTTCCGCAAAGTTGTTGTGCATGAGCCCGGGACGGTTGCTGAGTTGGTGGTACCACGCCTACTTTAACGCCCACTTTTTTTAAATAGATTAATTACTTCTGCATGGCTTTTTACAGATTTACTTCAAAAAAGTTGTATACACATCTTACTGAAGGCGAGGTAACAATAAAAATTTTATGTGCAATGCCCACTTTCATGCCCATCTCAAAAAATAAATGTTTGTATGTATGTCCTTTATAGAATCGTAAACTATGTATTTGATCACGTGATTATCTTTGGCAAAGTTGTTGTGCATGAGCCCGTTAAGGTTTCTGAGTTGGCATGAACACGCCTACTCTAACGCCCACTTTTTTTAATTAATTACAACGCCTGCCGGGAAGGCCAGACCGCTGGACCGATCTTACTAAAACTGTGACGGGATATAACTAAGACTCCGGCATGACTAAGAATAATTTTTTCGACCGCCTACTTTTTTCAAAATGAAGAAAATTAATAAAATTGCTCAAAATGTATTGAACATTTGTGTAATGCCTTTCTTTCAAATTAATTTTAATTGGTGGCGTAGCAACGCGCGCAAATGCCATCTAGTTTTTCTAACTTTTCGTGTTAGTGACCTATACCATCTTGAGGCAATCCTGGGATCAATGACGATGAAAGTCGAGCTTTATTTTGCATGTTTTGTCGTAAGTAGTACCTTGCAATGGAACGTCGGAATAAAGGTTGAATTTTAAACATTTCGTCCCTGGTAGTGGCAGCTTCGTCATTTTTCACAAGATAAAGATTATTTTTTTTAACTCGATATCTTTGTCTAGACATTGATTTTGATATAATTTCTTTTCCAACAACTTCATCATAAGACGAGTACAAATCCTCTCTTGGTACTTATTTCAGCACTTAAATTTTTTATTAGTTTAAAACTCTATTTTGTGGCAGTTGATATTTATAAAGTCAATTTTTTTTTTATTTTTTTTATTAGTTTACACGTTTTTAAAGTTTTCGCTTTATGTTTGGGTGTATATAATTGTGTACAGCGGCGGTAAATGGGTTAATATAAATAAATCAAACGTCTGCTTTCCATTTTTGTTTATCAAATTATTTATTGGCAAAAGAAAATTAAAATTAATGTATTTTTCATGAAGTTGACATTTTTTCCAGAACATATGACAACTTCAAATACATAAACCTCACTATAAAATTTAAAGGCAAGATGATCTTCCCTTTAGTTTATCGGTCGGTTTTAGATTAAAGTAAACTTATAATAACCAAATACTTCTTATCTGTCCGATAACATCATACCTTTAACTATTGCCAAGTTGTAATAAAGGGGGTAAATCTTATAATTATAGTACAGGAATTTTACATGTGTAGAAACTCATTTTGAAGTTAATTGAGTTAAAGGTATGAATACAAATAGAGAAGACAAAGTACAAAAATAAGTAAAAAATAATTATATGATATAATATTAATATTGAAACAAGTAGTACTTAATAAAAAATGTGAAAGGTTAAAAAAAAGAAAGAAATATCAGTAAAAAAATGAAAACAGTAGTAAAATGGAAATAAAATTAAAATAAAGTATTATGAAATTGCATGTACGAGTACCCATGTAAAAATCAAAGTTAGGAAGTTTTTAAAACAAAATTATTTAAAAATCACTTAAATATTTAAAAAAGATTTTTCTTAAATGCGTTTTCATTACCTAGGAGCTGAATGTTATGTGGAAGCAAATTCCAAAGACCAACAGCATGTATAAAGAATTTCCACTCGGAAACAAGACTGCAACGCCTTAATGGTACAATTTTCCTTTCCCTTTTGCTTCTATTAAAGTTAATTTTCTGATAAAGATAAAAAGGCTTACCAGTATAAATAATTTTATGAAGGAGCACAAGAGTTCTGACATTTATAAGGTTTTCGAATGAAACGCCATAAAGTGAGCGGGAAAAATTCTACGCGTGATCAAAACATTTAATACTATACACGTATCGAACTACATTATTAAAAATTACATTTAACTTCTGCTTACTTACGGAATCGCAGCTGGCGAAAAGCTCACAGCCATAAAGTAAACCGGGCATAATGTACGTTTTTGCTAGTAGCATTCTAATATTTTGCGGGGTAAAATGTTGGGTTCGCCAGAGTGATCAAGTTTACCATACGTTTGACCTACAATAGTATTAATATGATTTGACCAGGTCAACCTATCATTAAAAACTATCCCAAGGTTTTTTGAATGTGACACAATTTCTTTCGCAAATCTGTGTAGAACGTCTCTTTTGTATTAGCAAGCATTTAGATTTTTTTTTGGGTTGAGACAAAGCCCATTCGCCGTTGCCCAGCAATGTATTCTTGACAGATCGCTATTCAATTTGGCCACATATTCAGTTAAGTCATTAAGGGAAAATCCGAGTGTCAATTGCACGTCATCAGCATACATACATACATATGTATATTACAATGCGATAACTGCAAAGGGAGGTCATTAATATATAGTGAAAATAACAGAGAACCCAGGATAGAACCCTGTGGTACACCTCTTAATACTGGAAGAAACTCAGAAATGGAGTTGTTTGAGAAAACAGCCTGTGCACGCCCATTAAGATAAGAGTTAAGGAACGAAATAGCAGAAGAGAAGAAATTAAAAAGTTTTGTGAGTTTAGAACATAGAATATTATATTCCACGGAGTCAAAAGCCTTAGAATGAGCCAGAAGAACAAGAAACGAGACATTACCATAATCTAAGTTTTGTCGAATATTGTCTGATACTTCAGCCAAACCAGTAATGTAGCAGTGATTAGGTCGGAAGCGCGATTGTTGACATTAGAGAACAAATATGTACATTCTCCGAAATTTGTCTGTGCAATAACTTTTCCAAAACCTTAGATAAGAAGCACAGTATTGCAATGGGGCGATATTCAGTTCTAGATTTGGGTATTGGTATAATTTTCGATTGCTTCCAGATCTGAGGAAAAACACTACGAGTTATTATTGAATTAAAAAGGTAGGTTAAGTACGGTAAAATATATGGTAGAAGTATTCTCACGAAACGAGGGTTCATATTGTCAAATCCTACTGCATTGGACTTAACATGAGAAATATCTGCTAAAACATCAGACTCAATTACACAACAGAAATCAAAAGTACTGCCACCGCTACCAATTGGTGAAATATTCTCGAAATTGTAGAAATCAGTGTTGATGTCAACTCTTGGCACATCTAAGAAATTTCTGTTAAGTTCGTTCACGTCAATCTCACAGTTAACAAGAGCCGGGCCTTTTTCCACCCCAATGTCACGGGCAGAACTCAAGCGCCTCGTGAAATATTCTAATTTTGCAACTCTTGTTTTCATATTAACATCCCTTCGTGCTGAACAAAAAATGTTATAAAGCGAAGGAGTTTTAAAGCGTTTCCATCTGGAATGTGCTAAATCTCGCTCTTCCGTCGCCGATTTAATTACCTCCGTGAACCAAGGTCTGGATTGGGCAGAAATTGTTCTCGTCTTCAGAGGAACAGTTGCGCTATAAAGGGAGACTATATTGTTTTGCAAAAACATTAACTGATCATCCACAGAAGTAAGATTAAATATTAAGTTCCAATCCACTTCGGAGAGACTGGACTCAAGAAGGTTGTAGTTTAAATTCTTAAAATCTCTGTATGTTATTTTCTGATCAATATACGTCCCAAGAAAGTCATACACCATGAAGATCAAGTCATGTTTAGAGAAGCAAGGAGCAGAAATTTGGTCATAAAGAAGTACTTTAGTTGCGTCATTGATGAAGAAAATGTCAAGTAATGAATGTGAAGAATGGGTAAAATGTGTAGGTGTTGAGGTATTTGTGGGTGTTAGACCTAGCGATAACATAAAATCAGTTATCGATGATTCTGATAGGATGTCCGAATTAAAATCACCTGAAATTATGATATCAAAGAATGAAACTGTTAAGGTTTCCAGCAAATTAAAAAAATTATTATAATTAGCATCCTACCATTGGATGATGAAGCTTCCACGAATAAGTATTCTACTTGGTCGTCAACGCCAGACTTCAAAGATAATTTAGATTTAATATTCGATCTCACAAAGATAGCTACACCTCCACCATTACGTAACCTATCATCCCTGTATATAGTGTACCCATTGAGACATATCAAGGCGTCATTTGTAGACTCACAAAGCCAAGTCTCCGAAACACAGATGACATCAACTCCACTGTTTTCAAATGTGAGTCTAAACTCATCGATTTTGTTATTGAGACTCTAAGCATTAATATGGCATATTTTCAGTCCTTTCCATTGTTTTGACAAAACTCTTGACATGCTGAATGTTGTATCTATGGAAGATGAATACGGATTAGGCGAAAAGGTCATGCCGGAATAAAGTTTAAATAAATTACACTAAAAACATGCTCCGTAAGGCAAATAGAATGGCACATAGATATCGACTAAGTAAAAACTGGTAAAAAAAAATCTTTTCTACTGAAAACACTGAAAAGGCAAATATTGGAAAGTTCTTCACTACTCTGGACGTGCCAACAAGCCTATCTCAAGCGGTCGCTCAACCGAAACAGCTTAGACAATGCGAAATACTTACTCCAAATTATCATGGAAACTGAACGTAGAAAAAAGGGTGTTGTGGGCAATTGTTGTGTACTACACCAACCGTAAGATGTTCAGCGCAAGTGGCTACATAATGACTTTTTCGATCTTTAGTTTGGTCGACTACATCAAAAAGGAAATATGTCGTAGATTTGCGTGCGTGGGTAGCACAGGTTCACTACGTACTAGTTCTTCAAAGGCTCTGAACACTATTCTGCACGCATTGGCCACTTCCACAAGCATTGCGTTAAGTCTACATGCAAAGTTTTCGAATTTGCTTTCCTCTTTATGATATCAAAAAGCGGACAATAACAAACCCTCATAGACCTTATGTTCAAAATTGCTATACCCATACTATACATGATTGATGGGTATGACATAAGAGTATACACTTATAGTTCAATAATGGAATGTGGCTTTGAGCTAACGCCTTCTGCAATAAACTCAGTATGAAGCTCTCAATACGCCTCCCAGCTAAATGTAGTGTATATCAGGCTGAGATAGAATTTTACGCGAAAGCAATATTCGCGGTTTGAGCTCCTGCACGTAGGGACTATTGCGATAATGAACAGGCAGATCAACTGGCTCTGCTATTACAGTATCAATCGCAATACCGCTTACGACCACTAAAAGTGAAATCATCAATCTGGATACGTGCAAGACAGGCTCTTCACATTCTCATACAATAATTTTTCAATACACATCTATACTGAACAATCCAGCAGAGACATCAAGTATCAAATGCTGCGATTTGATCGGAGGTTTTACACAGTGCTTCCTACTTACCTGATCTATTTTAATTACTTATCTAACATTTGAAACGAAATCACAAGATTATACTTGAATGCTGGCACGTAGTGAGAATCCAAGTAAACCAGCCTACCGACAATTCTTTGATGTGTCAAATTTGTCGTATATTCTTATTTTAAATATTGTTTAAGAGACAATTACATATAAAAAAGTGTGTACTCCATAAATGTGTTCGTTGTAAACGTACTAATTCTTTGTATGAAATAAGTTAGTGTTTATAATCAATTATGCAGTAGAGTTTGTTATAATTATGTTCGACTGTCTTTATTTTATTTTTAGTTAAATGCACTTGGTGCTTTAATTATTATTTTACAATATTAATATACGAGTATATGTACATATACATATATTTACCATTCTCCAGAATATTGTCACTATGCTTAAAAATATTATTATCGGAACTACATCTTCGAATATGGCTTCTTGATTCATTAATATCCTCGGATTTTTCTTTATTTGTATCAATATGTTTTAATTTATTGTAACACTGTTTGCCTTTAATGTAATCTGAAAATAAAAAAAAAATATTCTACATTACCTTATATTGAAAATTTTATTAGTTTTAAATTGTATTATAGCATGTTTCCAGATAACTAGTGTATTCTCACCCGAACGAGTGGTACACGGGCGAGTACGTAAACAAATGAGTTTCTATAATACACTCGTCTGACTTACGTTTAGTTACCTTGGTAATATTGAGTTGTTATATTGCATTATTGTTAAATTATTTAATTAGATATTTTGTTTAATTTTTTCCATGTTATTGTTCAATATTTAAATTTTTTAGGGGCAAACCTAGAAACCAAAATAAAAACAGCTGTGTTTTATTTACAATACAAAAATAATTTATGTGAATTGAAATTGCTATGAATTTTTTAATTTTGTATTAAATTGAATGTACATATGTATGTATATAAATTACTCATGCTCATACATATTGTATGGAGCAACCGAAACAACACGGCGGCAACGCTTTGCTATTGGAAAATCCGATTTTCACAAGGCGTTTCACAGTGAAGTTAGTTGCAAAAGAAAACAAAACAAAAAGAGAGAGAGAAATAAAACAACACTGCCCAGCAGTTACAATTAACAGGGTCGTTTTATATATTTGTTTGATAACCCTGTTTTTATCGTTTTGACATAACGTTGCCGCTTTTGTTTAGGGATGGAGTATCAGCGCTAATGCTCAGCGTAAAAATACGTTCCGCTTTCGTCGCACAGTTACATACTTAATTAAGCCGTTTACCCGGGTCCATTTTATTTTGACCTTTAGTCCTCTTCTCCAATGAACCACTTAGAATACGGGTTTGAAGCTCATAATTGTTTTAAATATATTAACACTAAGCAACACTAATTTTATTTTAGTCGTTGATATCCCTGTGAAATTTTAGGGCAATCGGTCCACATTTACTTATAGGGCCCTTGTAAGTCAAATTTCGAAAAATAGCTTTGGTGATCATTATTCACTAACAAATGTAAGTTCGACAGCTTTAAATATTATTATTATTATCTGAACAATATAAATATATTTTAAATGCGAATCCATAACAGATACATATGTAGGAGATCCATATCCAAAAAAAGGTTTTACCATAAATTCTAAGAAAATTTTTCTATTCCAAATAAAATAAAATTTCTTTTATAAATTTTCAATATTTATTGTGCTTTTTTGCTCTAATTTTTATGTTAATTTGTACAGAATACATTTTTCATTTAACTGTCTCAGTGAAAATTTCATCTAAGTATGTTTCCTGTTCATATTCAAGGAGCTGCTTTTCGTCTTTGTCCAATTCCATGTGGGTGGAATTCCATTTTTGTCGAATGCTGGAGATACTTGTATGGAGCAGAAGTGCACAGTAAAACATTAAAGAGGTCTTCATTGGTACTATATTTAGATATCTTTCTTGTGTTGTACTCGCGAAAATATCTATAATCTTTGTTCCTTTTTTCTTGCGCTTCTTCAAAAAGATCACCAATCGGCAGCATATTGTGTTGAATTATGTGTTCCCCATGATATAGTATTTTACGGACTGTCCATGGCATATTCCTCCAATCAATTTTTCGTTGTATGTATAGTTTCGCTGTTTCATTAGCATACTGACCAAATTTTCTTGCATTTACCTTTTTATTGCATGATATTACCTGCAGTATGATTTTGTAGCGTTTTATTAATTCAAAATCTACTCCTGTAATAGATGCAGCAGTTTCAGGATCAGAAAAAAATTTTCTTGCTGTGTTGCCATCATTTGTGTTTCCTTCTCCTTGCTTTGGCTGATTGATCAGTAAACCCAATTCTAAATATTTTTCTTGTACGTGTTTCTTTTTTGCCTCTCTTTTGGCTTTATTTTCGTCATTATTTTTTCCGACTGTTCCTTTAAAATCTAAATCATAACTTAGCTTGTGTTCCATGTGTATGTGTTCCATAAATCGAATTTTAGCATGGAGTGGGGACAACCCAAACTCATAGGTTTCTTGGCTTGCAGTTTTTTTGCAAATAACACAGCTGGAAGAAGATTTTGTTTCAGTTATGGCCTGTGCAACTTTTCCATCATTCATTGTAAGTAACATTTGACAATTTATTTGAATCTCTTGATCGTTAAGTAACAAAGTTATCTATTTGTTGCTTAAGTTTAGATACTTCTGCTAATATTAAATTCTTCGTTTCCTTCTTAAAAGCAAATTTAATTGGTCTGCAATATTGAGCAAGGTATTTCGTTTTTCCTTATGTCAATATCGGTTTCTTTGCTAGCTCCAAATTAATGTTATTTATTTTTAGTCTAACGGAACAAAAGATATCATAAATAAGTCAGAATCTGATATTTTTTCTGCATTATACTGCTTATATCGCTTTTGTCCAGAAGATCCATCGCATCCCCATTTAGAAATTAATGTTAGGCTACAGTCACCAAGCTTTTTAATATTATCTGCGTCCAATGTATTCAACAATCTTTCCGCAGTATAATTTAATATGTCTTGCAATACCACATCTTCTGAACTTTCCGTAATGTTTATAAAATTTTGTGGTGGTTAACAATATTTTTTAATTGAAACCAAATCTCTATATTCTGCATAAATGGAGCAATGTTTTCCAAGTGCCCGCTTTCGCAATTCCATATACTGATATTTTGTTAGCTTTAAGTCCAGAAATATTAAAAATGCTTCTTTAGATGTAAATTTTTATGCATCGGTTGGTGTTGGAATATTTTTTAAAATCATTTTTACACGCTTGGGGCTTGCTTTCATTACATTTTCTATTATATCAATTTTCTTAGTTTTATTTTTTGCTGGTCCTAGTTGATGAAAAAACGTATCTTTAATTATTTCTTGAGAAAATTCTTCATTAATGCTTTGTAGCTTTCGTCTTCGGGACCTTTCACTACACTCCTCAACTGGTCTGGCAGGTCGACCCACATTTTCTGGTTTTGGTTTGCTTTCAAATACAAGTTCGCTTGTAAGCCATTGTTTGTTGCAGTTAAACAATTTTTCCTTATTTCTATAAAGCTAAGTTTAGACGATATGTTGAATCAGCATATATATGCTGACAGCCATATGATTAAAATTAGCAGCAAATTCCCTTGTCATATGTTAGACGTTTACACGATATGTTGAAAGTAGCAAATTTTTTGATGTCAGCATACGTCAGCAAATTAAATGTCAACATAAGAGTTAGCATACGATTTTTGAGTTTATACGATATGTTGAATTGTATGTGGTGCTACATATGCTGAGTCGTATAAACATTTGGTTTGTTTGTTGTTGGTTTGACAACATTTTTTAATTATTATTCAACTTCTGTATTTTATGTGTAATTTTTTAAATAAAATTAAAAAATACAAATAATATCAATAAAAAAAACATAAATGATGCCGTGGGAGGAAATTGGTCTAGCTATTGCTTGTACAGTGCTGATTTTGGATGACGATGAAGTGGAATTAAAAGCAAAAAGACGCAGAGTTTGGCAAAAGAAATGGGTAGAACGACGAGAGGAAGAAAGTTATTGTGTAAAATTATACAAGGAATTGGTATAAAAAATAGAGCATATTTTATTGTAAAAAACAGCAATAATAATAAATGATAAAATATTGCAGAACTTACCAACAAAATCGAGCTAAATTATACACTAAATATGCAAATAATGCACGAAAACACTTAAAATATTTATAATAATTTATTGTTTATTTCCAGAGACCTGTTAATTTGAACAATGCCGCCGGCCACTATATTGCGTTTTGTGTGTGTATGTTTGTAGGTACATATGCAACAAGAAGTGTATTTACATAAAAAAAAAAAACTATCGGCGGCTGGGCTTAAAGGTCGTGATACACTATCCTACACAATCGTACGATTCATTCACTGGAAAATCTGACCGATTTCTAACACACTCAAAAAAAAAATCGTATGTCATAGGTACCACACTAGTACACAAAAAAAAGATGCAAAAACATATGTTTTTGTTGATGTAATAATTCAAATATATATTTGTGTTCAATTATTGTGTTGATATATGTGAATATAATAAATTGTATAAACTATACAAACAATTAAAAAATTTTAAACGTCTGTGTTGGGTGAAGAGCCCAAGCTCTTGGTATCCAAATGAAGATTATGAAAACGAAAAGTACAAGATTTTTTAAAACAAATTCAGTTATTTATTTCTTATACTTTTGCGTTTAAAATTCCTGTAATTTACATTATTATTATTTACGTAAAGACACTTACAAAACTAACTTACTTTTTCGTATGAAATCCAAGAGAATAAACTTCTTTATCTTTTAACGAACGCAAATATCGTGTTTTTCTTAAAAAATGGCTTTTATATACCCAAAATGTAGTATATATATATAAATGAAAAATACCGCGTGGAAATAAGTAATAAAAATTCCAAATTTAAAAAAATTATAATGATTATAATCGATAACCAGTAATATTTTGTGGCGATTAGGCTGTGGCGCTAACACCCCCCCCCCCCCCCCCACAGTAAGGCGAGTAGTTTCTTGGACTTACTCCTTTCTTCCAGTCACGTCTAAGATCGCCAATTTTACAGCTGGCCTTTCTAGTATACCACATTTTGTCATTACTTTCGCTTTTCTGACTTGACCATCTTCTGACAGAGTGACTTCAATAATTCTACCTTTTGGCCAAATATTCCTAGGATTCGCTGGGTCACCACCACCAAGTCTCCAATCGTTAATGGTTTAGTCCTTTCGTATCACTTAGTTCTACAAGTTAATGTAGGTAAATACTCAGCTACCCATCTTTTCCAAAATTTTTGAGTATACTGCTGCGAACATAACCAACTTTCTTTTAACAAAACACCGCAAGGGGCTTTAAACCATTTGAATTGCCTAACAAGAAATGGTTTGGTGTAATGGCTTCATCGTTTTCACTCTCTACTGGTACATACGTTAAAGGACGTGAATTGATTATATTTTCAACCTCAGCCATAACGCTTTGTAATGTTTCGTCATTAGGAAATCGTTCTATATTAATTTTGTAAAAAACATTTTTTACTGAGCGAACTAGTCGTTCCCATGCCCCTCCCATATGGGGCGCCGAAGGTGGGTTAAAGTTCCACTTCGTATTTATATTAGTAAAAGTACGGCACAGTTCGTCCTTATCTACTTCACTGAGTGCTTCACGCAACTCCCTGTCAGCACCCACAAAGTTCGTACCATTGTCGGTGTAAATTTCTCTCGGCTGTCCTCTACGTGATATGAATTTTCGAATAGCCATAATACATGAGCTCGTGTTAAGCGAGTGGACGATTTCGACATGAACAGCTCTTATTGTCAGGCAAGTAAACAGTGCTCCATATCTCTTTTCCTTATGGCGATTTACAGTAACGAGCATAGGGCCAAAATAATCTATGCCTGTGAATGTGAAGGGTGTGTGGTATGCACCAAGTCGAGATTGAGACAATTTGGATATCTGAGGAGGTACTGGCGATGCAATTCTAATTTTGCACGTTTGGCATTGCCTTATAACAGATTTGCACACGACTCTTAATCTTGGGATGTAGTAGCGTTGTCGTATTTCATTAACAACGGTCTCGTGACAACTATGACGATACATATTATGATAGTGCCATATTATGAGCGTTGTGAGGCGACTGTATTTCGGCAAAATAGCTGGATGCTTTAATTCATCGGGAACATTGGCATAATCTATTCTTCCACCTACCCGAAGAACTCCGTCGTTGTCCAAATAGGGAGATAATTTGTACATAAAATTTGACTTTGATAATTTCTTATTTTGTAATAGACTTTCAATTTCTTTATAAAATGCCAGTTTTTGTGTATCTTTTATAAGTATTATTTCGGTTTTACGCAATTCCTCTTGACATAATTCTGCGTCCCTCAGATCCTCGGCCTTATCTTTTAGTCGATAAATAAATCTAACGACAAATGCCACAGCTCTTAACGCCCTACACCAACGAGAAAATCGATCAACATTCACAAGCGGTTCCACATTCTGTATAGTTAGATTGCACTCCTTCAACTCAATATCTGTTGTGGTTAACTCTTCAATAGTATTTGGCCATTTATCCTCTGGCAGTTTTAAAAATTCTGGACCATTAAACCAACGACTTGTGGCCGCTAAATTAGGAGATCCTGAACATTTTGTTGCTTCGTCAGCCACGTTTATTTTAGTAGATATCCAAGACCACTCCTTCATCTCTGAGGTATCCAAAATTTCACTAACTCGGACAGCAACGAACTGGTGATACTTTCGATGATCTGATCGTATCCAACTTAAGACTGTGCGTGAGTCTGACCAGAATAATTTTCGGCTGATATTAACTGAGTGATTTTGAACGATAAAATTTGAAAAACCAGCGCCAATAACAGCTGCCATCAATTCTAACCTGGGGATGGAGACTACCTTCAGAGGGGTTACTCTAGTTCTCGATCCTATTAGGGAAACCACAACGTTATTACCATCTGTGACTCTAAGGTACGCTACAGCGGCGTAACTACTTTCGCTTGCATCTACAAATGTGTGTAGTTGTACATTTTTGCGATTGTAGCTTTTCAGCGTTTGTAAATAACAGCGAGGTATGTTTACATTATTTAAAAGTGGCAGAAGTTTTAGCCAATTTTTCCACTTAGCTAATTGCTCAGCTAAAATTGGTTCATCCCATTCGGCACCACTCCTCCAAATCTCCTGCAAAATGATTTTCAAATACATTAAAAAATTACCCACAAGTCCTAGAGGATCATAAATGCTCACCAATATTTTTAAAACTTCACGTTTGGTTGGTTCTTTGTTTCCAAGAAAAAGTTCGTTAAGAAGAATATTTGGTGAAAGCTTAAACGTAATCATGTCATCGGCTGGAATCCAAAATACACCTAGAACTTTTTCTGTTTCTGAACTGGCGCCCATATTTATACAGATATTACCTGATGCTGTATCAGAATTTAGAGCTTTCAAAACGTCATGATCATTTGAGCACCAATTACGGATATTAAAACCACCTTGACTATGAATGAACCGCACGTCTCTTGCCAATTTGGTGGCTTCCTCGGGAGTATCTGTTGAGGCAAGAAAATCGTCCACATAGTGATTATTTTTAATAGCATCCGCTGCTAATGGATATTCCTTTTCAAATTTTGACGCATTTAAGTTCTTCACATATTGTGAGATACATGGTGCGCATGAGGCACCAAATATCATAACTTCCATCATGTATACCTCCGGTTCTTTTCTTTCATCGCATCCGCGCCATAAGAAACGTTGTGCATGACAATCTTCATTGCGTATATAAATTTGGTGAAACATTTGTTCTATATCACCACCTACAGCGACATGCTTTTGTCGAAATCGAAAAAGGATGGATGGAAGAGAAGATAGTAAGTCAGGCCCTTTGAGTAGCATACAGTTTAGTGAGACTCCATTTACTTTTGCGGCCGCGTCCCACACTATTCTGGTCTTTTTGGGTTTCTTTTTGTTGAATACCGGAAAAATTGGCAAATACCATACGTAACGGTTATTCATCTGATTAGCGTCTACTTTGCTTATAAATTTTTTCTCCAAATAATCGCAGATAGTTCTTTCAAAAATATCAAACAAATCTTTATTTTTCCTTAAAGTTTTCTCGAGGCAAAGTAATCTTTTCATCGCCATATTGTAGCTTTGTGGCAAAGTAATATTATCGTATCTCCACAACAATGCTACCTCATAGTGACCGTCACTTCTCTGCTTAGTAAATTTGTTCAATATATCCATTGCCCTTTGATCTTCCTTACCAAGCACCTGACTAGTATTACCAATACCAGTCATTTCTACTGAGTAATACTGTTTAAATAAAGTACTAAGCTTTTTATCCTCTTCACGTTCACATTCACAAAAATGAAAATTATATTGGGTTCGATACTTTTTTTCGCTATATGAATTGCCGCACAAAAGCCAACCCAAACGTGTGTATATAGCAACAGGCTCATTTTGATTTCCCTCTCTAACTCTAACATAATTTTAAGTTATTTAGTCCTATAAGTAAATCTGGGACCGCATTTGTAAAATTTTCTATTGGTAAACCCCTAATATGAGAAAATCTTTCACTCAACATATCGTAATTCAAACTCTGATTAGGTAGTGATAACTGTTTTACTGTACGGGCATTGATTGAAAATGTAGTTTTATTACCACCAGAAATTTGCAGTGAGACAGTGAAAATCTTCTTCATTTCGAGCCATATTGCGCGTCCATTTCAGACATAACGGTTGTGGGTCGCCTGTCAAATTTAACGTGTTTATTATACGCTCATTTACTAAACTTATTGACGAACCCTCGTCTATAAAAGCAAATGTTTTAACGATTTGGTTATTTGTGCCATAAATAACAATTGGTATAATTTTAAACAAAATTTCACTGCTTGTGGTACCACTGTGTGCTGCGTGTAAATTAGTTGTATTGTTTTTATTTTCATTTGTTTTGTTTTTCTTTTCATCCGCTTTATTTGTTACCTTTTCTTCATCAGTAGATTTGTGTAGTAATGTGTTGTGTTTTATACTGCATCCCTCAATTGTACACACGACTTTGCTATTGCATATGCCACTATGTTTTTTCAAACACTGTTTGCATAAATTGTATTTTCTTATTAAATTCCATTTTTCGTTTCTATCAGCGGACAGAAATTTTTCACACTTTCCAACACTGCTGCAGTTGTCAGAACATATTATGCAGTCTCTTTTGTCTTTGAGTTCATGAGCATTTACATATGCATTTCTTGTTTTACGTGAATTCTGTTCTGCTGGCGTCGATGTGTGGCTGCTGCTCTCTATATTTATGCTGCTTGCTGATATGCCGACTTCAAAAATCCAATTGGAGAAATCTGTCAAACTTATTCGTTGTTTACTTTTTTGCAGTTTTGTTTTTTGTTCACCCCAGTTCAGCTGAAAATAAGAAGGCATTTTTATTACCAAATCATTTAGTAAAGAGGAATTATTTAGTTCGTCCAAAAGCCCACAGGCTCTGATAGTTGTCTCTAGACCTTTTACTTCAACGGCAAATGCGGTAATTGTATTTAATTTATTTATATTGAGTGTAGGTAATAGTTTAATTTTATTTTTTAGGGAGTTCAATATTTTTTCTGGTTGGCCGTAAAGTAATCTTAGAGTTGCTATGGCACATGGTACGCCGCAAGGATGGATTAATATGTGTTGTACTGATCGTAATGCTTCTCCACGTAGTGACCTTTGAAGACGTAACAAGTTTTCTGCGTCAGTTAAACCACAAACTGATGTAGACCAATCGTATGTAGAACTAAATAAAGACCACTCTTCGGGCATTCCGCTAAATATTGGCAATTCTTTAGGTACTGATTGGCGAGCATTTATTTGTTGCTGTGTAAGCCTTCGATCGTTGCTGGTGCTTGGCCGGAAATCAAACGATGGATGCATGGAGTATACTGGATCAGTGTTTGGGAAATTAGTTGCATGTGTGGCTTGTGTTGTAGATGATGGATGTGTAAAAGACGTTGGATTTATATTTGTAAAATCAAAAGTAGCTGCTGCTTGTGTTGTTGACGTTGCACGCAAAGAAGAGGCGGGATCCATAAGTATAGCGTTATGTGGGGCTGCTGCCTGGGTTGTAAATGTTGAACAGTTGGGAAATGTGACATTGGTATTACTAAATTGAAGTGTTGGCGCTGTAATTGGAAGGTTTTCAACATTTGTATAATTATCTGAAGTGTTATGTAAATTGGCAGTAACAGAATGTAAATAGTTACTTGTTCTGTTATTAATAAACGATGTTAGGTCTTTGTTGAATGTCATGGGTGTAGTGACAGGCTGAGTTGCTGGTGTGTATACGAGGTTTGTACTTATATTTGGGTATGTTGTTACAATATTAGACGAGTTTGGTAAATTTGTATACGCAGTTAGGTGAGGAATTGTTGAACAGTTTTGAGGTTCTTCATTGATCGTACTTACATTTATTGATCTTTGTAGAGGAGGAGGTTGTTGGACTGGATTAGTTTGGCTGTCCAACCATTCATGGACAGAATTGTTAATCGTTCGTGCATCATCACAGTCATCTTGTGCCTGCTCGAGAATTTGGTATTTCTTTATAATAAATTCTCTTTCGAGTTGTGTTTCTTCTTTTAAGCGTTGTAGTTCTAATGCATGCCTGCGGGAATGCGATGAAACTGACGAACCGCTACGAACAGAGGCAGCTGAACCTACTGCTCTTTGTGTTTGCTTTGAACAGTTTCTACAGATCCATGTTATATTTTGTTGGGTATCATCGATGTCGACACAAACCAAATGAAATATGAAATTGCATTTGAAGCATTTAATGGAATTACCGTTGTCAGATGGTTTGCTGCATATGTGACAATTTTTTGAAGAATTCGGTATTAATTCACTTACTTGGTGGTGGTTTGGTTGTTGACCCTGTAGGGAAGAACTATTAGAATCCATATTTTAGGACTTACGGTGATTTCAGCCAAATGGTTTCTTTCGTATTGATCCAATTAGGGTATTTTTATTGAAATTATATGGCCAGAAAAAGAATTTTAAAGTTGTTGGATGAAGAGCCCAAGCTCTTGGTAGATTATGAAAACGAAAAGTACAAGATTTTTTAAAACAAATTCAGTTATTTATTTCTTATACTTTTGCGTTTAAAATTCCTGTAATTTGCATTATTATTATTTACGTAAAGACACTTACAAAACTAACTTACTTTTTCGTATGAAATCTAAGAGAATAAACTTCTTTATCTTTTAACGAACGCAAATATCGTGTTTTTCTTAAAAAATGGCTTTTATATACCCAAAATGTAGTATATATATATAAATGAAAAATACCGCGTGGAAATAAGTAATAAAAATTCCAAATACATTAATAAATATGAGATTTAAGCGATAATTAATAGCAAAATTATAATGATTATAATCGATAACCAGTAATGTTTTGTGGCGATTAGGCTGTGGCGCTAACAGTCTGTTCTTTAGATTATAATTTTTGATTTAAATCAATGAAGCCGACATTGTTGTTTTCTTATCAGCTTTATTAGAAAATACAACTCTGATCGCATAGACACTGCATATGAATTTGCCATATCCTGAAACCCTGCCTTTACACATGCAAGTACTTGCATGCGAGTGCTGTGTACGTATTATATATGAAAACATATTCGAAAAACTCGAATAGCTCTGCAAGTGAAAAAAATGTGAGTGTATTAGTAAAAAAAAATGTGATTGTATTGAGTTTTTCGAACTTGCTCTTGCATGTGCAAATGCCGGGAAAAGCTTGCATACGCTTTTCAACAAATAACATATCTGTCAACATACGCAGGAAAACTGTCAAACACTAATAATATGCTGTTTACACGATATGCTAAAATTACCAACATACGTTTGTTGGCATTGTTAACAAAGTGTTAGCAAATGTTGTTATGCTGAAAAAATTTTGCGTTTACACGATATGTAAGCACTTGTAACAAATTTTTCAGCATAAATATGCTGATTCAACATATCGTCTATACTTAGCTTAAGATTTCTTCGCCGCATAAATAAACTATTTTCGTCGCATATGTAGAATATTTGTGCCGCATATATGCAATGTGCAGAAAACTGGGGGAAAAAAATTAGAAATAAGAAAAGGTTCATACATACAGTATATGTACGTTGATTTGTGTGTATAAAATAATAAATTGTATAGAATTGTGTATTATTAAGATAAGGAATTAAAGTACATGAAAATATAAGGTGCTTTTTCAAGCTAATGCATGGTGAAATTAAATACAAGGTGACTGCATACCGCCAGCTGATTATTTTTTGCTCTGTTCATGGTGAAATTGAAAATGTCAAAAAGTTGTTTACAAATAGTCAAAGTTTATATAAAAACGTTACAAAATTATTTTGTTTTTGAAAAATTGAGTTTTTTCGCCGTTTTATCTGCGTAAAATAGCTTAAAAGTGTTAAAAAAAAACTATATTATATTAAATAGTGTGTTTGTTTTTTGAGTTGTTTTACTAAAAGTGTTAGTTTTTTTCTGTAAGATAAATGTTAAGATTCCTCTTTAAAAGTGATTTTTTTTTGCTGCAGAAAAATGCATTGTTGCATCTTATGCCGTCAAAAAAAGTAGCTGGAAGTGGTACTTTCTTTAAGGTTCCTCAAGACCCAAGAAAAAGAGAACAGCGGAGTAAGTTATGCCAAAAGAATCTTACTCCAAGCAGCTTTATTTCCAATAAACCCAGTTCGAGAACACACTATAAATTTTTTTTTTATTATGTATATTTCCAATCTTTTATTTTAAAATTTGAATAAAAATAAAAACTATTTCGGAAGAATAAGACTGCATTAATTTTAATTAAAACATTATTATTAGAGGGTTCCTTAATGGTGGGCAAACTGAAAATAGCCTTAACCACATTAAAGTTGACCTCTTTGAGAGACATGTTGTACGCGTGGCGGGAACAATTAATTTCGGGTATATAGAAATCTGGATTTGATTTCTCCTGAAAACCTCTGGACAAAGAATCGACCACTTACGATAGGAAAACTAAAAAATAAAGTAGCCTGTATTAACAAAATTATACAAATCTGTTATTTAAATGGCCTCACTATTGGCATCATCAATATATCAATATATCAGCCAATTGTTCACCTTTCGAGCATACTGTTCGCGTGGCAAGAGGGAAACACAGATACGACTGTCTAGAATTTCCTCATTAATCAAAACGACCCGAACAAAATCATCACGAGTTTCGAAATTGTTTAAGAAAATAAAATAAACAATTTTTCACTACTATTGTTTTCTGTTTTTATCCATGTTTGTATGTTTGTTTTCTTTATTTTATGCCAGATGTTTTTGACAGTAACGAAAGTATTACACAAACAAAAATGCCTGTTGTTCTTGCCTTGTTGTAATTGTTGTAGCAATGCTGTCACCTTGTATTTAATTTCACCATGAGCTAATGATTTATTTTTTTGTAAATTTATGATTTTTAATAACAGTAGTATGGAACTGAAGATGAAAATTTTTTTTTGTGCAATGAAGATGAAAAATTTTTTGTTTTGTAGGCAAGAAGAATTTTTCGTTGTTTTGTTTTTTTTTATATTCTTTAGTTGCACAAAAAAATGCAACTAAAGCAATAAAAAAATCAAATTAATTCAACAAACAAAACAACGAAAAAACACAAAACTGTAACTAAAGCAGCAAATAAAAAAACAAGAAAAATTGTTCGTTGTTTTGTATTGGTTTTTTTTTATTTGCAGTTTTGTGTTTTTTCGTTGTTTTGTTTGTTGAATTAATTTGATTTTTTATTGCTTTAGTTGCATTTTTTGTGTATTAATTTGTAATGCAGTTATAAGTAAACTTTGAGTATTAGTAGAGAAAATTAATTTTTTCCGAAAATATTTGAGTAAAATTCAAGGAGGCAAACTGCCTCCCCAGTTGTTTTCGTGCCATGAAGATGAACAAAATTTGTTTTGGTACAATAAAGATCAAAATTTTTTTGGTGATTTAGTCTGCATTAGGAGGAATAAAATTTTGTAAACTTTAAGTATTAGTAGAGAAAATTTATTTTTTTTTTCGAAAATTTTCTGTAGATTATTTTTTGTCATTAATTATATTAATTATATTCGAGTATACTTAAGATAATGGTAAGCATGTTCTGACTCAGAATATTTTCATTGTACTAAATTAACAACAAATTTTCAGATGTTCGAACAAATTATTAACATAGCATTGGGTATTAAGCCAGAGTACACAAGAATCGATGACATCCCTTTAAACCAGCCCTACAAAATCTTAAGTTTTAAATGAAAGAATCACAATATGGATCAAAAACCGTTGCATATTTGGAAAACAATAAATGTTTTTATCTTCCACAAAGAATTACCAAATATTTAAATAAAGAGGATCCATATTTAACTAAAATGAATGATGTAAAGTGGACAATTATTTATAAAGGTCGTCAATCATTAAATGGTCCTGCAATATTTGAATTAAATTTTACAAAAAATTAAATAAATAAAACACAGTTTTTAATTGTTATAAATTTGTTTTATTTTTCAATTTTATTAATCAAATATATTTAGACATAGTTATTAATTAAAACATAACATAAAAACGCATCGTCCTCTTCCATAAAATTTTTGTAGATGTCATCCTCATCTTTTTTTGATATTTCCGTTATGCTTTTTTCCTGCCCTCCGTCTGGTATGTATGATTGTGCTTTGTAAAAAGCAAAATTATGTTTGTTGAAAAAGGTAACGTAGGCGCAGAACTCGCACTTTAGGGAATTCATTTTTAAATAAAATTTATCTGAAAAAAAAAGGTTCTTTGAAAAGTGCAATTTTAACTTACATTGCATTTAACCTTGATAATATGCAATTTCAGAGGTATATTGACCTTCGTTATTTTGCTTAATCAATTAAATTTATATTCCATAATTGTTTACATATACAAAAAATGTTTCGCGTGCCTAAATTATTATGAAACCTAAAACACCAAAATACTAAAAATATACAGGGCCGTCTTCAACCTATTGGAGGCCCTGGGCATATTAGAGTAATGGGGCCCCTATGACTTTGACAGCACACTATTTTGTTAAATATTTATTTTTATTATTTTATTTTTATTTATTATTATTAAAGTAACTCTTTTAGCATTTACAGGATAGTGCTTAAAAATCTATGTTATTTGAAGAGGAGCCCTTCTAGATTTCAGATGGGCAAAATCGTCAATCACTTCTTCAAAATCTATGCTTTTTAGCACATCAGATTCTATGGACATCTATGGACATAATCTCTCTTGAAGCATTGTACTTCTTAATTAATTTTTAATTCTTTTTAATTTGGAAAAGGAGCGTTCCCCACTGCAGTTAGTTACCATTATACTTAAAAAGATTCTCAATGCGATTTCTACATTTGGAAATGTGTCTTCAATTTTGTCTTCTTTCAAAAGTTGATATATTTTTAATATACAATCCTTATTTTCACTGTCAACAATTTTCAAGTATTCTGTTAAATGCAAACATTCTATTTCTTAACTCTTTCTCATTAACATCATCATAATAAAATTCAGCAAATTCTTTGCAACTTTGTCTCAACTCTTCAGAATTCAGAGTTTTCAAGCGAAAAAATAAACCAAAACGGTTACTGATATTCTTATACGAACTTAATCGCTGTTTTAAATGAACGCTGAGGGTATCAATTATGGGAAGAAAGGTTTCTATTTTAAATTTCTCTCTTCCATTCAGTTGGACTGACGGCGCAGAGCCATCAAAAAAACTCTGGCAAGAACTTCTGCTTTTTTTGCTTTGAGATAAGTCCTTGTAGTCAGATTCCGGGTTCCTTTCTTTGGCAGACGATTCGACGTAATCAAATTTATCCCTGAGGTTAATAATAAAATTATTAAGTGAAGTGAACATATTGGTTACAACATCCAGTGTTATTGTTTCTTTCTGAAGATAATTACTTATTTTGTCTATTCTTTCCAATACACAGTTCCAAATTTCCGTTAGTATAATATTTTCTAGTTTTTTCCATTTTTCTGGACAGACTAAGGGCTTCGTCTCTAGTTTCTCGTGCCTGTTCTGTATCTTTTGCGATGGGTATCAAAGCTTCTATAACTTGTTCATGACCTTTATGCAAGGCGCTTACTGCATCTGCTCGCGCTGACCATCTGGTTTGTGAAAGACTTTTAACAACTTTTTTTGAACCTAAATGTTCTGTCAATACATTCCATCGATGAGTAGAGCCCGAAAAAAAGTTGTACACTTTCTGAACCATGCCAAAAAACTTTGTTGCCTCCGATACACACCCAGCAGCATGTACACCTACTAATTTAATGAATGTCCTGCACATGGTACAAAAGTGGCAAATTTACATTTATCCTTGATTCTTGCTTGTAGACCAGTATACTTCCCCGACATATTTGAAGCATTGTCGTAGCTTTGTCCTCTGCAATCTCTTATGGGAATATCATGGTTATCTAAAAAATTCAAGATGGTTTCCGCTAAATACCCGGATTTATGCTCTATAATAGGTATAAACTTCAGAAATCTTTCAACAGGAACACTGTCATTCACGTATCGAATTATAAAAGTTAGCTGGTCAACATGAGACGTACTATCAACACTAATCGAAAAATATTTTGCTAACTTAACCTATTTTATAATTTTTTTTAGAACCTGTTTTCCCATTACGTCAATAAACTCGTTACAAATATTCGCTGATAAATAAGAAATGTTACCTTTTCCAGGATTTCCAAATTTTTTTAAGTGATCTACTATAAATGGATCGAATTCACTCAATAAATCCACACATCCCAAATAATTTCCATTATTAGGAGATCCTAGGATTTCATTGTCACCGCGAAACGAAAGCCCTCTCGATGCCAAAAATTTTACAACAGCTACAATCCGTTTAAGTACATTTCTCCAATAATCCACTTCTTTTTGACGTTGAGATAATAAATCAATATTTACTCTACCAACCGCTTTACTTCGTGCTCGATAAGTCATCATAGATTTCCTATCTGCTGGGCTATTTTCATGTGCTAAAATTATGTGATTAATGTGCTTCCAATCATTACATCCACTCGAAGAGCATAGATTTACATCAGAAGGGTCAAACAAAGAGCATGAAAAACAAAATACAGACTTTTTGGATGGCGAGTACAACAACCATTTTCTTTCGACGCTTTCATTGTTCTTCAATTTGCGAATAAATAATGCTTTATTGAAATACCTAGTTACTGATTTATTACCATCTTTGTAGGTTCTGGATGTATCGGAAAAGTCAGAATCTTTATTTTGAAAATATGCAGATCCCTTACGAATCAATATTTCGCGATGTTTTTCTGTAAAACTTTCATGAAAATAATCGGCGAGATCGTGTGATATTTCTTCCGGGTTGGAAAACTGTTCTTGCTCTACTGACACAGTTGTCGACATTTGTGAAATCACCGAATTTGTTGCTCTTTCGTCATAGGGACGTTTGCTCTCTGATTCAATGTCTTTTCCAAAGTTGGTGGAAATTGTTAAAGAACATGAGGATTCAGAAATTCCCGCAATTTGTGAACGACACGACTCATCATGTGAAAGATTTTTGGTTTGGTTGCTACTTACAGAAGTTTCCCCAGTAGTAGTAGTAAAATATGATGTTAATTTTGGTAACTTTTCAATGTACAGCTTTTTTCCTTTTTTCAGATCCGCTAGGATATGATCGTTTCGACATTATATTATAATTCAGTAGATATTTATTTTTACACCAAAAATGGTCGCTAACAAAAAGAACAAGCAAACGATGATTTAATTAAAAAATACCTCAGAACACAATCAATAACAAACAAAACAAACGTCACAACACCACATAAAAACACAGGAGAATTCCCGGTTTTTAAACGCACTCGTAGACGTCTACGATGGTTACTTTTCATGTTACGCTAGTGAACATAAATGTCATAGTTATCATAAAGGAAAATGCAGCGTTTACACAGATATAGGGTTTCCAGATATGAAATCGACAAAAAAAGTACATCAAGGAACAAAAAGCAGTACAATTAAGAAAAAAAAGTACACATTTTTATTAACAAAAATCAAAAAATTCAGTACATAATGCTTTTATGTAACTAAGAACTAAAAAAATAAACTTTTGTTAAAAATTCAGTACATAACAATACAATTTTATAATAAAAAAATAAAAAGAAAAACAAAGAGAACGTGCCGTATCTGTTTTAATCTGTGGATATGACTTTGTAATTGATCTGAGATGGCCCCTATCGAGCGCGGGGCCCTGGGCACTTGCCCAAAGTGCCCACTGGGAAAGAGGGGTCTGAAAATATATAGTTAACAATTTTGTTTATGTTTGAATAGCATATACATAGTATCAAAATAAGTTAATGAACCTGAGAATATTGTCAAGTATGCATATTTTCTTTTTTTAACAAAAGTTCCTTAACCCCAAAGAACAAAAAATATTTTATTTAATTTTGTTGTCTATGGTTGTTTAGCTGAAAAGCTCTTGAAAGTGGATGGACAATTGGAAGAGATTATCAAACTCTCTGAGACGAAACCAAATCGTTTAGAATTTTGATACTCAGAACAATTTAACAAACAATATGAAAAGAAATGAAAGAAAACAAGGAAATTAGGAATTTTTTCTTATTATTTATTAAATTATTTGTACAAAGGATTTCTTACCAGTAAAGGAGAATGAAGTGAACAGTTGAACGGTTAGTTTGTATCTAGCCGAAAATAAGTATTTACGATCTTTTTAGAACATTGCCATTTTATTAAGCACTTTGTGAC
Organism: Bellardia bayeri; assembly: GCA_950370525.1. Taxonomy (NCBI): domain Eukaryota; kingdom Metazoa; phylum Arthropoda; class Insecta; order Diptera; family Calliphoridae; genus Bellardia; species Bellardia bayeri. The sequence goes on along the minus strand of OX493265.1, from coordinate 47,190,197 downwards.
AAGTGGAAGTATACTGCAACACATAGCTTTCTGCATTTATATACATTAAGGAAAATTGGAATTGTAGGGAAAATAAGGAGAATTGCTACGTGTTTTTGCTTATGTATTTTTAAGTTTACAACTCACATGTTTTTCTTTATGTCTGTCAAAATTGGTTATTATGGGTTTTAATTTTTGGTCACCAACTTGTATGTACAATTACACGTGACATCGCCATGATTAAAACAGCTGATGCGCTTAAATATTATTCTTTTTTTACACATAAATTTCCATGTCGTTTCTTTAAAAAATGCGTTGAAGCCGCTACAAAGCGTCACTAAATTGCCGGCGTCAAAAATATTGAGTTAAGGTTTTTCGTTTTTTAATATACAAGATGTGGAGCTTGTATCAAAAAATTTTAAATAATTTATATCATTGTTATTAAATTATCAAAACGGGATAAAAAAAAATATTCAATTTATCACTTATGCAAATTCTACATACGGCCGGCTAATGATAGAGCAGATATTTAACCGTCGACAAATCTTTTCGCCTGCCCTATATATTTAAAAACATGTGTTTGAACATAAGAAAATAGAACATGTTCTAATTGAAATTTTGTCTTATGTTTTTGCTTGTGTATTTGACACAAGCAAAGTTTTTGAGGTCACCAACTACATGTTTTTCTCCCTTATGTAAAATTTGACATATACAATGTAAAAAACACGTAGTGTATGTATATGCACCTTAAGTGTTGTTTTGGCGTAAACAATCGTCATGGGCAATATCAAAAAACAGTTGAAAACTATATTAATAAAAACATAAATGTATAGTAAAATTATATATTGTTAAATCAACTGTTAAACGAAATGGATTTGAACAAAAAAAAAAAAAAAAAAAACAGAATCCAAAAAGGAATTATTGGGAATAAGGGAGGTAGTCATCCTACCACTTGTCACTTTTTCTATCATTATATGATGGCAAGGATCAATTACTTTTGGATGTTTTACTTCAAGTTGAAAAGGAAATTGGGAAAAAATAAAACACCATCATTTATTAATTTAATTAATATTATTGTTTATTTTTGTAACTATTAAAAATAGTCTTAAAATAAAATATAATGAAAATATCCTAATTTATTTGTTTTATTTCTTTTTTAAAATTACTGGAAAATATTCTTAAATAAATTTACAACTAATATATCATTTTGATACAAATTAAAATAATTCAATAACGTTAAAATTTGTTTAAAACTTATTTTTTTTGCATCTTAAATAAATAAAAATACAGCAATAGACTCCACATAAAATTGAAGATTCGCTTTGGATTCGTATTTTATTACATATGAAAGTTTTGGAATTTCTATTTAAAAACGAAATGAAAGGTTTAATTGGCGGTTGACCAGCAGAGCAAAAGAATTCAGCTGGGTTATTTTCAGGGAAGTAAAAAGCAACCCAGTGCTGTCCAGGTTTATAAGAAGGATCACTATTAGCAATCTAAAATGATGGTTTGATAACTGCTTTTGTTGGTAATTTTTTACATGGAAAAACACCTTTAAATTTATTTTGGGTTATAATATTTGAATTTAAAGTGTGTATAATTTTTGTTGAATTCCTAGCGTTTGAATAATACTCCGACATTTATCAATTTCTATTATACTATCAAATTCGCAATATACTAAACAGGTAATTGCTTCAGAAATTGGTTTTCCAAAACGTCCTTCAATGCGAATTGTTCCTTGGTTAATTAAATTGCCACAATTTGAATTGTTATTATGATCTGGCGTTAAATAAAAAGATAACAAAAAATATCCGCTATCAAATAATTCTTTTGTTATTTGATGACCTTTATCAAAATGATGAATTCCAGTTCCTTTAAATAGTGTTTGATAACCACGAGTGCTTATTATTCCACCATTATTATAGTTAAATTCAATTGGCTGTGCGGGAAATTGTACACCATTAACAACCAACTTAAATCCTTGTAAGTTAAAATGTTGAAAGTTAAATGGATTTTCTTTTTTATCACCAGTATGTATATGCCTTGTTAGAAACCATACCAAAAATTAAAAAATTTGGTAATTGCCCAAGTACAACATTATCCAGAGATAAGGAATGATTTCCAGGATGTATAGTGAATGCTTTCATTTCAATTCTTTTTGATTGTAATACATTCTGATGAGCCATTAAAATATTATTATTAATAGCAAGGTGATTAATGTATAAATTAGCTTCGTGTAGTTTTATTTGAGATTCATTTTTATCTCCTTCTAAAATATAGGAGTCTGCCTTCTCTAAATTTATTGTTACTTTAAGATCTACATTATTAAGTAAATATTTTTGTTCATCAGCATGTAGTTTTCCAAAAAGTTCTACTTTTTTCCATCTTTGAATATTTTTTTTCTTTTGTCTAATCCGGGGTTATCTTTTTCAATTAATGAATTGATTTTATTCGTATCAGTAGCCCAACCACATGATTCGAGATGTGTAGATCTAGCATCATTTCCACAATGTTTCCATATATGCTCTATATGCTCTATAATGATAGTTATTGTCTGGTTGACATACATTTTTATTGTTAAAATGGACTGTACAATTTCTAAATAAGGAATGCAGTAGGTTATTAACAACACCTTCATTTTCTTTAAATTCAACCACTAGTCTTAGGTAAATACTATTGAGATCTCTATATGTTTCGCTATTTCCTAATGAAACAAATTCAATAGTACTAGAGTTATCCAATGATGCAATTGGATTGTAACATATTTCTTCTGTTTTAATGATATTCGTTTGAATTGGGGGAGACTCAAATAAATCTAATTCACTTTTCATACATTCTATAAATCCAGACATTTTTAAGTTTCCAAAAATATCTTTAAAGTTCTTTCTTCTACAACGTTTTGATTTAATCTGATGTCTTTGCTTTAAACGTTTAAGTTTTATACGTTTGCCTTTGTCCTTTTGTAATGTTTTTATTTTATCAATAGTAGCTTCTCTAATATTGTTTATGACTTTTCGTCCCTGATTTAATAAAATTTCTTTTACAGGATTTGTCCCAATTTCCTTTCCAATATCTAACGATTTATTTTTTAAAATATTCAACCCTGTTTTCAATAAAGGTTTTAGATGTGAGAATAATGACGAAAAAAGTGATCCAATACCACGTCCATATTGTACAAATCTTGGTGCATGATATATTTCACCAATGTTTTGTACATTACTTCCAGACTGATTATTGTAGTCCATGGTTATATAAAATATGAGTTATCTTTTTAATGTATCATCCTTTTATACATATTTTTTGAAGTGTAAAGTACAATAAACGGGAATATATTCCTCTAAATCAATTTTTTTTCCTTCGTCATTTCGAATCATTATAGAAATATCATTGATATTAAAAGTTTCAATAGGAAAATAATCAATTCTATTAAAATGTATATAGTTTTTCAATGATGATATAGAAAATATTTTCAAACATTTTGTTTTTTTACTCCCCACATGTCGAGGTTTAATTATATCTGTGTAAATAAATATATTTTCGTTTACATCTGGTGATTCAACTTTATTAAAATAATGAGAAACATTATTTGGGAATTTATTTAAAGATCTTTCCAAAATATAATTTATTGACGATAAAATCGAATCTTCTCTAACATTTTCTAATTCTTGAATTAACTTGGAATCCTTTTTATTATTCTCCGTTTCCTTGGTACTACGTTCAGCGGTTACTCTATTTATATTTCTGTTGTCTTTTTCTTTTGATATATCCATAAGTTCCTTAAATTTTAATTTGATATTGTCGTGCTCTGTATTGGTATGCAGCTTTGATGTTTTAGTTATTTGAGGATTTAAAGATTTTTTGTCTAAATTTGAAATATGTTCCTTAAATTTTAATTTCATATTATCGTGTTCTGTATTGGTATTCAGCTCTGATATTTTAGTTATTTGATAATTTGAAGAGTTATTGTCCAAATTTGAAATATTACATCTTTTACGATTTATAGTATTTTTATTAATTATGTTCTGTTTATTCATCAATGAAAATGAAATATCTGATAATCCAACCATCCATTCATTATTTAAGTTCAATGATTGTTTTAACAAGTTTGTAAATGTGCTCGGAGAGTTCTTATAAATATCCGATGAATCATTACTTAATAAAGTAACATAAATATAATTTTCTTCTATACTGGAAGACATCTTTAGAAGAAATGATGAAATAATTTGTTGACTACAATCATATATGTTTAAGTTATGAACTAATGTCATTTCGATTAATCCACGAATTGTACTCCTTCCCGAAACCTAACCATTTTACAAATAGTTTTTCCCCACGGCGCTTTAACACCTTTTCAACCAAAAAAATTTTAGGAACTTTAGTTTTTAATAATTCTTCTTCAGAAAATCCTCCTTTTATTATATTTCCATTCAGATCAATAAGCGGGTATGTTATAGGATTTGTAACATAAATTTTATTTATTTTAAAAACTTCTGCAGACCAATTTGGTGTATAACCTTTCTCGAAGACATTTTTATATTTGCTTATTCTTACAAAATCATTTTAATTATATTTTTTATATTTTTTGAAAAATTTTAAGTTGTTGTACACACTATTTAGAAGCTTTTTCTCATTTTTTTTTTGATTAACAAATTTAGGAGCCATTTTTATAGTATGATGATAAGATGAATTATATTCTAGTAATATTCTATCTAATATATTTATCCATTGCATACTAAATTTTTTCCACATTTTATTTTTTAGTGTTCTATTAAATCGTTCAAATATTGAGCCTTCATATTTGAAAAAGTATGATAATGATTAATATTAAGTTCTTTCATAAGAGTTTTGAAATTTGTATTATAAAATTCTTTTCCTTCATCAAAATGGATATTTTTTGGGGACTTGTTTTGTTTAATTTTACAATGTTTTTAAATGCTTTTGAAATCTCTGCACCGGTTGTGGTTTTTATTGGTAATGCATACGCATACTTTGAGAAAACATCAATTACAGTTAGCATATATTTAAAACCTTTATTAAACTTTGCATATGGTATCATCTCCACTGAAGGTAGATTTACACGATTGAAATTTTCTTCAAAATCGTGTAAACAGCAACATTTTTTCAAAATGTATTTATTTACTAACTATTAAATTTTGAAGAATTTTTGCTGTTTACACGAGTTTGAAGCATTTTGAAGAAAATTTAAATCGTGTAAGTCTATTTGCCATGTATCTAAAGTACCCCTTTGAATAACTCGACGTCGTTTAAAGTTTTTTCTTGCTTGATGATGAAGTTCATTAACAAGAACTTGTTTACTCATATTTATAATAAGAAAGTACAGCTTTGATTTATTTAAATGTTGTTTATGAAAGTGTAAACATGTTTCAACAGTTTATATATCCATTTACAATGATGGTTTGCGGTCCCTCAGGATGTGGAAAATCTACATTTATTTTGAATTTGTTAAAAAATCAACACTTAATATCCAAAGATATAGATCGAATTATATGGTGTTTTGCTGAAAAAAATTCACTTCCAAAAATTAAAAATATAGAGTTTATTGAAGGAATTCCGGAGAATTTTAATACTAATGAGAAATAGTCAACTTTGATAAGATTGGATGATTTAATGCTTGAAATATCTAGTAAACAAATTTGTGAACTCTTTACTAAGGAATCCCATCATCGAAACTTAGCTGTAATACGTTTTCCAAACAGTTTGGGCATGCTCATAGTCTTCATTGGTGCATTCAGAGTTATTTAAAATATTATAAAATTTATCTCTAGTGGGAAGACTTTGTTCATTAAATCGCTCCATTGAATCAATGTAAGAATATGGAAACACTCCTTTTCTTCTAATCAGATTAAACTCTTGCTTTTCATACTTTTTTGAGAATATGGAAATCATCATCATTTAAATTATTTGCAAGTGATTCTAAACTAGAAGCCATAAATCTACAAGAATCTAAAAAGCGAATTTCAAAACACTCCTTTTCATTGATTGGTATATACTTTGATAAAGATATATATAATTATTTGTTAAGGGGAATTACTTTTATATCACCTTCAAAGTTTGAGAGTTCTTTCATGAATAGGTGACAGTCATAAGAAGAAAAGTTATGAAAGAGTACTGGTATAAAATTAACTGTTCTATAAAGAAGGTTGCAAGAGTTATGGGCTGCACCTCTATATTTACCAGTCAAGTGACAGTGGTCGCGTACTTTGTCATCTCCTAATCTTTTCTCACATATATGATATATTGTTGAGAGATCATGTAGAATTTGTTCGTCAATTGTAAGTCTGGTCATAGATATATTTTTAGCTAAATAATTTTCATAAATTTCTTTTGTGTCTCTTATTAAGTTATTTATAAATTTAGTAGGTGCATCATTACCAAAATAAATAATAAACCTATCCAAATTATCATCATAACTACACTTTGTATAATAACTAAAGGCACATGCATTTGGCATCTTCGACACTACTTTTCTGCAGCTATCTTCATGATCCCGTATTAACTTTTCATTTTGAGAGTACTGAAGATAGGCATTACATAGGTATACTCTTCCTTTATGAGAAGTTAAACAATTCCTTATTAGCCTAAAAATTATTTTTAGAAAATTAAAATAAAAATTAATATATGTATTTAACATAAATTGTATAAGTTATATTTAAATTACCTTGAAATGTCTGTAATTAAGACATAGTGTAACCATTCCTTATCCGTTAATAAAAGAAGATTTATATTCCGCTATTTTACCTTGCTGGTGAGGAAGTATGGACCAACAATATTATTGTTCTCACAACCAAAAACGTTTATACTAATATTGTGATTATTTTCTTCAAAAATTCTTATATCTTTTAATTTTAATGGAAATTCCAAATTCTTAAAATTTATTTCCTCTTCTTCTATAATTATTGTAGCGTCATTTATATTAATTTTAGTCAATTTGGATTTATTATTTACGAATGCGGCTATTACACTCCACTTGAAACAATAATTGTCTTCATTGTTCACATTAAAGCATGCTTGCTTTTTCTTCACCCACATCGGCAATGGGATGAACTTCGATCCACGTGTAAATGAAGCCATATTAATTTCAAGCTGCTTCATCCATATTAGTGACCATCCACTATCCCTTTCCTGAAATTCACTCATTTTGTTACTTATATGATCATAATGTAACTTTAGGGATTCTTCAATATTGTTGCTCAATGTGATTAAAGACATTTTTGGGCGATGAGTGATGTAACACAGTTCTAGGTTGTCTTCTTTAATTTTTACATATTGACATTCAAGTTCCATATTAAACTTGAATGTAATATATGTCTTTAATGAACTTATTATTATAATTTTTAGCTCTTCATTTAAGACATCGAAAAATTCTTTGGGATGAAGTATATCCTCTTGTTTATTCTGATATACATATCCTTGAATTCTTTCTTTAAATGCCGATTTGAAGCATTTAAATTGCTTCAAACCTGAAGGATTATTAATAACCCTTGCAATTTTATTGTTCGTGGATAGAGAAGAATGAGATCTCTCATGCTCCTGCAAATGACTTCGGTTAGAAAACCATTTTCCACATTCCGAACAGTGAAGGACTTCGTGTTCGAGTTACAAAATTTGCACTCAAACATAATTTTTAAATTTTTGTTTTTCAACGGTTTTATCACTTGGAAATATGTCAATAGACTAAAGAAAATAATAAAATAATGCTTTACCTAAAATTACTTATTCAACATTTTTTGAAATTGTTATACATATTTACATATAAATTAAATTTTACAAAGAAAAGTCAGCAAAGTTTTTTCTATAAAGTCAATAAACTCTAAAAGTGCTAACTTATTAATGCTTTATAAATATTCTTAGTTGAATTTATATATAGTTTTAATTTTAAAACAAAATAAAACAAAGTTTAATAGTTTTATATACCTACAACATTTATTTCCAAAACATTTGGTTTTTCAATATTACCATAAATTTATAAATTATTTAATAATTTTTCTTAAAGTTTATAGACGTTTTGACAAGAAATAATATTCGTTTCTTATATCATCTATGTTGCATTTTAATTTATCATATATCATACAACTGCAGTTATCTGGACCCTCAGTAGCATCATTCCTCGACCATGGACAACTTGTATAATGTACACCATGAATAGAATTGGTTATCTCATCGTGATTTGATCTTTTATCCATTTTAAAAGAGCATTCTATTAATTGTTTATGTTCAGGAAAAAAATATGGTCATCAAAATCATTTAAAAACATAAACAATTTTTGAAACATTTTTTTAATTAGACACAACTAATAACTAATAATAATTTTTAGATTGAATGAATATATTTTTTAAAATTTTAACATTTATATACAATTTTTTTTAAACTTATACACATATACATTTATAGTTATACATTAATTCATTCTAGATACTTTTGGTGTTTCCCAACTAAAAAAAGGTTGTGAATTAGGGATGAAAAAGCTATCATCAACATCGTTGTCAGTCTCAACCATCGCGATTGACTCTTCCAATTCTAGGACATAATTTTTATTTTCCAACTTCTTCGTTAGTATAAATTTTTCATTAGCAATTCCTTCAATCACATTATCATTCAAATTGTTGTATTGTTTGGGGAGGTATAGCAAATCGTCTTCTAGTTCTGCAATTACAACGTTTCCATATTTGGTCTTTTGACGAAACATGGATAAAACTTTATGTGGCTTTGATGACTGTAAATCTTTAGTAGATAGATAAGGTTTTGTCTTCAATTTATTAAAAGCTGCAACAGCACTCTTGTAACTTTTGCGGAACTCATTTTTATGCACTTTAGAAAACGAATATCTAATTGAATTCTTATTTTTGTACTTGGTATTTATATCTTTACAGATTAATGACAAAAAACATAATCTACAGAATGACTTTTTATATCAATTTTTGAAAGAGCAAAATTTTTAATTTTGAGTTTTACTCAAATATTTTCGGAAAAAAATTAATTTTCTCTACTAATACTCAAAGTTTACAAAATTTTATTCATCCTAATGCAGACTAAATCACCAAAAAAATTTTGATCTTCATTGTACCAAAACAAACTTTGTTCATCTTCATGGCACGAAAACAACTGGGGAGGCAGTTTGCCTCCTTGAGTTTTACTGAAATATTTTCGGAAAAAATTAATTTTCTCTACTAATACTCAAAGTTTACTTATAACTGCATTACAAATTAATACACAAAAAATGCAACTAAAGCAATAAAAAATCAAATTAATTCAACAAACAAAACAATGAAAAAACACAAAACTGCAAATAAAAAAAACCAATAACAAAACAACGAAAAATTCTTCTTGTCTACAAACTAAAGCAATAAAAAAATCAAATTAGTCCAACAAACAAAACAACGAAAAAACGCAAAACTGCAACTAAAGCAAATAAAAAAAACGAAACCAATTTAACAAAACAAAGCAACGAAAAATTCTTCACAAAAATTTTTTCATCTTCGTTGCACCAAAAAAATTTTTCATCTTCATGCCATGAAAACAACTGGGGAGGCAATTTGCCTCCCCAGTTCCATACTACTAATAACGATTCTAATTAATTATTGATTTTATTATTTATTTATTAATTGAGTCTTCAAATGCATTGTGCTATTTGTAATAGGAATTTAGAAAATTTTAAAATAAAGATGTAACTAAGAAATTAAAAAGTTGTGGGTGTACGTATGTAATTATGCGGTATGAATGCAATAATAACAACAAAAACAAGAATGGTATAGAAAGAATGGGAATTCATCAACATTTATTTTCAAAATTATAGAAAATTAAGAAAATTTTACTTTTAGACACATTATGTGCATATGTATGCATAGGTAGTGTTTTAAAAGAAAGGCAACAACAACTCAGAAGAAGTTTTTAATAATAACATGCATTCATATCGATTTGCAAACAAATGCGGTGAAAGTGCATTAAAGAAGACTATGTATGTATGAAAATAGGATAGCGGATGAGTGTATTGCATTGTTTATGTAGAAGTGTTTTTTATGAGTACCGTTATACATACATATGTAGATCATTTTTTATGACACATTTTTTGTCAAGTGTTTTTTGGCTCTATTTATGTAGCACTTTTTTATTTTATTTGTTATAATTTAGTTAAATTCTTTGTATGAATACATACATACATATGTATTAATTGGTAGTAGATATAAAAAAATTGTTCCTTAAAATGTTTGGATTTAATTTATGGGAAAGTTATGTGGGATAATTTGGATATTTTTTATTCAAATTGAAGTTTTTTTTTTGGAAAAAAATTATAATATTTTCACACATAAAAACTCTTTATTATTCCCTTTTCTACATCTACACAACTGTACTCCTACAAAACTGGATCCTGCAATAGTCGCGAAGAAATGTATATACGTACATACCCTGAAGGAAACCTGTGGACAAGTGTCTCCTAGTCACCACTTTTGTCTATTATTTTGGTAACGGTTTGGCGATATTGTTAATAGCATTGTCACAATCGTTATTATTATACAATTATTTTTTTCAATTGTGAGCCTCGATAGACTAGGCGATAGTGTGCCGGACTATCATTCAGAGGGTTGCGAGTGTGATTGACGCCAAAGACTCTGGGTGTTTTCGAATTTATTTTTAATTAAATATTTTTTAGTATTTTATTTTTTTTAATAAAACTCCAAAAATTAGCAAAAAATTCATTTTTATTTTCTATTTCAGAAAAGTACCAAAAGTGTAGACAATGTGGTCCCACATTGGTACCTATGTCAGTAGTGGATTTTCAATGACACGCACATGTTCAATGTCTATAGTAATTAGCATTGTCTGGGGTATACTAAGTCACTAGTACTGGTGACTGTGTCAATAGTAAATCAGTACAGTGTCACTATTGACATTTCCTGGTATGTACATAGTATGTTTGTATATATGTACATTAGGGTATAACTATTTTTTGAGTGCAAAATACCACTCCAGTACCATGTGGTGAATGTTCTGATAATAAAAACCTAGTGTTTAGGTTGATTCGGTGAAAAAAGTTTGCGCACTGAAAGCGATTTCTAAAGTGATTTAAAATTTTATTTTTAAAAAATTAAGATTTTTCATTATCGTACAAAAATACTAGGAATTATAAGATATAAACTTTAAGTTTAATGTGCGTATGGTTTTACACTGTGGATATACATATATCCTGCATCACTTTAATCGCACGCTCGGCGCATATGTTGCTGCGCTGACGATCTTTATTTTAGACGGTTATATTACCCCAATGCCTTAAGAAGCATTCGTTAGCTTTCGTGAAGTTTTTTAAAGATTTACTTAATGCTTCAAAATCATTCTCTTTGAAGCAATGACCACCAAACCAAATTTCAAACCAGGAAGCACAAACAAAGAAGCACAAGAACCAACCGTCTAAATTTTTCTATTTATAAGATCCTCGCGCATGGTTCTTATATTTAGCTTAGTCCACAAATTATGTAACTCCTTAGACATTTCAGCATACCTTTCCTCTTTATATTTATTTGTCTTGCATAAAGCGATAAATCTTCCGATAATAATTTCTTCCTTTGGGATCTTATAGGTACATATTTCGATTTTTTGTATTTTTTTAAATTTTTCAATACCATCCTTATTTTTTTTAAAATTCTTGACCAGATTTTTGAGTTTTTTAAAACAGATATTTTACTTTTTTATATATACTTCATTTTAAGAACCAACGGAAATAATTTGCGAAATTTCACATTTGTAATAACAAAGACTTCTCTACGTACTTAAATATTTAAGACAAAAGCAAGAGTAACTGTTTTAATGAAAAAAAAATAAATACATATGTAAATAAGAACAAAATTTTAACCCGTTCGGTGCGGAAACTTTTTTCACAATGAAGGAAAAGTGACAGCATATTTTTTAATATTTTTTCATGCCCCACACGGCTATGCGTTGGTATTTTTGATATTTGCAAAAATTGCAAAAAGTTATTACCCTACTACTGTAGAGTACATGTAGCGACCACATTTTATTCGATAGCTTAAATTTAGTTATTGTATAGTTTCCAAAAATAAGTAATTTAAACAAGTGATATTCCCAAAATCTGGTTATATATTGTTACAATTCTGTTTTTACAATAAAGTTTTGTTAGAATAATTGTATAATATTAGATATTTCTGAAATGACTATCTAATTTTTGTTCAACTAGAAAAAAAATCAGAATTTTTGGTCCCATAGTGCATAGCGTCAAAGAATTGAACAAATGGTAATACAGTGCGGGTATTTGGTGTGAAGTTGGTTGAAGTTTAATTTACCTAATTCTATATTGATGTAGAGGTGTTTCATGCAAATGTGTTAGTGCTAACGTAAATTTTCCATGAAATGGCTTGGGGGTATAAAAGACGAGATCGCGGCAAAGTTGGGAGAGATTGGCTTCTTCTTTTTCTTTTAATAAACAAGAGGAAATTTTAACCTCACATTTTGATTTTTTTTTTGAATATTACCGAGACTCTGCAAAGTCTTATCATAAGAAAACTTGAAAATCACATTCTGACAATTTGTGATTTGAAGGGAGGTTATGTTTGATCTCGAAATTATCTCTAACATAACTCTTTTGCATGTTTCGTTATTTGCACATGTCACGGTGCTAACTGTGGACACGGATTTCCAAGATTTCGTTTTCATACACGATACATATAAAAGTTGGCTCCTGATCGATTACTCGACACTGTTTCAAGGGAATCAAATATTAACAAGAGGATGAAACAATTCCAGGAATCGAGCAAAATTGAGGACCTGAACATAATTTGAGAAAAAGGAAAAAAAGAAGAAGGAAAGAAAAGGAAAAACAATCACAACATAAGTATTCTTAATCTTAATATCACAGGAAAGTTACTTAATCTATTATCACAATGAGGAAAATTTTGGAACAGGGAAATTGCACATATATGTCTATAAAGTAATATTGTAACAAAGGAATTTGCAAGAATTTGGAATTAATTGTCTTGCCCCGTTAAATAGTTATTTTTTTATTATTCTGAATAAACCCGAATTATCTAGTGATTTTGTTAATGACACTTAATTTTCCATATTTAAATCGAAATCGTGGTATTCTTCTTTTTGCTCCAAGTGTATATTTTGAGTTTCTTTATAAACGATAACATTAATTCTTTTTTTTGTAATTGTTTATCCGCGTTGGTTGTATTAAAATAAAAAGAAGTGTAAATCAAATGAAGAAATAACTAAAAGCAAGAACCTCACCAAAAACTTGTTTAATCGAAAGAATACATACTTATATTTGTCTACACAAAATGTGTAATACCTAAAAAAAAAAAAAAAAAAAAAAAAGAACAAAAAATGTAAAATATTTACATGTAGGTAACTTCGAATTTAAAGTTTCATTATAATGTTAACATATGTTGAGAGCTTAAATGAGTCTGAAAAAAAAAAATTTAAACAAACAAAGACAACCAATTTTACTAAAGAATTATTTTACAAACATAAATCAAATTTTTAACTACATAAATAATATTTGAATTAAAAACAATTAAACATTTTAACTCAAGAAGAAGAAAAAAAAAAACAAAACCGAAAAAAACAACATTAAATTCCACCCCATATATATTTCCTTCAAAATTGGTCATCAGAGTTCCAGTGAAAGTACTTTCATCGATGGATCACAAATACCAATGTATGTAAGTTCTATTTCCATATTTTTTGTTTAGAAATATGTATAAGTATGTATTTAACGAAGAATTTGTCAACGCATAAATCTCTATTTGTTTCTTAACATTTCATATCATTATTATTTCTGCTATTGCTTTACATTAAATGTACATTACATTTTGTAAGTTAAGCTACACTAATGTTATGAACCGATAAATATGAACTGTTAAAAATATCTGCTATGTTTAACGTTATATTGAATGTTAAGTGGTGAGAAGACAAATATAGATTTATCAGCGTAGAGCAAAAATTTTGAAAATTTTAGGTAGAATTCGTATCGGAAATTCCAAAACATGCCAAATGATACCAAAAATGTTAGATAAAAATGTTAAAGTTGTTAAATTATTAATATTATTGTAATTAATTACTTGAAATCTAACGGTATCACTTGACTTGCAAAGTTCAATGTACTTTAGGAAATTTATGCCGTTAGAAATTTTTTTACCAAAGTGTGGTGTAAATTTATTCAGCTTTGTTGTTTTTTTCTCAGTCTTAAAACACCAGCAAATTTGATATTTCAAATTGTTGCCTAATAAAAAAAAAAAGAAAAAAATTAAATATTTAATCGAAAGTGAATAAAATAATTGACATTCGATTTAACATGAAAATGAACCATAGTAGTATTATCGTAAAACTTTGATTTATGAGTGCAAATAAACCTAATAAAATTTCTTAAGGTCAAAATATACACTTTGCAAAGATTGGTGAATCCAGGTTCGTGCATTTATTTGTTTGTGTGTTCTATTTTCTTCTTGCAAATTTTCATTTAAATTTTATTATAGTTTTATTTATAGTCTAGGATTTATCAAGCTTTTAAATTGTAATTTGATTAGAATTGAAAAGAATTGAAAATTAAATTTATATTTTTGCAAATTTACAACATTAAAATTATTTTGGTGTATTTTTTTTATATTATAAATATTTAGTAGTTAATTTTTGGTTTGTTTAAACTCCATGCTATCTAGATCCATAAAAATTTTGAATAAATTATTTTGTTATTTACACATTTCGAAGTTAAAAATGATACAGTATCAAAAATACTTGCATGTTATATGAATTATATTGGTAATAAATTTTTGAATATTATAATGAAATTCTAAAAGCATTTGTTTTGATTTCCAAGGGTCTAGGTAAATAGGTTGTTAGTAAAGGGATCATGTATTTACAATTTGGAAAAGTTGTTCATGATCAAGGTTGGGTGGGTGTTTGGCGTAAGGTTATCAAATACGCACAGGGTAAGCTCTTCGGAAAGCTATAATTTCTAATTTCATTTCGCGTTCTGTCCTATCTATCCATTCTTATTATGAAAACTACAGCATGCACGATTAAAATAGTTTCTGTAGCAAAAGTCATACTTGGGATAAATAATGGCCCCGAATTCCCCCATTAGCCGACGAGCAAGAAGCTGGACACAAATTGCATGCTGAAGCCATTAAACCCATTGTACAGCAAATTATCGCAAATTTGAAAGGTTACATGCTACAAATAAATTATTTTTGGCGCCCAACGTGGGGCACAAAATTATAAATTAAAAGTTAGAACAGCAAAAATAACAACATCTAAGGTTCTTATGCCCTAAAAAAATTTCTGTTTATTTCTATTTTCAATGTCTTTCCACAGAGGTTTTGTTTCATAATGTTAGGAAAATATCATTCTTAGTATAAATAGATTGATAGCCAACATTATTAAACATTGTCTAATATTCTTAGTCTGCTAACATTCAGGAAATGCTGCTGTTTGATTGACGGTTGAACTCAGACCGAATGTTAAATAAATATACATATGTACTTAAATACTCTCCTATCTCATATGGTGTATTTGGAAATGACTTTTTGTGGCAGGTGTACAAAGAAGTACCAAATATACTAGTTTCAATAGTTCTATATAATTCATTTTTCTATTATAGTTTTCTCGTTAGACTTACTTTTATTTATTCATCAACCTATTTTAATTAGATTCTTGGAAATCAAACATTCTCATGCAAAGTTTGTTGTATTTTCTTTTAGTAATACAGTTTACAGCAATAAACAATAAGAAACATAGGAATATAGTAACTGGCTATAACTTTTTTGTTTTTTTTAGGAACAAACTAGTTTATTCTTAGATTGAATAATACTTGTTATTTATTTAGTTTTTTGTCAAATTAGTCATCAAAAAAATTAATAGAATTATGAAGTTCTGTAGTACTAGTAAAATTTTATTTTGTTATAAATAAGATTGTCTAAAATTGGTGCAACTCTTTTTATACTTTTCTTCACAAAACCTTTTAAATTTCTTCTGTCTCTTATTATTGAGACCACTACTTCGATTTTTGATCGGATTTTGTTATTATATTGTATATAATCTCTTTTATATTTTATAAATTTTCTTTTGAGACCAATTAGTATTATTAGTTATCATGTCGACTGAAGGTTTAGGTGATCCATTTAATACAGGTTCAAGTTTTCCAATATGCGTGTCCTGTAATTCAGCTATAACGGATCAGTCTTATTTAGTTAAAACCGTATGTGGACATTTTTTCCACAAGGCCTGTTTTCATAGATGCATGAAATCTAATCCACATTGTCCTAGTTGTAAAAATAAACTAGTAGTATCACAACCTATGATTCCTACAACTCCTTTGCTTAATCCTACTTCATTGCCTCCAGCCATGGGAACGCGATTACAGACCCAGAGAGCTATACGTTTTAATGCCAATAGGTCAACTGGACAGGTTTCTCCTCCTTCAGTGGGACCAACTCAGGGTTCTCAACAAATTAATTTGTCAACGTCGTCTGATTCTCCACATGAACAAATTAGATCTCTTGTAGTTTCAGCCGTTAGTGCTCAACATGAAGAAATAGTTACAAGCCTTAGTCGTACTTTAACTAGCTTAATTGAGAAGAATATTGCGGAAGGGTTTCGACGGTTGAATATGAGTACTGAACCCAATACTAGTGGTGCTATACCGACCAGTGAACCTTCAATTTCTACCTCAAACGTTCCAATGAGAACATTGCCTGATGTCGAACAACAAACATTAGAGCAACTTCTTGGTTTACGGTCTGAGACAAATCCACATAACCCTAATATGAATTCATCGGGACATGAAACATTCGCAGCTTCTGGAGTCTCGTTTAGACCAGATAGAATAGGACATATAATTAGCAACTGGAAAGTCAGATTTTCCGGAGATGTTAGAGGTATGTCTGTAGATAACTTTATTTATAGGGTTAGAGCTCTAACATCTCAAACCTTAAATGGTAACTTTGATCTTTTATGTGATCACATTTCAGTTCTGTTCGACGCAAAGGCAAATGACTGGTTCTGGAGATACCATCAAACTGTCCCTCAAATTAGGTGGCCCCTATTATGTGCTGCTTTGCGAAAACAATATAAGGACTCCAGAACCGATGTAGACTATCGTGAAATGATACGTGATCGTAAGCAGAAGGTGGGGGAAACATTTGATTCATTCTATGAAGCAATTGTTGATATATCTGATCGATTGAGCGAACCACTTTCCGAAAAAGTTCTGGTTGAAATTTTACGTAGAAATCTATTAACTGAAATTCAACACGAGATTTTAAATATAAAGATTGACACTGTATCAGATCTTCGTGATATATGTAGAAGACGAGAATTTTTCTTGCAAGATATTGGTCGTAAACAAACTTTACATAAACCTTTGAATAGAAAATTTCTTAGTGAGTTTGATAACGAAGATTTGAATCCATTACCGGACGAAGATTTGTCCGCAATTGCTCTGATATGCTGGAACTGTCGGCAGTCTGGTCATCGTTATCACGATTGTTTGCAAAAAAGACGCATATTTTGTTATGGCTGTGGTGCTGTTAATGTGTATAAACCTCAGTGTCCTGATTGTAACTCGTCAAAAAACTTAAGATCTTGTGCACAGAAAAGTGCACTCAAACCGACTCATCCCACCAGCGCCAACACAGATTAATACACTCTACACCAGATATTTCAAATGATAATACTACACCAGATATTTCAAATAATAATACTACACTAGGTATTGCAAATAATAATACTACACCAGATAGTCATACCGTTAAATACTATACTCCAAATAACATTTTTCGCAAGTTTGACAGCTTCTCAGATTTTTCTAAAACACCCATTCATTTCACCAATATCACTCATGATAATTACCTATTATCTAAAACCGATTCAAAGTCAGTTGTAAATATCCTTGAACCCCAGGCCTTTTCTGCTTCTCAAACTAAACCTATAGTAACGCCTACACACCTTAAGCCATTTCACATAAGACTAGCAGAGTATAATGCTAAACGTGCAAAAATATTTAATGAGGAAACCCCAACAAAACGTCAAATTCGTTCTACTGAACGACAGAAACAATTCTGGAGGTCAGTACGTAATACCCGACGAAACCTCTTAAGTACTATTTATGACAAACCACACGATATAAGACCTTATGCTGATGTCAAAATTTTTGGTAAAACTTTCACAGGATTGCTAGACACAGGAGCATCCGTCAGTTGCTTGGGCGCAGATGCCGCAAAAGAGTTTTTGAATTCCAAAATTAGTTTTAAAAAAATAAGATCCGGTGTGAGAACCGCTGACGGAAAACTCAAAACGTTTCCGGTTTTATAAAAACCAATATTGTGTTTCGGAATATAACAAAATCAATCACGTTATACATTGTTCCTAACCTCTCGCAGGATCTTTATCTCGGAATTGACTTTTGGCGGTTATTTGACCTTTTACCCTTTGGTATTGAATCTAATCTAAATTCGAGCTTATTTTCCAAATCGATTTCTGAATTATCAAACCAAAGACCACTAACGGATATACAAAAACAACAATTACTGTTGGTCATAAAATTATTTCCGTCGTTTGCAAAAGAAGGCTTAGGTCGTACGACTGTAATATCACATGTCATAGATGTAGGTAACTCTACTCCGATTAAACAGCGTCACTTTCCGGTTTCACCGGCCATTGAAAAACTTATTTATGCCGAACTTGACAGAATGTTGGAATTAGACGTAATTGAGGAATCGGAAAGCCCTTGGTCCTCACCTATCGTACTGGTACGGAAGCCGGGTAAAATTCGCTTATGTCTCGATAGTCGAAAAGTTAATTCGTTAACGGTCAAAGACGCTTATCCGCTCCCAATGATTGATGGTATTTTGTCGCGTTTACCTAAGGCAGAGTTTATCACAAGCCTTGATTTGAAGGACGCCTTCTGGCAAATACCTCTCGACAAATTGTCGAAAGATAAAACGGCATTCACTGTTCCTGGCCGCCCTTTGTACCATTACAAGGTCATGCCTTTTGGCCTTTGTAATGCGCCCCAAACTATGACAAGGTTAATGGACAAAGTGGTACCAGCAGCATTGAGAGCAGAAGTGTTCGTTTATCTGGACGATTTGCTAATCGTGTCTGACACATTCGAGAGGCATTTGCACGTGTTGCGAGAGGTTGCTCATCAAATTCGAACAGCCGGACTGACCATTAATGTGGAAAAGTCTAAATTTTGTGTGACAGAGGTTTCCTATCTTGGGCACTTAGTTGGTAATGGTGTTATCAGGACAGATCCGGAGAAAGTTTCGGCAATTGTAGACTTCCCAGTACCAAAGTCTGTCAAGCAGATTCGAAGATTTTTAGGTATGTCTGGGTGGTACCGGAAGTTCATCCGAAACTACGCGTCCGTAACCGCTCCCTTAACAAATTTATTAAAAACTAATCGTAAGTTCTCTTGGAATGAAGAAGCCCAAAAAGCCTTTGAAGATTTTGACCACAGCTCCAGTGTTACATAGTCCAGATTTCACAAAGCCTTTTTACATACATTGTGATGCTAGTAACACTGGAATAGGAAGTGTGCTGGTCCAGAAAACTGCGGAAGGTGAAGAGTTTCCTATTGCCTTCATGTCAAAGAAACTCAACCAAGCCCAACGCAGTTATTCAGTGACCGAACAGGAATGCGTAGCAGCAATGCTAAGTATAAAAAAATTCCGGGCGTATGTGGAAGGACATGAGTTCACAGTGATCACAGATCATGCATCACTAAAGTGGCTCATGTCCCAAATAGACCTTAGTTCACGATTGGCAAGATGGGCTTTGAAACTTCAAGGTTTTACTTTTAAAATAGAGCACCGAAAGGGAAGTCAAAATGTGGTTCCGGATGCACTATCGCGTACCAATACCGAAGACTTGTCAGAACTACTGGGATTGCAATTAGCTGTGTTAGATGACTCTGGAGTTTTTATTGATTTAAATTCTAATTATTTTAAAAGTACAAAATACAACGAATTATTAGATAGAATTAGAAAGAATATAGATAAGACACCTGACCTTAGGATAATGGATGGATATTTATACCGACAAACAGAGCACTGCTCAGGTGAACAAGTGCAGGACGATCTCACCTGGAAGCTTTGGGTTCCCAAAGAGTTAATAGGTGACATCCTTCAAAAGGCTCATGATAGTCATCTGTCAGCACATAACGGGATTAATAAGATGTTAGAGCGCATTCGTCGTTTTTACTTTTGGCCGAACCTAGTTAGTGACGTTAAAAATTACGTAAATTCGTGTGAAATTTGTAAACGTACAAAACACCCAAATTTTGTGATGAGACCACCGATGGGGAGAACAAGTGAAACATTCCGGTTTTTCCAGAAGCTTTATATTGACTTCTTAGGTCCATATCCGCGTTCTAGATCAGGTAATATAGGGATTTTTATAGTGGTTGATAATTTCTCAAAGTTTTGTTTTTTAAAACCGGTAAAGAAATTTACGGCCGATATTATTATAAAATATATGAAGGAAGAGTTGTTTCATACATTCGGTACGCCCGAAACAATATTATCGGATAATGGAGCTCAGTTTAAATCGAAAAAGTTTGCTGACTTGTTACAGAACTATGGAATCAAACATGTATTTACTGCTGTGTATTCGCCTCAAGCTAATGCTGCTGAACGCGTTAATCGTTCAGTTTTAGCAGCCATTAGGGCTTATATTAAACACGACCAGAGTAACTGGGATGAGTATCTTAGCAGCATTTGTTGTGCTTTACGCTCAGCCGTGCATGCTTCTATTGGTACTTCACCCTATTACATGGCATTCGGACAACATATGATTACCAATGGTAATACATATCAGTTGTTAAGAAACTTGAACATGATTGATGATAGATCTATGAAATTTAATCGCGATGATTCATTTAATGTGATCAGGGAAAGAGCTGCCAAATGTATGAACAAACAACGTGAATGAAATGAAAAAGCCTATAATTTGAGGCCTAGAGAAGTTAATTATGTTACTGGCCAAGAAGTCTTTAGAAGGAACTTTCAACAAAGCAACTTCGGTAAGGGTTATAATGCCAAATTAGCACCACAATTTGTTAAAGCTAGAGTTAAAAGAAGAACAGGATCCTGCTATTACGAACTAGAGGATCTAAGTGGACGTTCAATAGGAATTTATCACGCGAAAGACATTCGCCAACAATACTTCGACATTTGTAATTTTCGCTACATGTAGTATCAGCTTTGTGGTAACCCCAAATCTGATTTTGGCTGGGGGAATTTGTAGAGTACATGTAGCGACCACATTTTATTTGATAGCTTAAATTTAGTTATTGTATAGTTTCCAAAAATAAGTAATTTAAACAAGTGATATTCCCAAAATCTGGTTATATATTGTTACAATTCTGTTTTTACAATAAAGTTTTGTTAGAATAATTGTATAATATTAGATATTTCTGAAATGACTATCTAATTTTTGTTCAACTAGAAAAAAAATCAGAATTTTTGGTCCCATAGTGCATAGCGTCAAAGAATTGAACAAATGGTAATACAGTGCGGGTATTTGGTGTGAAGTTGGTTGAAGTTTAATTTACCTAATTCTATATTGATGTAGAGGTGTTTCATGCAAATGTGTTAGTGCTAACGTAAATTTTCCATGAAATGGCTTGGGGGTATAAAAGACGAGATCGCGGCAAAGTTGGGAGAGATTGGCTTCTTCTTTTTCTTTTAATAAACAAGAGGAAATTTTAACCTCACATTTTGATTTTTTTTTTGAATATTACCGAGACTGCAAAGTCTTATCATAAGAAAACTTGAAAATCACATTCTGACAATTTGTGATTTGAAGGGAGGTTATGTTTGATCTCGAAATTATCTCTAACATAACTCTTTTGCATGTTTCGTTATTTGCACATGTCACGGTGCTAACTGTGGACACGGATTTCCAAGATTTCGTTTTCATACACGATACATATAAAAGTTGGCTCCTGATCGATTACTCGACACTGTTTCAAGGGAATCAAATATTAACAAGAGGAGGAAACAATTCCAGGAATCGAGCAAAATTGAGGACCTGAACATAATTTGAGAAAAAGGAAAAAAAGAAGAAGGAAAGAAAAGGAAAAACAATCACAACATAAGTATTCTTAATCTTAATATCACAGGAAAGTTACTTAATCTATTATCACAATGAGGAAAATTTTGGAACAGGGAAATTGCACATATATGTCTATAAAGTAATATTGTAACAAAGGAATTTGCAAGAATTTGGAATTAATTGTCTTGCCCCGTTAAATAGTTATTTTTTTATTATTCTGAATAAACCCGAATTATCTAGTGATTTTGTTAATGACACTTAATTTTCCATATTTAAATCGAAATCGTGGTATTCTTCTTTTTGCTCCAAGTGTATATTTTGAGTTTCTTTATAAACGATAACATTAATTCTTTTTTTTGTAATTGTTTATCCGCGTTGGTTGTATTAAAATAAAAAGAAGTGTAAATCAAATGAAGAAATAACTAAAAGCAAGAACCTCACCAAAAACTTGTTTAATCGAAAGAATACATACTTATATTTGTCTACACAAAATGTGTAATACCTAAAAAAAAAAAAAAAAAAAAAAAGAACAAAAAATGTAAAATATTTACATGTAGGTAACTTCGAATTTAAAGTTTCATTATAATGTTAACATATGTTGAGAGCTTAAATGAGTCTGAAAAAAAAAATTTAAACAAACAAAGACAACCAATTTTACTAAAGAATTATTTTACAAACATAAATCAAATTTTTAACTACATAAATAATATTTGAATTAAAAACAATTAAACATTTTAACTCAAGAAGAAGAAAAAAAAAACAAAACCGAAAAAAACAACATTAAATTCCACCCCATATATATTTCCTTCAAAATTGGTCATCAGAGTTCCAGTGAAAGTACTTTCATCGATGGATCACAAATACCAATGTATGTAAGTTCTATTTCCATATTTTTTGTTTAGAAATATGTATAAGTATGTATTTAACGAAGAATTTGTCAACGCATAAATCTCTATTTGTTTCTTAACATTTCATATCATTATTATTTCTGCTATTGCTTTACATTAAATGTACATTACATTTTGTAAGTTAAGCTACACTAATGTTATGAACCGATAAATATGAACTGTTAAAAATATCTGCTATGTTTAACGTTATATTGAATGTTAAGTGGTGAGAAGACAAATATAGATTTATCAGCGTAGAGCAAAAATTTTGAAAATTTTAGGTAGAATTCGTATCGGAAATTCCAAAACATGCCAAATGATACCAAAAATGTTAGATAAAAATGTTAAAGTTGTTAAATTATTAATATTATTGTAATTAATTACTTGAAATCTAACGGTATCACTTGACTTGCAAAGTTCAATGTACTTTAGGAAATTTATGCCGTTAGAAATTTTTTTACCAAAGTGTGGTGTAAATTTATTCAGCTTTGTTGTTTTTTTCTCAGTCTTAAAACACCAGCAAATTTGATATTTCAAATTGTTGCCTAATAAAAAAAAAAAGAAAAAAATTAAATATTTAATCGAAAGTGAATAAAATAATTGACATTCGATTTAACATGAAAATGAACCATAGTAGTATTATCGTAAAACTTTGATTTATGAGTGCAAATAAACCTAATAAAATTTCTTAAGGTCAAAATATACACTTTGCAAAGATTATTGAATCCAGGTTCGTGCATTTATTTGTTTGTGTGTTCTATTTTCTTCTTGCAAATTTTCATTTAAATTTTATTATAGTTTTATTTATAGTCTAGGATTTATCAAGCTTTTAAATTGTAATTTGATTAGAATTGAAAAGAATTGAAAATTAAATTTATATTTTTGCAAATTTACAACATTAAAATTATTTTGGTGTATTTTTTTTATATTATAAATATTTAGTAGTTAATTTTTGGTTTGTTTAAACTCCATGCTATCTAGATCCATAAAAATTTTGAATAAATTATTTTGTTATTTACACATTTCGAAGTTAAAAATGATACAGTATCAAAAATACTTGCATGTTATATGAATTATATTGGTAATAAATTTTTGAATATTATAATGAAATTCTAAAAGCATTTGTTTTGATTTCCAAGGGTCTAGGTAAATAGGTTGTTAGTAAAGGGATCATGTATTTACAATTTGGAAAAGTTGTTCATGATCAAGGTTGGGTGGGTGTTTGGCGTAAGGTTATCAAATACGCACAGGGTAAGCTCTTCGGAAAGCTATAATTTCTAATTTCATTTCGCGTTCTGTCCTATCTATCCATTCTTATTATGAAAACTACAGCATGCACGATTAAAATAGTTTCTGTAGCAAAAGTCATACTTGGGATAAATAATGGCCCCGAATTCCCCCATTAGCCGACGAGCAAGAAGCTGGACACAAATTGCATGCTGAAGCCATTAAACCCATTGTACAGCAAATTATCGCAAATTTGAAAGGTTACATGCTACACTACATAAGTAGAGCCAAAAAACACTTGACAAAAAATGTGTCATAAAAATGTATGTATAACGGTACTCATAAAAAAAACTTATACATAAACAATCCAATACACTCATCCGCTATCCTATTTTCATACATACATAGTCTTCTTTAATGAACTTTCGCCGCATTCCTATCTTTCAGACCTCAGATTCTTTATTGTAGACATACTTTTTATGATGTTCCTGATACGAACTCTCAGCCAAGCACACTCACATGCAATCTGTTTGCATTTCAAATTACGAAAGTTGTTATTGACTTTTGAATTTTTTTAACAAACTGTAAAAAATAATTTCATTTGCCTAGATTCTAGATCATTCTTGACTTTATTTCATTTCTGTGCTCCAGGAGCAGATCTCATTTGTTGTCCCTTCATTTATTTTGTTTTTGCATGAATTGTTGTTCCATTTTGCTTAAATATTTACATACAGTCGGGCCTCGATTATCCGTGATGGACGGGACCAGACGCATTACGGATAATCGATTTGCACAGTTAATCGAATTACAATTTTGATTATACAGTTTTTAAATATTTTTATTATTCAACATTGGTGTACATACATATTTATATTAAAACAAATTAATTCTTCTTAAAACTTTGTAATTTTGAGCTAGCATTTTAAAACTCACATTTTTTTGAATGCTCGTTAATTATTTTGACTTTATCTTCAATATTTAAAATGTTTCTTTGTCTTTTTTCCACTGGTAACGATGCCATACTAAATATATTTACATAGATCTAATCACCCGTACTTCCCAAATTTAAAAATTAAACTAATCACTTTAAAATGCTTCCGACTAATCGTATGCAAACAAGGGAATTCATGTTTTCATGTTTATTATATTGTACTTATTGTACTTATGAATTTGAAGTTAAAAAAATCTGCCATCACGGATAATAGAGGTAATCACGGTTAATCGAAGCAAACCATTTGAAAACATTGCAAACAAAAAATAATAGACTGATATTTTTCCATCACGGTTGATCGGGGTTACCGGTTAACCAAATCACAGATAATCGAGGCCCGACTGTACTTAAATCATTATGGACCAAATTTTTCTCCATTTACAAAATCCTACACGATCATCTTTGTCTTATGTATTTGTTTCTTTTCTTTTAAGGAGTTGCTCAACCTGTGCGTAGTTGTGTTCATATTTTGTTGTTATGAATTTTCCATTTTGCAGTTGTTGTTGCATGCACACATATTACAATTTTATTTCATAATTACGCAGTTGTATTCATAACTTACTGTTGTTGTAGTTTCTATCTTGCAATTAATCCGTTTGTTGTCTTTTTTACTCAAGCCTTTGTTTCATTTCTATATTGCACATTAGATTTTTCGCTGCACATTTATGTAAGTACATATTCATAAAAAATAAAGTAGGTTTGAAGTGTGCTTTTAGACAAAATTTTCTTAAAGTGCATTTGAAGTCGACTTTAATTTTTTATAAATACGGCAGTTATTTTCTATATTGCGTATTTGTTTTTTTGCTTACCTGTTACAAATATTAGAATTCGCATTAAGAAACACACAATTTTTACGTGCTATTATTCATTTCATTCAGAATACAAACAAGTCCAAACAACGTACATATGTATGTTTGCAAATCGATATGAATGCATGTTATTATTAAAAACTTCTTCTGAGTTGTTGTTGCCTTTCTTTTAAAACACACCTATACATACATATGCACATAATGTGTCTAAAAGTAAAATTTTCTTAATTTTCTATAATTTTGAAAATAATTGTCCTCATAAATATTGATGAATTTCCATTGTTTCTGTTCTATTCATGTTTTTGTTATTATTAATTATTACATTCATACGTACGCCCACAACTTTTTAATTTCTTAGTTACATCTTTATTTTAAAATTTTCTGAATTCCTATTACAAATAGCACGAATTCAAAGACTCAATAAATAAATAAATAATTAATCAGAATCTAAACAAATTATTATTTTATACACACAAATCAACGTACATATACTGTATGTATGAACCTTTTCTTATTTCTAGTTTTTTTTCCCAGTTTTCTGAACATTGCATATATGCGGCGGAAATATTCCACATATGCGACGAAAATAGTTTATTTATGCGGCCATAAATAAACTAAAATTGGAATATCAAGACAAAATTCAGCAAAAATAAGTTTTATGCAAAAAGAAGTCGCAAAACTTAATTTGTTTTAGTTCGGTCCATGTTTGATCATAGCCCCCATATAAAGTTCACTTCCAAAATTCACTTAAATACGTATAAAACAGATATAAATAATGTTAAACGGCTAAAATTTGACACAAATAATCTCTATAGGCAAATAAATTGTTGTACTAAATTTGATGGTGGTCGGCCCAGAATTGGTCATAACTCCCATGCAAGAACCACATCTAAAAAAGACATTTATCCCTATATATATTGTATAAATATCGGTACCTACTCAAAACGTTGCACAGATCATTTACATATATACAAAAATCATCCCACAAAATTTTGTGAATTTCGGTCTATTTTTAACCGTATGCCCCATATAAAGCCCTCTTCCGAAAATCACTTTAATACTCATAAATCTCTTATAAATCAGGGTACCAATCCAAAATTTTACACGGATCATTTACATACATGCCTAAATCAAACTGCAGGATTTTGAGAATATCGGTCCATATTTGTCAATATCCCCCACATAAGGTCCACTTCTGAAATCCACGTTAATACTAATATACATACATGAACAATACAGAAACAATAGGCATTTTGTTTGTGTAAAATATTTTACTATTGTCAAAAACAGCTGACTTGTGAAACAAAAAAGTACATCGTGACGAACAAAAAGTAAACAACTTTTTACATAAGTCAAAACTCTTATTCTTTTTCATATTTTTTCAATATAGCACTCAACAAAAAGTAAACAACGTTTGACATATGTAAATGGTAAACAAACTCAGTCAGCTGTGCTCCTGCACTCACATTATTAATTTCATCATGGGTCAAACATTGCGTAGTGGCAAAAACACTCAATAATAACACTGTGCTAGTTGGAAAATGTGACAAGCGGGGCACCTGGCAGGTTAACCTAATTCGGGGACGCTGAATCCAGTTTTTTTTAGCTTTGCTCTTGTTTTCGAAATATGCCGTTATTTCGAAAATGGAGGAGGTTGCACAACATATATTCGCGTAACTCCGAAATTCTGCAATGAAATTTTCTTTAATTAAGGTTAAACATTTTCCGATATGCGCAGTCGTTATAGAAACATAATTATTTTTTGACCAAAAAAAAAATGGTTTTTTTAGCAAAATTTCGAAAATTTTGTTTTTTAAAACGGCATAAAAAATTGGAAAATGCAGCAGAAACAAAACAAGACATAAATAATTAAAATCTGTCTACAACTTTTGATTTTATTCACAAAAGATTAAATATATAATAACCAGACGAAACTTCAAGAATTAAAACATTTATTTTTGTTGTTGACGATTTTTGTTTCCACCTGTTCCAGGTATAACAATAGAATACAAGGCAAAAATATCTAAATATTTTGATATTTTCTGGTTGCATTGATGTTGGGTGCATAGCGTTTAGTGGTGTTTACAGCGTTTATGGTATGGTATTCCAGAAACGGGTTGCGTAGTGCGTACCTAGCATTAGAATTAAAAAATAAAGTCATACATTTTTACATATTCGTAACTTCTTGTGCGGACAAAAACCGCACAAATTGGTCTTGTAAAAAACTTGAGTAACGTATCCTATTGTTATACCTGGAATAGGTAGAAACAGAAATCGTTCCGGCTTTGGTTTTTTTTACAAATTATGTTCATGAATGTCTTGACAGGTAATTTGCTAAAAAAAAAAATTACAGCATAATTAAGAGTTCCTCAACCCCTTCAATGTCATATGGCGAGTGCTTCCGAAAGTGAATAGTGAAGTTTAAAGTCTTTAACAGTCTTGAGTCTAATCAGTTATATTGAAATATCTAAGATGAAGGCGTGTAACAAGTTTCATTACTTTTGTTATGTGTGTGGGAAATATACAAATATACCAAGTCGCCGTAAAATGACTACTGAAACAATTAACTTGAATGAAACATATTTTTCTTTAAGTGTCATATGTGGCAAGAGTTGGTCACCACCAATAGAGTGTACATAGTGCATTCACCATTTAAATAAGTGGAAAAAATGGAGACGCCATGCCATTTGGTGTTCCAATGATTTGTAGAGATCCCATACTCCATATTGAAGATGAGTGTTATGCGTGCATAAATCATACAGCCGGCATGAACAGAAGAAAAAGTGGTTCCATATCTTACACTGCAATAATATATGCTCAATTTCCGCTGCCACATTCTGACGATATTCCTGTTCCGAATAGCCAAATACCAACAGAAGACATTTCCTCAATAATTCAATCTGTTGAAACCTGTGGAGCAGCTGCATCGATGTATCAACCGTCATACATCACGATTCCATGTAACCACAATGAAATCATGCAAAATCGTCTGGATATAATCAAACGGCGCACAGTGGCTGAAAATCGTTTTTCATTGGCCAAAAGTCGAATTTTTTTTTTGTCACCGATTTTTAAAATTTTTACACCTTTTTGGAGCTAATATATCCATATTAAGGTAGCTAAAAAATTAAGTTGAACTATTAATAATTGTTGGGCGTGGCATGCTGTCAAACTCAACTGTTTTTTAATTTCAGAAGAAGGTGTTTTTTATTTGTTTTTTATCAAAAATAAATGGTTACTACTCGCAAGCTATCATCGATAATGGCCTGCGGTCTTTTTTATAATGTTGGTAGGATTATAGTCTTTAGTTGTTGTAAGTGGTTACCGCTCTAGCGTTTAATATTAGGGGCGTTATGAAATATTTATGAAACTACTATATTTTTCTGAAATTTAAACTTTAGTGGAATAGAACTTCTAGGGAACAAAAGGGAACAAGAAACGTATACCACCCGAAGAAAGGTGAAAGTGTCTTCTTTAACCCTATATGTACATTTGCACCCGCCACGACCCGCGGGTAGAACACTTTTTTAATTTTACTCTAATTTATTACTCTACTCTAAAAAAAAATTCAAATTACGATAATTTAAACAGCCCTATAATTACTCGTATACAATGGTGTATTAAATTTTCACTTTTTCGCCTAAAGGTTTATGTTTTTTTACTAAAACTAAAATAATTAAATATAATACCTGCGAAAGGGTTTTATGGCTTTGTTTTGATCAGCAAAAAAATAAGTCATAAAAATATCACAATAGGTTCTACACTAAACATATGATCTCTTTCCAATATACCTGTTATCAACTGTTAGGGTCAACCAAAGTTATAAACAATTTTATAATAATAATCGCGACATTAAACCACTAAAGAACAAAAACCCCCATATTGGCGAAATACTAATTAGTTTTACCTGATATTAAGGTCTGGATAACAAGTGCAGTTTTGTTCAATTTAAGTACTACCTGCTATGAAATTGAATAAGATGTATCTAAAAATGTATAAAACTACGGATTCGATAAGGGATTACTCAATAATAAGTTAATCCTTGACGTGTACGGACGTATATTTGCAAGTGATAAAACATAACAGACACAAATAAAAATATTCAGAAAAATATGGAGAGCTTCAGTTATAAAGGACTGGCCGAAGAGTATTTTAGAAATAAAAACCAGGAAGATGTTCTTAGTTACGTTAAAATAAAATTAAACTTAAATTCGTGTAGCACCGAAACACAAGAACAATTATCTAATTTTGTAAAAGTACTAAAAAAACGCTACAAAGAAGTTAGCTACAGTAAACAAAAGTTTTATATAAAAAGTGAAAACTGGTTAGAAGGCCAACTTACTGTCGCTGCAGAAACAGCAAAGCAAGATAAGGTTGGAAAACCACGCAAATAATTGGACAACTGCAGCGATAGATCTAAGAGGTGGAAACTTAAAGATGTTAACGATGCAATTAGTTGTACAAATATAAAAGAATCTTTCCTACATCAATTACGATCACAGAACCAATTAACAAAAGTGGATATCATTAAAAGTTAAGACTAAAAGCTAGTCCAGTGAGAACAAAACGAATTCTTAAAGGTATACCAACTCCGAGCGATGCATAACAGTACACAAATGAGGAGGCATTAGCCTTATTTCTGGATTTGAAATTAACAAAACAGCAATATGTTAAGCTCAGATTGCGTGCGATTGAAAAGGGCTCAAATATCTATCCAGCATATCATCACATAACCGCTGCTAAAATGGACTGTTTGCCATCAAAGGACACTATTACAATCACACCAATTTCGGCAGAGGTACAACTATAATCTCTACTTGATCACACAGCCGAACGCTTGCTACAATCAATACCAGGAAATGCGTTAAAGAAATATGGAAACACAAAGCTAATTCTTTTTTGCAAATGGGGATATGATGGTTCTTCGGGACAAAAACAATATAAACAAGTTGTATGTGAAAATATTTCGGACTCAGATATGTTCATGGTATCATTTGTACCATTGCGATTGAAAAAGATTTTGGAAGATTCAGAGCCTTCGACTAGTACAACGCAAACAATGGATATTTGGAAAAATGAGACACCATCTTCTACGAAATACTGCAGGCCAATCAACTTTGAATTCAAAAAAGAAACTCGTGATGCCATTAACAAAGAAATTAGTGATATCAAGGCCCAAATTGCAACACTACAGCCATTATAATTACAGTTAGATGGGCAGCAAATTGAAGTAAGCTACCAATTAGTCCTTACAATGATAGATGGAAAAGTAGGCCAGGCTTTGACTAACACGAAGGCTGCATCCAGCTGCATTATATGCCAAGCAACATCAACCCAATTAAACCAAGTTCCGACAAAATCATTAGATAATACCGATGCATATGAATTTGGATTATCACCACTACATGCAAGAATACGACTTATGGAACATATACTAATAATCAGTTATGATTTGGATTTCGGGTCTTCAGGATCCATAAGAAACAATGAAACCAACAAAGAGTTAAGAAGTTCAAAAAAGAAACATGTTCACGATGAATATCGCAAATTTGGATTAATTATATATCAGCCAAAACAAGGGTCAGGCAATACAAATGATGGCAATACCGCACGAAGATCCTTTTCAGATCCAGAAACAGCACTGAAATAACAGGAGTGGATTTAAACCTTATTTTCAGATTTAAAATAATCCTAGAAGTACTTGCGTGCAATGAAGAAATTGACGCTAGACAATTTGGAGATTATGCTAAGGAAACTGCAAAAATATATACAACCAACTACCCATGGAGAAATATGTCTGCAACAGTTCACAAAATCCTTTATCATGGAGAAGATATCATTAAATATCATTTGGTGCCACTTGGAGATCTATCAGAGGAGGCTCAGGAAAAAAGGAATAAGGATTACAGATTTTATAGAGAGCACAATACTAAAAAAAATTTCACGAAATTCCACAAATGAAGATCTATATAATATATTATTGGCAACATCAGATCCGTTCATCTCCAATATTCGAAATCAGTGGAAAGTGGAACATCGGGATTTAGATGAAGAAGCCAAAAAACTACTAAAGAACAGAAATAGCGCAGAACAAAATATAGAATATTTGCAATTGTTTCAAATGAATAATAATTATAGTTGCCTTCATTGTTATTTAAGCACGAAAAACATAGTATTAGTAAATAATTCTTTAAAAAAAACCGACTTCAAAATTTCGGCCAAATAAAATGTTGGATTAATTTTCAAAAATGTTTAATAGAACTAATATTGATGCACTTTGTTGATTGAAAGAAAGAATTTTGAAAATCTTGTTAGTCTTCTAAAAAATCGGTTTATGCTAAATATATAATGCTTTCCCATTACCAGAGCTAAATTTTGACACCCATATTCGATATATTCTTAAAAATTGGTTTATGGTATATATCCCCGATATATCTCAATCAATTTCTGAAATTTTAATTTTTTTTTACCTTAAATATGTTTTTCTGCAAGCCATATCTTCCAAATAAAAAAATTATTTTTAAAATTGATTCATAAATCATGAAGTTAATCAACAACAATTTATAAAAGAAGCACAGCAAAAAATATAGATAACGATAAATAAAAAACCGTATGTTCGTCCGATCTTCATAAAAATTAAATGAGAATTTTTAAAATTGGTTCAGAAATGGCGGAGTTATCGTGGAACAAACATAAAAAAGAAACATACCATTCGAATAACATCCTCCTTTTTGAAGTCGGTTAAAAATAATAAAAAAAATTCCATTAATACAAAAAATAATTATAATTATTATTAAGTTCCAAATATTAAAATTTTTAATATGTAAATAAAAAAATAAACCCATATTTCACTTCAAAAGTTAAAAAAAATCAAAAGTTCAACTTTGACCTAGAAGTCCTTAAAAAGTCATCAATCAATTTTAATGTAATTAAAACTGAGCCAAGCTGAACTAAATATCTATCCATTCAATATTTTGATCGGTTCAAAAGTTACAGAATTTTGGCCAATGAAAAACGATTTTGAGCCACTGTGCGGCGCCTAAAATTTTCTCAAAGACAGAGCATTATCTTAACAAAAGAGTTAAAACAAGCTAATATTTTAGCTCCAGGAGTACAAATATACGGGGCTATCAATCGCCATCGTCGATTTACGACTTTTTTTAAATCTATTGAGAATAATTCTCTCTCGTATTGTACTGACATCCGCGGCTTGGTTTTAACAATGCAACATGAATATAATCATGAAGATTGGCGCTTATTCATCGATTCGTCCAAAAGTAGCTTAAAAGCAGTTTTGCTACATGTCACTAATTTAAAAAGTCCTATTCCGACAGCACTAAGCACAAATACTAAACAGACATACGCATCAATGAAAAAAATAATAGAGTTAATTAAATATGAAGACCACGAGTGGAAAATATGTGCAGATTTAAAAGTGGTGGCTATTTTAAGAGGCATGCAATTGGCCTATACTAAAAATATGTGCTTCATGTGCTTATGGAATAAGCGTTTCCATGGCGACCATTACAATACACGGGATTGGGCTATACGTGAGGAAAGCAGATTGCATAGAAATAATCTTATTGAATTACCACTTGTGCCGATGGAAAAGATTTTGCTTCCTTCACTCCACATCAAACTGGGTATTGTAAAAAATTTTATAAAAGCATTGAACCCAGATGGAATTGCTTTTACCGAATTGCGCCGAATTTTTCCACGATTAAGCGGCATGAAAGCAAAAGAAGGTATAAACTCTAGCTACTTTATTAAATTAGATTTATATTTCATATCATGTTTTTATTTTACAGAATTCTGGTCGTCGTCTAATGAAGGACCAACAATTTGAACTTGCATTGAATGATATGGAGCTATTGGGCTGGAATTGTGTGAAATCAGTAATAGAAAATGTATTAGGAAATCATCGGTCTGAAAATTGGCGAATTTTAATTGCAAACATGCTAACCGCATTTAAAAACTTAAACGTCAGAGTGTCATTGAAAATACATTTTTTGCATTGTCATGCAGAAAAATTTAATGAACAATTACCAGCCAAGTCTGATGAACATGGCGAGAGATTTCACCAAGTAACAGCCAGACTCGAACACTGGTATAGTGGCAAACAACTTGATTCGCTATTAGGGGATATTTGTTGGAATCCGCATGTGGAAGAAGAATAAATTTGTAAATAAAAACTTAAACTTAACAACAAAAATAAATGTTTTAATTCTTGAAGTTACGTCTGGTTATTATATATTTCATATTTTGTGAATAAAATTAAAAGTTGTATACAGATTTTAATTATTTATGTGTTGTTTTGTTTGGAACTTTGTTTGCCATACGTGCAGAAAAAATTAGAAGCACAGCTGCGTTTTCCAATTTTTTATGCCGTTTAAAAAAAAAATTTTCGAAATTTTGCTAAAAAACTATTTTTTTTTTTGGTCAAAAAATAATTATGTTTCTACAACGACTGCGCATATTGGAAAAAGTTTAACCTTACTTAAAGAAAATTTCATTGCGGAATTTTTTTTAGTTTATTCAATAAACTACACCGTTTTTGAGTTACGCGAATATATGTTGTGCAAACTCCTCCATTTTCGAAATAACGGTATATTACGAAAACAAGAGCTAACCTTAAAAAAAACGGTTAGCACCACTGGATTCAGCGTACCCGAATTAGTTAACCCACCAGGGGCCCCGCTTGTCACAAAAAAAGTGTCAAATTCTAGCACAGTGTAATAATAACAAAATACCACAAAACTTTTTATACCCTTCACCTTCATGAGAATGGTATATATAAGTTTGTCATTCCGTTTGTAATTTCCACAATATAATTTTCCGACCCTATAAAGTATATATATTCTGGATCCTTATAGATAGCGGAGTCGATTAAGCCATGTCCGTCTGTCTGTCTGAATGTCGGTCTATTTGTCTGTCTGGATGTTGAAATCGATTTTCTGAAGTCCCCAGACATCTTCGGGATCTAAATCTTCAATAATACTATCAGACATGCTTTCGAGAAGTTTGCTATTTAAAATCAGCAAAATCAGTTTAGGCCAAACAGAGTTATGGACCAATATGTGAGCCAACCTCCATAAAAATTTGATATTTTTTGTCCATTTTATTGCAATATTTTGAAATATATTTCAGATAGTTTTGTATACATTTTTTGTGCGGTCCATGATTTCGCATAGCCCCCATGTAAAAATCAATTATACATAACTGCCTACAAAATTGGAATATCAAGACAAAATTCAGCAAAAATAAGTTTTATGCAAAAACAAATAGCAAAACGAAGTTTTTTTTTAGTTCGGTCCATGTTTGATCATAGACCCCGTATAAAGTCCACTTCCAAAATTCGGTATATATATCGGTACCGACTCAAAATGTTGCACAGATCATTTACATATATATCATCCCACAAAATTTTGTGAATTTCGGTCTATTTTTAACCGTATGCCCCATATAAAGCCCTCTTCCGAAAATCACTTTAATACTCATAAATCTCTTATAAATAAGGGCACCAATCCAACATAAGGTCCACTACCGAAATCCACGTTAATACTAATATATATCTTAAAAATACCGTTATTATATTGAAATTCCACGTAAAATATCCTCATATGCATGAAAATCACTGTTCCAAAATTTAAGAAGATCGGCCCATAATTTGTCATAGCTGCCATATAAGAACCATTTCCAAAAACCAAATAAACCGACAAAAATGTCTAATAAATATCGATATCGAACCAACTTTTACATGGATCAGAAATTTTAATCCAGAAATCATATTAGTATCGATTATACGGCAATTAAGCTACTGGATTTTGTATCTGTCAGTCAATAATAGCACCTGAATTAAGTCCACTTGCGAGCATAAGAACCAACCATACAACTCTTGTAAATAACGCTACTGAGATGAAATTTAAACAACAACATAATCCTAAAATAAATAGAAATCACATTAGTGGATACTGGATTTAGAAGCTATCAGTCCATAATTGGTCCATTTCTTCTATGCCACCCATAAATCATTTGTAAATAATGTTATTGAGATCAAATTCAAACAAATAAGCCTCATCTTTATACTCTGTTTCTTAACTTGTTGTGAATATAGAAAAAAGGTTCTTTTAATTTTATAAATTGTTAAATTACAATCAAGATTATTATGAAAAACAAACTCTGTAAATTACAGTAAGAATCGATAATTACATCAATTATAAATGATCGAAATAAGATAAAATTTCAAATTATTTAACATAAATTATGTTGGTCCTAAAAATGTCTTTCAAACAATATATCAAAGAATAAGAATATTTTAGTCCTATAACCAGTGAGGTTTTTCAATTTCTTAGTACGTTTAGGTGGAGGGTATTAAAGATTCGGCAAAGCCGAATATACTTTTCTAACGTGTTTTATTAAACTTCAAACTCAAAAATACCAATATACGAGTCTACGAAATATGATCCTAGTGGTACCAGGTCACGTTTTTAGGACTAAAGGCTATTGTAACTCAGGTTGACTTAAAATAACGACAATTATGTATATAATATAAATTTTGAAATACAACATTAGCTTTCATTTGAGATATTATTCGTTTTGGAGTTATGGCTCTATATGTTAAATTTTTGGCCAAAAATTTGGATTTTTTTAAACTTTGATCGACGAGCGGCACGGGTTAACGTCGTTTAATCGAGCTCAAATTTTGGCTATCTCAATATCTCGATGGGGTCCAGACAAACAAAATTACAACATCTATTTTTTGTAGTCACCTTAATGTGTTTGAACACAAGCCTAAATTACACTTAAAAATAATGTAAAAAAATGTATGACAAGTTCATTTGATTGTATGCCCTAATAGGGAATTCCTTTAAATTTGTGATATAAACATATTTCGCAAAAATTAATTTTAACAGAAAAAATTTAAGCCCAAAAGATTTTGAATCGTGCGCTAAAAGCGTATACAAAAATTAAATTTTTTTTATTTTCAAACCGTGTTAAATCAAAAACATGTAAAAACAAAATTAGGTTATATCTTTGTTGAAATTAAATTCACCATAAGACACATATATGTACAGTAAAATATTTTATGACAATCGTCCCATAACATATTCACCCCTATCGTGAATAGAAATTTGTTCCCTTTTGTTTTTTTAACATTGAATTTTAATAGGAAAAATGTGAAAAGGGAACAAATTTCATGTGAAATTTTTATTCACGATAGAGATGATTATTATAGATCCCATATAAGGGTTCCGAAACACACACACTACTAATATATACTCGTACTTGGGTGGTGGGTATATAAGATTCGGCACAGCCGAATTTGTTTTCGGTTTATAAATACATATTAAAATTAATGAATAACCCTCGTGTTTTTAGGATCAAATAACAATTGAAAACATTTTCGGCATTCTGCAAAGTTTTTTTGAAATATTAGCAGTACTAATGCTTAGTTCACCTTAAAGGAGCTGCTATCCATAATTGGTGACAAATAAATGTAAAAATTAAAAACCAATTTCGTAGAAATTATGCCAGAAAGGGTTTTTGAGCTTTTGTACCAATTTGCGCAAATGAATACATTAGACCGATTTTTTTCCTAATCCGAAACCTAACAATTGAATTGGTTGGACTAGCAAAACATACATTATATTACAGACACCTAATGTATAATTAGACCCTAAGAAATCAGAGGATTTTTGTGTTTTATTTTTAAAAACTTTGATGATCTTGTGATCTTAATCTATGAGTATGTACGAGTATGTACATATAATAAATAATTAAATTTGTTTCTAATAAAATTTACAAATATTGAGATCGAAAAGAAATATATTTGTAAATAACACTATGAGTCAGTGATTTTATTTTTTTCAATATTTCTGTTTATACTCATTTTAGTTGGACAATAAAATAAAATCTAATGTGTATGTGGAATTGTTTGTTAAATAATGTGTATTTACCAAATGATGTTACTTTGGAACATTTCTGTGGTTTATTTTCCTTAAATGATTCTGTTAGCAGCCAATTTTTTGTTTTTAAACTACAATTGTTGTTGGAGTTAGTGCTTTCAGTGGACGTTTTATTTAAGTTAACACAGAATATTCGCATATCTTTTTCCTTGTTTTCACTTTTTATCAATGATATTCGCTTTAAGTCATCCACTGGTATGTCTGACGAAGATTTCGATTCATCACTACCAGATAGATCCGTAATATCGATATCTATTGATTCATTGTCATCATTTTTATCGCAGTCCTCCAAATATGTGCCTAACTGTTGTTTCAATAATATTTTATTTGGCAAATCGTTACTGACATTTATTTGATTTTGGGACCGGATTTCACTTTTTGAACATTTGAATGATTCAATAACAAATTTTGATAATTCTTCCATATTTATTTTAATTCTTAACACGCGTCCTTAATTTCTTTCCAAGTAGATGGATGCTTTCGCCACGACGTTATAAAACGAACTTGTGTTTTTATTAATCTAACCAGCATCCTTTTCTGGTTATGGAAAATATTGAACAATATTGCGCATGTCAAAATAAGTCAGGTAAAATTGCACAAATTATTTTACTCTCATTTTAATCACGACCATACTCAGACATAACTATCTATCTTTTATGTACCTATATATGTATATGTATGTACATATGTATATACATACATACCTACATACATAGATATGTACACTAGAGTTGTACCAGATTGTACTCGTATAGAGGAAGCAAACGCCCAGCTATTTTGCATTTTACTCGATAATTGTTCCTTGAATTGTAAAACACGCTCTGCAATATATTAAAATGATCGGCTATGAATTTTGGAAAATAAAATTACTTTTTTTTTCAGAACTAAATATGTATGTATATATGTATGTAAGTATGTAAATAACGTATGTGTTAATTAGCAATTCTGCATTGACTATGTATGTATGTACATATGTACAAACGTATTTCTTTTCGGCGGTCTCATTATTTGGCTGACTACAATTTATACATACATACATACATACATTCGAGTATGTATAAATATATTTATATTGTTTGTCATTTGACACGTACTTATGTATGTATATATATGTGTAAATACTATCTAATGCAGAGAGAAGTCAATTGATTTCTTTATACATACATATCACAGGTAATCCGGCGTGAGGTCGGTTCTAACTTTAGTGTCTCTAATGGCTAAATTCACAGTATTTAGTTAGCTAATGGCAAAGGCTTAACTAATGATCCTTTATTCGCAATGCTTAGTTTGCCATAAGAATAACAAGTAATAGTTAAACAATAGTTAGTATTTTAACTAATGACCGAGGATTCGGCCATAAACCTAAAAAGTTTACAATATTAATGGGAAAATATATTTATGTATGTAAATTGCAAAATAATTAATTTCAAATAATCTACTCGTACATATCGCACCTGTTCAACAAAAGGGTATTAACTCAAAATTTTGAAATTTTCACTTTTTATTAAAAAACGATACCCACTGTAAAAATCTCCCATTATTTTGTCTACTCTTTCGTCAAAAAATACCGTTATGTCACTCTTCATATCTTCATACCTTTAACATTAACATAAACAGTTTTTTTTTTTGGCCTCTACTGACAAATAGAAAATTTTGAGTTACTACCCTTTTGTTGAACAGGTGCGATATGTACAAATACGAGTATAAATAAAAACGAAATGCTGTCCGTTGCTAAGCGCATAACTTGAGAATGACTTGACCGATTTCGCTATAAATAAACCCAAACAGCTAAATCGATTTTATTGAAATTTAAAACGTAGGTAGATCCATGTCAATAAGCTATATATTTTTTTTTCAAAACTTAGACCAGATCGGGATAAAAAGGGGAAACCCGGTAAAGCCGCAGATAGATCTATTTGCAAGACTTGGTTTAGGAATTGATAAATTGGGTAAAAACCGGTAAAATTTAATATAACGGTGATGCCGGGAAGGGACAAAAAGAGGAAAACTTTTAAAATTTCCCTCTCAAATTATAATTGTCTTTGTTATGAAGCAACAGCATTTTTATTTTACATTTCTGTTGTCACAAATTTGTATATTAGAAGAGTAGTTCCTTGTAAGAACGACTACGAAGTAGAATTATGTGCTTAATCTTAATAAGTGATCTATTAAAAGACAAAAAACTTATTGAAAACATACAAACTGAAGGGGTAAAGGTTTGTATTTTTCTACTTTTGTGGTACCATTTGTATCTGTTTTAAGGCAACGAAATTTTGAAGAAGTTTATTTTTCATAATACTACACCTAAATAGTAATAACGGTTAAAAATTAATCACTAACAGACTTACAGTTCTAAACATGGATTCTTACAGTGAAATATCAGTTAAACCTAAAATTAGAGGACCAAAGGACCATGTACTTTTTGTATATGTACTTTGTTCTAAGCTGGTAAAAAAAAAATTTTTGACGCTCTCTGCAATCAGAAAAATATTTATTAGGAAGGTCTTTTTCGGTAGTCAACCTTCAAGAATTATTAAGTACATAAGAATTAAGTACGAGTATATTTCTATTTAAGGGATCAAAAGTTTAATAGTCAACCCTAATGTTTTTTGATATTACCCATATTTATTTATATAAACAGAAGTCTTACATACACATAAAATTACTTAAAAAGGGGGATCGGCTCGGCTCATCTGTTCCTTTAATGATAAAAAAATTATTATTAGCACACAATTTTCAATAGCAATTAAGATCTATACATTATCTATACATGGCCAAAGACGTGAAAATAACGAAGGCTATTACAATTTTAAATGTAAGTTTATTCATTTTCAAAAATATGTACGATTAACAAGCTCAAATATACGTTTAGAAAGGGAAAATTAAGAAAACAAATTTTGGAACTTATGATTCTATTATCAAGTAGATTTGTTATACGTCTAGTAATCGACTCGACCTAAGTCCTGTAGAGCAGATATTTTTGATTCATATTTAATGTTGTTGAAAGCTCCTTCTATGTCCAGAAAGGCTATCATTGTAAAATTGCCAAATTCTAGAGATTTCTCTATATAACTAACTAATGCGTGAAGTGCAGTTTCGACAAA
Organism: Bellardia bayeri; assembly: GCA_950370525.1. Taxonomy (NCBI): domain Eukaryota; kingdom Metazoa; phylum Arthropoda; class Insecta; order Diptera; family Calliphoridae; genus Bellardia; species Bellardia bayeri. The sequence goes on along the minus strand of OX493265.1, from coordinate 47,149,145 downwards.
TTTACCCTTCATATAGGCATGCTGAGATGGCAATAGTAATGTTTGATCAATAGAACTTTGTCGTTTGCTTTAGTATGAGAGTTTTTTCCTCCTTTTGGGATGAATGATACATTGCATTCAGTCCAGCGACAGGCCCAACAAATGTTAATAAACCGAGGAGTGACTAGATCTATGTTATATTGTAGATCAGCCGGTATAATTCCATCACGGTCGGGAGACTTATAGGAATCAAAGTTTTAAATGGCCCATTTTAGTTTGTTCTAGTCAATATCAATTGAGTAGGGTATCCGAATATGCGATTAGGATTTGATAGTCGGGATTAGCGACAGATTACCCGGAAAGTGAGTGTCCATGAGTACTTCCAGTGTCCAACTACCGTCTGGTTTCTGATGTAATAAGTAAAAAATACTTCCTTGTATTATTAATATAGAACAGCCCCTTGAGCGACTGTTCTGTTCAAAATTTATTTATCAATTAAATTAAATTCTTAAGTCTATCTTAATACTAACTTAAATATTATTAATATTATATTACATACTATGGGAATATGCTGAGCAAGCATAATACATGCTTGCCAGCTACATATGTGCAGCGTGGACAAAAACACTCAACAAGGAATGAGTCTTCAGTTACATACAGAAGATATGATAACTGCGACTAGTCAAGCACACTACACCTCCTTTTTTCCCGAAAGAATGATAAATATGCAAGAGTTGATCCTTCTTACGTTACAACAATTATATTAAACATTGCAGTTTTAGCTTATGTGCATTATGTATAATGTAGACCCTATTGGTCTATATACAATAAATAAACAGTCAGCTATTCGAAACAATGCTGGTCATCGTACATGCTTGCTTGAAAAATTACCAAAATGGCTTTAATGGGAATAAAATTGTGTGTGTGTTTTCATTTACGAGAACATACATACATACATAATCTAGCACTTTAATAGTTACATATTTATATTATTAATTTGTCTCGCCTTATATGCAAAAAAAAAAGTTTGCGGTATTGTTGCAAGACAATTTCGAAAAAAAATTTTTTTTTGTTTTTTTGCCGAAAGTAGGGTCGTCAAAATACATTTTTTGTTATATCTTCGGCATTTATAGTCCGATCTCAAAGTGTGATATATCGATGTTTTTGTCTTGAGGAGACAAATTTCCAGATCTCAGTTCCTACCACCCTAATGTTAAAAAATTAAAGCTCACAAAAAATCATTAAACTGAAAAATTTTAAATTTAAATCATTAAACAAATTTCAGTTTATGAAAAATTAAAAGTGTTTTGGTATTAAAATATTGTGTAAATATTATAAAAAATTAAATTCTACGTGTGTGCTGAAAATTTAACGTTACATTCAGAATATCGCGAAATTTTAATCAATCATATTTTGAAATGAACCAGGTTTACTCGAGTTTGGGAAAAAATGTAGCCCATGCGTTGCCATGGCAGATTCATGAACTACATGAATAAAAAGCTCGGTGTTTTGAAAATGGCATGGATAAGCTGCGAAAATAATTAAATCTAGCAAACAAGACTATCAAATAAAGTTATTTTCCCTGTGCTAACCTGGTATTGCAATTATTTCTTCCGAAAATTGTAATGTTTATAGCTGGACTTGCATGTACAACTGCAAGCATGGCGGCTCAGTTAATTGAAATTTGGTCCAATCGATCATGTCGAAATATGAGTCACTCTCGAAGTTTATGAAATTACGAACTTTTCTGTTTGTAAATACCGATGATATGACAAAAAAAATTAAAAAGGTAACCCCTACGTTCGGCAAAAAAAAGAAAAATTAATTTTTTCAATAGTTCTGTTGGAATTATCGAAAAACTTCCTTTACAAAAGTTTAATGATTTTTTGTGAGCTTTTATTTTCTGATATTAGGGTGGTACACTAGGGTGCTAGGAACTGAGATCTGGTGAGTAAATACTAAATCGGGATATTTGAGGTAAATGCAAGACAAAAACATCGATATATCACACTTTGAGATCGGACTATAAATGCCGATGATATAACAAAAAATGTATTTTGGCGACCCCTACTTCGGCAGAATCACTTTCTGAGACGATTTAATGATGTCCGTCCGTCCGTCTGGCTGGCTGTCAAGGTAAAGCTTGTGCGCAGAGTACAGGTCGCAATTTCAAAGATATTTCGATAAAATTTGGTACGTGATATTTTTTCGGCCCAAGGATGGATGGGATTGAAACTGGTGTAAATCGGTCCATTATTTCACCTGGCCCTAATACAAATGTCCTCCCGAAATTGGGGTTTACTGATCATAAATGTTTGAATTTTGCAAGTATCCAAACAAATTTCATCACAAATGAGTGGTAAATGAAGCCAAATCACATCTGCAAATTTTATGATGATCGGTCTATAATTAGTCGTAGCTCCCATATAAGGCCCACTTCCGAAAATCACTTTAAAGAGCATAACTCTCTCAAAAATGTTGGTATCCAAATAATATTGAACACAAATATATTTCATATGTATACTAATAATGCGGTACAATTTTACTGTGATCGGTCCATAATAAGTCGTAGCTCCCATATAAGTCCCACTTCCGAAAATCACTTTAAAGAGCATAACTCTCTCAAAAATGTTGGTATCCAAATAATATTTAACGCAAATATATTTCATATGTGTACAAATAATTTGGTCTAATTTTATGATGATCGGTCCATAATTAATCGTATCTCCCATATAAGGCCCACTGCCGAATATCACTTTAAAAAGCATAACTCTCTCAAAAATGTTGGTATCCAAATAATATTTAACACAAATATATTTCATATGTGTACATATAATTTGGTCTAATTTTATGATGATCGGTCCATAATTAATCGTAGCTCCCATATAAGGCCCACTTCCGAAAATCACTTTAAAGAGCATAACTCTCTCAAAAATGTTGGTATCCAAATAATATTTAACACAAATATATTTTATATGTATACAAATAATACGGTACAATTTTATTTTGATCGGTCCATAATTAGTCGAAACTCCCATATAACCCCCTCGCCGTAATTCACTTTAAGCTCCATTAAGAGTATTTATATCGAGATAAAGTTTAACACATATAATACTTATATTCTCAGACATCATGACACTAAATTTTTGGATGATCGGTCCACAATAGGTTATATCTCCCATATAACGCCCATTTCTGAAAAACTGTTTTATACATATACTGGGTGTAAGGTATTATATGGTCGGGCTTGACCGACTATACTTTCTTACTTGGTTTGATTATATACATATAAACTAGGGATGCCGATCCCGAAATCCCGATTAACAAATCCCGAAAACTAGTTTTTGTTTACAGTCATCAACAAACATTTTAAATTTAAACGTTTGTCGAAGAAATAAAGGTGAAAGAATTAAAATTAATTTTGGATTGCCAAACTCGAACGCACTATTTTATTTTTGGAATTTGGAAATTCCCATATAAAAAGCTTTTATTGCCTTAATCCTTTTTTGCATGATTTTTTCTTTATTGGTGAAATAAATCAAGATGATATAATTCATGTTCAAAATTAAAAGAAAAATTGTTAAAAAAATCTTAGTATATACGTATAAATTTAGCAAAAAACAATATCATGGAAATTTCATACATGATGCAATGTTAGATCATTAGCTTAATACTAAATAGAAATAAAAGAGGAAATGATGGAAATTTCCACCAATAAAAAAGGGTTAAAACCTCAAGAGATGAAGAATTTGTTTTACTTAAACAAATAGTTGTCATTTGAAATCCGGTTAGAGTAACAGACAAAGCTCTGATACCAGTGATACCAAAGAGATATCAGAAAGTGATCTGCTGAAATCTCTCCTTAAAAGAAATCAAATAAGAAGGATAATTTACTCAACACTTTTAAATTTAAAAAAAAAAAACCCAAAATTGAGGCGTGAATTTGATCTTGAGATAGAATTGTTTTTTTTTTATAAGAAATGCATTGAAAACGTTGATTGCGAAACGAATGAAATAATGAATGTAATAATATGGAATAAAATATTAGAAAATAATAAGAATTATTTGTTTCGGAGGGTGAAAAAGAAAGAAATCGATCGATAATATTATGTTGCTTTTAAATTAATATACATATGTAGAATTTAAGGCGAAGTGACATATTATTGTTTGTCAAACTAACATTTGAAAATAATATAAATTGTTTTTTCAAGCAATTAGGTCACTTTTAATATTTATATAAAAATGTTTCATATATTTATATATTTTAATATCCAATATTTCACTATCAGAATGGATAAACTCCTCAGGGATAATACAATTTATGAATTATAATAAATTAATAATTGAAGTATAAAAATGAAAATTTTTTAACAGAAAATAAAAAGTTGACAAGGATATACAATTATGATATATAGTATACATATATAAAAACTTGTTTGGAATAATAAATGAAAAATTAAATATTCAATGATTTAGTTTCTAAACTTATTCTTATAAATTAAATGTCTGTAATTTTGAGCTACATTATCAGTATCTGTTTTAAAATTAATTCTCTTTTCTATCGGTACATTAATAATCTGTAACATTTGTAACATAAATCGTTTTTTATAATTTGTTTCTGTATTTAATATGGTGGTATTTTCAAAATCTGGATAATGATCTAAATTGTAACAATGTGATGTTAATGCAGTTTTTTGAGAAGAAGTATGTTTGTGTTTTTGGTCAGATTTATGTCCAGCTAATCTAGTTTTCAATTTGTTTTTAGTTGTACCTACATATATTTTATTACATCTTTCATTATTTTTACCCTACACGGTATTTTATAAACAATATTGGATTTATCTAATTTTATTGTTTTATCCTTTATTTTACTATATAATCTGTTTAATGTGTTATAAGTTTTATGGGCTATTTTATAATTATTCCTGTCATAAAATTTTGAATTTTCTAGTCGTTCAGAAATTAATGGAATATAAGTTAGAGATTTATACATTTTAGGTTCAGAAATTATATTTGTATTATTATTCTTTGTTATTTTATATTGTCTTTTTAATTTATAAATTAGTTCATTTGGAAAACTATTATCTTTTAAAATTTGTTTGATTTTTATTTTATTATTTTTATGAAATATTTTGTCTTTATCTATTAAATTTTTATCTGTATTTATAATAACTCTCTTTGGATGTTTAGAATAAGAATTAATAATTCTTCCTGATAAAATTGGTTTTTGATACCAATCTATTAGTAATTTATCTCCCTTTCTAATTATTATTGTATCTAAATATGGAAGTTTATTATTAGATTCTTTTTCAATAGTAAATTTAATATTTTGGTGAAAAGAATTAATATATTTGTTATTTCATAATCTGAAATAATACAAAATAAATCATCCACATATTTTGTTATTATTTTTGGTTTAATAGACAATTTGTTAATACATGTCTTAAGTAGTTCTTCCATAATTATATCTGCAATAATTGGAGAAATATTGGATATTAAAATATCTAAATATATAAAACATTTTTATATAAATATTAAAAGTGACCTAATTGCTTGAAAAAACAATTTATGAGCTTGATTGATAAGTTATTTTAAGGGTTGTCAAGTTGCAAGCTTAAATATAATTTGTGAAGCTAAAAAATATTTTTATATTTTTGCAACCGAACTTTAAAGCTAAGTTTAGACGATATGTTGAATCAGCATATATATATGCTGACAGCCATATGATTAAAATTAACAGCAAATTCCTATGTCATACGTTAGACGTTTCCACGATATGTTGAAAGTAGCAAATTTTTTGATGTCAGCAAATGAAATGTCAACATAAGAGTTAGCATACGATTTTTGTGTTTATACGATATGTTGAATTTTATGTGGTGCTAGATATGCTGAGTCGTATAAACATTTGTTTGTGAAATTAGTCAGTTTGACAACATTTTTTAATTATTATTCAACTTCTGTATTTTATGTGTAATTTTTTAAATAAAATTAAATAATAAAAATAATATCAATAAAAAAAAACATAAATGATGACGTGGGAGGAAATTGGTCTAGCTATTGCTTGTACAGTGCTGATTTTGGATGAAGTGGAATTAAAAGCAAAAAGACGCAGAGTTTGGCAAAAGAAATGGGTAGAACGACGAGAGGAAGAAAGTTATTGTGTAAAATTATACAAGGAATTGGTATAAAAAATAGAGCATATTTTATTGTAAAAAACGGCAATAATAATAAATGATAAAATATTGCAAAACTTACCAACAAAATCGAGCTAAATTATACACTAAATATGCAAATAATGCACGAAAACATGTAAAACATTTATAATAATTTATTGTTTATTTCCAGAGACCTGTGTCGATTAATTTGAACAATGCCGCCGGCCACTATATTGCGTTTTGTATTCTTGTGTGTGTATGTTTGTAGGTACATATGCCACAAGAAGTGTATTTAAAAATAAAAAACCTATCGGTGGCTGTGCTTAAAGGCACAATATCGTAGGATTCATTCACTGGAAAATCTGACCGATTTCTATCACACTATCACACATTCAACATATCGTCTATACTTAGCTTAATGGCAGCACTGTGCAGCTTTGATGAAACGGTTTAGAACCAGTTATTTCGGTGGTTTGCGACATCCTGTTAGAAGGATAAAAAACATAATTATTTTCTTGGTAAAGTTTAATTCTGTTCCTTTCGACATTGGGCGATTTGTTTCAGAACTAAAACTGATGAAAAGAAATTATAAAAAGTTGTGTTCACTCTTAAATAACCTTCACCTAACTATAATTAGAATTACAAAATCTGCACCGTAGATAGACAAGTTTGTTTTGAAATTTTTTCTACTTTTAACCATTTATTAATGTAATTGATGTAATTGCGAATTCTTATCGTTCTTTACGGAGTTTGTTTGTTCATCATACCAATATTATCTGTGACCTATTGAATACTTGACTGACCTTTACAGAATCGAATAGTAACATTTTTGCATATTCATAATTGATCTGTGTAAAATGATCATTCTATATCGATATTTATGTATGTAGGTTAATATGTTTTTTGGTAGTGGATCTTATATGGGAGCTATAACTATTTATGGAATGAATTAAAGTTCGTCACAAAAAATTATGTATGTATATCTATATAATGTATGCACAATTTCATGATATTATCTTTATTCTATTTTAAGAAAATAGCAAAACATTTCTGAAATATATCGAGGTTGTCTGATATTTTGGTCAAAATTTGTAGTTTTTGAGACCTATACTCACTGACTGTCAGTGAAAGAAACTAAACACATTAACATCAAACAACACTGTATTAAACATTAAATTATATTTCTTCCCTGAAGACGATCAATAAAGTTGGTCGAAATATTGGAAATTAATAAAAGACAATAAAAATTAAACACGAACAAGAGTTTTTATATTTTTAATAAAAGAGGCCTCAAGCCGAATTAAGAAAGTAAAACGATTTTTAATAAAAATAATATTTAAATTCATGAAAATCACTTAACAAAATATTTAGATTTCGATTTTTTCAATTTGTAATTATTTTTATTAATTTAAAGATAAATAAATATTTATAAGTGATATATCAAGTATAACAAATTGAAATTGTAATGGGTCATTCTTGAGAAAATTAGTTTTCTCTTGTTAACATTGTATGTATTTGTTTTGTTGTCTCATTAATTAAGTACAACCAATGTTTAATAAAAGTTGTCTTGTTTGTTATATTATACTTTTTACCCAAAAAGGAAAACTGAGTAGATTTAATTCTGTTTCGATAATAAGAGGTTTTACACGATGAAATTTTTCATGCAAATAATTGCATGCAATTGATGTTTTTCATGCAATTTTTTGACATTTCCTTTTATCATCGTTTGTGTTTTACTTATTTTGTTTTATTCTTATTCTGACTTTGAAGTGTGCGTTATAAAAATTAATGCCCAAGAACATTTTCAATTACTTCTTCTGTATTAAAATTTTCCATTTTTTATATCTTTTAAAATTTTTGTATATTGTATTTATGTATGGATATGTATGTATATTATTTTATATACATACATACATATGTACATATATTTTTTGTATATTATATTTATATTTTAAAATTTAGTTTTCTTTGTTGCGAATGAAAAACTAAAGAGGAATGTGTAATTAAACGTCAAAAAATTTCATGATTTGTTGCACGTAAAATTTCATCGTATAAATGCACAAAATAAATAAAAAAAGGACAAATGTAAAGTCATTTTTATTAAGTTAATAAATCACTCGAATTACGCGGGTAGGTTAAAATTGGATTATTAGTTTAATGGAAAAATCAAGTCAAATCAAGTACATTGAAATATAAAAATTAATTTTATTTCAGATTTTTCTCAAACACATTTACCCCCTTATTCAAAAACGATTATTAAATTTAACAAACGTTTATTTACCCGGCATTTACACATGCAAGTGCAAGTTCGAAAAAGTCAATACATTCACACTTTTTTACTAACACAATCACACATGCAGGCACATGCAGCTCACTTGCAAGTGAATTTAGCTGGACAGTGATTTTTTGACACTTTCAGCAATAAAGTGACAGAAAGGTAAACAGAGTTGCCAAATAATAAATTTCAGAATAAATGTAATGGATTGTGGTAAAATAATTAATATTAATTATTTTATGTACATATATTTGTAAAAAAAATATATTTTTTTTTTAAATATGAAAAAAAGTGTATTGATGTCATTTTCGAGCATTAAATAATAATTAAAATAATAATAATAAATTGTAATAATTATTTCCCTACAATTATACTCATGTGAAGGCCATGGCAACTCTTGGTAAACAAATACAAACTTTGTGCGCCATTTGTTAATTTAAACTAATTTTTTGAAGTTTACGCTTTGACAACATTTTGAAAATGAACTTTCACTGTCCTGTGTAAACAGTAATGCTACTTGCAAATGATTCGAGTTTTTCGAATAAGTTTTCGTATATAAAGTTGTGTTCACATTATGTGTATTTGTCATGTGGAATGTCACTTTTCTACCCATATGTGATTTCATGTGTATGTCAAAATTTGAGTTTTACATACGGTTTATAAATTATATGGTTATGTTACATACATATGTACTTACTTTTGTCAACTCCTTTTCAAGTTTTCCCTCCATTTTCAATAATACATTTGTGTAGTTTTTTTTTGTATTTTTGTTTTACTATTAGGTATAAATTATATTTATTAAAATTTCAATTAATTTTTGCTGCCACAAAATGTTTGTTATAAAAACAGCTGCTGTCAGATGGTTTGTAACTTGAAAATAGAACTCGTTCTAAATACAAAAATGTCATATGTATTGCACACAGAGAAATAACACATGATATTGTTTGAAGGTGTTCAAACTATATGTACAAATTTGACATGCGAAAAAGTGACAGTCCACATGACAAATACACATAATGTGAACACAGCTTTATACGTGCACAGCACTCGCATGCAAGTACTTGCATGTGTAAAGGCAGGGTAAGCAATTTTTTATATGCAAATCTGTCTTAATAAACGTTTGTTAAATTTAATAATCGTTTTTGAATAAGAGGGTTAATTATTAAATGATGGAATACAAGCCCAATTAAAGACCACAAAATACTACTTTGTAATAAATTATTACGCTTAAGCTCAAATACAACATTTTTACATACATTATTCGGTATGAATTTATACATATGTACATACATAAGTATGTATGTACAAGTACATATGTACATATGTATAAATATTGTAAAAATTTTAAAAATTCCAAAAAACAGTAAGAAATGAATTTCGGAGTTTGCAAAATAAAAACATTCTTTAAATATGTGTACATTCATACATACTAACATACATCCCAGCAAGCCATATGAGTCCGAAAAGAGTCTTTTCTGACAACTTTTTCGGAGCGTTAACGCTCTTTATGAGCACAAAAAACAATCATAATTGCTCCGAAAACCAAATGATGAGGTGAGGAGTAGAATGATGGTGGGAAAGTGGACAAATGTAATCTCAGTACCAGTTAAACAAAAAATTAATATTACATATTTTGTTTTTCCCGTATTGAGCATAAAAGAAGCACCAATAGGAAATGAAAAATAAAGAAATAAAACACCAAGAATTAGAATATTGGAATTAGAAAAAAGGAAATCTTTATGGAGAATTTGTTACCTCTTGGTTCGGCTGTACAAAAGACAAGAATACCGTCAGAAAGAGCTCTTAGATAATGTCAGAAAAGAGTCTTTTATGAGGGTTTTTTTTGGGCTCTGTGTAATCTTGTTTTTATCTTGTTATCTTGTTTTTTATGTTTTTTTTTTATTCAAAGCACAAATAACGCTTTGGTACACACATAATTAAAATGGACTCTTTTCTGACTCCTTTTTTCGGAGCGCTCCTAGAATGGTATGCTGTGATATGTACATATATTATACACATACATATAAGCTATATGATTTATGTCCATACACATCTGTGTTTGTATTAGGGAAGCCAATACCCGTCATTAATAAATCCCGAAAATTAGTATTTGTTTTTATGTATCTGCTTTTGAGAAATATGCATTCTTTAGCATTTTTAATAAGAAAACAGATAATAGATTTACTAACAGATTCCACATTAAAATAAACTAAGTGAAAAGTTCAGAAACATTTTAAAATTACATATTTACAAAGTCATCAACAAAAATTATTAATTAAAAAAAATAACTTAAGCCAAAATAATGAAAAATTGTCTCTAATAATAAAAATTTAAATTTTACACAAGTATGTCGAAGAAATAAAGATAATTTTGGATTGCCAAACTCGAACGCACTGTTACAAGTATTTCCGGTTTTTAGAATTGGGAATTTCTATAAAAAAAAGCTCAATAGATGACAAAAGTTGAAGCCTTAAATCTCTGTCGTTGTTGCACTTTTATTTATGATCCTATTAAGCGATTAACTGGTGAAATCTCTCCTTAAAAAACCAAAATTGAAAAGTGAATTTGATAATGGTGATTGCGAAACGAATGAAAAAATGAATGTAATTAAAAAACATATATAAAAACTCCCTACAAACCTAATAATGATATGGAATCAAATATTGAATAAGAAATATAGTTTTCATTTATTACGTTTTTAAAATCCAAATGAAATATATAAGTATGTACATTTGTAAGTGAATTCATATAAAAATGTATACATATACATATGTACATCCATATGTACCTATGTATATATACAACATATGAACATACATCCACACACATTAAAATTTTGTGTGTGCCAAAATTCAACCCTTAAAAATATGTAAAACAGCAAAGAGTTTATTTATGTTATTTATACTAACGCAAATAGATGAGAGAGAGTTTTGCGAGAGAGCAATCTTCTTGCTACAAATAAGGATGAATATTGAATGCTATTGGTCATAGCTGGCTGTACGTACATACATATATAAGAGTATTAGTTATGAAATGTATGTATGTCCATACATAAATAAATACCATGTACTCATTTATACACCAATAGCAATGGACCTGCAGGGGTGTACCATAGACTAACGGCTAGATTGGAAGTTTTAAAAATCATATAATATGCAGTAAAATGTAAAAGCCTTTTAAACGTCCTGCGTTTGCAGGAAAAAACTTTCATCCATTGCGAGCTTATTGCTTAACCGGCTTTTACGACTTTTAGACATTTAACAATTTTTGTGTTTCGTCTGATTAAAGGCCCAACCATAATGTGCATAAACTAGCTTAAGCCAACTTAAGCAACTGTGCGAATACATGTAAAACGTATGTGACAAACCATAATGTACTTAATGAAACTTTTCGTCAAGTTTCATTTGCTTAAGCAAAGTGCCAAACTATACGCACTTTCCGTACGGAATCATCTGATTTTTGATTTCATAAAAAAAAATAAAAAACATCAGTATGCAAAATCAAGAAATAGATGATATTACTCATATCTTATCACCTTTTTTATTATTTATTCAATAATTAACAGTTTTTACTGTTTGCAAATTTGAAATAAAATAAAACATCAAATAAACAAATACAGGGCTGTAATTTTTGGTACTTTTTAATTTAAAGTACTCGCAAAAACATAAAATACTGCACAAATATGCAACAAGGGTTCTTAAGTTCATCTAAGTACATTATGGTCACTTAAAAGTCTTCTTAAGTTTACATATGCATTTGACAGACTTTTCGTTCATTTTTGACAGTTGCTTAAGCTAGCTTATGCACATTATGGTTGGGCCTTAAAAATAATTTACAATGCTCTTCTTTAGGCTCATTTGAAACATTCAATTTAAATACTAACAGTTACACATTTGTTGATTAATATATCAGAATGAAATATTCATATTTATTAATTTTAGCAGCGTGTAACATAAAGCGATTCACTTAAAAATACAATAGATTAAGTACAAACAAGCCCTAGGAAACTGATTTTGGCTTTTTGAAACATCAAAATTGTCACCTCTGTATACTCTGTGGATATTCTCGGAATGGTAGGTTTGGCCAATTATGAACCAACTTTCTCAAAAGTCAATACATAGTATAATATTTACATACTTAAACTGATCTGTGCAATAGTTCGGTTCGTTATGGATGTTTATGTAGGTTAGTGAGTTTTCGGGAATAGTCCTCATAAGGGAAAATATTACCTATTACGGGCCAATCATCATGATATTCTATAAACAGCTTTTATTTTAGAACTCTCAGAGAGATTTCAATTGCAAGATTGCCAACTATCACATACAACATACATTTTTCGCAAGAAATTTTAATTCAAACACATGAAATATTCTTGGTAACCCTTAGAATGTTCTAACGTCTACGTCACATAACGGGAAATCATGCGCATGGCGTAATCTTTATTTTATCATTCTTGCGGTCAAGTATGAATCGATCATCATCATATTGAGAGTGACGATTTATATGTATGTATGGACTATTTTTATTGAATTCCAACTTAATAGTGATTTTTATTCTCATTTCAGACTTTATATGGGGACGGTCAAATATGGACCGATCATCATGTAATTTGGTACAACTATTTAGATGTTCATTTGGATTATTTTTGTTGAATTTCAACTTGATAGTAATTTTTATAAAAGATTTATTTCTATTTAAGTGATTTTCGGAAATGGTATCTGTATGGGGTAGGCTTGCCAGAAGGGCTTGACTTGGCTTGATTGCCAAGCTTTTTCAAGGCTTGTCAAGATCAAGGGCGTAGCCAGGATATGAAATAGGGTGGTGCCACGAAAATTATGATTTTTTATGATTACATACTACAATCATAGCTGCCATATTTGACGATTTATCGTCATTTTGACGATTTTTTGTTTCAAAAATAGCAAAGTGACGATTTGACGATTTTTCCGTTGAAAGTGACGATTTCCTGAATTATTAAAATTTTCTATCATTAGTTTGTTTTATTAATGTTTTTGTTACCAAATTCTCTCTTTTTTGAGACAACAACTATTTTTCGCATTTAATATCATAAATATTAATAAGAACAAGCCATATTTCAAAAATAAAATAGTGTTTTCTTCATTATTGACAATTGTTAAGTTCAAGTATAATAATTCTAAATAATATTAGAAATTACTTAATTATTTTTAAACATAAAAAACAATTTTAAATTCTGAATTTCATAATCTAAAACTTCTCCTATTTTAACAAAATGACAAAAGAATATTCTAACAAATACATTTAAACAACGAAAATACGTAATTTTTTCAAAATAAGTACCGGTATATGATGAATGAATTGGATGCTATACTTAACATATTATTTAAACTTAATAAACTAACCTACCTGAATTAATAAAATATGCTAAATTCAGATATATATTTATAAAATACTGTATTATATATGTATGATCAGTTTTTGTTCAATTATTTTTTGAACTTGCCATTTTATTTACAAACGTCAATTCAATTTTCGTACTTTTTAATGCATATGCGATTTTAAATCAATATGCATGAAAGAAAAAACAAAAGGAAATAAGAAAATTGACTAGTACCGTCAAGTTTTTATCCCTTTTGTTCGCTTTTCCTTCTCATCCAAAAATACTTGCCTTGACGAGTCAGAAATAAAAAGTGTGAAAGCGGAATAAGATATAAAAATATTACACAAGTTGTGTTTAACATTGTATTTTTTGATTGACTTTTTAAAAATTATTTATTTTGATATGTTTTTATGTTTTGGTTTAAATAAAAATTTAAAATACCATTAAAAATAGTTACTTTATTTATCCGATTTTTTTGTCGAATTTTAAAATTCAAAATGACGATTTTTTATCGGGATTTTGACGATTTTTTCCAAAATTATGTGGCAGCCCTGATTACAATTTCGATCTATTTGAGGAGTAATCTGCGTGGATCTTCTGAAAATTTTTCTACAATTTTTTCCAAAAAATCGTCCTTTCTCGGTTACCAATTTTCACACTAAATGTCATTTTATGTTCATTAAAAAAAGTTTCAGCCAGTACCGGTTCAGTAGTACGAAATAGTGGCAATGCCAGCAGTAAACCACTAATGGCATTTCCAACAGGGTATTGGCCAAACATAAGCGATCGAAAGACAATTCAACAAATTCGCAGAAGCAAATGAAAAACATCTTGTTCTTTTAGGATGATATGTATTTTTTTTTTTTTTGTATCATTTATTACCAAATTGAAAGTGCTAGATTTAGCATTTTGTTTCTCAAAAATGCATTGAAATGTTTAAAAATTATGCTAAATGCTTTTTAGTATAATTTGTTTGATAAAAAAAATTATTTTCTCGAAATTTTTTTTACTATTTTACTCCAAAAAATACTTTTGGAGAAATAAAAAATAACTTTTATTAATATTTCAACTAAATTTCTTTCAGTGTGGTAAGTAAATGAACACGAAATTTTTTGAATTAATATATGAAATGTAAGTCAAGTCAACAATTGTTATAAACAATATTAGAAAAAACTATAATTTATATTTGTAACATTTGAAATAAAAACTGTATTGTTACATTGAAAAATTTAGCACTTATTTTTTCTTCTATAGAACATTTTAGCACTTATTTTTTCAAGTTTTAGCATATTTTGAAATTCATTTTCTGGCAACACTGTTGAAAGACTGAAAAATTATTACAACTAAAATTAAATTTTAATTGTAGAAAAAGGCATAACGCCCTAGACTCACTTCAGGTCTTTATTTCTTTTTTGTTGTGTTCACCGGACTGTGCATATGATGACGTTTAGAGACAACACGTACAGACAGAACTACATGTTCTCTCAAATTAGAATATTTTTTGTTTTTGTGGTATAATCTCTGGTCACACGCTAGATGCGAAACAATGGGTCATAACCATAGACAAACACTAAAGTCGGTTTTTTTTAAAAACAACATTAAACTTAATTATTTTGTAACTATAGTCAAAATTTAAGGTCATTTTAAGTTGAACCAACTTTAACTGGGTGCCACCTCATATGTAGAAAATTATTTCATACAAACTGTAAAGAAAAACAAGTAAGAGTGCTATATTCGGCTATGCCGAATCTTATATACCCTTCACATTTGTTGTGGATGCATAATTATATTATATACATACATATCGTCGGTTGACAAGTAAAACTCACTAAGTGTAGTCAGACCAGTTTAGAGACATTGAGGTTTTAATGTTAAATTTTGTATAAAAAATCTATTATACATAAGATCGATGCGATTTTGCAGAGTATATTAAAAAATAGTTTCTTTATTATAATTGCTTTTAAATGTTCGGTCTAACTACAAAAGTTTTCAAGACAATACAAAATAAACCCCTTAATGATTTTTACCTGCCGTAATCGAAAAAAAAAATTGAGAGATAATGAAGAACGAAAAAATTATAATTTTTTATTCTGATAACTTCATTTATTAAAAAAAATATAATTTATTAGGAAAAAGGGAAAAATGAATAACATTCATCTTCTAAATCACTTTCATCATCAGTCTTGAATCGCAAAACTTAACAAGATCAGCCTTTTTTGCCGATGAAATTGGTAGTAAATTATTGTAAGCTGACTTCAGTGTGGCGCTTTTCTTTGGACTACCTCTTCCAGCAACATTTACTTTCTTATAATTAGATGTATGATCGTATCTATAAAAAAAGGTTGCCGGGAATTGTTTTTCGAATTTCAGGCATTTTATTTTTAGCCATGATACTTTGTCGCCAAATTCGACTCGATTTCGATTTTTTATTGTGCTGCTTGCTAGTTCCTGTAAATTGTAGAAGTCGGAGAATTTTAATAGATGAACTTGGTATTCGATTTGAGTTTTATGTTTTTTAATCGATCTAGCCGATTGAAAGATTCGAATCCAATCATTCATTGTGCAGGCACTCTTATTTTTCTTAACCGACTCTATTGCGGAATGCATCGAGTCACACTCCATGTGTGAATGTCCTGACTCTAAAAATTTAAGTTCAACTCTGTTCAAGTGGCTTAAATTTTGTACAGCGTACATTAAAACAGCTGATACTTGTTGGTTTCTATTCTGACCACCACAAGTGTCACAGAATAGTGAAACATCTGTCACGGTTAACGGTCAAGTTTCGAGAAATTTCAATAAAATTGATCCTATTTCATTGCTCCCCCGCTTTCCATTCAATTGGCTCCAAGTGTAACAGTTGGCTATTTCTCCGCTTCCTACATAGATAGTCAAATTGTACACGCATATTTTTCTGGTGTAATAAAACAATGACACACTGGAATAGGGCAATTGAAGGACACTTTGCAAATCAAAAGTGCATGTAATGAATGATTACTTTGATTTCAAATAATATCTTATTTTTTTAAACTTAAGTTCATTAACTGCGTCTACGGTATAAACCATTGACAAGTAAAAATCATTAAGTACGTTTGTGATTTTTTCCTGCCTTAAAGACATACGAAATTGTATAAACGAACGGTATAAACCATTGACAAGTAAAAATCATTAAGTACGTTTGTGATTTTTTCCTGCCTTAAAGACATACGAAATTGTAGTTAATGAAAACAAAAAATCGAAAATCGGGGCATAGGATCATAGGATTTTGGCTCAAATCTGCACTTGGTGAGTTTTCCTGTAAATAAACCGGATTCTTTTTAAATGCAAAATAAAAGCGTCAAGTACTTTGAAGAAAATATAACGAGTCTTTATTTATTTAAATGTACACAAACACAATTAAAAAAGATTAACCACTTTCTTCTTACACATTTATATTACGGTTTAAGAACACACTTAAACACTTTGTTTGATCAGCGCCATCTGTTTATGCGAAAATTAACTGTAACAATATTAATAGACTTCGTTTTTTTGATGAAATTTTCCGAGGTTGCCTCGGATTTTTGCTCATATCTCCCTTATTTGTGAACGGATTTTGCTGATTTTAAATACCAAACTTCTCGAAAGCATGTCTGACAGAATTATTGAAGATTTGGATCCCGAAGATATCTGGGGACTTAAAAAAATTGATTTCAACATCCAGACAGGCGGATATGGCTTAATCGACTCCGCTATCTATAAGGATCCAGAATATTATATTATGGAAATTACAAACGGAATGACAAACTTATATATACCCTTCTCATGAAGGTAAATAAGCAAGTGCCAAATTTAAACAGCCGTCATTGAAAATTTAACAAAAAAAAAAAAAAAACAAAAATCGGCAAAATAATAAAATTAAGTGGGAAAATTTAAGAAACGTGTTTGCCGTGAAAAAATGGAGAAGGTAGATTAATATAATAATTAGGCTATTTTGGCGTTGATTTTTTGATAATTCTGCAGGAACAAAAAAAAAACTTTTTTATATTTTTGTACACATACAGTTTTTGTTCTTTGCATAAACAGCTGGTTGATTTTAAAGTGATGTTAAATTCAGCTGGTTTTAAAAGTATGTTTTAGCGGTTAAAGTATACTTTTACGTGTCTATAGTCAAAATAAATTGTACTTTTAACAAAAGTCAAATTTTTAACTATTAAAATACACTTTTTTTGTGACCATGGTTTTGGCCCAATGTCTTCGTACTCTTTGATAATAACTATGTATATTTCCTTCAATTGAATAGTAATTTCAGTGGATTTTTAATAATTTTATATTGTATGCATGAAAAAAAAATATTATAGAATTAGGTGGGTGCCAGGCCCATACCTGGCTACGCCCATATCAATTTTCGATTTTTTTTATAAATCTGTTATTATGTATAACATTTTAATATACATATGTATGTACTTAATTTTAACTATAAACTATGATACTATGTAGAACACCTATTAGAAACATTTGCCAACACTCAATAGTAAGTGTCAACACTGGTATATTCCCCTAATATGTTTTATATTGTTTTTGTTTTTGCCCAACACTTGTAAGTTGATATTAAAAACAAACAGCACAACACAATTGTAAAATTTACTGGTAAGTTTGATTTTTTATGTCTTGAATTTTTATAGAATAAATTTATACTTTTATTCTATCAAAAAGCCCCGATATACAACTTTTTGTGATAGGTGGAGCCTAAATTTTCTAAGTGGATTACAAAAAAAGTCGAATATACGGCAGTATGCAAACTTTGCCAAACAGAAATTGTGATCAAATATTAAGAAAGACGATCGCTACAAAAACATATGAATACGAAAAAACATAGTCAATTGGACTTTTCCAAAAATGTTACAAATGTTAAAAAATGTTAAAAATGTATTTCAAGTTTTGTTGTGCAAGGTGGAAGTAAAATAAAAACACAGATTTCCAATTTTTGTTTAAATGAAAATAAATAATTCAAAATAAATGAGACTGAATTAATTTAAATCGTACGACTTTGTACATTTTTGAAAATAAATATTATTTTTGCTTAAAATCATTGCATTTTTAATTCTTTTTAATGTTAAAGTTATTGTCAAGCTTTCTTCAGCAAATCAAGCTTTTTCACTATTTGGATCTGGCAAGCCTAGTATGGGGCTATGTCAAAATATATACCGATGCAAAGAAAACACCGTTTTGAGATTTTGTAATATTAAAATTTTTTGCAATGGTTTACTTTTACCTAAATTTTAAAATAATACCATTATTTCCCACACTCTTAAAATATTTGATTTTTTTTCTTTTAAAACATTTTTTTTTTACAACTTTTGGTATAAATTATATATTTGCATACCATATAGTTTGAAAATAGTTCATAAATGTATGTATTTTGGTATTTGCACTTTGTATAAAACAAAAATCCCTCATAAATTCCCCATATCATCATATTTAGTACAACTCTGTGACTAAAAATGCAGTGAACATACGTTTTTTTCATTTTTTGTCATCTGAGTATCACTCAACACACAGAGAACTCTGTGACTCAACATGCATACTTCATGTATGTCCATATACATGATGAAAGAGAAAGATACATATCTATAATTCCAACTGTAAAAGATTAATTAAGGAAAGCTTTTTATTAATATTATAATATTCAACCAAATACATATTCATACATAACTGTTTGTGTTAAAATATCAAAAGTCGAGTCAAAGAGGTAGATTACCTCGTTCTTTTTAAAGCTGACTTTGGACAGTATAAAGTGGTCTTAAAAATAATAAATAATAACAATTATTAAAGTTAAGAAAGCCTTAATCTGGTAGATGTATGTATAAGACATATGATTAATTACTTCCCCAAGTACATAAATCTAGATTTTGTTAAACATATTAATAATATCAGTGAAAAAAAGGGGTAAGAACAAAAACAAAATTAGTTAAAGTGTGAAAATTTATCTCTATTAATGAAAAAAAATTTTTTTCTTCTTCGGCAGCTATTTGCCATTTCCAAATATTCCGGAATCCCCGACAATTTTTAGTGTTTCCATAGCACGTGATTCAGTACCACCTAAACGGGCATCATAAAGTTTGTTTGCTACATCTGTATTCGTATCAAATTCCTCGTAAAAATTATCGCTAAAACCTAAATATTTTCCTAAACTTAATATCACATTAAAACCAATCCAGATTATCAAAAATAATTAATCTTTGATACCAAACCATGTTAATGTGATTAACTACTTAAATTAAAATATCTAAATTCAATTACATCAAATTAACCTAATTAAAACCCTAATATAAATTCTAAATTCTATCCACAATTTTAACCTCATCTAATATAATGGTATTTTTCTAAAATCTAACATAAGTCCTATATAAAAAAAAAATTATGTTTTAAAACCCTACATTTTTACTAATCTTCTCGTATTAATAATTCCCCAATTGTAATATATTAAATGAGAGTATAACACATAAAGTTCAAGAAAATAAAATAGCAACAACACGAACATCGATTCGTCAATATGCTGGAGGCCTTCATGCAGCGATGGAACCAACTAATAAAACAGTAGTTATGTACAAGGAAGACTATAAATCAGGAATGACCAAACTTTTAGAAGATAAAACAACTTACAAAACCATACGAGCAGATCCGACACAAAAAACAAAATAGTCATGGATTTGTACAAGGAGGAACACATAACAAGATACGAAAAATTGAAACTAACATCCCATTCAGCCACAGCACCCAGACTATACGGACTCCCGAAAATCCACAAGCCTGATATGCCACTCCGCCCAATCTCATCCTCGATAGAGGTTCCATGCTACAACCTGTCAAAATATATTGGACACATTTTAAAAAATATTATATTAGAGAAATATAATATAAAAAACTCAGTAGAACTTAAGGAAAAATTCAAAAATATTAATATAGAAGACGACGAAATCCTTATTTCCCTGGACGTCGTATCCCTAAATACGAACATACCAATACACTTGGCAATAAATAACATAATGTTACAATGGAATATTTTGAAAAATCACACCACAATACCAAGGGCTCAATTCCTTAAAATACTACAGTTCTGTCTTAACGACAACAATTATTTTATATATGACGACACCTACTATAACCAAACTTACGGAATACCCATGGGTAATCCATTATCTCCAACAATAGCTGATATCGTTCTAGATACACTATTAGAACAAGTTACCACGGATCTTAAAAAGGAAGATGTAAATATAAAACTAATTTCAAAATATGTGGATGATTTGTTTGCGATTATTAAAAGAAAGGACGAAAAACTGATTTTAGAAACATTTAATAACTACCACAATAAAATAAAATTCACGATAGAAAAAGAAGAAGACAAATGCATACCATATCTAGATATGAAAATATTTCGGGAGGACAAAATTATAATAACGGATTGGTATTCGAAAACTATTGCCTCAGGTCGTCTAATAAATTATCACTCTACACATCCAAAAAGTCAGAAAATAAATACTGCACTTAATTTGATAACAACGGCTTTAAAATTGAGCGATAACAAATTCAAATCTAAAAATATTGACAAAGTAAAGGACATACTAATAAAAAACAGCTATCCGACATATTTAATAAATAATCTATTAGAAAAGGCACAAACAGGAAGGGAATTGGGGGAAAACACAAACAACACATCTGGCAACACTAAATATTACAGCCTCCCATACATACCAAAGCTCACAGAAAACAAACAAATTCAAGAAATAATAAATGACAACAAAATAAAATTAGCGCATAGAGCGAGCAAAACAATCAATACTCTATTTACACAAACAAAAATAGAAAAAAATGAGCAAAGTAATCTTGTGGATGAGATCACATGTTTAAGTAAAACAGATGAAGAGTGTCGTAAAGTTTACGTGGGTACTACAAAGAGAAGCCTTGGTACAAGAATATCAGAACACGGAACAGACATAAAGAAAAATAAAATGACTACAGCTCTGGCTACACACTGTGTTGAAGAAAAGCATCTACCCGATATCACAAACGTTAAAATATTGGACAAGGAAAAGAGAACAAACAAACGATTTACACTGGAAAGTTTGAGGATTCAGGAAAGAGCTACGAATGCTTTAAATACAAAAGACGACAAAAACAACACGAATGCAATTTATACAATCGCAATATTTTAGTTTGATTTTACTGCTGTGATACTTAGTTTAATACAATTTAATTATACTGTGATATTATTTTTATTTATATTTTTGCATTTGTTTTGTTTAATTAAATTTATGTTTTATGTTGTGTTTATGTAAAACAGAATGTATATAAAATATTGTAAATGCAGAACTATTGACGAAAGATTATATGTGAGTAATATTATTCCTGTAGAACTAAGTTACCGTTGTTGTTATTAAACTATTATTTTTCAATTGTATATTTATTTTGATGCTACCAGATCTAATAAAATATCCCTGGTGATGTTGGGAATCTCCAACGAAACGTCGGAAAAATAAATTATGAAATAATCTTTTATTTGCATAGAATACATAACCTTAATAAGTCCGATTTAGAATTTTCTAAACAAATCAATTATAGAATAAGGAAAAGGTCGATAAAAAACTTAAATATTGTAAGTTCTTTCTCTTATTTTTTTATTTGTTATATGCTCAATAATATTGCTCTGTTAATTAGGATATATTTTTTTATTATTTATTGTTCAGATATTTTTTTATTTAACGTATTGATTTGAATTAAACTTTAAGAGTAGATAATAGAAAAGCTTAAGAAAAAGAAAATACCATTGAGAATAATTAATATTTAACTATTACTTAATTTTTTTTATTTTTTCTGTTTATATTATTAATGTCTTACACTCAAGAAAAGTAGTCAATACATATGATTTAAAACTATGTAAAGTTTTCCTTTCTAAAATGAAATAAATTTTTTTTTGTGAATAATAAATACTTTATAATTTTGTTAAAAGGTAGGGTAAGGGTATTGAGGCTAAGAACCACAACAACTAGGTTCTTGAAGAATAGTAGTTGCAATTCAAATTATAATTAGGTTAATCTTGGAGCAAGATCCATGACCATTTCTCACCAGACTAGCTAGCTAACCGAGCACGTGCGTAATGCTTCCCATGATTGCCTTATGGTAAAACCAAGTGTTATTTTTTTTTTATAAATCCATTGTTCGTTACAGAACACCACCAAACCAATAAAACTCGATCACAATTTCACTTTGCATGAAACTTATTATTGCAGAATTTTGTAAGTATGTATAGTGCTTTTCTATAGACATTCATGCACCATAAAGTAAGGCGACCAGATTTTGGAAAAGAAAAAAATGACATTAAAAAAAATACTAAATAATTTATTTCAATTCAATGTTTACATTTTTTACATATTGTTACCATTTACTATTTTGAAAAGCGAAAGTTCAGTCAGTAAAGGCAGAATTAGTCTTTACTTTCTGTTCCGTTCCGATTCAGTTAAATATAAAATGTTTTTTTTTTTTTTTATTTTTTTTTTATTTATTGAATCTTCAGATATTGACATGACAATAAGTTTTCGAATCTTAATACTAAAAGAAAATAATAAGTCCAGCCAGTGCTAGACAAAATATTATGATACTACAAAAAAATTTACATCCACTGATCCAGTCATCTGTTTTGCGTTTGAGTTAAAGCAAGGGTATCCCTCCTTCTCAACCGAACATGGCCACTAAAGTTAAGGATGTCTCGTGCAAGTGGGTTTGGATGGTGTTCAAGTTTGCTGACATATTTTGAGGCGTATTTTGTAAATTCGTCTTTCACCAAAGGAATGCCTAGATCTTTGTGAATTCGAGAATTTTTAACGTACCATGGAGCTGCAGTAATTATACGTAGAATTTTATTTTGACCTCTTTGAATTTTTTCAATGTTGGATGCTGAGGCAGTACCCCAAAATTGAATTCCATAACACCATATTGGCTTTAGAATTGCATTGTACAACAAAAGTTTACAATCCAACTTTAATGTAGAATTTCTGCCGATTAGCCAATTAAGTTGCACTGCTTTTAATCTCATCTGTGTAAGTTTTGCGTCAATATGAGACTTCCAGGTTAAACGACGATCGAGGTGGATTCCGAGGTATTTGACTTCATTGTGTTGCGGAATAATTTGGTTATTTATTCTGATGGACGAGCAGGTATCTTTTCGCAATGTGAAAGTTATATGAATACATTTCTGTTCGTTAACCCTGATTTTCCAAAGCTCTAGCCAATTCTCTAGTTTATAAATATAATTCTGCAAATTCTGTGATGCTATTTGATGGTCCTTATGAACGCTAATAAAGGCTGTATCGTCAGCAAAAGTTGAAGTATGTATATTGGGGTCTGACGGCATATCGGATGCATAAATCAAATATAAAGTAGGACCCAGTATGCTACCCTGGGGTACTCCTGCTTCAATTGGCTGAGCGGGGCTTAAAAAATCGCCTTCTTTGATTGTAAATTTGCGACCATATAAATAACTTTTCATAAGTTTGTGGGTGTTAGCAGGCAGAGCTAATTTTATTTTGTGCATTAAACCTTCATGCCAGACTTTGTCGAACGCTTGGGAAACATCAATGAAAAGCGCGGAACAGTATTTTTTCTCTTCAAACGACCGTCTTATCACATTTACTAATCTGTGTGTTTGTTAGATGGTACTGTGTTTAGCTCTGAACCCGAATTGATGATTTGGAATACATTGAGTGTCGTTCAGAATTGGAATCAACTTAGCCATTAACAATTTTTCAAACAGTTTTGAAATTGTCGGCAGTAGGCTAATTGGCCTATATGACTCTACTTTGGTGAGGTCCTTCCCTGGCTTAGGAATCATGGTAATCATAGATACCTTCCAATCTGCAGGATAGTATTCTAGGCGTAAAATAGCATTGAAGATAAAGAGAATAATTCTTCTAGCTACACGAGGTAACTCCACAAGCATTTTGTTGCTGATTTTATCCATACCTGGAGCTTTTTTAAGGTTCAGAGTACCAATAGCGCTTTGAATATCATTAAAGCTAAGTCTTAGAGGTACAGGAGGTCTAATAACGAGTGGTGGCAAATCAGTTGCATTATTTGAGTTGTTTATAGTAAACACATTTCTCAAATGGTTAACAAATAAAGTCCCCTTCTCGGAATTTTTTCTAGCCCAGTCACCAGTCGGATTTCGCAAAGGAGGCTTTCCTCTAACTGGTCTTTTTAAACCTCGTGCCGCCTTCCATAACGAATAGTCAGATTGTGGGGAACTGTCAATTCCCTCCAAGTATGATTTAAGTGAAGCCATTCTTTGGGTTTCTAAGAAATTTCTTAGTATATCTCTGCATTCCCGTAGCCTAGCTTTCAGTTGAGGAGACCTGTGAATTTGCCACTCTCTTCTAACTCTTCTTTTTTCTGTCAGGAGATGTTCGAGTTCAGCGAAATAAGTTCTGTTTGTCCTACTTCTGCATTCAACGTCATATGTGGAAGCGTGATGCACAGCTCTTCGTATGTCCTCAGTAAACTTGCCAATCGACCCATCAATATCCTCGGTAGTTCTCAACACTACATTAGACATGTCCCGAAATGGAGAGCCATACCCTTGAAGGAAACGCATTGAAATAATAGAAGGAGAGTGATCTGAAGACAAGTCTAATGAAGGCTCCACTTGTATCGATTCTACAGGGATATTTTTCACTACTCCGAAGTCAATAATATCGGGAATCTTCCGTCGGCCAGTAGGTGGGATGCCCGCTTGAGAGTACATCTAAGCCCATTTTGGCAATGGTGTTGAAGAGTTCACGACCCTTCGGGGTCACTAGACGTGAACCCCAAAATGTGTGTTTGGCGTTAAAGTCACCAGCAACCAAAAATCTAGCTCCAAGGGAATTGAAGAAGCTGTAGTATTGATGTTCTTTTATTGAAAATCGAGGCGGCGAATAAATTGATGATAAAACAAAGTTGTATTGACAGAATTCAATACAAATGTTTGTTGCTTGTAGGTAATCCTCACTTATGTTATTCATTAGGTAATGTTTTATTCTGTTCTTTATAAGAATTGCCGAACCTCCACATGCTCTTCCGCGGGGATCTTTAGTATCATACAATACGTAGCCATTAATTTTGAAGTACCCTGTCGCCGTCAAGTGAGTTTCAGCAATCATCATGACATCAATCTGCTTATCCATCAGGAAGTGTTCCAGTTCGTTTTTATGTTGGCGGAGGCCGTTCGCGTTCCAAAAACAAATTTTTAAACAAATCATTTCTTTAAAATTGCTTGTAAGATAGTGGATTGCATTTTCAGCATTTCCTGCATCATGGATGTCATAGTGGTCGTAAAAGTGTTCATAGTTTGGACAAGTGTCTGCAAAGTAGTCTCTAGAGTGTTAATATTAGGCTCGTAATATTGAGATTTAGATTCCTGCTCCAAACCTGGCATATTAGATTTAACCACGTTAGCGTAAGAAACTTGTCTAGAACTAGGCGCGTTTTCATGACTAGTGGGCCGTAACAATTGAGGAAAATTGTTACTCGATGCAAAATTAGGCTGTTGAGGATGATTAGGTAATACTGACGTCTTGTTAGTCCTTATGCCTTTCAAATGAGTGTAAACTGGACAACCTCTATAATTTGCGGTATGATTACCTCCGCAGTTACTGCATTTTTTGATTTTTGAGTCGGTTTTCGACTTATCACATTGAGCAGTTGTATGTAGTTCCCCACACGCAACACAAACTGACGGCAATTTACAATACGCTTTAGTGTGACCAAATTCTTGACAATTAAGACACTGGACGGGTCCCTGACGCTTATGCGGTTCTTCCACGGTGATTCTACGATGCAGAAGGTAAATCAGATTGTAGATGGGATGGGACTCGTTTTTCTTTAAGACTATATCTCCGGGTTCCAATTCCACCCTGAACATAGGCTGAGGAATCTTTTCACGGTTTCTAATATTCGTTATGCTCTTAATTTTGAAGCCATTTTCCATTAAACTAGTCTTTATCTCGGCAGGATCAACATCTGGGTCTATACCCTTTAGAACGACTTGGAGTCCTTTTGCACTTTTCAGCTGGTAGGTATAGAAATCCCTACTCTCCCTCTCCAACTGGGTGGACAATTTTCGAAAGTCATCTTCCTTTTTCACTTGAATTTTGGTTTCGCTGATATTTCCATGTTTAATTGAGGTTACGCTAAACATATTTTCACCTATTACCGAAACAATTCCTTGTACCAATTTACTGGAAGTGGGCTCTCTCAGATAAATTGGTGGGGGCTTAAACGTCTTTTTAGGAAGTTCTGGATCATCCGTCTGGAGGAGAGCAAACCTGTTTTGATCATTTGGATTGTCAATACTCACGGTCTTGCGAGCTTTTGAATTTGATGACATTTGAGCAGATGTCGGGCTCCTCTGTCGCTTAAGAACTGTGACGTATTTATCCATACCTACTTGTTTTCTAGGTTTGACTGCACTATTTGATGTAGAAGATATTGATGTTTTATCATCTGATGAAATCACTATATTGGGCGAACAGGAACGGCGCCGTTCTACGGCTCTTGTAGTGAGAAGATTCTCCACAGATTTTTTAAGGATTCTTCCTCAGAGATCCATAAAGATTTTCTAGTCGAGCTAAGCTCTTTCTCAGAATTACATCTGAGAGGAACACTCATACAGTTTTTATGCGATTTTTAATGTTTTTTATTATTTTTCTTTTTTTTTAATGTTTTTTATTTTTTTTTTTTACCGTAGGTTTTTTTACCGTAGATATTTTTACCTATTACGAATTATTTTTTAATTTTTTTTGTTCTATTTCGACCTATTACACTTTTTCACCTATTACGATTTTTTCACCGAAAATTCAGCCGCACTAAAAATAACACGTCCGAACAGTTCAACAACACTATGTGTATATAAAATGTGTAGAAGTCGTTAGTTGTTTTGTTACTTTCCGTGCCGTTGCGGACGAACCTGTTGAAAACAAAAATTTGCTAAGTAATTGTAAGTGACAGCACAAAACAGCTGACATCCGCACAACAAAAAGTTTTTGGTTTATTACAAAAATTTTCAATTTCTTTGAATTTAATTAAGTTTTTGTACCTATAAAAGTTATTACTTTAGTCAAAAGCAAAGACATATTGTACAATAAAAAAAAACTTTAATTTGTATTTTTTTGAGTTATTTTCGTGGTATGTGTTGTCTATTTACCTAAAACAGCTGATACGTTTATACGGAAAAACTAACTACAAAAATTTAACAACAGAACGACACGAAACAGAACAACAACAGAAAGTAAAGACTAATGAAGTCTTAAGAGTATGAACAGAACAAGCACGACACTACGTTTGTGAAGTAAAATTTGTTTTATTTGTTAAAGGTGGCGATTCTCATTCTACTTAGAAACCGTGCCGTGCTTGTTCTGTTCATACTCTAGCTCAATAAAAACAAATATTGATCATGCATTTAAAATTAAAGATGACTTAGTATGAAAAAGATGACTGAAAGAGGACACAAATTTTATAGATGACAGCGAGATGACAGCCATATTCCGGGAAGACATTTGTATGGGGGCTATGATAAATCGGAGAGCGATTCATACCATTTGCAACAGGACTTGTCCTTCTATAATAAAAATAAAGTGTGCAAAATTTCATGATATTATCTGCATTATATTTGAAGAAAATAGTAAAAAATACCTAAAAAATATCGAGGTAGTTTGAAGCTTTGCTCCATAACTCAGATCCTAAAGGACCGATTTTCAATACCAAACACTCGATGGATCAAAGAATGTTTGGTAAAAATTTTATTGTTCTATTTTTTTTTTCGAAGCTCTATCGTGATTTCAACAGACGGACGGACATGTCTAGGTCGTGTTAGAATCTTATAAGAACCCAGAATATATTTGTAAAAAATAATTATCAATTCTAAAGTCAATTAATTTTGGATTCGAAAAAATATTGGTTTTTTATATGGTCAAACAATATTGTTTAAGCAGAAATAGTCAAATTGAAGAGTCCATAAATGCACAATAACATTCAATTGCAATGAAGTTTTGAAACGGATTTTTTAAATTTTACAGCATGGCCCATGATATCGAACGTTGTCGTTTCAAACGACGTTTCAAACGCTGTTTTGCGGCTCACTAATATTCTTAGGTGAAAGAAAACGAATACGAACGATAACGTAAGCAATTCAATACAAAATTGCGGCTCACTATTTACGTTTTCTGATGTTCGAACGAACTGAAATGTCAAATTGACTCACTTTTTATTTATTGTCGTTTGTGCAAGAATAACAAAAAATACTAGTTAAAAAGTTTTGAAAAGTGGAATGTTTTGTGTAGTCTTCATTGTTTTTATGTAATTTTATTTTATTTTCTAAATTAATTCAATGAAAAAAAATGAAATCTTGGAAAAAAATATTTAATGGCTAAATAAACAACATTATGTTTTATAGATTTTATATGGTGTTCACACATGCATTTTTAATTGACATTTTTTAATTAACGCCTAATTGAATTCAATTATCTATACAAAATTTCAATTAAGATAATTGCTTCATTAAGAGTTAATTGTTCTAATAATTGTTAAAATTAAAAATACAACCCTGTGACTAGTAATAACTAAAATGGCAGTTGTTTCACTTTTAAATTAATAAAGAATATTTTTAGGCTGAAAATTATAATATTAGAACCAAATACAGTGCACTCGGGAAAACGTCAACTAATGAAAACCGCGGGTGTTGACGTTTAACAAATTGTTGACGTTTTAAAAAAAATCTGTTATTTTTTTTTTGCTGTTTTTTTCTTTCCAACACTTGGAAGAGAGACTTCTCTCTATTTATTTCATAAAATTTTAGAGTAGTGTTACGCGCCGGCTAGATAAAATAATAAATAATAAAAATTCCATAATTCTTACTATCAGCAAATAACCACTCAAAAACATTGGTTAAGGGGTATGTAAAAAGGTTTCCCGCTAGCTTCATTTAAGGCACGTTGGTTCTCAACCCATGTATCTGACGCGTAAGCATATAGCATACTCATCATACCTTAAGAGTATGCAAAAATAAAAAAAAAAATAATGGAAAAATATTTCTAAAAATGTTCTATGAAATGGTGGTAAGATGTTGAACCACTTAGGGTACAATTTTCCCTCCCGACTGAATCATCAGACGCCTATGACAGACCTATTACCCTACAATTAGCAATCTGTCCCTAAATCAGCATATTTAAATTACTTACATATACAGTACTTTTCGCTTATCGTCACATCGCTGAGTTGCACGCAATGTTGTGACTATATCGCTAATGTGAATATAAGACTAATTTTTTATATGGCATATAAACAAAATCGGATATAAACAACTTATGTGATTATAAAAAAAAACTGCTTTATTTCATTTATATATCCCATACATGCGTGTATGGACCAGGAGTACTCCAAACATAATCCATTTGTACAAAAAAAAAAGTGGTTCATTAAACAATACGATGTCCTAGTACTGGACCATATAATCCAGCTTTGCATAACTCAGGACTATTCCCAAAACTACTCCTTGTAACTACTTCAAATGTTTTACAACAACGATTACAGTCGTTAAAACACGAATAATTGTCGTGTAGCAAGAAGTTCTGCTTTGAAAATGAAATGGTCATTGAGTGCATTACATAGGACCATGATGTAGTCACTACATTTTAGCTACAATGGACCACGTACGCCACAGATTTTTGCAGGGATGTACATATAGTATAGTATGTACATACATATGCATTATAAACAAATACATAAATACATACTTTGTGCGGTAAAAGGCACTACTTATATATTGATTAAATATCGTTAAAAAACAAAAATGTCAAAATTGCTGTTGTATTTTACCATTTAATTTTTAATACATTTTATTGCTTTGTAGCTTAAATTGCTATGTAATAGATATTCAGGCATATGATGGAAATCGATATCGAAAACGAATGAGTTTTAGAAGTGAATTTGTTGGTAATATTTCTGTATTGAAAAACTTTTATCACATAAAATATAAAGATATTGGGCTACTAAAGAGAATCTTAAAACAAAAATTTTAAAAATTAGATTATAAATGCATTAAAATGTATTTCCAAAACTGATTCGTTTTCAATATCGATTTCCATCACATGCCTGATTATCTAAATGTATGTGACAATACCCTAAATAATTTGCATGTAAGTAAGCTTTAAATAACCACAGATAGGTGGCATATATGTCAAATGTGATTATATCGCTCATGGATTATATCGTTAATATTTTGTATGAATTTGACTTATATAGTGCTGTAAAAACGTGCATTTTGGACTATATCGCTAAATGGACTATAAGCGACGTGACTATAAGCGAAAAGTACTGTATATTATTGTCATGGCTATCTTTCCCTAAAAAAATTCTAGTGTTTCATTTCAAATGTATTCACAGAATTACGCAAAATTTATTAAATAAAAAACAATAGTTATAAATTATACATTCGTACATTCTATGTATACTAAAGCACACTAAAGAACTAATGATAATATTTGTCGTTTTAAGTTTGTCTCATTAATATTTTGATTAAAGGAACAAAATTGAAACGGACTGAATTAACAATAAATGAGCAAAATAAAAGGAAGACAAATTAAAGGATTTACTCCACGTCGATTGATTTGTTGGGCCCAGCATTCAATGCGTGTTGTTGTAGTTTTCGTTGGTTTTTTTATGTTTTATGCATTTTTTTTGTAAAGGTGCATATACACTACGTGTTTTTTACATTGTATATGTCAAATTTTACATAAGGGAGTAAAAACATGTAGTTGGTGACCTCAAAAACTTTGCTTGTGTAAAATACACAAGCAAAAACATAAGACAAAATTTCAATTAGAACATGTTCTATTTTCTTATGTTTAAACACATGTTTTTAAATATATAGTTTTTTATCCCATTTTGATAATTTAATAACAATGATTATTTAAAAATGTTTGATACAAGCTCCACATCTTGTATATTAAAAAACGAAAAACCTTAAATCAATATTTTTGACGCCGGCAATTTAGTAACGCTTTGTAGCGGCTTTAACGCATTTTTTAAAGAAACGACATGGAAATTTATGTGTAAAAAAAGAATAATATTTAAGCGTATCAGCTGTTTTAATCATGGCGATGTCACGTGTAATTGTACATACAAGTTGGTGACCAAAAATTAAAAATGTAATGTAAATGTAATGTAAAATAACCAATTTTGACAGACATAAAGAAAAACATGTGAGTTGGAAACTTAAAAATACATAAGCAAAAACACGTAGTGTATAGCCACCTTAAATGAAGATTATGAATGATGAGAAATGCTAAATATAGAAGCTATTAATAGAAATTCAAATAAAGTTAAAGATAATAATGTGGATTGGCTAACACCAAGGGAAAAATCTTAGTAATTAATGAAACATTTACTGCCGTATTTATAAAAAAATAAAGTAGGTTTGAAGTGTGCTTTAAGACAAAATTTTCTTAAAGTACACTTGAAGTCTACTTTAATTTTTTATAAATACGGCAGTTAATATTTAGAATTTTACAAAAAAAAAATTTAAATCAAGTTATATAATTTTTAGAAAATAATTATTAGTTTTACATATTCAATTCAAAATATTAGAAACCATTTATAAATTATATAATCTAAAGCTTATTTATTTATTTTAATTAATTACTTATTATAATGATAATTTTTGAGAAATTTTACAAAATTTTTTTATTTCATCATAATGACTGAACATATATTAAAATATTTAATTAATTATCATGATTATTTATATGTTTCTTTTAGATTTTATGACTTAAGTTAAATTTAAATTTAGGTTATGTACAATAGAAAAAATATGAAATTTACATTTTGATTATAAAAACGTTTTGTAGTTTATATTAGATTTAAGTATGAGTAAGAATTATGTACGAGGCAACGTGACTTTTAGCAAGGAATTATAATAATATACATAATCCATCCTTACACACAGCTAACCATTCATCTACCCAATTCCAACACATACCTCATACACACCCCACCATTCATTCCCACAGAATCTCACACCGATACATATTTACGTTCGCCACACGACCGACCTAAATACCGACGGGACTGGGTCCAAACCGGCGGGTTTAAGGGAGGATTTCTTTTGGGTGATTTCCCTCATTAGTAGTCCCAAGACCGCAGACCGAGCTCGGACTAGGTAGGGAAGGTAATAACTCTGGGTCTGCCTTTTAAACGGAGGCTTGTTTGAGTGGACGATTTGGGACAAGGTTTTGTTTGAGCTTCTGAGGTGAAGTACGGAGATTTCCTGA
Source organism: Bellardia bayeri (assembly GCA_950370525.1). NCBI lineage: Eukaryota > Metazoa > Arthropoda > Insecta > Diptera > Calliphoridae > Bellardia > Bellardia bayeri. The sequence goes on along the minus strand of OX493265.1, from coordinate 47,116,043 downwards.
GGAGAAATGGAAATGGAGTGAGTTGAAAAGAATAACTGGTAAGTGAGCTAACTTTTATCTTGTAGGGATGGAATTGCGTAGAGGGGCAAATCTACCTATGGGCCGAGGATTTGCCAAGGTAGTGGGAGGGCAGGCCAGACAACAAAACATCAGCTGCCCGCCCGGGAAGTGATAGATCGAGATGTTTAGGAATTAAACTATCGCAGGGAATTGGAAACATTTTTAAGAGGTTAGGGTCTTTTCCTTTTTTTGTAGCAGGCAATGAAAATTTAAGGCTATTAGCACTAACATTTTCATTATTTTGTGTTATTAAGTTTTAATAATTAATTTATATGTTTTTTTCTCTCATTTTTCGGTTTCATTAAAATTATTTTTAATGAATAATTGATTTTGTGTTTTTTTTTAATACATTTATCATTTTTTTTTTTTTGATAATGGCTTGTGGTTGGTTAAGATGGCGAATTCACGCCTCTACCGGCTTAGCCTGGCAAATTTAATATCTAAGCGTTTCCATCCTAACCAGCTACTGGTTCACACCAAAAGCTATTGACAAAAATGGCGCCCAACAATGGGGGACTGAAATTCGGGTTCCATCTAATAGTTTTTCGTGTTGCTCTCAGTTTTACATTCAATGGGTCATCGTTTTCAGCGTAGGTCGGAATGACAACGATCAGTTAGGGTCGGTCAGCAGCTGCGACGTTGAAAGTGGTCCTTTTGGGGGAAAACAGAGATGCTTGCTATTACTTTGGTATCAGAAACTACAGAAAGTCACATTATTGGAGGGTAATCGTTACCCCAATAGTAGCTACTGTGTTCATGAGACAAAAGTAATATGCAATATACATACATGCATAGGTTATCAAAGTAGTTTAAAATAGAAAAGTTAAAAATGATTTTGGATGGATGGGTCCGGGTTAAAGTCCTTGTGAGGAGGCACTCGTGGCGATTCGTTGGAAGTTAGATCTTGTAAGTATTTTTACTCCAGCATTCTTCATCTGAAGGTCTTCGATATTTCCTTGGCTAACTGCCCCTACAAGTTAAAATGAAGCTCACTACTTTTTTTTTTTTTTTTTTTTTTTTTTTTTTTAGCCTTTATTTATTTATTGAATCTTCATATAATGAAATGACAATAAGTATTCAAATCTTAATACTAAAAAGAAAATAATAAGCCCAGCCAGTGCTAGACAAAAATTTTATGATACTAAAAAAATTTCACATCAACTGATCCAGTCATCTATTTTGCGCTTGAGTTAAAGCAAGGGTATCCCTCCTTCTCAACCGATTATGGCCACTAAAGTTAAGGATGTCTCGTGTTTGGGTGGTGTTCAAGTTTGCTGACATACTTTGACGCGTGTTTTGTAAATTCAACTTTTACTAATGGCACGCATAGATCTTTGTGAATTCGAGAATTTTTAACATACCATGGAGCTGCAGTAATTATACGTAGAATTTTATTTTGACCCCTTTGAATTTTTTCAATGTTTGATGCTGAGGCAGTACCCCATAATTGAATTCCATAGCACCAGATTGGCTTTAGAATTGCATTGTACAACAATAGTTTGCAGTCCAACTTTAGTGAAGAATTTCTGCCAATTAGCCAATTAAGTTGCACTGCTTTTAATCTCATCTGTGTAAGTTTCGCTTCAATATGAGACTTCCAAGTTAAACGGCGGTCGAGGTGAATGCCGAGGTATTTGACTTCATTATGTTGAGGAATAATTTGATTATTTATTTTGATGAACGAGCAAGTTTCTTTTCGCAATGTGAAAGTGATATGAATACATTTCTGTTCATTAACCCTGATTTTCCAAAGCTCTAGCCAATTCTCTAGTTTATAAACATAATTCTGCAAATTCTGTGATGCTACTTGGTGGTCCTTCTGAACGCTGATAAAGGCTGTATCGTCTGCGAAAGTTGACGTGTGGATTTTGGGGTCTGACGGCATGTCGGAGGCATAAATCAAATATAAAGTAGGACCCAGTATGCTACCCTGTGGCACACCTGTTTCAATTGGCTGAGTGGGGCTTAAAAAATTGCCTTCTTTGATTTTAAATTTGCGACCGTATAAATAGCTTTCCATAAGTTTATGGGTGTTAGCAGTCAGAGTTAATTTTATTTTGTGCATTAAACCGTCATGCCAAACTTTGTCGAACGCTTGGGACACATCAATGAAAAGGGCGGAGCAGTATTTTTTGTCTTCAAACGACCCTCTTATCACATTTACCAATCTGTGTGTTTGTTCGATGGTGCTGTGTTTAGCTCTGAAGCCGAATTGATGATTAGGAATGCATTCAGTGTCGTTCAGAATTGGAATCAACTTAGTCATTAACAATTTTTCGAACAGTTTAGAAATTGTCGGCAGTAGGCTAATTGGCCTATATGACTATATATACCTATATGGTGTGATCCTTCCCTGACTTAGGAATCATAGTGATCATAGACACTTTCCAATCTGCAGGATAGTATTCAAGGCGTAAAATAGCGTTGAAGATAAAGAGGATAATTCTTCTAGCTACACGAGGTAACTCCACAAGCATTTTATTGCTGATTTTATCCATACCTGGAGCCTTTCTAAGGTTCAGAGTACCAATAGCGCTTTGGACATCACCAAAGTTTAGTCTTAGAGGTACAGGAGGTCTAATAACGAGTGGTGGCAAATCAGATACGTTATTTGAGTTGTTTTTAGTAAACACATTTCTTAAATGGTTAACAAATAATGCCCCTTTCTCGGAATCATTTCTAGCCCAGTCACCAGTCGGATTTCGCAAAGGAGGTTTTCCTCTCACTGGTCTTTTTAAACCTCTTGCCGCCCTCCATAACGAGTAGTCAGATTGTGGGGTACTATCAAGACCCTCCAAGTAGGATCTAAGTGAAGCCATTCTTTGGGTTTCTAAGAAATGTCTTAGTATATCTCTGCATACCCGTAGCGTAGCTTTCAGTTCAGGAGACCTGTGAAGTTGCCACTCTCTTCTCATTCTTCTTTTTTCTGATAGGAGATGTTCGAGTTCAGATAAATAAGTTCTGTTTGTCCTATTTCTACATTCAACGTGATAAGTGGAAGCGTGATGCACAGCTCGTCGAAGGTCCTCGGTAAAGTTGCCAATCGACTCATCGATATCGTCGGTAGTTCTCAACACAATATTTTCCGTGCAATGAGAACTTAAATACTTTTTGTATTTTATCCAGCTTACTCGGGTCTTAGTCATGTTTCTAAATGGAGAGCCACACACTTGAGGGAAATGCATTGAAATGATAGTAGGAGAGTGATCTGAGGACAAGTCTAATGAAGGATCCACTTGCATCCATTCTACAGGGATATTTTTCACTACTCCAAAGTCAATAACATCGGGAATCTTCCGTCGGTCCGTCGGCCAGTAAGTGGGATGTCCGCTTGAGAGTACATCTAAGCCCATTTGAGCAATAGTGTTGAAGAGTACGTGACCCTTTGGGGTTACCAGACGTGAACCCCAAAATGTGTGTTTGGCGTTAAAGTCGCCAGCAACTAAAAATCTAGCTCCAAGGGAATTAAAGAAGTTATGGTATTGGTGTTCTTTTATTGAGAATCGAGGCGGAGAATAAATCGATGATAAAACAAATTTGTATTGACAGAATTCAATGCAAATGTTTGTTGCTTGAAGGTAATCCTCACTTATGTTATTCATTAGATAATGTTTTATTCTGTTCTTTATAAGAATTGCCGAACCTCCACAAGCTCTTCCGCGGGGATCTTTAGTATCGTACAACACGTAGCCATTAATTTTGAAGTACCCTGTCGACGTCAAGTGAGTTTCAGCAATCATCATAACATCAATCTGCTTATCCATCAGGAAGTATTCCAGTTCGTTTTTATGTTGGCGGAGGCCGTTCGCGTTCCAAAAACAAATTTTTAAATAAATCATTTCTTTAAAATGGTTTGCAAGATAGTGGATTGCATTTTCAGCATTTCCTGCATCATGGATGTCATGGTGGTCGTAAAAGTGTTCATAGTTTGGACAAGTGTCTGCAATGTTATCTCTAGATTGTTGATATGTGGCTCAGAATATTGCGATATAGGTTCCTGCTCCAGACCTGGCATATTAGATTTGACCACGTTTGCGTAAGAAACTTGTCTAGAATTTGAGGAAAATTCTTACTCGACGTGAAATTAGGTTGTTGAGGATGGTCAGGTAATACTGGCGACTTATTGGTCCTTATGCCCTTCAAATAAGTATAAACTGGACAACCTCTATAATTAGCGGTATGATTTCCTCCACAGTTACTGCATTTTTTTATTTTTTATTTTTTATTATTAAGTCCGTTTTGGACTTATTACATTGAGCAGTTGCATGTAGTTCCCCACATGCAACACAAACAGACGGAAATACGCTTAGTCTATAAGTTAAAGCTGTGTCATAAAACAATAAAATTTTGTCACTAGATTATTTAGAACGAGACCCCTGAAGAAGAATAAAACTAACGAAACGTTGGGTAAATAAAATAAAAAAAAAATAAAAATGTAACAAGTTTTTTATTTACGTTTGGAAACAAACATTTGACCAAATTAGCCTGAAGGAAACTCCTTAAAAATTATAAAATAAATCTAATTACTCTCTAACAGAGCATTAATTTCTTATTGGCTGTTAAGCTCTACGAAGCCTCGACTCCGTCTGGCTCTGAGCTAGAATTCTAGCCAGCGGTTTCGGGTGGGTTTGTAGCTTTTTGATGTAGTTCTCGCGGACCCTTCTGAATTCATCGTTTACCAATGGTACTTCTAGATCTCTGTGGATTCATTTCATTTCTTATGTACCATGGTGCGCCCGTCATGGTCCTAAGAATTTTTATTGGGCCTTCTGTATAATTTCAATACTGGTATTAGTAGCAGTTCCCCACAATTGGATTCCATATGTCCAAATTGGTTTTAAAATGGTTTTATACAGGGTGACTTTATAGTCCAGCTTAGATTAGATTGGCCACTGATTAACCAGTGAAGGCTAGATGCTTTTAACTTCATTTGAAGTCTCTTGGTTTCTATATTACGTCGCACAGTGGCTGAAAAAAGTTTTTCATTGGCCAAAATTCTGTAACTTTTGAACCGATCAAAATATTGAAGTAATTTTTTTTTAATGGATAGATATTTAGTTCAGCTTGACTCAGTTTTAATTACATTAAAATTGATTGATGACTTTTTAAGGACTTCTAGGTCAAAGTTGAACTTTTGATTTTTTTTAACTTTTGGAGTGAAATATAGGTTTATTTTTTTTATTTACATATTAAAAAATTTAATATTTGGAACTTAATAATAATTATTATTATTTTTTGTGATAATGGAATTTTTTAATGTTATACTCAAAAAAATGTTTACATTAAAAAAAATAGTAAAATTAACTGGAGATTTTGCTGTTACTACAGAAAAATTTATTCTTTTTTGCTGTCAGATTTGATAATTTTAAAAAACATTTTAAAAATAAAAACTGCAATAGATTTTATTAGCATTTGTAACAATAGTAGGTTCCATTTATTATTATTTTTAACCGACTTCAAAAAGGAGGAGGTTATCAATTCGAATGGTATGTTGCTTTTTTATGTTTGTTCCACGATAACTCCGCCATTTCTGAACCAATTTTAAAAATTCTCATTTAATTTTTATGAAGATCGGACGGACATACGGTTTTTTATTTATCGTTATCTATATTTTTTGCTGTGCTTCTTTTATAAATTGTTGAATAACTTCGTGATTTATGAATCAATTTTAAAAATAATTTTTTTATTTGGAAGATATGGCTTGCAGAAAAACATATTTAAGGTAAAAAAACTTAAAATTTCAGAAATTGATTAAGATATATCGGGGATATATATCATAAACCGATTTTTAAGAATATATCGAATATGGGTGTCAAAATTTAGCTCTGGTAATGGGAAAGCATTATATATTTAGCATAAACCGATTTTTTAGAAGATTAACAAGATTTTCAAATTTCTTTCTTTCAATCAACAAAGTGCATGAATATTAGTTCTATTAAACATTTTTGAAAATTAATCCAACATTTTATTTGCCCAAAATTTTGAAGTCGGTTTTTTTTAAAGAATTATTTACTAATACTATGTTTTTCGTACTTAAATAACAATGAAGGCAACTATAATTATTATTCATTTGAAACAATTGCAAATATTCTATATTTTGTTCTGCGCTATTTCTGTTCTTTAGTAGTTTTTTGGCTTCTTCATCTAAATCCCGATGTTCCACTTTCCATTGATTTCGAATATTGGAAATGAACGGATCTGATGTTGCCAATAATATATTAAATAGATCTTCATTTGTGGGATTTCGTGAAATTTTTTTTAGTATTGTGCTCTCTATAAAATCTGTAATCCTTGTTCCTTTTTTTCTGAGCCTCCTCTGATAGATCTCCAAGTGGCACCAAATGATATTTAATGATATCTTCTCCATGATAAAGAATTTTGTGAACTGTTGCAGGCATATTTCTCCATGGGTAGTTGGTTGTATATATTTTTGCAGTTTCCTTAGCATAATCTCCAAATTGTCTAGCGTCAATTTCTTCATTGCACGCAAGTACTTCGAGGATTATTTTAAATCTGAAAATAAGGTTTAAATCCACTCCTGTTATTTCAGTGCTGTTTCTGGATCTGAAAAGGATCTTCGTGCGGTATTGCCATCATTTGTATTGCCTGACCCTTGTTTTGGCTGATATATAATTAATCCAAATTTGCGATATTCATCGTGAACATGTTTCTTTTTTGAACTTCTTAACTCTTTGTGGGTTTCATTGTTTCTTATGGATCCTGAAGACCCGAAATCCAAATCATAACTGATTATTAGTATATGTTCCATAAGTCGTATTCTTGCATGTAGTGGTGATAATCCAAATTCATATGCATCGGTATTATCTAATGATTTTGTCGGAACTTGGTTTAATTGGGTTGATGTTGCTTGGCATATAATGCAGCTGGATGCAGCCTTCGTGTTAGTCAAAGCCTGGCCTACTTTTCCATCTATCATTGTAAGGACTAATTGGTAGCTTACTTCAATTTGCTGCCCATCTAACTGTAATTATAATGGCTGTAGTGTTGCAATTTGGGCCTTGATATCACTAATTTCTTTGTTAATGGCATCACGAGTTTCTTTTTTGAATTCAAAGTTGATTGGCCTGCAGTATTTCGTAGAAGATGGTGTCTCATTTTTCCAAATATCCATTGTTTGCGTTGTACTAGTCGAAGGCTCTGAATCTTCCAAAATCTTTTTCAATCGCAATGGTACAAATGATACCATGAACATATCTGAGTCCGAAATATTTTCACATACAACTTGTTTGTATTGTTTTTGTCCCGAAGAACCATCATATCCCCATTTGCAAAAAAGAATTAGCTTTGTGTTTCCATATTTCTTTAACGCATTTCCTGGTATTGATTGTAGCAAGCGTTCGGCTGTGTGATCAAGTAGAGATTGTAGTTGTACCTCTGCCGAAATTGGTGTGATTGTAATAGTGTCCTTTGATGGCAAACAGTCCATTTTAGCAGCGGTTATGTGATGATATGCTGGATAGATATTTGAGCCCTTTTCAATCGCACGCAATCTGAGCTTAACATATTGCTGTTTTGTTAATTTCAAATCCAGAAATAAGGCTAATGCCTCCTCATTTGTGTACTGTTATGCATCGCTCGGAGTTGGTATACCTTTAAGAATTCGTTTTGTTCTCACTGGACTAGCTTTTAGTCTTAACTTTTAATGATATCCACTTTTGTTAATTGGTTCTGTGATCGTAATTGATGTAGGAAAGATTATTTTATATTTGTACAACTAATTGCATCGTTAACATCTTTAAGTTTCCACCTCTTAGATCTATCGCTGCAGTTGTCCAATTATTTGCGTGGTTTTCCAACCTTATCTTGCTTTGCTGTTTCTGCAGCGACAGTAAGTTGGCCTTCTAACCAGTTTTCACTTTTTATATAAAACTTTTGTTTACTGTAGCTAACTTCTTTGTAGCGTTTTTTTAGTACTTTTACAAAATTAGATAATTGTTCTTGTGTTTCGGTGCTACACGAATTTAAGTTTAATTTTATTTTAACGTAACTAAGAACATCTTCCTGGTTTTTATTTCTAAAATACTCTTCGGCCAGTCCTTTATAACTGAAGCTCTCCATATTTTTCTGAATATTTTTATTTGTGTCTGTTATGTTTTATCACTTGCAAATATACGTCCGTACACGTCAAGGATTAACTTATTATTGAGTAATCCCTTATCGAATCCGTAGTTTTATACATTTTTAGATACATCTTATTCAATTTCATAGCAGGTAGTACTTAAATTGAACAAAACTGCACTTGTTATCCAGACCTTAATATCAGGTAAAACTAATTAGTATTTCGCCAATATGGGGGTTTTTGTTCTTTAGTGGTTTAATGTCGCGATTATTATTATAAAATTGTTTATAACTTTGGTTGACCCTAACAGTTGATAACAGGTATATTGGAAAGAGATCATATGTTTAGTGTAGAACCTATTGTGATATTTTTATGACTTATTTTTTTGCTGATCAAAACAAAGCCATAAAACCCTTTCGCAGGTATTATATTTAATTATTTTAGTTTTAGTAAAAAAACATAAACCTTTAGGCGAAAAAGTGAAAATTTAATACACCATTGTATACGAGTAATTATAGGGCGGTTTAAATTATCGTAATTTGAATTTTTTTTAGAGTAGAGTAAAAAATTAGAGTAAAATTAAAAAAGTGTTCTACCCGCGGGTCGTGGCGGGTGCAAATGTACATATAGGGTTAAAGAAGACACTTTCACCTTTCTTCGGGTGGTATACGTTTCTTGTTCCCTTTTGTTCCCTAGAAGTTCTATTCCACTAAAGTTTAAATTTCAGAAAAATATAGTAGTTTCATAAATATTTCATAACGCCCCTAATATTAAACGCTAGAGTGGTAACCACTTACAACAACTAAAGACTATAATCCTACCAACATTATAAAAAAGACCGCAGGCTATTATCGATGATAGCTTGCGAGTAGTAACCATTTATTTTTGACAAAAAACAAATAAAAAACACCTTCTTCTGAAATTAAAAAACAGTTGAGTTTAACCTAATTTTTTGGCTACCTTAATATGGATGTATTAGCTCCAAAAAGGTGTACAAATTTTAAAAATCGGTGACAAAAAAAATTCGACTTTTGACCAATGAAAAACGATTTTCAGAAACTGTGCGACGCCAAGTAAGTCTTCTATCTAAGTGAATACCAAGGTATGTAACATAATCGGACTGAGATATATTTACATTGTTAAGTGTGACAGGTGGACAGCATCCCCTCCTCAATGTGAATAGTTCTGTGATATCCGTAGTTATAAGTTTGACAATTCTGTGATTTATTTTATATTTATACAATTGTAATTATTTATTCATTTATTTTAATTAACTTGGTGTCGTGTTATTCCCGTTTTAATTACAATATATTTTTAAATAATAACAAATGATGTAACATAAGATAAATTATCTTAATAAATTAGCTCCTGAAGAAGTCGAAAACCCTCATCGACGAAACGTAGAGCAAATTGATGAAGTAAATTGTTTAATTTACATCATTTAAAGAAGAAAATATAATTGACCGAAATTAGCCCGTAGGGATAATATCCAAAACTTAATAGTGAACGTAACATGTTTGCTTTTTAACTCATTTACTCGTATTCTCCATTTGTTTAACCATGGTTCCACAGACCTTAGGTAGCTATCTAGTATACTAGATGCTATATATGGATTTTCATGCGAGCTAATAATTGCGGTGTCATCAGCAAATGTAGAAATGATTTTTTTTCTGTGTACATACATATAGTTACATCTAATTTACATTACTGGTTAATTTGTTTATATCTAATTTTTTTGTCCAGCTTTGTCTGAATTTATTTAGTATTACATATTACTTTTTCGTATTATGGTAAAGACTAGGGCAAGTAAAATGCTAGGCGATTCCGCTTCTACTTCCTCTAGGCCCATCCTCGGGGCAAATAATAACTACCCGCCCGCGGCGACAACCATCACCATAGCAACGGCAGCGACCGACACAACAACTATGGCGGCAGTTTTTACTTCAATAAGTGAAAACTCAGCACAAATTAATCCGCAATATTTAGCGGCAAATCCGCTGATTGAACATGAGAGCAGCATCACTTCTCCGGAGTATAGCAGCATTACTACTCGTAATGTAAGGCAGGAGTTCCGAAATAATATGTCTAATAATCAGACGGCGGCGGCCCCGACTTATGAACCATCAGCTGCAAATATTGAGAACATAATAGAGTCGGCAGTGGACATACAACAGGTGCAAATGATGCGCTCGATGGAAGAGCGGCTGCGCGAGTTGGTTCCACAAATCGTGGCTGAAAGCATTCGCTCTATTTCTAGAACGTCAGGTAACCAGCGAATGACAATCCCACCTCCGCAAATGAATTTCAGCCAGGAACCGCAACACCATCAGCCGCCAAACATGGTGCATGAACTGATGCCACCGAGACCACACTTGCTACGGCCAGCGACTAGACCACAGGAGCAGTCATTCAATAGGGCAAACTCCGGCCAAAACATTTCTCGCTGGCCAACTTTAGACCAAAACAACAGCACTTTTCAACAAGAGGCTCGGCCTCAGTATTATCCGCCATTTCCAAGCTCCGAATTCTCCCGCCGACCTGTGGAGTTAATTTTGACGGCAGCCCGAAAACTATGGGTGCCCAAGAGTTTGTTTTCCGAGTCGAGGAGATGCGTAAAGATTAAGGTAACAGCTGGCCTGAGGTGTTGCGTCATTTCCACCAACTGCTTTCAGGTGACGCCTTAGAGTGGTATTGGATGCAAAGGCGTTTACAGCCGATACACTCATGGGATGAGTTAAAAGAAGCTGTAATAAGCCGTTTCCGTCGCTTTAACAGCGATGTCGAGATCCATCGCCAAATAATGGACAGGCGGCAACAGCCAAATCAGCTCTTTGAAGATTACTATAATGCGGTATTAAGGCTGCGTAGCCAGCAATCTAACCCCGTCGGCGAGGCTGAGCTGATAGACATAATGAAGACCAATCTGCGAATAGCCATGGCGCAACTAGTATTCCCAATACGCATGTTTGGCCTCAGCCATTTCCGCAATAAGTGCAAAAAGGCGGAGTCATTGCTTCAGACTCAACGACAAGCATACGGCCACCGCCAGTATGCACCTCGAGAACGAGGTTGAGTATGCCGAAAGCCTGCCTGCCGCAGTCGAGGTAGAGGTGTTAAGCAGCACTGCCAAATATATATGCTGGAATTGTCGACAACCTGGCCACGGGTATATGGACTGCCCATCACCTGCCAGGCGGCTATTTTGCTTTAAGTGTGGCATGGACAACACTGTCACACAAAGGTGTCCTAAATAATCGGGAAACCGAGAGTCGGACCCGTTAACTGGGGAACAGCGTCCGAGTCCCTGCGCCCAGTAATTAAACTGGAGGATGTTAACGACCTAGTGGAAATAGAAAATAGCGGAGTTGTTAAAATTTTAGTTAAGAATAAAATTAGGATTAGTAAAAAGGCAGAGGAGTCAAGAGTTCGGGAAATTAAACCATTACATATTAGAATAAGGGATTATGAATAGGCTAGGAAAAGGATTTACGGCAAAACGCGAATAGAAAAAGCTAGGGAACGGTATAGAAAAAGAAAAGAGCTTAGGCGTGATATCGCAAACGTCTCGTTATACGAGGGCGATGATACTCGGTTGTATACCCGTATCTCTATCAATGGTATAGAGATTGAGGGTCTTTTAGATAGTGGCGCAACGGTAACGGTTCTCGGCGAAGGATATTTCGATGTCGCGATGAGGGCCGGGTCGAGGTACATAAGTTTCCGGTAACGGTAAAAACGGCAGACGGTAGATCTCATACCAATCAGGGTCGGTTTAGAGCGAAAATTAAATTTAATAAAATAGAAAGCTTGATAACTTTTTATTTGGTCCCGACTCTGAAAAGGGCGTTGTTTCTGGGCGTTGATTTTTTGAAGAAATTTGGCTTGATTGTTAATTTAGATTGTCTGACCACAAATGATATGCCTTTTAGTGAGGAGGCGGCCGATAATCCATCAAATCCTTTAATGCATACCCTTTTTGATCAAGACAGGAAGGTATTAGAGGCAACTATTGCTAAGTTTCCATCTTTTTTACCTATATAAACGTTGACTACAGGTAACCTATTATTGGGATTTTTTGAAGGCACCAAGCTCGGGGCTATGAAATCTCTCTGCATAATATTGAAGAACAGATTGGGACATACAAAACAAGTCTTAGTTTTTTGAAAGCAGCTATGCGATTTTAGAATATGTTGCCTAAAGTTGAAATTTTTATAAAAAATAGGTCTACTTCGGAAGGCTCTGGACCACACAATAATAAAAATTTTGATATTATTTTGCTTTTATAATATTTCCCGAAATGTTACATTTCAGAAACATATAAACACATTATTTATCTTGTTCTCATTTTCTGTATAATTTAAAATTAATGTAGTTACTTTTTTCGAAAAAAAATTGGCGGAAAAACGACTTTTTATTTTTTTAAGTTTGAATGCACATAACTATGGACTCAGTAGATATTTTTTAACATTTCTTTCTTAATATTTAAAAAAAAAAAGGTCAAATAAACGAACTAAATATTTCTTTCTTAAGATTATTAATAAATTTGTTGTTAATTCAAAACAGACACTTCAAGAAAATCGGTAAAGAATTGGATCCGTTATTAGCAAAATAGCAGACCAAGGTAGACAAAAAAATAAAATTTTACTTTTTAAATGCGAATAACTCGTAAACTATAAGATATAATATACAAATCTGGCCTAGTACATCCCATATATATAAAAATCTTTCAAATCGGATCGCAAACAAAAATTTGGCATCATTTTTAATTTTTGGTATACCTGAGGTGCCCCACTTTGGGGCATTGTTGCTCGGCCCCCCTTGGTTGTTTAAGCCCAAATTCAAAACTTAAACTTATCAACACCTCCTCTATAGCCATGGTAAATTTTATTAAAATCGAGCTATTCGTTTAGAAGTTACAGATTTATTTCCACTTTTTTTTCAGATCCCCCACTGTGCGGCTGGTATCGTCGGTTTATCAAAGAATACGCGACAATTGCTACACCGATTTTCGATCCTTTGAAAAAAGCAAAATCTTTTGAATTCCCGGAAAATGCGAAAAAAGCTTTCGATTAATTGAAAATAGCTCTTACCTCGAGTCCCGTGTTACGTCATCTCCATTTTCAGGAACGTTTTTATGTTCAATGCGACGCCTCGGATATCGGTATCGGCGCAGGGCTTTTCCAAAAAGCTAAAGTTGACGGAGAACACCCCTTCGCGTATATGTCGCAAAAACTTATCACGGCGCAGCGTAACTATTCGGTAACAGAGCGAGTGTCTGGCGGTAGTAATCGCAATTAAAAATTTCCGAGCGTATATCGAGCTCATGCAATTTACAGTGATCACAGATCATTCGAGCATAAAATGGCTTATGTCCAATAAAGAGCTTAGTGGCAGGTTGGCCAGATGGAGTTTGCTCTTACAATCATATACGTTAGACATCGACATTAATTGCAGAGGAGTATTGAAGGTTATTGTTGTCTTTGTCTTCTTTCGTATTCAAGACTCCGTTTCAGAAACAATAAAACATTTTTACAGTGTACCATTCATCCCAAAACTCACAGAGATGAAAACATTAAAGGGAATAATAACAGATGACACAACAACAATTGCATACAAATCAAACAGCACATTGCGACAGCTATTTACGAATAACAAACCGAAGAAGGACAAATTAAAAACAGACAATGTTGTGTACGAAATAAAATGTGAAAGAAACGTATTCGTACATCATCAAAGTTTGGTGAGGATTAGTACTGGCACAATGGGTTGATAGTGCAGTTTTTTGTGACGAAATATTTAAAAAAACGCTGATCGGATTTATGGCCTGATATTCTAGTCTTAAGTTTATTTTTAGTAGTCCCTATGTAAACTTTATTGCATTTTTCATCATTTTTTCCTTTGCATGGTATTTTGTATACGACATTGGCTTTCTTCAATATTTCCACTTCATCTTTAGTATTGCTAAATAATTGTCCAAGATAATAACCTGTCATATAAGCCATTCTATACTTTTCTGCGTTATGTAGTCGAGATCTTTCAATTATTTCTGACAGTTCCGGTACATATGTCAACGATTTATATATGGTGGGTGACTCCCTATTCTCAACATTACGTGTCTTTTGTTTTTCAAAATCTTCTATAAGTTTTGTTGCAATTTTTGTCGGAAAATTATTGTTATGTAACATGTCTTTTATCTTCTTTTTGTTGTCATTATGAAATTCTTCGTCGCTAATGTTAAAAAATTCAGTACAATCATGACGATGGTAGCGAAAACTACATAGCAAATAGGAATTTTTGTGTGATTTTTATAAAATTTAGTAAGTTCTTGTTGATATTGTTATTACTGTTTTTTAATTTTTGTGAGCTTTGTATTGTTATTGATATTTTTTACTTACTTTGTTGGTGTTTTTCGTTTTTCTTATTTATAATTTGTGAAACATTAGACTACCCCTGATGAAGATATTCAAAGAATATCGAAATATTGGAAATATTTAAATAAATTATAAAAAACATTTAAAACTTATGACCTCGAGCTTGAGTATTTATTAATTTGGGATTTTTATTAATTATTTGATTATTTATACCAAAATTCTGTTCGTGATGTCCCGTTTTCAGTATTTTAGTAACTAATTAATAATAAAAATTAATATCCAATGATAAAAAACATCAAAGCTGTAAGTAAAACTTAGTCTATAAGTTAAAGCTGTGTCATAAAACAATAAAATTTTGTCACTAGATTATTTAGAACGAGATCCCTGAAGAAGTTAGAATAAAACTAACGTAACGTTGGGTAAATAAAATAAAAAATAAAAATCGAACAAGTTTTTTATTTACGTTTGGAAACAAACATTTGACCAAATTAGCCTGAAGGAAACTCCTTAAAAATTATAAGTCAGTTTCCTGACCTGAAAATACAAGATAATTTTATCTGTAAACGTACCTCACATTACAATGGTGACGTCATGACCGAAGATTTTTCGTGGGAGTTATGGGTACCAGCCGAATTGAGTGGCAGTGTAATTTCTAATGTCCACAACCCACCAAGTGCAAATCACGGCGGATTCCATAAATACTCAGGCATATTCGTGAGTACTTTTATTGGCCAAATATGACCGTTCAAGTCAGGGACTTTGTCCAAAATTGTGATACTTGTAAACAAAGCAAACCAGGCAACAAAATCCAATAGATTTTTTAGGTCCCTACGTCAGATCGAAATCGGGCAACATGTTTATATTTATCGTTCTGAACTATTGTTCCAAATTTGTGTTGCTAAAAGCTATGGCAAAGGCCAATAACAAAAACGTAATTCGGTTTTTAATCGCATAGGTGTTTCACAAGTTTGGCGTACCAGAAATTATTATTTCTGATAACGGAAGCCAATTCGTTTCTAAAGAATTCGCCGAACTTACGAAAGCGTTTGAAATAAGGCATATGAAAACCGCAATCTATTCGCCACAAGAAGAATGCAGAATGACCAGAGAGATTGGGACAATCTCAGAGATTGAATGTGCCCTTCGGTCATCAGTGCACTCATCGATTGGTATGACACCTTACTTCGCTTTGTTTGGGACGAATATGATTACCCACGGGAGCGTTTATAAATTAGCGAGAAAACTGGAGCTACTTGAAGATACGGAGACAAACGTATTACCGAAACCGATTAAAAATGACCTCATACGTACTAAAATCCGGGAAAACTTTGCTAAGAGTTACGCACTTTACGCAAAAACGTTCGGAAATTGCTACTACGAACTAGAAGATCTGCAGGAGAGGACAATCGGGGTACACCACGCAAAGGACATAAAACAATAGCTACTTACTTTTTCCATACGTTACCAGTTTTATTTATGGATCGTTTGCCTGAAAAGTTTTTTTTAACCCTATGTTGATCTGCTGATTCTTAATTGTTAGGATTTATTTCTTTTATCGCATCCTACGACAGTTTTTAGAATTATCTAATGTTAAGTATATTGTTTTTTTTTGGAATTTTTTTTTGAAAATGAGTACACTCAAGTCAGGTTTAGTTTTCTTTAATGTAAGCTTTATTTTAATTATTATTTCTTAAGCTAATTTATTTTTTTCCTCCTTAGGCTAATTTATTAATTTTAATTACTTAAGCTAATGTATTTTCATCACTATTACTTTTCTATTCATATAACAGGACAGTTATATTGCTAGGCCTGATAAGATTAGGATTTTGTTCGCTTGGCCCTGAATTCCCTGGGCGACAAAATTCTAATTTGACACCATATATTTGGGTCCGGGATGCAGTAATTTTTGTGTTAGCAATTAATTAGTTGCCTGTTTACCCCAACCAGAGGCCAACGTTTCTAAGCTGGTTATAGTATAACCGTCATCGCACTATTAATGCGACCTTCTTAACGTCCTGGGGAACTATGCCATTAAGGACTAGAGGTCGTTAGTCATTTAGCACAACAATATATTCTGAGTCCGATCTCACGGCAAGTCGGGGCAAGTAGGACAAATTTCAACTAGAGTTTGGTCAAAACAAATAGTATATTACTATCGAATCACCGGATCACAAAAGAATGATTTTCAAATTGGAATTTTGAGCAAAGGGTTGGAGGTTTTAAAGTATTCAATGGAAATTACGAATGAGTTTATGTTTTATTTGTTTAGGATAAGTGTTGTTTTCAGTTTTTATTTGTATGAATTGAGGATAGTTGTTATGGGTTTCAAAGTAAAGTATTATCCGAACGCAACTATTACTATTCGAGGGGTGGTGTAGTGTGTTTCACTAGTCGAAGTTACCATACCTTCTGTATGTAACTTAATATCAACACATTGTTGATATTATTGTCCATACTGCATAAATGCGGGACAGCGTGTGTTATGCTGTCTCAGCATATTCCCACGTAGTTTTGTAGCTTAAGTATATTTTATTTAAGTTTGTTTTAAGTATAGAGATAAGCCTAAAATCAATCAATCAAGCAACTTATTAATGAACAGTCGCACAAGCGGCTGTTCCGAAACTATAAAAGAGTTCTAATTAACATTACAGTGGGAATAACGATTTGCACGATCTGGTTACCTGAAGTGACAGCGGTAGATTTGGATTTCCACATCATTTATCCTATCACGGATAGGCGAAATGTTGGGTTTGTCATGCCTCTGTGACGGCTGAAGGTTGCATTTTAATGTAAATGGGAGAGGAGAGGATTTTAAATCTAAATACAACCGTGCAAACTGCTAGAATAATCATTTTGTCAGTTCGCACAGCTGTTCAGAGGGGTGTAAGAGTTTTGCGGAGGAGAAAAAAAAGATGGCGGGCTAATATGGAGAAAAGGTGGGAAAATAGGAGAAAAAAAGGAAAGAAAAGAAAAAAGGAGGAAAAACACATTTTTGATTTACACACACAAGACACACAGAGACAACCTTAACCATCCACACCACGTTACCATTCGCCGAATATACAACCTTTATTCGACTGCATACATATCATTCTAGGACACGTCGTTGATATACTCACACTACATCATATACATCACATCACCTGAGCAAATCTACCTATGGGCCGAGGATTTGCCAAGGTAGTGGGAGGGCAGGCCAGACAGCAAAAAATTAGCTGCCCGCACGGGAAGTGATAGATCGAGCTGTTTAGGAATTAAACTATTGCAGGGAATTGGAAACATTTTTAAGAGGTTAGGGTCTTTTCCTTTTTTTGTAGCAGGCAATGAAAATTTAAGGCTATTAGCACTAACATTTTCATTATTTTGTGTTATTAAGTTTTAATAATTAATTTATATCTTTTTTTCTCTCATTTTTCGGTTTCATTAAAATTATTTTGGCTATAATTGATTTTGTGTTTTTTTTTTCATTCTTATTTTTAATACATGTGTCATTTTTTTTTGGATAATGGCTTGTGGTTGGTTAAGATGGCGAATTCACGCCTCTACCGGCTTAGCCTGGCAAATTTAATATCTAAGCGTTTCCATCCTAACCAGCTACTGGTTCACACCAAAAGCTATTGACACGTAGACAGACGACGCACAGTGGGCTATTTGAGTTTTTTCGTTGGAAAAATCATATCTTTTGAACCGAATAAGATAATTGAACAGTTTGAACAGCATATGATAGATAACTGTTTAGGCTATGAAAGGGTGCTACGCTTTGTAGGGGCCTACTTATGGGTTATCAAAGTTAAAATTAGTAGAAAAATCAATTTTATGGTAACTAAAAAAAAATGTTTTTAGATTGTTTTTATTTTTTCTTTAGGGTTTTGTGTTTTAAATTATTACCCAACAAATTAAAAAAAAATTGTTTTTAAATTTATTTTTTCAATTTTCGT
Organism: Bellardia bayeri; assembly: GCA_950370525.1. NCBI lineage: Eukaryota > Metazoa > Arthropoda > Insecta > Diptera > Calliphoridae > Bellardia > Bellardia bayeri. The sequence continues at coordinate 47,097,594 of OX493265.1, read as the reverse complement.
GACTTCACATGCCGCAGGGAAGAAATAAGTGAATCGGAAGATGCTGCCAACATGTTGAAGAGGTCCTCATTTTGCCTTACCCTTGATGCTTTGAATGTGTTCTGCAATCTATACTTTTTATAAAATTTGTTAAGAGACTCCTGTGCTTTTCAGAAAGCTCTCCAATTGGCAAAGACTGGTACTCAATTATATCTTTGCCATGCGGCAATATTTTATGGACGGTCGGGGTCAACTTCTTCTGTGGATACATTTCTGCTAAAAGAGATACAGTTTTGTAGAATTGACATTTTCTGTCCAGTTTAAAACATCCAAGATCGTTCCCAAAATTTTCACGATTTGATTTTCAAAAAATCGTTTCCATCGTTTGAGTTACCATATCCGTGCTTCGGACAGTTTACTTTTAGTCTTAGGTGGGTTTATCTACTGCTAATATATCCAGGATGGTGTCTTCATGAAGCCAGTCCTCGTATTTGGAGTTGAAGTTCTGAATGGTTCGATTACATTTCACCCATTTTGCCTTAATAAAAATAAAAATTATTTTTTATAATTTCGCTTCTCTCAATAATTCCGTATAAGCTATCAAGTTCTTCTAAAGCAGCTTCCGTGAAAAACTTTGGTGTGGTTGACTTTGTAAACAGTTCAAATAATTTTAAATTGTTCAACGCCATGTTTTTAGTACTTAAATTGTTTAATGGTTTCAGTAATTGTTGCGCCAACTTTCAGTCGTAGACTAATCCAGGCATTATGCTTATTTTGCAATATATAGGCTTTTAAACAAAAATTTACTACTAAAAAAAACTACTGTCAGTCAAAACATATAAGGGATGGATGCCATACAATTTCTACAACCATGTCTTTTTAACCTCTAGAAGCCAAACGGGCACTTACGGGCATATAAAACCTTTTGAATTATGTAAAGAAATAATCATAGAACAGGTTTTGCAAATATGGCAAATATACAAAAATATACAATTTTTTTATTTTCCGTCAAAGTTGAAAAATAGTGAAAAAACGGATAGGTTTTAAATAGTGATTTACCAGGAGAAACACAAAGCAAACAGTTCATTTTTTTTATCATTATACATTTAATAAATACATCAATCAATACAAACAACAAATATGGCGATTCGTTACCTATTTTTCGTGATATTACACCTGAAATCGCAATAAATTGACTAAAAATTGTGTGTTGTTTTGAAAACCGAAAGTCGGTCAACTTTGAACGGTTATATCTTCTAAACTAAAATGTGATATTATTAAGAGTGGCATATTTGAAGTCGTTGAAAAGTTTCCTATAACATTGGTTTATTCAAAACTTCGTCGGCGCTTATGAAAATTTTGATTTTTGCAACCTCGTTTGCTCTACGGGCGCCACTGTGCGACGTTTAGAATCCTTTTTGTTAAATCGATGTCATTTAATATTAAGCAATAATTGTGATTTTGCTAGTTTTACAATTAATAATTTTACAAAAAACATAAACAGTTTTAAATATTTAAAATTAATGAATATAAGATTACTTGAAAGACCAGCTTGTTCATATCATAATTTTTAAAATCCCGCTTTTCCATATACACCTAATTCTGTTTTTACGCGAGTTTTTTTTACGCGAATTTGATTTAACGCATTTCGAAATAAATATTTCATTCCGCCAACATAAAAACGAACTGGAATACTTCCTGATGGATAAGCAGATTCATAACATCAATCTGATTGCTGAAACTCACTTGACGTCGACAGGGTACTTCAAAATTAATGGCTACATGTTGTACGATACTAAAGATCCCCGCGGAAGAGCTTGTGGAGGTTCGGCAATTCTTATAAAGAACAGAATAAAACATTATCTAATGAATAACATAAGTGAGGATTACCTCCAAGCAACAAACATTTGCATTGAATTCTGTCAATACAAATTTGTTTTATCATCGATTTGTTCTCCGCCTCGATTCTCAATAAAAGAACACCAATACCATAACTTCTTTAATTCCCTTGGAGCTAGATTTTTAGTTGCTGGCGACTTTAACGCCAAACACAGATTTTGGGGTTCACGTCTGGTAACCCCAAAGGGTCGCGTACTCTTCAACACCATTGCTCAAATGGGCTTAGATGCACTCTCAAGCGGACATCCCACCTACTGGCCGACGGACCGACGGAAGATTCCCGATGTTATTGACTTTGGAGTAGTGAAAAATATCCCTGTAGAATGGATGCAAGTGGATCCTTCATTAGACTTGTCCTCAGATCACTCTCCTACTATCATTTCAATGCATTTCCCTCAAGTGTGTGGCTCTCCATTTAGAAACATGACTAAGACCCGAGTAAGCTGGATAAAATACAAAAAGTATTTAAGTTCTCATTGCACGGAAAATATTGTGTTGAGAACTACCGACGATATCGATGAGTCGATTGGCAACTTTACCGAGGACCTTCGACGAGCTGTGCATCACGCTTCCACTTATCACGTTGAATGTAGAAATAGGACAAACAGAACTTATTTATCTGAACTCGAACATCTCCTATCAGAAAAAAGAAGAATGAGATGAGAGTGGCAACTTCACAGGTCTCCTGAACTGAAAGCTAGGCTACGGGTATGCAGAGATATACTAAGACATTTCTTAGAAACCCAAAGAACGGCTTCACTTAGATCCTACTTGGAGGGTCTTGATAGTACCCCACAATCTGACTACTCGTTATGGAGGGCGGCAAGAGGTTTAAAAAGACCAGTGAAAGGAAAACCTCCTTTGCGAAATCCGACTGGTGACTGGGCTAGAAATGATTCCGAGAAAGGGACATTATTTGTTAACCATTTAAGAAATGTGTTTACTAAAAACAACTCAAATAACGTATCTGATTTGCCACCACTCGTTATTAGACCTCCTGTACCTCTAAGACTAAACTTTGGTGATGTCCAAAGCGCTATTGGTACTCTGAACCTTAGAAAGGCTCCAGGTATGGGTAAAATCAGCAATAAAATGCTTGTGGAGTTACCTCGTGTAGCTAGAAGAATTATCCTCTTTATCTTCAACGCTATTTTACGCCTAGAATACTATCCTGCAGATTGGAAGGTGTCTATGATCACTATGATTCCTAAGTCAGGGAAGGATCACACCAAAGTAGAGTCATATAGGCCAATTAGCCTACTGCCAACAATTTCTAAAGTGTTCGAAAAATTGTTAATGACTAAGTTGATTCCAATTCTGAACGACACTGAATGCATTCCTAATCATCAATTCGGCTTCAGAGCTAAACACAGCACCATCGAACAAACACACAGATTGGTAAATGTGATAAGAGGGTCGTTTGAAGACAAAAAATACTGCTCCGCCCTTTTCATTGATGTGTCCCAAGCGTTCGACAAAGTTTGGCATGACGGTTTAATGCACAAAATAAAATTAACTCTGACTGCTAACACCCATAAACGTATGGAAAGCTGCGACCGTATAGCAAATTTAAAATCAAAGAAGGCAATTTTTTAAGCCCCGCTCAGCCAATTGAAACAGGTGTGCCACAGGGTAGCATACTGGGTCCTACTTTATATTTGATTTATGCCTCCGACATGCCGTCAGACCCCAAAATCCACAGGTCAACTTTCGCAGACGATACAGCCTTTATCAGCGTTCATAAGGACCACCAAGTAGCATCACAGAATTTGCAGAATTATGTTTATAAACTAGAGAATTGGCTAGAGCTTTGGAAAATCAGGGTTAATGAACAGAAATGTATTCATATCACTTTCACATTGCGAAAAGAAACTTGCTCGTTCATCAAAATAAATAATCAAATTATTCCTCAACATAATGAAGTCAAATACCTTGGCATTCACCTCGACCGCCGTTTAACTTGGAAGTCTCATATTGAAGCGAAACTTACACAGATGAGATTAAAAGCAGTGCAACTTAATTGGCTAATTGGCAGAAATTCTTCACTAAAGTTGGACTGCAAACTATTGTTGTACAATGCAATTCTAAAGCCAATCTGGTGCTATGGAATTCAATTATGGGGTACTGCCTCAGCATCAAACATTAAAAAAAATTCAAAGGGGTCAAAATAAAATTCTACGTATAATTACTGCAGCTCCATGGTATGTTAAAAATTCTCGAATTCACAAAGATCTATGCGTGCCATTAGTAAAAGTTGAATTTACAAAACACGCGTCAAAGTATGTCAGCAAACTTGAACACCACCCAAACCCACTTGCACGAGACATCCTTAACTTTAGTGGCCATAATCGGTTGAGAAGGAGGATGACTGGATCAGTTGATGTGAAATTTTTTTAGTATCATAAAATTTTTGTCTAGCACTGGCTGGGCTTATTATTTTCTTTTTAGTATTAAGATTTGAATACTTATTGTCATTTCATTATATGAAGATTCAATAAATAAATAAAGGCTATAAAAAAAAAAAAAAAAAAATTCTGTTTTTATGCGATTAAATTTGATTTAACGCGATCTAAAAATGTATGTATTTTTACCAGAAAAACATTGTTTGCACTGGTTTTGGAGAAATTTAAATCAAACACAGTTGGCAGCACTAAAAATCGTCTGGTACGAAAAACAACACTATCGAAACAGGGTATTTCCCTTGTTTATTTCAAATAAATTTAGTTGAAAGTAAGAATTCAGTCAAATTTAAGTGTTAAGGACGAAAAGATATTGCATGTATGTATGTACTTTTCTAAATGAACTCTCTTTTCTATTGTTTTTTGTTTAAATAAAATATGTTTGTGTATAAAGCAACATGAATTTGAATTATTTATCTTATTTTACCTGATATTTCATACGTGGAACCAATTCCCTCATTTAATTTGGATACTCTATATTTTTTTTACGCGGTTTTTTTACGCGAGTTTTCGAGGAACGTATCTATCGCGTAAAAACAGAATTAGGTGTATTTACTTCGTAATCCCATTTTTTTCATCCTTAACATCCCGCTTTTTGATAAAAACTCTCTGGTCACGTTACGTATGAACCAATAAATTCTGAGTTCACACGATTAGTATATAAATCACACGAATAATTGGTACATTGCGGTAATGATGTGATCTTACCTTTATTGTTATTTAAATAAAAAAGAAAGTAAGAGAAATAAAAAAGAAAGTAATGGTTCTAATGGAACCTATTGCAGAAATGATAAAGTGTATGATAGGATTTGTAATGTTTTTTGTTTTTACAAAATTGAGAAAATAAGAGAAACATTTTTTTTTCATACATTAGGACATTTTTGAGAATTAACATTTTTGTAAATTGTTTACATAAGAGGAGCATCAGGTTTTACTTTGCACTAACATTCAAAAATCAAAAGCAAAAAATGTTTTTATTTGAAGCTGCATTCATGAAGAAAATAAGAATGCGTGTAATTATACTAGTCTTGGGCATAATCGTTCATTTGAGTGATTGTTCATTTTAGTTCAGTTGAAAAAAATAAACTAGGTCGTTCTTTTCGTTCAGTCGTTCACTGAACAGCTGATTGTATCATGGTGTAAAATTTACAACACAAACGTTTAACAACATTCATTCAGTCGTCGTTGAGCAAGCGATGAGAACACATGCGGATGATCGTTGTCATTTTTTTTCAGAAATTTATTATGCATTGTTGTTGCTTCTTGTTGGAAGAAGTATAGCAAACACACGCGATTCAATTACAATTGAATACGAGCAATAAAAAACTGTTTTAGATGAACTTCTTTTTGTTTTTTCTCAAAATAACTGTTCTGAAATTGTTTTTTTGATATTGATAATTGTTATTTACGGTCCCTGATGTTTTTTTAGATGTTTATATTTGTCAAAAACTTCATTCTTTTTTTCTTATTTTAATCGTTTGACAATTTGTTTGCTGGGCAAAATCTCTCACCAATTCATCTTTATTTTTAATTTTGAACTCCACTGGTGTGAATATACAAGGTGAGTGGAAATCGGCAACACAATACAGAAACAACAGGCATTTTTGTTTGTGTAAAATAATGTACTACTGTCAAAAACACTTGAAAAAGTTTATTTTTGACATAAGTAACATGTAAAGAAACTCTGTCAGCTGGGCTCTTGCATTCTCTTTATAAATTACTACACACATTAGAAAATTTTCGAGTGGCAATATTGAACAAAATGAATAAAAGTCAATTGAATAAAATACCAAGAAAAGAATAAACATACAAAAAAACTGATAGAAAAGAAACAACTATAGTATAGTTAGTTCATTTAGTTGCAGGCAGCGTTACCATTTGTCATATTTTCACTTTTTTTTGCAAGTTTTTTGAGATGCCAAAAAGTTTTAAATTTATCGGGTAAAAAATAAGTTTTTGAAAAAATATAAACATATAAAAGAAAAGGCTTTAATTTTAAATAAGAAATAAATTTATAAATGTATGTGATATTTTTTTAAAGATCTCATGTTTTTGGCTTAAGACGGTTTTAGTAACTTTTTTCAAATCACTATCAAAATTTTATCACTAATAAAATTTTAAATTCTGATTAAAATAAAAAAAAAATTGGGGCGGTCACGGCTATTTTCGAGTGGGTGGGGCTCCAAAGTTTGTTATATATTTAGGTTTATCTTGAAAACTATATTTTTTTATTAGACGATATATATCGATATTAATATCTTGTCTTGAAAACATTGTAATTTATTTACTTACTCATATAGACCTTTTTCCCGGATTTTTTAAAACAATTTCGGATCAAAAAATAATTATGCGAAATTTCTCAATAGGTGGTCCATATAAATAGGTCATGTTAAATATCGTTGGAAAGGTACCTTTAATTTAATGTATTACAAATTATCAGACACTCAGTAGTTCCCGAGATATAGGCCTATATATTTTAAACTTTAAGGGCTCGCCCCCTCGAAAATAGGCGTGACCGCCAACAAATTTTTTGCTGTCATCTCCTCTAAAAGCCCTATTTGATGAAATTTTTGTTTTGAGCAAAGTCACTAAAATCGACTTGTTCCATGTTTTTTATTATATGTTCTTTTTGATTTTAAATGGTTTTTATATTTTTAAATAATATTAATTCCAAATACATGTTTGTGTTTTCTTTTAAAATTTTGGTACTTTTGTAGCAAAAATTTTTTTTGGAAACGAAGTTGTTTTTTTTTTCGATATATGAACTGAACAAAATGAACTGAACGATATGAACTGACCTAAATGAACTGAACTAAATGAACTGAACGATATGAACTGAACTAAATGAACTGAACAAAAAGAACAACTAAACTCAGTGTTGCCAGAAAATGATTTTCAAAATACACACTTATGTAAAACTAAGTGCTAAAATGTTCTACAGAAGAAAAAATAATTGCTACATTTTTTCAATGTAACAATACAATTTTTATTTCATATGTTACAAATATAAATTATAGTTTTTTCTACTTTTGTTCATAACAATTGTTGACTTGTTTTAATAGATTACATTTCATATATTAATTAAAAAATTTCCGTGTTCATTTACTTAGCACACTGAAAGAAATTTAGTTGAAATATTAGCAAAAGTTATTTTTTATTTCTCCAAAAATATTTTTTAGAGTAAAATAGTAAAAAATTTTTCGAGAAAATGTCTTTTTATCAAGCAAATTATGCTAAAAAGCATTTGGCATACAGGTATGTGATGAAAATCGAAAACGAGTGAGTTTTTGAAGTCCATTTGAAAGTATTTCTAATGAAATTTTTAACATTTTTGTTTTAAGATTCTCTTTAATAGCAAAATAGCTTTATATTTTGTGGGATTAAACTGTTTCAATACCCAAATATTACGAAAAAATTAACTTCTAAAACTCACTCGTTTTCGTTTTCGGTTTCCATCACTTACCTGTATCAGGTTAAAAATTTCAATGCATATGTAGAAAAAAATGCTAAATCTAGCACTGAAAGTGCTAAAATGGCAACACTGACTGAACTAAAGTAAATGAACTGAACAAAAGGAACGAACAACTGAACAGCGTTGACGTTTTGGTTATTTTTAACCAAAAATGGTTATTTTTTCTTCAATGTGGAGATGCGAACTTTTTTTCATTTTGGTAACTTTAAGGGAAATCAAAAATATAAATGTTTTGGTGTCTATTTAATTTGAAAAAATTTGCTTATTTTTTTTTGCTCTTTAATATTATTTAAAAATAAACGTTGTTATAAACAGGTTTTTTTTACGTAAAAATGATTTACGTAAAAATTTCTTCGATTTGTCAAACACGAAAAAACGCGCATTAAATTATTTTAAACAAATGCGAAATGGATAAGAAATATTTTTTAACTTCGGTTTAGGTTTTAATTGAACAAGATTTATCATCTGAAAAATAAAAGGTCAAAAAAACAAACTAAATAATTATAAAAAAATGTTGGTTATTTTTTTTCTCATTTGGTAACTTTTTGATTACAAAATTTTGTTGGTAGTGGCAACACTGCAACTGAACAAAAAGAACAACTAAACTGAACTAAATGAACTGAACGACTGTACAAAAAGAACGATTAACTCATGGTGAAATTATACCAGGTGACAGCATAGCGCCAGCTGATTATTTTTTGCTCTGTTCATGGTGAAATTGAAAATGTCAAAAAGTTGTATACAAATAGTCAAAGTTTATATAAAAACGTTACAAAATTATTTTGTTTTTGTAAAATTGAGTTTTTGTCGCCATTTTATCTGCGTGCAATAGCTTAAAAGTGTTAAAAAAAACTATTATATTAAATAGTGTGTTTGTTTTTTGAGTTGTTTTGCTAAAAATGTTAGTTTTTTTTGTAAGATAAATATGTATTAAGATTCCTCTTTAAAGTGACTTTTTTTTGCTGCAGAAAAATGCGTTGTTGTTATACAATACCTATACATACATATATACATACATTAATTTTGAAAATAAAGAATTTTGCATGTTTTACTTTGCAAAATTACGTATTACTTGTATATTTAAATAAATATTATGCGTAACATTTAATAGTTTCTTTTTACAAGCAATAAGGTCACTTGAATTTTATATAAAAATATTTAATTTATTTCTATATATTTATTTCCAATATTTCGCTATCACAATGGATAGCTTCTTCAGGGAGAATATAAGTTTTGAATTATAATAAAATAATAATTGAAGTATGTATAAAATGAAAAAAAAATTTTTAACAGAAAATGAAAAGCTTATAATTATGATATACAGTTATGATATATATATGTATATAAAACTTGTTTGGAATAGTAAATGAAAAATTATATATGTAATATTTTTAGTTTCTAAACTTATTCTTATAAATTAAATGTCTGTAATTTTGAGCTACATTGTCTGTATCTGTTTTAAAATTAATTCTCTTTTCTATCGGTACATTAATAATCTGTAACATTTCTAACATAAATCGTCTTTTATAATTTGTTTCTGTATTTAATATAGTGGTATTTTCAAAATCTGGATAATGAACTAAATTGTAACAATGTGATGTTAATGCAGTTTTTTGAGAAGAAGTATGTTTGTGTTTTTGGTCAGATGCTGGTATTTAATTTCACCATGGATTAACTGAACTAAATGAACGACTGAACGAAAAGATTCAACGACATCACATCGTTCATATAAGTGAATAGTTCAATTGAACTAGGTGGTTCATGAACGACACAACTCTAGTTAATATCCCGTGTATATGTGTATGCTCCTGATGGGCAAACTAAACCTAAAGCATTGCAATAAATACATTAAAATTAAATAAATAAATGTTTGTAAATATATAAATACGTTTTATTTTATAACGAGGGGGGTGTGTGTATGTAGCGAAGCACATTGGGGTTAGCCAGTGTTTTAATAAAAATTGATATGAAACCTACTCAATTCATTTTGAAGTTTTTTTATATTTACTAAATATGTATATGTAGCAACATTTCCATGAAATGGTCCACCGTGACTTAAAAAATCAAAACGCTCGCATAATTTTTTAGGCACAGAAAATTGAAAAAAAAACTATTGAGATTTTACTATGTAAAAAAAATTTTCAGCTTATCATAATTTTAAATTCAAAAAAAACTGGTATGTAAAACGAATGATGGACATGGATGGAATTTAAAAGCTGTAGCATGCATTACTTGCAATTGCTGCTGACGAAAATAATATATATGTAATATCGCAGTTTGGTATATAAGTAATTTATACAACAACAAATGAATATAAAAATGTGAGACGAGAGCAAACTGTGCATCAATAACGAAATTTTCCGGTTTTTTTCGACAACATTCTTTTGTCACGTGAGTAATGCAAAAGAACCATGTAATGTCATTATTTGCTGAAATAATTTATTGAAATTAGTAGCCTTCTACAAAAATTAAATTTTTTTTTGGACTTTTGAACTTTGTCACGTGCGTAATAGTAAATACGAAAATTTCAATGCTGTTAAGTTATGTCCATTTGATAAATATTATATTAATTTAACAATACATATTAGATGTCAAGTAATATTAAAAATCAAGAGCTGTGGGGGGAAAGGCTTAAGCAGGATGAAAACAAGCTTAAAGAACATGAAGAAAAACAAGCTGAAAGAATGCGTGAATATCGCAAGAGAAAAGCATATGAGGCCAAAAATAACTCAAAAATATTGAAAGAAAAAAGAAATAGAGATCACGTTCGGCAACAAAAGAGTAGAGCAATCAAGAAAAATTCAAGTACCCAATTCAAAAGTGGTTACTTGTATAAACAAACACTAAGCAAAGCTATAAAGAAAGAAAGATAAAGTGCTACAAGCTTTGTAGCAAAGTCTCGAATAATGTAGCTGAGACACCAGTATGTTCAATCGATAATATGCCGGAAAACATTAAGGTAGTGCACGAGTGTTATATCGGAGATGATATAAGTGTTCAAGCTCCCGGCCAGAATGCTAGTCTGCAATAAGCAAGTAGTTGCAAAGCGATTTATGATAGTAATTGTATCAGAAGCTTATCAATTGTATAAAAGCGAGATCACTTCAGAATGTCTTTGTAAATCACAATTTTTTCACCATCGACCCAGACACATTGAATTAATGGACAAACTTCCGCACAATATGTGTGTTTGTAAATACCATGCGAATATGAATGCGCTCGCAAAATCATAAAAGGAGTTTGTCTGTTATATATCTCAGCAAAGGAGATTGAAGATTTCTCTCCACCATTAATTATAAATTTACACATAGTGTTGTTGAACTGTTCGGACGTGTTATTTTTAGTGCGGCTGAATTTTCGGTGAAAAAATCGTAATAGGTGAAAAAGTGTAATAGGTCGAAATAAAACAAAAAGTTAAAAAATAATTCGTAATAGGTAAAAATACCTACGGTAAAAAAAAAAAAAAAATAAAAAACATTAAAAAATAAAAAACATTAAAAAAAAAAATAATAAAAAACATTAAAAATCGCATAAAAACTGTATGAGTGTTCCTCTCAGATGTAATTCTGAGAAAGAGCTTAGCTCGACTAGAAAATCTTTATGGATCTCTGAGGAAGAATCCTTAAAAAAATCTGTGGAGAATCTTCTCACTACAAGAGCCGTAGAACGGCGCCGTTCCTGTTCGCCCAATATAGTGATTTCATCAGATGATAAAACATCAATATCTTCTACATCAAATAGTGCAGTCAAACCTAGAAAACAAGTAGGTATGGATAAATACGTCACAGTTCTTAAGCGACAGAGGAGCCCGACATCTGCTCAAACGTCATCAAATTCAAAAGCTCCCAAGACCGTGAGTATTGACAATCCAAATGATCAAAACAGGTTTGCTCTCCTCCAGACGGATGATCCAGAACTTCCTAAAAAAACGTTTAAGCCCCCACCAATTTATCTGAGAGAGCCCACTTCCAGTAAATTGGTACAAGGAATTGTTTCGGTAATAGGTGAAAATATGTTTAGCGTAACCTCAATTAAACATGGAAATATCAGCGAAACCAAAATTCAAGTGAAAAAGGAAGATGACTTTCGAAAATTGTCCAACCAGTTGGAGAGGGAGAGTAGGGATTTCTATACCTACCAGATGAAAAGCGCAAAAGGACTCCAAGTCGTTCTAAAGGGTATAGACCCAGATGTTGATCCTGCCGAGATAAAGACTAGTTTAATGGAAAATGGCTTCAAAATTAAGAACATAACGAATATTAGAAACCGTGAAAAGATTCCTCAGCCTATGTTCAGGGTGGAATTGGAACCCGGAGATATAGTCTTAAAGAAAAACGAGTCCCATCCCATCTACAATCTGATTTACCTTCTGCATCGTAGAATCACCGTGGAAGAACCGCATAAGCGTCAGGGACCCGTCCAGTGTCTTAATTGTCAAGAATTTGGTCACACTAAAGCATATTGTAAATTGCCGTCAGTTTGTGTTGCGTGGGAACTACATACAACTGCTCAATGTGATAAGTCGAAAACCGACTCAAAAATCAAAAAATGCAGTAACTGCGGAGGTAATCATACCGCAAATTATAGAGGTTGTCCAGTTTACACTCATTTGAAAGGCATAAGGACCAACAAGACGTCAGTATTACCTGTTCATCCACAACAGCCTAATTTTGCATCGAGTAACAATTTTCCTCAATTGTTACGGCCCACTAGTCATGAAAACGCGCCTAGTTCTAGACAAGTTTCTTACGCTAACGTGGTTAAATCTAATATGCCAGGTTTGGAGCAGGAACCTAAATCTCAATATTACGAGCCTAATATTAACACTCTAGAGACTACTTTGCAGACACTTGTCCAAACTATGAACACTTTTACGACCACTATGACATCCATGATGCAGGAAATGCTGAAAATGCAATCCACTATCTTACAAGCAATTTTAAAGAAATGATTTGTTTAAAAATTTGTTTTTGGAACGCGAACGGCCTCCGCCAACATAAAAACGAACTGGAACACTTCCTGATGGATAAGCAGATTGATGTCATGATGATTGCTGAAACTCACTTGACGGCGACAGGGTACTTCAAAATTAATGGCTACGTGTTGTATGATACTAAAGATCCCCGCGGAAGAGCATGTGGAGGTTCGGCAATTCTTATAAAGAACAGAATAAAACATTATTTAATGAACAACATATGTGAGGATTACCTACAAGCAACAAACATTTGTATTGAATTCTGTCAATACAACTTTGTTTTATCATCAATTTATTCGCCGCCTCGATTTTCAATAAAAGAACATCAATACTACAGCTTCTTCAATTCCCTTGGAGCTAGATTTTTGGTTGCTGGTGACTTTAACGCCAAACACACATTTTGGGGTTCACGTCTAGTGACCCCGAAGGGTCGTGAACTCTTCAACACCATTGCCAAAATGGGCTTAGATGTACTCTCAAGCGGGCATCCCACCTACTGGCCGACGGACCGACGGAAGATTCCCGATATTATTGACTTCGGAGTAGTGAAAAATATCCCTGTAGAATCGATACAAGTGGAGCCTTCATTAGACTTGTCTTCAGATCACTCTCCTTCTATTATTTTAATGCGTTTCCTTCAAGGGTATGGCTCTCCATTTCGGGACATGTCTAAATCCAGAGTAAGTTGGATAAAGTATAAAAAGTATTTAAGTTCCCACTGCACGGAAAATGTAGTGTTGAGAACTACCGAGGATATTGATGGGTCGATTGGCAAGTTTACTGAGGACATACGAAGAGCTGTGCATCACGCTTCCACATATGACGTTGAATGCAGAAATAGGACAAACAGAACTTATTTCGCTGAACTCGAACATCTCCTGACAGAAAAAAGAAGAGTTAGAAGAGAGTGGCAAATTCACAGGTCTCCTCAACTGAAAGCTAGGCTACGGGAATGCAGAGATATACTAAGAAATTTCTTAGAAACCCAAAGAATGGCTTTACTTAAATCATACTTGGAGGGAATTGACAGTTCCCCACAATCTGACTATTCGTTATGGAAGGCGGCACGAGGTTTAAAAAGACCAGTTAGAGGAAAGCCTCCTTTGCGAAATCCGATTGGTGACTGGGCTAGAAACGATTCCGAGAAAGGGACTTTATTTGTTAACCATTTGAGAAATGTGTTTACTATAAACAACTCAAATAATGCAACTGAATTGCCACCACTCGTTATTAGACCTCCTGTACCTCTAAGACTTAGCTTTAATGATATTCAAAGCGCTATTGGTACTCTGAACCTTAAAAAAGCTCCAGGTATGGATAAAATCAGCAACAAAATGCTCGTGGAGTTACCTCGTATAGCTAGAAGAATTATTCTCTTTATCTTCAATGCTATTTTACGCCTAGAATACTATCCTGCAGATTGGAAGGTATCTATGATTACCATGATTCCTAAGCCAGGGAAGGACCTCACCAAAGTAGAGTCATATAGGCCAATTAGCCTACTGCCGACAATTTAAAAACTGTTTGAAAAATTGTTAATGGCTAAGTTGATTCCAATTCTGAACGACACTCAATGTATTCCAAATCATCAATTCGGGTTCAGAGCTAAACACAGTACCATCGAACAAACACACAGATTAGTAAATGTGATAAGACGGTCGTTTGAAGAGAAAAAATACTGTTCCGCGCTTTTCATTGATGTTTCCCAAGCGTTCGACAAAGTCTGGCATGAAGGTTTAATGCACAAAATAAAATTAGCTCTGCCTGCTAACACCCACAAACTTATGAAAAGTTATTTATATGGTCGCAAATTTACAATCAAAGAAGGCGATTTTTTAAGCCCCGCTCAGCCAATTGAAGCAGGAGTACCCCAGGGTAGCATACTGGGTCCTACTTTATATTTGATTTATGCATCCGATATGCCGTCAGATCCCAATATACATACTTCAACTTTTGCTGACGATACAGCCTTTATTAGCGTTCATAAGGACCATCAAATAGCATCACAGAATTTGCAGAATTATATTTATAAACTAGAGAATTGGCTTGAGCTTTGGAAAATCAGGGTTAACGAACAGAAATGTATTCATATAACTTTCACATTGCGAAAAGATACCTGCTCGTCCATCAGAATAAATAACCAAATTATTCCGCAACACAATGAAGTCAAATACCTCGGAATCCACCTCGATCGTCGTTTAACCTGGAAGTCTCATATTGACGCAAAACTTACACAGATGAGATTAAAAGCAGTGCAACTTAATTGGCTAATCGGCAGAAATTCTACATTAAAGTTGGATTGTAAACTTTTGTTGTACAATGCAATTCTAAAGCCAATATGGTGTTATGGAATTCAATTATGGGGTACTGCCTCAGCATCCAACATTGAAAAAATTCAAAGAGGTCAAAATAAAATTCTACGTATAATTACTGCAGCTCCATGGTACGTTAAAAATTCTCGAATTCACAAAGATCTAGGCATTCCTTTGGTGAAAGACGAATTTACAAAATACGCCTCAAAATATGTCAGCAAACTTGAACACCATCCAAACCCACTTGCACGAGACATCCTTAACTTTAGTGGCCATGTTCGGTTGAGAAGGAGGGATACCCTTGCTTTAACTCAAACGCAAAACAGATGACTGGATCAGTGGATGTAAATTTTTTTGTAGTATCATAATATTTTGTCTAGCACTGGCTGGACTTATTATTTTCTTTTAGTATTAAGATTCGAAAACTTATTGTCATTTCAATATCTGAAGATTCAATAAATAAATATAATGTATTATAAAAAAAAAAAAAAAAAAAAAATTAATTATAAATGGAAAATTGTATATTTATAATTTTTAAATAAAAGTTTAATTTTTAAACTTACTAAAATATGTATGAAGGTAAAAAGTGTCACGTGCGTAATCAACAAATTATTTTGTTCGTAGCAAACTCATGCATAGTTGTTTTTGAACAAAACATGATTATAAAGGTCCATTATTAACCTTTATAATAACATTTTTTCCGAAATAAAAATCTCTTACAATTGGCTTACTTTCGCACTTTTTCTTACGGCTCTAAAAGACACTTCCATTTTTTGTCACGTGCGTAAGTCAACTTTGATTGCATGGAACTTGGGTACCCAGTGCTCAATTTTCCAAAACATGTATATACTTTTTGGAAAGACTCGTCACATACAATGTAAAGCTAAGTTTAGACGATATGTTGAATCAGCATATATATGCTGACAGCCATATGATTAAAATTAGCAGCAAATTCCTATGTCATATGCTGAGTGTTGCTTGAACTGGTCGGACGTGTTATTTTTAGTGCGGCTGAATTTTCGTAATAGGTGAAAAAAAAAATAAAAAAAAAAAAACTTGTAATAAGTGAAAAAAAAAAATATATATATATAAAAAAAAGATATCGTAATAGGTTGAAAAATATCTATAGTGGTTTTTCGGTAATTTAAAAATCGCATAACAACTGCATGAGTGTCCCGCTCAGATGTAATTCTGAGAAAGAGCTAAGCTACAGTAGAAAAAATTTATGGATCTCTGAGGAAGAATCCTTAAGAAAATCCGTGGAGTCTCTTCTCACTACAAAAGCCGAAATACGGCGCCGTTCCTGTTCGCCCAATATAGTTATCTCATCCGATGAGAAATCATCATCTTCACCAAATAGTGCAGTCAAACCCAAAAAACAAGTAGGTATGGATAAGTACATCACCGTTCTCAAGCGACAGAGGAGCCCGACATCTCCTCAAATGTCATCCAATTCTAAAGTTCCTAAGACCGTCAGCAGTGGTAAGCCAAATGATCAAAACAGATTTGCTCTACTTCAGACGGATGACCCAGAAATACCGAAAAAGACGTTTAAGCCCCCACCAATTTACCTGAGAGAGCCCACTTCCAATAAACTGGTACAAGGAATTGTTGCTGTAATAGGTGAGAACATGTTTAGCGTAACCTCAATTAAACATGGAAAAATCAGCGAGACAAAGATCCAAGTGAATAGGGAAGATGATTTTCGAAAATTGTCCAACCAGTTTGAGAGGGAGACCAGGGATTTCTATACCTATCAGCTCAAAAGCGCAAAAGGACTCCAAGTCGTTCTAAAGGGTATAGACCCATGTGTTGATCCTGCGGAGATAAAGAACGGATTAATGGACAAAGGGTTCAAAATCAAGAGCGTAGTGAATATTAGAAACCGCGAAAAGATTCCTCAGCCCATGTTCAGGGTAGAATTGGAACCTGGAGATGTTGCCTTAAAGAAAAACGAGTCCCATCCAATTTACAATCTTATTTATCTTCTGCATCGTAGAATTACCGTGGAGGAACCGCATAAGCGTGTTGGACCCGTCCAGTGTCTTAATTGTCAAGAATTTGGTCACACCAAAGCGTATTGTAAATTGCCGTCTGTTTGTGTTGCATGTGGGGAACTACATGCAACTGCTCAATGTAATAAGTCCAAAACGGACTTAAAAATAAAAAAATGCAGTAACTGTGGAGGAAATCATACCGCAAATTATAGAGGTTGTCCAGTTTATACTTATTTGAAGGGCATAAGGACCAATAAGTCGCCAGTATTACCTGACCATCCTCAACAACCTAATTTCACGTCGAGTAAGAATTTTCCTCAAATTGTACGACCAACTACTCACGTAAACGCTCCTAATTCTAGACAAGTTTCTTACGCAAACGTGGTCAAATCTAATATGCCAGGTCTGGAGCAGGAACCTATATCGCAATATTCTGAGCCACATATCAACAATCTAGAGACAACATTGCAGACACTTGTCCAAACTATGAACACTTTTACGACCACCATGACATCCATGATGCAGGAAATGCTGAAAATGCCAACATAAAAACGAACTGGAATACTTCCTGATGGATAAGCAGATTGATGTTATGATGATTGCTGAAACTCACTTGACGTCGACAGGGTACTTCAAAATTAATGGCTACGTGTTGTACGATACTAAAGATCCCCGCGGAAGAGCTTGTGGAGGTTCGGCAATTCTTATAAAGAACAGAATAAAACATTATCTAATGAATAACATAAGTGAGGATTACCTCCAAGCAACAAACATTTGCATTGAATTCTGTCAATACAAATTTGTTTTATCATCGATTTATTCTCCGCCTCGATTCTCAATAAAAGAACACCAATACCATAACTTCTTTAATTCCCTTGGAGCTAGATTTTTAGTTGCTGGCGACTTTAACGCCAAACACACATTTTGGGGTTCACGTCTGGTAACCCCAAAGGGTCGCGTACTCTTCAACACCATTGCTCAAATGGGCTTAGATGTACTCTCAAGCGGACATCCCACCTACTGGCCGACGGACCGACGGAAGATTCCCGATGTTATTGACTTTGGAGTAGTGAAAAATATCCCTGTAGAATGGATGCAAGTGGATCCTTCATTAGACTTGTCCTCAGATCACTCTCCTACTATCATTTCAATGCATTTCCCTCAAGTGTGTGGCTCTCCATTTAGAAACATGACTAAGACCCGAGTAAGCTGGATAAAATACAAAAAGTATTTAAGTTCTCATTGCACGGAAAATATTGTGTTGAGAACTACCGACGATATCGATCAGTCGATTGGCAACTTTACCGAGGACCTTCGACGAGCTGTGCATCACGCTTCCACTTATCACGTTGAATGTAGAAATAGGACAAACAGAACTTATTTATCTGAACTCGAACATCTCCTATCAGAAAAAAGAAGAATGAGAAGAGAGTGGCAACTTCACAGGTCTCCTGAACTGAAAGCTAGGCTACGGGTATGCAGAGATATACTAAGACATTTCTTAGAAACCCAAAGAACGGCTTCACTTACATCCTACTTGGAGGGTCTTGATAGTACCCAACAATCTGACTACTCGTTATGGAGGGCGGCAAGAGGTTTAAAAAGACCAGTGAGAGGAAAACCTCCTTTGCGAAATCCGACTGGTGACTGGGCTAGAAATGATTCCGAGAAAGGGACATTATTTGTTAACCATTTAAGAAATGTGTTTACTAAAAACAACTCAAATAACGTATCTGATTTGCCACCACTCGTTATTAGACCTCCTGTACCTCTAAGACTAAACTTTGGTGATGTCCAAAGCGCTATTGGTACTCTGAACCTTAGAAAGGCTCCAGGTATGGATAAAATCAGCAATAAAATGCTTGTGGAGTTACCTCGTGTAGCTAGAAGAATTATCCTCTTTATCTTCAACGCTATTTTACGCCTAGAATACTATCCTGCAGATTGGAAGGTGTCTATGATCACTATGATTCCTAAGTCAGGGAAGGATCACACCAAAGTAGAGTCATATAGGCCAATTAGCCTATTGCCGACAATTTCTAAACTGTTCGAAAAATTGTTAATGACTAAGTTGATTCCAATTCTGAACGACACTGAATGCATTCCTAATCATCAATTCGGCTTCAGAGCTAAACACAGCACCATCGAACAAACACACAGATTGGTAAATGTGATAAGAGGGTCGTTTGAAGACAAAAAATACTGCTCCGCCCTTTTCATTGATGTGTCCCAAGCGTTCGACAAAGTTTGGCATGACGGTTTAATGCACAAAATAAAATTAACTCTGCCTGCTAACACCCATAAACTTATGGAAAGCTATTTATACGGTCGCAAATTTAAAATCAAAGAAGGCAATTTTTTAAGCCCCGCTCAGCCAATTGAAACAGGTGTGCCACAGGGTAGCATACTGGGTCCTACTTTATATTTGATTTATGCCTCCGACATGCCGTCAGACCCCAAAATCCACACGTCAACTTTCGCAGACGATACAGCCTTTATCAGCGTTCATAAGGACCACCAAGTAGCATCACAGAATTTGCAGAATTATGTTTATAAACTAGAGAATTGGCTAGAGCTTTGGAAAATCAGGGTTAATGAACAGAAATGTATTCATATCACTTTCACATTGCGAAAAGAAACTTGCTCGTTCATCAAAATAAATAATCAAATTATTCCTCAACATAATGAAGTCAAATACCTCGGAATTCACCTCGACCGCCGTTTAACTTGGAAGTCTCATATTGAAGCGAAACTTACACAGATGAGATTAAAAGCAGTGCAACTTAATTGGCTAATTGGCAGAAATTCTTCACTAAAGTTGGACTGCAAACTATTGTTGTACAATGCAATTCTAAAGCCAATCTGGTGCTATGGAATTCAATTATGGGGTACTGCCTCAGCATCAAACATTGAAAAAATTCAAAGTGGTCAAAATAAATTTCTACGTATAATTACTGCAGCTCCATGGTATGTTAAAAATTCTCGAATTCACAAAGATCTATGCGTGCCATTAGTAAAAGTTGAATTTACAAAACACGCGTCAAAGTATGTCAGCAAACTTGAACACCACCCAAACCCACTTGCACGAGACATCCTTAACTTTAGTGGCCATAATCGGTTGAGAAGGAGGGATACCCTTGCTTTAACTCAAGCGCAAAATAGATGACTGGATCAGTTGACGTGAAATTTTTTTAGTATCATAAAATTTTTGTCTAGCACTGGCTGGGCTTATTATTTTCTTTTTAGTATTAAGATTTGAATACTTATTGTCATTTCATTATATGAAGATTCAATAAATAAATAAAGGCTAATAAAAAAAAAAAAAAAAAAAATATGTTAGACGTTTACACGATATGTTGAAAGTAGCAAATTTTTTGATGTCAGCATATGTCAGCAAATGAAATGTCAACATAAGAGTTAGCATACGATTTTTGAGTTTATACGATATGTTGAATTGTATGTGGTGCTACATATGCTGAGTCGTATAAACATTTGGTTGTGAAATTATTCAGTTTGACAACATTTTTTAATTAGTATTCAACTTCTGTATTTTATGTGTAATTTTTGAAATAAAATTAAATAATACAAATAATATCAATAAAAAAAAACATAAATGATGCCGTGGGAGGAAATTGGTCTAGCTATTGCTTGTACAGTGCTGATTTTGGATGACGATGAAGTGGAATTAAAAGGAAAAAGACGCAGAGTTTGGCAAAAGAAATGGGTAGAACGACGAGAGGAAGAAAGTTATTGTGTAAAATTATACAAGGAATTGGTATAAAAATAGAGCTTATTTTATTGAAAAAAAAAACAGCAGTAATAATAAATAATAAAATATTGCAGAACTTACCAACAAAATCGAGCTAAATTATACACTAAATATGCAAATAATGCACGAAAACATGTAAAACATTTATAATATTTTTTGTTTATTTCCAAAGACCTGTGTCGATTAATTTGAACAATGCCGCCGGCCACTATATTGCGTTTTGTGTTCTTGTGTGTGTATGTTTGTAGGTAAATATGCAACAAGAAGTGTATTTACATAAAAAAAAAACTATCGGCGGCTGGGCTTAAAGGTCGTGATACACATTCACTGGAAAATCTGACCGATTTCTATCACACTCGAAAAAAAAATCGCAACAAAGTATGTCATAGGTGCCAAACTAGTACACAAAAAAGATGCAAAAACATATGTTTTTGTTAATGTAAACAAACGCAGTTTTCCGCCATTCAAATAAATATTTGTGGTCAATTATTGTGTTGATATATGTGAATATAATAAATTGTATAAACTATACAAACAATTAAAAAATTTTAAACATCTATTCTTTAGATTATAATTTGTGATTTAAATTGTTGGTTTCTTATCAGCTTTATTAGAAAATACAACGCTGATCGCATAGACACTATCGCATATGCATATAAATTTGTCATATGCTGAAAAGCTTGCATACGCTTTTTAACAAATAACATATCTGTCAACATACGCAGGAAAACTGTAAAACACTAATAATATGCTGTTTACACGATATGCTAAAATTATCAACATACGTTTGTTGGCATTGTTAACAAAGTGTTAGCAAATGTTGTTAAACATACGTATGCTGAAAAAATTCTACGTTTACACGATATGTAAGCACTTGTACCAAATTTTTCAGCATAAATATGCTGATTCAACATATCGTCTTACTTACCTTAACGATTCTAAAATTCCAATTTATTACCATTTTCACAATATTCAAAGACAAATAAATGTGTACAAAAGTCGCGTGCATAACAATGCAAACACCCATATATAACTTTACAATTAACTTCTCATAACAACTAAAGATAAACAACACAAAATAGAAGATCATTAAAGTAAACCGTTATAACATAAACACATGCATTGTGAACAATTTTTTTGTTTCATTTTTGTATAGTAACAAATAAATATAATAAAATAATATAAAAAAGTCCGAACGCATACGATAAAAACAAGTAAGAAAGTATAGTCGGTCAAGCCTGACCATATAATACCCTACACCCAGTATATGTATAAAACAGTTTTTCAGAAATGTGCGCTATATGGGAGATATGACCTATTATGGACCGATCATCCAAAAATTTAGTGTCATGATTTCTGTGAATATAAATATTGTGTATTTTAAGCTTTATCTCGATATAAATACTTTTAAAAGATTACGGACCGACCATTATAAAATTAGGTGTCATCATTTCTGTATATTATTTGTGACGAATTTTATTCGATTACCAACATTCTTAAGAAATTTATGATCGTTAAAGTGATTTTCGGAAGTGGGCCTTATATAGGAGCTACGACTAATTATGGACCGATCTGCACAAAATTTGTATATGTGGTTTGGCTTCATTTACCACTCATGTGTGATGAAATTTGTTTGGTTCCTTTCATAATTCAAACATTTATGATCGGTAAACCCCAATTTCGGGAGGACTTTTGTATGGGGGCCAGGTGAAATAATGGACCGATTGCCACCAGTTTCAAGCCCAGCCGTCCTAGGGCCGAAAAAATATCACGTACCAAATTTTATCGAAATATCTTCAAAATTGCGCCCTGTACTCTGCGCACAAGCTTTACATGGACAGTCAGACGGACGGACATCGTTAGATCGACTCAGAAAGTGATGCTGAGCTGATCCGTATACTTTAAGGTGGGCGTTACAAACATATACACAAATCCAATATACCTCCCCACTATGGTGGTGTAGATTATAAAAACACCAACATTAATGTGTATGAACATGAAATGAGCGCGATGAGAAAGCCTCTCAATTTTGAGCATTGGACATTTTTTACTTCTCACTATTCACATACGTATATGTATTCTAAAGAAAAAACTAGTGTATTTATTTATGTGTGCTGAAAAGTCAAAAAATTCTTAGCCAATCATTTTCGAATGTGAGCGTGAAAAAAACATTTGCAAATTTCATCCATGACAATTTATCATGAATGCAAAAATTTAGGTGTTCATATATGAATTCTTCTGAACCCTGAATAGAAGACAGCCTGTTGTTGTGACCTCAGTTGTATGTTCTATATAGGTATGTTCTCAACGTATACTCAAATGACTAAACGAAGGTGACCAAACTGGAGATAATTCACCACTGATCCATAAATTGTCTTGTAATGGACTTTTGCATTTTAGATAAAGAAATGTATAGTAAATTAGGAATAGTTAGGAAATACAATTACCTGCATTTATATCACATGTAAAAAACCAATACGTGCACATACATGTTATAATTTGGCTTTATTTTAAATAATGATTTTTATACTATAGTCTTACTTATTCTTTACATATTTTGGATGTCATTTCATTTAATGGTTCCAGTTCTTTACTGGTTATTAGATCGAATTCTTGAACGAAGTAATAAAAATGTTTGTAACACGCGTTCACATGAGCTTCCTAAAAATTAAACAAAAAATATATATTAAAACTAAATTGTTATTAAAATATACATACGAGTACATATGTATATAAAAATGGAAATAATTTGTAGTTTCAAAATCGATTTTCTTATATTGTTATCTAGAAGTATGATCACATCTTCATTCTTAATGATGTGAAGAATAATAACTTAAAAACTAATAACTTTGTTAATTGTTACTGTCAAACTAAAGGTACTTATGATCTGATACGCTTTCTGTGAACCTCCTAAATTGCCATAAGTAATTTGGACATTTAAAAAAAATAATTTCCCCGGAAAAAATAATAATTTTGTATTTAAGATAATAAAATCAATAAGTAACAATTTTATAGGCATTTATTTACCACTGTGCCATATTTCGGAAAGACATTTTTATGGGGGCTATGAGATGTCGTGGGCCGATTCTTATAATTTTCAAAAGGACTTGTCCTTCTATAATAAAATAGGGTGTGCAAAATTTTATGATATTCTTTGAAAAATATCAAGGTTGTGTGAAACTTTGATCAATAAGTCTGATACTACTGGACCAAATGATCGGTAAAAATTT
The DNA here is from genome assembly GCA_950370525.1 of Bellardia bayeri. Taxonomy (NCBI): domain Eukaryota; kingdom Metazoa; phylum Arthropoda; class Insecta; order Diptera; family Calliphoridae; genus Bellardia; species Bellardia bayeri. The sequence goes on along the minus strand of OX493265.1, from coordinate 47,073,502 downwards.
CATTGCTTATTGTTCTTTTTTCGAAGCTCGATCGTCCCTTCAACAGACGGACGGACATGGCTAAATCGTCTTAGAATCTTGTAAGGACCGAGAATATATAACTTCTTTCTACTACGACCAATATTTTGATGTGCTACAAAGGGACAACTTAATATACATCTTTTTGTTGGTGGGTATGAAAACATTTGGTATGGTGGTATTTAATCATTAATATCGTTAACTTAATACGAAAAGGCCCTAACTCATGTTTTTCATAGTTTACAGGAGGAGAAAAAAACGAAATAAAAAAGATGCAATATAACTTCGGTATTTTTTCCCGAATTCATCTGATTTTTTTGGAGGAGGTGTATCTAGTAATAGTCTATCGAAATATGTAAAAATATCGATTTCGAAAAATTATGAGTTGGGGCCTTTTCGTATTAAGTTAACGATATACCGGCTGTTGTAATGAAAATAGGTCTTTTATGCGCAGAACTAAAAATATTTGACAGTCGGAATGCAGATTTGAATGATAGTGAATTTCTATCATTCTTGCCTACAACAATATTTTATTGTAAACGCAGATTTTACGCATTAAAATGTGAGTTTTTATAGTTTAAAATTTTCGAATATGTATATTACTCTGTTAATTTACTTTTTACTATTTCTCCTAGCTTTGAATGTGATAATAGGTAATAGTTATTTTCGAATCGAGAGTGATAATATTTACGAGCAAAAGTATCATTTTTCTGATATCGTTTTCAATATAAATGTATCTTCTTCGCTATAGTAAATTTTAACTATAACTATGAGTATTTATCTTCATAACACACAATACGAGAACATAGAATATTTTTATTAAAATATCAATTAATGCTTTATTTGTGTTTTATTGAAAACAAATTTGATATATATTTTCGCTCTTGAAGTTATTTTTACAAAATGTTTGTGTTTTCTTTATTTTATTGGAAACTAATTATTTAAAATACATAGCAATATAATCACCCGCTTAGGTGATTCGCTATCATATACTGTTTTGATTAATTGGGTTTAATGCAAACGAACTCATTTATCTTATAAAAATTAAGTTTTGTTTTGTTTGGTTAAAATAATTTTTTATTATAAATTTTTTTTTATTATATTATTATTATTTCTTTATTAGTAGTATTTTAAATACTTTTATAATGCTTTTTACATTTTTTACAAACTATATCTTTTAACTTTGGTTTACATTGTAGTTTTTACAAATAATGCAATTTTTCTTCTAAATATGTTTGAATTTAATTCATTTTTAATATTATTTGGCAATGTATTAAAGAGAGTCAGTCCTTTATAAAATAGTGATCGTTGTTATAATAGATATTTTGTTTCTTAAAAGTTTGAAAAATCCAATTTTTTTTCCCATTTTTTTACATATATATTCAATATGATCTTTTAATTTTATATCTTTATCTATAAGAAAACTCAGATATTTTATATTGTTCACTTTTTCTATTATTACATTATTAATTTTAAATGTTATATTGGTGTTCATATTTATTTCCATTATTTTTGTTTCGTTTTCGTTTAACTTTAGTTTATTCATTTTTAACCATATATTAATGTTGCCCATATCATTTTTTAAATTGCTGTAACACATCTCCTCTGTGGATGTTTCAGTGAAGATTAGAGTATCATCTGCGTATAAGACAATTTCACATTTATCTAAAACTTTCTCCATATCATTAATATATATTATAAATAAGAGTGCTCCTAATATTGATCCTTGTGGTACTCCAAAATCATTTTCAATATCATTTGATAATATATTGTTAACCTTTGTGATCTGTCGACGATTATTTAGATATGATTCAAACCATTTAAGTTCCGTATCCTGAATTCCGTATTTATATAATTTTTTTTGTAGTATATTCCTATCTATTGTTTCAAATGCTCTTTTAAAGTCCAAAAAAATTGCCATTATTTTATTATTTTTCTTCATTAATTTCCATCTGTTTATTACGTAGTTAACTGCTGTCTCACATGAATGGTTTTTTTCTAAAACCTGATTGATATTTTGATAAAAGCATATTTTGTTCTAAATAATTTTCTAATTGACTTTTTACAATTTTTTCAATAATTTTTTTAAATGTCTTAAGTGTGTTTATTGGTCGAAACTCTTCGCATTTTTTAGTGTTTTTAATTTTTTCAATATGTGTTATCATTGATTCTTTCCGGTTGTTAGGGAAAACTCCAGTTTCTAAAGATTTGTTTATAATATTTAGCATAATATCCCAGTTATCTAATATTAACTTGTTGGTTATTTTTTTGTACTCAGGTTTTTTATTGATGTCCTTACAGACTATTGTAAGTTCTTGCAAAGAAATTGCAAGAATTTAAATTTTAGATCTATCACAGATATTTTATTTTCATATTGCACATATTCGATGGAACCTCTAATTTCCTTGATACTTTCAACAAAATAATTATTAAAATTTTTAGCTATTTGTAAATTATCCTTATATTCTATTTGGTTTATTATCACAGTTTTTATAACATTTCTGGGTTTTCTTAGTACAAGTTCTTTTATTTTTGACCACATTTCTTTTTGGTTATGTGCATTATTAATTTTATTGTTTATACATTTATTTTTTTCATTTTCAACTTTAACTTTATATGCATTTCTTATTATTCTGTAGTTGTTCCACTCTTCATTAGTATTTTCAGTAATTGCTATTTGGTATCTATATATTTTTTCATATTTCAATCTTCTAATTTCATTATTGAACCATTTATTTTTTAAAGTTTCATTTATTTTCTTTTTTACACTAAAATTTCGTATTGTATGTTCGAAAGCATTATCAAAATTAAGCACGTTATAATTTAAATCTTTTGTTTCATCATATTGTATTATTGCATTTAGTTCTCTTTTAAAGCTGTTTTTATTGTATTTAAAAATATCTATGTCTTTAGTGTGATATTCTTGATGTCTTGATTCATATTCAGTAAAAATGTCTATAGCTTCATGATCTGATATTTTATTTTTAATATTATTTTTTGCCGATGTATTTTCATTATTTGTTAAAATATAGTCTATTAAAGTTTTTGACGTTTGTGTTACTCTCGTGTTTTCATTCATTACATGTTTGAGGCCATTATCATTAAGAATACTTTGTAATTTGTTTGTGTAGAAATCTTTATTCCAGTCAATATTAAAATCCCCGGCAATTAAAATATCATAGTTTCTTTCGCAAATTGCATCTATAAAATCTTGAAATGTATCACAGAACTCGGATTTTGAACAACTTGGTGATCTATATAATGCTATAATTATAAATGATTTTCTTTCATTTTTTGCGATATAAGCGCTAATCCATTGTTTTGAGTCGATAATAATTTCTTTAATTTTAGTTACGTTCCATTGTTTTTTAAAATAAATTATTACTCCTCCAGTTTTTGATGAATTCGATAATGTACTGTAGTTATTGTATAGATTCATTTCAATTTCGTTGGCATCTATATCTTTAGTTTGATGTGTTTCGGAAAGAATAATAAAATCAGGTTTCGCCGTTTCTGCTACTATTTCTAATTGGTTGAAATTATTAACTAGACCCTGAATATTTGTATATATGCCATATATTTTCCTTGATTGTTAGGCTGATAAATCCATTTGCCTCTTCTTTAAATTTAACTTATTTTGATACACCGGACATTCTCGGCTGTTAGTGACATGATTTTCATCAAGTCCTAAATTAAGTCTTTTATTCTCTCTAATACAGTTAATAGATTTCATTATTGTTTCTTTACTGCATTCTCTACCTCTGTGGTTTCCATGGCATTTGTAGTATTTATCTTCATTTTTACAATCAGATGATTTATGGTTATAGCCTTGACACTTAAAACACTGCATTACGTTTGTACCATCATAAACTCTACTACTCTATATAAAAAAACAATGGAATAATTTGTTATTATGGATATTTTGAGGATTTTTGATGTGACTTAATAAAAACATTAATATTATTTTCCATCTGTTCATCTTTTCGCGATTTTTTTCTTGTTTAGCGATTTTTAACTTATGATATAGCAACACTGATTTTATGATGACATATGCTACAACAGCTGTTATTTGCCATTGTTTGCTCTTGCAAATGCCTAAAAAAAATATTTGCTGTTTAAAGATGGCTGGCTATACACTACGTGTGTTTGCTAATGTATTTTTAAGTTTACAACTCACATGTTTTTCGTTATGTCTGTCAAAATTGGTTATTTTACATATGGGTTTTAATTTTTGGTCACCAACTTGTATGTACAATTACACGTGACATCGCCATGATTAAATAATAAATTTCCATATCGTTTCTTTAAAAAATGCGTTAAAGCCGCTACAAAGCGTCACTAAATTGCCGGCGTCAAAAATATTGATTTAAGGTTTTTCGTTTTTTAATATACAAGATGTGGATCTTGTATCAAAAATTTTTAAATAATTTATATCGTTGTTCTTAAATTATCAAAATGGGATAAAAAAAATATTTAATTTATCACTTATGCAAATTCTTCATACGGCCGGCTAATGATAGCGCAGATTTAACCGTCGACAAATCTTTTCGCGTGGCATATACATTTGAAAACATGTGTTTCAACATAAGAAAATAGAGCGTGTTCTAATCGAAAAAATACATATGTATTTCCACATGTATTTTGCACAAGCAAAGTTTTTGAGGTCACCAACTACATGTTTTTACTCCCATATGTAAAATTTGACATATACAATGTAAAAAACACGTAGTGTATATGCACCTTAAGCTGGAGGTCCACAAGTCGCGTTTTGGCGTCAACGCGTTTTAAGCTTTCTAAACGTTTTAAGCGTCAGGCATTTCAAGTTACATGCGAAGATTTTCGCGTCAATATTTTTTCTTTTTAAATGTATGTACTTTTGGAGATGATGCCGTATGCCCAGCTGACTTTTTTTTATATGAAGTTTTTTATCGGTTTGTTTGTCAAACTCATATAAAAAATGTTATTTCAACTGTCATTTTTTCTGGTGACATCATCTTTAAAATAAATTTGCTTTGCATTTGTCAAAGTCAGCTGTGACGCGTGCACCGCGTTCAAAATTAGAAAGTAAATGAACTTTTCGCGTTTCAGGCGTCAGCGCGTCCTACGCTTTTGAGTGTGTAACTTAACTGATACAACAACATTGATTCTACTTTTTTGACAGTTGCTTAGAACGCGTGAAACGCGTCGACGCTTGGTGTGGACCTCCAGCTTTAGTGTTCACACATTGGTCACATTAGAAACAGTTTACTTGTCGGCAAATAAATTTGTTTGACGAAAATCAGCTGTGTTGTTGTTTTCCCTGCAATAACATTTAATGTTCAACCCATGGTGAAATCACTACAAGGTGACATCAAGTTTACAACAATACAAAATCAACAGAAACAACATGGTATTTTTGTTTTTGCTTTCATGTTTGTAATATCAAAAACAACTGACTATTGTTTACAAACATTCCTATAGAAAAAAATTAATACATACAATTTTTAATTTCAAGATGACACATGTGTTTTTTATACAGTGGCGAGCACACATGGCAGATGTTTTATAACTATGACTTAAAAACCGAATAAAAGTCTCAAATTTTTAAAAATAATAATGGTTTTTATTTAAAATGTTAAATAAACAAAATAAAAATGAAAATAAATTGAAATTCATTAATTATAAAAGCGAATGTGAAGTTTAGGGTAAATTTGTGTGAAATGGCAATGTAGCCACTTTTGCACGTTAAAGTTCATTTAATCTGGCAGCAAGAATAAATGGACAGTTGCAGCGAATTTATGTACATAAGCACCGTTATTTGATATTTATAAAAATACCAAAGTAACAGTAAATGTAATTTTTCAAATTGTTCATAATTGTTTTTTGCTAATTTTTAGCTTATCGCGTACTTTTAATAAAAATGAGAAAAATATCAGACTTTTTAGAAAACCAATAATTACTCAGCCCGCGAAATTGCTAAGAAGTGGTGATCTCATCTGTTATAACAGCTGCAGCCTGTTTGGGTGTTTTTCCCTGTCTGGAAGATAATAATCGCTAAATTGCCAGGACATCTCGTTCCGACAGGTCGTGATTTTTTTAGAGTTTGTAGACTAATATTTTTTTATTTTTATGACTTGTAGCACTGTTCGATGACAGATTCCCAACTTCAAACCATTATTATTTTTATAAATTTCAGAGTTTTATGCCATTTTTAAGTCATAGTTATAAAACATCTCCCATGTGTGCTCGCCACCGTATATATACAAACAAAACAAAAACTGGCATAACAACAGCTGGCTTTTCAACACCACCTTATAGTGATTTCAGCATGGTTCAACCTAGAAACAACACATATTAGACGTTTAAATAAATTTAATTATTGTTTTAATAAATAACAAAATCTTATAAAATTTTATTTTCTAAAACTTTTCTATTTGTAGAAAAAAAGAAATTAATGTTTTTTCGCTGCTTTATTACAAAATTATTTAGAAAAAATGCAGGCAGTGAATACCAGGCAAATTATTTTCGCATTCGTGTGTTTGTCACTGTTCAATTGTTGTTTGAACAAACAAATATATCAAATACATACATAAATGTGTACAGTGTTATTTTATGTAGTTTTTTCAAACACAATGAAACATCTCGCTGTCAAATATATTAGCATAATCTGACCTTACTTTAATTTAGACAGAAAATTAAAACATGAGAGCTTTGGGGAAATCGTAATAAAAATAAAATAGATATTAATTTGTTGCGGCGGTCTGGTAAGATTTAAGTTGTTAAAACTTCATATAAAAAAATTAACCGCAATCTGTGTTTCTACCCTAAAATAGTTTTGAAATTTTGTTAAAAAAAAACTATTTTTATATCAAAATTATAGCTGCAAGAAATAGGTTTTCATTGGATTCATTAGTAAATTTGCTACAATTTTTGATGTATCTAAATTAGTTTTATAATAAAAAAAATAATGTTTCTAATAAAAACATTTAAACAATCTTATTGTACTTACTGCGCCAATGCTGACAATGCGATCAAAGTGATGAATATAAACATGCACGAACACTCTAAATAATCGAGTCAATATTTTTTTACAGAGACTTGGAAATGTTTTAGGAAATGGTACATCTGAAAAAAAAAATATTTTTAGTAAAGTTAGTGATTATTTGTAAATTAATTACGATTTAAAGATTTCAAAAATAAAAATAGTTTCTATGTTAGCTTTACAAATATCCCAACACATAAATAAAGATTTTTTTAATAATTTATTCTGTCTTATGGCATGTTTCTAGATAACAAGTGTATTCTCACGCGAACGAGTGGTACACGGGCGAATACGTAAGCAAATTTGTTTCTATAATACACTCGTCTGACTACCGTTTTGTTACGTTGATACTATTGTACTCTCAAATGACATTATTGCCAGAGCATGTAATTTCATATTTTGTTTATTTTTTCCATGTTAATATTTAATATTTAAATTTTTTAGGGGCAACCCTAGAAACCAAAATAAAAACAGCTGTGTTTTATTTACAATACAAAAATAATTTATGTGAATTGAAATTGGTATGTATGAATTTTTTAATTTTGTAATAAATTGAATGAAAAATGTTTCCATTTATCGCAATAAAAATTTAAAGTGTGGACAATCGTTTATGCCGTAGAAATATACGAAATAATATATTAAATATTGTTTTGTGATGTACACAAGCACTTATTTCTACTTGTCTGTTTTTGACAGCAGTGACAATTGAAATTGTAATGTAGAAACCATAAAAACAGATAGTCTTACGTTTTCACTGGGCGAAAAATTTGAGTCACTTGTTATCTAGAAACATGCCATTAAAATTTTTAGGTATGTGAGCTAACAATACGTACATATTTAAGTCTCAAAAATGTCATATACGAGTATTAGTGCAGCCAATGGTAATTTACTTCTTGATCGAATTTCTTCACAATCGAATTTGAATATTACGTTCTAGTGCACAGAAAGAAAAATGGCATTCTAAAATTAAGTTTATTTTTCTCAGTTTTAGCCTTAAATTTTCAAGTACGTTTTTACTAGTTCATACTTAAAATAAGTACAAATCAGGATTGATTTGACAAATCAAGCGCAGATTTTCTTAAAACAAGAATAGTATTCTTGATTTAAGTAAAAAACTCTTAAATTAAGTCCAATTTGTTCTTAAAGCCTAGTAATCTGTTCAAAATTTCAAGTGGTATGCTGTCAAAATACATGTCAAAAAAATCTCATGAAATGTTCATGAAAAAATTTTGCAGAAGTAGTACTCTGTTCATTTTGCGAAAAACATATGAAATGTATCTGGCAACATTATTTTTTCACAGCGAAATAATTAAAGTGGCAATTGTTTCACGTCGAATTTTCAATAACAGTTGACTGTCATCCAAAAGCTCTTCTGTCGCAACAACAATATCTATTACTTGTTGTGCTGATGCACAAGCGGCAAGTAATATTTGTTTAGTCATTTTATTTAACGATTTCGATTCAACACAGATTTTTAAATAATTTAACTTTTATTTATTTTCGATTTAAATTCACAGAAAAGCAAAACATATCTGTTTTGTTTACAAAAGTACATTAGCTACACGTCAAATTTTCCGTATGAAATAATTAATGTTGCTCAACATTTTTCCCAAATTTGAATAGAGTACTAGGCTTACCCTGCCTTTACACATGCAAGTACTTGCATGCGAGTGCTGTGTACGTATTATATACAAAAACTTATTCGAAAAACTCGAATCATTTGCAAGTAGCGTTACTGTTTACACAGGACAGTGAAAGTTCATTTTCAAAATGTTGTCAAAGCGTAAACTTCAAGAAATTAGTTTAAATTAACAAATGACGCACAAAGTTTGTATTTGTTTACCAAGAGTTGCCATGAGTATAATTGTAGGGAAATAATTATTACAATTTATTATTATTATTTTAATTATTATTTAATGCTCTAAAATGACATCAATACACTTCTTTTTCCATATTTGAAAAAAAATATATTTTTTTTTACAAATATACGTTAAATAAGTTAAATATTTATTAATTATTTTACCACAATCCATTACATTTATTCGGAATTGTTTTATTTGGCAACTCTGTTTACCTTTCTGTCACTTTATTGCTGAAAGTGTCAAAAAATCACTGTCCGGCTAAATTCACTTGCAAGTGACCTGCATGTGCCTGCATGTGTGATTGTGTTAGTAAAAAAGTGTGAATGTATTGACTTTTTCGAACTTGCACTTGCATGTGTAAACCCCGGGTTAAACCAAGAAGATAGATCTTAAAACGAAAACTAAGACTTATTTTCAGCGTTGTCAACTTGGTGCGTTTCGCACCATTTTTAGTGCTTTTTTAAATTTTTGGTGCGTAAAATTCTGTAGTTGGTGCGCGGTGCGCTTTTTTTATATTTTGGTGCGCTTTTTAATTTTTGGTGACACCAAAGTAAATTCAACACAACTTTTTGTTTCAGTGTAAGAAAAAATCTTTCTACAATAAAATACACATGTTTGAATAGGTACCATTTCATTCAACACTGCAAATTTTTTTTTGTGTATTTCGGTGTGTTTTTTAATTTTTTCGATAACGTGATGAAATCTTTATTTTTACTAACTTTTAATTGCAGTTTTTTAATAATTCATAACTCATGAAATCTAACGGGTGGTTAAATTTCAAGGGGCGATGTTGATTTTGAATAAAACAAACTATTTAGGAAATTATTGTAATTTTATTTTATTATGATATATTGGTATTACTCAATTATGTATGGAACAAAATATCGGCCAAATGGGCGCCGCGACCACGGCGGCACACCTCCATCCGATGGTCGAAATTTTCGATGACCCTGAGGCATAATGGAGGTTCTATGCCGTTAATGTGCCGAATTATCTCATCCTTTAGCTCTTGAATTGTTGCTGGCTTATCGACGTAAACCTTTTCTTTCAAATAACCCCAAAGAAAAAAGTCCAACGGTGTCAAATCACATGATCTTGGCGGCCAATTGACATCGCCATTACGTGAGATAACACGGCCATTGAATTTGTTGCGCAAAAGAGCCATTGTTTCGTTAGCTGTGTGGCAAGTGGCACTGTCCTACTGAAACCACATATCGTCCACATCCATATCTTCCAATTCGGGCCATAAAAAGTTCGTTATCATCTTACGATAGCGAACACCATTCACAGAAACTGCCTGACCGGCCTCATTTTGGAAAAAATACGGCCCGATGATGCCGACAGCCCATAAACCGCACCAAACAGTCACTCTTTGTGGGTGCATTGGTTTTTCGACAATCACTCTTGGATTCTCATTCGCCCAAATGCGGCAATTCTGTTTATTGACGAATCCACTGAGGTGAAAATGTGCCTCACTGAAGATGATTTTCTTCGAAAATTGATCATCCACTGTTGCCATTTCTTGCCACCATTCTGCCCATTCACGACGTTTGGAATGGTCAAGAGGCTTTAGTTCTTGAGCCAATTGCACCTTGTAAGCGTGTAAATGCAAGTCTTTATGCATAATGTTCATCAACGACGAGCGTGAGAGGTGCAATTGTTGGGCACGACGACGAGTTGAGGTGAACGCAGCAATATTTTCTGCAGTACGAGCTGTACGAGCATGCACTGGTGTTCTCACATCTTCTACAGACCCGGTTTGCTCGAATTTTTCCACGATTATTGCGATTGTACGCACATTTGGACGATCAAATTGGCCAAAAAAATCACGAAGTGCACGATATGCATTTTGATTTGAACGCCCATTTTCATAATAAGTCTGGATAACTTTAACACGTTGTTGGATTGTGTATCTCTCCATGGTTCAAATTGAGTAAGTCTGAAATAGAGAAATGCCAAATAAAATTCGGAAAAAAGCTTGGCGTTTAGGTGTGGTTCACATTCAACATCGGCCCTTACAATTTAACAACCCTTTATACGATGAAAAAAATGTATTTTAAATACGAATGTATGATAAATGAAATCAAATTCTTCAAAAATCTGTGCTTGAAAATCAAATTAACATTTTAAACATGTAAATAAAAATTCTTGTATAACCTGATGGTTGGGCTACTGAACTGTAGACGAACAACCAGGGTTAGAGTACCAATGGAATCCTAACAAATTTTATTGGAAAAAATGCAATAGAAGTACTTTAACTAGAACACAAAAACATATAAAAAAAGTACCAAATATGTACTGAAATTAGATTTTTACCAATTAGTACTTTAGTTCCGAATATCATATTGTGACTTAAATTTTGAGTGGTTAAATGCTTATTTTATCTTTATTAGCTCATTTATTTCAAAAGGCTTTTACTATTATTACTTGTACTAATAATCGTTGATAAAAAGTTTTTTATAGAATTTATGATATTAAAAAATTTCAAATTAATTCAATTCTTAACGTTTTTTTTTGTAAATGGTGAGCTTTTTTCTCCATTTTGGTGCGTTCTAAAATCTTAAAGTTGACAACGCTGCTTATTTTACTTAAATTAAGCGTTGCCACGACCAAAAAATATTTGTAATCAATATGTAAAGAAAAGTAACCAAAAGCACAAAAAAGTAACCAAAATTTTTATATATTTAAAATTTTATTTTATTAATACTTCAGCTAAAAAATATATATGTAAAATATAAATTAACCCTTGCATTTCAGTTTGTAGATGGTTTTTGACGTTTGAAGAACCTTACTCGTTCAACAATACAATGATTGTGTTTGTTATGTTTGGAGACAGGCATGTATTTTTTTGTAAAGCTATATATACACGATCGTCAGATATTACAACGTTGTCAGATCTAGCAATGTACTGACATTGAAAAATTGTTAGCAAAAGGTAAATTGTCAGTTGGCACACAATTGTCATACAATGAATTTATCTGTCAAACGAAATTGTCAGTTCACACGGTTGGCAGATTGTTGTGTGGCATTGTCAAATTCGTTTTGCAGTGTGTGTTTAAAAATTTTAAGTATTGTCATGGAAAAAACCAGCAATTGAAACCATTTTATCTGCACTCTATGAAACAGGATTCATCAAAAGATATGTCACTATCCATTTTTTATTTTCTTTAATTTAGTTCTTTAATTTTCTTCCACTTTTTTGAAAAATGTTATTAATACACACTTGTTTGTTTATTAATGTATATACAGAGTTTAGAAATAATTTCTATGACAATGCTGCCATTGGCAGATGCATAAACTTTGCACATATGACAATAAAAAGTGTTTGACAATTGTCTTAAAACAATGACAATGACAAAATTGTGTGTTTACACGATTGTTAGATGTCTGACAATATTTTTGTTTTCCAATGTACTGAAATTTCTTTTTCTTACAACGTTGGAAGACAAAAATTGTAAGTTCACACGGTTGTTACTGTGTTGTTATTATAACTTTATAAAAACGTTTAAATTGTGGTAGTTTAGTTTATCACCAAAATTAGTGGTGCTAAGTCAAAGTGAAAAACAATGTAAAAAATGTTTACTTTTGTATTAAAAAAAAGTAACCAAAACGGAAAAAAGTACACTAGTATACATTGGAAAAAAAGTAACCAATTTTGGATAAAAGTAACCAAAACGGCAACGTTGATCCCAGAGAAGAAATGAGCGAAATTAAACTTACTCTCTCAGAAGCTCTCAAAATCATTTTTTATAATTTATTGAGTAAGAAATTCTTACTTTAAGTCCAATTTGTTCTTAAATCAGGAAGATAACTCTTAAGGCTTTCTGTTGCTGTTCTGTTCCGTGTCGTTCTGTTGCTAAATTTTTGTAATTAGTTTTTCCGTATAAACGTATCAGCTGTTTTAGGTAAACAGACAACACACCGCGAAAATAAATCAAAAATACAAATCAAAGTGTTTTTATTGTACAATATGTCATTCCTTTCGACTAAAGTAATGAGTTTTTCGTTATCCATCCTTTATTTTTTATATTTTTATAACTTTTATACAAAAACTTAATTAAATTCGAAGAAATTGAAAATTTTTGTAATAATCCAAACATTTTTTTGCTGTGCAGATGTCAGCTGTTTTGTGCTGTGACTTACAATTATTTAGCAAATTTTTGTTTTCAACAGGTTCGTCCGCAACGGCACGGAAAGTAACAAAACAACTAACGACTTCTACACATTTTCTATTTAACAGAATCAAGTCAGCTGATTCGGAACGGAACAGAAAGTAGAGACTAATTCTGCCTTTAAAGCGAAAATTAAGACTTATTTTACTTGAATTAAGACAAAAAAAACTTATATTTTGAGAAAAAATTGGAGCAGTAAAATTTACACTCTCAATATATTTTTAATGTAACATAATAGTGTATTTCAATGGATGAAATGCAGTCTCTATTGTGCGTTCGATCTTAATTGTAGTAAAAGTGTTAATTTGAAACAGAAATTAAGATTATTAAACAAATTTGTTGAAATTGTGAAATTTAAAGTGCAAACAAATTTAAAGGTAAAGTAATTTTTTATACCCAGGAAGAAGTTTAATGCTTTTTTCTAAATGGGAAGAGTTTAAAAATAAAATTAGTATATATTATGACAAACACATCGTAAATGAAGTGTCGAAACATAAAGGAGAAAAATTACGGGTAAATCAATATACATAATTTTTTTAAATTAAAATAATTATATTTTAAACTATTTCCCAGATTATATTATAACAATATTGCTGAATTCAATATTTCAGTCTTCGGCCCGCTTCAAAAATAACGAAGGCAAAAAGACAAAAAAGGTGACCATCGCTGACTCGGCGCAAAGTTTTGTTCTCCACTCACCAATAAATAAATAGAGATAAGTAAACAAAAATTTTATAAAAAAAATACTGTGTTTTTAAACCAATCTTCTTTTAGGATTATATCAAGTACGAATTCGACCTAAAATCAAGTTTTAAATTCTTGAAACAAGTGCATTTAAGGATTCATCCAATCTCGGACACACTTAATTCAATCTTATATTATTCTCAAATCAAGATGCCTTTCAGCTTAAAACACGCTGGAAATTCTAATTCAAGTACGGTTAGAGATCGACTTGATCCAAAAAAGGCTTAAAGAGCGCTAAAATTAAGATTTTCTTATTTGACAAATCCGTACTTGAATCAAGTATTTTGTACTTGATTCAAGAAAATCCGTACTTACCCTACTATTGATACCGCCCGGATTGATTTGAGTACGAAATTCTTGATTTTTTTTCGGCGTGTATTTGTATGTGATTGAAACCTGTTTAAATATTTACAGTTTTTTTTTGCGATTTCAGCTTTATTCCGTTAACGTTAATCCTTGTCAGATCTTTACGAAATTGCACCATTACTAATTATTTTTTTCATATTATTTTTAATTGTTGTATCTTTATTATTTAATGTCCTTACAATAAGTAAACATATTTAATTTACGACATATTTTTGAATCTAAATTGTTAGAAAAGGTACTTTTAGATACTTTAGAATATTGCAATTAACCTTACAATATTCCATTACCCCGGAGTAAAGGTTGAGGCTGGTGTAATGTTCCGGCCCTTCAGACTTATGTACATACAATTTAAGTACACTTTGTCGTGTTTTTGCTTTCGCAGTTTTATTATATTTCTTAACTATATTTATTGAGCGACAGTGCAATGCTTTCTTATTTAAAAATCGCTCTTGCCTTTTAATCCTTCCCTTAACAGATGTAAATCTGTCTAGGATTAGGTAGGATGTTAAATGATTGTAAACCATAACTTTGGATTGGATTGTAATGTTGATATTTGTTTAGTTTTTCATTTAGTAAAATAAATTTCTGTTCATTAACTTTTATTCTCCATTACTTTAACCAGGTTTCTAATTCAGATATTTTGTAGGTAGGGTGATGCTTATTAAGGGTTTTCATAAATACTTAGAATAGCAGTTTTTTTTAAATATAATTAACAAACACAAACTGCGAAGCTTTTTGACTTACCTGCAGAAAACACCCGGAGTCTTTGGCGGAAATCGAACCCGCAACCCTTTGAATGATAGTCCGGCACACTATCGCCTAGTCTATCGGTTATGTGTGAGTACGATTGGCATATCAGATGTATGTATCAAGTATAGGAAGGGTCCCAGGATGCTTCCTTGAGGTACTCCTGCTTCAAAAGGTTGTGCGGAACTTAAGAAATCTCCTTTTTTAAGCTGTGTGTTTACGGGTAAGTTTAGCTTCAACTTGTAGATTAGATCATCATGTCACACTTTATCAAACGTTTGAGAAATGTCGATAAAAAGAGCCGAACAATATTTTTTCTTTAAATATTTTTTTTACGATATTTACAAGTCTATGGGTATGTTCGATAGTACCGTGTTTTTTTTTTTTGTCAAAATCCAAATTGATGATTCGGAATACAATTGTTTTTAATTAAAATCGGATTTAACTTCTTGTTCATGTGTATCTTCTCGAATAGCTTTAATATTTATACCAATAGGCTGGTGGGTCTAGATGATTCTACCTTTTTGTTAGTTCTATCTGGCTTAGGTGTCATGGTGACCAGTGAAACCTCCCATTCTGGTGGATAATATTCAAGGCGTAGTATAGTGTTAAAAATAAGAAGTATTATTTTTATTGCTATCCGGGGTAGACCCATAAGCATTTTGTTACTGATTTTGCCAATAGCAGCTGCTTTCTTAGAATTTAAATCAATAAGAGAATTTTCGATCACTCGAATCTAAAAACGTAGGTGTACTGCTGCTCCAATATGGCGTGCGATGTGTTTGGGGTGAATAATGTTTTTTAATTGATTAATAAACAGATCCCCTTTTTCAGTGTCATTTCTTGCCCACCACCACATAAATTTCGCAAGGAAGGCTTACATAACACAGGTCTTTTAAGATTTTTAGTGCCTCTCCATAATGAGTAATCTGATTGCGAAGTTGCGTCCAGATATTCGAAATATTTAATTAGTGATTCAGTTTTCCGATATTCCAAAATCTCTTTAAGTCTTTTTATGCAATCTTTTAGCTTGGTTTTGAGTTGGGGCGATCTGTGCAATTGCCACTCTCTTCGAGTTCTTTTTTCATTTAAAAGCCGTTCGACATCTGCAGAATAAATTCTATTATATCTGATTAGTCGTGGAGGTTGGATAGCAACTTGAGCAGCCAGTTTATACGAAATAAACTTCTAGACGTCAAATGTATTTCCGGACTTATCATCACATCTGTTCGGTCATTTTTTAGGAAATATTCGAATTCGTTTTTATGTTGGCGACTGCCGTTTGCGTTCCAGAAACATATTTTTAAACAGTTAATGCAATAGCAAGGATAGCATTTTAAGCATTTCCTGCATCATGTTATTCCTAGAATTCGTAAAATTTTTAACCGATTCAATAAAGATTTCTATTATAGCCTCGAGCCGGTTAAAGTTAAAACAAGGGGTTTGATTTTTATTGGGTAATGGGTTCTGAAAATTTGGTTGGCGTATATGTAAGTAAAAAATTTATTCTTTTATTTTGTGAAGGTCGGTTTATAATTGGCCACAGTTCCCAGGAAGGTCAATTCTGGAAATAACTGGAATACCCCAAAAAGCTCTAAAATATATCATTATTGAGATGAAAATTTAGTTATTGAGAAAAGACTCAATTTCGATAAAATATTTTATAACGATCGTCTTATAATATGTAATAGACCTCATATAAGGGATCCAGAAAATATAATAACTCGTATAAACATTGTTATCGATACAAAGTGTTACACAAATTTTATTCAATTATGCATAGATTATACTACTGATATATACTTAGGTATATAATATACTCTTGTTGATTTCTAATATCAGATACATTTTTTTACTCTGGCTTGAGTTTAATATTACTGTAATAATTCAAATAATACAATTGTAAAGTAGTTTAGACAATTTGCAAATTGTAAGGCTCTTTTATACCTTGCTAAGAGCGTCTTCAGCAATTTCATGTCCCAGATCTACTCTAAACTAGATGATGTTTTAACTCATTTTTAAAATATAGGGCCTGTTCAAAAATGCATCACTGTACTGCATTTGATGCGCAGTACGTTCGGAAAAGCAAAAGGTTGCATCACTGCAAATGCATTGTGTTCTAAAATGCATCATTTAAGCAGATGATGCGCAAAAAAACAGCAAACAAGCATCACAAAAATGACTGATGCATTGTATAAATTTTTTTAATACATTTATTTTAATTGATTTTGTATACTTTTTTTAGAATAGGAAATGATGCAAAATTCTTCAAACTATTGGTGAAAGTCCGTTTGGACATAGAGGATATTGCTTTATAATATTAACATAGGTACATATTTAATTACTTTCGGGATTTGTCTGCTTTTGGAACACAAAGTTTTAATAATACCTGCTTTTTTTATATTTCAATCGAATTTTATATTGCTGATTGCACAGTTTTGAAACATTTTTGGTTTCATCCAAGTCAAGAAATAAATTTATTATTAATTTCTCCATTTTTAATATTCCCGCGATCGTAATTGTAAACAATTCATTTATTCTTCGTCTGCGCATCAGCTGATTCGCATCAGCATCGCAAACTAATCACATATGCGCATCAAATGCAGTGCAGTGATGCATTTCCGAACAGGCCCATAATTCGGGACTAAATTTATATTTCTTTAAATATTTAAATATAAATATTAAGATAGATATATTTATGTATTGGCTAATATCTTTTTTGCAGTGCGAGATATGACCGATTATAGGCCTATTGGGCATAAAAATTCGGCAGGGCGAATTTTATATTTAATGATTATTTGTGTCGAATGTTACCCCAATAAACATATTTATAACAGATTTATATGAAAGTGAGTATTATGATCAAAAAATGACCGATTCAAACAAAATATCCAAAATATATTCTCAAATTTCGAGAAGACATTTTTGTGGGTGCTAGAATCATTATGGACATGGTATATTATCATTTTCAACAGAGCTTGTCCTTGTAGGTATCATATAAATAAGGTAATAACGTTATGCTGTACTGGTTTGTCTAATTTTCAATACCAGACAGTTCTGATCAACATATATTTTGGAAAATTTTCTCAGTCCTTTCCTCTAGGCCTTATCATGTCTACAACAATCGTCTTAGAATTAGAATTCTTTACAAAATGCTGAAAATTGTTAGCTATGTTTCATTTACAAATCTATAAGTTTCTTCGAATCCAAATTGGTGATTTGAACTAGCATTGTTTACAATTAAAATCTGGTATAACTTGTTCATAACTTTGATATATTATTGGGTGTCAGGATAACCAGTCAATACTTTCATTCGGGACGATAATATTCAAGGTAGAATATGTGGCTACTCAATTATTTGATTTACTGTGTTCCCAGATTGCATTTTCCTGGACCAAAAAGCACTTGTCTCTCGCAAGGGGGCTTATATAAAAAATTAAATTTCAGCTTATTCAAATCATAAATGGATTTTTGCGATTTTTTAAACAAATGTAAGACCCGAGGTAATGATTTTTGAAGGGCCATTTACTGGCCCCGCTTCCGCCTACGACGCCAAGAAACTGTAAATCATCTCAGCTAAACCTCAGCTCAAACCATGTGGAATTTTAAATTATCTGTAATAGTCCCTAGATACCGAATTATATCTAAAATAAA
The DNA here is from genome assembly GCA_950370525.1 of Bellardia bayeri. Classification (NCBI taxonomy): domain Eukaryota; kingdom Metazoa; phylum Arthropoda; class Insecta; order Diptera; family Calliphoridae; genus Bellardia; species Bellardia bayeri. The sequence goes on along the minus strand of OX493265.1, from coordinate 47,054,918 downwards.
ACCACTGTCCATCGGTATCAAGTTGAAATTCGACACAAATAATCCGTATGTATATATTAAAATTGTCCTACAAATTTCATGGCGATCGGTACATATTTGACCACCCATATAAAGTAGACTTTCAAAAAATCTATTAAGTGCGCAAAAATCTATTAGAAACATCACTATGAAGTTCAAATTCGCGATAAATAACCGACATATACAGTGAGCGTCAATATAATGTAAACACCTAATATTGTCTAAAAAAATATTTTATTATATGTATATACTACAAGTATTCATAAGTAACTTAAGCAAAATACATATAACTCATTAACAAAAACTAGAAAAAAAAAACAAAAATATAATTCAATTTTAACGGACAAGTATATTAAAGTTATGTAACACATTGTATTTAATATTTTGTTTGTAGTCCTTTTGCATTTATAGCAGCTGACAATCTTCTAGACCTACAGCCATGGCTGATAGAATCAACAATTTTTTTGGGATCCAATTTCCAATTTCCAATTTCTCTAAACTAGGGGCTACAATGTCGAGATAATCTTCTTTTTTCATTGTAGATTCTATAAATTACTCAAGTGATGTTTGTCTTCCCATTGTTTTTACTACCTACGTCACAACTTCATCTCTTTTACTGATAAATCATTAAAATTGCAATTTTACCGCTATACTTTCAAACAAAAGAAACACTAAAAGAACTGCCACTACTTTTGGACTGACAGGGTTTTTTTTGCATAAGGATGATGCCACTGTTTACTTTATTTTGACGAGTAAAAATTTGTCTATCTCAAGAATCAATCAATTAAATTTGTATACGTTTTTGTGAATTCAATGCTATAATATTATTTATATTAATACTTTTTTGTAATGCTTTTTGTACCTGGGACTGCCCGGGATATTATTGATCTTTTATTCCTGGCAGCTGATCATTTAACATTTTGGTAATCTGTTTTAAGAACAGCATACAAACGAAGCATGTTTCGTTTGTAAAGTGGCAGAATAACTGTGGGGGAAAAAAAAACATTCATACAATTCAAATTCTTTTATAGGAAAAATAAATTTTTGAACAACGCAATGTTGACATTCAGATATTAAATCTCTGGTTGATGATAACTGTTAAATTTGTTTTCTTAATTTTCCCTTTCTAAACGTATATTTGAGCTTGTTAATCGTACATATTTTTGAAAATGAATAAACTTACATTTAAAATGTTATTATCACGTCTTTGGCCATAATGTATAAGATCTTAATTGCTATTGAAAATTGTGTGCAAATAAATTTTTTCATTATTAAAGAAACAGATGACCCGATTCCCCTTTTGAAGCATTTTTATGTATGTTTATATAAATAAATGTTAGATGGTAACTCTAACGATAAAAGCTACATTGACAGTACACGGGAATGGACTGAAACAACAGCAAACATATTCACATACACATACAAGAATGTTCATACCAAGCGTTTACGCGTTTCTAGCGTTCTAAGCAACTGTCAAAAAAGTAGAATCACACTTAAAATCGTAGGAAGCGTTGACGCTTGAAAAGCGAAAAGTTCGTTTACTTTCTACTTTTGAAAGCGTCGCAAGACTTCATATAAAAACAAAATTAGCTGGGCTTACGGCATCACCACCGAAAGTACATATATGCACATATGTATTTAAAACACAAATGATTGACGAGAAAAATCTTCACATGTAACTTGAAATACTTGACGGTTAAAACGTTTAGAAAGCTATAAACGCATTGACGCAAAACGCGAATTGTTGACCTCCAGCTACACACATTCACATACATACGTATGTTTTAAAAACAAGACAAACCCCTGTCGGATTTTTGTGAGCTAATTTATTAACTTATTGCTAGCTCATTTACAAGTGAATTTTGAAGTAACTCAAAAATGATGCAGAGATGAACTACATATGTATTTGTTTTCTAAAACATTTGACTTCTTCTCGATAAGTATTAAACTAATCATTGACTCCCTCAAAGCTGGTGCAGAATTAAACAATCATTTAAGAGAGTAAAATGCAAAGAACAAAAGAAGAAAAAACAAGTTCTTACTTTTTTTTTTTCTTGATCATAACAGTTAAAACTGTAAATACTTATTTGTTTTGTTTTAATTTTTATTCAGTTTATCTAGTAATTTGACAAGTGACAAGTTTTATAAAACTAAAAAAAGAAAATACTTGTCAGTAGGAAGACCAACTGCCAAATTAATAATAATAAGAAAAATAAAAAATAATAATATGAATTTGAATAACTTTTAATTTTAAATATTTTTTTTAACTTAATCATTAGTTAGTTATGCCCTTATTCATAAAACTTACAACAGGTTTATAAAACAAATTTTGTATGGAAATTTGTTTTATAAACCTCTCTCTTATAAACCTGTTGTAAGTTTTATGAATAAGGGGGTTAGTTTATAGCTAACTTATAGTGCCCCTTACTTTATGTGCCACAAGCTAACTCATAATGAGCTAGCTTGTGGTTAGCTGAAACTTATGCAGATGACAACGCGTGGAAAAACTGAATAGCGTTTTACATGGAAAATGAGTTAGCTTTTGAGTCACTTGTGACTTATTTTGGATTGAACGTGAGTTAGTTTTAAGTTAACTCAAAGTCCGACAGGGACAGAAGTCAGTCGAGTCTAGAAGTTGAGTTGGTGATGATCAGTCAGTGTATTGTCTTAATTAGAAGTGAATTTGTAACTACTAGTGTTTTGGAGTAAAGTGTAACTAAATTTAATATAAGAGAGCCAAAATAAAATCAATTAAATTTAACTTAACCTAAGCGAACGTAAATTTAATAAATATAAACTACTGTTTAGAATTAAAATAACTTATTTTAACTAAACTAAATCTAACTTAAACTAAGTGAAATTGAACTACAAACTTATAATAATATTAAACATTAACCCCCTTATTCATAAAACTTGTCAAAGGTTTATAACAGCCTTATAAAGCAAATATCCATACAAAATTTGCTTTATAAGCCTGTTATAAACCCTTGATAAGTTTTTTATGAATTAGACTGTAAATAAATTAGATATTAGATATTATTAAACAAACTACAATAAAGAAATGAATTAATAAGAAATCAATGAGAAAAGTTTATTTTTTGTACAATGAGAATGAAAAACAACAACATCAAAAAACAATAAGGTCATCAATGGTAGTAGACTATTAAACTTTTGATCCCTTAAATAGAAATATACTCGTACTTAATTCTTATGTACTTAATACCGAAAAAGACCTTTCCTAATAAATATTTTTCTGATTACAGAGCGACAAAAATTTTTTTTTTATCAGTTTAGAACAAAATACATATACAAGAAGTAAGAGTCCTATATTCGGCTATGCCGAATCTTATATACCCTTCACCTTTGTTGTGGATGCATAATTATATTATATATATACATACATATTGTATATATTATATTGTTACGTTTTTACCTTTTAAAAACGGTGGTTTATTTCCTTTAAATAAACCGGATTCTTTTCAAATGCAAAATAAGGCGTCAAGTACTTTGAAAATATAACGAGTCTTTATTTATTTAAATGTACACAAACACAATTAAAAAAAAATTAACCACTGTCTTTTTACACATTTATATTACGGTTTAAGAACACACTTAAACACTTTGTTTGATCAGCGCCATCTATTTATGCGAAAATTAACTGTAACAATATTAATACACTTGGTTTCTTGATCAAATTTTCAAGGTTGTCTCGGTTTTTTGCTCATACATGATCAGCACCATCTGTTTATGCGAAAATTAACTGTAACAATATTAATACACTAACACCCTTATTCAAAAACGATTATTAAATTTAACAAACGTTTATTAAGACAGATTTGCATATAAAAACTTGCTTAATAAACGTTTGTTAAATTTAATAATCGTTTTTGAATAAAGGGGTTAGTTTTTTGATGAAATTTTTAGATGTTGCCTCGGATTTTTGCTCATATCTCCCTTATTTGTGGACGGATTTTGCTGATTTTAAATAGCAAGCTTCTCGAATGCATGTCTGACAGAATTATTGAAGATTTGGATCCCGAAGATATCTGGGGACTTCAAAAAATTGATTTCAACATCCAGACAGACAGACAAACGGACATGGTGTTTAGGCACGAAACCCTATAAACAAGGAAAATCATTTTTTTATCGTACGGTAACACTGCAACTGCAACTGCAGTGTTACTCGTTGCTTTTGTCTCCTTTGTTTCTCATACCGACAGACAATTGTGGTGGTGGTTTTTAAACTACACATCACTCTTTAAAAAACAGTCAAAGCAAACGCATCTCAACACACAACCAAAATTTTATCCTTAGTGCTTAACAACAATAAATAAGTTGACTTACATACAAGTGAAAACATTATTAATAATTACCAACAAAAGTTTAAGTGAAATAAAAATTTTAAACCTAAAACACACACACACACATTCACAAATTACCAGTTGAATAATATAATAATAATTGAAATGAAATACTACAGTTCTGTCTTAACGACAACAATTATTTTATATATGACAACACCTACTATAACCAAACTTACGGAATGCCCATGGGTAATCCATTATCTCCAACAATAGCTGATATCGTTCTAGATACACTATTAGAACAAGTTACCACGGATCTTAAAAATGAAGATGTAAATATAAAACTAATTTCAAAATATGTGGATGATTTGTTTGCGATTATTAAAAGAAAGGACGAAAAACTGATTTTAGAAACATTTAATAACTACCACAATAAAATAAAATTCACGATAGAAAAAGAAGAAGACAAATGCATACCATATCTAGATATGAAAATATTTCGGGAGGACAAAATTATAATAACGGATTGGTATTCGAAAACTATTGCCTCAGGTCGTCTAATAAATTATCACTCTACACATCCAAAAAGTCAGAAAATAAATACTGCACTTAATTTGATAACAACGGCTTTAAAATTGAGCGATAACAAATTCAAATCTAAAAATATTGACAAAGTAAAGGACATACTAATAAAAAACAGCTATCCGACATATTTAATAAATAATCTATTAGAAAAGGCACAAACAGGAAGGGAATTGGGGGAAAACACAAACAACACATCTGGCAACACTAAATATTACAGCCTCCCATACATACCAAAGCTCACAGAAAACAAACAAATTCAAGAAATAATAAATGACAACAAAATAAAATTAGCGCACAGAGCGAGCAAAACAATCAATACTCTATTTACACAAACAAAAACAAAAATAGAAAAAAATGAGCAAAGTAATCTTGTGTATGAGATCACATGTTTAGGTAAAACAGATGAAGAGTGTGGTAAAGTTTACGTGGGTACTACAAAGAGAAGCCTTGGTACAAGAATATCAGAACACGGAACAGACATAAAGAGAAATAAAATGACTACAGCTCTGGCTACACACTGTGTTGAAGAAAAACATCTACCCGATCTCACAAACGTTAAAATATTGGACAAGGAAAAGAGAACAAATAAACGATTTACACTGGAAAGTTTGAGGATTCAGGAAAGAGCTACGAATGCTTTAAATACAAAAGACGACAAAAACAACACGAATGCAATTTATACAATCGCAATATTTTAGTTTGATTTTACTGCTGTGATACTTAGTTTAATACAATTTAATTATACTGTGATATTATTTTATTTATATTTTTGCATTTGTTTTGTTTAATTAAATTTATGTTTTATGTTGTGTTTATGTAAAACAAAATGTATATAAAATATTCTAAATGCAAAACTATTGACGAAAGATTATATGTGAGTAATATTATTCCTGTAGAACTAAGTTATCGTTGTTGTTATTAAACTATTAATTTTCAATTGTATATTAATTTTGATGCTACCAGATCTAATAAAATATCCCTGATGATGTTGGGAATCTCCAACGAAACGTCGGAAAAATAAATTATGAAATAATCTTTTATTTGCATAGAATACATGACCTTAATAAGCCCGATTTAGAAATTTCTAAACAAATCAATAATAGAATAAGGAAAAGGTCGATAAAAACCTTAAATATATATAATCATCGGAGGGCCCGCCGAATATAGGATTATTAAATCTGAGAACACCATAATGAAGAATTTTTTTACGCACATAAAACTTAAATATGACGAGGACACTTGCATATTATTAAAAAGATATTGCAAAGAGACGAAAAGACTAGCAAAACAAATGGAAAGGCTTAAATACCTTCTGAAATGCAGAAGTAGTGGACTCATCCCAAGTCATATATTTAATTCAACTAGAAACGCAAGGCAGCTATTCACATCAAAGGAAGTATCAAGAACACTTAGTAAAATAGAACAGAAATTTCACATAAAAGTTTTAAATTTGGAGATTAAGGAGACTAATAAAAATCTTAAGAACATTAATTGCGAAAGAAATAAAATTAGACACTCATTCAAACTGAAACTTAACGACGATGACTATGATAATTTCATTAGAATACAAAAGACCAGATATATTGATATTATATCACTTGATAAGCAGACACACTCGACGAAACTATCCAATTTAAAACGTCAACAGCTGGAGAAATACAATTTAAGATTTAACACATCATGGTTTGTCAACAAGACTAATGTATTGTTTACAGATGAGAACAAATGGCTACTGTCCCTTGGGTCAAAATTTGCCTTACCAGTCAGTGATAAAAACTTTTCATCAATAAACCTAATAGCTGATTTGGAACAGTGGGTTCAAACTCTGGGTGACGACAGGCAAAATGACATAATCAGATCAAAGATTGCGAACAGAATACTCACGTTTAAAAGGAAATCTAAGAACAGTCTAAAAGAAAAATACATTTTAAACATTTTTGAAGAGACGAAACGAATTTTGAAAAAACACAAAGATGTAATCGTAATAACCAAATCGGATAAGGGCAATAAAACGGTAGTTATGTACAAGGAAGACTATAAATCAGGAATGACCAAACTTTTAGATGATAAAACAACTTACAAAACCATACGAGCAGATCCGACACAAAAATTACAACGCACAAACAACAAACTAGTCATGGATTTGTACAAGGAGGAACACATAACAAGATACGAAAAATTGAAACTAACATCCCATTCAGCCACAGCACCCAGACTATACGGACTCCCGAAAATCCACAAGCCTGATATGCCACTCCGCCCAATCTCATCCTCGATAGAGGTTCCATGCTACAACCTGTCAAAATATATTGGACACATTTTAAAAAATATTATATTAGAGAAATATAATATAAAAAACTCATTAGAACTTAAGGAAAAATTCAAAAATATTAATATAGAAGACGACGAAATCCTTATTTCCCTGGACGTCGTATCCCTATTTACGAACATACCAATACACTTGGCAATAAATAACATAATGTCACAATGGAATATTTTGAAAAATCACACCACAATACCAAGGGCTCAATTCCTTAAAATACTACAGTTCTGTCTTAACGACAACAATTATTTTATATATGACAACACCTACTATAACCAAACTTACGGAATGCCCATGGGTAATCCATTATCTCCAACAATAGCTGATATCGTTCTAGATACACTATTAGAACAAGTTACCACGGATCTTAAAAAGGAAGATGTAAATATAAAACTAATTTCAAAATATGTGGATGATTTGTTTGCGATTATTAAAAGAAAGGACGAAAAACTGATTTTAGAAACATTTAATAACTACCACAATAAAATAAAATTCACGATAGAAAAAGAAGAAGACAAATGCATACCATATCTAGATATGAAAATATTTCGGGAGGACAAAATTATAATAACGGATTGGTATTCGAAAACTATTGCCTCAGGTCGTCTAATAAATTATCACTCTACACATCCAAAAAGTCAGAAAATAAATACTGCACTTAATTTGATAACAACGGCTTTAAAATTGAGCGATAACAAATTCAAATCTAAAAATATTGACAAAGTAAAGGACATACTAATAAAAAACAGCTATCCGACATATTTAATAAATAATCTATTAGAAAAGGCACAAACAGGAAGGGAATTGGGGGAAAACACAAACAACACATCTGGCAACACTAAATATTACAGCCTCCCATACATACCAAAGCTCACAGAAAACAAACAAATTCAAGAAATAATAAATGACAACAAAATAAAATTAGCGCACAGAGCGAGCAAAACAATCAATACTCTATTTACACAAACAAAAACAAAAATAGAAAAAAATGAGCAAAGTAATCTTGTGTATGAGATCACATGTTTAGGTAAAACAGATGAAGAGTGTGGTAAAGTTTACGTGGGTACTACAAAGAGAAGCCTTGGTACAAGAATATCAGAACACGGAACAGACATAAAGAGAAATAAAATGACTACAGCTCTGGCTACACACTGTGTTGAAGAAAAACATCTACCCGATCTCACAAACGTTAAAATATTGGACAAGGAAAAGAGAACAAATAAACGATTTACACTGGAAAGTTTGAGGATTCAGGAAAGAGCTACGAATGCTTTAAATACAAAAGACGACAAAAACAACACGAATGCAATTTATACAATCGCAATATTTTAGTTTGATTTTACTGCTGTGATACTTAGTTTAATACAATTTAATTATACTGTGATATTATTTTATTTATATTTTTGCATTTGTTTTGTTTAATTATGTTTTATGTTGTGTTTATGTAAAACAAAATGTATATTAAATATTCTAAATGCAAAACTATTGACGAAAGATTATATGTGAGTAATATTATTCCTGTAGAACTAAGTTATCGTTGTTGTTATTAAACTATTAATTTTCAATTGTATATTAATTTTGATGCTACCAGATCTAATAAAATATCCCTGATGATGTTGGGAATCTCCAACGAAACGTCGGAAAAATAAATTATGAAATAATCTTTTATTTGCATAGAATACATGACCTTAATAAGCCCGATTTAGAAATTTCTAAACAAATCAATAATAGAATAAGGAAAAGGTCGATAAAAACCTTAAAAATGAAATAGTTTTAAACTAAATTAACCTAAAAATAAAATAAAATTTTGTAATAACGATAAAATATACAAACCAGTGTTTAATTTCTTACATATAGACAAGTAGAAATTGAGAAAAAAAAAATACTTAGAAAACAACATACTTGAGTGATTCTAGCCCATACATAATAGTTTGAAGAAAAAGTGACATTATTTACAACAGTGGCCATCAGCAACAACAGGTTGTCCGATAGACACCAACCTACAGTCGACCCTAACAACAACAAGAACAACAGGTTGTCCGATAGACACCAACCGACAGTCGATCCTCACAACAACAAGAACAACGGTTGTCAACTCATCTCTTATTCGAAGAAGTGGAACCAGCAACGAGATCTACATCATCCGCATCCTCCCATATCATCAGGTATCACCACTTTCATCATCATCCATTCCACCCTACAATCACCCTTCATAAACCGTAAGTCACCACCATTATTATTTACATACATTTACTATCATTTAGCCCGTGTACCCATACACATGGCTTAATCGACTCCGCTATCTATAAGGATCCAGAATATATACACTTTATAGGGTCGGAAAATTATATTATGGAAATTACAAACGGAATGACAAACTTATATATACCCTTCTCATGAAGGTGAAGGGTATAAAAAGTACCAACTATACAATTTTTCACTTTTTGGTCCTCTAATTTTAGGTTTAAGTTATATTTCACTGTAAGAATCTATATTTAAAACTGTTATGGCCGAATTCACAGTCTTTAGTTAGCTAATGACAAAGGCTTAACTAATGATTCTTTATTCGCAATGCTTAGTTTGCCTTAAGAATAACAAGTAATAGTTAAACAATAGTTAGTATTTTAGTTTACCAATGGTTAACTAATGACTGAAAATTCGGCTATTGGAAGCAACTACTCTTCTAATACAAAACTTTGTGACAACAACATAACAAAGACAATTATTATTTCAATTTATCACTTCCTGATCCAAGTCTTGCAAATAGATCTATCTGCGTTGGACATTTCAATAAAATTAGTTTAGCCGTTTCTTTGGCTTTACCGGATTTCAACTTTTTATCCCGATCAGGTGTAAGTTTTAAAAAAATATATAGCCTGTTCAGATTTTTAAGAATAGATCTATGAAAGCTTCAAATTAAAATAAAATCGGTTAAGCCGTTTGGTCTTACCGGTTTTTCCACTTTTTATCCCGACCTGGTCTAAGTTTCGAAAAAATGTACAGCATGTTGACGCTTTCAAGTATGAATATATTAACGTTTGAAATTTCAATAAAATCTGTTCAGCGTTTGGTCTTACCGGTTTTCCACCTTTTTATCCCTTCCAGGTCCAAGTTTTGAAGAAATATATAGAATGTTGACACTTTCAAGCATAGATCTATCTATGTTATTAATTTCATTAAAATCGCTTCAGACGTTTAGGCGTGATTGTGGAACCAACAAACTTACAGACATTTATAATATACTCGTATATATGGATAATTAAGCTTTTCTTTTGATTATATGTGGTGTAGACTGTATTTTGACGCTCACAGTATATACTTTCGAAAAACTCAATAACTTACGACAGTCGTAATTCAGCTCTGGGTGGAGAAAGAAGTCGCGCGTCATTGCCATTATCTTTTAAAGGTAATCAGGCCGTCCTTGTTTCGCTGCCTTCGAGAGTCTTGCGACTCGCATTGGTTAATGTTTGGCGTCGTATAACTGCACCGCGTTACAGTTTCTCGAAGTTTGCATTGACCACATGCTATCTTTTTTTTGGTTTTATAACCTACATACATATAAGTTTGTCGTGGTGGAGTACCAAACAAAACTCATTTTGGATATTGGTGGAGACCATTAAACTCAGGGATTGAGTTCGGGAAGTCCGGTTTTCCATACGATGGTATAGGTCGGTGGATCTTCCTTGACGAGACTCATTTAGGCGTAAGCCGTATATTAGTGATGGCATTATGATAATATCGGCCAAATAAATCCTCCTATTAAGGAGGTAACTTAAATACAAACAAACATAACTTACGAAATATCGATATCGAACAGAAATTTTACTCAAATTAATTGTAGGTTGTATGCCGATCACAATGAAATTGTACGGTATTGTTTGTATACATATAAGATATATTTGTGTTCAATATTATTTGGATACCAAGATTTTTAAAAGAGTTATGCTGTTTTAAGTGATTTTCGAAAGTGGGCCTTATATGGGAGCTACGACTAATTATGGACCGATCGTCATAAAATTCTACCACGTTATATGTATATGTACGATACATATCGGTGTTCAATAATATTTGGATTCCAAAATTTGTAAAAGAGTTATGCTCCTTTAAGTGATTTTCGGAAGTGGGCCTTATATGGGAGCTACGACTAATTATGGACCGATCGTCATAAAATTCTACCATATTATATGTCTATATACGAAACATATTTGTGTTCAATATTATTTCGATACCAACATTTTTAAAAGAGTTATGCTCCTTTAAGTGATTTTCGGAAATAGGCCTTATATGGGAGCTACGACTAATTATGGACCGATCGCCATAAAATTCTACCATATTATATGTATATATACGAAACATATTTGTGTTCAATATTATTTGGATACCAACATTTTTACAAGAGTTATGCTCTTTAAAGTTATTTTCGGAAGTAGGCCTTATATGGGAGCTACGACTAGTTATGGACCGATCTTCACGAAATTTTTAGATGTGGTTTAGCTTCATTTATTACTCATTTTTGGTGAAATTTGTTTGCATACTTGCATAATTGAAAGATTTATGATAGGTAAACCCCAATTTCGGGGGGACATTTGTATGGGGGCCAGGTGAAGTAATGGACCGATTTCCACCAGTTTTAATCCCATCCATCCTTGGGCCAAAAAAATATCACGTACCAAATTTTATCGAAATATCTTTAAAATTGCGACCTGTACTCTGCGCACAAGCTTTACATGGACAGCCAGCCAGCCAGACGGACGGACGGACATCGCTAAATCGACTCAGGAAGTGATTCTAAGCCGATTGGTATACTTTAAGGTGGGTATTGGACCAATATTTCTGGGAGTTACAAACATCAGCAGAAATCCAATATACCCTCCCCACTATTGTGGTGTAGGGTATAAAAACTAGTGTATTTATTTATGTGTGCTGAAAAGTCAAAAAATTCTTAGCCAATCATTTTCGAATGTGAGCGTAAAAAAAACATTTGCAATTTTCATTCATGACAATTTATCATGAATGCATAAATTTAAGTGTTCATATATGAATTTTTCTGAACCCTGTTGATAATTCCATTCATTCCTGACTGTTATTTTATTAAATAAACTATATGTTTTATTTGCTTATTTGATGTTTAATTGTTAATATTGGTCTAAAGCTATGTACAGACGTTTGTCAGATCTTACAACATTGTCAGAAAAAGGTTTAGAAAATGTCTAACAACCGTGTGCAGTTACAATTTTTGTTGTCCAACGTTGTAAGAAAAAGCATTTGTAGTACATTGTAAGTCAAAAATATTGTCAGGTATCTAACAATAGTGTGAACATTTGTTTGCCATTGTAAGATTCTTTCAAGATAATTGTCAAACACTTTTTATTGTCAGATGTGCAAAGTTTAAGCATATGACAATCAGAGAAATTATTTTTATTTACAACGCTGTATATACCTATACATACATAAATAAACAAACAAAAGTATATATGTATCAATAAATTTAACAAAAAGTGAAAGAAAATTGAAGAAAATAATAAATTAATATCGACATTTTAATTATGAATGTTGCGTCATAGAGTGCAGCTGTGAGCCAACGGAATTAAATTTTCCTATTCAGTCGCCAACAGGCTCTGAAAGCGTCAAAAAATTAAGGCTGAAACAGCTGAAATCCTACCGTCTGTACATCGTAGCTTAATATAACAACACTAAGAGAAAAACTGCGGACTAAAACCAAACTGTGTCGGGCTTGTTTTTAGAATTCTGAAATTTTGCACAAATCAAGCCTGCAAAATACTAAAATGAAGATAAAATTAAGAATTACGGTCTTAAATCAAGATTGAAATCTTAAAATAGGAATAAAAATCATAGTTTAAGAATAAAATTTTTGATCTAAGATTACGTCAAGATTAATTTTTTTTAAATGTAAAAATACTTAAAACAAGCATAAAATTCTTATTTAATCCGAAACGATTTTAAATAAAAAAAATCACTTTCTGTATGCTGTGATTTCTTTAGTTGTGCTTTTCTTTCAACGTGTTAAGGTGAAAATTAATAAAAGTTAAAAAAAAAAACAATCGTTCCAATGGAAAATACACAAATATCAAACCTTGATGAAAGCTCCGCAAATAATTGCTATTTTATTGAAGCAGTAATTCCCGCGGAAGAAAATAGTTTAAATACTAATAGAGAAGAAACCATTGAAAGTGATTCGCGGATCGATCTCCAAACATTTCAAAAGAAAATCTGTGGATTTCCTTTAAATAATTCTAGTGAAAATATATAAATATTTATGTTCTGTGTTATAGAATTAAGGTAAAATAATCATTTTCAATCATATGAAATTGAACCAAGACAAGATTTACCCCCTGGCACACGATGTCGAACGATAACGTTCGCTTAGATAAGACTTAAGACACAAACTTGATTGTGGAATAAACAAACTTGATTGAGTAAAAAAAATAGATACAATAAAAAGTTTGTGTCTTAAGTCTTATCTAAGCGAACTTTATCGTTCGACATCGTGGGTAGAGGTGCAAAACTATCGATTGTACTATCGATAGTATCGATAGTTTTATTTGGAACGGACTATCGATAGTTTTATTCCGATAGCGATACTATCGGCAAAAAAACATCACCTCCAATTAGTATTTTCACTTGCTTTTTTTCATAGTTTTATATGGCTTTTAATAATTCTTGTTTCACTGGTGGCATCACTGCTAAAAAATTATTCTTGAAGCGACAGTTACATGTAACAACAAACATAAAAATACTGCAAATATTTGTATTTTTAAAGCAAAATATGGAAAAAGATCTGCAAAGATCAAACAGTAAGTAATGTAAATTATTTAAGTTGTTAGATTCATTTTTTCGTATTCTTCCATATAGATACCAACAATGAAGAAGTCAGTAGCAGTGGCGAGTCTGATCAGGAAATTCTTCCATTGAAAAAATTACGGAAAGGAACCTCGGAGGTATGGAATTTTTTTGAAAGGAGTAAAGATAAAAAACATGCTAAATGCCGATCATGTGCAAAAATCTACAAAACCAGCGGCAACACATCCAACCTTTTTGACCACCTTAAGCGAGCTCATCCCTCTTACCAAGATATGCCGAAGCCATCAAATACAATAGAATCTTTTTTTAAAAAGACTGAAGCCTACGAATCTAGCAATGAACGTAAAAGAACTCTTGATAGTGCTCTAATGACTATGATAGCTACCGACGTGCAACCATTTAGTATCGTGGAGGATAAAGGTTTTCGTGAGTTTGTCAAATGCCTGTATCCTCGTTATAATTTTCCATCTCGGACCACACTAACAAATGTAATGGCAGTCGAATTATATAGCAATATTAAAACTAATTTGAAAGTAATTCTTAATGAAATGGAACAATGTTCAATAACAATGGACTGTTGGACATCGCGTGCAAACGTGGGATACCTTACTGTTACGTGTCACTTTTAAACAAACAAATTTGTTTTACGCACAGCTGTTTTGTCAACAAAAAAAATTACTTGTAGCTACCAATCACACTGCAGATAATATAGCAACATCATTAAGAGAAATATTAAATGAGTGGGGTATAATGCCGAAAGTAACATCAATTGTGACTGATAATGACAGTACCATGTTAAAAGCATGCGAGTTGTTACAGAAAAGGCATCTCCCTTGCTTCGCGCACACTGTCAATCTTGTAGTACAAGACTGTTTAGCACAGGATAATATAAAAGTTATTCTGGCAAAATGTAAGAAGATCGCTACATTTTTTAAAATGAGTACGATATCTTACGAAAAATTTAAAGCTGATCAAGGGATATATAAGCCGTACAGTTTAATTCAGGAGGTGCCCACGCGATGGAATAGTGCTCTGAGAATGATTGAAAGAATTTTAGTGACAATATATACTTCTGGCCACATCAAAAGCGCCACTAGCTCTTACGGCAGATGACATCGAAGTGTTACAAGATCTCAAAGAATTACTAACACCATTTGATAATGCCACGGTTCAGACATCGTCGAACACGGCTGTTACCATTTCATTAATCATTCCTTTGACGTGTGGTCTTTTTCAAAGTCTTGATGAACTAAAAAATAAAATGAAAACTTCAGAAGGATCTCAAGCTTGTATATTTCTAATAGAAAGAGTAAAGAAAAGATTATTTCAATACGAAGAACGCACAGCTGCTAGATTGGGTACATTATTAGATCCCCGTTTTAAAAAAGAAGGCTTTCGATTTGAAAGCAATGCTGATAAAGGCACACATTTTTTTCAAAATGAAATTGCATCTGTGTGTAAGACAACTGCCCCTAGGCATGACATTTCAGAACCGACAACATCTAAAAATGCTGAGAATAAATCACAGCCACAACTTCTAAAATTTGTAGAGAGTAAAATCGCCAACAAGGTGAGAACAAATCAAGTGGATGACATAATATCTATTAGGCAATATATGGAAAATGAAAATTCTCCCATAGATAGTGATCCATTGCAGTATTGGAAGGTAAGTAGTAAGATCAATTTGCAATAATTCAGCAACTTATACAATTTTCTCTTTGAAGCACAATGCTAATGGGATGTCGGCTATGAAACCGTGTGTACTACGTTATTTATGCATACATGCAACTTCAACGAAATCGGAAAGGATGCTCAGCAAGGCTGCGTCCATAATTTCAGAACGAAGAACACGTTTGAAACCTTAAAATGTGGACTTGCTTCTTTTTATTATTAAAAATTATTGGGTATATCTCAATAATCAATAATATACTTCATATAAATTTTAATATCAATAACAGATCTCAGTATAACTAAAATATTAATTACTAAATTCGCTTTTGAATTGTTTTTTTATTGTTTCGTTTCTTTTAATAAAAATAACATTGATAAAAAATGCGTTTCTATAATAAAAAAAAAAAAAAAAACTTTCAATTTAAAAAATATTCGATACTATCGATAGTATTTCTACGTACTATCAAAACTATCGAAAGGGACGACTATCGATAGTATTGCACCTTTAATCGTGGGCCAGGCGGTTAAAAACAGACAATGTAAATATTATAAATAAATGTAACTTTACTAGCCCTCCTTTACATGTATGTATATTTTATAAATAGTGGCAAAACATTTATTAGACTTAAGTACATATAAATAGAATTATTTCCACAAGAACATATGAATTTTCTTTATTTTAATTATATATTTGAATAAAATTACAATATATTGAAAAAAAAAATATTATTTTGTTTGCTAGGTTTATGGAGTAAAATACATTCGAATTTCGAAAAGCATGAAATTAAGAGGAAACGTTCTCGAAATAAGAATAAACAATCTTAAACTAAGCCTGAGTCAGACTTAAAATAAGCTCATATTAATCTTACTTTAAGAATGCATAATTCTTAAAACAAGATTTTTTCTTAAATTAAGAACGAAGCATTTAAAACCAATCTAAGAATTATCGTTCTTAAAATAATATTTTCGGCTTAATTTTGGAATTTACAAGCATAACAGACTTTTATGACGTTTCCGACTTGATTTAAGTCCAATCAGATTAGATTTTTCCCTCAGTGAACATATAAGGGTTCGCAATATAAACTGAATGAAAATATATACACGTATTGCATTTAAATTGTTATTAACATTTCTTACGTTCAACAATTAAATAAGTCAAAAATTGAGTTGCAATAATTAAAAAAAATAAATTAATTTTCTCATTTCCCATAACAAATACAATCAGTTCAGTTAATAAAAAAATAAAAATTTACTTATCATCATTATTCGTAAATTTGTATCGATCAATTATAACGAATAATTAAGTCCTTGTTTAATATTGAGAACAAATTTAACAGAAATAATTGTATATGCAGAGAATTCATGCTACTATAGGTAGATATTATGATATACTCGGTGTAGGGTATTACAATATACATATGGTCGGGCTAGACCGACAATATGTTCATACTTGTTAGTTTGATATGTTAAACAATGCAAAACATTAAACAGCCTTGTTATTAATAAAAAATATCAATTAAACCCTTAAATGCCAATTTAAAAAATTACTACGTCTATAGTAACAAATGTCGTTCTGATAATAATAGTTTTTTGTTATTTTTTTTTTTTTTTGATATGATATGAATTGCAACAAATATACAGTTGTTTTATTGTCAAATATTTTTCCAAGCCGACTAATTATGATTCCGAATTTATTTATTAAACATTTCATCTAAACCTGATGGTATACAATTTTAAGATTCTAAAAATTGTATTTTATATGACATATTTACAAATTTTAGTACTTAAATTTCCAAGATAAACGAATTTCAGAATTTATTCTTCATCGACCATTTTTCTAAACTGAACCAATTAGGTTCAGATATAGTCGTTAGTTACTCCCACGAAATTCGAATATGCTACCTATTGTATTTTTTGAGATATTCCAATTTGTATAGGCGGATCAACGTCCATTTTTACAAAATGAACAACTTTTTATTAAATTGTTACTCATACGAAATTAGAAGATTTTCCTATTGTATTCTTAAGGATATACTAATATTAGTACTTAATTTGAATGATTTTCCACCCAATTTTTACCCACATATATATTCAGATGGGCATTAAAGTTGCTATTAAAATATTTGAGAAGTCGAATTTACTTTATATGGAAAAGGTCATGCTCACTATTTGACACTAAAGTTAGTAGCACAAAATTTAAAAGCTTTAAATGTTATTCGAGTAGATAATTTGCCAGATTTTTCGCATTTACATTATGTTGGGAGTACTACGCCTACTATTTCTACACCGCCGATTTTTTGTGACATGTTCATTCATATGAATGTCGAAATTGTCCGAAATTGGTATTTCGTACGTGGGCGTGAAACTTAGCCTATTTGCAATTTGAAAACAAAATGCGGACAATGTTTCGTTCCATACAGGTATACACTGTGAAAATTCAGGAAAATTTGTTCAGCCGTCTATAAGAGCATTAATACGAATGTATTATAAGTACATACAGCGGTGGTCTAAACATTTGCAACTAAAAGCGTATTTAAACTAAATTTAAATTTATTAAATAAATTATTATTTATTAATTAAAGCTTAAGCGGCTTTTTAATTTAATTTTTTATTAAATTCAGTTCTTGTTTCAGCTAATAAAAAAAAACCAAAAATTTTTTCATTAACTTTAAAAAATAAAAAGAATGAATTTAACAATATAAGTCAAAATTCAAGAATTCAAAACATTATGTGAATTTAAAAGTACAATATTAAATCTTTAATATTTTGTAGCATATCCTTTGTTTTTTATTATTCCCGAATATCTTTTAGGCATTAAGGATATAGGCTTTTCAATATATTCGTTTGGAATTACATTCCACTGCTTTTCCAATTCAACGAAAAGTTCTTCTCCATTTAGGAAAACACTATTCCCGATATTACGTTTTGCAATCATCCACATATTCTCAATCGGGTTGAGATCGGGAGATTGCGGTGGCCACGACATAACATTGACTTGATGTTCCTCCAACCATGTTTTGACAACCCTAACCGTATGCTTGGGATCAGCATAACTGAGCTTACGAGGTCTCTGTGGATTGTGGCAGTCATTGTTTCAGTAATACGGTGGATTGGACCTATCCCATGTCCCGAGAAACATCCCCACACCATGATATTTCCTCCTCCATACTTTACTGTTGCGGTTGTATATCGTGGATTATACTTTTCACTTCGGGGTCGCCGAATATAACACCTTCCATCTGATCCTTGGAGATTAAATTTAGATTCATCAGACCATAACATGTTCTTCCATTGCTGTGGAGTCCAATTTAAATGAGATCGAGCAAATTGAAGGCGAGCTTTGCGATTTTTTCCCGACACATATGGCTTTTTGGTGCACCTGTAGCTTCTAAGGTCGTATTCTCGGGCTCCTCTTTTTATAGTGGAAAGACTAACGTCCACGGAAATTTCTGTTTTTGCTTCTCTTGGAACAGCTGTTGGGAATTTTGTAAAAAAAATCCTAATATTATCAAATTCGTCACATGAAAGTAAGGTTTTTGTCGGTACTAACTATTGATAATAGTAAATTGTATGAAAATAAAATAAATATTTTAAACTTGGAAGTTAAAATTCTGGAAGCCCAAGGGTTCGGTCTACTGAATTGTAGACGAACAGCTGAATACATACAGAAATAATTTATAATATTTAATAATTATACTGAAATTAGCCCTTTTTTGCCAGTTAGTACTTGGGTTCCGAATTGCATATTGTTAGTTTGGAGTGGTTAAAAGTTAAATTCATCGTTATTAAGGTGCTATCAGACGGGATGTAAAATACATGTACTGTCACTTTTTTTACCCATATGTAATTCCGTATGTATGTCAAAAATTTCATTTTACATACGATTTTTGTTATCACACCTGCTTATGTTTTTCCGTATGACATAACCTATAAATGTAAACAAAAGCTTTTAACTTTTTAACTTGTATAAATTTCAAGAATTGCTTATTTTGGCCAATCTAACTGCAATAAATATAATAAACATAATTTAATTTATTAAAAATCGAAAAATACTTACTTTTCCATGTTCATTATCCATTTTCTCTAATTTTTCTTTACAATATATTTTTTCAAACAATTTTGTTTCAAAACAAACCAGCTGTTTTGTTTATGTTTGTCACAGGAAAATAGAGCGTGTTCTAATCGAAAAAATTACATATGTAATTCCACATGTATTTTACACATGCAAAGTTTCATCTGTATCACACGATGTGTACAACTTTTACAGATGGAAAATTTTAAAGTACATATGTAAAATACATCCCGTCTGATAGCACCTTTAGCTCGTTAATTTTTGGCTATTTTCACCTCTTTTTGGCCATTTTTGTCTCCCGGTAAAAATAATTTTTGAATATGTTCGTCCTAATTTTTAGTAATATATATGTATGTACTATTAGAACATTTTATTTAATGGAATTTTGTTGAGAAGATTAATTTATATAAAAAAGTACCAAAAAAGGATACGTTTTGGTTAGGCCTTAAGAATTCGAAGTCGGGTTGGGTCTTCATAAGTTTTATTGGAAAAACTCAAGTAGAAGTATTTATAATAGAAAACGAAATAGATTTCAAAAATGTACTAAACATGTGTACTGAAATTGACACTTTTTTACCAGTTAGTCCTTGAGATCCGAATGGTGTATATTGAATTAAATTCTGAGTGGTTAAAAGCACATTTTAATTTTTAAATATGTTCGTATTAATTCTTAGTAATATGTACTATTAGTTAATTTTAAAATTTTTAGAAAAAAGGATAATTTTGGGAAATTGTCATTATAATTATTTGTAAAATCTGGAATTGGAGAATAATATTTCTAGATCGTTTTGTGGAGAAAATTGGTTTCGAAAAAAAGTACAAAAAAGGGTGTGGTATTTTTCGAATTCAGGTTTGGCCTGCTGAATGAAAATCTTCAAATATAAAATACACTTTTCTGTATAGGAAATACTTTTACTTTTATTAGGGGTAAGGAAATCATGTGACAGACGCGCTGTCACGTATAGAGATCAGTGATATAAAGAATATTGAAGTCAATAATATACTGAAGGTTACAACAAGACTTCAGTCGAAAAATTACCGTACAGGTAATGAACAAAAAGTAGCTGATAATTTGGGTCTAACAACCTTGCAACTTTCACTAGATGATAGTTTGTCTAAAATCCTAGGAATTAATATAATAATATACCTTCAAATGTATGGGTAATTGAAACCTGAAAAATTCGGATTTAATAATAGTGTTCACATCGAAACTAAAAAAATAATGAAATCCTGAAAAATGGGGATTTAATAATATTGCTTTGTTAAGGTCTGTAAGGAGACTTACTGATAATGGTTGTAATGGCTTCTGAAAGAAAGGGGTTATATGTAGATCCAAGCCTCTTTGGAGACAAAAAAAAAATTATTTTCTGTCTTATTCGTATTATAAAGAGAGCAAAGACTTAATCGTTATAACTTAAATTCGATAAACATTTACGAATAATTTTTATACTCGTACGTAATTTTTTTTATTTTTTATGTAATAATTATTTTTAATTTTTATTTCCAGTGTTCCAGTGTCCGAATCTCTCTACATAGAACTTATAATAGAAAACTCAAAAAATTTCAAAAAAGTACCAAAATATGTATACTGAAATTGTCCCTTTTTTAACAGTTAGTATTTGAGTTCCGAATATCGTATTGAGTGTTAAATTTTAAATGATTAAATGCATATTTATTAGGTGCTAGTGGTTTTCGTAAGAGCTTTATTAGCATTTAAGTTGTTTTCGGAAGTGGACTTTGTATAAGGGCTATGGTCAAATATGAACTAATGCAAACAAAAATTTTATGTTTTATGATTTCCCATATTACGAAAGTTTTTTGCTGAATTTTGTATGAATACTGAGTCTCAATATATATTTCTCATAGTACCCATACTAATGTCTTCCCGGTATATGGCTTTATGGTACATAAATGTCTATAGAAAAGCCGTATCCATAAAAGATTCTGTAAAAATAAGTTTAATGCAAAAAAATCTCAAAACGATATTTTGTTTGCATCGGTTCATATTTTGACATGGGCCCATCAAAAAAGCACTTAAATACGAAAAATCTCTTATAAAAACACTATTAAGTTGGAATTCAACTCAAATAGTCCATACATATGTATATAAACCATCACTCTCAATATGATGATGATCGGTCCATGTTTGACCGTAGTCCCAATATAAAGTTCACTTCGAAAAAGCACTTAAATGCGCATAAATCTCTTATATAAATCGTTATTACGTTGAAATTCAACACAAATAATTCGCATAAAGAACTTCATGAGGTCATAGTTCCCTTATGAGGACTACTCCCGAAAACTCATTAACCTACATAAACATCCATATCGAACCGAAATTTTAGACAGATCAGTTATAACTACATATGTAAAAATTATACTCTTATGGAAATCTTGTTAATTTTAAATTAAAAATATATGTATGTATATGTTTTATATAAAGTAATAAAAATGAAAATTAATTTAACAATTAAATCAAAGTTAGCAAAGTTAAAATAAATAATTATTAAATTAAACAAGTCAATATTAATGTGGTTCAAAAAGCCAAAAGCAGTAGGAAGGGCTTTTTGGTACCTACATAATTTATTGTGTGTTAAAGCAAATTACTTTTCTTTTAGAATCAATTGCAATTGCAGTTCTAAAAGAAAAAGATATATATATAAATTCTTTTTTATAACTCGAATATGCATAAAATTCTTTTTAATGTCGTGAGATGAAAGTTAACCAAAATAAACGGTACAATATTTTATGACGTTCGTCCCATAATAAGCACGGTACTCTGTTCAAATTTGCGAAATTTGTTGAGCAACATCAATTATTTCGTTTGAAAATTTTGACAATTAGCAAGTGGTGACAATGCCGCGATTTAGAAGAAAATTGTCGTTTTTATTGCCCTTAGGTATGCAACATTGTTTCTTTTATGTAAACAAAAGCCATATGTTTTTGGCTGTTTTTTCAAATTTCGTGCGAAATAAGTGCTGCTTACATTATTTCACAGTTGGAAAAAAATGTTGCCATATACATTTTTTTGTTGAAAAAACATGCTGCCAGAAACATTTCGTAACTTTTCACAATAAGAACAGAGTACAATTTCAGCAGCATTAGTTTGCATTTATTTCGCATCAATTTTTTTTATATGGGCTTTTGATAGTATTTCGCACGAAATGATGAACAGAGTACCATGCTATAGGTTATTTGGTGGTGGGTATATATGTAAGATTTGGCACAGCCGAATATAAACTCTTACTTGTTTTGTAATATGAAGTTGGATAGTAGATAGATAGTTGTAATGCTACATTTACACGATTGAAATTTTCGTCAAAATTGCTCTTCAAAATGCTTCAAACTCGTGTAAACATCAAAATTTCTTCAGAATTTATTTATTTAATTGTTATTAATAGTTATTAAATAAATAAATTTTTAAGAAATTTTGCTGAAAATCACACACTGATTTAAATATGTTGCAAAAATATGCAGATAACCGAACAGAGCTTGTTTAAAAAATAAAATGTTTTCGTTTCCAAAATCAATAATTTTTTTTTCGCAACCGAGCCTCAGTGGAGTTGACATTTACCAAAAATATATTATAGGTGGAAAATAGCAACCCAACTTCAGTTTGATTGCTACAAATAATCGATCCGTTATAATTGGAAACACTTTCGACAAATGAATAACTGTTAATAAAAAAAAGCAATTTGTTTGTTGTTCCCCTTTAAATTTTTCTTATTTTGTTAAAATATTATTGTTTAATATAATAAAACGTGTGCGTTCTTATGTTTTCTAGTAAAAATAATGAAAAAAAAAATTAAATAATACTGTATATAATAAAAAACCGTATTCGAAACAAGTTTTTAAAATACATACTAATTTTTTTCGAATAACCCGAAAACCAGTTTTTTAAAAAGACGGGATTTTGAACGCTCTTGTTCGTGTCATTAGAAAAGAAATTTTCAATATTTTTTTACATATAAAAACATTAAAACTCTCAAATACATGAACGTAAAATTTAAATTTTATTTACTTAACATATATGTATGTATGTATTCATTATATACTTTTATATTTATATAAAACTCTAACGTTCTAAAAAGGGAAGTCTGACAGAAAGCATGTACATATGTATAATTCAAATTACCTGTTGACACGGGGAAAATAGATTCATTATTTATTTGAGATTCTATCCAGTCCATTAAAAGCTCAATATATTTTGGTGCTGGTAATGCTGTAGGTTTTTTATAACTGCAATTAAATGAAAAGTAAAACTAATTTATCTGAAATGAATATTTATTTTACCTTAAAACTGAATTAAATTAAAAAATAAATCGACATGAATACTATTTTACAATTAAAAGGAAAGCGTTGCCAAGCTGTGCCATGAATCCAATTAAAAAAGTGGTATAACTATAAGACAGTTTAAATCACTTTACTCGCTGTACTTTGTTTTTTTTTCTGTTCTTTAAAAATTAGCTATATCTTGAAAACTGTCACTTTCGGGAAAATTATTTTTTGATCCGATATTTTCTAAAAAATCCAAATTCAAAAGTCAAGAAACTAAGCTTTAATTCAAGTAGGTAGTATAGATCCGGAGATAATAAAGAAAGATTATGACATTTCAACATAAAAATACAAGAAATATTTAGTTTGTGAAGCCGGTGTCCTGTTTACCATAGAGGAGAAAATCCTGTATTTAGCATATTAAACACCGGTTTTGTATGATATTTATATTAAAAGTATGAAATTTGGTTTCAAAGTATGCACATGTATGAGCATGTATGTGTGTATACTAAATTTTAAAAAATATAATTTAAATGAAAACATTTTTTTGTATTTTTCAGAAGTTTTAAATCTGTGATTATAATATCTACAGACACATATCATACCCTTAATTAAAGCTTAATCTGTTGGCTATTTATATTAACAAACTTACATATGTATATAGACTTCTTTTAAGATTTTTTAGATATGTATTAAAAGAAAATTAGGTAACAAATATTTTTCTCGAATTTAACCCATAGTGGATCCATATTTTATAATAATGGTATATTCCATTCAAAATATATTTTTAATATCTTTAATTTGAAGTATTATAAATTATAACACACCGAATAGTTTCCAAAAGATAGGCTCATATATTTCTAGCTTTGAAGACCCGCCCACTCGAAAATAGGCGTGACCGACAAATAATATTTATATTAATTTTGATGCAATTTTTTCTTTGAGTAATCTCACTAAAACCGATTTGTTCCAATTTGTATTTGCATAATGCAAACATACTAAACATTATAGTGATGTACATACAATCAACCAATGTAAATAAAGCACGTTTTTAAAATAAGAACAAATAAGCGTACATATTTATTATTTGAAATTATGTGTGTTTATGCTGTATAAATATTATATTACACATTAAAATAAGAATACAATTTCATTTTATATTAAAAACTAGCTGAACCCGGTGTCGCTACTCTCATCGTTATAAAATAAAATAAAAAGTATTTATATAGTATATTTAGCAATATGCCAAAATCGACTTTTTGCGAAAAAGAACTTTTTTATTGTTGAAAATGGTTCAGAAGCAACTTTTATTCCTTTTTTATAATTCCTTTATTTACAAAATTACCGTTATTTTTAGGTTCTTGAAGAAAATCAAAATTAAAAATTTCCAGAATTCGACCAAATGTTGTTTGTCAACTTTGTACAAAATCATATGGCGAGTACTTTTGCAGAACATACGAACTCAAAATATTTGCAAATACAGGGTGTTTTGATGCATTTTTTCAAAAAAATCTAGCGGCAATAATTTGTACTAATAATATTCAATTTAATATTTAATATTAATTTGAATACCTTTCCAAAAAATGACCATCGGATGAAAAATAACCGAATGAGAAAGAAAAGATCTATTAAATGATGAATTAGTATCAAATTTATATTTTAAATGTGTATGTAACTTTTATTAAATTGAGCATTAAAGTTTACATTTTTAGTTTTGCGAAAAAAAAATTTTAGTTATTTTACTAGAATTGTATTTAACAGAAATCTTTATTGTTTATAATTTAAAAAACATCAAGTTATTTTATTATTTAAAATTTTCGAAACGTTCTTAAACATAACCACTCATAAATGTGGGTGCAATTTGTATAAAAAAAATCATGCAGGTAGCCAACGGAAAAACCCAAATAATTAACTTTCCTTTTTTCCTTTTAATTGTCCAATCACATTTATGACCGTTTTCAAGTTTGTTACCGCTACCATAAAAATCAAATAACCTTTTGTTTCTTACTTTTTTTTAATTCTAACAATTATAAAAAAAAGTCATTAATGTTTTTTCCAAGGAATTTTGAGCATATCTCGACTAAATTTTTGAAATTCATACTTTCATTTAATTGTGAATAAAAGCGAAACGCGTCCATCGATTTTCATGATCTATGTCTCATTTTGTTTAAAGGTTATGTGACTTTACGTGAAAGTAATAGGAATTGACACTTTTTTCCGTTTTGGATTTTTTATGAATTTAAAAGAATACAAACTGAAGAAAAAGAAGACAACATGTAAATAAAATTAAAAAAGAAAAATGACAATTACAGCAAATTTCGAACCACCAGTACCACTGGTTAAAGATTGATGTTTGACTATTGGCTAGCAGGCACCGCAGTGGTGCAGAGGTTAGAACGTAAAGAATTCTGATGAAGAATGTGGTGATTATCGAAACATGTAAATTCAAGCCAGGTTCGATCCCCAGCTCAGCCAAGAAAATTATGAATACAAATTTTAATAAAAATTTTTTCATGTTGTAAAAACACTTCTTAACTTCAGTTAATTTAATGAAAATTAAATTTAATGAACTCATGCCTAACTAAATAAATATGTCAAAATAAACAAATTTAATATTTTTGTAATACGGCACAAATTTGGCTGAATATTATGCCTTGGGAGACAACATAGGTGTTGATGACTAAAATATCTAAAATTCTGCGGTGGTGCTTGAAGATAACACTCGTACTTCAAAAGTTATAAGTGAATGAAGGTCAAAAAACTCATTTTTTTCGCTTTTTTTTACATTTTCCTAATTTTCTTGTAAACGAAAAATGCGATCGCCCCGCACCACCGCAGAATTTTAGATTTTGATGTCATTAACAACTGTGTTGCATGGCAAGCCATAATATTCAGCCCAATTTGTGCCGCGCTAAAGGTGGCTATACACTACGTGTTTTTGCTTATGTATTTTTAAGTTTACAACTCACATGTTTTTCTTTATGTCTGTCAAAATTGGTTATTTTACATATGGGTTTTAATTTTTGGTCACCAACTTGTATGTACAATTACACGTGACATCGCCATGATTAAAACAGCTGATACGCTTAAATATTATTTTCCATGTCGTTTCTTTAAAAAATGCGTTACAGCCGCTACAAAGCGTCACTAAATTGTCGGCGTCAAAAATATTGATTTAAGGTTTTTCGTTTTTTAATATACAAGATGTGGAGCTTGTATCAAAAAATTTTAAATAATTTATATCATTGTTATTAAATTATCAAAATGGGATAAAAAAAATATTTAATTTATCACTTATGCAAATTCTACATACGGCCGGCTAATGATAGCGCAGATATTTAACCGTCGACAAATCTTTTCGCCTGGCATATACATTTAAAAACATGTGTTTAAACATAAGAAAATAGAACATGTTCTAATTAAAATGTTGTCGTATGTTTTACATATTTTACACAAGCAAAGTTTTTGAGGTCACCAACTACATGTTTTTACTCCCTTATGTAAAATTTGACATATACAATGTAAAAAACACGTAGTGTATATTCACCTTAAATGTTAGCAGTAGTATTTTCTTACTTCCAAGTTTTGTTGTTGGCACTTTGTTTTTTTTTCAGTGTATTATTCCAACAAAAACCAAAAATGAAAGATTACTACCCAAACTAACTATTCAACACATAAAAACATTGATTTTGTACGTATTAACATAAATAATGCGTTAAATTCATAAAAAGTAAAAAAACAATCCAAGTTTTAAGGGACACCCTAAATATCCGTTTTAGGACAAGTGAGTGGCACTCTAATAAGCAAATAGGGTACTTGACTCTACCCCCAAAGTATTAAAAATCATTCAGCATTCATAGCTTGAAAATTAAAAAGTTCATTTTTTTGGCATATTGCTATATATATGTACCAAAATTTATTTATTTAAATTTAATTTAATTATTGCAATGCTTTAGGATATACAATATTTTTAGTTTGCCCATCAGGAACATACACGTATAAATCGGCGGTGCAATCGTTTAAAATCGAATGGTAAATCTGTTGATATCATTGGAATGCGTGGCAAAAGTACATCTGTCCCTTTATATAATGGTCGCTTTTATTAAATTATTTTTCAGTTTTTTTTTTACTGCAAGGCGAGTGACATTGCAAAGCCGTGGTGGATCGATATTACGAAGAAAAATAATGGGCACTCAAATTTTAAGTTGTAGCACATGTGGCGGAAAGCCTGGCACATCGAGTGAATTTAAGAACTTAAAAGGATAATTAACGGCATTTTCTTCTCTCATTACAGTATCGATGGACTTGTACGTTGCTGCAGTTTCATCAATTTATTTCAAAATACCACCGTTTATGGAATTAACATCAATGTTTTTGGCATCAAGTAATGCTCGTTCACACAGCCAAGCGCGTCATATGAGCAATGCATTTCAGTGGGCGATGCCACGCCCCTTTGTCCACTAACAACTTTATGTAGTCAATAATTTATTATTTCGTAATGTCATATTGTGAATATTTAATGACGATCGGTCCAGCAATTAAGACTATATTACGATTTTTAATTTGCCTAAAAAGATGCGTGGTTCCACCCACTTTTCTCCTGGAACGTATTCCTAATTATGCCCATACCATATGTACCAAATATCATCGACGTAGGTCAAAAAGGGCGGTGCCACTCCCGTTTGTCAAATCAAAACTTCATATAGCTTTTATTTTTTCCAGAGTCACAGTAACATGCAGTGAAAATTTCAGGAACATCGGTCCAATGGTTTGGCCTCCTATTAAGCACAAACATACCGACAGACAGACATTCATTTTTATACCCTTCACCTTCATGAGAAGGGTATATATAAGTTTGTCATTCCGTTTGTAATTTCCACAATATAATTTTCCGACCCTATAAAGTATATATATTCTGGATCCTTATAGATAGCGGAGTCTACTAAGCCGTCTACTAAGTCCGTCTGTCTGTCTGACTGTTGAAATCAATTTTCTAAAGTCACCAGATATCTTCGGGATCCAAATCTTCAATAATTCTGTCAAACATGCTTTCAGCAAAATCCGTCCATAAATAACGGAGATATAAGCAAAAATCTGAGACAACCTCCGAGAATTTCATCAAAAAAACTATCAAACAAAGTGTATTCATATTGTTACGAACAACTTTATCAACAGATGGCGTGTTTATTGACATACAACTTATTTAGCATTTGTAGTAGTTAGGATTTATAAACATTGTTATAAACTGTTATAAACATAGCAATATGGTGTGACGGTACCTTTTCGTTGAATTCTATTTAATACGATCATTAATGAATTGACTCTTTCAAGTGATTTCGTTTTAAAATTGTTAAAACAACGAATAAAATAAATTTAAGATTTAATGTTCCATTCTCACTTGTTTTCTTTTGATTCGCTGCATTTCTTTGATCAACACATTTCTCAATTATCTTCTCTCTCATTTTAAGTATATTTCTTTCAATAATTCTTAATGTTCCCGTTACTTTTCTCAATGAGTGTTTTATTGAATGAACATATGAACGATTTTTAATATTTATCACGTTCAAATTTTTGACATTTGTTAAATTTTTGATATTTATCACGTTCTTTATCTTAAAGCCTTTAGTTTTCAACCTGTTCTTTATTTCCTGGGGTTCTACACAGGAGTCGATAACCTTAATAACAATTTGAAGTCCTTTACTGCTCTTTAGTTGATAGGTATAGAAACTTTTTTTACGGGATTCAAAATCAGTTACAATTTTACGGAAATCATTTTCATGATTAACCTGAATTTTGGTTTCATTAATATTACCTTACCTCTCTTGAAAGGAACCGCAGAAAACGAATTTTTGCCAATTAATGAAATTAAATCCTTCACTAGTTTGCTGGAGTTTTGTTCTGTCAAGTATATTGGTGGGGGTCTAAATGATTTTGTTATTGGTGTATCATTTATTTCATTATCCAATATAGCAAAACGATTATCAAAGTTCTGCCTATCATTACCATTATCCTTCAATACTTTTGAATTAGAAGCCACTTTGGAGGTTTCCTGGTTTCAAGACAGTAATATATCTATGAATACCCAATGAGCAGTTTTGGGTAAAGTTCCCGTGTTAGTGTTGGTTTTTGTACTTACTTCGTTTGATACATTGGGCATACTTTTAGGCATATTGATATTTTCAGTGTTGTTTATTAAAGTATTAACTTTCACACTTGTTAATGACAGATGTGCTCTTGTTGTAAAGCCACTATTTACAAACAAAGTTGATGAACAATAACATGCGCGGTTAATGGATTTGGCGGTTAAAAATGCGCGGTCATCAATCATTTTATTTTACACTACTCTCTTCAGCATTTACTTTATAAGCATTTCAACTATATGTACTAAACCTACGCTCACTCTAATCTACATAGACTTATTTTTGTTTTGATAATTTGTTTGATATTTTTTCTGTTGTGTGTTTTATACCCACCGCCAAAAAGATATTACGTTTGTTATTCCGTTTGTAAGACATCGAAAAAATGGTCGTAGAACCAAAAAGTCTATAAGGCCCCGTTCACCGTACACAATACTAAGTATTTTGATGTTGTATGCCGTAAACTGCGATTACGATTCACAACACTTATCGGCTTATCTTGAAGTCGAGACAACACAACATTTTAGTATTGTGAACGATAATCGTCCTTATAAGATTCTAAGACGATCTGTTATACAGACGGACGGTAATGAAAATGGGCAAAATCGGTTCAGTAGAATCCGATTTATAGATCAAAATTTCAGACTACCTCGATATATTTCAGATATTTTTTTAAATATAATGCAGATAATATTATGAAATTTTGTACACTTTATTTTGATTATAGAAGGAATAGTCCGGTTGAAAATGGTAGGAGTCGTCCCACGAGTTCTAATAGCTCCCATAGAAATGTCTTCCCGGAATATGCCTTTATGGTACATAAATGTCTATAGAAAAGCCGTATACACACAAAATGCTGCAATAATAAGTTTTAGCAAATTGAAATCTCAAAACGATATTTTGTTTACATCGGTCCATATTTTGACATAGCTCCATACAAAGACCACTTCTGTAAATCACTTAAATGCGCATAAATATTTTATAAAAATTACTATCAAGTTGGAATTCAACACAAACAGTCCAAACATATATATAAATCGGCACTCTCAATATGAGGATAGTCGATCCATATATGACCGTAGCTCCCATAAAAGTCCACTTTCGGAAATCACTTAAATGCGCATAAATCTCTTATAAGCATCAGCACCAAGCTTAAATACGACACAAATAGCCCATACATATATAGAAATAGCTCATACAGTTAGGAGACAATAGTCGGACTCTCAGTTAGCGACGGTAGCAGTCAAAGTACCCCACTACCCTCACACAAAACCTCCCAACCTCATCTACAATTGGTCGTCAAGTCAAAGGACCAATCAAAGGGCAAACGTAAGAAAGAAGAGTCAGAGCGACATTCTTAAATCCCGCTACTCCAAGGCATTGTTCATTCTTAACAAGACTGCCAAGAATACTGCCAATGAAACCATCCACGAACGCGATGAGGCTGATCATGTTAAATATCAGGCTGTGGTAGAAGAATACCTTAAGCACAAGGATACCGTGCCGAGCACCTGCCGTGCAGCAGCTCAAGAAACCTTGAGCTCTAAACGGAATCGTTCTCGCCAAAAAGGCGGAAGATCAACGAGAAGTCGACCACTCCAGGCCCTGGCACATCGTCGACCGCTAGGCGTCCTTTCAACAAGGTCGTTAAAGACGACCTTCTGGTGGCTCTGGCGAGCGAAAATAATGATGTTGATACTGCTGTAGTAACGGAATAGGGTGCCATCGAATCCAAGTTGGCTGTGCTCGTGATGGATCATGTCCTCGCCAACAGGGATAGTCCGGCACCTCGTTTCGAATCTGGTGAGATTCATTGGGCTACAGAGTTTAAATGTTTAAACGCCTTCTATAAGGAGTTTCTTGGCAAATGCATCGCTAAGATAGTGGCGCATGGGACCATGGGATGTCTGAAGCTCCAGAATCCCAGCATTCCTATGGATAACTGGTCTGTCATCCGCACTGAGGAACACAATGACAGCAGCACATGCCTGATTCTAGCCATCTCAGAGTCGGGCGCAATAGCGCTAGAGAAGGCGGGACATAAGCTGTTCTTCGGAGTCTGAGACGCCAAGGTAAAAGTGTTTCTGCCCGTAGCTTTGGAAAGCGAGGTTGAAGCTGCCAACAGCCTGCTTACAGGAATGAAGCTTTCCGAGCCCCCCACAAAATGATGATGAAAATCGTCCAAATTAATCTGCAGCACTCGAAATGTGCTACGGATACTTTACTCAACCACAACACACAAAATACAAGGGTAAGCCAAGATGCTGCTTTGAAGCTAAAAAACACATCAGCAGCTTTCTTTGCTCTCATCTTAGTTCAGCACATCTTACAGTCGCAAAGGTCGAACCAACCCAGAGAAGCATCAAGTCGAGAATATGATGTCATGTAAATGGCCGCCGCCACAGTTGATTGTCATTAGAGCCCTTTTTATGGCATTTTCCATCACTTTGGCAAAACTTCCGGCGATAGGTCCTCACATTCTTGACGGATATTGTCTTTAAGAGCTGCAAGAGTCTGAGTCTTGTTGACATAAACCCGCGACTTCAAAAAGCCCCACAACAAGAAGTCTGACGTGCAAATCGCCAAAACGGGAGATTAGGCGCCCGGGAAATGCATCCTTCAGCATATCGATTGTGGCAAGTGCAGTGTGTGCCGTTGCACCGTCCTGTTGGAACCACATGTTTTCCAATCCCAATTTATCAAGTTGCGGCAAAAAGAACTCGTTGATCATTGCTCTGTAGCGCTCACCATTCACAGTAACCGTTTGGCCCGCGACGTCTTCGAAGAAAAAAGGTCCGATGACTCCTGCAGCGAAAACAGCACACCATACAGTGACTTTGAGCGAATGTAATGGCTCTTCGTGGGTTACACGCGGATTTTCAGTGCCCCAGAAGCATAAATTTTGCTTATTTACGTACCCATTACTCATGATTATTTTTGAAAAAGTCACCGACCGATTATTAGTCAAATAAATAGTCAGCAATATTCCGCGTTCTGAAGCAGTGTAGCGTAACATTTTTTATTAATGTGTATTTCGCATGTGTTTACTACACAAATGTCAAAACAGAACTGACATTAGGGGCCAATCGCAAAATTTATAGCATTTTCTGATAGGAGGATTACTTTTGCGCCACCTTGTATATACATTCATTAAGAGTATTACTAAAATAAATACTTTCATCAAGACTATTACTAAAATATATACATTCATTAATTTTACATTTCCCTTTTGTTAAGCAAAGAAACAGAAAAAAATTACAACACCCGCCACACATGTGCTTTCGTCACAATCTCGCCACAGAGTATAACAGAGGTGACAGAAAGGGAAAGAAAATGTAGTTTTATACTTGTCACTTTCTTTTAGAACTACCTTTTTGTTTTCTTTATGTTACTATTTTTCTGACGCAATAAAATTAATTTTTGGCACAGAGTATTTTTGTATTGTTTGATACAACCATAAAAAATGCATTTATATCATCTAACGAATGCACAAACTCCACAATGCATACCACAAAGTATAACAATTATTAAAATACAATTTAGTAAGTTATTAAAATCACAAACATATAAACAAAATTTCAATTCAAATATTCTAACTCAAATTGTTTTGTTTATTTTATTTTAAACATCTGTTCTTTAGATTATAATTTGTGATTTAAATTGTTGGTTTCTTATCAGCTTTATTAGAAAATACAACTCTGATCGCATAGACACTATCGCATATGCATATAAATTTGTCATATGCTGAAAAGCTTGCATACGCTTTTTAACAAATAACATATATGTCAACATACGCAGGAAATTTGTCAAACACTAATAATATGCTGTTTACACGATATGCTAAAATTATCAACATACGTTTGTTGGCATTGTTGTAATTTTTCCCTTTTGTTAAGCAAAGAAACAGAAAAAAATTACAACACCCGCCACACATGTGCTTTCGTCACAATCTCGCCACAGAGTATAACAGAGGTGACAGAAAGGGAAAGAAAATGTAGTTTTATACTTGTCTCTTTCTTTTAGAACTACCTTTTTGTTTTCTTTATGTTACTATTTTTCTGACGCAATAAAATTAATTTTTGGCACAGAGTATTTTTGTATTGCTTGATACAACCATAAAAAATGCATTTATATCATCTAACGAATGCACAAACTCCACAATGCATACCACAAAGTATAACAATTATTAAAATACAATTTAGTAAGTTATTAAAATCACAAACATATAAACAAAATTTCAATTCAAATATTCTAACTCAAATTGTTTTGTTTATTTTATTTTGTCCACAAAATTTTTGTTGTATATAGTGCTTTGCTTTTTCACATTAGAAATTTACTGCCAGAAAATATTTTCTTTCTCTTTTTAATAGAACTGCCTTATCCGCGGATTGTAGCGATTTTGAAACGCCAAAATTGTCGCCTCTGTTATACTCTGTTTTTCCAGCAAGTAAGATCTAAATTCAAAACATAAACTCGACTATAAGTCAGTTTTAGACATATGTTGTACAAAACTCTGGTTTGAGGCTCTGCTTTTTTTTCAATACACAAACGTTATTGATAAGCTTGTTTATTACATACATATGCCACAATTGAACATTGTGGTTAAGATATTTAAAATACTTACCTTTCGCCATCGGCCCATAAATATTCGTAACGTGAACCTCCACTCATAGTTGGGCACGTATTTTCATTGCAGTATTCTGAGACTGTCCCATATATAAGGTTAATGCGATTAAAAAAATCCACAACTGAAATTATAAAAAATAACTACTTGATAATATAAATAATAATAGTTATATTTAATAATTATGGTATATGTATACAGGGATGCTTTTGTAACTTATTCGACATGCGAATATTTTAGTGAATTATAATGGAAAAAGATTGGATACATTATTAGATGACGTTGTAGAAGAATTAAAAACGGAAAATATTAAACTTCGTTTTTTAACAAAATATGTAGATGATTTGTTTGCCATTATAAACAAAAACGACGAACCAACTATTTTAAGAACTTTGAACGCGTACCACAACAAAATTAAATTTACAGTTGAAAAGGAAATAGATGGAAGATTACCTTACCTAGACGTAAACATAATTAGAGAAAATGGTAAAATTGGAACAAATTGGTACACAAAACCCACATCTTCAGGCAGATTAATCAATTATTATTCGAACCAACCCATGAAAATGAAGACAAACACAGTGACAAACTTAATATTGAAAGTATTGGTTATAAGTGAGGATAAGTACAAACAAACGAATATGAAAAAGATCAGAAACATATTGATAATAAACGATTATCCAATAGTCATAACAAACAAACTAATAAACTCAGCTTTAAAAACACAAAAAAAAACAGAAGGGAAAAACAAGACTCCGTTTCAGAAACAACAAAACATTTTTACAGTGTTTTACATCCCGAAACTCACAGAGATGAAAACATTAAAGGGAATAATAACAGATGACACAACAATAATTGCATACAAATCAAACAGCACATTACGACAGCTATTTACGAATAACAAACCGAAGATGGACAAATTAAAAACAGACAATGTTGTGTACGAAATAAAATGTGAAGGAAACGAGGGGGAGATGTGCAATTTGTTGTATATTGGTACAACAAAAAGAATGCTGGGTACAAGAATCAACGAACATAAAACAGACATAAGAAATGGAAAAATATCGACGGCACTTTCAGAGCACGTAAAAAAGTGTAATCATGTGGCAGATTTTGATAATGTTAAAATATTAGATACAGAAAGGAAGGAAAACAAAAGGTATACACTGCAGAGTTTACGCATACAACAAAAAATAAAAACAACAATGAACACGAAAGAAGACAAAGACAACACGAAACTTCAATACTCCTCTGCAATTAATAATTAAATCAGTTCTGTGATATTAGCTTTAAGTTAAACTTGACTTAAGTTTTGTGGTCGTTTATTGTATATTATATTTTTATTAATTATTTGATTATTTATACCAAAATTCTGTTCGTGATGTCCCGTTTTTTTTAGTATTTTAGTAACTAATTAATAATAAAAATTAATATCCAATGTAATAAAACAATAAATTTTGTCACAAAACCCCTGAAGAAGTTAGAATAAAGCTAACGAAACGTTGGGTAAATAAAATAAAAAATAAAAATCGAACAAGTTTTTTATTTACGTTTGGAAACAAACATTTGACCAAATTAGCCTGAAGGAAACTCCTTAAAAATTATAATAATTATAAACACTGGTCACAAAAACAAATTAATAATAGTTATAGTTAATAATTATGGTATATGTATACAGGGATGCTTTTGTAACTTATTCGACATGCAAATATTTTAGTGAATTATAATGGAAAACAAACTGGTAAAAAATTATATTTATAATTTTTTGAAGGAAATGGGAAAATTATTAGGAATAATAAAGCAGTGGTGAATGTTTTAATTATTTGTCCAACACCATTAACGATTTTATTATATTGAAATTTGTAGAAATTATTTGGCTATCGAAAAATGTTCATAAAATTATAAAAAATTAAAAAAACTTAAAAAACTACACACACAACATTGTTTTAATAAGATTACTGGCGCAGTCATGTTTTTTTCGAACTAAACTTTAATAATAAATTATTAAAGAGAGTGAAAATAAGAGTTTTAAAACTCCTTTTATAAAAAAGACATATTTAAAATATATGTCTTAAAAATAAAACGTTTTAATGTTTAATGTTTTTTAACATTAATTGACAAATTGAAATTAATTTTGTCGTAACAAAAAAAAATAAGTTCGTGTTTTAAAAGAAAATTAACTTCAAAACGTTAATAATCAAATAAAAACACGTCACGTTACAAATTTTAAATCATTTGCAAACAAAAAAAAAAAAAAAAAACATTAACAAAATCTTGGAAATCGCTTTTGTTATAAAATCCAAAGTTAAAACAATAAAAGTGTGTAAAACAAAAACAAACTCAAGAAAAAAAACTAAAGTAAGTTATTGAAGAAACATAAGAAAAATAAGAACTTTAGTTAAATTAAAAATGTGTGTAATATTGTAAAACTAAAGTGAAAACATTAATACGACAATTACTCATCAAGGTCAATATTAAAATAAATTCAACAACAAAATTTAAAATATTTCTCCAAGGTCAAATTATGAACGAAATTATGAAAAGAAAACAAATTTGATCTAATTACAACCAGTGTTAAATTTGCTGACTATGAATTAGCAAAAGCACACAAATTTCTGCTTAGCTTACATTTTTTCAGCACAATAAACGACTGTGTTTTCAATGACTAATAAAAAACTTTGTTAGTGAGCAAGCAACAGCGCAGCGCAAGCCAAACAAAACAAAAATAAAACTATCGACTGTAGCTTAACTGTGAGATGTAATTTGCTGACGCAGTCAGCTACAGTATTTCACTTTAAAAAATTTGCTTCTGCTTAAAACTTAGACCTGTTTCATACTCATCCGTTCTGACTGTCAAGTCAAGTATTTTTTAATGAGAAGGAAAAAGATAAAAGATAATTTTCTCTTTCCTTCTCATTGAAAAATAACTTGACTTTACAGTCAGAACTGATGAGTGTGAAACAGGACTTACAGTTTTTGATTTTTTCTTTTAAACTAAAAACTGAGCTAAAAACTGTGAACGTTTGCTGTGCTGAAGTTAAGCAAGTCTTATTTTCGTTGTAGTGCTACAATGTAGTGCATGCTTGTGTTAAGCTAAGTATAGCGATATGTTGGATCAGCATGATGAAAAATTTGTTACAAGTACTTACATATCGTGTAAACTCAAAATTTGTTCAGCATACGTATGTTTAACAACATTTGCTAACACTTTGTTAACAATGCCAACAAACGTATGTTGATAATTTTAGCATATCGTGTAAACAGCATATTATTAGTGTTTGACAAATTTCCTGCGTATGTTGACATATATGTTATTTGTTAAAAAGCGTATGCAAGCTTTTCAGCATATGACAAATTTATATGCATATGCGATAGTGTCTATGCGATCAGAGTTGTATTTTCTAATAAAGCTGATAAGAAACCAACAATTTAAATCACAAATTATAATCTAAAGAACAGATGTTTAAAATAAAATAAACAAAACAATTTGAGTTAGAATATTTGAATTGAAATTTTGTTTATATGTTTGTGATTTTAATAACTTACTAAATTGTATTTTAATAATTGTTATACTTTGTGGTATGCATTGTGGAGTTTGTGCATTCGTTAGATGATATAAATGCATTTTTTATGGTTGTATCAAGCAATACAAAAATACTCTGTGCCAAAAATTAATTTTATTGCGTCAGAAAAATAGTAACATAAAGAAAACAAAAAGGTAGTTCTAAAAGAAAGAGACAAGTATAAAACTACATTTTCTTTCCCTTTCTGTCACCTCTGTTATACTCTGTGGCGAGATTGTGACGAAAGCACATGTGTGGCGGGTGTTGTAATTTTTTTCTGTTTCTTTGCTTAACAAAAGGGAAAAATTACAACAATGCCAACAAACGTATGTTGATAATTTTAGCATATCGTGTAAACAGCATATTATTAGTGTTTGACAAATTTCCTGCGTATGTTGACATATATGTTATTTGTTAAAAAGCGTATGCAAGCTTTTCAGCATATGACAAATTTATATGCATATGCGATAGTGTCTATGCGATCAGAGTTGTATTTTCTAATAAAGCTGATAAGAAACCAACAATTTAAATCACAAATTATAATCTAAAGAACAGATGTTTAAAATTTTTTAATTGTTTGTATAGTTTATACAATTTATTATATTCACATATATCAACACAATAATTGACCACAAATATTTATTTGAATGGCGGAAAACTGCGTTTGTTTACATTAACAAAAACATATGTTTTTGCATCTTTTTTGTGTACTAGTTTGGCACCTATGACATACTTTGTTGCGATTTTTTTTTCGAGTGTGATAGAAATCGGTCAGATTTTCCAGTGAATGTGTATCACGACCTTTAAGCCCAGCCGCCGATAGTTTTTTTTTTATGTAAATACACTTCTTGTTGCATATTTACCTACAAACATACACACACAAGAACACAAAACGCAATATAGTGGCCGGCGGCATTGTTCAAATTAATCGACACAGGTCTTTGGAAATAAACAAAAAATATTATAAATGTTTTACATGTTTTCGTGCATTATTTGCATATTTAGTGTATAATTTAGCTCGATTTTGTTGGTAAGTTCTGCAATATTTTATTATTTATTATTATTGCTGTTTTTTACAATAAAATATGCTCTATTTTTTATACCAATTCCTTGTATAATTTTACATAATAACTTTCTTCCTCTCGTCGTTCTACCCATTTCTTTTGCAAAAGACGCAGACTTTTTGCTTTTAATTCCACTTCATCGTCATCGAAAATCAGCACTGTACAAGCAATAGCTAGACCAATTTCCTCCCACGTCATCATTTATGTTTTTTTTTATTGATATTATTTGTATTATTTAATTTTATTTAAAAAATTACACATAAAATACAGAAGTTAAATAATAATTAAAAAATGTCAAACTGAATAATTTCACAAACAAATGTATATACGACTCAGCATATGTAGCACCACATACAATTCAACATATCGTATAAACACAAAAATCGTATGCTAACTCTTATGTTGACATTTCATTTGCTGACATATGCTGACATCAAAAAATTTGCTACTTTCAACATATCGTGTAAACGTCTAACATGACATAGGAATTTGCTGCCAATTTTAATCATATGGCTGTCAGCATATATATGCTGATTCAACATATCGTCTAAACTTAGCTTTACAGTTCTCTTTGATTTGTCGTATATATATAAGTATGTATGTATGTGTTTTTTTATTTGTATTTTATATTGTAGAATAAAAAACAACACAAGCAAGCACTACAACGAAAATAAGACTTGCTTAACTTCAGCACAGCAAACGTTCACAGTTTTTAGCTCAGTTTTTAGTTTAAAAGAAAAAATCAAAACCTGTAAGTTTTAAGCAGAAGCAAATTTTTTAAAGTGAATTGCTGCGGCTGACTGCCTCAGCAAATAACATCTAATAGTTAAGCTACAGTCAATGGTTTTATTTCTGTTTTTTTACTTTATGCTCTGCTTTTGCTTGTGTATTTTCTCTTAGTTACAGTTAAGCACATGCGTAGTGCTTGAAAATAGTTAAGCATTTTTAAAAACTGATTACAACAAAAAAATACAAGTATGTATGTAGTAACAACATGCATAAACAAGAAACACTAAAACCAGTTTTACCGTTTTATTCATAAAAAATTCTTATTTTAGGTATTTAGTCTACATTAGTTATTAAACTGTTTTTATATTGTAAACCTCTAATAAGATACCCTATTCATAAACGGTTAATAAAGCATAATTTACTATTAAGCGATTTTTTCAATTTTGTAGTTGCGTGTTTACAACACTGCAAGGGAACTCAGTGTCTGTAAAGCTATGTGTCCACGATCGTCAGATATTACAACGTTGTCAGAAAAATGTGCAGAAATTGTCTAACAACCATGTAAACTTAAAATTTTTGTCTTCCAACGTTGTAAGAAAAAGCATTTTCTGTACATTGGAAGACAAAAATATTGTCATACATCTAACAATCGTGTAAACACGTAATTTTGGCATTGTCAGTGTTTTAAGACAATTGTCAAACACTTTTCATTGTCATATGTGCAAAGTTTATGCATCTGCCAATTGCAGCATTGTAATAGAAATTATTTCTCTCTGTATATACATAAATAAACAAACAAGTGTGTATTAATAAAATTTTTGAAAAAAATGGAAGAAAATTAAAGAATTAAAATAAAGTGTGCATTAATAAAATTTTTGAAAAAAGTGGAAGAAAATTAAAGAATTAAATTAAAGAAAATAAAAAATGGATAGCGACATATTTTTTGACGAATCCTGTTTAATAGAGTGCAGATAAAATGGTTCCAATTGCTCTTTTCCGTTCCATGACAATATTTAAAATTTTTAAACACACACACAGAACGAAACGAATTTGACAATGCCACACAACAATCTGACAACCGTGTGAACTAACAATTTCGGTAAATTCATTGTGTGACAATTGTGTGCAAATGAAATTGTTAGTTTTCTTACAGTCGTGTAAACTGACAATTTACCTTTTGCTAAAAATTTTTCAATGTCAGTACATTGCTAGCACATTGGTAGATATGACAACGTTGTAATATCTGACGATCGTGGACACATAGCTAAAAAGGCAAACCAAACAGAGTTCGTTGTGTTTTCTTATTTGAAATTTGTTCAAATTTACATGTTTCTTTGCAATGACATTGTACTTAATTGTAAGAATAATATGTAAGTTTTTTTTTCA
Source organism: Bellardia bayeri (assembly GCA_950370525.1). Taxonomy (NCBI): domain Eukaryota; kingdom Metazoa; phylum Arthropoda; class Insecta; order Diptera; family Calliphoridae; genus Bellardia; species Bellardia bayeri. The sequence goes on along the minus strand of OX493265.1, from coordinate 47,013,345 downwards.
TTTAGAATTTGCAAGTTTTAAGTCAAAACGTAGCTAATTGCCATATAAAAAAATTGCTGATGTTGAGATCAAAAACCGCGATGAACTCCATCTTATGCAAATGGAAAATGTTACAATTTCAAGTTTTGTTTTTGAAACAAACATATCATTAAAATTAATATCTTCAATAAATACAGAGATTGGTAATTTTGTTCTGTAACATAATAATTTACTTGAACAATAACATGATAGAACATTTAACATTTGGCAGTATGTATGTGTGTGCATATTTATGCAAATAAAAGTAAATTCTCCAAAGTATATAAATAAATGGGTTCATGTCTTCGATAATCTTTAACATCAATGATCTCTGTTATACATGTTAAATAAAAGCATGAGTATAGTTCGATTCAAGCTCAAATTATATTTTAATTATATTTTGAACTTGTGTTTATTTGTTTTGGATGTTTATTTAATGTACGATCATGAATCAGAGAATTAAGAGTTCTTTGTATTTTATCTGATGTTGTCATGAACACCACCCATCAAACATTCGATAACTCAGGGCAACATTTGCTCAAGCTTTTGTTAAAGTTTTACCGTATTTCAAGCAAAACGCTCTCAAGGTACTCTAAAGCTAAAAAATCTTTCTTTTTCCTTTTAATCGTCAAAGTGCAAAGATCAAACCTAAAGAAGTGATCAATTAAAGTTTCAACGTGGCTTGTGAATTACATAAGCATAACCATAAAATAATTAAATTTAAAGTTAGCTATAATTAGCATTTTATTAAAAACTTTAATCCACGTACAAAACTCTCAAAGCCAAGAAAGTCGGCAATAAATTCTTCAAGGAGAGAAATATATTTCATCAATAAATTAAACATCTTTTGCAAACTTTTTATAAAATTCCTGCAAACCAAAGCCAAGTAAGATTTAATCACATTTGAAGTCAAGTAAGTTACTTATAAGTACAAATTCTTTTAAAAATTGCCCTTTTTAGAATAGCGAGGTTAGCGATAGCGTAATTTGTGTCACATAAAAGTGCAAATAGATTTTCCTACCAATGTGGATTATCCGAGATTTCCGGACACCAGATATCATTCGCATCGCTGATGTACATGTTACCTGCATACTTTTGTTCGCCAATTCGAAATTTTATGATGCACCAAGAGCAGGAGTCGCTTACGCCTTATTCCGCGGAGTTCGAATAGATGAATAAGTAGCACTCACAAAGTGGAATTATTCAACTATCGAATAGTCACAGTTTTGTAAAACCCTAGCTATAGCAACAATTAAACGTCCACTCATATTAACCACCAAAAATACAAAATTTTAACATTTACCCGGATAGATAACACTTTGCAACGTCCTAAAAATTTAGGCTAAAAATATCCTAAATTACTACTTAAATTGTTCTCAAATTTAAATTATAAAAATCTAATGTTTCATCTAAATCTTATTGCACTTTGAATTTGAAGTTTAAAACCTAAAGCTCAAATTTTAAAACTAATACTTTCCTAATAATTAACATAAGTTACTTTTTAAAAATTTTGCGATACTGTAAGATAATGATTAAATCCTAAAAATTCTTAATGAACTATTCGAATCAAGTTAACTATAAAATTTATTCTCTACACTTAAACATTCTATATCTACCTGTATATTAAAACTGTGCTATGCGATCGATGCAATAATACCCAATAATTCCCAACAATTAAACAACCAAACAAATTAAACTTTTATAAGAAACCCTATATTTAGCATCACTTACATCTGAGATATTGAAGCAAGTACGAGAGGCCTCATCGCGCTGCTGCAGAATATAATTGGTGAGTGATACAATTTTGTTCATGTTTGAATGTCTTAAAAAAAAAAAAAAAAAAAAAAAAAAAAAAAAAAAAAAAAAAAAGCTTGATCTTTGTTTTGATCATTTTGGTTGTTTGTTTATTTGAAAAATTTTTTTTGTTGTCTTTTTCATACTTTTAAGAATATGAGCAACTTTTATTACTATAAATAAGTCAAAGAATAAAAACAAAATAGATTGTTACTGACCAACATTTGTGTACGTCCTATTCTTAAAAAATGTACACCTTATTGATAAAATACAACTTTCATATAGCTTAATTTTTCTTTAAACTTTTGAATTTATTGTATCTTTAGAAATGTTTTAAATATAATGTTAATCTTATTTATCCCCCAACGACTGCTTGCTAGTGGCTTAAAGGGCTCACATTACTCCTTCCTAGTATTCCCCAACACTAAATAGTTTTTTTTTAAACATACTCATGCTGGACGTGGTAATTGAGGTAAGCTGGTTGTCTTCTAATTCGACTGGATCTTCTCACAGCATCCTCTTGTATTCTTGAAAACGGCGATTGCAAAGTTGTTTCATGATTTTGCACAATAGATGGGATGGCAACCCTGCGTTCTATTTGAACTTCTTCAATTCTCGGTTTCTCTTGTACTGCTGGATCAGCAAACGTTACCGATTTTTTCGTTGGTTTATGTGGTGTTTTACCTCGTACCCATTGTCGAGTTTTATCTGATAATGAAGACGACCAAACTTCATTTTAACCGTTCCAATTTTCCAAGTTGATTTATTTTTTTCATACCACCGTACCTGCACCCTATCTCCCACGCTCATTTGGCGGACTCCTGGTGTGATTATTGCTGATGTAGTTTGTTTTACTGGACGCATTGCATCTAATTTTGTTCTAATTTCACGACTAAGATATCTTTGTGCGGGACTGTGACCATTGGCTAACGGCGTTGTACCAGACGTTTTGTGTGAAATTGGCGGGGAAAATTTTGCAAATTTGATTGTTTGTTCTGGCGAAAGTTTACACAAAAGTGAAAAGGATTAATATGGACAACGATTGTCCAGGTATGTAAAACTATAGTTTACTAATGTTTGTGTGGTTTTTATGTGTTTTTGTCCAATTGTACCGTGTTTTGTTTATGTGTATTTTTAGAATGAGCTTAACAAGTGTAGTTGTGTTTCGTGGATCATGGCAAAGCGTTGCAAAAATTTGTTAATGAGAAGTTATTAACCAAAGTGTGCAGATTAATAAGAAACTAATCTTTTTTGTCCGAATCCACACGTTTTCGAAAAAATCAAATTTTTCTAGTACAATATGTGTTTAGTCATGCTGAGCTGGTTGACTTTTGGAGCAACAACAATCGCTCAGGAGACGCCGTACAACAGCACATATTAGAAAGCATTGTTCAATAAACAATTAAATAACGAGAACATTAAGTCAATAAATGAAAAAGTGAAAGCCTTCGTCAATTATATAAATAAACACTTGCCAAAGTGTAATTTAACTCTGGAAAAATTTAAGGAAAAGCACTCAAAATGGCTTGCCAAAAGCATATTCATAGAAATCACTGGTAATTATGCGTTAGAAAATAAAGTGAGTGGGTCGCCCAAAATGTGATTACAAAAGCGCTGGTCCTCGTCTGAAAAGAAAATTAGCAGCGGAACTCTCAGAGGAGAATAACAACTTAGCTCCCTTACTCATACATGCTGCCACAATAGGAGATGAATACTGCAATTTGAATTTGTATAATTATTATTTTCTTCTTTTCATCAAATATAATAGAAAATTTAAAAATAATATTTTTATTGGAAACGTCAAAAACCTAGTTGCATGTTGGCCAGATTGGCTATATAGCAGCTATATGAAATAGTGCACCAAATCATATGAAACTTGGTAGGTCATCTTGAGAGCATAAACAATGTATACAAACCATATTTCAATTCAATAGCTTCATAAACAAAAAAGTTGGAGCAAATCGGCCAGATCGGCTATATAGCAGCTATATGAAATAGTGCACCAAATCATATGAAACTTGGTAGGTCATTTTGGAAGCATAAAAAATGTACACAAACAAAATTTTATTCCAATAGCTTTAAAATTTGAATTTATGCCAAAATAAACGAAAAAAACCCATAGTGCAGTGTTGGGTTTCTATCGAGAACTTTAGAAATGATGATGTTATTCGTGTTAAAAGAGTTTTCGATATATTTCTGGAACGTCAAAGTACGGAATCTTTTATAACAATAAATCAGACCAAAAACTGAAATGCTAGTGATGCAGACTTTGGTGGTTGTAAAAGAACTGGAAGATCCACAACGGGTGTTATTGTAAAATTTGCTGGAGGCGTAATTTCATGCTTAAGTAAAAGGCAAGCAATGGCAGCTACATCCACAACTGAAGCAGAAATTGTTGCAGCCTAAGAAGCAACAAAAGAAGTTATTTGGCTTAGGCGTCTTTATGCTGAGTTAATTGGATTAAGTGATATTCCATTACTACAAGTCGATAATTCTGCTGCTGTACGTTTAGCACAAAATCCACAATATCATAGAAGAACGAAACATATCAGTTTAAGGCATTTCTTTGTACGTGAGAAAATAAGTGAAGGAGAAAGTAAGTTCAACAAATTTCTTCACAAGATCAATTAGCAGATTTGATGACAAAACCCTTGCAGCCAACAAGATTAAAGACGCTCTGCGATCAAATCGGCTTAAGGATATCTGACATCACATAACAAGGGAAAGTGTGAATTAATGTGTTATGCTATGATATGTACTGTATTTTTTTTTATTTTTATATTTCTAATATAGTAGTATTTTGTATCTGTTGAAACTTCAATTCGAAAACAATTTCGATCACGAGTGCCAGAATTAGCCCCCAGTAGTGCGATTTACTAACTTTTAAAACTTTTAACAGGTTTTACCATTGACCACACATATTGATGTTTGCACTAACCACTATGTATATTCAAATTAAAGTTACGTGACAACTTTGTAAAATGAAATGTCAAAATAAGAGAAAAGAACAAAGAAGAATAGAAAAAAAAACAGATCAAATATAATTTTTTTTTAAATTTTAAAAAGCAAGGTAAGTAAAACATTACAAAAAATTATTATTTTATTGATTTTAATTTTTATTTTGATAGGATGAATACTGTTACTACCACCAAAAGAAGCCGGGCGTCTAGTAAGCAGTTGAGTGAAATGGTGGACTAAGTGATGAAGCATCCGGGACTTGCTGATGGAAAAGTAAAGAAACTCCACGGAAAATTTTAGTTTGACAAGATGTGGAGCGTACTGGCCGAATCTCTTGTCTTGACGGTGCACAGAAAGCGGTCAACCAGTGGCAGACGGTAAGTAAATATTATTGAATATATACATTCTTATGTACATAAATGAAATGTAAAATTGTTCATAGGTTTGGAAGGAATTAAAAAGCCGAACTAGCATCAAAGTGTGCTACCGGAAAAGGCAACAAGCGCTTACCGGAAACAAGCCGTTGACTCAAGAGGCTTTAAGTTAATTAGAAAAGCGTGTAATTGCTATCATTGGCAACGAATATATTGAGAGGAATACGTCCGTTGCTGAAAATATTACAATGGAAGAGGTAAGTTTCAGCGAAGTTCATATATATGTACGGTTGGCTTTAGCAAATTTCTTTCTTCATTAGAATCTACAAATTCTTCTTGAAGACGGCCAAGAATTTATGGTGCCATCGCCAACAAATACAGAAGCAACATTGGATTGGCGCTGTGAAACAACAAACACTTCAAAGAGGGCACCTCAAAGACGTTCTATATGGAATGTCGTGGGAATTATGTACATATGTATATAATAAGATATGTACAATTGCAATAAATAAATGCTTAAAACAGTTTTACTTAAGAATTTATTAAAAAATTGTTTTCTTTAATATACACATGTTTTTTGATATTTCTATGTACAAACGACATCAATTTTTATATTTGGCTTGCAAATTGTTTTACATTAGCAAAAATAACTTCCTAGTGAGGGAGCACTATCAGCTAGCTCATTATCAGAAAAATTGTAGGCTAAATACTCAAAAGCCATCATATTTTTTTATTAAAATTACAAATTATTATTTATATAAAGAAACACTTTTCTAAATACACATAAACAGCACCAAAAATGTTGGCGTTAATAAACCACAATTTATTTGGTTAAAAATAACAGCTGATTTTAAACGTCAACAGAAATCGTTAAAGTGTTTTAGTGTCATCACTAGCAAAACTGATATTGAAAATTAAATTTAAGTTACATCACTAACAAAAGTGATTTTTATAGTCAACAAAAAAAAAATTGACAAACAAAATGAAATTTGAATTTTACAAATCATCATCATCTTCCTCCAGTATACATTCTATTAATAACCCTATAACAATGCAATAATATTTGGGTTTGCTCTTTCAAACGAATAATCAATCCTATTATTAAATCCTTTTCAAAATTAATTTTACTACTTAAAAGCGGCATGGTTTGTCTTTATTTTGTCTACTTAACTAATGGTAGATGTTATAGCCTTTCCACACTTGTCAACAGCTACCATCAATTTGCGAAAATGTTGAAATTTTCTAATAAGAAATTTACAGAGCTGAAAATCAACATCTTTCAACATTTTCACAAGATGTTTCTAACTCATTTTGTTCTCATTTACATCTTCCGATATTTTTAGTGCCATCACTAGCAAAACTGATATTGAAAATGAAATTTAAGTTACATCACTAACAAGTGATTTTTATAGTTAACAAAAAAAAATAGCAAACAAAATGAAATTTGAATTTTACAAATCATCATCATCTTCCTCTAGTACACATTCTATTAATAACCCTATACAATGCAATAATATCTGGGATTGCCCTTTCAAACGAATAATCAATCCTAGTATTAAACTCTTATCAAAATTAGTTTTACTTTTAAAAAGCGGCGTGGTTTTTGTTTATTTTGCCTACTTAACTGATGGTTGATGTTAGATGTTGCAAGTGTGAATGCATGTTTCACATTTTCAACATCTTCCTTCCATGCGTTCCTCCTAAATGTATACAAGTGTGAAAAGGCTATTACTTACTGGAAATATTCCAATAAAAACAGAATCAGCGATGTCTTTTTTCGCATTCAAGTACAGAAACACTTTTTTCTCACAAATCGAGAAACGATGGAATTTTTTGTTTCACACCTCATATGAAAAATGTTTCGATGCGAGAAATGCAGAAACGAGCTACTGGGCTCCTATTATGAGCTGCATTCGACAATCGATATTCGGTGGCTATCGAAAATCGACTATCGAATATAAAATTTGTATTATGAGTTGGCATCGCTGTTCTACGAATTTTTTATCGAACACAAATTTGCTGTCGACGCTGTATAAAACTGTGCAAAATTTATTTAAAGTGTAAGAATTTGTTTTTTTTTGGTGTTGGTCAACCAAATACTACTTACAAATTACTTTTGTTAATATCCTGCAGGTATATGTCGTAAGTAGAAAACAGCAATTGGAGCTGCTCGTTTCTCTCATGGAAGAAGATCCACTGTTGGCAAAAGGTATTTACTCTAAAGTTCAGGCAGCCAAAAAATTGGATTTTGTTCATAATAGACACCCTGGTTAAATGATAAAATTTAAATAAGACATAATAATTTATTTTGCTATAGATACGATCGTCAAACAGGTTCAGGAGATGGAGTAGCAATTTTAATTAAAAACAAAACATTCATCATCAACTGTTACCGCCAAAAACAACAGAACTGGTCGAAAATATTGTTGTTAGAGTTAAATGTGGAGATGACTTCATTGATATTTCGTGTTATTTTCCAGGAGGCAGAATCGCAGAAAGAACAAGTTGGAGGACGAACGTTTACAAATATTAAAAACGCTGGCAAAAAATCAGAAGATATTAGAGACGTTGAAAAGATTGGAAAGTAATTCATATAAAAATTACCAAATAAATAAAAACATTTATGAATTAAAAAAGAAGGCTGAACTACAAATGAAATTGATAGCAGCCAAACTTCAATTAACAAATAAAAGAATTCAGGAGTTGTGATAATCATATACATATATACATATGTATATTAAATAACTTTAGTTTAAAGAATCTGTGAATTTGTTGGTGATATTTTTTTACATATGAATAAGTTTTTAAGTTTTTTTTTTTATATTCTTTTTTTAAATCAAGTGAATTAAAATTGCAAGCATTAAATTATTTGTAATTCGGTGTTTATATCCATTATTTTACTTTTAATTTAAACAATATTGCGCGTATTAGAATATTATTTAAACTTTTTTTCCAACTCGACAGTTTTTCATACGCAGGAATGTAATTTTACGGATAATGTGCACTAATATAAAATGCAACCCTGTGACATACACAACACCTAGATGTTGTAAACCACAATCGAAAACAAATTAGATGTTGTGTTGTAGCTAAAACAACACAACATTTTAGTGTTGTAAACGGTAATCGGGGCCTAAAATAAAAATTAAATAAGAAGGTCGATAGTACGCGAAAGCTTTGAAAATGTACCGCGAAGAAGTAGCCAATAATCCTTGAATGCAAGAGAGGAAAAAGCAATACTCAAGGAACCCTCAAAATAACTCTATTCCGATAAATCGCGAAAGGATACGGTGGGCGTTTAGTAGCTTTGGTCCTTTTAAGTCACCGGGACCAGATGGAATTATTCCAGCAGATCTTCAGAAAAATAAGGATATTGTGATCCCTTGGCTCATTAATATATACAATGAATGTATTACTAGAACCTATATACCATCACTGTGGACTAAATGTAAGGTTGTATTTATCCCCAAAGGTGGTAAAACGACGCACACTAAGCCTAAGGACTATAGACCAATTAGTTTATCGTCTTTCTTGCTCAATACTCTGGAAAGGGTCATTGACATTCACCTGAGAATGCCTCTTCCTACTGAGCTAATTTCGTCGAATCAGCATGCCTATACCAAAGGTAAGTCTGTGGAAACTACTCTACACTCACTGGTAGGCTCCATTGAGGAGTCACTAGGACATAAGAAGACTCTCTGGTCGCCTTTCTGAATATAGAAGGGGCCTTCAATAACGTCAGACCATCATATAGAGCAATTCCATATGAAAACGATCAAAATTGGCAAATTTTTGGACGACCCCTCTCCGATTTTAAAATAAATAGTCTCAATCGATTGCCCAGCAAAAAATAATGTACCTACATATTTTTTTTTTATAGTGACTGGTTTAGTGGTGGTGTACACCACTGTCATGTGACAAAATTTAAGAATTCTTCATAAGGGACCTCATTGAAAGTTGTTTTAAAAAAAACTACTAAAGCGATCGCAACGAGTGATAGCTCGTTGGAAAGGTATTGAATCAGGATTTAATTTAAAAATAAAATTTTCCTAATTTTTCTTAGAAATTTACCTTTAAATTTTCCCATGAAAATTAAATTTTCCGATTTTCCACAGAAGCTCCTAAATTTTCCGGCTAATTTTTTTTTTTGGATTCCTCATAATTTTTGCTTTAAGAATCAGCAATAAAAAAATGGGCCCCGACTCCTTGTTTGGACAGGAGAAGAGCATTTAAGAGACCACCTTGTTAAAAATACATTTTAAAAATTATTTTACAGTTAAAAATACATTTATTAAGAAAAAATCAATTTTTTTTTTAAGAGCCGCAAGTTGAGTGTGTAGTGAATATGGTCTGCCTGCCTTCACAAGATCGGCCATAAATCCATGGATAATAGCAGCAGTGGCATGTAATGGCACACCAAACCCGACTGAGGCTACAGGTCATAAAATGTTTTGTAAATTTTTTAAATTACCAGGTAATAAATATTTCGCCTAAAATGACACGTGCAGAAACAAGTCATAAAACACTGATTTTCCATAAATATGGGGAAATATTTATTACATGGTAATTTAAAAATTTACAAAACATTTTATGACCTGTGGTCGGCTTATTGGCAGTAACCAATTAAGTCCCTCTTTAAAAAACATTTTATGACCAGTAGTTCACGCACATTTTCCTATTAAAGAAAAGCAAATATCGCTTATTTTAACAAAAAATAAATATAAATACTTCACACACTCTGAGTCAAATTTCAGTTGAATACTAAACGTGAAAGTGTTAAAGTGTTTTTTTGTAAAGTAAAGAGTGAAGCTGTAAAGACAATTTAAAGTAAAATGGATAAATTTTGCTGCAATCCGTTTAACAAGAGTGGACATCGTTCGAAAAAGATAAATGTATTAAAATTAACTGGTGTTTCGAAGCGATACATGAATGAATTAAATATACAATACGGTGAAGAAGCAGAATTCATTTGCCCCAAGTGTAAAATCGATTTGTCTCAACAAGCAAATGCATTGAAACAAATGCAGCCACCATCCGAGAGTGAAATGACAAGTGAACAAAATGTTTCATCTGATAGTGAGGCAGACATTCCGATGGTCAATGAGTCCTTTGAATGAGGCTATTACCACTTTAGGTGAAACGCCTATTAGAAAAAGAAAGTTGCGAAGTAAAACATACAGGAAAGAGAAAAAAGGCAAGGTTGTGAGTGCAATCGCGACAATATTTGATGAAGGCTCTGATAACGAATGCACTACAAGAATAAAAAAAATGTTTACAATCTTTGCATAATTGAAGAAGAACAAAACTGCAAGGTCGAGTGGCACTTTTTCGCGACGTCCCACGGTAAGGGTCCATGCGATGCGTTAGGGGCAACCCTAAAACGCATGGCGACTAAGGCAAGTTTGCAAAGGCCATATACTGACCAGATCTTAAATGTACAATATTTGTTTTCGTGGATTCAAAGCAAGGAAATTGCCATTAACACAGTTTTATGCACTCAAAAAGAACACGTTGCCATGGAGCGACGAATTCAAAACAGATATAATAATGTCAAAACTATAACTGGAACGCAAAAGTTTCATTGCTTCATACCAAATATTTCTGATATGTCAATTAATGTAAAGCGGTACTCTTCGTCTGCCGATGTGCTAAATTTAAAGTTACTTTAATTTTATAATGATGCCAAGACAATTGAAATTTTTAATAAATATTGTAATTAAGTATAAGCAGCAAAATAAGAAAGATTTTTTCTTCATAAATGTATTTTTAACTGTAAAATAATTTTTAAAATGTATTTTTAACAAGGTGGTCTCTTAAATGCTCTTCTCCTGTCCAAACAAGGAGTCGGGCCCATTTTTTTATTGCTGATTCTTAAAGCAAACATTATGAGGAATCCAAAAAAAAAAAATAGCCGGAAAATTTAGGAGCTTCTGTGGAAAATCGGAAAATTTAATTTTCATGGGAAAATTTAAAGGTAAATTTCTAAGAAAAATTAGGAAAATTTTATTTTTAAATTAAAGCCTGATTCAATACCTTTCCAACGAGCTATCACTTGTTGCGATCGCTTTAGTAGTTTTTTTTTAAAACAACTTTCCATGAGATCCCTTATGAAGAATTCTTCAATTTTGTCACATGACATGACCACCACTAAACCAGTCACTATAAAAAAAATATGTAGGTACATTATTTTTTGCTGGGCAATCGATTGAGACTATTTATTTTAAAATCGGAGAGGGGTCGTCCAAAAGGTAATCGCTTTCATATGGAATTGCTCTATATTCTTTCTGAGATGGAGAGACTGGGTGCTGGATCTAGTATCTACCAATTTATACGTAAACTACTTGGTAATAGGGTCATATGTGCCACGCTTGGTAGCTCTACTGTGAACAGAGTAGCCAATCACGGTACGCCTCAAGGAGGACTCCTCTATTGTGGAACTTGGCTATGAAGTCCCTGCTGGTTGAGATGGACAGTAGGAGAATAAAGACAGTTGCATATGCGGACGATGTTGCGGACTAAGTGTTAACCCTCTTAAAACGGAACTAGTACTTTTCACAAGGAGGTATAAGATTGATAACTTCATTCCACCGAAATTGAATGGTATTAGACTAAAGATTGCGGAAAGTGCCAAATATTTGGGCATCATTCTAGATAGAAAATAATCCTGGACGTTGAACACACAGAACAGAATTAATAATTCCTATGTGGCTATATACTCATGCAAAAAGGCAATTGGGACCAACTGGGAAATTAACTCTAAAGGTATCAATTGGATCGTAAATGCTGTTATAAAGCCCATTCTTTTTTATGGGGTACTGGAGTGGTGGCAGTTGCAACTCAACTGGCTCTCAACTCTGCTGTGAGCCTTAAAGCTGGCTACTCATGGACTCAAAGAGACCATGGTCACTCTGTTATAACGAGACACTGTGAGGATGCAACGTCGACTACTGCATACCGAAACCATCTTTCGATCTGCTTTCCCGAATAGGATCTCATAGGTAATTGGGCTATATACCCCCAATGAAGCAATAAGGATTTTTACTGACGGCTCCAAAAGGGGAAATAGAGTTGGTGGTGAATTCTACATTGAGGAATTTGGGATCAAATCCTACTTTAGGCTTCCTGATTTATGTTCTGTCCTTCAAGCAGAGATCTCTGCCATAAAGCGGGCTGCAAACTGACTGAAGTATGATCGAGTATCTGGTGATATATGTATATTTACCGACAGCAAAGCCGCAGGAAGTAATATAGCAGGTGTCTACCTGCTATCTAGCTTAACCACAGAATGCCGGGTATCTCTGAACGAGATATAGCTCAATGGACATAGCTCAATTCAGGGTAACTATATTGCTGATGATTTTGCCAAGAAAGGTACAACGCTGGCTGATGAGGAGATTGATCCCGGCATTGGCATTAACATTAAAGGTCTGAAATTACTTGTTCGGAATGAAATGTTCAGACTTGCTCAGGTAAGGTGGACGAACGAGATCACCTGCTCTATTGCGCGGTCAACATGGCCCTTATTCGTTGTGGGAAGGACGAATTCATTACATAGTTTTCGTCGCGACCTAATTAGGCTTATTGTCTCTCTACTTACAGGTCACTGTACTTTTGGGACACACGCCAAACGACTCGGTCTACAACATAATGACTTTTGTAGAAGTTGTCACAATGAGGACGAAGAGGAGACAGTCACCCACTTCCTCTGCGAATGCCCGGCCCTATCTCATCGAAGGGAACGGATACTCGGGCACCCTTTCTTTCACGTTTGGGTGAACTATCAGGGATAAATCCAAGATGCATCAACACCTTTGCCAAGGAATCTGGATGGTTTGATAGGGAAGCAATCAATGCGGAGTGAACCGACGGGTTGTCCACTAATGGGTAACACAATGGGATCAACACGATGGACCCAAGTGAGCTGTTTTCAAGAACGGCTGCCCACGGAACCTAAACCTTTAATACTCAAGGAAAAGCAATACTCGCATCTAGTGATGAAACAATCCATTGAAAACTGAGGACGAAATTTCGCTGAGCTTCATAAATATTAAACATATATTTGAACTTATATTCAGTAACAAAAGTCTTGTCGGAAGACAAATGAAGTCTTAAATTAAAAAATTTATTAAGGTTTGGGACTGTATATCTGGAGGTGATAATCTGTATTTTTTAGTGGTAATATAGACCACTATGGATATTTATATATCATTTTCCACACAAAGATCTTCACAACTAAGTATAATAAAAAACAAGTTAGAGTGCTATATTCGGCTGTGCCGAGTTTTAAATACCCTTCATCTTATAAAATTAAAATTACACTGGTTATAGGATGACTCTTTGCACAGATTTTATTAGTATTTTATGGATTGTTTGAAAGACAATTTTACAATCAATATAATTTATTTTAAATGTTCTTAAATTTTATATAATTTTTACCATTTATAATTGATGTAATTACCGATTCTTACCATAATTTACAGAGTTTGTCTATTCATAACAATTTTGAGTGTAATTTAACAATTTTTAAAATAAAAAGAACATTTTTCCATATTCACTACAAGTTAAGAAACAGAATTTAAAAAGGTTAAGAATATAAAAAGGGTAAGGTATAAGGTGAGGCTTTTTTGGTCGAATTTGATCTCAATAACATTATTTGCAAGAGATTTATGGGTGTAGAAGTGGACCAATTATAGACTGATAGGTTCTAAATACAGTATCCACTAATGTGATTTCTATGTATTTTAGGCTTATTTTGGTTAAATTTCATTTCAATAACGTAGTTTACAAAAGTTTAATGGATGTTATAATAATACCTGGAAGTTTACATTATTTGGGAATTATTGTTAAATATGGGCTGGCAACTACAAAATTAGACATTTTTTAAAAATTGTTATGGGGGCTATGAGAAATCATAGACCGATCCTTATTATTTTCATTACAGTTTGTCCTCCTCGTAGAAATAACGTGTAGAAAATTTCATGGTTTTATCTGCAATATATTTCAACAAATTGGCAAAAAAAAACTGTTTAATTTAATTCCGGTCGGAAGTGAAGTTAATTCCGTATTTTGCTTCTATAGAAAAAGTAATACAATAATTTTTTCAGAATGAATCCTATAAATGCTTAAAATTACAATTCAATATAGCAAATTAAAAGTGGTTTCATTTCGAAAAAAAATTTCGGTTTGCCTTTTCTATAGAAGCAAAAAACGAAATTAATTCCACTTACGAATGGAATTAAATTCTGTAACGTGGCTGATAAAAATAAAATAATTGTACAATGTCTGAAAAAAATCTTTTACGTTTTCTCTTTTAAAGTATTTATCACTTTGAAACAGAAAATTAATATAAAATAAAAAAATAAACGAAAGTAAATGCAAAATTAAATAAAAATAAATCATTGAAAACAGAAATCGCGTCGTTTTTTCTATCGCTCTTTCTTTTTATTCTTCCTCGCCAACAATTCATGAATTTTATTGCTCATCTAAATTGGGCATAAGTTGTAAATTAATAAAAAATAATTTTTCTCAATTATAGAAACCTTTTTTTACAATTTAATGTATGAATTTTAAAATTGTTTTAAAAATGAGTAGTCAAAGAAATTTTGTATCACACTATGTATGTACCCCGTATGTCACAAAAACGAATTTTGAAATTAATTCATACTAAAATGTATTAAATATTTTTATTTTTCAATTCTTATCACAATCGTAATAAATTTCAATTTGATTTTGAAAATTTAAATGCGAATTAATGTTTTCGATCCATTGCTTAGGATCTAATTTAACTCCCATTATGCAAAACTTCTCATCATAAGTATATCGAGTATGATATGCAATAACGGTTTAAGTTGGTTTTAGTGACATTTTTCAAATTACGAACAAAGTTCACTTCCGGAGTTTTAAATTCTCAGTAGAATAAAAAATAAATTTTTGTTGGCCACACCTATTTTCGAAAGAGCGGAGCTCCAAAGTTTGTAATATGTATAGCTATATCTTGAAAACGACATTTCTCTCTTAGGCGATATTTATATTAAATGGATCATATGGACCAGGTCAGGATAAGTCATTTTCGAAAAAATTACTTTTTGATCCGATATTTCAAAAAAAATCAAAAAAATCCAGGAAAAATCTAAATGAGTAAGTATGTATATTAAATACTAAATTTTAAATTCTAGAAATAAAGCATTAATTTAAGATATAATACATATGACCGTGCAGATAATTTAGATCCGGAGATATTAAAGTAAGATTATGACATTTCACCATAAAAAATACAGGAAATATTCACTATGCGAAGCAGGAGAAAAATGCTTCCGCCCGGCCGTAGGCCTACAATACAGAAAATCTTTAATATGCGAAGCCGGTGTTCTGTATACCATAGAGGACAGTTTATTTATGACATTTATATTAAAAGTATGAAATTTGGTTTCAAAGTATATATTTAGTATATATGTATGTATTTCAAAAATTACAATTTAAAGAAAAATATTTTTTAATTTTCAGATCTTATAAATCTGTGAATATGATACTTACAGACACATATCATACCTTAAATTAAAACCTAATGTTTTCGATATTTATATATGGTGTTTTTTGTATGTATAGAACTTTGAAATAGAATAAAACAAAGATGATTTTTTTAAATTAGACTGAAATTTACTTTATTCGAAAGATAATCTTCTGACATTATAATTTAAATATGACTTCTGGCATATGACCGCCACGGCTGACTCGGACGTAGTCTAATCCAATTGTCGATGACTTTTTCCGCGGCAAATGTTGTCCTACAAGCGAATTTTTTCAAATTTTTTAGATATTAAAAAAAATTCGGTTCAAAAAGTTTATTTCTCGGATTTAGCCCATAGTCAGTTCATATTTCATAATCTATATACATACATATATAAAAGAGTAACGTGACTGACTGATTCATTCATCATCGCACAGCCCAAACCGCTAAAGCTAGAAACTTGAAATTCGGGTAATGGGTTCCTTTTACAACATGTAGATCCACTAAGAAGGTATTTTTGGAAATTCGGTCGTTAGGGGGACAAATGGGGCAAAAACGGGTAAAACCAGTACATCTATATCTCCAAAACAAATAAATATTTTAAATGCGGTCGCCTTTAACCAAAAAAAGAGCCGACAGGTGTCTGGTACTTTTTTTAAATTCGAAATTCAAGTGACCATATGGGGTAAAAATAGTCCCCGTAGAACGCTCCATTAGGATGTATATCTCCTACATAAATAAACATAGAAATACTATATTAAATGCATCTAGCTCAGATCAATAAAGACTAGAAATCTTTTTGGTACTTTTTTGAAATTCGAATTCCTATGGCCTAAAAAGTGTATTCTTTTTTGATATTTTTTTATCAAAATGTATTTTCTCACTAAAAATTCCATTTTCAAATAGTACGTAATACAGATAATTAAAAGGTAATTTTTTTAAAATTATTTTTTCACGGGTGACAAAAAAGGGACAAAAACGGGGTAAAAACGGACATTTGATATTATTTATTCAATTTAAAAATAAAAAGACAATAAAATATTCTTCCATCCACACAAAAAAGAACCCAGAACATGCTATTCATGACTCAAATATAAAGGTGTAAAAAGGGCCAAATTTCAGTACACTTATATTGGTACCTTTTTTGAAATTCATTTCTATCTGCTAATCTATTCAATTTTAAGTAGTTTTATTATTATTTTTTTTTCAATAAAATTGTTTTGCCTCCACTGAGATTCGAACCCATGCGGTTCGGCTACAGTTCATTAGTCTAAACCCTTAGCCTACACTAGAATGTTTATTTTCATGTTTAGAATACTATTTTTATTTTATAATATAGTTTTTCACCCCATTCATTTCACCCTATTCCTCTTATTTGAATTCTAATGGTTTTGAAAATTTCAATAGTACAGACACAAACCTTAACCTTTTTTGTAAAAATTATTATTTTCACCTTATTCAATAAATTCAAAATTTATTCAACATAAAGTGTTTATAGATAATGGCCCATAATCATAGTCATAGAAAAGGCATACTTTAAGCAAAAGCATGCTTTTGTTTTAAATTCAGAACAAAATTTATATGTTTTTGTTGTTAAAAAGTCTACTTTTACTTAAAGTATGCTTTTTCTATGACTATGATTATGGGCCAATACCTTAGAATGCTTTTGCATGTGGTTAAAGGTCCAACTTCATTTTTAGACTTAAAAACAGTAACAGCCTTATGAAAAAAAAATTCTTATTTGAGGATTGAAGTTCACGTTAGTTAACAGACACTTTAACGCTAACACACCTATGTTAAAAACTCATATGCAAAAACAGTACGTTAACTATTATATACATCAATTTTCTTTATATGTTGATACTGGCAACACTATCACTCTCTTTTGTCTCTTTATAGTTAATGATGTAAAACAACGATTATTAGTTCATTCGGATAGTCGGATATCTTAAAATATTTTGTATATTTTTAATATAAATGGAAATTTTATTCTTATTTTAATATGTAAAATAATATTTATACTGTATAAAAACATAAACAAACCACATTTATAATAATTTAGAATAATAAATACGCTTATTTGTTCCTAACTTAAAAGCGAATATTTTAAAAACGTGCTTTATTTACATTGGTTGATTGTATGTACATCACTATAATGTTTTGTATGTTTGCATTATGCAAATACAAATTGGAACAAGTCGGTTTTAGTGACATTGCTCAAAATAAAAAATTGCATCAAATAGGGCTTTTATAGAAGATAAAAGCAGTATAAAAATTCTTTGTCGGTCACGCTTATTTTCGAGTGGGCGGGTCTTTAAAGTTGCAAATATATGAGCCTATATCTCGAAAACTATTCGGTGTCTGATAATTTATGATACTTCAAATTAATAAAAAATATCTTTCCAACGAAATATACCATGATTATAAAATATGGACCCACTATGGGTTAAATTCGAGATATATATTTTTTACCCAAATTTTTTTTTAATATCTAAAAAATCTTCAAAAAAGCCTATATAAGTGTTATTTTAGATTATAAATAGCCAAGACATTTAGCTTTAATTTAAGGTAGAATGTGTGTCTGTAGGTATTATAATTACAGATTTATAAGTTCTGAAAAATTTAATTAATTAATTAATTTCCAAAACTTTAGTATAAATACTTTGAAATCAAATTTCATACTTTTAATATTAATGTCATATATGTATAAGCTGTGTTTAATTAGTTTAATACAAGATGTTCTCCTCTATGGTACGGCTTAGCATAGTACAAATTTATTGTAATTTTTATGGTGAAATGTCATCATTTTTCTTTAATATCTCTGGATATAAGTATACTGCCTACACGATTTATTATACCTTGAATTGAAGCTTAGTTTCTTGACTTTTAAATTTTGTAATATACATATTCATAAATGTATTTTTCCGGATTTTTTAGATTATTTCAAAAATATCAATACAATTTTAATTATTTTCATTGAATGCTTTCAAAAAACTTTATTTTTTACATTAAAAAATATATTCATTTAAAAAATATATCCATGTATCCATTTTTTATGTAAAAATCTACACAAAAATTCACAAAACTTTATTTGTTAAAACAATAAAATATTTTAACTACACTTTAAAGTAGGTATGTAGCTGCTTTAAATTATTTGATGTTATCATTGCTTTACCAGACGTATGTTAAGCTAAAAGTTGTTTTTGCATGATACTTTAAGGAATTCTTCTTAACAGAGGTTTATCAGCCTGTTTTAATTTGTTTTGCATAAGGCTGTAAATGGTGTAGAATATCCTACATTTCATTTTGTATGTTTGGCTTCAGGGTTGCTGGAAGATGATAAACAGTGGAACAATGCAGGTTTGAGTGATCATTCTGCTAAACTCCGTGATCTTTTTGCAATTATGTTGCTTAACTGTCTGGGAAAAATATAAAAACAATTTATCAGAGGATATAAAGCGAAGGCTTGAGATTGAATTGCAAGTAGAATCAGTACTAATGAGAGAAGAGGTCTATAGAAAATGCTTGATTGTAATTGAAGATGCAGTTCTTTCTATAGGTGGCCAATCTTTAGAACAATATGGAATGCCCAAGTTTTCAAGATTGGATAATGTTGTGCCTAACAGAGAATATCTAGCTGAAATAAACTATAATGTAGGCGACTAGCAACAAGAAGTAGTTTGTAGGCATAATACTCTAACAAATGAACAAAAATTAGTATATAATCAAGTCATTAACAGCGTTGAACATGGCGGTACAGAGAAAACGTATCTTATTAACTTTCTTCTTACAAAAGTCAGAAGTCATGGAGATATTGCGTTGGCTGTAGCATCTTCAGGAATAGCAGCTACATTGTTAAAAGGTGGTAAGACCGCACACTCTGCATTTAAAATTCCACTTGATGTACAATACCAAGAGACCCCAATATGCAATATTTCAAAACAAAGTAATTTGGCATATGTACTGAAAAAGTGTAAACTTATAGTCTGGGATGAAAGCACAATGGTACATAAAGGTGGATTGAAGCACTTCATAGATCACTAAAAGATATAAGGTCAAACAATGCTGTAATGGGAGGAATTACTGTACTATTAGCTGGAGATTTTCGGCAAACACTTCCAGTTGTAACAAAAGGAACCAGAGCTGATGAGGTAAAAGCCTGCCTTAAGTCATCATACATATGGCAGCATACGTTAAAACTTTATCTTCAGAAAAATATGCGTCTCCATTTGCGAGGAGAAGACTCAGCAGCACATTTTTCAGAAATATTGTTGAAAGTTGCGAATGAAATATATCCTGAAGTTCAAGGTAAGCTAATCATACCTGTAGATCTAGGCACAGTAGTAAATACATTGGCAGAACTAACAACAAAGGTATAACGCCAAAAAATGATAGAGCCGCAGCAATTAATGACCATATGTTCAAATTATTTGATTCTCTGGAAATGGAATATATCTCCATAGATTCAGTTATGCAAACAGACGTTGCCATTAACTACCCTGTTGAGTTTCTGAATTCCCAAAATCCTCCTGGATTTCCACCTCACAAATTAACTTTGAAAATAGGAACTCCAATAATGCTATTGCGAAATCTAAACCTTCAAAATTGTGCAATGGTACGAGACTACGGGTGAAAGCTCTACACAAAAATGTAATAGAGCCAATAATCTTAACAGGCTGTGCTAAAGGAGAAATGGTATTTTTACCACGTATACCACTTAAACCTTCAGAATATCCGTTTGAGTTTAAACGACTGCAGTTTCCTCTCAAAATATCGTTCGCTGTTACAATAAACAAATCAAAGAGACAGTCTTTAAAGGTTGCCGGTGTAGACTTGAACGATGAGTGTTTCTCACATGGTCAATTTTATGTCGCTTGGTCAAGAGTAAGTTCAAACAAAAATTTATTTTTTCTATCACCTGACGAAAAAACAACAAATGTTGTCTACAAAGAAGTTCTTTGTTAGAAGATGGGAATTCCTGCATTATTGCACAATAATGTGTACATTCCATTACAGAAACAAATTCCTACTCCTGATAAATATATTCCTTTACCAAAATATGAATATCCTATACGAGAAACCCTTTCTGAAATCCAGTAAGAAAATCCATAAACATTTTCCAAAATATCTTTCAAAATAATGCCACCAAGTTATGTCTCAAAAACAAAACAATTCCTAAAAGACTGTGTTAATCATACATACATCATCAAAATCAACACTTTCAAAAACCCATTTCATTCAAGTTAAATTAGAAGTGCAATTCATGTTACAGGTAAGGTTTTTTAAATAATAAATATAATGATATAAAGAAGCAAATTATATTGTCTTTATGTATATATATGTTCCGGTTTACATTATGAAATTTTTGTCGCTGCGATTCTTGCTTCGTAGGCAAGAGCGGTGAGTCGTATTAAAAGGGGTACACATATGCATGTACTCGTGAGACACGCTTTGTTCCCTCATTCGTTGTTTTTTTATTTTCATACATGTATGTATGTGCTAGCTACAATCAAATTCATGTGTTTATTTGAAATTGTTTTGTTTATTTTGAAAAGGAATTGTAAAAAAATATATAAAAATATGTATACATCCACAAAAAATCTCTGCAACAAAAATCTCACAATGTAGACGCAAATACAATTTTAAAGAAGATACGACAAGAATCGCAGCGACAAAAATTTCATAATGTAAACCGGGATTATCTTACAGCACATGAAAACAATCTTTTGAAAATCATAATAAATTCCTGCAATGGAAATAAAATTAAAACAACAAAATATTTTCAAACAAATAATAAATACATAGGTAAAAACTTAAATTTAATATAAAATTTAATAACATTACATGATTTACGATTCTATTAAATTATTTATTCTTTCAAAATATACATCTCTAACTAGATGAATCTTGTGTGTAGTAAAGAAATCTAACAAAATAAAATTTTTCAAATGATCCTGCAATTCATTAAATTTATGAGTGCTTTATCGCTAAAAGATGTTAGGAACCAATATTGGTATACATTTGAATACACGGATCATTTGGGACTTGCGCTTGACGATCTCATTGAAGGCATTTTAAAAATGGTATTATATTAGTCAAGTTAACATTAGTTTTATTTATATAGTATCACAAAAATTAATCGTTTGATTAAACTGATGATGTGTGTGATAGGGTATATAAATGTCTGCGGGAGGTTGAAATAATATTCCAGTCAAAGTAGAAGGCCTCGCTTTCGAACAAATTTAATCCACTAAACCTGAGCTAAATTCTTCTTCGGTGGTTCTCTGACATTATGGCTTTGTTGTCATTATGTGCAACAAATAATGTAACTCAATAAAAGTCAATCAAGAAAAATATTGGTAAAAAGTTTTATTTCTAAAAAATCATTTTGTAGATTTAAAACTTTGATTCTTACAGCTCACGATAGATACATTCGCAGAAATAATTTTTTTTAAATTATCTAAACCAATTCTGCATTTCATATTTATAATGTGGAAAATACTTTAAAGGCTATTGGACATCAATGATATTGAAGTTATGATACGCACCATATATTTGGCAGCCGCTGTACGATCTCAAATGTTTTCTAATGCATCATGAACGATCAACAAGAATAATTTGTAAATTTCATAAAAGATTTTCAATCCAATCGTAATTCAATATTCAGCATTTTTAGTATATTATTATTATTAAGTGAGGCCTCCAATACTACGACCTGTAAGATCTTTTGTACAACCTTGAAGTTTCATCATGTTAGATTTAGGCTATGTATAAAGCCAATTATTCTGTTAGATGAGAGATCAAATACATCCCTTGTTCTGCGTATTGCCAGCATTGCGCAGTCGCAAAGAATATGTTCAGAGGTTTCGGCTTCAAGTTCACAAAACCTACACTGTTCATTCGCAACATTACCTAAAGTAAATTGGTGATACCTAAAGCCACCATGTCCTGTGAATAATCCAGTAAGTAATCTCAATTCACCCTTTCCGAGCGATAGCAACAATTGAGATCTTCGTTTGGACAGAGTAATAAACCTTTTGGACTGTGTAAGTCCTAGTAAGTAGTTCCAAAATCGGGAAAATACCGATTCAACCCAAGAACTAATTCGTTCCACAGTGTATCCACGTGGAATGCCAAAGAATGCTTCCGGGCCTATGAATGGGCGTCCAGCACCTCCATTGGCCAAGCAATCAGCACGTTCATTGCCAGCATGGGCTTCATGACCAGGTACCCAGCACAAGGTAAGTTCATTATTTTTAGTATAGGTTTTAATAATGTTGGAAACAGCCTATATCATGTTGTAAGGTGTATTTATTTTACACAACAATTAAAAGTTCTATAATAAATATCTTAACATAATTTATGTAGTTGTTTTATTTCCACATTTTGTTCGCTAACGAAGTAGCGGGTTGCATGCTAGTCATGATATAAAAGTATATGGTTGGAAAAGTATTTTTAATATCTTTTATTTGATATATTTTCGCAGTAGCTTCCAAGATATAGGCTCATATATTTTCAAATTTGAAGATCCGCGCGCTCGAAAGTAGGTGAGGCAGACAAAAAATTATTATATTACTTTTATCACCTCTGAAAGCCCTATTTTGTGAAATATTTATTCTTTTTCAGCAATGTCACTATAACCAACTTGTTCCTTATATAATATTTATTGTATATCACCACGATATATTGTTTGTATAATGCATATTATATAAAATGTTCACGGAAACTTTAAACACAGTGCTATATTATGGCGACAACTCTTTTATATTCTAAAGCCAAGAAATGGCCACTTGCATATCAACATATTCGTACATATACTATTTATATATATTGGACCTTAAATATGGATGCACTTTACTTGTATTTCAATAATCTTTTATAGTAATTATTTGATGTTAATGATTGTTACCATGTTGGAAAAATAGTTCTTTTGTGGAATACACACGTTTGAAAAGGAATATTAAGAAAGTTTTAAAAAAATTAAAAAGTATTATAGTTTACCAAATTTTTCATTTTTAGTTAACTTCCGACAAGGGTTCCTCTTGCTCGGTTGGTCTTACATTGTACATACTAGAGAAATTCTATTTTTTATTTTGGTTAAATAGATATATTTTTCAAGAACTTATATTGGTAAAGTTTAGTTCCTACGACAATTGAATCTACACTCCGGACGATCCGGATTCTCACTGTATTTCTAAAGAAAGAACATTCGACAACTATGGAACTTTTATAACCCGTATTTTGTTCGCTACCACTGTTATGATATTTAGAAATATTTCAAAATTGTAATTAAAATTAATTAAATTTACCATGTACTGCTATCCAATCGTTTAAGTTTTCTCCTTGTGGAAGGCGAACAACATGCCGAAGATTAATTCCAGATTGAAGACTAGCTTGTGCTTGTTTATGTAGGGAATATCGTATTGTTCCTGCAGTAAATCTTTTTTTTGGTCTGAATGTCTAGAAGTAATTATATACAAATAATAAATGACAATTCATTAATTCTCGATATGATACATACTTTACCCTTCTGAAAGAAATCCAAAAAGCCATTTAAAGCCATCACAATTTACTAAGAGATAATAAAAAGTATTTCTCACACAATTTTGCAAATAATATATTTTGAGTTTGTTTTAATCATCAATTGTAGCAGCTGATTGTTTTATTTGTCGTTCATTGTGTATTTTGGCTGTCAATTTCATATACAAAAAATTATAAAAAAAAACATTTCCCTGATGCTAACACCTAGAATATAACCATTCATTCATAGTTGCCAGATGAGTTCGAAATGTTGCCAGAATTATAAATTTTAATGGCCAGATATAAATTTATTTTAAAGGCTTAAATTTATGTTGGGTATATATCACCGATCGTTTAATTTTTTTACCATTTATACGGCTTTTAAATCAAAGCTTAATGATGTATGTATGTTGGGCAAGAAGCTTTCGGTAAGGAAATTATAGAGCTTTAAATCTCAGACATATATATTACTATATCTCTACGATTTGTAAACATATATATCATTTGATAGTGTTTTGAAATACCTTTAAAATCATTTATTTTATTTACACACTAAAGCCAAAGTTAAAAAAAGCGTACTTCTGATTAGAGGGGGTTTTTTACAAAATACCTGTTATTTCTAAAATTCCTCAATGTAACGGTACAAAAAAAAATATATATATATATAGGGTATATATATATATATATATATATAATTCATTTTTGGCACAGAGTATTTTTTGATAAAATCATAAAAAAACTGAACACTATATAGTTCACACATGCATTTTTAATTATATTAGAAATCCACAATGCATACCACAAAGTATAACAATTATTAAAATACATTTTAGTAACTTATCGAAATCACAAACATATAAACCAAATTTCGATTTAAATATTCTAACTCAAATTGTTTTGTTTATTTCGCTTTGTTCACAAAATTCTTGTTGTATATAGTGGTTTGCTTTTTCACATTACCAACAAAATATGTTCTTTCTTATTTTAAGAGAACGTCTTATTGTAGCTGATTGTAGCACTTTTGATACGTCAAAATTACCACCTCTGTATATTTTGTGTTATTTATTACAGGGGACTCTGATTTTCCCAATTAAAAATTATGTTAATATTAAAAATTAGCAACGATTTTTTGTTTTTATTTTTTTGTGCAAGATTCCCTTCTGAATTCCCAAAATCTACGCTATTTTTGATTATATTGCCCTATTGTCATCAAAATAATCATTCACATATAAACGTGTATATTTTATTTTTGAGACATATTGTAGTTGGTAGCCTGCTGTGGCAAATGTGTTAAATGCTTTATATAACACAGTTGAAGAAAACAAACATGCGGTAGTTATAATTTTTTTTACAGATTTGCAAAAAAGAAGGGTTTTTGGGTATATTTAAGAGCAGGTGACAAATTCATACATATATTGCTTTATATAAATCACAAAGTGTACAGAGGTGACAACTTTTACGTTTCAAAATCGCTACAATCAGCTCCATAAGGCAAGGCAATTTGTATGCATTATGTAATATAATAGGAAATTAAAGGTATATTTTCAGGCTTTCATTTAAATGTTTACAATATTTTTTATTTTATTTCTGCTTTGATTTTTTTTACAATACAACTAAATTTAAAAGTAGTGCAATTTTTGTTAAATACCACTAAATTTAGTGGTAGTGCAATTCTTTTTTAAATGCCACTAAAATGTAGTGGTAGTGCAATTCTTTTTTAAATACCACTAAAATGTAGTGGTAGTGCAATTCTTTTTTAAGTACCACTAAAAAGTAGTGGTAGTGCAATTCTTTTTTAAATACCACTAAAATGTAGTGGTTGTGCAATTCTTTTTTAAATACCACTAAAATTTAGTAGTAGTGCAATTCTTTTTTAAATACCACTAAAATTTAGTGGTAGTGCATTTCTTTTTTAAATACAACTAAATGGTTAGTGGTAGTGCAATTTTCTTTTTCACTACCACTAAATGGTTGATGTTGCACTACCACTAACCATTTAGTGGTAGTGAAAAAAAAAATTCCACAACATCAAATTGCACTACCACTAACCATTTAGTGGTAGTGAATTTTCATAGCACTACCACTAATTATTTGATTTTTAGTGCACTAAAAATATAGTTCAATATGCCCATCTCTGATTGAAAAGTGTTAACATTACTGATGCTGTGTTATTTACATTGTGAACGATAACTAATAATCGAATTCTTTTCTAATTTTATCATCCCTAAAAATATCAACACCGGTACTCTGCATTTATTATTTGCAAAGTCTGAAAAATTATAAACTTTTATAACCATCAGAAAAAAAATTTATTACAATATTATTGCTACAAATGGCGGATCTCGTATGGAGTATTAAAAATGGCGAACTTGATCAAGTTCAAGCTTTAATTAGCGAAAAGGTAATTAAAGATGATTCATTGTTATGAGTTCTGTGGAATTTTTTGATTTGGAAGATAAACTAATACCATTTTATTCTAATAATTGTTTGTGTGATATTGCAACAAAAGCTTTTAATAAAATTTTTATGAAGAATAATTGTAAAATATAGTCATTGTTAGTGTATAAACGGGTGTGTTCCATATTCCGCACGTAATCTGCATTTTGAATATTATACGAAATGATTTATATGTATATACATTAGGGGGCCCTAAAATAAAGTTGCGGATGTTCCCGACTAATATGAAAATTTAATTCATTTTAAGACTACGTTTCTCAATTTTTATTGTCCTGGGGTCAATATTTGGTGAGCTGGATAAAAAGGTCCTTTTTAGAGATTTTTTCACATTTCTTTTAAAGGAACTATCTGTAAATTTGGTATCATATGAAAGGTCTTTGCGAGGCGCATTCATTGGGTTATCAAAAATTAAAAAAAAAATTTAAAATTAAAAATTTTCAAAATTTCAGACAAAAATTAAACTAAAATAGAAAAAAAAACTACACAAATTTATTATTGAAAATTGAGGAAAAAATTGAAAAGGAGTTAACAAAAGTAAGTATTTACATACATATGTATGTGACATAACCAACATATGAACATGTAATTTATAAACCGTATGTAAAACTCAAATTTTGACATACACATGAAATCACATATGGGTAGAAAAGTGGCATTCCACATGACAAATACACATAATGTGAACACAGCTTTACTTTTGTTAACTCCTTTTCAATTTTTCCCTACATTTGCAATAATAAATTTGTGTAGTTTTTTTTTTGTATTTTTGTTTTGCTATTAGGTATAAATTATATTTATTAAAATTTTAATTCATGTTTGCCGCCACAAAATTTTGGTTATGAAAAACAGCTGATGTCAGATGGTTTGTCACTTTAAAATAGAACTCGTTCTAAATACAAAAATGTCATATGTATTGCACACAGAGAAATAACACATGATATTATTTGCAGGTGTTCAGACTATATGTCCACATGACAAATACACACAATGTGAACACAGCTTTAATTATAAACATTATGCAATTTAAAGGTGTTATCAGACGGGATGTATTTTACATATGTTTGTATGAAAATTTTGTCTTAAAGCACACTTCAAGCCCACTTTATTTTTTATAAATACGGCAGTAAATCTATAAAATCTGGTTTAAATTAAATATTTCTTATAAAAAAAACAGTTTTTCTTCTAAATACATTTGGATTTATTTAATTTTTAATATTATTTCATTTTTAATATTATTTGGCATCATGTTGTAGAGATTTAATCTCTTATAAAAGAGAGATCTTTTCATCTTGGTGTTATCTGCTCGTTGTAATCTGAAATCTTGAGCGTGCCTTAGACTATATGGTTGAACCTATCCTACGTACCTTATTTGTTCAATTAAATAATCAGGTGCATCTTCCATTTTCATTTTTTTGAATAAAATTAATTGTGTTTAGCTCTAGTCTTTATTGTATATTAAGCTATTTAAGTGTATCTAACATATGTTCCATTGGGGTAAATCGATTGTATTTAAGTATAAAGCGCATGGCTTTATTCTGCAGCTTTTGCAATCTTGTTATTTGCTGTTCTGTGCAGCATGTATCTATACACAGAAAAAAAAATCATGTTTGTTTTTCAATTAAACCTTTAATTGATTTTAAAATAATTTTCAATTAAATTTTTAATTGATTCAATTACCTTTTCTGATATTTTCAATTAAATCGCACATTTTTAGTTAATTAATACTATCATTTTGTTTACAGGTCCGATTTCAATTAAATTTTTAATTGATTCCACAAATATTTTAATTGAAACTCATTTTTATTTTTTTCTGTGTACAACACAGTTGATCCAAATTCAAAATGAGGTTTGTTCATTACATTATAAATATTTATTGCCGTTATAACTGATATTTTATTTCTTCAACGTTTGAAAAAACCGATTTTTTTGCAATTTTTTTTTTACATATATGTATATTTATTTATTTTTTATTTATTTCAAGTAATATATACAATATGTTCTTTTAATTTTAAGTCTTTGTCTATTATAAAACCCAGATAATTTATATTATTTACTTTTTCTATTGTTACACAATTTATTTTAAACGTTAAGTGTTCATTTTATTTCCATTATTTTATTCTTATTTTCGTTTAATTTTAATTTGTACATTTTTAACCATTTATTTATATTGTCCAATTTTAAGGTATAATATAATGTATAATTATACCATAGAGGAGAAAATCCTCCCGCAATACAGGAATGGTAATCCGTGCTTTACTCTTACTTTTTAGAACAACAAAAAATAAAGTAAAAAACGTTTTAAAGTTTTTCAAAAGAGATGCATATTACTAATATAATGATAGCAAAATAAATAATAAAATTATTTGCTATGTTTGAGGATAATGGAAAGGTTTCACCTGGGATGATTGTTCACCTAGTTGAATGAGGCCTCATTCCCAAGGAAGATAATTAGTAGTGCCCTGAAAACCACACACTCAAACTTTGCAAAAAATAATAATACAGCCATGTCACAGAATTTAATTCCGTTCGGAAGTGGAATTAATTCCGTTTTTTGCTTCTATAGAACAAGCAAAACGTAATTTTTTTAGATATTAAAAAAAAAAAATCGGTTCAAAAAATATTTTTTTTGGATTTAAAACATAGTTGGTCCATATTTTATAATCATGATATATATTGGAAAAGTTGGAAAAGTAAAAAAAAAGGTTTACTTAATAACTTTAACCAACTGGAAATACTTATAGAAACCAAAAAACCTGAATTCGTAATTTTATCGGAAGCTCACTTAACTATAGACGTGGACGAGGCTGAAACATAGCTAACAGGTTACAATCATTTCTCATCCCTTCGAACTCGAAAATGATGTTGGGATAAACGAAGTATTTCGATTGATGACAACAATGTTATTTTAAGTATTATTTGTTTTGACGTTTATCCTTTTGTATTTTATGTTTTTATGTTACAAGTATTTTTTAAATTGACTTTGTTTTTTCTTTTTTGTAACTGTGTAACTGTTTTTAATTCTTAAGTGAACTCTACTAAATAAAGCACGCGATGTGCAATTGAATTAATCTAGACATATAAAAAAGTGTTTAAAACCCCTTTTATTCTAAAAGGTTATGGGCCCAGGGAGCCTAACGCGAACGAACTTATTAAAAAAAAGTAAATTGGAACACTAGATATACGGTCGAATTAACCCTTTCAGGGTCAAACATAATTTATGGCGAGATAAAAATCTGAAAATTTGTATTAAAGGTAATGTGATAGCGCTGAAGCCAGGAACAATGGTAATTTTCGTCTCAGGTAGCTCCCCTGGTCTTTACAGAATGTCGAATATATTTGGCATTGAACTTCAAAGATACATATTGTGGTTATGTACATATATCTGCCAAAATAAAAGAAAACAAATTATTTTTTACAATTTATTTAAATGTTTTTGGTTGAAAAGATATAATAAAACTATTAATAACCACAAAGTTAAATATTTTATTTTTTATTAACTTTCTTTTCACGCAACGAAAAACATTGCATTTTTTGCAAATAATGACAGAGCTTTTGTCACAACCTTGCGCCTTGCACCGACCAGCGCTTTTAACTTGCATAAAAATTGGTATGTAGAGCCTCTCGTCCTTGCGGTGGAATTTTTTGAAATATTTTTTTTTCTTTTTTCGGTTCCGTCTGAGCTGTCGTGGCTTTCCAAGTCTGAAGTTAAAGCTGTTGTGGGCTTCTCACTGC
Source organism: Bellardia bayeri (assembly GCA_950370525.1). Taxonomy (NCBI): domain Eukaryota; kingdom Metazoa; phylum Arthropoda; class Insecta; order Diptera; family Calliphoridae; genus Bellardia; species Bellardia bayeri. Next base: position 46,982,985 of record OX493265.1, on the reverse strand, counting down.
AACTTTCTTTTGATGGCCGTCCTCGTATCGTGGCGTATTTGTCTGTGGTATATAGTCTTGTTGAGCGGCCACCAGAGTTCGGGAAACCTGTATCCGAAAATTCATAGAATCTAGAATTTTATTTTTCGAGACACCTTTTGCGATGCAGTCTCGACGATATTCCATCCATGCAGCAGTTAAAGCCAAATCAACGAAGTGCATTATAACTCGTAGTGTCCACTTGATGGTTCGAATATTTATTCTATAATATTGTATCATTTGATCTAACAAATCTACTCCGCCCATACTTTCGTTAAATATTCGAACAACTTCAGGACGATGTATGAATACAAAATCGTTTTTATTCTTATCCCAACGCTTGGCTTTATTTTCTTTGCTCTTTCCAACGAAATTTGAGCCTAGGTTTAGAGTCTTATTGTCATACCAGCGAGTCATAATAACATTTCCATCGGCAATTATACATTCAGCCGATGATCCTCGTCCTCTTTGTTTCAATTCTTTTTCACTCGGCAGGCGTGGATTTCAAATAATTGATATGAAGGAAAATAGTTATCGAAGAACAGATTATGTCCAATTTCGTTTTTCGTGATGCGCTGTGTTAAATGAAGAACAATAGCTATACCAAATCCAACGTTTTTGACCCATTGCTGGTTTATTGGCATTGTCGAACCCTGGTAGACAATGAAATAGTACGGCATACCACTTTTACCACAGAGAAAAAACACTTTTATTCCCCATGGACATGGTTTTCCCTTTATGTACTGCTTAGCAATGAATTTTCCTTTAAACGAAATAATTTGTTCGTCGATGTCGGTGTAGTAATTTTATACATGTTGTTGTTCTCTGACTGTGGCAAAAAATTAATGCCTGCATGGTTTTCGGGTATTCGAACTGTATGCCAACTTACATATATTGCTTTTAGGAGTACATACAAGTAGAATCTCCGGAGCTGCTTCACTACGTCGTGCTCGCGAGGCACAATCACCCCTATCGTGAATAAAAATTCCACATGAAATTTGTTCCCTTTTCACATTTTTCCTATTAAAATTCAATATTAAAAAAATAAAAGGGAACAAATTTCATGTGGAATTTTTATTCACGATAGGGGTGAATAGCCTTTAATTGCACTTGTGGGACTTTAAATATGACGACATCTTCAATTAGATCCTCCACATCCGAATAAGCTTCTAACATGGCCATTATCTGATCAACATTTAATTTTTCCATTGCCTATGAAAATCCGCAGTGAAAATGCTATGAGCTCTGAATAAAAACACTATTTTGTAGTGATTGCTAATAAAAAAAAATACACCTACTTAAGGTAAATATCGATTATATTCGACAAACGAAAAAGGTCCACAAAAGAACCTACAATGAATTTTTGCTATATTTTTTTCAAGTAAACACTTATTGACGTATGTATCAATACTTACAATTTTTTTCAATATCGCCCGATCACCGAAATTATTATTTTTTGCTTCCTAAATATAACCCATTTACAAATTTCCTGACTAGTGGACGATAATACGCTCAATAATAAGAAAATAAAAAACAATGCCTACTATAATACCAATTTAAAATAGCAAGTGTCTCTCGTTCAGATAAAACAAAAAAAAAAAATTAACTGTACATTTTCATATAGTAAAAAGTCGTAGAAACAGAGTACTTGGCAGCTGCAAATGAAGGCCATCCTTGTAAAGAATGACCTGTGGGCTTATGTCAGCGGAACTAAGCCAATACCAATGGTTCAAAATTTGCTGTAATTATTATTTTTCAATTTCTATTCATATGTTGCCTCCTTTTCTTCAGTTCGTATTCATGTCAAGATTTTTTGTCTTGTAAACTTGAATACATTTGTTTATTATGTTTGTAGTCAAACACTTTTTAGCATTTTATGTTTACCGTTACAAAATGTTTTTTTGTACATTAATTAATTGGTGTTTTTATTATTGTACTGAAAAAAACATGTTTTTAAATCTTTCCATATTGAATTCGTGGAAAAATTAATTTGAAGTGAAAAAATTGAATTGGAAAAAAAAATAAAACTTAATTCAGAAAGAAAAAAAAAAAATTGAATTTAAAATGAAAAAAATTAATATGTGTCGAAAATAATTTAATTTGTTCCGAATAAAATTGAGGTTGCTTTGAAAAAAATTGAGTTTGATTTTTAAACTTGTAGGTAAGAATAATTTCTACGTCGTTTCTATACGACGCACAGTGAGCTACCCCATAAAAGTTAGCAGGTAAAAATTATTTTTAAACTTAAAATAGATGGAGGGGTCCTTGAGAGCCTTTGGGCCTATTTTAAGGGGCCAATGAGGTAAGAATTACTTCTTTACTTTATTTTTCGATATTATTTCAATGAATTGTGATGTTATAGATGATTCGCCGAATGGAGGTGATAGTACAGGGGTAGGACACAAAATACTGAGAGGGAGGGGGAGGTCAAGAACGCAAAAAAAGCAACAAAATAAATGACTCGAAATTGAAAATTTTATTAACTTTTGTCAAACAATAGAAAAAACAGAATTGAAAAAACTTATTTAAATTCTTATTATTCAATTTCAATAAATAATAATACATTTATGAGTTAAACCAAACTTTTACTCTACTATTCATCAGAATCAGATTCGCTAAACTTTTCTGTTTCTTCAGTTTTACTTGCACCTGCATGCTCTAAACGTAAATCTTTATGGGCATCAAAACTAGGCTCAACTAAAAACCTTATGACTTCCGGTGGGAGCGATGAAAAGTTTTTGAAGGGTTTTTGTCGATAAGAATTGATCAGAGGATCTGATGTTATCAACAACATGTTAAGCAAATCTCTGTTTGTATTGATTCTTGAAGATTTGCGTGTGTGCGCCAACCTGTATCGCCTACAATCCTTGTTGTGAGCTTCCTGAGATTCTTCAGATAACTGATCGATGGGTACAATGAAATTTTTTATAACATCGACCGCATGGCATAATATCTTGTGCACGCTAACAGGCATAGGGTACCAGTCGTAAAATTTTAAATATTTGGCTCTAGTTTCTTGGATGAATCCTTTGAACTCATGCAGATTAATTTCAAATCCTGATGACAAGACACTAATATAAAAACTTTTAATGACTTCTTCGTCTAGTCCAGTTATTTCAGCACTCTGAATAATTTATAAAAAACCTTCTGGCAGTATTTCCATCATTTGTCGTGCCATATCCCGGTTTTACACCATCAATAATGAGGCCCAACTCATTTTTGAAACGCATTTGAATATCTTTTTTTCAATTCGCTACAGCCTCTTTATCTGTAGGTTGTCGAATCATGTACTTTTTAAATTCTAGCCGGTACGCAATATGTTGAAATGGTAACTCTGGTGACAATGCAACACTTCCAAACTTTACGCACACATACATGTGCATGTATATGTTTTTGTTTTTGCTTTTTCATTTATATACGTTATTAAACTTTTTTGTAAACGCTCAGAACTTACTTGCAAATTGAATTCCTAACAATAAACATCTTTCTGTTCAAACTAAGTGTTTGGTATATTTATTGATATCTGGAAAAGGGATCCTCGCAACAGGTTATGGGCCCAGATATTAATGAAAGTGTAAATTATTGATCAAAGGAGAAAATTGAAGATAAATTTTGCAAAATGAGTAGTGGTTCTCTTTTTAATATTGAAAAATTGGATGAGTCCAATTATGATTCCTGGAATATACAAGTGAAAAGTGTATTAATACACCAGGAGCTTTGGTCGGTGGTATCGCTTGGTGTTAAACCAGAAAACACGCCAGAAAATGAAGCTGTACTAGCAGCGTGGACTGCTAAGGACGAGAAGGCCATGGCAACAATTATATTGAGTATAACTCCGATGCAAATTGGTCATGTAAAAACATGCGCAACATCTAAAGATGCATGGAACGCCCTCAAAGAGGTACATCGTCCCAAGGGTCCGGTTCGTAAGGTAACGTTATTTAAGCAACTGTTAAATTTGCGTATGGCTGATGGTGATTGCATACAACGCTATGTTTGCCTATTTACTTCGGTGGTGGAAAAATTGGCGGAGCGGAGACGGGAGTTAAGCTTCAAGATGAGTTGTTCGCAATAATGCTCTTAGCAAGTCTCCCAAAGTCATATGAGCCACTCGTGGTTGCCCTGGAGTCTCGAGATGAACTCCCAACCCTTACGATACTGAAAGTAAAGTTGATCGAGGAAGGTGAGAGGAGAAAAGTTAACAACAATGAAGAAGGTACAGTACAGGCATTTATGGCACGCGATGGGCACGAAGCAAAAAATAGAAATTCTCAGAATAAGAATTCTAACAACGCAAATATCAAAAGCAACAACAACATAAAAAACGTACGGTGTTATAACTGTAAACGCAAAGGCCACTACGCTGCTCAGTGCAGAGAACAGAAAAGAGAAAATGAACAAAAACAACAGCAAAATAACAACAACAACAATAAAAGTTCGTTATTTTATACTATGCAGAATGATTTGCACGCTAATGCATGGTGTATTGATAGTGGATCTTCGTCGCATTTGTGTTGCAACCGCGATATGTTTGATGAGTTCGAACAACATACTGAAACAATAATGCTTGCTGGCGATAATTGTATGAAAGCTGAAGGTAAATTACGGTGCGTTTGACTGTTGGAAATCATAACCTCACATTGGTTAGTGTATTGTATGTTCCTGGTCTGCAATGTAATTTTGTTTCTGTTGCTAAAGCGGTAGAATTTGGTAATACTGTGGTGTTTAGTAATAACGTCGTCGATGTGAAGGATAAGCACGAGGGAATCATCCTTCGTGCTCATAAGGTACGCGATTTATTTTTATTTGAAATTGATAATGATAATAATAAATTGTTTTTTACGAGGAAATCTTCTGATGAAGCCATGAAGTGGCACTGCCGTTATGGTCACCTAAATTTTGGCAGTATGAGAGATATGGTTAAAGATGAATTGGTTCGTGGAATGAATCTCTCTATACCAGCAGACATAAATTGTTCGATTTGTATGAAATGCAAATGTGTACGGAAGCTGTTTGGTACATCAGAAACTCGAAGCAATGAGGTTTTGGAAATCATCCACACAGACTTATGCGGTCCAATGAATACGTCTTCAATTGGCGGTGCAAAATATTTACTGACGTTTATCGACGACAAGACGCGTTACGTTTTTGTTTACTTCTTGAAAAGTAAAGATGAAGTCTTCAATAAATTTCAAGAATTCCAAACTATGATTGAACGACAAACTGGAAAGAAAATGAAAATTCTCAGAAGTGATAATGGAACCGAGTTTTTAAATAATGCTTGTAACAACTACTTGAAAGAAAAAGGAATAATACGTCAATTAACTGTGCCATATACACCGCAACAGAACGGCGTTGCCGAAAGATTTAACCGCACGTTGGTTGAGATGGCGAGATGCATGTTGGTTGGTTCAAATCTTGGCGAACATTTATGGGCTGAAGCAGTCAACACTGCGGCGTATTTGCGAAACAGAGCACCCACTCGAGCACTAGATGGAGTTACACCATATGAATTGTTTTATGATCGTAAACCTTTTGTTGGCCATTTGAAGATTTTTGGCTCTGTAGCTATAGCTTTGGATAAGCGACAAAGAAGTAAATTCAAACCAAAAGGTAAAGAGTATATTATGGTAGGTTACTCTGATACTTCCAAGGCATACCGGTTATATAGTAAAGAGACACGAGAACTGATCGTTAGTAGAGACGTATATTTTGTTGAACCAGCTGATAAACAAAATTTGGAAATAGGAATTCCTCTACTACCAGTGACTATATATGGCGGTAATGAAATAATTGATAAAGATTGTGATGCCGAATCAACCAAATCTGAAGAATACACAGAGAACTCTGATGAAAATGGATTTGAAGGTTTTGAATCAGCTGAAGAAGAGATTCTAAACGATAATATTGAACAGATTCCGAGAGGCCCTGGTAGACCTCGGATAGTACGAACAGGTGGTGCAGGCAGACCTAGAAAAGAATTCAATGTTTTGAGTCTGATTTGTTCAGATAATAATGTTTCGGTACCTGATACAGTAGAAGAAGCATTGAATAGTGAATATGCTCGTGAATGGTTGCAAGCAATTCGGGCCGAGTATGAGGCATTAATTAATAACAATACATGGGACCTAACAGAACTTCCCAAAGGCCAGAAACCTGTATCGAATAAGTGGGTTTTCGCCCTTAAGAAGAATGAAAGAGATGAAATTGAACGCTTTAAGGCCAGACTCGTTGCAAAAGGTTGTTCACAGAAGTATGGTGTGAATTATACCGAAACTTTTTCGCCGGTAGTTCGTCATGACACAATCAGAATGATTTTTGCTATTGCTGCAGAATACGAACTGTATCTTCACCAAATGGATGTCTCATCAGCGTATTTGAATAGCGAGCTAGACGATGAAGTGTATATGACGCAGCCAAAAAATTTTGTTCATAAGAGGTTTCCTCATCATGTCCTAAAGTTGAATAAAGCGCTTTACGGATTGAAGCAATCAGGACGGCAATGGAATTTTAAATTGGACAACATATTGAAAGGAATAGGTTTCCAATCAAGTGATAGTGAACCGTGTGTGTATATAAATCACGGCAATGGTACGATAAACATTGTAGCAGTTTATGTAGATGACCTGTTGATTGCCAGTTCGAGAAAGGATGATATACAAAGAATAAAGAAATTGATTGCTGACAAAGTAAAAGTAGTCGACAAAGGTCCAGTACGACATTTTTTGAGTCTTGAAGTTGATCGTGTTGGTGAAAAAGGTAAAATTGGTATCAGTCAGAAATCACAAATAAGAAAACTTTTACAGGAGCACAATATGATAAATTGTAGACCTATAGCAACACCTTTAGAATCTAAACATCAAGTTAAATGTGACAAAGAAAATTGTCAAAAGACCGATCAGACCCAATATCAATCGCTCATTGGTTCCCTGATGTATATAGCTATAAATACGAGACCAGATATATTGCATTCTGTATGCAAGCTATCCCAAAGAAATAAAGATCCACATGCGGAACATATGGTAGCTGCTAAAAGAATATTAAGATATTTATCAACGACTCAAAATAAACAACTAACTTATCAGAAAACTGGAAAGCCAATCGAATGTTATACTGATGCAGATTGGGGCGGTGACACAACTGATAGAAAATCATATACGGGATATGCATTTATGTTAGCCGGAGCAGTGTTTTCTTATGAATCGAAGAAGCAGACAACTGTGGCACTTAGCAGCACTGAGGCGGAGTATATGTCACTATCGTCTACGTCCAAGGAGGCAATTTTCTTGAAGAAATTGTTTAGCGAGATGCAGCTTGACTGTCCGAAATCGATTGTCATAAATGCAGATAACATCAGCGCTATAAATTTGGTACAGAATCCTGTTTACCATCAGAGGAGTAAACATATCGATATAAAATATCACTATATAAGAGATGTATTCCGGAAAGGTGACATTGAATTAAAATATTGTTGCAGTTCTGAGAATGCAGCTGATATCTTCACGAAGAACCTGCCTAAGCCTAGTCATGAGAAGTTTATGAAGATGCTTGGTTTAGTATAGAATTTATTTTATAGTGGTTTGGAAATGTTCATTGAAGTGGAGTGTTGAAATGGTAACTCTGGTGACAATGCAACACTTCCAAACTTTACGCACACATACATGTGCATGTATATGTTTTTGTTTTTGCTTTTTCATTTATATACGTTATTAAACTTTTTTGTAAACGCTCAGAACTTACTTGCAAATTGAATTCCTAACAATAAACATCTTTCTGTTCAAACTAAGTGTTTGGTATATTTATTGATATCTGGAAAAGGGATCCTCGCAACACAATATGCAGCATGCGCTCTAATGTCTTTATCCACGCATGAAGGCTGGACAGCCCATATGAATAAAATGCTGAATTAGGTTCTTTGACAATGTTGACGTTATTCATTTCACTGGGCTTAGCACCGCAAATGTAACAAGATTGCGTGGATTTCTGACTAGTTAACTAGTTGGCCATTTTCCCATCAATCATTGTTAAAAGAAGTTTAAATTTTATTGTTACTTTTTGGGAACATACAAAACAATCCAGATTATGCAAATTTTTTATTTGATTGCTTATGACTTCAAATTCCTTTACCGACATTTCTTCTGTTTCTTTTGAAAACAAGAATTTTAGGGGTCGGTAGACGAAGGACTAGAATTTTGCCATAAAACATTGGTTGGATTGTCTGTTGCTCGTAGCTGTATCAGTACAAAGGATAAAACAAATAAAGACGAATCTGAGCAACCTTCTGCTTTAAACTTTTGTTTATAACTACTGTGGTTAGAGCTACCATCTCTTCCCCATTTACAAATAAGAGTTAATGAGTCCAACTTCGTAGCTGTTAAAACTGATTCTTTAGCTTTTAGAAGCCTAATTGTTGTAAGGTGAACAATATCTTGCACATTGAGGTAAGCACAAGTTTCGTCGACATAAATAGAGCTTTCTGGCGGAAAGCAGTCTTGCTTAGCTTTTCTCAAGACATACTTGGAAGGATACAAAGAATGGCCTGCAGCGAGCGCTTGCTTGCGCAAAATCAAATAACTGCTTTGAGAAAGTTTTGCATCGATGTACAAGGCAAGAAATAGCCTCTTCGCCAGTGTACATACGTTGTAAATTTCCCTTTTAAATGTTTTTGAGCATCAAAGCATTTTCTGAGTTCACGGAAACACTTTGAATTATATTTGCCACTGCATGAAAACCACTTGCCCGCTTTGACATTTGAGCTGCGTAGCACAATTCTGAATCAGAGCGTGACTCTAGCAAATGTCGCACTTTGTATCGCTTTGCACTTTCCTCACAGGCATCTTCCACGTTTAGATGTCGATGGTTGTTCATCCAACATATCAACATTAGAGCTTTTGCCGCAATAAAATTCCACAACAAAAACCTTTTGAAACCATGAATCATTCTTTTTCAAAAATTTAAAAAAGTTGAGCCGTTTGAAGCTGATAAACATATTTTAGATAAGCTTTTCTCACCTCTCCTTACGAGTACTTGCTGCAACCCACATTTTTTCAATATTCGAACAAAGTGCAGAAATTTTGTTTCTAACCTTTTTCTTTTCTTCATCATCAGCGTCAGAAATATTTATTTTATCAAATATTGTAGAACATAATTTATGAAAACGTTCATTTTTAGAAGCCGCTATCCATATTTCAAACACCTCAGAGTTCGAAAATGTTATTTTCCTTTAATCCATTTTCTAATTATCAAATATTATTATTTTTTAATTTAATTTCAACACTTAATGCTTATTATTCTAACCCAAAATTAACCGCGTATATACTTGTGTGTTTGTTACAATAGACGAGATGACAATGTACAAAATGACCGCGTACAATATTTTAGCGGTAAACGATAACAAAGAAAATACATATATAAAAATACAGTTGAATTTAGTAAGCTACTGTGGGGTAAGCTTATTTGGGGATGCCAACATCTCTCTTTCTTTTATGAAGATGAAAATCTGGAGTCCAAACAGGAGGACGCTTTATTCGATTTGACCGCCGAAGTTCAGAGACTGGTTCATCTGCTGGAACTGGTGAAGTTGGTGTACATTCAAGAGACGGTATATTTTCACAAACAATCGGTGCTAGATTTTGTGATATGGTAGGTTGATTATCTCCGTTTGCAGAACTGGATGCTGGTAAAGAAATTTGAAATGGTTCTGGAGCCTGTATCGGTTGTAGATCTGTAGTATACTGATTTGGTTGACTATTTTGTGGCGTAGATGTAACTTCATTTCTTTCATTCCCACATGGCAATATTTGTTGAGTTGTTAAATTAAAATAATCAATTAATACATTGTGTGGAGAAACGGTAAGATCAGTATAACGAGGTCTTAGCTGGTTTGCATGAGACCTAACTGCACGAAAGTCTGGAATGTTCTCTATTTCTATTTCGTAATTAACATTACCAAGAATTTCTTTATTGTTCCGGGAAACCACTCAGATTTATTATATTTAAATAATTTTGCAAAAACTTTTTGACCAATGCTGTATTTACGTTCTTTTGTACCATTACGTCTATTAAATTGTTCTTCCATTTTCTCATTACGTTGTAGTTTAGATTTTTCAGGTTTCTTAAGTAAATCAAGATTAATCCTCAATCTTCTCCCCACGAACAATTCAGAAGGCGTTTTACCCTCAATACTAGGATTTGGTGACGATCGATAACATTTCAAAAAAGTTTGCAAATTTTCGCTAGAGGTACCTGATTCTTCAAGTTTCTTCAATGCCCGTTTTAAGGTATCTACGAACCTTTCAGCCTGTCCATTTGATTGTGGGTGGTAAGGAGCTGTAAATTTATGACTAATACCATGTTCTTGGCAAAATTTCGAAAACTGTTGACTAGAGAACTGAGTCCCATTGTCACTTACTATCAATTCTGGATTTCCAAATAAAGATGTAAAATCTCGTAAGCAATTTAGAATCACATTTGATGAAATCGATTTGATTTGATAGATTTGAGGCCATTTAGAAAATGAATCTACAATAACAAAATAATAAAAATTGTCGACAGGACCAGCGATATCTATATGAACTCGTTCCTTTGATAACGGCCACGAATAAAGCGTAGTTTTCGGCAAAGATGCAATTTTGTATATACCGTTTAATCTCTTCATCCATATACGGCCAATAAACGTAACTACGTGCCAGTGCCTTTGTTCTTTCGATACCCTGGTGTCCCTTGTGTAATTCTTTTAAAATCCGTTTTCTAAAACAGTGGGGTATTACGAGCCGATCACCATACATTAAACAATCATCCACGATACTCAAACTGTCTTTTCTTGAAAAATAGCATTGCATATCAGCTGATTTATCATTTGGCCACTTACCAGTTTGTAGTTGTGTAATAAGATTTTGAAGACTTGAATCTTTTTTAGTAGCGGCACAAACCCTATTAAATGTTAATGGCAACGCATTTGTGATGTCATCTATTACCATTTTGATGTCCTTTTCAACTTGAATGGTTGCAATGACAGTGTCTTGTTTTGGTACGTTTATCAATTAGGCGTGATAAAATATCAGCTGCATCGAATTGATGCGTTGAAACGTATTGTAAGTCAAAATCATACGACATGAGTGTGAGAGCCCAACGTTGAAGGCGATTTGCAGAATGTGCAGGAATTCCTTTCTTGTTACCAAAAATTGCTAGTAAAGGCTTATGGTCGGTTTGTAATGTAAATTTCCTTCCAAATAAATATTTATGAAATTTAACCACAGCAAAAATCAAAGCTAATTCCTCTTTTTCAATTTGGGAATAATTTTTTTCAGCTGGTGTGAGGGACCTTGAAGCATGATAAATAATAGCCTTTTCACTACCATCCGGAAAAACGTGACAGATGTACGCACCCAGCCCAACAGTAGAAGCATCCGCCGCAACTTTAATAGGAAGCTTTGGATCAAAATGAGTAAGCTGTTATGTCTGATGATAACAGCTGTTTAAAACGATCAAAACTACGCTGGCATGCTGATGACCAATTCCATGTTGTGTTTTTCTTAAGTAGATTATCTAGCGGCTCTCTTAGTTTTCTCATCTCCTTAATAAATTTACCATAGTAATTGATTGCTCCTAGAAAAGATCTCAATTCGCTTATGTCTTTAGGAGGTGGAAATTCCAAAATTTTTTTAATTTTATTTTACTGTCAACGTGATATCCAAGATATGTACACGACGTTTTAAAAAATTTACATTTCTCAAAATTTACAGTTATGTTGTACTTTTCTAAACGTTCAAATACCTGTTTTACAGCGTTAGTATTTTCTTCACATGTTGGTGTAGCTACAACGACATCATCCAGATATGGAAAAACTCCTTTTATACCAGCAATAATTGATTCCATGCACTGTTGAAAAGCACCCGGAGCCGATCTCACCCCTGGAGCAAGTCGGTTAAAAGTGTACATACCACGATGAGTATTGATGACCAATAACTTTTTTGTATCATCGTCTATTTCAATTTCAATTTGCATGTATGCGTTGTTTAAATCAATTATTGAAAAGTACGAGCATTTGTTAAAATTTATAAAAATTTCATCAGGTAGTGGTAATGGAAAAGTATGTGGTTCAGTCCAGTGGAGTAATCATCACAAATACGAAGATCGCCCGAAGCCTTTTTTACTACCACAATGGGGGCTGCCCATTGAGAAAAATTAATTGGCGAAATATTACCTTCCCGTTCAAGTCTGGTTAACTCCATATCCAGGTGCTCTTTTGCTGCATAAGCTACTTGCCTTTTAGGACGAAAAACTGGTACAGCTTGTGGTTTAAGTTTAAGGTGAACTTTAAATTTTGTGCAGTGACCAATTTCATTCCTAAAAACTTCAGGATATATTGTACGTAATTCCGATTCTGTGATTGAACGGTTAACTTGAAGTTTGTTGCATGATGTGTAAGAATCGATGGGGTTGTTCCACAATTTAAAACGTTTCATAAGATCAGAACCAAAAAGATTTAAATCGGGAAGTGAAGATACCAAAATGTTGCATGACTGCTCATGATTGTTGATAACCACCATACATTGAAACTCACCAATAATGTTGATTTCATTTGTAGAAACATCTCTAGGCTTGTGCTGAGACGTTTCTAAAATTGGTTTACCAATTTTCACTCAATTTTGTTCTGAGATGATAGTTACGTCAGAGCCGGTATCATGCTGAAGAATTATGTTTACATTGTTGATTTGCAAAGAAACAAATTTCCTATTTTTACACATAGTTGTTGTATATACGTTTTTTACTGCTTTACGCGTTTTCTTGAAATTACCTTTTTTATTTTCAGGTTGTTGCTGCTGATGATGTTTGTGTGATTTCTGTTTGCTATCCGGAAAACAAGAACAAAACCCTTCCTTATGGCCGACCTTGCCACATTGTGAACATTTGTGGGTAGAATAACTGCAGTCCCGCACAAAATGCATATTTCCACATTGCTAGCAGGGTCTTTTTGGTTACTCTACTTTATTAGTTTTTTTGTTTTTGAAGTAGTCTTCTTTATTACCTTTTTTGTTGTTGTTGTTGTATGGATGATTTACATTTTTCACCGCATTGACTTTTGGATTGCTGCTTTCAGTTGTAATAGTGTCGCGTTTAAGACTATTCAGGCGTTCTATTTCGGCAACTAGATTATCCAAAGTCAAAGGCTTCTGATTCGTTTCAGCATCAAGCAATGTTAAAAGTCTTGCTTTGTACTCTTGATCTTTTTGATATCTCAAACCACTAACAAACATAAGGCATTTAAAGTTATTAGTAGTACAATTTCTCAATAAAAAATTTTCGCAAAGGCGATTAACTTTGGCGGCATAACTAATAATGTCTTCGTTCTCTTCTTTTTCATTTTGTAAACATTTTACCCTAATGCTGAACTGACTTTCTTTCATTCCAAACAGTTTTTTTAAATTTTGCACTGTTTGTTGGAATGTGACGTGACGGGGTTGTTTTGGAAGTAAATAGTCCTTGTATTTGTTAAATACCTCCGCACTGACCTTCCTTAGCAAAAGCCTCACTTTTGCTGCATCGTCAAGTTGATCAGCTTCAACCTGGAAAACATCCTCGTAGCGCTCATACCACGCACAAAAATTGTTGTTTTCCTCCGGAATGTAAACAAATTCACGAATATTTTTGGACAAAATTTCCATTAAAGTTTCAGGAGCTGTAGAGGTATGTGTCGATGTACCACATACACTTGCAGAAGACGAACTTTGAGTTGCCGTTATTAGTTTTTCCATCAGTTTATGCTGTCTTTCCATGGCTTCTTATACATATATATATAAACATGGAACAATAAAAACAATAAATACAAAAATAATTGTAAAAAAAGAACCTAAGTTGAGTTTTCTCTATCGATTTTTAAGGAAATTCTGGGGAGTAAAAGAGAGGAGAAGGTAATTTGCTTTGTCTTACACTTGACTTGAAATATTGCCTTTGACTTGAACCCGCTGGCCCACGATGTCGAACGATAACGTTCGCTTAGATAAGACTTAAGACACAAACTTGATTGTGGAATAAACAAACTGATTGAGTAAAAAAAAATAGATACGATAAAAAGTTTGTGTCTTAAGTCTTATCTAAGCGTACGTTATCGTTTGACATCGTGGGCCAGGGGGGAAATATTACATTGATGCGAAGTCGTGAGAAGTATAAATCATGCAAGATCTAAGAGAATATAATGTAGAGAGTGTTTGAGCGAAGTTTCAAGTTTATGTCTCTTCATGTCACCAATGAGATGGTCCAACTTATATCAAATATTATGCTAATTTTCATCGAGAAACCCCCTAATTTGAGACAACTTTATAGGCGATTCTCTAAAGATATGATAATTGTTCTTATTTTTATTAAAACGAGCATATCTTTTTAAGCAAAATATGTTCCACCCAAAATTCTAGAGCAGCGTTTGTACTAAAAATGAGAATAATTTGAATAAGATGTTTTTAATGCGCATGCAATTGAAAAAAATTGTTTTTAAAACTTTATCTTTGACTTACAAAATTATGGCTATTAGACGGTTCAAAACACCCATGGGTACTTTTTTTTTATCTAATTGGACAATTCTTGTTATGTCTGAATCATTAAAACACAAAAAATTGATTTTGATTTTTTACCGGCTAGACCCTGCAAATAGCTCACTGTGCGACGCGGGCAAATTCAAGAGACCAAAATTCAAGCCAGTACAAAAACGAACTTTCGTATTATATCAAGACACCTGGACACAGAAAATAAAAGTTACTATACATATCAATTAAAAAGTACTAAGGGTTTGATTATTGTCATAAAAGGCATAAATAGTTCTGTTCCTACAGAGGAAATAAAATCTGCCGTAGAGCAAGAGGGGTATGAGGTAAAATCTGTTCATAACATTTTGAACAGGAATAAAGTTCCTCAACCAATGCACCGCATTGAGATATCGTTTGATTCATCGGTTCTCAAAACCAAAAATTCAGTTCACCCCATATACAACTTGCGTTACCTACTCAACAGAAGAATAACTGTTGAGGAGCAATTAAAACGAAAGGGTCCCTTCCAATGCACAAACTGTCAGGAATATGGGCATAAAAAATCATATTGTTAATTGTCTGTCGTATGTGTGTTTTGTGGCGACGCTCATAAAACCGCCGAATGTAATCGTTCTAAAGCTGACCCGAATGTTAAGAAATGCAGCAACTGTGGTGAAAATCACACGGCAAACTATAGGGGTTGTAAAGTCTTCTTGCATTTAAAAAAAACCTGCCTCCCAATATGGTCCGTCATATGCGCCCAGCCAAGCCGCTGGCTCTGTTGCTAGTAATACACAAACAAACAAAAAAAACCAATCATATGCCCAATTCTTAAAAGAAAACCCTAATGCGAAAAATCCCCCCAGTACTTCTAACGCAAAGCAGCCTCCATACGCTGATGTTCCTAGGGAAGGTCTACAAATGCCTTCTGGCTCAATTGAAAATTTAATTCAAACTATGAATAACTTCATGGCCACTATGCAGAACATGTTTCAGGAAATGATGCGAAACCAGAACATGCTCCTGCAAGTTCTACTCAACAACAAATGAACCAGTTAAAAATATGTTTCTGGAATGCAAACGGGTTATCCCAACATAAACACGAAGTTGCAAACTTTCTTCATAGGCATGAAATCGACGTACTTCTTGTGGTGTCACAGCCATAATTGTGCACAAACACATCAGACACTTACCATTGCCAGAGTTCGAAGAAGATTGTATTTAGGCCACATCTATAAATCTTACTGATTTCAAACTTACTTTGTCATCCGTTTATTGTCCCCCGAGGCACAATATTGTACACGATAAATTTCTCAACTTCTTCTCCACATTAGGCCAGAAATTCATTGCTGCGGCCGATTACAACGCTAAACATACATATTGGGGTTCCAGACTTATTAATCGTAGAGGTAATCAGCTATACAATACCGTTACTGCAAATAATTTTGATGTCGTATCAAGTGGTTAGCCTACCTATTGGCCAACCGACTTCAACAAGCTACCAGACCTTATTGACTTTACTGTAATTAAAAACATCAAGCGCGATCAGGTACTAGTTAGTTCCTCATATGATCTATCGTCTGATCATTCACCTTCAATCCTCATTTTAAAAGACAACTCTGAAGCCGCAGCTGAAAATTTTATTTCCTATCCAAACAGAAACACAAATTGGTTAACGTATAAAATGTATGTGAGCTCTCACCTATCACAGTGCATTCCGCTAAAAAATTCATCTGACATCCAAATACCTGTCGACCGAATTACAGAAGTCTTGGATTCTGCAGCAAGAAATGCAACCCCAATCAAGCGGACAAATAAACGTGGTCCTTACAATACATCGACGGATATAGAGACCCTGATCAGAGAAAAAACGAAGTTAAGAAGGCAATGGCAAAACAGTCGTTCCCCAACCACTAAGGCCCAACTACAATTATGCCTGACAACTCTTCGCAACAAATTGAGACAGAACCACGAGTCTGCAATAGAAGGCTATCTAAACAGCCTCGATGCCACAAACAACTCCAATTACAGCTTATGGAAGGCTGTACGGCATATGAAATGCCCTATAACCCAAGAATCTCCATTAAGACTGGAAAACCACACTTGGGCCAAAAACACAAATAAAAGTGAATATTAGAAAATCTCCCGGACCTGACCGCATCACATCAATGATAAGGAACTTGCCATCGTCTGCTTATAGAATCTTGCTGCTCATTTTTAACGCGAAATTAAGAGTCGGATACTTCCCATCCTCATGGAATAGGTCTATAATTATTATGATTTCCAAGCCAGGAAAAGATGCTAGCCAGGTTGCGTCGTACAGACCGATAAGCTTATTATCAATCCTATCGAAGCTTTTCGAAAAAATATTCGTTTTAAGTATAACTCCTCATCGAAATAAACACGACATCATCCCGGATCACCAGTTCGGATTCAGAGCGAAACATGGTACAATAGAACAGTGCATAGAATTGTCACCCCAATTAGATCGGCGTTTGAGAAAAAGCAATACTGCTCAGCCCTATTTATAGACATTTTACAAGCATTTGACAAAGTTTGGCATGATGGGCTACTCATCAAAATAACACGAATGCTTCCTCAAAACACTCACAAGCTTCTGGAGAGCTATCTAACAGGCAGAACATTCAGAAAATTACTGCTGTTGTCCCCCAAGGCAGAATATTAGGACCGCTTCTATATATAATATACACAGCGGATATGCCAACAAACCTGAGCACGCATACCTCTACATTTGCAGACGACACAGCATTTATTAGCGTTAACCATGACCCAAAAGTCGCATCGCAAATTCTGCAGTCCCACATCAATGAACTAGAGGCCTGGCTAGAAAAATTGAGAATAAAGGTTCACCCGGCTAAATGTGCTCACTTAACTTTCACGCTCAGAAGACAAACGTGCCCAGCTGTAAAAATAAATAACATCACTGCTCCGGTAGAAAACCATATTAAGTACTTAAGAATTCATATAGATAGACGCTTGACCTGGTCTCGTCATATTGAAGCGAAAATAACGGCTATGAAACTTAAAGCAGCTCAACTACATTGGCTTCTCGGTTAAACTGAAACTTGTCGTTAGACAACAAAATTTTCTTATACAAGTCCATCATAAAACTAATATGGACATATGGCATCCAATTATGGGGTACTGCATGCGCATCTAACATCCAAAAGCTTCAAGATAGTCTAGAATATTACGACAAATTGTCTGCGCCCCATGGTATATAAGTAATGATATTATCCACAGAGATCTCAACGTCCCCACTATCCAGGAGGAAATTAAAAAATATTCAATCAGCTACATCGATAAACTAACTACCTCGCTCGGGGTCTGCTTCAGTTGGAAGGTCACCAGAGGCTAAAAAGACACTTTGAGCCTAAAAAGAAGACATTTTTAAAATTTGAATACAGCAGTTAGTGGTTATATTGGTAACAACTAATAAACAACAAGTAGAATTAAGATTTGAATACTTATTGGAAATTTCGATACGAAAGATTCAATAATAAAAAATAAATTAAAAAAAAACATTGTTAAGAAATTTATGATACTTAAAGTGAATTTCGAAAGTGGCCTTATATGGGAGCTACGACTAATTATGGACCGATCACAATAAAATTGTACCGCATTATTTGTATATATATGGAATATATTTGTGTTAAATATTATTTGGATACCAACATTTTTGAGAGAGTTATGCTCTTTAACGTGATTTGTGAAAGTGGGGTTATATGGGAGCTATGACTAATTATGGACCGATCTTCACAAAATTTGTTGGTGTGATTTGGCTTCATTTGATACTTATTTGTGGTGAAATTTGTTTGGATACTTGCATAATTCAAACGTTTATGATCGTTAAACTCCTATTTCGGGAGGACATTTGTATGGGCACACAAGCTTTACACGGACAGCCAGCCAGACGGACGGACGGACATCGTTAAATCGACTCAGGAAGTGATTCTGAGCCGATCGGTATACTTTAAGGTGGGTGTTGGACCAATATTTCTGTGCGTTACAAACATCAGCACAAATCCAATATACCCTCCCCACTATGGTGGTGTAGGGTATAAAATTTTTTTTTTTTTTTTTTTTTTTTTTTTTTTTAATACATTATATTTATTTATTGAATCTTCAGATATTGAAATGACAATAAGTTTTCGAATCTTAATACTAAAAGAAAATAATAAGTCCAGCCAGTGCTAGACAAAATATTATGATACTACAAAAAAATTTACATCCACTGATCCAGTCATCTGTTTTGCGTTTAAGTTAAAGCAAGGGTATCCCTCCTTCTCAACCGAACATGGCCACTAAAGTTAATGATGTCTCGTGCAAGTGGGTTTGGATGGTGTTCAAGTTTGCTGACATATTTTGAGGCGTATTTTGTAAATTCGTCTTTCACCAAAGGAATGCCTAGATCTTTGTGAATTCGAGAATTTTTAACGTACCACGGAGCTGCAGTAATTATACGTAGAATTTTATTTTGACCTCTTTGAATTTTTTCAATGTTGGATGCTGAGGCAGTACCCCATAATTGAATTCCATAACACCATATTGGCTTTAGAATTGCATTGTACAACAAAAGTTTACAATCCAACTTTAATGTAGAATTTCTGCCGATTAGCCAATTAAGTTGCACTGCTTTTAATCTCATCTGTGTAAGTTTTGCGTCAATATGAGACTTCCAGGTTAAACGACGATCGAGGTGGATTCCGAGGTATTTGACTTCATTGTGTTGCGGAATAATTTGGTTATTTATTCTGATGGACGAGCAGGTATCTTTTCGAAATGTGAAAGTTATATGAATACATTTCTGTTCGTTAACCCTGATTTTCCAAAGCTCAAGCCAATTCTCTAGTTTATAAATATAATTCTGCAAATTCTGTGATGCTATTTGATGGACCTTATGAACGCTAATAAAGGCTGTATCGTCAGCAAAAGTTGAAGTATGTATATTGGGGTCTGACGGCATATCGGATGCATAAATCAAATATAAAGTAGGACCCAGTATGCTACCCTGGGGTACTCCTGCTTCAATTGGCTGAGCGGGGCTTAAAAAATCGCCTTCTTTGATTGTAAATTTGCGACCATATAAATAACTTTTCATAAGTTTGTGGGTGTTAGCAGGCAGAGCTAATTTTATTTTGTGCATTAAACCTTCATGCCAGACTTTGTCGAACGCTTGGGAAACATCAATGAAAAGCGCGGAACAGTATTTTTTCTCTTCAAACGAACGTCTTACCACATTTACTAATCTGTGTGTTTGTTCGATGGTACTGTGTTTAGCTCTGAACCCGAATTGATGATTTGGAATACATTGAGTGTCGTTCAGAATTGGAATCAACTTAGCCATTAACAATTTTTCAAACAGTTTTTAAATTGTCGGCAGTAGGCTAATTGGCCTATATGACTCTACTTTGGTGAGGTCCTTCCCTGGCTTAGGAATCATGGTAATCATAGATACCTTCCAATCTGCAGGATAGTATTCTAGGCGTAAAATAGCATTGAAGATAAAGAGAATAATTCTTCTAGCTACACGAGGTAACTCCACAAGCATTTTGTTGCTGATTTTATCCATACCTGGAGCTTTTTTAAGGTTCAGAGTACCAATAGCGCTTTGAATATCATTAAAGCTAAGTCTTAGAGGTACAGGAGGTCTAATAACGAGTGGTGGCAAATCAGTTGCATTATTTGAGTTGTTTATAGTAAACACATTTCTCAAATGGTTAATAAATAAAGTCCCCTTCTCGGAATCGTTTCTAGCCCAGTCACCAGTCGGATTTCGCAAAGGAGGCTTTCCTCTAACTGGTCTTTTTAAACCTCGTGCCGCCTTCCATAACGAATAGTCAGATTGTGGGGAACTGTCAATTCCCTCCAAGTATGATTTAAGTGAAGCCATTCTTTGGGTTTCTAAGAAATTTCTTAGTATATCTCTGCATTCCCGTAGCCTAGCTTTCAGTTGAGGAGACCTGTGAATTTGCCACTCTCTTCTAACTCTTCTTTTTTCTGTCAGGAGATGTTCGAGTTCAGCGAAATAAGTTCTGTTTGTCCTATTTCTGCATTCAACGTCATATGTGGAAGCGTGATGCACAGCTCTTCGTATGTCCTCGGTAAAGTTGCCAATCGACTCATCGATATCGTCGGTAGTTCTCAACACAATATTTTCCGTGCAATGAGAACTTAAATACTTTTTGTATTTTATCCAGCTTACTCGGGTCTTAGTCATGTTTCTAAATGGAGAGCCACACACTTGAGGGAAACGCATTGAAATAATAGAAGGAGAGTGATCTGAAGACAAGTCTAATGAAGGCTCCACTTGTATCGATTCTACAGGGATATTTTTCACTACTCCGAAGTCAATAATATCGGGAATCTTCCATCGGTCAGTCGGCCAGTAGGTGGGATGCCCGCTTGAGAGTACATCTAAGCCCATTTTGGCAATGGTGTTGAAGAGTTCACGACCCTTCGGGGTCACTAGACGTGAACCCCAAAATGTGTGTTTGGCGTTAAAGTCACCAGCAACCAAAAATCTAGCTCCAAGGGAATTGAAGAAGCTGTAGTATTGATGTTCTTTTATTGAAAATCGAGGCGGAGAATAAATCGATGATAAAACAAATTTGTATTGACAGAATTCAATGCAAATGTTTGTTGCTTCTAGGTAATCCTTACATATGTTGTTCATTAAATAATGTTTTATTCTGTTCTTTATAAGAATTGCCGAACCTCCACATGCTCTTCCGCGGGGATCTTTAGTATCATACAACACGTAGCCATTAATTTTGAAGTACCCTGTCGCCGTCAAGTGAGTTTCAGCAATCATCATGACATCAATCTGCTTATCCATCAGGAAGTGTTCCAGTTCGTTTTTATGTTGGCGGAGGCCGTTCGCGTTCCAAAAACAAATTTTTAAACAAATCATTTCTTTAAAATTGCTTGTAAGATAGTGGATTGCATTTTCAGCATTTCCTGCATCATGGATGTCATAGTGGTCGTAAAAGCGTTCATAGTTTGGACAAGTGTCTGCAAAGTAGTCTCTAGAGTGTTAATATTAGGCTCGTAATATTGAGATTTAGGTTCCTGCTCCAAACCTGGCATATTAGATTTAACCACGTTAGCATAAGAAACTTGTCTAGAACTAGGCGCGTTTTCATGACTACTGGGCCGTAACAATTGTGGAAAATTGTTACTCGATGCAAAATTAGGCTGTTGAGGATGATCAGGTAATACTGACGTCTTGTTGGTCCTTATGCCTTTCAAATGAGTGTAAACTGGACAACCTCTATAATTTGCGGTATGATTACCTCCGCAGTTACTGCATTTTTTGATTTTTGAGTCGGTTTTCGACTTATCACATTGAGCAGTTGTATGTAGTTCCCCACACGCAACACAAACTGACGGCAATTTACAATACGCTTTAGTGTGACCAAATTCTTGACAATTAAGACACTGGACGGGTCCCTGACGCTTATGCGGTTCTTCCACGGTGATTCTACGATGCAGAAGGTAAATCAGATTGTAGATGGGATGGGACTCGTTTTTCTTTAAGACTATATCTCCGGGTTCCAATTCCACCCTGAACATAGGCTGAGGAATCTTTTCACGGTTTCTAATATTCGTTATGCTCTTAATTTTGAAGCCATTTTCCATTAAACTAGTCTTTATCTCGTCAGGATCAACATCTGGGTCTATACCCTTTAGAACGATTTGGAGTCCTTTTGCGCTTTTCAGCTGGTAGGTATAGAAATCCCTACTCTCCCTCTCCAACTGGTTGGACAATTTTCGAAAGTCATCTTCCTTTTTCACTTGAATTTTGGTTTCGCTGATATTTCCATGTTTAATTGAGGTTACGCTAAACATATTTTCACCTATTACCGAAACAATTCCTTGTACCAATTTACTGGAAGTGGGCTCTCTCAGATAAATTGGTGGGGGCTTAAACGTCTTTTTAGGAAGTTCTGGATCATCCGTCTGGAGGAGAGCAAACCTGTTTTGATCATTTGGATTGTCAATACTCACGGTCTTGGGAGCTTTTGAATTTGATGACATTTGAGCAGATGTCGGGCTCCTCTGTCGCTTAAGAACTGTGACGTATTTATCCATCCCTACTTGTTTTCTAGGTTTGACTGCACTATTTGATGTAGAAGATATTGATGTTTTATCATCTGATGAAATCACTATATTGGGCGAACAGGAACGGCGCCGTTCTACGGCTCTTGTAGTGAGAAGATTCTCCACAGATTTTTTTAAGGATTCTTCCTCAGAGATCCATAAAGATTTTCTAGTCGAGCTAAGCTCTTTCTCAGAATTACATCTGAGAGGAACACTCATACAGTTTTTATGCGATTTTTAATGTTTTTTATTATTTTTTTTTAATGTTTTTTTTTTTTTTTTTTTTTTTTACCGTAGGTATTTTTACCTATTACGAATTATTTTTTAACTTTTTTGTTTTATTTCGACCTATTACACTTTTTCACCTATTACGATTTTTTCACCGAAAATTCAGCCGCACTAAAAATAACACGTCCGAACAGTTCAACAACACTATGTGTCATGGTATAAAAATAATAATTGAAATTAACACCGGTCACGTTTTATGCTTTTGACTGAAAACATAGAAGAAAATAAAAACTATTGCCTCATTGTCAGCTGACTAAAGCCAAACAAAACAAGTAATGTAACGTTTTTTTTTTTTTCGTAATTACAGGAAATCTTTACAATCCTAACATGTCCTTTATATTAAGAGCTGGGCATACACAGAATTGAAACTGCTATTAGACAGACTATTTTTAGATTATTTTATGTAAATTTGATAACGACCAGATTATTATTGATCCAAAAATGTTCAAATTACTGGATAAAATGTAATAAATTTTAGTTATTAAGAAATCTTTTTGTTTTCGCGTTTATTATTTTAATTTAAAATTGTTTCTTATGAAAATGCATATTCTATTTAGGTATAATAGCTACACGTTTCACAAATTAATTAATGTATTAATAACATATGTATTTGATTTATTTATAGTCTATAGACGTCAATTCGGAATTAAATGGGAGGTATCCTTTGCACTACGCTGCGGATTACGGTCAATATGATGTTCTAGATTTCCTTATAAGCATGGGTGCAAAAGTCAACGTAACTATTACTGTTTTTTAATATTAAAACTTGTAGTATTTAAATTATTGCAGGTGACAGACAAGCATGAAATTACACCACTATTAGCAGCTATTTGGGAGGGACATACAAAATGTGTTCAGTTGCTTATAGAAAAGGTATATTGCTGCTATTAAAATACTAAAACAATATTAAATTTGTTTTTTTTTTTATTTTAGGGCGCAGATAAAGAAGGTAAAACTCCAGATGGAAGCAAATATTTAGACGTAGCTGAAAAGGAAGAAATTCGAAAGCTTTTATTATAACTTAATTGAATTTTGCGTCATTATTCTTTTAGCTACTATTTTTAGATTTATTTATAATTTACATCTATTATCCAGCATAATAAATATACATGATGTATATACATACAAATGTAAAAATTTTAATTTAAATTTCTGTGTGTTAATATTCATATTCAATTAAAAATTAAAATGTATCCAAGACAACATTTTTTTAATTTCTCAAAAAATTGTAATACACAGGAAAACCAAAAATATGTGTCGGCGCTTATCGTACGTCGTATTTTGCTTAAAAATTCTGAACAAAAAACAAATTTCGTCGAAGTTTTGTTTCCCGTTTTTTTAATAACTCATGCATGTCATGTGTTCCTGAACCAATTTGTTGAGATAGTCCCACAAATTTTCCCTATGATGAATGATTTTCTCTGAGTTGGTGTTTCCATAGCATGAATCACATTTTACAGGATTGTCAAGATTCGTCAGGATTAGCATGGAAATGACATCTGGGCCAATGGAATTCGAAAACTTGTCATTTTTGTTGATCTCCAGAGGCTGAAAAATTTTCGCACACTTTGTTTTTTTTGAGATGGATCTAAATGTAGATCACAACTCCAGCGCTGTTCTTTAAATGCTGCTGTTGTGACATTTCACGAAAAAACTTCTAGAGATTGTTTATATCTGAGGATTCCAGAATAACATTGAAGATGCGGTTGGCGTTTGTGGTGTGTGGTGTAAATGTTTTGTTTACACGATTTAAAACAAAACAGACAAGCAAATAGTGCTCAGATTGTCAGGTGAGCTGGTATTCCCGCGTAAAAAACGGTTGAATATCGCCGGATGGGGGTTTAGTTTGCTACCTTTTACTATGTATCATAAATATCTCAACTCTTTAAAGCTAATTTTAGATTTCGCTACTTTAATGGTCAGGGGCCGCATTCGTGATCGAATGAGCTATCGTACCGAAAAATGATTTCGATATCGAAATTATGATAAAATGTACTAAATTTCATGCTCGATATCGAATGCCATAATCTCAAGAAAATTACGATCAATTTTACTCGATATCGAATGCGGTTTTTTGGCCCCAGACCTGCTTCCGCTAAACATTTAGATACTAGTTTTAACAATTCTAAGCGTGTCTCAAATTTTGGAGAAACTAACAAAAGGTAGTTGACATAGACAAAAACCCTACCACGAAGTGCCCCGTGGATCACTATCCATTAACCGGCATAATCTTTTGCCTGCATTACACAATAAAAAGGCATAACCGTAAAATGATAAAATTGTACGGTTATTTTGTTTTGCCTAGACCTTTTTTCGTATAACAGGAAAACATCGATATGGTAGAACCAGTGTTTAATATTTCGTAAAACATTTTTCCCAACTGACTATTAACTGCGCAATAAATATGTACCACTTCCATATTTGTATGTAGAAATACTAAAAATATACAAACTATTAAACAACGAAATATATGCACTAGCTTCAGGCAGAAATATTTCACCGCATTCCTATCTTTCAGACTTCAGATTCTTTATTGTAGACATACTTTTTATGATGTTCCTGATACGAACCGTCAGCCAAGCATTTCAAATTACGAAAGTTGTTATTGACTTTTGAATTTTTTTAAACAAACAGTAAAAAATAATTTCATTTGCCTAGATTCTTTTCAATACGGAATCAGCTCTTGACGAGTACGGACGTGTATCAGTGAGTAAAAAATAAAAATAAAACAGTTCGAAGTGAAAAAAAATATTTGTAATAGGTAAAAAAGAAAAAATAAAAACAAATATTTGTAATAGGTAAAAAAGAAAAGAACAATAACTAAGGTGCCCGAAGAGATTTCTGAATGAGCCTCACAAATACTCCAAACAAGGAGAGTAGGCCCAGCACGAATAGCAGAAATGCGTATATTGTGGTAAGCTCTCCGAGCGTGAGCAATGAAAATATTCGATACCCAGAATTAAATAAAAAGTATTTAAGTGCAAAAATTGCCAGCGCAACTGGTTTTCCATACAGTAATTTAAGTGCAAGTGTGCCCAACCTGAGTAAGTGTGTTGATCAGACCGTAAATGTGGTTCAAAGTGTAAAGTCGTCTGATCAGAGGAATAATAACGAAAAACCTGAAACAGCACGATTAGCATTAATAAATACAGGAGCTGTACCAAAAAGTACTAAAGTGCAAACAGGCATGGACAGGTATATTACAATAACTAAGAGAAAGGCTAGCCCTAGGTCCACCCAACAGGAACGCATGGCCAAACAATACAAGGCTCTTTGCCAACAAGTGGTAACAGGTTCTCTATACTATCCATACCTGACGATGAAGAAGCAGAATCAGCTAATGCAACAGCCACTAAAGAAGTTAAACCGCCTCCTATCTATCTGCGGGAGCAAACATCAAATAGAGCATAGTCAACATGTTGACTCAACTTGTAGGTAAGAATAATTTCTATGTCGTTTCTATACGACGCGGGCAAATTCAAGAGACCAAAATTGAAGCTAGAACAGAAACGAACTTTCGTATTATATCAAGACACCTGGATGCAGAAAATAAAAGTTACTATACTGTAACGAACCTTTTTGGTTGCTGGGGTGTATCTCGTCGGATACCCAGGGTTCACTCACAATATATTTTTATTAATTTTGAGACCTCGTTTGAGAAGAAACCCAGAACACTAAATCATTTTTTTTTTCATTTATGTAAACTTTCACTTAAATCTTTTAATTATACAATTTATTTGTCTTTATTGATATTATTACTAGGCTGACCCGTTCCCCCTCGGTTGTTTTCACTAAACGATCACCGTACGGACGGCCTGATTGTTACAACAGTCGTGGTATGTGGGTTTTGTGGGTGTTTCTTGACGCCCAGTGAAGCCACCAAACATCAGCGAAGCTGCGGTACAACCACGGCGTCAGGCGACTCGTAGTCGTGAACCTGCGGTATAACCACGGGCACACCACTACGCTTGGATGTTGGGGTAGTACCAGATGGTAAACCTGCGGTATAACCACGGAATTCACAATCGGCCCTACACACACACACCACCTCGTCTGAGGCCCAATGAAGCCCTCAACGGCAGTGAATCTGCGGTATAACCACGGAAACGCTGTGTCGAGCGACTCGTCGTCGGGAACCTGCGGTATATCCACGGGTTCACTACGACGCTTGGCTTCGTATGTTGATGGAGCACCAAATTGAAAACCTGCGGTATAACCACGGAATCTTCAATTTAGACTACACCAGCACCACTACAGACCAAACAAAACAAAGGACTAAAATATACCACAAACCACTTACCTACCACTGTGTTCACCGACTGGTGAGAACTGATTGATCACGATTTGCATTTTTGTTCTGCTTTTATACCTTTTTTTCTGTTGACATACAACCAAGGTAGTTGCGTCTACCCATTTGCTCAGCTGTTTGTGACAGTGTTGTGTAAGAGGTGTTTGCTTACACGCCGCTAGAGGGTGTGTCTCATGTGCCAATTTGTGTCACTACCACTAGATGTCGCCTTTCATGACCGTTAATAAACTCAAATTAATTCACCAGCAGTGGTGTGTAATCAAATACTAATACACAATATTATATATATACAAAAATAATCTTAATTCATTTTCTTTTACACCTAAAGTAATAGCACGAAATTTATATAAAATTCCAAATTATATAATGTAACAATTAATTAAATCTTAATTCAAATTAAAAGCCTCAAAAGCATAAAAAAGTTACAAATTTAATTCATTTCAAAAAAAAATAAACAACATATTCTAAAGTGTGGGTGGAAACGAGGTTTACCGACTTCCATCGTCACAATACATATCAATTAAAAAGTGTTAAGGGTTTGATTATTGTCATAAAAGGCATAAATAGTTCTGTTCCTACAGAGGATAAAATGGTAAAATGAGGTAAAATCTGTTCATAACATTTTGAACAGGAATAAAGTTCCTCAACCAATGCACCGCATTGAGATATCGTTTGATTCATCGGTTCTCAAAACCAAAAATTCAGTTCACCCCATATACAACTTGCGTTACCTACTCAACAGAAGAATAACTGTTGAGGAACCATTAAAACGAAAGGGTCCCAC
Source organism: Bellardia bayeri (assembly GCA_950370525.1). NCBI lineage: Eukaryota > Metazoa > Arthropoda > Insecta > Diptera > Calliphoridae > Bellardia > Bellardia bayeri. Next base: position 46,954,940 of record OX493265.1, on the reverse strand, counting down.
CCAATGCACAAACTGTCAGGAATATGGGCATAAAAAATCATATTGTTAATTGCCTCACGTATGTGTGGTTTGTGGCGACGCTCATAAAACCGCCGAATGTAACCCATTGTTGTTATTCCCCACAAATTAAACTACTGAGATCTCATATTTACATATTAAACTTAATGAGAAATTTATTGATCGAAAGAAATAAAGAAAATAAAATCAAAAGAGAAACATAATATAGACAACCCATATATATGTACATGTTAATGCACAGAGTGCAGAAAGCGTACTATTGTAAGTAAAACAATAAAAGTAAAGAAATGATAATAATAAAAATATTTTGTGTAAGAAGTGAGAATATGGAAAAGGGACAAAATATAATCGGACTGAATTAGAATACGTATATGAATTAAATAAAAAACTTACATACTATTACTTTTATGATTTACTTACAAAATTTGATGTTTTTGAATAATTTTGTTTTCGTTCTATATCGTTCCGATTGGTGCGCCCATCAATGCGAGAATATATGTGACGAGATGATTGTGATTTGGCTATTATTTATTAATCAAATTTAAATTTAATTAATTAAATTTTATTACTAAAAAACAAAACTTAAAAACTAATCTTCAGAAAACAATTCATGTAAAAACAATCAACTGAAACTTAAATTTAAATAAACAGGGTTGTAATAAATGTGAGTGTCATGTCGCCCCGACCGGGTGGTGTTATTTATTGGTTGATCCGCTTGTCGGTTCAAGTCGACTTGTAAATTTTCCTCAGGTTGATCAGATGATGTCAATGGCGTATCATGATGATCTGAAAAGTCATCAAGGTCTTTTAGACTATGGCGGTTTGTGTGTGCGATGTTGTCCTTAGGCAGAAACGCAGCTTGAGACGGTCGATAGAAACATTTACAATATGATGACGCATTTTCAATTTAAAAAACTTTTCCTCCTTGTTGAGTACTTCAAAAGGCCCCTCGTAGGGTGCCTCAAGGGGAGCACGAACATGATCAACTCGGACTCAGACATATTGACAATCTTTGAGACCAGGTTGTATGAAAATTTTGTTGTTGGCGTGATTAGAAGCAGATTTTGGTTTTAAAGATTGCATTTTATGACGAAGATCTTTGATAAATTCTGTGTTGCTGTGATGAATTTCTGTTTGTTTAAAAAATTCACCTAGTATACGAAGTTGCGACCCGAATAGCATTTCGGCTGAGCTAGCATTCATATCCTCTTTTACGGTAGTACGCAGCCCCAGCAGAACAATATGAAAGTCCAGTCGTTAGTTTCATGGCATTTTATGGCAGCTTTAAGCGTACAGTGCCACCTTTCCACCATGCCGTTTGCTTGTGGGTGGTACGCTGTTGTCTTTAAATGATGCACTCCAAGCATTTGCATTAGCTCTTTGAAAATTTGGGACTCAAATTGCCTACCTAAATCGCTCGTAATCCGTATCGGTACACCAAACAAGGCTATCCAGCCGTTTATTAAAGCGAAGGCGATAGTCTCGGTCGTTACGTCCGGTATTGGAATTGCGACGGGCCACCTGGAAAAACGGTCGATGCATGTAAGGCAATAGCGTTGGCCACGAGATTGTGGAAGTGGGCCGATAATATCGATAAGAACTTGATCAAAGCGGTAGTCCGCGGGTCCAAAATTACCAAGAGGGGCTTTTGTGTGACGATTAATTTTACTCTTCTGACATACTACACACGTGCGAACGAAATTTGAAATGTCCTTGGACATCGATGGCCACACAAAACGCTTTGATACCAATGATTTTGTCGCCATGTTTCCAGGGTGTGATAGACAATGTAATTTGCTGATAATTTGTTGTCGTTCTGGCACAAAAGGACGCAACATGCCATGACTTACATCACAATAAAGTGAGCTTGTGGAATCTGAAATGGAAAGTTTTTTAAAAATAATGAATGTTTGTTAGCATCATTTAAAAGTGACTGCAGTTCCGGGTCGTCTTGTTGTTCCGTCGCCAAATCCTCAAAACACACAGCTTTATCGATTACGTTGATTCGAGGGAGTAAGTCGGCTACATTGTTGCTAACGCCTTCTAAGTAGCGTATATCTGTAGAAAATTGGCTTATGTAATCCAGTTGGCGGGTTCTTCGAGGTGATGTTTTGTACTTATTTTGCAGAAAGGCGTAAGTCAGGGGCTTATGGTCTGTAAAAATTACAAACTCTCTTCCCTCTGGTAGATGTTGGAAATGTTGTATTCCCTGATAGATGGCAAGCAGCTCTCTGTCGTACGTACTGTATTTTTGTTGAGTTGGAGTCAGCTTTAAAAACCCAATGGCTGGCTTTCTGGCCCAACAATTTGATGAACGACAGCTCCCAAGGCTTCGTTTGACGCATCCGCCATGATTGTCAATGGGGCGTCATTTACGTAGTGGTTCAACAAAGTTGCGTTACTAGCTCATCTGTACACGATCGAAATGCGTCAAGTGCTACATTGGTCAAATTTATTGGTGTGGTATCGTTTTTCTTATTCCCCGAAATTAGCTTCTGTAGTTCCTTTTGACTACATACAGCATGAGGGATAAAAGAACGATAAAAGTTTATCATTCCGAGAAACCTTTTTAACTCGTTGGCCGTTTTGGGTGTCGCGAAGTCACTTACGGCTTGAACTTTCCGTTGCGTTGGTTTAAGTCCCTCTGAAGAAATCGTGTGTCCCAAAAAATCTACTTGAAATTGACCAAGTTGACATTTGGAAAAATTTACGGTCAAATTGTGTGACGGAGTCGATCAACAATTTTACGTAAATGCATCTCGTGCTCAATTTCATCTTTAGACACAATGAGGATGTCATCGATGTATATAAATACACAGTCGAAATTTCTAAAAATGTCGTTCATGTGCCGCTGGAACGTTTGGGCAGCATTCCGTAGGCCAAACGTCATTCGCTTCTATTCGAAAAGACCGAAGGGAGCCACAATCGCGGTTTTAGGAATGTCGTCTGGTTCTATAGGTATTTGGTGGTATGCACGCTGTAAATCGACGACGGAGAATACGTTCTTACCATACAAAATTGACCTTATGTCTTGTATAAATGGTATTGGGTAACGATCCGGGAATGTAATAGTGTTCAATGCGCGGTAGTTCCCGCAGGGTCTCCAATCCCCATTCGATTTTCTGACCAAATGTAACGGACTTGACCAACAGCTATGCGAAGGCTGGCAGATGTCGTTTTCGATCATATACTGAAACTCTGCCTTTGCCACTTGTAGTTTTGCCCCAGTCAATTTCCGTGGCCGTGCAAAAACGGGATTACCATTTGTTACTATATGGTGAGTAACATTTGTACGTACTGGGTTCTGCTTAGAATTGAATGTTGCCAAGTCTTTATATTCAGACAAAAGATTAGAAAATTTACCATTTACGTCGTATGATAAAATCGAAGAAATATCCGATTGAAGAGAGTCGCATTTAACTTCTAATAACGTTTTATGATCTACCAGTAGCTTGCTTTTAACATCAACTATCGAATTTTTGCAGAAAATCAATACCAATTATTGGTGCCGTGACGTCCGCGATTATGAAATTCCATTCGAACACACGCCGTAGACCTAATGATAATTTTATTCGCCGTTCACCATATGTTCTTATTGACGATCCATTTGCTGCGAATAATTTTGTAGAATGAGGTTGTTTGCGTTTGTCAATATTACGTGGTGGAAGAGCAGAAATGTCCGCCCCGGTGTCGATTAAAAATTTGGAGTTCGTGTTATTGTCGAAAATATGACCCATTCGGTGAAGAGTCAGACGCCGTATTTAGTTTTTTGAATCCGATTTGAATTTACATGGTTTTCGGCAGTTGCGGGATTTATCCCCAAATTTTCGGTGAAACTAACATATATGCTGATCAGAATTGTTTTTAGGTGTATTCGATCGACTATTCCCGCGAACAGAGCGTCTGGAGGATGAACGACCACGTTGGTTTCTAAAAAGTTGTTGAAAATTATCTTCTCAACGTGCCATACGCTGATTGATTTCCGCAATTGAGGCACTTGGTTGTGCGGTGTCAACAGAACACACCTGCTGAGTCGGTCGCCGGTCACCTAAATCAATATCGGAGAGTAACTTTTGCGTCTTTTTCTGCTCGCTGTCACAAAAACGTTCGATCATAGCATTTTTGAGATTCTCGTATTTACCATCTTTGGGTGGAAGTATTGCGTCAGCAATTTGTGACAAAACATTAGAGTCGATTGCGGCTACTACGGTATTGAATTGCATTAGATCGGTGGTAATTCCGAATCGCGCTTCAACCTGTGCAAACTATATTTCAGGTCGTTCAGACCAAAACGGTGGAACGGACACACGATTTACCACCCTTTCAGTTGGTATTGGTGGTGCAACGCCTGCAGCGCCTACATTGACTGCAGCACCTGCCCCTCCGGCTTTATCATCTTCGTTAATCATTTTCGTTGAAAAATGTTCTCAGAACACGGGGTCACCACTTTGGCTATTATTTATTAATCAATATTAAATTTTATTACTAAAAAACAAAACTTAAAAACTAATCTTCAGAAAAGGCGTGTTAACAATTCATGGAAAAACCATGGTGAAATAACAAGGTGGTGTTGAAACGCCAGCTGTTTTTTTTTAGTCATGTTCGTTATGTCAACCTTTGTTGTGCTTTCAAAAATAAACAGAAAATTTAAAAAACAATTTAACAGAAAAAATAAAAATTTGCCAAAAATTAAAATATAAATAAATACAAGCTATTTAAAAATAAATATTTATAATGAAATATTGCAAGATATGCAAAAAAATTGAAAGACCTGGAAATGTTTCTTCTGCATTTCCAATGAAGACCGCAGGCTTAAGTGGAGCAAAATTTGCGGTATGGACTTCCGCCGGCAGGAGGTTGTTTGCATGGCCCACTTTGCTTCGTCACATGTTGTGAATACTGGACAAAAAGTTATGTTACTGCCTAGTGCTGTGCCAATGTAAGTAAATATTATAAATAACTAGATTTGTATGTACATATGTATGTACGCCACCCTAAAGTTTAAAAACCTTCTATGTTCCTATTTACTTTAACATTTTTATTTTCACTCAAATTATAAACATACACACGTACTTATACATATGTAGTAAATAATTACATATTTATATGTGTATTCTATATTCATTTTTTCTTACTTATTGTGATATTGCTTAATAACGGAATTTTACATGGTAAATGGTGCATATAGAAATCACAACAACAAATTTGGTGTTCCAACTCAGGTATTCAAGGTGAGCAAATAGTGGCTCCAGCTAAGGTGATATCAATTGCCAGTGAACAAATTATGCAAAAGGCTAATTATCAATGTGGCTCAAATACGTCGAGTGGTTCTTTGTCGGCTCACACACAACTACAGTTGCAGATGTTGGAAGAGGAGAAGGAATTGCAGAGGAAGTATTTGGAGAAAAAATACAGTATCCTATCCCAAGGTGATGTGTCCCAAAAATGTAATTCCTTTTCTAACCAAAGTCCTTTCCAGCCCACTGCATCACAAGTCGCAGCCAGACAGGTAATACCTAAGGAGCTGCCAAACTTCGACGGAAATCCTGAGGACTGGCCCCTATTCATCAGTAACTATAAAAATAGCACTGAGATTGCTGGTTATACTGACGGTGAGAATCTAATGCGTTTGCAGTCGTGTCTAAAAGGCCGCGCAAAGGAGTTGGTGAAAAGTAAACTTCTCATCCCATCCATGGTAAATGAAATCATCCAGACCCTTGAAATGTGTTTCGGCCGTCCAGAGCATATTTTAGACAGCATGATCGAGAAGGCTACGAAGATCCCACCACTAAAGGATAGGCTTGATAGCATCATCGAGTATGCCCTCACAATACGGAATATTTGCTCTACGATGGAGACATGTAATTTGATGGCCCATTTGAACAACCCGCTGCTAGTTAAGACGTTGGTCGATAAGTTGCCCAACAACCACAAGTTGAATTGGGCAATGCATGCTAAAGACGACAAGGTCCCAGTGGTGAAATCGTTCAGCGATTGGATTTATACCATAGCTGTTGTCTCCTGCCAGCTCCAGGAGAAGTGCTCCGGTAAACACCCATTCAGAACAGACCCACACCCAAAATTTATTCTGCATTTATTGTAAAAGTGAAGGTCACAAGGTTCAAAATTGCGGTGAGTTCCAATCATTAAGCTTAGATTCAAAATGGAATGTGGTGAAAGAAAATAAATTGTGCCGCCAGTGTTTGAATGCTCATCGACGCAAGTGTTTTTCGAAGAAATTGTGTGATATTGCAAATTGTGACGCAAAACACCATCCTTTGTTGCACAAATATATTACGTCGGCTCATCCAAACCAAGTTCAAGGCGCAACATCTGTTCCCAGTGGAAGCCTGAATGCACACAACAACCGCAATTATAAACCGTGCTTTAGAATACTCCCGATTCAAGTATACTGCAATGGTGATTCTGTGGAAACATTTGCCTTTTTAGATGAAGGATCATCCGTGACACTAATGGAGCAAAGCCTCTTTAACAAATTGGGACTCTCTGGTGAAAAGGAACCCCTGGAGCTACGATGGACCGGTAATACCACACGATCCGAAAACAATTCCGTCAAAATTGACATTGAGGTATCTGGTGCCAACAGCAATAGAAGATTTAGACTTCATGATGTTCGAACTGTAAGCAATCTTGGTCTGCCCATACAGTCAATTAAATTCGATGACATCGTGAAAGTCTACCCGTATCTCAAAGGTTTACCAGTCCAGTCGTACAGTAACGGTAAGCCCATGATACTAATTGGACTTAATAACTGGAGAGTTGCCGTTCCATTGAAAATAAGGGAAGGTGGTCGAGATCAGCCCATTGCAACAAAAGCTCGATTGGGATGGACCCTTCAGGGTAGTGGCTCCGATCTAAGCCAGGTTTCATCCTTGAACATCCATACTTGTGAGTGCGAAAAACGGTATAGAGTTTTGCACGATGAGGTCAAGGAATATTTCAACCTAGATGCCCCGCAAGAGAAAACCATTTTGTCGCCCGAAAACAACAGAGCTTTGAAGATACTTGAAACTACAGCCATCAAGAAGAAGCAGCAATACGAAGTTGGTCTACTGTGGAAAAATGATGTGACGATGTTGCCCGAGAGCCATCAAGTCGCAAGTCATCGCCTAAAGAGTCTCCAAAAGAAGTTTGCAAAGACCCGCATCTACGACTAACTATGCAAGCGGAAATAAACAAACTAGTTTCTAAAGGATACGCTAGAAAGGTGCAAGAAGCAGAAAAGTCATCATATGAGGGTCGTACATGGTATCTGCCAATATTTGTCGCTCTTAATCCGAATAAGCCTGATAAAGTTCGTCTAGTCTGGAATGCAGCAGCGAAGTCACACAACAAGTCTTTAAATGACTTTATAATTTGTGGTCCTGATTTACTTACGTCACTTTTCAACATTTTAATAGAATTTCGCGTGGGTCAAATCGCCATATGTGGCGATATAGCAGAAATGTTTCATCGTATTAACGTTAGAGACGAGGACATGCACGCTCAACGATTTTTATGGTTCGGAAATGACGACGACAATAAACCCTGTGAATACGTAATGAAGGCCCTGACATTTGGTATAAGCTGTGCACCCTGTATAGCTCATTACATTCGAAATAAGAATGCAGATGAATTTCGTGAACAGTATCCAAGAGCTGTTAAAGCAATTCAACACCACCACTATATGGACGATTTTATTGACAGTGTGGATACCGAGGAAGAGGCGATGAAACTAGCGGTCCAAGTACGCACAATACATGCAGCCGGATTCCACATGAGGAATTGGATGACCAACTCTGAAAGTGTACGAAAGCATTTATGCGATGATGGCTCAACAACTCAAACCTCCTTCAAGGCTATAGAAAAAATACTTGGTATGTATTGGGAATCAAATAATGACAATAATTCTAGATTCTCGAGGCTCCGAAGGGATGTATTCCAGCCACATGCGGTCCCTACTAAGAGGGAAGTACTACAAGTCCTAATGTCAACTTTCGATCCTTTGGGATTTGTGTCCCATTATACAATTGGACTTAAGTACTTCTACAAGATATTTGGCGCTCAGGAATAAAATGGGACGACGAGTTATTCGAAGATCTTTTGCTGAAGTGGTCCTCATGGCTATCAAATCTGGCTAAGATATCATCTATAATCATCCCTCGGTGCTACTCGAGGCTCTTAAAAACAACGTACAGGGTCCAGCTACATACGTTCGTTGATGCTGGCGAAAACGCATACGCTGCAGCAAGCTATTTCAGAATCCAGCATAACAATGAAATCGAAGTTCGAATTGTATCTGCTAAATCGAAAGTGACTCCGTTAAAGCCCATATCGATCCCTAGGCTTGAGCTTCAAGCGGCTTTAATTGGTTCAAGACTAGCGTCAAAAATTCGAAGCTGCGAAGAAAGCTTCTTCTGGTCCGATTCGAAAACAGTACTTAAGTGGCTCTCAATGGATCCTAAAAAATTTAAAGCATTCGTCATGTATAGAGTTGGCGAAATACTAGAATCTACTAATGGGACGCAATGGAATTGGGTACCGTCCAAATTAAACCCTGCAGACCGTGCAACAAAAATTCATAATTCCGAGGACGATATATGGCTCAATGGTCCGGCATTTCTGAAAGATGAGAAACATATGTGGCCTAAATGTACAGAACTCAACGTCGTCAACAATGAAGAAATACGAAATCACCTACTCATTATCGATAAGTCTAGTGGTTTCACAATCAATATAGAATATTTTTCGTCCTGGAAGCTACTGTACATGGCTTTTTCCCAATTCGTCCTTTACATTGAGAAATTGAAGTCCAGAATCCGAGGCGGAAAGCCACCGCTCATGTGTTTCGAATACATACAAAGGGCTAAGAACATTTTGTTTAAATATGCCCAAGCCACCGAATTTGCCGAAGAAATTTGGTGTCTCAAAAATAATAAGAAGTTACCTGCCGGAAGTAAACTTAAGCAACACAATATTTTTCTTGATGAAGACGGGGTAATACGTGCCTGTGGTAGAGTCGAGTCCCTGAATTGCAACAACGCCATAATTTTGCCTCATGGTCACTACATAACCTTTTTGTTGGTCCGAAATTTTCACGAAGATTATCATCATTGTCTTCATGAAGGAACAATATCCAAAATAAAATCACGATTTCATATCCCGAAGTTAAGAGTACTTTATAAAAGTATGCGAAGAAAATGTCAACACTGTAAGAACGAGTCAGCAGTTCCACATCCTCCATTGATGGCATCTCTACCCGCAGCAAGATTGGGCTCCTTTGAACGTCCATTCACATACGTTGGTATTGACTTTTTTGGCCCTTTACATGTAGCAATAGGTAGACGTAGTGAAAAAAGATGGGGTGTTGTTTAATTAAATATAATAAACACATACATGTTTCTGTCGTCCAATCATTCCTGATAAGGTAAACCATTCAATAAAATTTCACATAAATCAAGTAAAATCAAGTAATGTTAATTTAACTAATGATAGGTAATTTAATGTGAATTAGAATAGCATATTTTAACAAATCTTGCGTATTTATAAAAAATAATAAAAAAATTAAGTATTTCTTCAAAATTATATTAATTTTCTTCAAAATCAGCAAAGTATCATTATTTTTATAAAAATTTTAAAGTACAATTCCGATCATATAAACTTAATTTAATATAATATAATGTATAATATATTTAATATAATTTAAATTTTCATAGATTTGCAATAAAAAAAGTGTTAACAATTATATGATAATGAGTTTCTAAATATAAAAAAAAAATTATAATTTACGATTAAATTAATTGACAAAATTTGGATATTAATTATTAAAAGAATACCAATTGGCAGCAAAACTCACTTAATATAATTTGTATAATATATATAATTAATTATGGCTCGATTATTAGAATTGAGGTTAGGCTTTAGTTCAAAAATATACTCACTCCCAATATGGTCCATCATATGCGCCCAGCCAAACCGCTGGCTCTGTTGCTAGTAATACACAAACAAACAAACAAAACCAATCATATGCCCAAGTCTTAAAAGGAAACCCTAATGCGAAAAATCCCCCGAGTACTGCTAACGCAAAGCAGCCTCCATACGCTGATGTTCCTAGGGAAGGCTCAATTGAAATTTTAATTCAAACTATGAATAACTTCATGGCCACTATGCAGAACATGTTTCAGGAAATGATGCGAAACCAGAACATGCTCCTGCAAGTTCTACTCAACAACAAATGAACCAGTTAAAAATATGTTTCTGGAATGCAAACGGGTTATCCCAACATAAACACGAAGTTGCAAACTTTCTTCATAGGCATGAAATCGACGTACTTCTTGTGGTGTCACGGACACACGATTTACCACCCTTTCAGTTGGTATTGGTGGTGCAACGCCTGCAGCGCCTACATTGACTGCAGCACCTGCCCCTCCGGCTTTATCATCTTCGTTAATCATTTTCGTTGAAAAATGTTCTCAGAACACGGGGTCACCACTTTGGCTATTATTTATTAATCAATATTAAATTTATTAATCAAAATTAAATTAAATAAAAAACAAAACTTAAAAACTAATCTTCAGAAAAGGCGTGTTAACAATTCATGGAAAAACCATGGTGAAATAACAAGGTGGTGTTGAAACGCCAGCTGTTTTTTTTTAGTCATGTTCGTTATGTCAAACTTTGTTGTGCTTTCAAAAATAAACAGAAAATTTAAAAAACAATTTAACAGAAAAAATAAAAATTTGCCAAAAATTAAAATATAAATAAATACAAGCTATTTAAAAATAAATATTTATAATGAAATATTGCAAGATATGCAAAAAAATTGAAAGACCTGGAAATGTTTCTTCTGCATTTCCAATGAAGACCGCAGCTTAAGTGGAGCAAAATTTGCGGTATGGACTTCCGCCGGCAGGAGGTTGTTTGCATGGCCCACTTAGCTTCGTCACATGTTGTGAATACTGGACAAAAAGTTATGTTACTGCCTAGTGCTGTGCCAATGTAAGTAAATATTATAAATAACTAGATTTGTATGCACATATGTATGTACGCCACCCTAAAGTTTAAAAACCTTCTATGTTCCTATTTACTTTAACATTTTTATTTTCACTCAAATTATAAACATACACACGTACTTATACATATGTAGTAAATAATTACATATTTATATGTGTATGCTATATTCATTTTTTCTTACTTATTGTGATATTGCTTAATAACGGAATTTTACATGGTAAATGGTGCATATAGAAATCACAACAACAAATTTGGTGTTCCAACCCAGGTATTCAAGGTGAGCAAATAGTGGCTCCAGCTAAGGTGATATCAATTGCCAGTGAACAAATTATGCAAAAGGCTAATTATCAATGTGGCTCAAATACGTCGAGTGGTTCTTTGTCGGCTCACACACAACTACAGTTGCAGATGTTGGAAGAGGAGAAGGAATTGCAGAGGAAGTATTTGGAGAAAAAATACAGTATCCTATCCCAAGGTGATGTGTCCCAAAAATGTAATTCCTTTTCTAACCAAAGTCCTTTCCAGCCCACTGCATCACAAGTCGCAGCCAGACAGGTAATACCTAAGGAGCTGCCAAACTTCGACGGAAATCCTGAGGACTGGCCCCTATTCATCAGTAACTATAAAAATAGCACTGAGATTGCTGGTTATACTGACGGTGAGAATCTAATGCGTTTACAGTCGTGTCTAAAAGGCCGCGCAAAGGAGTTGGTGAAAAGTAAACTTCTCATCCCATCCATGGTAAATGAAATCATCCAGACCCTTGAAATGTGTTTCGGCCGTCCAGAGCATATTTTAGACAGCATGATCGAGAAGGCTACGAAGATCCCACCACTAAAGGATAGGCTTGATAGCATCATCGAGTATGCCCTCACAATACGGAATATTTGCTCTACGATGGAGACATGTAATTTGATGGCCCATTTGAACAACCCGCTGCTAGTTAAGACGTTGGTCGATAAGTTGCCCAACAACCACAAGTTGAATTGGGCAATGCATGCTAAAGACGACAAGGTCCCAGTGGTGAAATCGTTCAGCGATTGGATTTATACCATAGCTGTTGTCTCCTGCCAGCTCCAGGAGAAGTGCTCCGGTAAACACCCATTCAGAACAGACCCACACCCAAAATTTATTCTGCATTTATTGTAAAAGTGAAGGTCACAAGGTTCAAAATTGCGGTGAGTTCCAATCATTAAGCTTAGATTCAAAATGGAATGTGGTGAAAGAAAATAAATTGTGCCGCCAGTGTTTGAATGCTCATCGACGCAAGTGTTTTTCGAAGAAATTGTGTGATATTGCAAATTGTGACGCAAAACACCATCCTTTGTTGCACAAATATATTACGTCGGCTCATCCAAACCAAGTTCAAGGCGCAACATCTGTTCCCAGTGGAAGCCTGAATGCACACAACAACCGCAATTATAAACCGTGCTTTAGAATACTCCCGATTCAAGTATACTGCAATGGTGATTCTGTGGAAACATTTGCCTTTTTAGATGAAGGATCATCCGTGACACTAATGGAGCAAAGCCTCTTTAACAAATTGGGACTCTCTGGTGAAAAGGAACCCCTGGAGCTACGATGGACCGGTAATACCACACGATCCGAAAACAATTCCGTCAAAATTGACATTGAGGTATCTGGTGCCAACAGCAATAGAAGATTTAGACTTCATGATGTTCGAACTGTAAGCAATCTTGGTCTGCCCATACAGTCAATTAAATTCGATGACATCGTGAAAGTCTACCCGTATCTCAAAGGTTTACCAGTCCAGTCGTACAGTAACGGTAAGCCCATGATACTAATTGGACTTAATAACTGGAGAGTTGCCGTTCCATTGAAAATAAGGGAAGGTGGTCGAGATCAGCCCATTGCAACAAAAGCTCGATTGGGATGGACCCTTCAGGGTAGTGGCTCCGATCTAAGCCAGGTTTCATCCTTGAACATCCATACTTGTGAGTGCGAAAAACGGTATAGAGTTTTGCACGATGAGGTCAAGGAATATTTCAACCTAGATGCCCCGCAAGAGAAAACCATTTTGTCGCCCGAAAACAACAGAGCTTTGAAGATACTTGAAACTACAGCCATCAAGAAGAAGCAGCAATACGAAGTTGGTCTACTGTGGAAAAATGATGTGACGATGTTGCCCGAGAGCCATCAAGTCGCAAGTCATCGCCTAAAGAGTCTCCAAAAGAAGTTTGCAAAGACCCGCATCTACGACTAACTATGCAAGCGGAAATAAACAAACTAGTTTCTAAAGGATACGCTAGAAAGGTGCAAGAAGCAGAAAAGTCATCATATGAGGGTCGTACATGGTATCTGCCAATATTTGTCGCTCTTAATCCGAATAAGCCTGATAAAGTTCGTCTAGTCTGGAATGCAGCAGCGAAGTCACACAACAAGTCTTTAAATGACTTTATAATTTGTGGTCCTGATTTACTTACGTCACTTTTCAACATTTTAATAGAATTTCGCGTGGGTCAAATCGCCATATGTGGCGATATAGCAGAAATGTTTCATCGTATTAACGTTAGAGACGAGGACATGCACGCTCAACGATTTTTATGGTTCGGAAATGACGACGACAATAAACCCTGTGAATACGTAATGAAGGCCCTGACATTTGGTATAAGCTGTGCACCCTGTATAGCTCATTACATTCGAAATAAGAATGCAGATGAATTTCGTGAACAGTATCCAAGAGCTGTTAAAGCAATTCAACACCACCACTATATGGACGATTTTATTGACAGTGTGGATACCGAGGAAGAGGCGATGAAACTAGCGGTCCAAGTACGCACAATACATGCAGCCGGATTCCACATGAGGAATTGGATGACCAACTCTGAAAGTGTACGAAAGCATTTATGCGATGATGGCTCAACAACTCAAACCTCCTTCAAGGCTATAGAAAAAATACTTGGTATGTATTGGGAATCAAATAATGACAATAATTCTAGATTCTCGAGGCTCCGAGGGAAGTACTACAAGTCCTAATGTCAATTTTCGATCCTTTGGGATTTGTGTCCCATTATACAATTGGACTTAAGTACTTCTACAAGATATTTGGCGCTCAGGAATAAAATGGGACGACGAGTTATTCGAAGATCTTTTGCTGAAGTGGTCCTCATGGCTATCAAATCTGGCTAAGATATCATCTATAATCATCCCTCGGTGCTACTCGAGGCTCTTAAAAACAACGTACAGGGTCCAGCTACATACGTTCGTTGATGCTGGCGAAAACGCATACGCTGCAGCAAGCTATTTCAGAATCCAGCATAACAATGAAATCGAAGTTCGAATTGTATCTGCTAAATCGAAAGTGACTCCGTTAAAGCCCATATCGATCCCTAGGCTTGAGCTTCAAGCGGCTTTAATTGGTTCAAGACTAGCGTCAAAAATTCGAAGCTGCGAAGAAAGCTTCTTCTGGTCCGATTCGAAAACAGTACTTAAGTGGCTCTCAATGGATCCTAAAAAATTTAAAGCATTCGTCATGTATAGAGTTGGCGAAATACTAGAATCTACTAATGGGACGCAATGGAATTGGGTACCGTCCAAATTAAACCCTGCAGACCGTGCAACAAAAATTCATAATTCCGAGGACGATATATGGCTCAATGGTCCGGCATTTCTGAAAGATGAGAAACATATGTGGCCTAAATGTACAGAACTCAACGTCGTCAACAATGAAGAAATACGAAATCACCTACTCATTATCGATAAGTCTAGTGGTTTCACAATCAATATAGAATATTTTTCGTCCTGGAAGCTACTGTACATGGCTTTTCCCAATTCGTCCTTTACATTGAGAAATTGAAGTCCAGAATCCGAGGCGGAAAGCCACCGCTCATGTGTTTCGAATACATACAAAGGGCTAAGAACATTTTGTTTAAATATGCCCAAGCCACCGAATTTGCCGAAGAAATTTGGTGTCTCAAAAATAATAAGAAGTTACCTGCCGGAAGTAAACTTAAGCAACACAATATTTTTCTTGATGAAGACGGGGTAATACGTGCCTGTGGTAGAGTCGAGTCCCTGAATTGCAACAACGCCATAATTTTGCCTCATGGTCACTACATAACCTTTTTGTTGGTCCGAAATTTTCACGAAGATTATCATCATTGTCTTCATGAAGGAACAATATCCAAAATAAAATCACGATTTCATATCCCGAAGTTAAGAGTACTTTATAAAAGTATGCGAAGAAAATGTCAACACTGTAAGAACGAGTCAGCAGTTCCACATCCTCCATTGATGGCATCTCTACCCGCAGCAAGATTGGGCTCCTTTGAACGTCCATTCACATACGTTGGTATTGACTTTTTTGGCCCTTTCCATGTAGCAATAGGTAGACGTAGTGAAAAAAGATGGGGTGTTGTTTAATTAAATATAATAAACACATACATGTTTCTGTCGTCCAATCATTCCTGATAAGGTAAACCATTCAATAAAATTTCACATAAATCAAGTAAAATCAAGTAATGTTAATTTAACTAATGATAGGTAATTTAATGTGAATTAGAATAGCATATTTTAACAAATCTTGCGTATTTATAAATAATAATAAAAAAATTAAGTATTTCTTCAAAATTATATTAATTTTCTTCAAAATCAGCAAAGTATCATTATTTTTATAAAAATTTTAAAGTACAATTCCGATCATATAAACTTAAATTAATACAATATAATGTATAATATATTTAATATAATTTAAATTTTCATAGATTTGCAATAAAAAAAGTGTTAACAATTATATGATAATGAGTTTCTAAATATAAAAAAAAAATTATAATTTACGATTAAATTAATTGACAAAATTTGGATATTAATTATTAAAAGAATACCAATTGGCAGCAAAATTCACTTAATATAATTTGTATAATATATATAATTAATTATGGCTCGATTATTAGAATTGAGGTTAGTTCAAAAATATACTCACTCCCAATATGGTCCATCATATGCGCCCAGCCAAACCGCTGGCTCTGTTGCTAGTAATACACAAACAAACAAACAAAACCAATCATATGCCCAAGTCTTAAAAGGAAACCCTAATGCGAAAAATCCCCCGAGTACTGCTAACGCAAAGCAGCCTCCATACGCTGATGTTCCTAGGGAAGGCTCAATTGAAATTTTAATTCAAACTATGAATAACTTCATGGCCACTATGCAGAACATGTTTCAGGAAATGATGCGAAACCAGAACATGCTCCTGCAAGTTCTACTCAACAACAAATGAACCAGTTAAAAATATGTTTCTGGAATGCAAACGGGTTATCCCAACATAAACACGAAGTTGCAAACTTTCTTCATAGGCATGAAATCGACGTACTTCTTGTGGTGTCACAGCCATAATTGTGCACAAACACATCAGACACTTACCATTGCCAGAGTTCGAAGAAGATTGTATTTAGGCCACATCTATAAATCTTACTGATTTCAAACTTACTTTGTCATCCGTTTATTGTCCCCCGAGGCACAATATTGTACACGATAAATTTCTCAACTTCTTCTCCACATTAGGCCAGAAATTCATTGCTGCGGCCGATTACAACGCTAAACATACATATTGGGGTTCCAGACTTATTAATCGTAGAGGTAATCAGCTATACAATACCGTAACTGCAAAAAATTTTGATGTCGTATCAAGTGGTGAGCCTACCTATTGGCCAACCGACTTCAACAAGCTACCAGACCTTATTGCATTTGCTGTAATTAAAAACATCAAGCGCGATCAGGTACTAGTTAGTTCCTCATATGATCTATCGTCCGATCATTCACCTTCAATCCTCATTTTAAAAGACAACTCTGACGCCGCAGCTGAAAATTTTATTTCCTATCCAAACAGAAACATGTATGTGAGCTCTTACCTATCACAGTGCATTCCGCTAAAAAAATTCATCTGACATCCAAATAGCTGTCGACCGACTTACAGAAGTCTTGGATTGTGCAGCAAGAATTGCAACCCCAATCAAGCGGACAATTAAACGTTTTCCTTACAATACATCGAGGGATATAGAGACCCTGATCAGAGAAAAAAGGAAGTTAAGAAGACAATGGCAAAACAGTCGTTCCCCAACCACTAAGGCCCAACTACAATTATGCCTGACAACTCTTCGCAACAAATTGAGACAGAACCACGAGTCTGCAATAGAGGCTATCTAAACAGCCTCGATGCCACAAACAACTCCAATTACAACAGGAAGGCTGTACGACATATGAATTGCCCTATAACTCAAGAATCTCCAAGACCCAAGAATCTGGAAAACCGCACTTGGGCCAAAAACACAAATAAAAGTGAATATTAGAAAATCTCCCGGACCTGACCGCATCACATCAATGATAAGGAACTTGCCATCGTCTGCTTATAGAATCTTGCTGCTCATTTTTAACGCGAAATTAAGAGCCGGATACTTCCCATCCTCATGGAATAGGTCTATAATTATTATGATTTCCAAGCCAGGAAAAGATGCTAGCCAGGTTGCGTCGTACAGACCGATAAGCTTATTATCAATCCTATCGAAGCTTTTCGAAAAAATATTCGTTTTAAGTATAACTCCTCATCGAAATCACCAGTTCGGATTCAGAGCGAAACATGGTACAATAGAACAGTGCATAGAATTGTCACCCCAATTAGATCGGCGTTTGAGAAAAAGCAATACTGCTCAGCCCTATTTATAGACATTTTACAAGCATTTGACAAAGTTTGGCATGATGGGCTACTCATCAAAATAACACGAATGCTTCCTCAAAACACTCACAAGCTTCTGGAGAGCTATCTAACAGGCAGAACATTCATGGTAAGATAAATACTCCCCCCTCAAAAAAATTACTGCTGTTGTCCCCCAAGGCAGAATACTAGGACCGCTTCTATATATAATATACACAGCGGATATGCCAACAAACCTGAGCACGCATACCTCTACATTTGCAGACGACACAGCATTTATTAGCGTTAACCATGACTCAAAAGTCGCATTGCAAATTCTGCAGTCCCAGATCAATGAACTAGAGGCCTGGCTAGAAAAATTGAGAATAAAGGTTCACCCGGCTAAATGTGCTCACTTAACTTTCACGCTCAGAAGACAAACGTGCCCAGCTGTAAAAATAAATAACATCACTGCTCCGGTAGAAAACCATATTAAGTACTTAAGAATTCATATAGATAGACGCTTGACCTGGTCTCGTCATATTGAAGCGAAAATAACGGCTATGAAACTTAAAGCAGCTCAACTACATTGGCTTCTCGGTTGAAACTGAAACTTGTCGTTAGACAACAAAATTTTCTTATACAAGTCCATCATACTGCATGCGCATCTAACATCCAAAAGCTTCAAGATAGTCTAGAATATTACGACAAATTGTCTGCGCCCCATGGTATATAAGTAATGATATTATCCACAGAGATCTCAACGTCCCCACTATCCAGGAGGAAATTAAAAAATATTCAATCAGCTACATCGATAAACTAACTACCTCGCTCGGGGTCTGCTTCAGTTGGAAGGTCACCAGAGGCTAAAAAGACACTTTGAGCCTAAAAAGAAGACATTTTTAAAATTTGAATACAGCAGTTAGTGGTTATATTGGTAACAACTAATAAACAACAAGTAGAATTAAGATTTGAATACATATTGTAAATTTCGATAAGAAAGATTCAATAATAAAAAAAATATATTAAAAAAAAAAAAATTGCCTAGATTCTAGATCATTCTTGACTTTATTTTATTCCTTTATTTCATTTCTGTGCTCCAGGAGCAGATCTCATTAGTTGTCCCTTAATTTATTTTGTTTTTGCATGAATTGTTGTTACATTTTGCTTAAATATTTACATACTTAAATCATTATGTACCAAATTTTTCTCCATCTACAAAATCCTACACGATCATCTTTGTCTTATGTATTTGTTTCTTTTCTTTTAAGGAGTTGCTCAACCTGTGCGTAGTTGTGTTCATATTTTGTTGTTATGAATTTTCCATTTTGCAGTTGTTGTTGCATGCACACATATTACAATTTTATTTCATAATTACGCAGTTGTATTCATAACTTACTGTTGTTGTAGTTTCTATCTTGCAATTAATCCGTTTGTTGTCTTTTTTACTCAAGCCTTTGTTTCATTTCTATATTGCACATTAGATTTTTTGCTGCACATTTATGTAAGTACATATTCATAAAAAATAAAGTAGGTTTGAAGTGTGCTTTTAGACAAAATTTTCTTAAAGTGCATTTGAAGTCGACTTTAATTTTTTATAAATACGGCAGTTATTTTCTATATTGCGTATTTGTTTTTTTGCTTACCTGTTACAAATATTAGAATTCGCATTAAGAAACACACAATTTTTAATGAACAGAAGTCGATCATTTGTACTATCACGTGCTATTATTCATTTCATTCAGAATACAAACAAGTCCAAACAACGTACATATGTATGTTTGCAAATCCATATGAATGCATGTTATTATTAAAAACTTCTTCTGAGTTGTTGTTGCCTTTCTTTTAAAACACACCTATACATACATATGCACATAATGTGTCGAAAAGTAAAATTTTCTCATTGAAAAATTTCGTTTTCAGCAACTTACTGTTTTTTTGTTACATTTTTTTCTTTATTTTCTATAATTTTGTCTTCATAAATGTTGACGAGTTTCCATTTTTTATATACCATTCATGTTTTTGTGTTTATTATTACCAGAGTTTAAAATTACTACTATATTATGTAAAAAATAGCAAAATATTTCATAATTTTATAGGAAAACTAGAAAAATATTTTAAGAAAATAATATTTAACTTTTCACATACTAAAAATATAGAAATATGTCTAGTAGTAATTCGAAAAATATTTTGCCATACAAAATATTTCTAGTAGCAACCAGAACACAAAATGAAAATATTTCAGTTGCAATATATTTACTACTAGAACACACGCATACTTTTTATAGTTTACTACCGAACCATAAACCATGCAAAGAAATAGTAACTTGAAAAACCACTAACAGACAGCAATATGCGAAATCAAAAAAACAATTGTAAAAAACAGTCAAAATTGGAGCTTACCTGCTTCGATAAGGCATGATTTTTATATAGAGAATTCCCACTTGGAAGCATTACTTTTTAAAAAATGAAGCGTGTTTTCACTCAATACATTCAGCTGTGAGTAACAGCTATAAGTAAGCACTTATTTCATGTTTCTATGGCATTACTTATTTCATTGTTTACAAAAAGCTCTTCCTTGCTTTTCCAGAAGACGTGAATTCATAGCTGATGTGAAGCTATTACAGTATTGCTTATATGAAACCCTTTCTTCATGCTTCTTAAGAATCTATGAAATAATAACATCCGTGTGAAATGTTTATTTTATTGGAAATTATTATTAATGAATTAAAATACATTCTATGTTAAAAAAATTAAATTAATGTCGACAAAAGCAAAGAAAAAATATAGATTCTTTAATAAAAAACAAATTAATAGTAATAAAAAATAATGATAATAATAAATAATAAAATTCATTAATACTTAAAAATAAATTCGTTTAGTTACTATAAAATGATTATTTATAATGAACTGACTTTTAAAAAGTCTACTTATACTTATTCGCAGTTTTAATTTTAATTAAAAACATAGGATTATAATTCAGATGATATTTATTAAAATTAGAAATTTCTAAAACAAAATTGATTTTGATTCTTACGTTTAATGATCTTATTCAGCTATACCTGGATCAACATTTTCTGGATCTGAATCCTCTTCAGTGTTTAAAAATGTATTATCAATTTTCCTCTTTTTCTTGAAGGAATGATCGATGTTTTCTGAATCTGAATCCTCTTCGCTGTTTAAAAATGTGTTACCAATTCCAGCCTTTCTCTTCGGCATATTATTTAACAACAACAGAACTAACTATTTCAAAATGAAAAAACAAACACAAAACGCCGTTAACTTTTCTACAACTCAAAACATAAACACAAAACAAAACAACACTAACTGTACATGGACAAAAGCAGAAGTATTAAAAAACAGAAACAAGAAAAACCAAAAGCAAATAATTGAAAATATTTCGTACAAAAAATTTTTTAAATTCTGTTGATACACTATAATAAACACACACTTTAATAAATTTTAAAAAAGATATTTCTTACATTGAAAATGTATTAATTAATTAAAATCACTTTATAGATTTATATTTATAATAAAATCTTTTTATATTTTCTAAGATTTTTTTTACACTTTTATTCACGTCTTATCT
The DNA here is from genome assembly GCA_950370525.1 of Bellardia bayeri. Lineage (NCBI taxonomy): Eukaryota > Metazoa > Arthropoda > Insecta > Diptera > Calliphoridae > Bellardia > Bellardia bayeri. The sequence continues at coordinate 46,933,671 of OX493265.1, read as the reverse complement.
GCACAAATGCAACTCGATGACTAAACGTTTTATATTATGTAATTTAAAATGTGTTTTTTGTCGGAAAAGAATCGGTAAAACTGCCGATTTCAATAGTCTTTGCAATACAACCTGCTTCCTTGTAAGGGACAAGAGTAAGCTTAAATATTATTAAAATACTTCACTTACAACCTGCTTCTCTGTAAGGGATAGTAGTAAGCTTTTCATTTTTTTCAGCTTACATTATAAAATTACTCCTATCATTGGTATTCCCTGCTATTTCCTGCTTCTCAGTAAGGCTTAATAGTAAGCGAATACAGATGCCGTTAGGTCCCTTTTTAGCTTCCTAGTCTAAAATTTTTTTACTGGGAAACTAAACAACTATGGCACATGAAAAATAAAAACTGGCAAACAAACGAAGTTGGAATATGTAAAAAACCAAATTGTCCGCAGTTGAAAATGTTAAAAACGAAAATGTGCATATAAAGGTTCCGCCAAATAATTTTTTTTTTCAAAATGCTATAAAAAAAACTACTGAATATTTTCTCAAATTTATTTTTTATTTGAAAGTACAATCCTTCCGGTTTATAATAGTCCAACGTGTAATGTACACAAAGAAAAACTTTAAATATTGAGTTGAAAGAAAATAAATTCCCTACTCTAAGAGATTGCCAAGATTAGGACTGCATGAGCCATGGAGTAGCTAGCTAACAATCGGGCAGGAGGGTTCGGTCCTTTCTTGTGCAATATCCTGTTTGTATACAGAAGTTTTTTGTTGTAGACTCCCTATTTTTTTTACTAAAAGACATTTTTTTATCTAGGACCCCGTGAAAACACTACACCTAGTTCATTATCTACCCTAGAAAACACATAACTTCAAGTTTAGTACGACATTATGGTAATTCAAAATTTATTCAGTTAAATTATATCTATCGTGATAATTTTCATATATATAAATTTAATCGATAAAGTAATTTCAAATGAAATCTTAAAATGCCAAGATTTTGCAAACCTAATAATTTATACGATTATATAAAAAAAATTTTGCTTAAAAATACTAAAAATGACAAAAAATAAAAATGTAAAAAAAGACTAGTGAGAGCATTATCCGGTACTATTTTAACGAATTTAAAACAAAAACAATTTTACTTTAGATAGAAAAACTGATTGATGTAATGATGTAAATAAGTATATTAAAAATATTTACAATTTAAGTATGTAAGTATGTCGGTAACGCAAGAATGGTAAACAAATAAAAGCTCTCTTAAATGAGACAATTATTAAACAATGCTAATCAAATCAAGAACATTTGAATCTCAGAAACATTAAAGATTCTGTTAAAAAAATGATGCTCTTACTCATTATTGCATTACAAACATATGTACGTACTTAACTATATTTTTGTTATAAACAATAGTAGGAATAGAAATGTATGAATTTCTGACTCACTAAACATGTAAATTTGCGATGATCTGGAAGGCCTTCTAGAGCTCGATGAACATGTTGAGATTTATGGATTTAGGTTAGATTTATGCCTCTGTAAAACTTGCATTTATATCAAATTATTTGGCTTACGGTTGACTTATCTAATGCTCACACTTAACAATAAAATAGTGCACTTAATTAAAACGATAGAATAATATAACTCTTATATTCAAATAATGTAATTCATATGTACTAGCAATAAAAATGATGATCAGAGTAGAAATATATTTTTGTTTATGTTGCAAACTTAATCTAGTTTAATGACAATTAAGAAACAATAAATGGTGCTTAATGATCAGTTGTTTAAGCTTTAAACTTTTTTTGTTTTTGTGTTGGCTTTGTTTTGTTTAATTCTATTTTTAGATAATAACACAAAGAGATGAGCAGAAAAAAGATATGAATAAAGTACTGCACTAGGTAATGAGTAGTTTAATGTGCTCCCCTACATTACCTAGTTGACGTTCTTCTGGCGTTTTCTTTTCTGGCGAAAATGTTACACGTTTTTCCCATTTCGCACCTTTTTTATTTTTTTTTGTGTTCTTTTCTGAAAAAATGTCAACACTGCTAAAGTGTAGTGTGTTCTTTTCTATAAATGTCACACTATAAATTTAAAAAGTGTTGCACCTTTTACACTCTGTATTTTTAAAGGGGGAGAATCGCACTATAAAACAGCTGACATTTGTTTTGTTTATGAATGAAACAAAAAAATATACAAAATGGAAAATATTACTACTTTTTTATGTGCTGAAAAAATTTTGGATGACTTGTTGGATTTGTCTTCATCATCTGATGATGATGAAATATTTGATATGGAAAAAAATCCACAACCGCGAGTGAAAGGCTTTGTAGAGAACGTAATTAATGAATACTCTGAAGTTGATGTATGTCAAACAGCTGTACATGAAAACAAGTAAGAGTGCTATATTCGGCTGTGCCGAATCTTAAATACCCTCCACCTAAACGTAATAAGAAATACAAAAACTACACTGGTTATAGGACTAGAATATCCTTATTCTGTGTTTTCTATTCAGTCTTAGTGCAAATTTAATTATTATTTTATATATTGTTTGAAAGACAATTTTACGACTAACATAACTTATGTTAAATATTTTGAAATTTTGTCTAATTTTCACCATTTTTAATTGATTTAATTACCAATTCTTACCATAATTTACAGAGTTTGTCTGATGTTGATAATAATCGTGAGTGTAATTTAACCTACAGAGTATAAAAAAGGGGAACAATTCGGTTTTAGTGTCTTTGCTCAAAAAAAAAAACAAAAACTTCATCAAATAGGGCTTTTAGAGGAGATGCCAGCAAAAAAAAAAATTTGTTGGCGGTCACGCCTATTTTCGAGGGGGCGGGCCCATAAAGTTGAAAATATATAGGCCTTTATCTCGGGAACTACTATCATGATTATAAAATATGGACCGAATATGGGTTAAATCCGAAAAGAATATTTTTTGACCCGAATTTTTTTGTTTTTTTGGAAATTTTTATATGGCAGTTATGACAAATTATGGACCGATCTTCTTAAATTTTGGAACAGTAATTTTCATGCATATGAGGATATTTCACGTCGAATTTCAACATAATAACGGTATATTTAAGATATATATTAGTATTAGCGTGGATTTCGGAAGTGGACCTTATATGGGGGACATAGTCAAATATGGACCGATATTCTCAAAATCCTGCAGTTTGATTTAGGCATGTATGTAAATGATCCGTGTAAAATTTTGGATTGGTACCCTTATTTATAAGAGATTTATGAGTATTAAAGTGATTTTCGGAAGAGGGCTTTATATGGGTCATACGGTTAAAAATAGACCTAAATTCACAAAATTTTGTGGGATGATTTTTGTATAAATGTAAATCATTTGTGTAAAGTTTTGAGTCAGTACCGATATTTATACAATATATATAGGGATAAATGTCTTTTTCAGATGTGGTCCTTGTATGGGAGCTATGACCAATTCTGGGCCGACCACCTTAAAATTTAGTACAATAATTTATTTGCCTATAAAGATTATTCATGTCAAATTTTAGCCGTTTAACATTATTTATATCTGTTTTATACGTATTTAAGTGAATTTTGGAAGTGGACTTTATATGGGGGCTATGGTAAAACATGGACCGAACTAAAAAAAATTTCGTTTTGAAATTTATTTTTACATAAAACTTATTTTTGCTGAATTTTGTCTTGATATTCCAATTTTATAGGCATTTATGTATAATGGAGCAATATTTCGGGAAGATTTTTGTATAGGGGCTATGAGAAATCATGGACCGATTCATACTATTTTCCGCACACTTTCTTCTATTGTCATAAAAACATCGTATACAAAATTTCATTGCATTATCTGCAATATATTTCAAAATATTGCAATAAAATGGACAAAAAATATCAAATTTTTATGGAGGTTGTCTCACATATCTGTCCATAACTCTGGTTGGCCTAAACCGATTTTGCTGATTTTAAATAGCAAACGCCTCGAAAGCATGTCTGACAGAATTGTTGAAGATTTGGATCTCGAAGATATCTGCGGACTTCAGAAAACTGATTTCAACATCCAGACAGACGGACATGGCTTAATCGACTCCGCTATCTACATATAAGGATCCAGAATAGATATACTTTATAGGGTCGGAAAATTATATTGTGGAAATTACAAACGGAATGACAAACTTATATATACCCTTCTCATGAAGGTGAAGGGTATAAAGAGCCATAGGGCCGGAAAAGTATAGTCCGATGTAGATTCACGTTCAATTAAATAATTAATAGAAAACTAAAGAAAATATAGCTGGAAAATATTGGACATTTAGGGTAGATTTAAGAAATATATCTTAGATTAAGTCATATCTATTTATGTAAGTTTAGTAAATCTTTGTTGTAAAAGGAGAAAACTAAAAAGATAAAAATTTGAATAGGATACGGAAACAAAAGAAAAACAAAAAAACATTTTTATTGAGAGTAGGCCTAAACAAAATTTTTCTACTGAGCTCACTAGGGAAATAGATAGGACCTCTTAAAAATATAACGAACAATTTTTTTTGAACTCCGAATAATTAAAATTTTAGCATTCCGTGTAAAACATTTTTTTTAGTTTTGCCCTTGATATTGTTAGTTTAGTTTAAAATTTTTTTTCTTATTTTTAAATAAATGTTATGTTTAAGTACGTAAAAATGTTGTGCTAGTTTGATTTTGTTGTTGGGTTTTTCAATACAATGGTTGGGTAGATGTAACGAGGTAAAAAGGCTTTGGATTAATATAAAGGGGTCATCATTGATGTTCTATGTTGATGACATAGGCTGGGAAAGGGTGACGCAAACGGGGTGTTCCATCAGTCCCTGGAGTATTTCATTTTTTTTTTTGTGGTCTTGTGCAGTTGTAAGTTTGTTGAGTTAGTTTCAGTTTTTTTTTTATTGTTATGATCGAATGTTTGGGGGTGCGGGTTAAGAACGTACTACCCATGTCTCGAAAGCTAGCCAAGGCAGCACCACAAACGTATAAGGTAAAAGTATCGTAACATATGAAGGCTTCAATAGTTGAACGATTTAATAGAACACTAAAAAATAAAATGCGGAAAAAATTTAGTACGCAATGGATAAATATATTAAATACAATATTACTAGAATATAATTCATCTTATCATCATACTATAAAAATGGCTCCTAAATCTGTTAATCAAAAAAATGAGAAAAAGCTTCTAAATAGTGTGTACAACAACTTAAAATTTTTCAAAAAATATAAAAAATATAATTAAAATGATTTTGTAAGAATAAGCAAATATAAAAATGTCTTCGAGAAAGGTTATACACCAAATTGGTCTGCAGAAGTTTTTAAAATAAATAAAATTGATCTGAATGGAAATATAATAAAAGGAGGATTTTCTGAAGAAGAATTATTAAAAACTAAAGTTCCTAAAATTTTTTTGGTTGAAAAGGTGTTAAAGCGCCGTGGGGAAAAACTATTTGTAAAATGGTTAGGTTTCGGGAAGGAGTACAATTCGTGGATTAATCGAAATGACATTAGTTCATAACTTAAACATATATGATTGTAGTCAACAAATTATTTCATCATTTCTTCTAAAGATGTCTTCCAGTATAGAAGAAAATTATATTTATGTTACTTTATTAAGTAATGATTCATCGGATATTTATAAGAACTCTCCGAGCACATTTACAAACTTGTTAAAACAATCATTGAACTTAAATAATGAATGGATGGTTGGATTATCAGATATTTCATTTTCATTGATGAATAAACAGAACATAATTAATAAAAATACTATAAATCGTAAAAGATGTAATATTTCAAATTTGGACAATAACTCTTCAAATTATCAAATAACTAAAATATCAGAGCTGAATACCAATACAGAACACGATAATATGAAATTAAAATTTAAGGAACATATTTCAAATTTAGACAAAATATCTTTAAATCCTCAAATAACTAAAACATCAAAGCTGCATACCAATACAGAGCACGACAATATCAAATTAAAATTTAAGGAACTTATGGATATATCAAAAGAAAAAGACAACAGAAATATAAATAGAGTAACCGCTGAACGTAGTACCAAGGAAACGGAGAATAATAAAAAGGATTCCAAGTTAATTCAAGAATTAGAAAATGTTAGAGAAGATTCGATTTTATCGTCAATAAATTATATTTTGGAAAGATCTTTAAATAAATTCCCAAATAATGTTTCTCATTATTTTAATAAAGTTGAATCACCAGATGTAAACGAAAATATATTTATTTACACAGATATAATTAAACCTCGACATGTGGGGAGTAAAAAAACAAAATGTTTGAAAATATTTTCTATATCATCATTGAAAAACTATATACATTTTAATAGAATTGATTATTTTCCTATTGAAACTTTTAATATCAATGATATTTCTATAATGATTCGAAATGACGAAGGAAAAAAAATTGATTTAGAGGAATATATTCCCGTTTATTGTACTTTACACTTCAAAAAATATGTATAAAAGGATGATACATTAAAAAGATAACTCATATTTTATATAACCATGGACTACAATAATCAGTCTGGAAGTAATGTACAAAACATTGGTGAAATATATCATGCACCAAGATTTGTACAATATGGACGTGGTATTGGATCACTTTTTTCGTCATTATTCTCACATCTAAAACCTTTATTGAAAACAGGGTTGAATATTTTAAAAAATAAATCGTTAGATATTGGAAAGGAAATTGGGACAAAACCTGTAAAAGAAATTTTATTAAATCAGGGACGAAAAGTCATAAACAATATTAAAGAAGCTACTATTGATAAAATAAAAACATTACAAAAGGACAAAGGCAAACGTATAAAACTTAAACGTTTAAAGCAAAGACATCAGATTAAATCAAAACGTTGTAGAAGAAAGAACTTTAAAGATATTTTTGGAAACTTAAAAATGTCTGGATTTATAGAATGTATGAAAAGTGAATTAGATTTATTTGAGTCTCTCCCAATTCAAACGAATATCATTAAAACAGAAGAAATATGTTACAATCCAATTGCATCATTGGATAACTCTAGTACTATTGAATTTGTTTCATTAGGAAATAGCGAAACATATAGAGATCTCAATAGTATTTACCTAAGACTAGTGGTTGAATTTAAAGAAAATGAAGGTGTTGTTAATAACCTACTGCATTCCTTATTTAGAAATTGTACAGTCCATTTTAACAATAAAAATGTATGTCAACCAGACAATAACTATCATTATAGAGCATATAGAGCATATATGGAAACATTGTGGAAATGATGCTAGATCTACACATCTCGAATCATGTGGTTGGGCTACTGATACGAATAAAATCAATTCATTAATTGAAAAAGATAACCCCGGATTAGACAAAAGAAAAAAAATATTCAAAGATGGAAAAAAGTAGAACTTTTTGGAAAACTACATGCTGATGAACAAAAATATTTACTTAATAATGAAGATCTTAAAGTAACAATAAATTTAGAGAAGGCAGACTCCTATATTTTAGAAGGAGATAAAAATGAATCTCAAATAAAACTACACGAAGCTAATTTATACATTAATCACCTTGCTATTAATAATAATATTTTAATGGCTCATCAGAATGTATTACAATCAAAAAGAATTGAAATGAAACCATTCACTATACATCCTGGAAATCATTCCTTATCTCTGGATAATGTTGTACTTGGGCAATTACCAAATTTTTTAATTTTTGGTATGGTTTCTAACAAGGCATATACATACTGGTGATAAAAAAGAAAATCCATTTAACTTTCAACATTTTAACTTACAAGGATTTAAGTTGGTTGTTAATGGTGTACAATTTCCCGCACAGCCAATTGAATTTAACTATAATAATGGTGGAATAATAAGCACTCGTGGTTATCAAACACTATTTAAAGGAACTGGAATTCATCATTTTGATAAAGGTCATCAAATAACAAAAGAATTATTTGATAGCGGATATTTTTTGTTATCTTTTTATTTAACGCCAGATCATAATAACAATTCAAATTGTGGCAATTTAATTAACCAAGGAACAATTCGCATTGAAGGACGTTTTGGAAAACCAATTTCTGAAGCAATTACCTGTTTAGTATATTGCGAATTTGATAGTATAATAGAAATTGATAAATGTCGGAGTATTATTCAAACGCTAGGAATTCAACAAAAATTATACACACTTTAAATTCAAATATTATAACCCAAAATAAATTTAAAGGTGTTTTTCCATGTAAAAAATTACCAACAAAAGCAGTTATCAAACCATCATTTTAGATTGCTAATAGTGATCCTTCTTATAAACCTGGACAGCACTGGGTTGCTTTTTACTTCCCTGAAAATAACCCAGCTGAATTCTTTTGCTCTGCTGGTCAACCGCCAATTAAACCTTTCATTTCGTTTTTAAATAGAAATTCCAAAACTTTCATATGTAATAAAATACGAATCCAAAGCGAATCTTCAATTTTATGTGGAGTCTATTGCTGTATTTTTATTTATTTAAGATGCAAAAAAATAAGTTTTAAACAAATTTTAACGTTATTGAATTATTTTAATTTGTATCAAAATGATATATTAGTTGTAAATTTATTTAAGAATATTTTCAAGTAATTTTAAAAAAGAAATAAAACAAATAAATTAGGATATTTTCATTATATTTTATTTTAAGACTATTTTTAATATTTACAAAAATAAACAATAATATTAATTAAATTAATAAATGATGGTGTTTTATTTTTTCCCAATTTCCTTTTCAACTTGAAGTAAAACATCCAAAAGTAATTGATCCTTGCCATCATATAATGATAGAAAAAGTGACAAGTGGTAGGATGACTACCTCCCTTATTCCCAATAATTCCTTTTTGGATTCTGTTTTCTTTTTTTTTTTTTTTGTTCAAATCCATTTCGTTTAACAGTTGATTTAACAATATATAATTTTACTATACATTTATGTTTTTATTAATATAGTTTTCAACTGTTTTTTGATATTGCCCATGACGATTGTTTACGCCAAAACAACACTTAAGGTGCATATACATACACTACGTGTTTTTTACATTGTATATGTCAAATTTTACATAAGGGAGAAAAACATGTAGTTGGTGACCTCAAAAACTTTGCTTGTGTCAAATACACAAGCAAAAACATAAGACAAAATTTCAATTAGAACATGTTCTATTTTCTTATGTTCAAACACATGTTTTTAAATATATAGGGCAGGCGAAAAGATTTGTCGACGGTTAAATATCTGCTCTATCATTAGCCGGCCGTATGTAGAATTTGCATAAGTGATAAATTGAATATTTTTTTTTATCCCGTTTTGATAATTTAATAACAATGATATAAATTATTTAAAATTTTTTGATACAAGCTCCACATCTTGTATATTAAAAAACGAAAAACCTTAACTCAATATTTTTGACGCCGGCAATTTAGTGACGCTTTGTAGCGGCTTCAACGCATTTTTTAAAGAAACGACATGGAAATTTATGTGTAAAAAAAGAATAATATTTAAGCGCATCAGCTGTTTTAATCATGGCGATGTCACGTGTAATTGTACATACAAGTTGGTGACCAAAAATTAAAACCCATAATAACCAATTTTGACAGACATAAAGAAAAACATGTGAGTTGTAAACTTAAAAATACATAAGCAAAAACACGTAGCAATTCTCCTTATTTTCCCTACAATTCCAATTTTCCTTAATGTATATAAATGCAGAAAGCTATGTGTTGCAGTATACTTCCACTTGTCACAAAGTGCTTAATAAAATGGCAATGTTCTAAAAAGATCGTAAATACTTATTTTCGGCTAGATACAAACTAACCGTTCAACTGTTCACTTCATTCTCCTTTACTGGTAAGAAATCCTTTGTACAAATAATTTAATAAATAATAAGAAAAAATTCCTAATTTCCTTGTTTTCTTTCATTTCTTTTCATATTGTTTGTTAAATTGTTCTGAGTATCAAAATTCTAAACGATTTGGTTTCGTCTCAGAGAGTTTGATAATCTCTTCCAATTGTCCATCCACTTTCAAGAGCTTTTCAGCTAAACAACCATAGACAACAAAATTAAATAAAATATTTTTTGTTCTTTGGGGTTAAGGAACTTTTGTTAAAAAAAGAAAATATGCATACTTGACAATATTCTCAGGTTCATTAACTTATTTTGATACTATGTATATGCTATTCAAACATAAACAAAATTGTTAACTATATATTTTTAGTATTTTGGTGTTTTAGGTTTCATAATAATTTAGGCACGCGAAACATTTTTTGTATATTTAATTTTATGGAAGAGGACGATGCGTTTTTATTAAATGTTAAGTTTTAATTAATAACTATGTCTAAATATATTTGAATAATAAAATTGAAAAATAAAACAAATTTATAACAATTAAAAAAATGTGTTTTATTTATTTAATTTTTTGTAAAATTTAATTCAAATATTGCAGGACCATTTAATGATTGACGACCTTTATAAATAATTGTCCACTTTACATCATTCATTTTAGTTAAATATGGATCCTCTTTATTTAAATATTTGGTAATTCTTTGTGGAAGATAAAAACATTTATTGTTTTCCAAATATGCAACGGTTTTTGATCCATATTGTGATTCTTTCATTTAAAACTTAAGATTTTGTAGAGCTGGTTTAAAGGGATGTCATCGATTCTTGTGTACTCTGGCTTAATATCCAATGCTATGTTAATAATTTGTTCAAACATCTGAAAATTTGTTGTTAATTTAGTACAATAAAAATATTCTGAGTCAGAACATACTTAGCATTATCTTAAGTATTCTCGAATATAATAATACGATTAATGACAAAAAATAATCTACAAAAATGTCTATATAATTGTAAAATTTAATTAAAAAATATGCATAAACCAAAAAGCTATAGCAGTTTAAAAATTTAAATTTTCAAAAAAAAAAAATAAAAAAAAAATTATCTTTTTTTTTGCAAAAAGTCTTCTATGAAGTTTTTAACTTTTAATATATTTAAACATTTTTGAAAAGAAGATATAATTTCCAAAATATTGATGTATAATATGTCTACCTTATTTTGTCCACGTGCCACAGTAATGAACGAATGATTAACATCTCTAGTGAAATTTCTTCACGAAGTTATTTTCTTCCATAACAAGTTCAATGTTAGGTACCTACATATATAATACATAAGTACAAACATAAACCGATTGCAACTCTTTTTTAACAATGAATCCCAGGTACAATATGAAATACCTGGGATATCCCTAAAACATATTTCATACCTAATACTATTTTTTTACGCCAGGTAATATAACAGGTAGATTTCCAAATATACCTTTACCTATATAAACGTTGACTACAGGTAACCTATTACATGAAACTCATGAAACTCCACAATTGACATTATTTATAATTAGCTAAAGATGACGATCACACTAAAAAAAAACTTTGTCCTCCATTTTACTTAAACATAAAACTGATCAATTTCAAGATAAAGTCAACCTCATATTGAAATGTAACGAAAGTACGCATAATAATAAAGTGGATAAAACGGGGTTATGTTTTTTTTTTTTTTATAATACATTATATTTATTTATTGAATCTTCAGATATTGAAATGACAATAAGTTTTCGAATCTTAATACTAAAAGAAAATAATAAGTCCAGCCAGTGCTAGACAAAATATTATGATACTACAAAAAAATTTACATCCACTGATCCAGTCATCTGTTTTGCGTTTGAGTTAAAGCAAGGGTATCCCTCCTTCTCAACCGAACATGGGCACGAAAGTTAAGGATGTCTCGTGCAAGTGGGTTTGGATGGTGTTCAAGTTTGCTGACATATTTTGAGGCGTATTTTGTAAATTCGTCTTTCACCAAAGGAATGCCTAGATCTTTGTGAATTCGAGAATTTTTAACGTACCACGGAGCTGCAGTAATTATACGTAGAATTTTATTTTGACCTCTTTGAATTTTTTCAATGTTGGATGCTGAGGCAGTACCCCATAATTGAATTCCATAACACCATATTGGCTTTAGAATTGCATTGTACAACAAAAGTTTACAATCCAACTTTAATGTAGAATTTCTGCCGATTAGCCAATTAAGTTGCACTGCTTTTAATCTCATCTGTGTAAGTTTTGCGTCAATATGAGACTTCCAGGTTAAACGACGATCGAGGTGGATTCCGAGGTATTTGACTTCATTGTGTTGCGGAATAATTTGGTTATTTATTCTGATGGACGAGCAGGTATCTTTTCGCAATGTGAAAGTTATATGAATACATTTCTGTTCGTTAACCCTGATTTTCCAAAGCTCAAGCCAATTCTCTAGTTTATAAATATAATTCTGCAAATTCTGTGATGCTATTTGATGGACCTTATGAACGCTAATAAAGGCTGTATCGTCAGCAAAAGTTGAAGTATGTATATTGGGGTCTGACGGCATATCGGATGCATAAATCAAATATAAAGTAGGACCCAGTATGCTACCCTGGGGTACTCCTGCTTCAATTGGCTGAGCGGGGCTTAAAAAATCGCCTTCTTTGATTGTAAATTTGCGACCATATAAATAACTTTTCATAAGTTTGTGGGTGTTAGCAGGCAGAGCTAATTTTATTTTGTGCATTAAACCTTCATGCCAGACTTTGTCGAACGCTTGGGAAACATCAATGAAAAGCGCGGAACAGTATTTTTTCTCTTCAAACGACCGTCTTATCACATTTACTAATCTGTGTGTTTGTTCGATGGTACTGTGTTTAGCTCTGAACCCGAATTGATGATTTGGAATACATTGAGTGTCGTTCAGAATTGGAATCAACTTAGCCATTAACAATTTTTCAAACAGTTTTGAAATTGTCGGCAGTAGGCTAATTGGCCTATATGACTCTACTTTGGTGAGGTCCTTCCCTGGCTTAGGAATCATGGTAATCATAGATACCTTCCAATCTGCAGGATAGTATTCTAGGCGTAAAATAGCATTGAAGATAAAGAGAATAATTCTTCTAGCTACACGAGGTAACTCCACAAGCATTTTGTTGCTGATTTTATTCATACCTGGAGCTTTTTTAAGGTTCAGAGTACCAATAGCGCTTTGAATATCATTAAAGCTAAGTCTTAGAGGTACAGGAGGTCTAATAACGAGTGGTGGCAAATCAGTTGCATTATTTGAGTTGTTTATAGTAAACACATTTCTCAAATGGTTAATAAATAAAGTCCCCTTCTCGGAATCGTTTCTAGCCCAGTCACCAGTCGGATTTCGCAAAGGAGGCTTTCCTCTAACTGGTCTTTTTAAACCTCGTGCCGCCTTCCATAACGAATAGTCAGATTGTGGGGAACTGTCAATTCCCTCCAAGTATGATTTAAGTGAAGCCATTCTTTGGGTTTCTAAGAAATTTCTTAGTATATCTCTGCACTCCCGTAGCCTAGCTTTCAGTTGAGGAGACCTGTGAATTTGCCACTCTCTTCTATCTCTTCTTTTTTCTGTCAGGAGATGTTCGAGTTCAGCGAAATAAGTTCTGTTTGTCCTATTTCTGCATTCAACGTCATATGTGGAAGCGTGATGCACAGCTCTTCGTATGTCCTCAGTAAACTTGCCAATCGACCCATCAATATCCTCGGTAGTTCTCAACACTACATTTTCCGTGCAGTGGGAACTTAAATACTTTTTATACTTTATCCAACTTACTCTGGATTTAGACATGTCCCGAAATGGAGAGCCATACCCTTGAAGGAAACGCATTGAAATAATAGAAGGAGAGTGATCTGAAGACAAGTCTAATGAAGGCTCCACTTGTATCGATTCTACAGGGATATTTTTCACTACTCCGAAGTCAATAATATCGGGAATCTTCCGTCGGTCCGTCGGCCAGTAGGTGGGATGCCCGCTTGAGAGTACATCTAAGCCCATTTTGGCAATGGTGTTGAAGAGTTCACGACCCTTCGGGGTCACTAGACGTGAACCCCAAAATGTGTGTTTGGCGTTAAAGTCACCAGCAACCAAAAATCTAGCTCCAAGGGAATTGAAGAAACTGTAGTATTGATGTTCTTTTATTGAAAATCGAGGCGGCGAATAAATTGATGATAAAACAAAGTTGTATTGACAGAATTCAATACAAATGTTTGTTGCTTGTAGGTAATCCTTACATATGTTGTTCATTAAATAATGTTTTATTCTGTTCTTTATAAGAATTGCCGAACCTCCACATGCTCTTCCGCGGGGATCTTTAGTATCATACAACACGTAGCCATTAATTTTGAAGTACCCTGTCGCCGTCAAGTGAGTTTCAGCAATCATCATGACATCAATCTGCTTATCCATCAGGAAGTGTTCCAGTTCGTTTTTATGTTGGCGGAGGCCGTTCGCGTTCCAAAAACAAATTTTTAAACAAATCATTTCTTTAAAATTGCTTGTAAGATAGTGGATTGCATTTTCAGCATTTCCTGCATCATGGATGTCATAGTGGTCGTAAAAGTGTTCATAGTTTGGACAAGTGTCTGCAAAGTAGTCTCTAGAGTGTTAATATTAGGCTCGTAATATTGAGATTTAGGTTCCTGCTCCAAACCTGGCATATTAGATTTAACCACGTTAGCGTAAGAAACTTGTCTAGAACTAGGCGCGTTTTCATGACTACTGGGCCGTAACAATTGTGGAAAATTGTTACTCGATGCAAAATTAGGCTGTTGAGGATGATCAGGTAATACTGACGTCTTGATGGTCCTTATGCCTTTCAAATGAGTGTAAACTGGACAACCTCTATAATTTGCGGTATGATTACCTCCGCAGTTACTGCATTTTTTGATTTTTGAGTCGGTTTTCGACTTATCACATTGAGCAGTTGTATGTAGTTCCCCACACGCAACACAAACTGACGGCAATTTACAATACGCTTTAGTGTGACCAAATTCTTGACAATTAAGACACTGGACGGGTCCCTGACGCTTATGCGGTTCTTCCACGGTGATTCTACGATGCAGAAGGTAAATCAGATTGTAGATGGGATGGGACTCGTTTTTCTTTAAGACTATATCTCCGGGTTCCAATTCCACCCTGAACATAGGCTGAGGAATCTTTTCACGGTTTCTAATATTCGTTATGCTCTTAATTTTGAAGCCATTTTCCATTAAACTAGTCTTTATCTCGTCAGGATCAACATCTGGGTCTATACCCTTTAGAACGACTTGGAGTCCTTTTGCGCTTTTCAGCTGGTAGGTATAGAAATCCCTACTCTCCCTCTCCAACTGGTTGGACAATTTTCGAAAGTCATCTTCCTTTTTCACTTGAATTTTGGTTTCGCTGATATTTCCATGTTTAATTGAGGTTACGCTAAACATATTTTCACCTATTACCGAAACAATTCCTTGTACCAATTTACTGGAAGTGGGCTCTCTCAGATAAATTGGTGGGGGCTTAAACGTCTTTTTAGGAAGTTCTGGATCATCCGTCTGGAGGAGAGCAAAGCTGTTTTGATCATTTGGATTGTCAATACTCACGGTCTTGGGAGCTTTTGAATTTGATGACATTTGAGCAGATGTCGGGCTCCTCTGTCGCTTAAGAACTGTGACGTATTTATCCATACCTACTTGTTTTCTAGGTTTGACTGCGCTTTTTGATGTAGAAGATGTTGATGTTTTATCATCTGATGAAATCACTATATTGGGCGAACAGGAACGGCGCCGTTCTACGGCTCTTGTAGTGAGAAGATTCTCCACAGATTTTTTTAAGGATTCTTCCTCAGAGATCCATAAAGATTTTCTAGTCGAGCTAAGCTCTTTCTCAGAATTACATCTGAGAGGAACACTCATACAGTTTTTATGCGATTTTTAATGTTTTTTATTTTTTTTTTTTTCGTAGGTATTTTTACCTATTACGAATTATTTTTTAACTTTTTTGTTTTATTTCGACCTATTACACTTTTTCACCTATTACGATTTTTTCACCGAAAATTCAGCCGCACTAAAAATAACACGTCCAAACAGTTCAACAACACTATGTGGAATTATGTAAAGTCGAAAAGTTTGTTAAATCCTTTGACCGTAAAATTTTCTGCTACGAAATTTGAATCCAAATATTGTAATTGGTTGGATGAAAATATAGAATTTTATGTGTACATGTCTGCTTTTGGTGCTCCCCGTAAGCAATACTTGGAATTGTGCCCAAAATCCAAGAAAAACGGTTATCGGATTCACTATCAACCCTGTCTACTGAGGAAGTTTCGGATACATTTAAGGCAAGAAAAACAGCCTTTGGAAGCTGTTAAAATCGCTGATATTCTTCCAAATGCATCGTCTAGACGATTAAAACGAATTGTTAAGAGCATACCTACACCATCATCTAATACTGTTTTTACCGAAGAAGATGCTATTGCGCTTATGCTGCAGTTGAGACTTAGCCGTGATAATTATATAACTTTAAGAAAGGCATTGTTGGGAAAAGGAGTTGAAGTGTTACCATCATATGGCTCAATTCAGGAAAAGAAAAAGAGTATTATACTATCACCTATTGAAGTTACTGATCGGAAAGCTAGAATTGGACTCTCCACTCTACTCGAAAATACAGCATTAAGGATTGCTTGCGACTTTTCTACAGAACAGCTAAACAAAATAAATACTTATGATCTGCAACTAATCTATAAGTGGGAATGTGATGGCTTATCATCACTTTCGGAATATAAGCAAACTACATCAAGTCAAACATCAGAATATAAAAGTGTATTTATGTCATCATTGGTTCCATTAAGAATTCGGAAGTATGCAGTGATTCTCCATCAACTAGTTTTGAGGATATATGGATTAATTCAACTCCTGGATCGAAAGCCTTTTGTAGGCTAATATGTTTCGAATATACAAAAGAAACAAAGATTACGACACAAGATTTGATCAACTTAATTGAATCTGAAATTAAAGACTTGGTACTGGTTACAATCCAAATAGCTCAATATTCCTTCAACATTTCTTTTAATATGAAACTAACGATGATCGATGGAACAGTCAGCAACACCATAACAGGAACAATCTACTTGGAACTGTTTCATATGTGGTGAAAAAAAATCGGAATTTTCGAATATATTCAAGGAGAGAACAATTAACGAGGAAGTGCTCAAATTCGGAATATCTCCTCTACATGCCCGTATAAGATTTCTTGAACATTTTCTACATCTGGCATATGATTTAAAATATAGAAGCATACCAGAAAATATCAATAAATCAGTAAAGAAAAATGAAGAACTGATGGAAATGACAGCCACGGAGAAAAGAAGAATTCAAAAAGCAGATTGGATTAAACATTGATAAACCACTCGTAGGATATGGAGCACAAATGATGGAAACACAGCTAGACGATTTTTCAACGATGCAAAAAGAGAAGCAAAAAAAACAAATTTGTAATAATACAAATTCTATAAATAGAATAACATATAAAGAATACACACACATTCTAAACGTACGTAAATTTCGTTCTGACTCACAAAAACACGTAAAAAAGAAATATGATAATTCTCATATTCTATTTCTCAAAAAACGGTGAGTTTAATAGATGATGTTTACAGATTGATAATGGACAATGAAGATTGCTGATGACGTTCTTGGCCGGGTAGGAAATGCATTCCAATTTGCCAATTGTTCCAATACGTTGCAATAGTATTCTTTAATATAAATTCTCGAACTATTAGCCTGAATAAAAACTTTTCTCTTATAATATTTTCCGATAGTCTATCTGTCATAACTTCAATAAAAAATCAATCCAACAATAAATGGCGTTCAGTGAATAAAATCAGAGACCTCTTAATCAGCTACAAGAATAAAATAAAAATAGCATGGATCCCAGGTCACGCAGGCATAAGAGGTAATAACCTTGCTGACTCAGCTGCAAAAGAAGGTTGCTTAGCACCAATCATAAAAGATCCTCTAGCAGAAAAATTAGACATACAAAATTTAATTATAAATGAGCTAAACACTCAAAAAAACAACAAACTTAGAGACTATCAGCACACTTACTACTCCCAAATAAACCCAAACTATAAACCACCAACTTACCCAACAAACGTTAGTAAAAAGAACATCAAAATTTATCCAAGATTACGAATGGGACATACTATCAATACACATATACACCTCATGAATAACAACTTTTGCAATACCTGCACTCGATGCGGATTACATTGTTGTACATCATATTCTCCATTCCTGTCCGAGTTTGCGAGATCAATATGCTAAATATTTGAATAACAATGGAACAAACCTACTCAAAGATCCTACAATATTCAACATAAATACCATAGCTAACTTTATTTCAATATTAAAAATTAAAATTTAAAAAATGCAAAGTAATTCTAAATATCAATGTTAGCTGAT
Organism: Bellardia bayeri; assembly: GCA_950370525.1. Classification (NCBI taxonomy): domain Eukaryota; kingdom Metazoa; phylum Arthropoda; class Insecta; order Diptera; family Calliphoridae; genus Bellardia; species Bellardia bayeri. The sequence continues at coordinate 46,915,343 of OX493265.1, read as the reverse complement.
GGCCTAGGCAGCTTATACTTTTTTTATTATATTATAATTGTATTTATATAATTTTAATAACATGTAAATAAATAAATAAATGGACACAATGTACGCATTAAAAAAATCACACATATAAATAAATAATTACAGAAATCCAAACAGAAATCGTGTCTTTTTTTCTACCCCGCTTGCTTCACTACACCGCTCGCCCACAAACCAAAAGCAACGTCTAAAAAACGACGTCATAAAAATCATAATGTAAACCGGGCCTTAGTGTTTTTTTCTTCTTTTACTTATTGTTGTCAACTAACTATGCATTTAAATCAGTGTTCCTCGATAGCAGTGTTGCCAGAAGATTTTGGTGAAAAATCATCATTTAACGAAAAAAAAAATCATATTTTGGAAAACAAATCATCATTTTTAAAATGTTTAGTTTTTATTTGTAAAAAATTGAAAAATCAAATATCCGTCCGATTTCCAAAAAAAAATTATTTTGGATTTTTTTCTTTATCTAATTAGTAAAAGTAAAGTTTTATAAAGCTTTTAATATTTTTTTATAATTTAATTATAATACGAGAAGGTTTCATATTTTTTATAATCAGCTTATTATGAGTGTCGTTTTCTTTTTACGACAACGACTGTTTCGTAATAGATTAAAGAAACAAATTTAATTTAAAATTCAAGCCAGTACAGAAACGAACTTTCGTATTATATCAAGACGCAGAAAATAAAAGTTACTATACATATCAATTAAAAAGTGCTAAGGGCTTCATTATTGTCATAATAGGCATAAGTAGTTCTGTTCCTACAGAGGAAATAAAATCTGCCGTAGAGCTAGAGGGGTATGAGGTAAAATCTGTTCATAACAGATTTTTCAATTTTTCTTCAGACACTTTAAATACAAATAATGGGATAATTGGGGAACATTTTCAATTTTCTTGCGTTACTCAATATGTTGTTTTTTAACGTGCTCTTTAATAATATCAAACGCAGTGGGAAGTGATAACTTAAATCCAAAATACAGACCTATAGCCATCTTGTGTTCTGTGTCTTGGAAAAACTTATGTATAACAAATGATTACATATATTAATACTCATAATTTGATATCCAACACGCAATCTGGTTTTCGTCAGAGTCATTATTGCGTAACAGCTCTTGTGGAAGTTAGTGAAAATACACAGCAAGGATTAGAAAATAGAAATATTAATTTTTTGGTACTTCTTGGCCATTCTAAGGCTTTCGATACAGTAGATCATGACATACTTACCCGAAAACTTAGACACTTTTTTAGATTTACGAGCGCGTCAACTAAACTTATACTCATATTCTTTCAGAACGCACACAATCGGTGTTTGTAAACAATGTATGATCGGATAGCCTATCTCACTAGGGGAGTGCCTCAGGGTTCTATTCTAGGTCCACTTTTATTTTCCTTTTATGTAAATGATTTTCCAAAAGAACTCACTAAATGTAACATCCACTTATACGCCGATGACGTGCAGCTCACTTTAAGTAGCCCAGTTCAAAAAATTGCGTTAGGGATTTCCTACCTAAATGACGACTTAAATAGAATTTACCTTTGGGCTAGTGCAAACGGTCTCTGTTTGAATCCTCATAAATCTAAATGTATTGTAATATGTAAAAAAAAGCTTGATTCCCTCCATATCTGAGGATATTGTTTTAAATGGCGAGAAAATTGAAATTGTTAATAAAGCTAAAAATCTTGGTATCATTTTCAATGGTAATTTGACCTGGACTGATCATGTAAATTTGCTGGTTGGTCAAACCTATGCAAAGTTGCGTTCTCTATGGTCCACACAATATTTCATACCCTTAAGAATAAGGGCCTTGCTTGCTAAATCATACTTGATTCCATCCCTGATCTATGGCTGTGAAGTATTTGGAAGCTGTGACTCAGTTGGTATAAGAAAATTGAATGTATTGTTCAATAACATAATAAGATATGTGTATGGATTAAGACAGTCTGATCATGTTTCCTCTGTTGCGAATAATCTTTATGGAGTATCCTTTGAAAGTTTGCTAAAAATTCGCACTCTTATTTTTTTACATAAAATAATCAACTTTCAAACACCTAAATATATATTCGATAAAATACGTTTTTTTCAATCGCCACGAAACCGAAATATTGAAATACCTCGACATAATTTACTTGTATCTGAATGGCAGTTTTATGTACATGCCGCTCGTCTTTGGAACAATCTTCCACAAAGTCAACAACTAAACAGCAATGCTAATAGTTTCAAAAAAATGTTATTAAATTTTTTTAAATAATAATTTTTACTTTTTTTTAATTTTAATTTATAATTTTTTTTTAACTTTAACTTTATCTCAATATTGTTATATTTACTTGCATCAAGTTTGTTTTGTAACGTAATACGTCCCTGTGCTATAAGTATAAGACTCAGTCTTGTTGTACAGGGAATGGAATCAATAAATAAATAAATAAAATAACATTTTGAACAGGAATAAAGTTCCTCAACCAATGCACTGAGATATCGTTTGATTCATCGGTTCTCAAAACCAAAAATTCAGTTCACCCCATATACAACTTGCGTTACCTACTCAACAGAAGAATAATTGTTGAGGAGCCATTAAAACGAAAGGGTCCCTCCCAATGCACAAACTGTCAGGAATATGGGCATACAAAATCATATTCACCCCAATCGTGAATAAAAATTCCACATGAAATTTGTTCCCTTTTATTTTTTCAACATTGAATTTAAATAGAAAAAATGTGAAAAGGGAACAAATTTCATGTGGAATTTTTATTCACGATAGGGGTGATTGTAAATTGCCTCACGTATGTGTGGTTTGTGGCGACGCTCATAAAACCGCCGCATTTAATCGTTCTAAAGCTGTCCTGAATGTTAAGAAATGCAGCAACTGTGGCGAAAATCACACGGCAAACTATAGGGGTTGTAAAGTCTTCTTGCATTAAATAAAACCTGCTTTAGTTCAAAAATATACTCACTCCTAATATGGTCCGTCATATACGCCCAGCCAAGCCGCTGGCTCTGTTGCTAGTAATACACAAACAAACAAACAAAACCAATCATATGCCCAACTCTTAAAAGAAAACCCTAATGCGAAAAATCCCCCGAGTACTTCTAACGCAAAGCAGCCTCCATACTCTGATGTTCCTAGGGAAGGTCTAAAAATGCCTTCTGGCTCAATTGAAAATTTAATTAAAACTATGAATAACTTCATGGCCACTATGCAGAACATGTTTCAGGAAATGATGCGAAACCTGAACATGCTCCTGCAAGTTCTACTCAACAACAAATTAACCAGTTAAAATATGTTTCTGGAATGCAAACGGGTTATCCCAACATAAACACGAAGTTGCAAACTTTCTTCATAGGCATGAAATCGACGTACTTCTTGTCTCTGAAACACACTTTACTCATAAAAACTGCTTTAGGGTAAGGTATCCATTACGTATGACACAAAACATCCCAGCGGACGGGCTGGTGGTGGCACAGCCATAATTGTGCACAAACACATCAGACACTTACCATTGCCAGAGTTCGAAGAAGATTGTATTCAGGCCACATCTATAAATCTTATTGCTACTGGCGATTACAACGCTAAACATACATATTAAGGCTCCAGACTTATTAGTCCTAGAGGTAATCAGCTATACAATACCGTAAATGCAAATAATTTTGATCTCGTATCTAGTGGTGAGCCTACCTATTGGCCAACCGACTTCAACAAGATACCAGACCTTATTGCATTTGCTGTAATTAAAAACATCAAGCGCGATCAGGTACTAGTTAGTTCCTCATATGATCTATCGTCCGATCATTCACCTTCAATCCTCATTTTAAAAGACAACACTGACGCCGCAGCTGAAAATTTTATTTCCTATCCAAACAGAAACACAAATTCGTTAAAGTATAAAATGTATGTGAGATCTCACCTATCACAGTGCATTCCCCTAAAGAATTCTGCATCAAGAAATGCAACCCCAATCAAGCGGACAATTAAACGTGCTCTTTACAATACATCGACGGATATAGAGACCCTTATCAGAGAAAAAATGAAGTTAAGAAGACAATGGCAAAACAGTCGTTCCCCAACCACTAAGGCCCAACTACAATTATGCCTGACAACTCTTCGCAACAAATTGAGACAGAACCACGAGTCTGCAATAGAAGGCTATTACAACTCCAATTACAGCTTATGGAAGGCTGTACGGCATATGAAATGCCCTATAACCCAAGAATCTCCATTAAAACTGGAAAACCGCACTTGGGCCAAAAACACAAATGAAAAATTAAACGCTTTCGCGGGCCACCTTGAAAATGTTTTCACTCCACATGATGCACATACATATTCCTGTCGTCCAATCATTCCTAATAAGGTAAACCATCCAATAAAATTTAACATAACTCAAGTAAAATCTGCAATAGAAAAAGTGAATATTAGAAAATCTCCCGGACCTGACCGCATCACAGGGTCAATAATAAGAAACTTACCATCGTCTGCTTCTAGAATCTTGCTGCTCATTTTTAACGCGATATTAAGAGTCGGATACTTCCCATCCTCATGGAAGAGATCTATAATTCTTATGATTCCCAAGCCAGGAAAAGATGCTAGCCAGGTTGCGTCGTACAGACCGATAAGCTTATCAATCTTATCAAAGCTTTTCGAAAAAATATTCGTTTTAGGTATAACTCCTCATCTAAATGAACACGACATCATCCCGGATCACCAGTTCGGATTCAGAGCGAAACATGGTACAATAGAACAAGTGCATAGAATTGTCACCCTAATTAGATCGGCGTTTGAGAAAATCAATACTGCTCAGCCCTATTTATAGACATTTCCCAAGCATTTATTAGCGTTAACCATAACCCAAAAGTCGCATCGAAAAATCTTCAGTCCCACATCAATGAACTAGAGGTCTGGCTAGAAAAATGTGAAAATAAAGGTTAACCCGGCTAAATGTGATCACTTAACCTTCACGCTCAGAAGACAAACGTGCCCAGCTCTAAAAATAAATAACATCACTGTTCCGGTAGAAAACCATGTTAAGTACTTGGGAATTCATATAGATAGACGCTTGACCTGGTCTCGTCATATTGAAGCGAAAATAACGGCCAGGAGATCGTAAAATTACACTTTTCGACCCCGCCCTATTTTGTGGGCGGTTACATAAAATAATATTTAAAAAAAATTTTATTATTAAAAAAAATATATTACTAACGCCTTAATACTATAAAAATTAAATTTTTTAACTTTTATGTGCAGGGGGAGGTATCCCTCCAAGCCCACCCCCCGGAACGGCCTTGCCAAAAAAAAAATTTTTTTCAAATTTCCAAAAAAAATTAATTTTTAAGATTTTTGTGACTTTTATGTATTTCATAATATTTAATTTATCTGGAAATAAAAATATTATTCGTAATTATAGTTATTTATAATATTAACAACAAATTTCATTTAAAATAATAACAATATTTAAAATAGCTTCTCTTTTGAACTAAGATGATGATGAGTGCCATGGTTCTTCTTCGTCCGTTTCTTCAAAATCCTCTTCCGAATCTGAACTCTCTTCAGATCCAAGTACAGGTAGAAATTGCTTCTTTCGTAAAGGGTAATACTTTTTTTGGAGTTGGTCTTATGCTAGTAATCGTGGGTCAGAACTGAGCAAAAGTCTATTTATAATATCTTTCTTACACTGAACCCTCGAAAACTTTCTAGCAAAATTCTGCCTGTAAAGCCGAAGATGTTTATTTCGTGCCTCAGACGCTTCTTCTGCTAATAGCCCAATAGGCAACAATGCCTCGCTCATTACAGTTGCGCCATGTATTAAAATCTTGTGCATTGTTGGTGTCATAGGATGCCAGGGAAAAAGAGTAACGTAAAGTTTTGCAGTGTCTAAGCAATAATTGGCAAACTCGTGCAAATGGATTTTGTGACCACTTGTAATTACTTCTATAATAACTTTGATTCGGTAGATTAAATCAGATGCAATTCCAGTTATTTCTGCAGCTAATTCAGGATTGAAAAAAAACCTTCTGCTGGTGTGAGCCATCGCAGCCCCATTTGCTTATTAACTCGAAGTAGTTGCATTCTTCTATTTGTGAACCACATAAAACATATTTCAAATATGTTAGTAATCTACTTGCAGTATGATTAAGCAAATCCTGAAGATTTATTTGAGTACATGTTTCCGTTACTTCAAATGATTTTTTTTGGAGGATAGCATTCACTTTTTTCTCTCTGCAAGATATTGTAGTTAGGATAAAGCTTCTTATCGGAACTTTGGATTATTTCATATTGTTTTCGAGAAAGAGCAGCTTCTACAAATATAGAAAGAGCCTTTAGAGGGGTTAGCTGTTTTACTTTATCCTCTTGTGCAGCTTTGTACGCTTTTTTTAAATTTGTAGCTCTTGTCGGAGAAGACACAATTTCTTTAAGCAGACTTGAGGCATCTTTTTTCCACACGTTTGTAGTTGTGTTTGGGCAGCATGTATCAATAAATCAGCATCGCATTGAGTTCGCAAGATTTCATTTTTTCTTCTCTTACTTTTCGGTCAATTCAACAAACGGCTTTTGTAGTCGTTTTGAAGACGAACTCCCAAATATAGGTATTGTCACTGTTCCTTCCAGCCATTTGGCATGCATGCTTACAAATCTTTTTTTCTTTGTGCTGAATGCCAAAATATTTTAAAAAAATATTTGAAATCCTTTAAGCACTGATTTACTACTGATATGTCACTATCTCCTTGACATTTTTAAATTTCGCACAATTTTCTAACTAAAAATTGTAATTTCTCTTCAACGAGTTTAGCATTACATTCTTGTATAATTTGAAATAACTCATGGTGCAAATATACAAGGTGAGTGCAGTAGCCCAGCTGACTGGCTTTGTTTTCAATTTACTTATGTCAAAAGTAATACTTTTTCAAGTATTTTTGACAGTAGTACATTATTTTACACAAACAAAATGCCTGTTGTTTCTGTTTTGTGTTGTATTTGTTGTCGATTTGCACTCACCTTGTATAGTTGCACCATGGAATAACTCTAATTTCGTATAAATTTTTTTCATTTTACACTCAAAGATTCAAAATGGTTCTGATAACAATTTTATGCAATAAACACAATATATAGTAAAAAAAAGTACCTGGAGCCCAAATTTGATTTTTTATTAAATATTATTTTTGTCACTTAGCTCCTTGTCAAAACATTTGTTGAATTCATTGGAAAAAATAATTTCCATATTGTTCCAATAAGAAAAGGCGGTGTGCAAGAGACGAAAATAGTCGTATACACTGAGGATTTTTATAGAAAAAGCTCTCAATATCTAAATGATAAAAAAAAGAATTTTTATACCTATCAACTGAAAAGGGTTGACAGTTGTCATTAAAGGCATAGAGTCCAGTGTTGAGACTAATGATATCAAGGAGGCCCTGCAAGAATTGGGCTAGGAAATAAGTGCTGTAGTCAATATATTCAATAGGGATAAAATTCCTCAGCCAATGTTTAGGGTCGAGTGGGAGCAAGAAAAAAATAAACTGAGAGGAAATGAAACTCACCCAATTTACTCAACACGATACCTGTTAAATCGTAGAATAACCATTGAAGAACCTCTTAAAAGAAATAATGCTGTTCAATGTGTCAATTGTCAAGAGTTTGGACATACTAAAAATTACTGTAAATTGCGAACAGTGTGTGTGGCATGCGGAGACCTTCATTCTTCATCACAATGTGATATTCAAAAGAATGGTCTCAGTAGAAAATGTGGCAACTGTAGTGGCGATCATTCAGCTAACTACCGAGGGTGCCCAGTTTATAAGGAGCTACTGAACAGATTAAGAGAGAGGCAAAAGCTAATAAGAGGGAAAACATCTGAAGTACCAGCCTACAAATTTGTAAACACCTATACACCAGTCAATTCTGAAGTTTCGTTATTGAACAAAAATGCAGCCTCAACTCAATTAAATCAACAATCCACTCAAATTGAACAGCCTAAATACGGATCAGGTTCCTATGCCAATGTTTTGAGAATGGGTTACCAGCAATCTAGTGTTCCCCAAAATACGGGAGGGTTGGAAGCACTTATGCAGGCGCTTACCCAGAATATTACCTCTCTTAATCAAAATATGACAAACTTTATGTCATCCATGCAAAACACAATATAAGAGCGCAGAACCAAATGATAAAAATCCTCTTAACAAAATGAGTTATTTGAGAATATGTTTCTGGAATGCAAACGGTTTAAACCAAAACAAATCAAAGGTATCCCATTTCATGCAGAATAAAAACATCGACGTGCTATTGATTTCGGAAACTTTACCAACAGGTATAACTTTTTTGTTTCAGGTTATACATTCTACGGTACAAATCATCCAGATGGTAAAGCACATGGTGGTACTGGTATTTTAATTAGAAATCGTTTGAAACATTATCCTAGATGAATTCTCAAAAGACTATATGCAGGCAACATCCATTCATCTGGAAAGTTTTGCTGGAGATTTAAATATAAGCGTGATATATTGCCCGCCACGCTTTTCAATGACAAAGGAGAAGTTTGAAAAATTCTTTAGCACGCTAGAAGGTCGCTTTCTGGCATGTGGCGACTATAATGCCAAACACACTTACTGGGGCTCTCGACTAATGAATCCCATAGGTAGACAGCTTTATAAAGCATTAGTTGATCGTAAAAATGGCTTGGATTTTGTGTCCCCTGGACAATCAACATACTGGCCTACTGATCCTAAAAAAATTCCTGATGTCATAGACTTTGCCATAACAAGAAATATAAATCGAAATTCAATATCTAAAGAAATATCATATGATTTATCTTCTGATCATTCCCCAATTATACTATCTTATTATGGGAGGACTAACATTTCAAAAATTCATAATGAAACATATTACTTTAAAACAAATTGGCTTAAATACAAGAAATATATCAGTAGTCATATCCACACAGATCTTTGTATTCAGTGTGAGGAAGATGTAGATAAGTGTGTCAATGACTTTACGTCATTTAATGGTATCAGCTCTTAATCATTCTAAGAGTCAAACATTTCCTAGAACTAATATGCACATTTCCAACTCATATTGAACGACTTCTTCTCGAAAAGAGAAAACTCAGAAGAGAATAGCAACAATATAGATCACCTGCTGCAAAACAGAGGCTGTCTGCTGCTAGTAAAAATCTGAAAAAAGCCCTTCAATTGGAAGAGGATCGCAGAAATAGAAATTACATTCAAAGTTTGACAAATACCAAACATACAAATTTTTCCCTTTTGGAAGGCAACGAAAAATATCAAGCCACCGGTAGAGGGGCAAAGCCCTTTAAGAAAAGCTGACGGTACTTGGGCTCGTAGCACAGAGGAAAAGGCTACAATTTTTGCTGACCATCTAAATACAGTCTATCAACCAAACTCGACAACAACTATTTCTGAACTTGATCTGTGTCAACATTATCTAATGATGACATATTAGCTATAAGCCCAGAAGACATTAAAGAAGTAATCAAGGATAATATAATATTAAGAAAATCACCTGGAAATGATTCAGTTACGCCTGCTATGATTAAAAATCTACCGAGTGTGGCAATAATTGTGTTGTCTATAATATTTAATGCGATCTTTAAACATGGAGTTTTTCCGACAAATTGGAAAACTTCTCAGATAATAATGATACCAAAGACAGGTAAAGACTTGACCGTACCATCCTCCTATAGACCAATAAGCTTACTTCCTTGCTTATCTAAGCTATTCTAAAATGTGTTCCAAAAGAAAATCATACCATTTTTCAATGAGAAAAATATAATCCCAGTTCATCAATTTGGTTTCCGGGAACGCCACGGAACAATTGAACAAGTTAATCGTATAACCGGAGAAATAAGAAAATCCTTTGAATTAAGGAAATATTGTTCAGCAATATTTTTGGATATCTTCGATAAAGTATGGCACAAAGGACTGGTATATAAAATAAAATGCTTGCTGCCACCATGTACCCATAAACTATTGGAATCTTATCTATTGGACCGCTTATTTAAAGTTAAGTTCAACGATTACAAGGAAGTGTTCTTGGACTTACCCTCTATTTGATTTACACCTCTGATTTGCATACGAACGATATACATATTAGCTAATTCTACATTTGCTGATGACACCGCAATTATTAGCTCGCATGAAAATCCATATATAGCATCTAGATATCTATCTAAGATGTGTGGAAACATGGTTAAACAAATGGACAATAAGATTAAATTAGTTAAAAAGCAAACGTTGACATTGAGGAGGGGATGCTGTCCACCTGTCACACTTAACAATGTAAATATACCTCAGTCCGATTATGTTACATGCCTTGGTCCCAATGGGCCCAATCAAAAAATTTTAGCACCATGACGGGCGCATCATGGTACATAAGAAATAAAAACTTCCACAGAGATCTAGATCTGTTAGAGAGTAATTAGATTTATTTTAGTTTTAAGATTTAAATACTTATTGTTAGGCCTAAAGAAATAAGGCAGATTCAATAAATAATAAAAAGTTATAAAAAAAATTTTTTCTATATGGAATTGTAATTTTAAGCATTTATAGGTTTTATTCCGAAAAAATTGTTCGTTTTATAAAAGCAAAACACGGAATTAATTCCACTTCCGAACGGTATTAAATTCTGTGACATGGCTGATAAATAATGTTAAACGGCTAAAATTTGACATAGATAGTCTTTATAGGCAAATAAATTGTTGTACTAAATTTTATGGTGGTCGGCCCAGAATTGGTCATAGCTCCCATAAAGGACCACATCTGAAAAAGACATTTATCCCTATATATATTGTATAAATATCGGTACCGACTCAAAATGTTGCACAGGATATTTGCATATGTATATACAAAAATCATACCACAAAATTTTGTGAATTTCGGTCCATTTTTAACCGTATCCCCCCTATAAAGCCCTCTTCCGAAAATCACTTTAATACTCATACCGATCCAAAATTTTACACGGATCATTTACATACATGCCGAAATCAAACTGCTGGATTTTGAGAATATCGGTCCATATTTGACTACACATATACCCCATATAAGGTTCACTTTCGAAATTCACGTCAATACTAATATGTATCTTAAATATACCGTTTATGTTGATATTCGACGTGAAATATTCTCATATGCTGTAATGTACACCACCATATTGCTATCAATAAAACGCTTAGGTAATATTGAAATGAAATAGGTTAGGTATTAGAGACTGATTTGAAAGAAAATAGTTTTGTGTGAAGCTTAAGTAGGACTGGGGAGCCATTAAGGAGCTAACTTCAGTCGGGCGGGGGATTCGTGTCCTTTTTAAGTTTCGACTGTCTCCAATACCTGGATTACATAAAAAATTGTTTTAGACTCCCTTTTATTTAAATTCACTTAAAAAAATATAACTTTAGGCTGACAAAAACTAACTCATATTTAAAATGCCCATTACTACTAAAAAAAAACAACAACAAAACATCAATTATTACTATTATAATTTGGTTTCTCCTGATGGGTTTGGAGTCGCCAGCCTCTCATTGCCCTACCCTGCCATGGTTTTATAGGCCGCTATAATTGTGTATAAAACCCCATATTCCATCTCTACTTGCTTATTCACTCACCGAAAGCAAACTAATTATAAGTTAGAAATCCATATTGAATATGGCTATGTTTATTCAGAACATTTCAATAAAATAGAATAACTAAAAAACTTTGTATTAAATCGATTCAAAAAAAAATATATACAAGCCTATTATTCTTCGTAAACTTATCATTTTACAATAATGCTATTTTATTTACAGATACAAATTTTGATTATATTAAAAGAATACCAAAAGCATAGAGTCGAAAAAAAATTAGCCACAAAAAAAAACCGTTTACTGGCAACGCAAAGTTATCAAATTCTAAAAAAAAACATTAAAAGTGTGTTGTTTGGTATTTTAAATTCAAGAAAAAAAATTCATATCAATATATATATGTATATCTCATATAGGTGTACGGTAACAATAACAAAACTAAATTTTTATGTTAAAGTTCGAAGCAACAAAACCTAACGTAATTGTTTCATTAGCTTTTGTTGGAACGAATTGTTGATATACTATTAAGAATATATTTGATGGAATGAATGTTTTGTCTCTAATCTTTATAAAAAAAACAACACGACAAAATACATACAATTGTGTTTGATACACTCACCACATTAATGTTGTTGCTGCGGTTGTTCATTGAGGCCTCGATGATCACACGGCGTTGGATGTTGTATGTATAAATAAAAGGTAAATTTAGTAAAGACAAGGTTTGTTGGTGCATATGAATATTATTTTGATTTGAGTTCGAAGTTAGATCATTGCATTATTAATGTTAATAAAATTGATAAGCTCTAAAATGTAATTGGCTAGTAATCACCGACTTTCTGATATGCGCTAGTACTTACAAATTTAGTTTGATAAATGTTTGAACAAAAAAAAATTTTTTTTTTTTTTTCTTAAAATGAATCCATATGTTATCTTATTTAAACTAATTCAAACACTATTATGAAGCTATTTCTTAGACTTATATATATTGAATATATCAGCCCGTAGGGATAATATCCAAAATTAAATATTTAATTAGATTGAAAAAAAAATAATAAATTGTAAACTATTTTCCCGTTCAAAATTTGTTCAAGAACCCGTTTTGATTTCTTGATAGTGTTGGGAAAATTGATTCAAAATAATTTAGGCAATGCACATTAAATTACAAAAACTTAGCTGGGGTTGTATTGGACGACGTTTCGGAAAGGGGATATTCCTAAAACTTAGGTGGTGTTGTCTAGATGTGGTTTAGAGAAGTTGGTATTAGTCACACTTCTATAGTTTTGTATTGCTGTTGCTAGATATGTTGATATTCTTAAGAGCCTTAGAATTCTCAATGTAGTGTGCTTTGAGTGAATAGGTGCCTCTCCCGGTGTCTACAAGGTTGCCACAAATATGCCGCCGGGTGTAACTAAATCCATTCGGGGTAGTAGATCCGAAGAGCCGGTTTTATATACGATGATATTATTTTTTTTTTAACGTGATCTTAAGAATGTTAAATAAATATTTTAATTTTATCTTCAATAGATAACTTTTATATGTAATGGTAAATTATTTTGGGTAGGTTTAGCAAGTTTTTAAAAGCTGACTAATGTAGGTTGTTTGAAGGTTGATGAGCGAAAGAAAGATCGAATATAATGTTACTTACTACGAAGCTCGTTTAAAACATTTAATGGAAAAGTACTATGAAAGCTTAACTCAATAGAACAAAAAAAAAAACTCATATAACATCCCAGTCGTCAAGACGTAACAACATAGTAACCCTTTACATTACATGTATTACCCCAGACAACAACCTCTGTTATTATCATCCACCAGTGATGGTATTCAAATGTAAATAATATGTAAAGTATATCTGTTAAATTTAAAATACAATGTTTTTATAACGAGTGTAATGATTTTTCTTCTATTCTCCAGCATGTACATTACAAAACCGCATCATTATAATCCTTTAGATAATATAATGATGAGGAAACCTTAGGGCCTAATGTCCTTAGCGTGAAACGTTCCTAACATTTTACCTTCTAAATCTTGTAAAACATAATAATTGTTACCAACCTTTTTCAAAACTTTCGCTTTTAGAAATAAAGGGGCCAGTTTGGCATTAAAATTCTTTACCATGGAACTTTGGGCAAAATTTCTTCTAAAAACTTCTTGCCCCACACTAAAGGATATTGGTCTTGTTCGTAAATTGTATTTATCTCTATTAGTAGCATAAGCCTCGGAAATATTCTTACGCAGTTCTTTGCGCAATAATGTAAGTTGATTTTCCCTAGATAGATCTACGCCTGGTTCATCTAACATTTTAAGGTTCCTTAACGTTGTATATGACTCCCCATGAGTAATCATATTAAAACCAAATATGGCTCGGTAGGGTGAACATTTAATAGAACTATGATAGGTATTTCTTAAAGCACAACTTATTGCGGTTATGTTTTCATCCCAAAGGCGCTGATCTTTTTTTAAATAAGCTCTAATTCCCGCTATAATTGAGCGATTTACCCTTTCGGAAGCATTTGCTTGCGGGGAGTAGATGGCGGTGAAAACATGTTTAATACCAAGTTGGGTTACAAAAGCTTCAAAGTCATTGGCCTTGAATTGCGAGCCATTGTCAGTGACAATGGATTCTGGGACTCCATACGTATGAAAAATGGACCCTAAAAGGAAGTTTTTGATTGCAATTGAAGTAAATTTTTTTAATGGACAAAGCCAATGAAACTTAGTAAGGTGATCTAAAACTATCAGTAAGCCTATATTTCCGTTTCTACTACGGGGATAAGGTCCTAATATATCTATAAAAAGTCTTTGAAACGGACGAATTGCAGTCACTAGTTGGCCCATTTCTGGCTTTAAGGTAATGTTCGGGGATTTTGTAGTCTTACAAATATCACATTGTCGAACAAACTGTCGTACATCTTTTACGATCCCAGGCCAAAAAAATTTACGCCTAATCCACTCTAATGTTTTTGACATCCCTCCATGAGCAGTTATGTATGAATTGTGTGCTCGAGCTATTAACTGAGATCGTAAATTTTTTGGAACCCACAATTTCCATGCTGTTTGGTCACGTTCTTCATTTCCGATGTAATGGTCAGTTCTGATATATACAAATTTGTCCAATACACGTATGTCCGGGTATTGTGCGGGATTTTCTGCTATTCGTTTTTTCAGATCCAAATAGTCTTCGTCATTAAAATGTTCTGATTTAAGATCTAGTTCAGGTTCTAAAAGTTCTATAGCTGTGATTTCGTCCTGACAAATTCGAGAGAGGGCGTCGGGAACTACGTGATCTTTCCCTTTTCTGTGGCTAATACTGAAATTAAATGATTGTAATTTTAATGCCCAGCGGGCTAATCTTCCTGTTAAATCAGGTTGTTTCATTAACCACAGAAGAGAGGAATGGTCAGTTATTACCTCGAACTCTTGCATTTCGAGATAACATCTGAATTTTTTTATGGCCTCAATTGCCGACAAACACTCGCGTTCTGTTACGCTATAATTGCGTTGGTATGAATTAAGTTTCCTTGACATATAGCCTATAGGTTTTTCCTGCCCATTCTCATCTAATTGGACCAATACGGCACCAATCCCATAATCAGACGCATCACAATGTAAGTAGAATTTCTTGGAAAAGTCTGGGTTTTCTAATACGGGAGCGGAGGTTAACAGGTGTTTAATATTTTCGAAAGCTTCTTGTGCTGCAGGGGTCCACACGAATTTTCGTTTGGTAGAAAGGGTTTCCGTAATAGGAAATACACACGACGAGAAATTTTGGATAAACCTCCTGTACCACCCTGCAAGTCCAAGGAAACCACGAACTTGTTTGATAGTTTTTGGTACAGGCCACTTAAGTATAGATTCCACCTTCTCTGGGTCGGTTTTTATTCCACCGTTTCCAATTATAAAACCCAAATATTTCACTTCCGTAACGCAGAATTTACTTTTATTAATGTTAAGTGTAAGGTTAGCCCTTCGAAATTCCTGTGCAATACGTACTAAAACAGTTAAATGAGAGGAAAAGTCTTCCGATACTATAATCAAGTCATCTAAGTACCCAAACACGCAATTTTTTAAATCCGGTGGTATCAATTCATCAATTAGCCGGCACATTGTTTGTGGCGCATTACATAAGCCGAATGGCATAACGACGAATTGATACAATGGCCTTCCCGGGACTGTAAAAGCCGTAATTGGTTTGGCTTCCTCAGAGAGGGCGATCTGCCAATACGCGTCCTTCAAATCCAGCTTTGAAATCAGGTTAGCTTTAGGCAACCTAGAAAATATTCCCTCAATGCTGGGTAAAGGATATGCATCCTTTTTCGTCACCAAATTGACTTTTCTTGCATCTAAGCATAACCGAATTTTGTTTGGTTTTACTACCAAACGTATAGGGGAACTCCAAGGTGATGATGAAGGTTCTATCACCCCTAAGGCCAACATACGATCAATTTCTTGATACATCAGTTTCTCCACTGCTGGAGAAACCGGATAGAACCTCTGTTTAATTGGCTTAGCATTAGATACGTCAATTTCATGTCTAATTAGACGGGTTCTCCCTAGACCTTGGGTTTCAAAATTTAGGAATAAATCTATTATAGCATTTAGTTGCTGCAGTTGACCTGGAGTTAAAGGATAGGTAGGATCATCTGATTTTGCAGACTTTTCGACACTAACGGACTGGACATCGGATAATTTTTCTAAAACGGACATTTCAGACGGACTTCCAGACAAACGGACTAAGAAATCGGACACAACTGCAGAGTCGAATATATCTGCCGCTAATTTGAACGTTTTCCAAAAATCAATACCTAAAATCAAACGCTGGGCTATTGAAGGGACGATTAACAATTTTAATTGGTGAACCTGGTTGCGAAAAGTGATATCTACGATTAAATAACCCAATGTCTTCTGTACTTTTCCGTCGGCTGTTTTCACAATAGTTCTAATATCATAAAAGTTATCAAAAGTCGAAAAATCTGTTTCAGCTAAACTCGATCCAATGCAAGATACGTTTGCACCTGTATCTAGCAAACCATATTCATTAAAATTCAAAAACTTAACTTGTGCGTAATAACGTTTATCCTTCGGATTATTTACAATAGACGATATTATATATTGAGATAATGATTTTCTTCGTTTATAATAATTTCGTAATCTTAAAGTGGATCGTTTAGGTGGTTTGGGGCTATCCTGGTTAATTATATCTACAGGAAAAATTTGGTTTCTTTTGTCAATGTATTCTTGTAAACGCTGGTGGTAGGGACGAATTGGGTGAAGTTGAATGTCAGGGTATGAAATACTAACGTTGTCTGATCGAATGATATGTATAGTACTATCTGGTTTAGAGCATTGTGTGCTACAGGGAACAGATTTTATATTTTGGGTTGAGGTAGTGAATGAGATGTTTGGTGAGAGTATTAGTTTTTTGAATGTGATAAGTTCTTTGAAGCGCAATTGACACACTGTGGTTTATAAACCTTTTTGGCCCCACAGCCATAACAGAAAATATTTCGGTCCTTCAAACAATCTTCCCACAGATGTCCAATTTCGTCACAGTTCCAGCATTTTACTGAAATGTGGCCTTGGCGAATGGCATCTACTTGTACATCATCAGGAATTTCCTCCTTGGTACAAATATCTGCCACTTTTCTGATATGTAAATGTGAATTTGTCTTTAGTGAACTGTTTCTACGGTATAAATCCTCTCCTAACAAATTTTCTCGCATTTGTACCAATTTCCTTAAATGTGCGATGGAATATATTGGCACATACAACAATTCATGTCGGATATCTGCTCGAAGATTTCTAACTAGAATTTCAACAAGTTCGGATTCTGACATCGGGGTTTCTAATCTATCCAAAATAGAACAGACTGATTCATAAAAGCATTCAAAGGTTTCACCATTTTTCATTTTCCGATTTCTCACCTCTTCTCTAATATCGTAACTAGAGCGAAAATCTTTGTACTGATATCGTAAAGCAGAACAAAACTCACCCCATTGAATGGATTCTACCTGTTTATGGTATCTCCAATACCAGTCTTTGGCTTTACCCGTGAGTAGCATATGGAGATTTTTGCAAATTAAATTGAAATCATTGTTAAAATGTTCCTTAGTTAATGACCGTACACGATATAGGAACTCTTCTACACTCAAACCATTTGTGGAACCATCGAACTTGAGGTTCCAGTTCTGAATGATAGAGGTAACTTTTTCTGAACGTAAGGATACATGTTCTTCAAAACGATTTCTAGAACTAAAATTGTTACCATTCTCGGAATAGGGAGTTCTTTCTAAGTGGGGATTTTGTCGACGGGGGTCTTGAGTTGTATTAGTGGATGAAATATTCAGGTTTTGCAGAGCTCTAGTAATACTAGACTCAATCATTTGATTAATTCTGGAATAATCTATATTTCGATTGGATCGATAAAAATTTGTTGCAATTGGTGCCTGCGAATTCGGATTGATATTCGGATTTCGATAATGCACTTCCACTGGTGTGAAAGGTCTTTCCGAATCATTTGGAACAGTCGGGGAATTGTGAGGAGTTAACTCTGACGAAGCTGGTGGATTATCCTCAATTGAATAATTGTTATTTAAATTTCGGGTATTATAACGTTTAGCCATAGCACCACGGGCTTTACTACGTGTGTTTGGTTTAGAATTTGTGCTGGAATAACTCTGTGAGTTACTGCAATCAGTACCTAAAGCCATCATGTTTGATGCTGAAAATGATTGTCCGCTATATTTACGAAGATCTACTAATTCACATGGTCTTTGACATTTGGGACATTCCGCTGATTGTGACAAAGATAACTCAATACAGCTGCGGTGAAAGATATGATTACAAGTTGCTATTACATAACATTCTTCAGAATCAAGAATCAGTGGAGCCTTGCAAATGATACAAGTGAACTCAGAACTTGACTGAGAATCTTGTGGGGGTGGACTGCGTGCAACAGACATTTTGGTATATTTTAAAATATGTAGGAATAATTCTTTTGAAAACAAACAAAAAAAAATATAAAACCAAATTGACAAAAGTTAAATTCTTTAGTTTGGGAGTTTATAGTTTTGATTTTACTACAAATATATGTCGTTTAGTTTCTTTCTTTAGTGAGCGAATTAGAACAAGTAGAGTAGAAATATATAACAAGTAATAATTGATAATGCTACAAATTTGCTATTGAGTTTGAAATGCAAAAAATCTGATACAAATAATTTCAACAATGTTAAGGATGAAGTATTAATTATTAATTATCCATATTATCCTATTCAACAAATGACGATATATTTTGCAACATAAATTATGAATTCCGAACAACAAAATTTGGAAAAATTTAACAAGGATAGCCTATAAAAGAAAGTATTGTAGAATCCTTATCGGTTAATATATCTGACACTATCAAATAATTAAAAATCCAGACAAATATTCACAATTATTCAATTACTAAAATACCCTTATTAAGCTTTTCTCAACTTTTGGAATTTAAATGAAATATACTAAATGAGATTTAATAAACTATATTGATATTTAAAATATTCATTTGGAGCAAAAAGAGATTTAAGGTTTACGAAAATGCTTGGCTGTTCCTACATTCAAGGGTTGGCAATAGACAGTTTAGCCAAAAGAAGACATTATTAATTAAAACCTCTAGACAGTATTTCTGACACTATCAGAAAACTGTAAATCCGAAAAAGTTTCAAATATTATCTTGGAAACTTAGACTAACTATAACGAAATAAAAAAAAATGTTAATCTCTTCAGGCCCCACGTTGGGCGCCATTCTATGTAATGTACACCACCATATTGCTATCAATAAAACGCTTAGGTAATATTGAAATGAAATAGGTTAGGTATTAGAGACTGATTTGAAAGAAAATAGTTTTGTGTGAAGCTTAAGTAGGACTGGGGAGCCATTAAGGAGCTAACTTCAGTCGGGCGGGGGATTCGTGTCCTTTTTAAGTTTCGACTGTCTCCAATACCTGGATTACATAAAAAATTGTTTTAGACTCCCTTTTATTTAAATTCACTTAAAAAAATATAACTTTAGGCTGACAAAAACTAACTCATATTTAAAATGCCCATTACTACTAAAAAAAAACAACAACAAAACATCAATTATTACTATTATAATTTGGTTTCTCCTGATGGGTTTGGAGTCGCCAGCCTCTCATTGCCCTACCCTGCCATGGTTTTATAGGCCGCTATAATTGTGTATAAAACCCCATATTCCATCTCTACTTGCTTATTCACTCACCGAAAGCAAACTAATTATAAGTTAGAAATCCATATTGAATATGGCTATGTTTATTCAGAACATTTCAATAAAATAGAATAACTAAAAAACTTTGTATTAAATCGATTCAAAAAAAAATATATACAAGCCTATTATTCTTCGTAAACTTATCATTTTACAATAATGCTATTTTATTTACAGATACAAATTTTGATTATATTAAAAGAATACCAAAAGCATAGAGTCGAAAAAAAATTAGCCACAAAAAAAAACCGTTTACTGGCAACGCAAAGTTATCAAATTCTAAAAAAAAACATTAAAAGTGTGTTGTTTGGTATTTTAAATTCAAGAAAAAAAATTCATATCAATATATATATGTATATCTCATATAGGTGTACGGTAACAATAACAAAACTAAATTTTTATGTTAAAGTTCGAAGCAACAAAACCTAACGTAATTGTTTCATTAGCTTTTGTTGGAACGAATTGTTGATATACTATTAAGAATATATTTGATGGAATGAATGTTTTGTCTCTAATCTTTATAAAAAAAACAACACGACAAAATACATACAATTGTGTTTGATACACTCACCACATTAATGTTGTTGCTGCGGTTGTTCATTGAGGCCTCGATGATCACACGGCGTTGGATGTTGTATGTATAAATAAAAGGTAAATTTAGTAAAGACAAGGTTTGTTGGTGCATATGAATATTATTTTGATTTGAGTTCGAAGTTAGATCATTGCATTATTAATGTTAATAAAATTGATAAGCTCTAAAATGTAATTGGCTAGTAATCACCGACTTTCTGATATGCGCTAGTACTTACAAATTTAGTTTGATAAATGTTTGAACAAAAAAAAATTTTTTTTTTTTTTTCTTAAAATGAATCCATATGTTATCTTATTTAAACTAATTCAAACACTATTATGAAGCTATTTCTTAGACTTATATATATTGAATATATCAGCCCGTAGGGATAATATCCAAAATTAAATATTTAATTAGATTGAAAAAAAAATAATAAATTGTAAACTATTTTCCCGTTCAAAATTTGTTCAAGAACCCGTTTTGATTTCTTGATAGTGTTGGGAAAATTGATTCAAAATAATTTAGGCAATGCACATTAAATTACAAAAACTTAGCTGGGGTTGTATTGGACGACGTTTCGGAAAGGGGATATTCCTAAAACTTAGGTGGTGTTGTCTAGATGTGGTTTAGAGAAGTTGGTATTAGTCACACTTCTATAGTTTTGTATTGCTGTTGCTAGATATGTTGATATTCTTAAGAGCCTTAGAATTCTCAATGTAGTGTGCTTTGAGTGAATAGGTGCCTCTCCCGGTGTCTACAAGGTTGCCACAAATATGCCGCCGGGTGTAACTAAATCCATTCGGGGTAGTAGATCCGAAGAGCCGGTTTTATATACGATGATATTATTTTTTTTTTAACGTGATCTTAAGAATGTTAAATAAATATTTTAATTTTATCTTCAATAGATAACTTTTATATGTAATGGTAAATTATTTTGGGTAGGTTTAGCAAGTTTTTAAAAGCTGACTAATGTAGGTTGTTTGAAGGTTGATGAGCGAAAGAAAGATCGAATATAATGTTACTTACTACGAAGCTCGTTTAAAACATTTAATGGAAAAGTACTATGAAAGCTTAACTCAATAGAACAAAAAAAAAAACTCATATAACATCCCAGTCGTCAAGACGTAACAACATAGTAACCCTTTACATTACATGTATTACCCCAGACAACAACCTCTGTTATTATCATCCACCAGTGATGGTATTCAAATGTAAATAATATGTAAAGTATATCTGTTAAATTTAAAATACAATGTTTTTATAACGAGTGTAATGATTTTTCTTCTATTCTCCAGCATGTACATTACAAAACCGCATCATTATAATCCTTTAGATAATATAATGATGAGGAAACCTTAGGGCCTAATGTCCTTAGCGTGAAACGTTCCTAACATTTTACCTTCTAAATCTTGTAAAACATAATAATTGTTACCAACCTTTTTCAAAACTTTCGCTTTTAGAAATAAAGGGGCCAGTTTGGCATTAAAATTCTTTACCATGGAACTTTGGGCAAAATTTCTTCTAAAAACTTCTTGCCCCACACTAAAGGATATTGGTCTTGTTCGTAAATTGTATTTATCTCTATTAGTAGCATAAGCCTCGGAAATATTCTTACGCAGTTCTTTGCGCAATAATGTAAGTTGATTTTCCCTAGATAGATCTACGCCTGGTTCATCTAACATTTTAAGGTTCCTTAACGTTGTATATGACTCCCCATGAGTAATCATATTAAAACCAAATATGGCTCGGTAGGGTGAACATTTAATAGAACTATGATAGGTATTTCTTAAAGCACAACTTATTGCGGTTATGTTTTCATCCCAAAGGCGCTGATCTTTTTTTAAATAAGCTCTAATTCCCGCTATAATTGAGCGATTTACCCTTTCGGAAGCATTTGCTTGCGGGGAGTAGATGGCGGTGAAAACATGTTTAATACCAAGTTGGGTTACAAAAGCTTCAAAGTCATTGGCCTTGAATTGCGAGCCATTGTCAGTGACAATGGATTCTGGGACTCCATACGTATGAAAAATGGACCCTAAAAGGAAGTTTTTGATTGCAATTGAAGTAAATTTTTTTAATGGACAAAGCCAATGAAACTTAGTAAGGTGATCTAAAACTATCAGTAAGCCTATATTTCCGTTTCTACTACGGGGATAAGGTCCTAATATATCTATAAAAAGTCTTTGAAACGGACGAATTGCAGTCACTAGTTGGCCCATTTCTGGCTTTAAGGTAATGTTCGGGGATTTTGTAGTCTTACAAATATCACATTGTCGAACAAACTGTCGTACATCTTTTACGATCCCAGGCCAAAAAAATTTACGCCTAATCCACTCTAATGTTTTTGACATCCCTCCATGAGCAGTTATGTATGAATTGTGTGCTCGAGCTATTAACTGAGATCGTAAATTTTTTGGAACCCACAATTTCCATGCTGTTTGGTCACGTTCTTCATTTCCGATGTAATGGTCAGTTCTGATATATACAAATTTGTCCAATACACGTATGTCCGGGTATTGTGCGGGATTTTCTGCTATTCGTTTTTTCAGATCCAAATAGTCTTCGTCATTAAAATGTTCTGATTTAAGATCTAGTTCAGGTTCTAAAAGTTCTATAGCTGTGATTTCGTCCTGACAAATTCGAGAGAGGGCGTCGGGAACTACGTGATCTTTCCCTTTTCTGTGGCTAATACTGAAATTAAATGATTGTAATTTTAATGCCCAGCGGGCTAATCTTCCTGTTAAATCAGGTTGTTTCATTAACCACAGAAGAGAGGAATGGTCAGTTATTACCTCGAACTCTTGCATTTCGAGATAACATCTGAATTTTTTTATGGCCTCAATTGCCGACAAACACTCGCGTTCTGTTACGCTATAATTGCGTTGGTATGAATTAAGTTTCCTTGACATATAGCCTATAGGTTTTTCCTGCCCATTCTCATCTAATTGGACCAATACGGCACCAATCCCATAATCAGACGCATCACAATGTAAGTAGAATTTCTTGGAAAAGTCTGGGTTTTCTAATACGGGAGCGGAGGTTAACAGGTGTTTAATATTTTCGAAAGCTTCTTGTGCTGCAGGGGTCCACACGAATTTTCGTTTGGTAGAAAGGGTTTCCGTAATAGGAAATACACACGACGAGAAATTTTGGATAAACCTCCTGTACCACCCTGCAAGTCCAAGGAAACCACGAACTTGTTTGATAGTTTTTGGTACAGGCCACTTAAGTATAGATTCCACCTTCTCTGGGTCGGTTTTTATTCCACCGTTTCCAATTATAAAACCCAAATATTTCACTTCCGTAACGCAGAATTTACTTTTATTAATGTTAAGTGTAAGGTTAGCCCTTCGAAATTCCTGTGCAATACGTACTAAAACAGTTAAATGAGAGGAAAAGTCTTCCGATACTATAATCAAGTCATCTAAGTACCCAAACACGCAATTTTTTAAATCCGGTGGTATCAATTCATCAATTAGCCGGCACATTGTTTGTGGCGCATTACATAAGCCGAATGGCATAACGACGAATTGATACAATGGCCTTCCCGGGACTGTAAAAGCCGTAATTGGTTTGGCTTCCTCAGAGAGGGCGATCTGCCAATACGCGTCCTTCAAATCCAGCTTTGAAATCAGGTTAGCTTTAGGCAACCTAGAAAATATTCCCTCAATGCTGGGTAAAGGATATGCATCCTTTTTCGTCACCAAATTGACTTTTCTTGCATCTAAGCATAACCGAATTTTGTTTGGTTTTACTACCAAACGTATAGGGGAACTCCAAGGTGATGATGAAGGTTCTATCACCCCTAAGGCCAACATACGATCAATTTCTTGATACATCAGTTTCTCCACTGCTGGAGAAACCGGATAGAACCTCTGTTTAATTGGCTTAGCATTAGATACGTCAATTTCATGTCTAATTAGACGGGTTCTCCCTAGACCTTGGGTTTCAAAATTTAGGAATAAATCTATTATAGCATTTAGTTGCTGCAGTTGACCTGGAGTTAAAGGATAGGTAGGATCATCTGATTTTGCAGACTTTTCGACACTAACGGACTGGACATCGGATAATTTTTCTAAAACGGACATTTCAGACGGACTGCCAGACAAACGGACTAAGAAATCGGACACAACTGCAGAGTCGAATATATCTGCCGCTAATTTGAACGTTTTCCAAAAATCAATACCTAAAATCAAACGCTGGGCTATTGAAGGGACGATTAACAATTTTAATTGGTGAACCTGGTTGCGAAAAGTGATATCTACGATTAAATAACCCAATGTCTTCTGTACTTTTCCGTCGGCTGTTTTCACAATAGTTCTAATATCATAAAAGTTATCAAAAGTCGAAAAATCTGTTTCAGCTAAACTCGATCCAATGCAAGATACGTTTGCACCTGTATCTAGCAAACCATATTCATTAAAATTCAAAAACTTAACTTGTGCGTAATAACGTTTATCCTTCGGATTATTTACAATAGACGATATTATATATTGAGATAATGATTTTCTTCGTTTATAATAATTTCGTAATCTTAAAGTGGATCGTTTAGGTGGTTTGGGGCTATCCTGGTTAATTATATCTACAGGAAAAATTTGGTTTCTTTTGTCAATGTATTCTTGTAAACGCTGGTGGTAGGGACGAATTGGGTGAAGTTGAATGTCAGGGTATGAAATACTAACGTTGTCTGATCGAATGATATGTATAGTACTATCTGGTTTAGAGCATTGTGTGCTACAGGGAACAGATTTTATATTTTGGGTTGAGGTAGTGAATGAGATGTTTGGTGAGAGTATTAGTTTTTTGAATGTGATAAGTTCTTTGAAGCGCAATTGACACACTGTGGTTTATAAACCTTTTTGGCCCCACAGCCATAACAGAAAATATTTCGGTCCTTCAAACAATCTTCCCACAGATGTCCAATTTCGTCACAGTTCCAGCATTTTACTGAAATGTGGCCTTGGCGAATGGCATCTACTTGTACATCATCAGAAATTTCCTCCTTGGTACAAATATCTGCCACTTTTCTGATATGTAAATGTGAATTTGTCTTTAGTGAACTGTTTCTACGGTATAAATCCTCTCCTAACAAATTTTCTCGCATTTGTACCAATTTCCTTAAATGTGCGATGGAATATATTGGCACATACAACAATTCATGTCGGATATCTGCTCGAAGATTTCTAACTAGAATTTCAACAAGTTCGGATTCTGACATCGGGGTTTCTAATCTATCCAAAATAGAACAGACTGATTCATAAAAGCATTCAAAGGTTTCACCATTTTTCATTTTCCGATTTCTCACCTCTTCTCTAATATCGTAACTAGAGCGAAAATCTTTGTACTGATATCGTAAAGCAGAACAAAACTCACCCCATTGAATGGATTCTACCTGTTTATGGTATCTCCAATACCAGTCTTTGGCTTTACCCGTGAGTAGCATATGGAGATTTTTGCAAATTAAATTGAAATCATTGTTAAAATGTTCCTTAGTTAATGACCGTACACGATATAGGAACTCTTCTACACTCAAACCATTTGTGGAACCATCGAACTTGAGGTTCCAGTTCTGAATGATAGAGGTAACTTTTTCTGAACGTAAGGATACATGTTCTTCAAAACGATTTCTAGAACTAAAATTGTTACCATTCTCGGAATAGGGAGTTCTTTCTAAGTGGGGATTTTGTCGACGGGGGTCTTGAGTTGTATTAGTGGATGAAATATTCAGGTTTTGCAGAGCTCTAGTAATACTAGACTCAATCATTTGATTAATTCTGGAATAATCTATATTTCGATTGGATCGATAAAAATTTGTTGCAATTGGTGCCTGCGAATTCGGATTGATATTCGGATTTCGATAATGCACTTCCACTGGTGTGAAAGGTCTTTCCGAATCATTTGGAACAGTCGGGGAATTGTGAGGAGTTAACTCTGACGAAGCTGGTGGATTATCCTCAATTGAATAATTGTTATTTAAATTTCGGGTATTATAACGTTTAGCCATAGCACCACGGGCTTTACTACGTGTGTTTGGTTTAGAATTTGTGCTGGAATAACTCTGTGAGTTACTGCAATAAGTACCTAAAGCCATCATGTTTGATGCTGAAAATGATTGTCCGCTATATTTACGAAGATCTACTAATTCACATGGTCTTTGACATTTGGGACATTCCGCTGATTGTGACAAAGATAACTCAATACAGCTGCGGTGAAAGATATGATTACAAGTTGCTATTACATAACATTCTTCAGAATCAAGAATCAGTGAAGCCTTGCAAATGATACAAGTGAACTCAGAACTTGACTGAGAATCTTGTGGGGGTGGACTGCGTGCAACAGACATTTTGGTATATTTTAAAATATGTAGGAATAATTCTTTTGAAAACAAACAAAAAAAAATATAAAACCAAATTGACAAAAGTTAAATTCTTTAGTTTGGGAGTTTATAGTTTTGATTTTACTACAAATATATGTCGTTTAGTTTCTTTCTTTAGTGAGCGAATTAGAACAAGTAGAGTAGAAATATATAACAAGTAATAATTGATAATGCTACAAATTTGCTATTGAGTTTGAAATGCAAAAAATCTGATACAAATAATTTCAACAATGTTAAGGATGAAGTATTAATTATTAATTATCCATATTATCCTATTCAACAAATGACGATATATTTTGCAACATAAATTATGAATTCCGAACAACAAAATTTGGAAAAATTTAACAAGGATAGCCTATAAAAGAAAGTATTGTAGAATCCTTATCGGTTAATATATCTGACACTATCAAATAATTAAAAATCCAGACAAATATTCACAATTATTCAATTACTAAAATACCCTTATTAAGCTTTTCTCAACTTTTGGAATTTAAATGAAATATACTAAATGAGATTTAATAAACTATATTGATATTTAAAATATTCATTTGGAGCAAAAAGAGATTTAAGGTTTACGAAAATGCTTGGCTGTTCCTACATTCAAGGGTTGGCAATAGACAGTTTAGCCAAAAGAAGACATTATTAATTAAAACCTCTAGACAGTATTTCTGACACTATCAGAAAACTGTAAATCCGAAAAAGTTTCAAATATTATCTTGGAAACTTAGACTAACTATAACGAAATAAAAAAAAATGTTAATCTCTTCAGGCCCCACGTTGGGCGCCATTCTATGTAATGTACACCACCATATTGCTATCAATAAAACGCTTAGGTAATATTGAAATGAAATAGGTTAGGTATTAGAGACTGATTTGAAAGAAAATAGTTTTGTGTGAAGCTTAAGTAGGACTGGGGAGCCATTAAGGAGCTAACTTCAGTCGGGCGGGGGATTCGTGTCCTTTTTAAGTTTCGACTGTCTCCAATACCTGGATTACATAAAAAATTGTTTTAGACTCCCTTTTATTTAAATTCACTTAAAAAAATATAACTTTAGGCTGACAAAAACTAACTCATATTTAAAATGCCCATTACTACTAAAAAAAAACAACAACAAAACATCAATTATTACTATTATAATTTGGTTTCTCCTGATGGGTTTGGAGTCGCCAGCCTCTCATTGCCCTACCCTGCCATGGTTTTATAGGCCGCTATAATTGTGTATAAAACCCCATATTCCATCTCTACTTGCTTATTCACTCACCGAAAGCAAACTAATTATAAGTTAGAAATCCATATTGAATATGGCTATGTTTATTCAGAACATTTCAATAAAATAGAATAACTAAAAAACTTTGTATTAAATCGATTCAAAAAAAAATATATACAAGCCTATTATTCTTCGTAAACTTATCATTTTACAATAATGCTATTTTATTTACAGATACAAATTTTGATTATATTAAAAGAATACCAAAAGCATAGAGTCGAAAAAAAATTAGCCACAAAAAAAAACCGTTTACTGGCAACGCAAAGTTATCAAATTCTAAAAAAAAACATTAAAAGTGTGTTGTTTGGTATTTTAAATTCAAGAAAAAAAATTCATATCAATATATATATGTATATCTCATATAGGTGTACGGTAACAATAACAAAACTAAATTTTTATGTTAAAGTTCACATAGTGTTGCTTGAACTGGTCGGACGTGTTATTTTTAGTGCGGCTGAATTTTCGTAATAGGTGAAAAAAAAATAAAAAAAAAAAAAACTTGTAATAAGTGAAAAAAAAAAAAATATATATATATATATAAAAAAAAAGATATCGTAATAGGTGGAAAAATAGTGGTTTTTCGGTAATTTAAAAATCGCAAAACAACTGCATGAGTGTCCCGCTCAGATGTAATTCTGAGAAAGAGCTAAGCTACAGTAGGAAAAAATTATGGATCTCTGAGGAAGAATCCTTAAGAAAATCCGTGGAGTCTCTTCTCACTACAAAAGCCGAAATACGGCGCCGTTCCTGTTCGCCCAATATAGTTATCTCATCCGATGAGAAATCATCATCTTCATCAAATAGTGCAGTCAAACCCAAAAAACAAGTAGGTATGGATAAGTACATCACCGTTCTCAAGCGACAGAGGAGCCCGACATCTGCTCAAATGTCTTCCAATTCCAATAAAGTTCCGAAGACCGTCAGCAGTGATAAGCCAAATGATCAAAACAGATTTGCTCTACTTCAGACGGATGACCCAGAAATACCGAAAAAGACGTTTAAGCCCCCACCAATTTACCTGAGAGAGCCCACTTCCAATAAACTGGTACAAGGAATTGTTGCTGTAATAGGTGAGAACATGTTTAGCGTAACCTCAATTAAACATGGAAAAATCAGCGAGACAAAGATCCAAGTGAATAGGGAAGATGATTTTCGAAAATTGTCCAACCAGTTGGAGAGGGAGACCAGGGATTTCTATACCTATCAGCTCAAAAGCGCAAAAGGACTCCAAGTCGTTCTAAAGGGTATAGACCCATGTGTTGATCCTGCGGAGATAAAGAACGGATTAATGGACAAAGGGTTCAAAATCAAGAGCGTAGTGAATATTAGAAACCGTGAAAAGATTCCTCAGCCCATGTTCAGGGTAGAATTGGAACCTGGAGATGTTGCCTTAAAGAAAAACGAGTCCCATCCAATTTACAATCTTATTTATCTTCTGCATCGTAGAATTACCGTGGAGGAACCGCATAAGCGTGTTGGACCCGTCCAGTGTCTTAATTGTCAAGAATTTGGTCACACCAAAGCGTATTGTAAATTGCCGTCTGTTTGTGTTGCATGTGGGGAACTACATGCAACTGCTCAATGTAATAAGTCCAAAACGGACTTAAAAATAAAAAAATGCAGTAACTGTGGAGGAAATCATACCGCTAATTATAGAGGTTGTCCAGTTTATACTTATTTGAAGGGCATAAGGACCAATAAGTCGCCAGTATTACCTGACCATCCTCAACAACCTAATTTCACGTCGAGTAAGAATTTTCCTCAAATTGTACGACCAACTACTCACGTAAACGCTCCTAATTCTAGACAAGTTTCTTACGCAAACGTGGTCAAATCTAATATGCCAGGTCTGGAGCAGGAACCTATATCGCAATACTCTGGGCCACATATCAACAATCTAGAGACAACATTGCAGACACTTGTCCAAACTATGAACACTTTTACGACCACCATGACATCCATGATGCAGGAAATGCTGAAAATGCAATCCACTATCTTGCAAGCCAAGAAATGATTTATTTAAAAATTTGTTTTTGGAACGCGAACGGCCTCCGCCAACATAAAAACGAACTGGAATACTTCCTGATGGATAAGCAGATTGATGTTATGATGATTGCTGAAACTCACTTGACGTCGACAGGGTACTTCAAAATCAATGGCTACGTGTTGTACGATACTAAAGATCCCCGCGGAAGAGCTTGTGGAGGTTCGGCAATTCTTATAAAGAACAGAATAAAACATTATCTAATGAATAACATAAGTGAGGATTACCTCCAAGCAACAAACATTTGCATTGAATTCTGTCAATACAAATTTGTTTTATCATCGATTTATTCTCCGCCTCGATTCTCAATAAAAGAACACCAATACCATAACTTCTTTAATTCCCTTGGAGCTAGATTTTTAGTTGCTGGCGACTTTAACGCCAAACACACATTTTGGGGTTCACGTCTGGTAACCCCAAAGGGTCGCGTACTCTTCAACACCATTGCTCAAATGGGCTTAGATGTACTCTCAAGCGGACATCCCACCTACTGGCCGACGGACCGACGGAAGATTCCCGATGTTATTGACTTTGGAGTAGTGAAAAATATCCCTGTAGAATGGATGCAAGTGGATCCTTCATTAGACTTGTCCTCAGATCACTCTCCTACTATCATTTCAATGCATTTCCCTCAAGTGTGTGGCTCTCCATTTAGAAACATGACTAAGACCCGAGTAAGCTGGATAAAATACAAAAAGTATTTAAGTTCTCATTGCACGGAAAATATTGTGTTAAGAACTACCGACGATATCGATGAGTCGATTGGCAACTTTACCGAGGACCTTCGACGAGCTGTGCATCACGCTTCCACTTATCACGTTGAATGTAGAAATAGGACAAACAGAACTTATTTATCTGAACTCGAACATCTCCTATCAGAAAAAAGAAGAATGAGAAGAGAGTGGCAACTTCACAGGTCTCCTGAACTTAAAGCTAAGCTACGGGTATGCAGAGATATACTAAGACATTTCTTAGAAACCCAAAGAACGGCTTCACTTACATCCTACTTGGAGGGTCTTGATAGTACCCCACAATCTGACTACTCGTTATGGAGGGCGGCAAGAGGTTTAAAAAGACCAGTGAGAGGAAAACCTCCTTTGCGAAATCCGACTGGTGACTGGGCTAGAAATGATTCCGAGAAAGGGACGTTATTTGTTAACCATTTAAGAAATGTGTTTACTAAAAACA
This sequence comes from Bellardia bayeri, assembly GCA_950370525.1. NCBI lineage: Eukaryota > Metazoa > Arthropoda > Insecta > Diptera > Calliphoridae > Bellardia > Bellardia bayeri. The sequence continues at coordinate 46,884,057 of OX493265.1, read as the reverse complement.
ACTCAAATAACGTATCTGATTTGCCACCACTCGTTATTAGACCTCCTGTACCTCTAAGACTAAACTTTGGTGATGTCCAAAGCGCTATTGGTACTCTGAACCTTAGAAAGGCTCCAGGTATGGATAAAATCAGCAATAAAATGCTTGTGGAGTTACCTCGTGTAGCTAGAAGAATTTATCTTTATCTTCAACGCTATTTTACGCCTAGAATACTATCCTGCAGATTGGAAGGTGTCTATGATCACTATGATTCCTAAGTCAGGGAAGGATCACACCAAAGTAGAGTCATATAGGCCAATTAGCCTATTGCCGACAATTTCTAAACTGTTCGAAAAATTGTTAATGACTAAGTTGATTCCAATTCTGAACGACACTGAATGCATTCCTAATCATCAATTCGGCTTCAGAGCTAAACACAGCACCATCGAACAAACACACAGATTGGTAAATGTGATAAGAGGGTCGTTTGAAGACAAAAAATACTGCTCCGCCCTTTTCATTGATGTGTCCCAAGCGTTCGACAAAGTTTGGCATGACGGTTTAATGCACAAAATAAAATTAACTCTGCCTGCTAACACCCATAAACTTATGGAAAGCTATTTATACGGTCGCAAATTTAAAATCAAAGAAGGCAATTTTTTAAGCCCCGCTCAGCCAATTGAAACAGGTGTGCCACAGGGTAGCATACTGGGTCCTACTTTATATTTGATTTATGCCTCCGACATGCCGTCAGACCCCAAAATCCACACGTCAACTTTCGCAGACGATACAGCCTTTATCAGCGTTCACAAGGACCACCAAGTAGCATCACAGAATTTGCAGAATTATGTTTATAAACTAGAGAATTGGCTAGAGCTTTGGAAAATCAGGGTTAATGAACAGAAATGTATTCATATCACTTTCACATTGCGAAAAGAAACTTGCTCGTTCATCAAAATAAATAATCAAATTATTCCTCAACATAATGAAGTCAAATACCTCGGCATTCACCTCGACCGCCGTTTAACTTGGAAGTTTCATATTGAAGCGAAACTTACACAGATGAGATTAAAAGCAGTGCAGCTTAATTGGCTAATTGGCAGAAATTCTTCACTAAAGTTGGACTGCAAACTATTGTTGTACAATGCAATTCTAAAGCCAATCTGGTGCTATGGAATTCAATTATGGGGTACTGCCTCAGCATCAAACATTGAAAAAATTCAAAGGGGTCAAAATAAAATTCTACGTATAATTACTGCAGCTCCATGGTATGTTAAAAATTCTCGAATTCACAAAGATCTATGCGTGCCATCAGTAAAAGTTGAATTTACAAAACACGCGTCAAAGTATGTCAGCAAACTTGAACACCACCCAAACCCACTTGCACGAGACATCCTTAACTTTAGTGGCCATAATCGGTTGAGAAGGAGGGATACCCTTGCTTTAACTCAAGCGCAAAATAGATGACTGGATCAGTTGATGTGAAATTTTTTTAGTATCATAAAATTTTTGTCTAGCACTGGCTGGGCTTATTATTTTCTTTTTAGTATTAAGATTTGAATACTTATTGTCATTTCATTATATGAAGATTCAATAAATAAATAAAGGCTAAAAAAAAAAAAAAAAAAAAAAAAAAAAAAAAAAAAAATGTTAAAGTTCGAAGCAACAAAACCTAACGTAATTGTTTCATTAGCTTTTGTTGGAACGAATTGTTGATATACTATTAAGAATATATTTGATGGAATGAATGTTTTGTCTCTAATCTTTATAAAAAAAACAACACGACAAAATACATACAATTGTGTTTGATACACTCACCACATTAATGTTGTTGCTGCGGTTGTTCATTGAGGCCTCGATGATCACACGGCGTTGGATGTTGTATGTATAAATAAAAGGTAAATTTAGTAAAGACAAGGTTTGTTGGTGCATATGAATATTATTTTGATTTGAGTTCGAAGTTAGATCATTGCATTATTAATGTTAATAAAATTGATAAGCTCTAAAATGTAATTGGCTAGTAATCACCGACTTTCTGATATGCGCTAGTACTTACAAATTTAGTTTGATAAATGTTTGAACAAAAAAAAATTTTTTTTTTTTTTCTTAAAATGAATCCATATGTTATCTTATTTAAACTAATTCAAACACTATTATGAAGCTATTTCTTAGACTTATATATATTGAATATATCAGCCCGTAGGGATAATATCCAAAATTAAATATTTAATTAGATTGAAAAAAAAATAATAAATTGTAAACTATTTTCCCGTTCAAAATTTGTTCAAGAACCCGTTTTGATTTCTTGATAGTGTTGGGAAAATTGATTCAAAATAATTTAGGCAATGCACATTAAATTACAAAAACTTAGCTGGGGTTGTATTGGACGACGTTTCGGAAAGGGGATATTCCTAAAACTTAGGTGGTGTTGTCTAGATGTGGTTTAGAGAAGTTGGTATTAGTCACACTTCTATAGTTTTGTATTGCTGTTGCTAGATATGTTGATATTCTTAAGAGCCTTAGAATTCTCAATGTAGTGTGCTTTGAGTGAATAGGTGCCTCTCCCGGTGTCTACAAGGTTGCCACAAATATGCCGCCGGGTGTAACTAAATCCATTCGGGGTAGTAGATCCGAAGAGCCGGTTTTATATACGATGATATTATTTTTTTTTTAACGTGATCTTAAGAATGTTAAATAAATATTTTAATTTTATCTTCAATAGATAACTTTTATATGTAATGGTAAATTATTTTGGGTAGGTTTAGCAAGTTTTTAAAAGCTGACTAATGTAGGTTGTTTGAAGGTTGATGAGCGAAAGAAAGATCGAATATAATGTTACTTACTACGAAGCTCGTTTAAAACATTTAATGGAAAAGTACTATGAAAGCTTAACTCAATAGAACAAAAAAAAAAACTCATATAACATCCCAGTCGTCAAGACGTAACAACATAGTAACCCTTTACATTACATGTATTACCCCAGACAACAACCTCTGTTATTATCATCCACCAGTGATGGTATTCAAATGTAAATAATATGTAAAGTATATCTGTTAAATTTAAAATACAATGTTTTTATAACGAGTGTAATGATTTTTCTTCTATTCTCCAGCATGTACATTACAATGCATAAAAATTACTGTTCCAAAATTTAAGAAGATCAGCCCTTACAGTAAGAATCGGTAATTACACCAATTATAAATGGTCAAAATTAGATAAAATTTCAAAACAATTAAAATAAAATCACATTAGTGAATTATGACCAACAATATTGTTTTTTAAACAATATACATGAGCGTGTGAGTTCCAAAAATTTAAAAATTGAGATAACAATGGATGCTGTTAATTCTTTTGCTACTTTATAAGGATAAATATATCGATGGTATCAATTCATATCCTTTCTTATGTCTTTCTATATCCTAAAATTGCAGTTCGTAGCAAAACTGTTTCGTTCCAATTAACAGTCATTGTCAAAACTATCTCGTGGTGAAATTCCAAATGTTGTTATGTATTATTTATTCCTTATACATATTACTGTAATTGCTAAGATTATTACTCGCAATTATTAAGATCATTATTGTGATTTGTTCGAAATATAACAACCATTAAAATGGTCAGATAACTTTGCAAGGGGAGGAAAGAAAATCAAAGATATTATTCGATTAAACCTGAAAAGAAATAAAGATGTTGGAGCCCTTTTGTCCAATCACTTTGGAGAAAATTGGAGACAAAACGAAACCTTGAAATTTTATGTTTCGATTCTCGACAACGACAATGCTGGTTGTTATGTCTTTAGATGGAAAATACTACACGCAATTGATTAACAGTAATATTTCAATAGGAATTCAATCTTTATTTTCATAAAACAAAAAAGCTCATGCTGTTACCAGCGTGATCAGACATCCAACTAATGAAAAATAAAAATTGTATGTATAATAGAAAGAATATATATAAGGAATAATGACAAGTGACAATAGGGGTTGCCAAATGTCTATAACTACATTGCAGTCTCCCACGCTTAATAGCATACGTGGTCCTCTAAATGGACCGGTGGTCGTCTAATCCGATTCGATCTTCTTACGCTTCCTTCAGGTGTTGATACTAAGGTAGGTTGTAAAACTGGCACTGGTTGACTAGCCGGGTTGGTAAGTCTGTGTTCGACGTAGATTTCGTCCATTTTTGGCTTTTGTTGAACGGGTGGTTTCCCAGATTTGTACAATTAGTTTATATGGCGTTTCAATTCATATCCATCATCTAATTTTACTTGGTAGTGAAGATGCCCAAACTTGCGTTTCACTATACCAAATTTCCAAGTGGGTTTATTTTTATGGAACCACCGCACTTGTACTCTATCTCCCACGCCAAGTTGACGCACTACGGGGTACGATATTGTTGATTCTACTTGCGTTAACGGCCGCATAGCATCCAGTTTAATTCTCAAATCACGTCCCAAGTACATCCGAGTTGGGGTTTGGCCATTTGTCAATGGAGTTGCCCTATAGCGAAACAGGATTTCCCGTACCATAATATTCAAGGGTAACCCTTCGTTATCCATTGCTTTAAACTTTCTCTTCAAAGTTTGGACGTATCTCTCGGCCAATCCATTGGTCGCTGGATGTCCCGGCGCTATAAACTTTTGGATAATTCCATTTTCTAAACAATATTCCCGAAACATTGCTCTTTGGAATATCGTTGCATTGTCCGATACTATGATTTGCGGTAAACCATGTGTTGCACACATATCCTGTAGTAACGATATTGTCTTTTCAGATGTTGAAGCATCTCTTATTATCCTAATCTCCGGCCATTTCGATTTCGCATCGACCAGTACGAAAAAATAATGGTTTAGAAATGGTCCAGCATAGTCAATGTGGACTCTTTCGAAATTGTCGCTCGGCTCTCCCCAATGATGAGTTATAACTTTCGGTGGGCCTTTCCTCACTTCTGCACAATTAATACAAGATTTCACCAATCGCTCTATATCAGAGTCAATGCCCTTCCAAAAGCAGTACTTTCTTGCAAGCTGCTTCATTTTTACTACACCCAAGTGTGTATAATGTAATTCTCTTAAAATTTCTGCACGTAAACTCATTGGCATCATAACACGCTCACCTTTAAATATTACACCATCTTGAATTGAATAATCAGGATCGTAATTTGTTCCATTCAATAAATCCTTTTTTTGTTTAAAGAGTTCTTCGTCGCGTTCTGTTTCGTTTAAAATTGTTGTAGCATTGATCGAAAGGGTTGATATTTGATTAATCTTCTGGTCCTGCACATTACGCACCTCTTCATCTAAAAAATGTTTAAACGGCTGCGCTTCGTTCACTGGTGCCCTTGATAAACAATCCGCGTTTACATTTTGTTCCGCTTTACGATGTTGTATTTGGTAATCGAATCCTTGTAGAAAAGAAGTATAGCGAAGTAGTCTCGCTGAATCATAGCAGGCGTTTTTGCATTCTGGTGGGAAATTCTGGACAGAGGACGATTGTCCGTCAATAATGTGAATTTTCTCCCATGTAGATACATATAAAATTTATCGACAGCAAAAATTATTGCTAACGCTTCCCTGTCGAGCTGGCTGTAATTCTGTTCTGCTCTCGTCAATTCTCTTGAAATAAACGCGATAGGACGCTCCTCTCCCTAAAAGTTGACATAACGGGTATGTGAGTGTTGAGACATCTGGTAAAAATTTCGAATAATAAGTAATCATCCCTAGGAATCTTCGTATTTCTCCTATATTCTGTGGTTTTGGCATATTTACGATCGCCTGTACTTTATCTTGACATTTCGATAATTTGTTATGGCTTACCATGTAACTAAGGTATTTGATTTCATCTTTAAAATATTCGCATTTTTTCTTGTTGATATGCAATTGATATTTATTCAATCTCTCAAAACATTTGATGAGTCGTTCTTCACATTCTTTCAACGTTGTGCCATGGATGATTATATCGTCGAAATACGAAATCGTACCCTCGAGGCCTTGTAAAATTTGATCTAAAATACGGTTAAACTCACTGGGAGCAGTTTTAATTCCAAAAGATAAGCGATTCATTTGATACGTACCTCGGTGTGTTGAAATAGTTTGCACTGCTTTACTGTCATCATCCACACGTACATGAAGATATGCTTTGTACAGATCCAACTTGCAGAAATACTTGGAATTCTTTAGACTGTTGAAAATCTCATCAATTCTTTTGATTGGATAATGTGCGGCTTCTAGTTGAGGGTTAACGGCTACCTTATAGTCCACGCACAGTCGAACTTTACCATCAGGTTTTGGTATCACCAAAGGTGAACCCCAATTGCTGGTATTAACCCTTGTAATTATACCGTCTCGATCTAACTGATCCAGTTCATGCTCCACCTTCTCACATAGCGCGAAAGGTACTTGCCTTTCCTTTAAAAACACAGGTTTTGCTCCCTATTGTAACTTTAGACTACAGACCAAATCTGAATGCATCCAACTCTTTCCTCAAAAATGTTCGGAAGTTGTCGCTCAATTTCTGATACCGAATTTATGTTGTTGCTAGTGTTGATTTTAGCACTGTCTTCATCGATTTCATTTAGATTAATTTTCAAATGACGTATCCACACACGTTCCAATAACGCCGTACGTTTTGAAGATACAATGTAAAAATCTTCTTTCGATCTTACATTTTTGTACATTACGTCTACACTTACGACTCCAATCGGCACAAAAACATCATCCGTATAGACACAAAAAGCAATATTTGTTTTTCTAAGCGGTGTTTTGATATTTAATTTCATAAATTGATTTTCCGGCAGTAAAGTGTAGCCGGCACCTGAGTCGACTTCGAAGTTTTGTTTTTTTCCATTAATGAAAACATCTGTATAAAATTTCTCTGCATCTCTAGATGATATATTCACAGCACTATTATCATAAATATCGATAATTTGATTTACGCCAAAATATTCATCATCTTCTGTTGTATACGATTCGATTGCATATGATGTAGCTGTATTGTTGTTTACATTCCTTGATTTATTTTGTTTCATTCTATCCTGAATACAAACTTTTTGCACATGACCAGTCTTGCCACATGAATTACATTTTAATATGCTTTTATCTACTCTGCACTCTTTCGATAAATGATTACTTCTGCCACATCTTAGACACAAACCTTCTATGTCCAATTCTCTGTAGTTAACCCTTGTCGATGATTTTGAATTTCTGTCTATGGAAAAACTTCGATTTCTACCACAAGCACGATAATTATGATTATCAACATGTTGACGAAATTGATGAATATCTGCCGATGAACCTGTTGCGTTGTTTGCTATTATTTTGTTGTTTATTTTAGCAGCTTCCAGTGTTGTTGATTTTTCGATTACTTGTTTCATTGTTGATTCTGGGTCCTGTAGTAGTTGATCTCGAATATGCAAAATACCTGCGACCGACTTTCCACATTCACATACAAAACCACAGTCCATTGCTCTTTTCTGTAAAACAGCTACAAAGTCTGCCAAAGTTTGTTCGCTATTTTGAATTTCAGAAAGAAATTTATGTTGCTCTACTAGAACGTTCTTTGTGGGACAAAAATGTTCTTCTAATAGCGTTACTATCTCATCATAGTTCAATTCATTTATGTTTTTGGGCGATGCCAATATTGATAACTGGGAGTACGTCGGTGATCCAATATATTGTAAAAGCAATTTTGCACACATCTCTTGACCCCAAAGACTTTCTTAATATTGAAATGATTTTCAAGGCGTTCTTTATATGTTTTGAATGACTCCATCTTCGGGTCAAATGCCTCGAAGTTTGAAATTATATTTACACTGGTGTTGCTCGTTTGTTGGTTCCGTAGCATTTGGGGTTGTTGCATTGTTGTTGTCATGGCCGTTATTGCCTGTAGTAACTGCTGCACTTGAGCTTCCATTTTATTTTGAGGTTAAGACTGTTCACGATTAATTGAAATTTTATACTTTTTTTCTTTTCTTCTTCGTTTCCCTTTAGGTCTGCACTTTTTATTAAATTCTTTATTTTCTATTTTTCGATTTCAATCCTCCTCGCCATTATTTGTTATGTCTTTAGATGGGAAATAATACACGCAATTGATTAATAGTAATATTTCAATAGGAATTCAATCTTTATTTTCATAAAACAAAAAAGCTCATGCTGTTACCAGCGTGATCAGACATCTAACTAATGAAAAAGAAAACTTGTATGTATAATAGAAAGAATATATATAAGGAATAATAACAAGTGACAATAAGTGTTGCCAAATGTCTATAACTACATTTCACTGGTCATGACGTGGAAGAAAACAACGAGAAGTAAACTGAAGATGAAGTACTTTCTTTGTCTGTTTAAAAGTTCATATGTTTTATTATAATGTTTTATCAAGTTTCCTTAAGCACGATGGCCACGTATCAAACTGATTTGAAAAATAATATTATGTATGTATTGGTAATATTTAGTTTGAAGTAGCGGCGGCAGTGAAATCTAAATTGTTTTAATTTTCGTCAAACTCACAGCAACATATACGTGTGAGATTTTTTTCACTAACATAATAAAAAAAAACTGAGTTTGTCAAATCAGTTTGATACGTGGCCATCGTGCTTAAGTTTTAATAAATTAAAATATAGTCGAGCTAAATAATTTATTTTACTGGTGGCTTATTGTAAGTTGCAAAACTCGTTCGTTCCAATATGGAATATAGCAAAACTAATTTGTTTCGAAAATTAGTAGCAAAACTTGTTCGTTCCAAACTTCAAAACTTAATTTTTCTTTAGTTAAGGAGTACTGATTTTGTAAATTTTAAGGTTTCAATAAAAAATATTAGTAGCTTTCAACTTATTTGGCTCATTTACTAAACTGTAGCAAGTTTTTAGCTTTTTACCAAAATTTTGTAAACATGTTGTAAACGAGTTTTGCTTCTCGCCTCCTCACATATAAAATAGATACTAATAAAATTTGCACTAAGACTGAATAGAAAACACAGAATTAGGATATATCGGGTTTTCCAATAGCTACTTGACAACTCTGAATTTAAATTGTGAACGCACTATTTCACTGATCATCTAATTGTTGCTTTCTTTTTTTTCAGTAAACTTAACATTTTCGTTATGGTAAAGTACACGAAGGAACAACGTTTGGAAATTATAAAAATGTACTACCGAAATTCGGAGTCGGTGACCGCAACTTTAAGAGCGTTAACTCCAATTTTCGGTCGTAATTATCGCCCTAGTAGACAAGCAATAACAAGTTTAGTGCAAAAATTTGAGTCTACATATTCATTGTGTGATGCTGTCGTGCCAGTGAGACAACGGCCTGGTCGAAGTTCCGAAAATATCGCTGCCGTTCAGGCGTCCGTAGCAAACGATTCAAATCAGTCGATTCCGCGGCGTTCTCAAGAACTGGGCATCCCCAAGACCACTTTATGGCGAATTTTGCGTAAGGATCTGGGTTTACACCCATACAAGATTAAGCTGACTCAAGAATTGAAGCCGATGGACCATTTGAGTCGACGTACGTTCTCCGATTGGGCTCTGGAGAAGATGCACCAAGATGATGAATTTCATCGCAAAATCATCTTCAGTGACGAAGCTCATTTTTGGCTCAATGGGTTCGTCAATAAGCAAAATATGCGTTATTGGTCTGCTGAAAATCCACATGTGCTTCACGAATCACCACTTCATCCACAAAAAATTACTGTTTGGTGCGCTTTGCATGCCGGCGGCGTCATTGGGCCATATTTTTTCGTCGACAATAACGATCGTCACGTTACTGTGAATGGCGATCGTTATCGCGCAATGATTAGCGATTATTTTTGGCCCGAATTGGAACACATGGACTTGGATGACATGTGGTTTCAACAAGACGGTGCCACAAGCCACACAGCACACGTTACAATCGATTTACTGAAGAGTAAGTTTGACGAGCGTGTTATCTCAAGAAATGGACCAGTCAATTGGCCGCCTCGTTCTTGCGATTTAACGCCTCTAGATTTTTTTCTTTGGGGCTACGTCAAATCATTGGTCTATGCCAACAAGCCGACAACGTTGGAAGAACTTAGAGCCAACATTGAACGCGAAATAGCGGCCATTCCGGCCGAAATGTGTGACCGAGTCATCCAAAATTGGGTCCAACGAATCGACCACTGTCGACGTGGCCGCGGTGCCCATATGAACGAAGTCGAGTTCCATTCATAAATGTTTTGAATGTATTTCAAGTCGGTAATAAAGTTTTGGAAATATCTCAAACGGTTTGCGTTTTATTTAAAAAAAAAGTTGTCAAGTCCTTATTGGAAAACCCTTTATGTACTAGACTTATAACCAGTATAGTTTCTGTAATTCTTATTACGTTTAGGTGGAGGGTATTAAAGATTCGAGACAGCCGAACATAGCACTCTAACTAGTTTTTCAATTGAAATGCACCTCAAAACCATTGCGGCACCAGTTAAAGTAATAATAACAAATCCTAATATTTTTCAGAACATTTTTATACAATCCATAGAACAAGTCTAGAGGTGCGACGGCCGGAAGCCGTTTGTGCTCAGTGGGGAGCACAAATAAGTATATGTTTGTGCCTTGTACAATTTTTATTGTATAAAAATAAATCTAATAAAGAACAAGTCAGAGTGCTATATTCGGCTGTGCCGAATCTTAAATACCCTCCACCTAAACGTAATAAGAAATACAAAAACTACACTGGTTATAGGACTAGAATATTCTTATTCTATGTTTTCTAGTCAGTCTTAGTGCAAATTTAATTATTATTTTATATATTGTTTGAAAGACAATTTTACGACTAACATAATTTATGTTAAATATTTTGAAAATTTGTCTAATTTTCACCATTTTTAATTGATTTAATTACCAATTCTTACCATAATTTACAGAGTTTGTCTGATGTTCATAATAATCGTGAGTGTAATTTAACCAACAGAGTATAAAAAAGGGGAACAATTCGGTTTTAGTGACTTTGCTCAAAAAAAAAAAAAAACTTCATCAAATAGGGCTTTTAGAGGAGATGCTAGCAAAAAAAAATTTGTTGTCGGTCACGCCTATTTTCGAGGGGGTGGGCCCGTAAAGTTAAAAATATATAGGCCTATATCTCGGGAACTACTGGGTGTATGATAATTTGTAATACATTAAATAAAAGGTATTAAAAATATCTTTCCAACGATATATATCATGATTATAAAATATGGACCGAATATGGGTTAAATCCGAAAAGAATATTTTTTGACCCGAATTTTTTTGTTTTTTTGGAAATTTTTATATGGCAGTTAGGACAAATTATGGACCGATCTTCTTAAATTTTGGAACAGTAATTTTCATGCATATGAGGATATTTCACGTCGAATTTCAACATAATAACGGTATATTTAAGATATATATTAGTATTAGCGTGGATTTCGGAAGTGGACCTTATATGGGGGACATAGTCAAATATGGACCGATATTCTCAAAATCCTGCAGTTTGATTTAGGCATGTATGTAAATGATAAGAGATTTATGAGTATTAAAGTGATTTTAACAAGAGGGCTTTATATGGGGCTTACGGTTAAAAATAGACCTAAATTCACAAAATTTTGTGGGATGATTTTTGTATAAATGTAAATCATTTGTGTAAAGTTTTGAGTCAGTACCGATATTTATACAATATATATAGGGATAAATGTCTTTTTCAGATGTGGTCCTTGTATGGGAGCTATGACCAATTCTGGGCCGACCACCATAAAATTTAGTACAACAATTTATTTGCCTATAAAGATTATTCATGTCAAATTTTAGCCGTTTAACATTATTTATATCTGTTTTATACGTATTTAAGTGAATTTTGGAAGTGGACTTTATATGGGGGCTATGGTAAAACATGGACCGAACTAAAAAAAATTTCGTTTTTCGATTTATTTTTGCATAAAACTTATTTTTGCTGAATTTTGTCTTGATATTCCAATTTTATAGGCATTTATGTATAATGGAGCAATATTTCGGGAAGATTTTTGTATAGGGGCTATGAGAAATAATGGACCGATTCATACTATTTTCCGCACACTTTCTTCTATTATCATAAAAACAACGTATACAAAATTTCATGGCATTATCTGCAATATATTTCATAATATTGCAATAAAATGGACAAAAAATATCGAATTTTTATGGAGGTTGTCTCACATATCGGTCCATAACTCTGGTTGGCCTAAACCGATTTTGCTGATTTTAACTTCTCGAAAGCATTTCTGACAGAATTGTTGAAGATTTGGATCTCGAAGATATCTGCGGACTTCAGAAAACTGATTTCAACATCCAGACAGACAGACAGACGGACATGGCTTAATCGACTTCGCTATCTATAAGGATCCAGAATATATATACTTTATAGGGTCGGAAAATTATATTGTGGAAATTACAAACGGAATGACACCTTCTCATGAAGGTGAAGGGTATAAACAACACTTTTCAATGTTTTTTTGAAATTTATTTTAGGTTTAATGCTAAACAAAATAATATACCTACAATCAGTGGTGATATTCGAAATATTTAACAACCGGTTCGCTTAAAAAAAATTGTATGTAGCGAAAATTTTAAAGTCGCATCTCACTAATGATGTAATGATCATATAGCATCACGGGACGTTCCAGCTTTTTCATAGTTTTCTTGTATCTGTTTCGCGTGATTAAAATTATTATTATTCGCAAAAGTAATAGACAGCCATTTACCATCAAAATATATAATATACCTATATAAAATTAAAAGAGTATTTAGAACGGGAAAATCTTTTTTATTAGTAGAAAAACAAGGTGAATTTACAAACCCAGCTGATTATTATTTGTTTGTTTATGTTGAGTTTTCAACTGTCAAATTTGCTTATGTTTTTTGTAGTCAAAGTAAAGTAAATTTGTTTAATTTTTAAGAAATAAAATTGTTTGAGCTCGAGGTCAAGTTTATATAAATTCTTTATTGCTGATATTCGCTTATTTTCTAAATAAAAACAAAAAACAAAAAGTGTATGAACATCAATAATAATAAGAAAATGACAAAATAAAATACAAAAGTAAAATTTTTTATGTAAAGCACAAACAAAATCACAAATAAAAAATATTAAATGTAAAAAACAACAATAACAATTATTACCGGAAAAGTTTACATTAAAACAAAAACAAAAAATACATTTAATTTTTTTTTTTTGCGCTTAAACAGTGAGTGTCTTCTTCATCGTCTAATGTTACACTGATCTTAAAAATAATTATATTTTTGCACTATCCTTCGTTTTCCTTTGCAAATTAAATGACGATAACTTTGCGCTACACTTTCAGTGTCGGCTTTGTAGTTTATCCTCTCGTTTGTCGGTGTATTGATTATATGAAGCATTTCGAGCATATAGCGGAGTTTATAATTGTTTTCACTGTCAATAATTTGTACTTCAAAATACAACACGTTGGTAGCACTGCTTACTGTGAAGGTTGACTTTTTTTTTGGGGAATAATAATTTTTACTAATTTTGGTCAATATTATTTGAGGATAGGACTAAATAGTGGTTTTTTGACGAAAATATACATTTAGTACATATCTACCATCCGGATGAGGAAATATTTTTGTTATTGGAGGAGAAGTTATTTGATTACGAGCTGCCGGCATTTGTAAAGGGCCGAGGTGGCTCTATTGCGTCACAATCATTTACTGTGCCGCAAAAGGCTTTTGATGATTTTGAAAGTGGATTTCCTACTGGGAAAGGTAAAATATCGAAAGCTGAAAGGAAGGGAAAGAAGAAATTGGAGAAAATGAGGAAAACCTTAACTTATTTCAAACCTGAATTACTTGAACAAACTAATACATCTAGTAAGAAAGTCAAGGTCAGCGATGACAAAAATACGAATACAACAAACAATGATATTAATAATGATGGTGATAATTCGGGTGCAGAATCCAATGAAATTGAAATGGTTGCTGAATCTGATGATAGTACAAATAGTGAATCTGAAATCGTTAATGATGCTGGTGCAAATAAAATAAAAAAATAATAAAATAAATTTTTTTGACTGATGAAGAAATTAGGACAAATATAATATGTCCACTCACAATTAATTCAGTACGGCGTTTTTACAGACGGGTACGGAATGATACTAACTATAATAATTCTGATAATATGGATGACAAGTTCAAACAAATTCCAACATATTCAGTCAAGATTGGTTTTGCTGGAAATGAATTACCAAATGAGATAATATTAAACTACACCAATTTAAAAGTTCATCAATACTATCCTCCAATTAGACAGTGTCGTAACTGTGGCAGATTGGGTCACACTGAAAAAGGCTGTAGATCTAATCAGAGATGCTTGAAATGTGGTAAAAACGGTCGTTGTGAACCAAGTTGTGAGATAATGAAGTGTATCTTATGTAATGGTAATGATCACCAGTCTCATGAGAAAAGCAAATGCCCTTTATGGTTTGAAGAGGAAAATATTAAGAAAATTATGACCATTAAAAAGATTTCCCGTAGAGAAGTTATGGAAATCTATGACGGACAATATAATAATAGATTCAGTCTGCTTGAAAACTATGAAAATGATTTTCCGGCATTGACTTCGAATGATATTGTTAAAAATAAGGACGAGGAAGTAAATATACTACTAACTAAACGAAAATTCAATAGAGTAGTACGTCAACAATATAAACTCAAACCGAATCAATCAGTGGCTGAACCCAGTGAGGCTCCGCGTAAACCTCGTAAGGTTAGTGAACCTATGGTTCCAGTGTATAACATGCCGAATTATTACAAAGTTAGTGAAATTAAGAAATCGATTTCAGAATTGGCTAAACTTTGTAAGGTTATTTTTGTACAATTGAAGAATAATGATGCTATTAATGCAGTTGATCACATATGTAAGAGAATTAATAAGCAAAAAAAAGGCAAAAGTTCTTTTAAAGGCAAGTAATTTGGCTCTTTTTTCAGGAATAAGTTCTCCTGACATTGCATACAAAACATGTATTGGTGTTGATGGTGATAGTCCCAAACATCTTCTCAGGGAGGAATTTTGATATGATTTTAGTTTATTGTTAATAGTTCTCGGTGCATTAGCTAATGTTGAAGAAGCATACTCAATCTTCGATCTTATGCAACCTTTAAAAATATTAAGGGCTACAAGAGGATGCAAACCTGCCTTGATTGGCGTTAAAATTTTAAGTAAGTTTGTGTTTGTTGTTGCCTCCTTGAAAGTTCGTTCACAATGTTCTCTAACAGGCAGACTGGCTGATATTGTTCTACCAAGAATCTTTACCACTTTGACTTGTTCCGCAAATTCACCATTTATATTAATCTTTACTTCCTTACAACTTCCCAATATACATGCAACTTGTCTTCGACATATTAAATAAAAGATTTAGATTACGACACTTCCCATAAAAGTGCCCAATCTTTAGTTGTAGATTCGCAACAGCCAAATCAAAATCACTATGCCAGGACAATAAAAAGAAATCATCTGCAAATTGATATATACGAGTACTGTCGTCTTCGAGATCATGAAGTTCCTTGGTATAAAAATTAAATAAGACTGGGGACAAACAACTACCCTGAGGGATGCCATTCCGAATCTCAATTTCATCGTCACCCATTTTAAGAATTCTACTGGAAAAAACTTTTGTAATCCAATTTACAATGTTAACATCAACATTATCACGCCTTAAACCAACATCAAGTTTACTAATATCCACACAGTTGTAGGCATTATTAATATCCAATACAAAAAGAATGACTTTGTTACCTTCTTGTTTTAACAGTGATGCCATAAATAGTAAGTCATTAACACACGCAAACGATTTTTCTGGGAGAATTCGATTCTGCTCAATGTATCCACATAGTCGATCCTTAATCATAAGATTGAGGCACTTTAAAAACACAGACAGCAAAGATATAGGCCTGAAATTTCCATAGTCAGATAAATCCCTTCCCTTTTTAGGGATAGGAACGATTTTAATTATACGCCAACTCTCTGGAACCATACACTTAGAAAAACTGTTATTGAAAACATTAAGAATATTTAACCTCGCAGCCATGGGTAGCGCTTTTATCATTTCATAAGTAACGTTATCATTACCTCCTGCTGAAGACTTATTTTTTCTGGCTAGTACATCATTGAATTCATCAATAGAGAAATCCGCAAAGGAGCTCTCATCGGGTGTAAGTTGTAAGTAGTCATCAGAATGATCACACCCAACTTGAGATTTCAAAAACTGAAGATATATAAGGTTATTATCTGTATCCCAATTATTACAAAAGGTGGTTGAAGAACTGTTTTTAATATTTTTAATAAACTTCCAAGCTGCTTTTGAATTTGGTGCTTCATTTAACTCCTCTATTCTTCTTTTATAACTGTTTCGTTTGGCATTGCAAATTTCTCGTTCCCATATCTTTTTAGCCTGGAGAAGGTTCTCAAAATTTGTGGGATTGGGGTGTGTAAAGGTACTTTTAGTAGCAGCATTTAAAACTCTATACGGTGTCTTCAACTTATCATGCCACCAGAACTTAGGTGTGATGCTATCTTTAACCTTAAAAGTTGCATTTTTTATTTCATTTTTAAAAGTTCTATTAATGTTCTCCAAATCAGAATCGAATTGAGAATTTGACAAGGAGGTCAGAAGCTTTTTCTTAGATAAAAATTTTCTAGAAATTTGTTTAATGTTTTTAAAATCAATTATTATTGGTAAATGATGACTACCACCAAGACTAACCGCCACGGTCAACCAATCTGCATTCATCAATGAATTTGTAAACGTCAAATCTGGAACTGAGCCAAGATGATTTATATTCTGTTTATATGTAATCGAACCATTATTCAAACAGCGAAAAGTTGAGGTCTGAATGATCTGTTCCAGTTTAGGACCTTTGAAGTTCCCCACTGGGTCACCCCATACCAGAGATCTGGCATTAAAATCACCACAAATAACAACGTTGCTAAACATTTCCAAAAAACTTACAAGATTAATCATTTCTCTCTCAAAAACCTCAATATCCGTCGTAGGTTTGAAATAAATAAAGCTAATAGCAAAATATACAAAAATAAATTTCAAATTAAAAAATTTTTTATATTTAACTAGAAGGCAACTTCGAATAAAAGAATTTTATAAAACAATTTTTTACTCGCAAGAGGAACAAATTCTCATTAAAGCAAATAACAAAATTTGTCCCCAAATTAGTAGTTTTGGCAATTATTATTTCAGATGTTGTTTTGTTATTTATCATTTTCATCCTTAATGACTTACGATAACAAATAGCAACTCCGCCAAAATCATCTGACAAACGAGTCCTTTTCATAATGTTAAAATTTAAAAGTTTGTAATTGCCGCCCCCATGAGAAAAAATTTCACTAAGGCAGCAAATATCAATATTGTTGTTATTGAAAAAATATTCAATTGAATTAGAGTTACATTTTAACGACTGACAATTATATTGAAAGATTCTGACCATTATCTGTATTTCCAGAAGTTGATTGTAGATCTGGGTCATAGCCAGATATGCCCGGATAACCCAAGTTCTCAAATTGCTTATTAATTCTCTTACATATGTGATCAACTGCATTAATAGCATCATTATTCTTCAATTGTACAAAAATATCCTTACAAACTTAGTGAAATTGAGAAATCGATTTCAGAATTGGTTGCCTTCTAGTTAAATATAAAAAATTTTTTAATTTGAAATTTATTTTTGTATATTTCTATTATATGTTCTACATTAGCTTTCCGTTGGAAAACATAAATGTAAAATCATACAGAAACATACAAAGAGACACTAGCAAAATGTAATGTTTTCTGGCCTGCTAAAGCCGTCATCAGCATTCTTTGTGTCTAATATTGTTTATTTTGAAAATTTTTATATTTAACTTTTTTAATGTACTGAATGAGAATTTGTTCCTCTTGCGAGTAAAAAATTGTTTTATAAAATTCTTTTATTCGAAGTTGCCTTCTAGTTAAATATAAAAAATTTTTTAATTTGAAATTTATTTTTGTATATTTTGTTATTAGCTTTATTTATTTCAAACCTACGACGGATATTGAGGTTTTTGAGAGAGAAATGATTAATCTTGTAAGTTTTTTGGAAATGTTTAGCAACGTTGTTATTTGTGGTGATTTTAATGCCAGATCTCTGGTATGGGGTGACCCAGTGGGGAACTTCAAAGGTCCTAAACTGGAACAGATCATTCAGACCTCAACTTTTCGCTGTTTGAATAATGGTTCGATTACATATAAACAGAATATAAATCATCTTGGCTCAGTTCCAGATTTGACGTTTACAAATTCATTGATGAATGCAGATTGGTTGACCGTGGCGGTTAGTCTTGGTGGTAGTCATCATTTACCAATAATAATTGATTTTAAAAACATTAAACAAATTTCTAGAACATTTTTATCTAAGAAAAAGCTTCTGACCTCCTTGTCAAATTCTCAATTCGATTCTGATTTGGAGAACATTAATAGAACTTTTAAAAATGAAATAAAAAATGCAACTTTTAAGGTTAAAGATAGCATCACACCTAAGTTCTGGTGGCATGATAAGTTGAAGACACCGTATAGAGTTTTAAATGCTGCTACTAAAAGTACCTTTACACACCCCAATCCCACAAATTTTGAGAACCTTCTCCAGGCTAAAAATATATGGGAACGAGAAATTTGCAATGCCAAACGAAACAGTTATAAAAGAAGAATAGAGGAGTTAAATGAAGCACCAAATTCAAAAGCAGCTTGGAAGTTTATTAAAAATATTAAAAACAGTTCTTCAACCACCTTTTGTAATAATTGTGATACAGATAATAACCTTATATATCTTCAGTTTTTGAAATCTCAAGTTGGGTGTGATCATTCTGATGACTACTTACAACTTACACCCGATGAGAGCTCCTTTGCGGATTTCTCTATTGATGAATTCAATGATGTACTAGCCAGAAAAAATAAGTCTTCAGCAGGAGGTAATGATAACGTT
Organism: Bellardia bayeri; assembly: GCA_950370525.1. Classification (NCBI taxonomy): domain Eukaryota; kingdom Metazoa; phylum Arthropoda; class Insecta; order Diptera; family Calliphoridae; genus Bellardia; species Bellardia bayeri. The sequence goes on along the minus strand of OX493265.1, from coordinate 46,865,124 downwards.
ACTTATGAAATGATAAAAGCGCTACCCATGGCTGCGAGGTTAAATATTCTTAATGTTTTCAATAACAGTTTTTCTAAGTGTATGGTTCCAGAGAGTTGGCGTATAATTAAAATCGTTCCTATCCCTAAAAAGGGAAGGGATTTATCTGACTATGGAAATTTCAGGCCTATATCTTTGCTGTCTGTGTTTTTAAAGTGCCTCAATCTTATGATTAAGGATCGACTATGTGGATACATTGAGCAGAATCGAATTCTCCCAGAAAAATCGTTTGCGTGTGTTAATGACTTACTATTTATGGCATCACTGTTAAAACAAGAAGGTAACAAAGTCATTATTTTTGTATTGGATATTAATAATGCCTACAACTGTGTGGATATTAGTAAACTTGATGTTGGTTTAAGGCGTGATAATGTTGATGTTAACATTGTAAATTGGATTACAAAAGTTTTTTCCAGTAGAATTCTTTAAATGGGTGACGATGAAATTGAGATTCGGAATGGCATCCCTCAGGGTAGTTGTTTGTCCCCAGTCTTATTTAATTTTTATACCAAGGAACTTCATGATCTCGAAGACGACAGTACTCGTATATATCAATTTGCAGATGATTTCTTTTTATTGTCCTGGCATAGTGATTTTGATTTGGCTGTTGCGAATCTACAACTAAAGATTGGGCACTTTTATGGGAAGTGTCGTAATCTAAATCTTTCATTTAATATGTCGAAGACAAGTTGCATGTATATTGGGAAGTTGTAAGGAAGTAAAGATTAATATAAATGGTGAATTTGCGGAACAAGTCAAAGTGGTAAAGATTCTTGGTAGAACAATATCAGCCAGTCTGCCTGTTAGAGAACATTGTGAACGAACTTTCAAGGAGGCAACAACAAACACAAACTTACTTAAAATTTTAACGCCAATCAAGGCAGGTTTGCATCCTCTTGTAGCCCTTAATATTTTTAAAGGTTGCATAAGATCGAAGATTGAGTATGCTTCTTCAACATTAGCTAATGCACCGAGAACTATTAACAATAAACTAAAATCATATCAAAATTCCTCCCTGAGAAGATGTTTGGGACTATCACCATCAACACCAATACATGTTTTGTATGCAATGTCAGGAGAACTTATTCCTGAAAAAAGAGCCAAATTACTTGCCTTTAAAGAACTTTTGAAAATAAAACGATGTTTCCCTGAATTTTATAATGCTATCATCAACAGTAGTGGCAACAGATCTAGCTATGGTGTTATTGCAGCAAAATTTGGAGATATTTTGGAAAATACGTCTTTTTCCACCTACTTTGCTGAACATGCAAAGTTGACAGTTAGGAAAAATGAACTCCCTGATAGAAAGGAAAATCTGTCTAATATTATGATGATACAAATATACTTATCGAAAGTCGACTATTATAGACAAAATGGTTTTACAATGTTTGCAACCGATGTTTCTATTATGAACAACGTTGCGGGATGCGGTATTTACAACGTAACAAACAATGACAAATTTTATTATAAAATTAATTTCAAATCTTTATCACTGTTTGCTGAAATTGTTGCTATTTACTATACTATTAAAATTGCTATAGAGGACTGTAATACGAGAATTGTGGTTTTTACTGATAGTTTGGGCAGTTGTCAACTTCTACAGGCAAAGAGTACGGATTATTATTATATTGCTGAAATTCATAATTTAATTGCCAATTCCAATTTGGAGCTTGTACACGTGGTGTGGACTCCAAGTCACGTTGGTATTAGTTTTAATGAGATTGCTGATGAAATGGCTAAGGTCGCCTGTGATATTGGTGCTGTTGCTGATGTGCATTTAAGTCCAGCGGAGGCGATTCGTCATGTTAAGGAAATGCTTAATTCAGAATGGAATGAGGAATTTAATGAAACTTCCACTTCAAACAGTGTTTGGTTTTATGAATTGGATACACATATCACTGCGAAAACTTTCTACAGGAAAACTAGAATGAGTCCGGGGAATGTTAAGACGATGAACAGACTGATAGCTGGACACTCTTACAATGGAATATATCAGAATTTAATTGGTGTAAATTCATCTGGGAACTGTAGGTGTTGTAAAGTTCCAGAAACTAATATCATCTTATTTTTAAATGTCTAGTGTGTAATGTACAATTGAACATATCATGTTCAACGCTATATGAGGTTGTATATTTGGAATTAAAATTTAAATGAACGACGGGAGCCATTAATTGCCACTAGCGGTCAGTCGGAGGGTGGATTCTTGTTCATGTTAAAATTTTCTCTCACATAGGGATTATTATACATAAATAATTTATTATAGACTCCCTGACTGAAATTACTAATTGAAAAACTCTTTTATTATCATCCCAAGATGTTGTTTGGGATAATCGCCTCTAAACCCTCCCATCCAATGATCTTATTGGCGAATATGACACTAAGATCCCTACTTAAATCCACACTTACTTGTTCATCTCATTGCGAAAACATTAAAAATAACTTAGAAATTCATAATTCACTTAAAATTTTATTCAACAAAATTGATGAAAACCATTATGTAGGTATGTAGGTAATAAAAAAACATTCAACAAAATTGAAATATAAATTGGGTTTAAAGTAGCAAAAGAAAAAAAAACATTATTCTAATATTTAAGCAAAAAAAAACTAATGATGGAAACTCAAATTTTAAAGAAAAAGAATGCCTAGTAATTAACTATAGATAATTATACTTATAATAATTTATAATGAAATAATCGTTTATCTTAAGTTTCTAGATTTTTGTGACTATACTGTAGTAAAATAGAATAATCAAATCAGAGTATGCAATGTGTATCTTGTAATGATCATTTACAATGTTAAATGATCATTGTTTAACTTTGTTTTTTTTTTTTTTTTTTTTTGTTTGTTGTTTTATGATTTTTGATTTTGATGCGTTTTGCTTTTACATATCAATTTATGAACTACTTGTGTCAACAAAAAAAAACGTGAGAAACCAAAGAATGTATTTTATTACTTGTTCTCTTTTTTTTTATTGCTTTGCTACTGATACAGTACTCCCTAACAAATTAAGGAATATGTAAAAGCAAATCTCAAAGATTTGATTATTGTTTTTAAATTACAGAATTCTGATTTTGTTATTAAATTTACTAATAATGAATGCAAAACAAATTGTGCTAATTAATAAGATATTTAAAACAGAGAAAAAACTCACCAACTTAATTCTGGAAATGCTGAATGATGAGGCCTCGTCAGACTGCTTTTGTTGGATGTTTAATTTGTTGTTACAGATATCTTAATTAGTTTGCCTGCCATTAATTATATTACACTTAACTTAATTAATAACTAATTCAACTGTGATAATTTATGTGCCATAAGTTAAATTTCTTTTTACCCTTAAGCCTGTTAAACTTTTGGTTTTTAACTTCTGATATATTTATATTTAAATCGCATTTAAGTTCGGGGATTTAAATACACGTATACAATTTGTTAAGAAACAAAGGTAGTTTTATTTCTTAAAGGTAATTTAAATGGTTTGCACCATTTTGATTCTAGAAAGAATATAGGGGAAAAAAAATTTAACCAAGCACAATCTTACGTAAAATTTTAATAATTTTTAGACTCAAATTCTTCAATTCTTATGAAGAACTTAGATGGCTTTTGGAGGTTTTCCTAGTCGATGCCTGCGTCCCTGTTTTGGAAGCTGGCAGGTGTTTTAGAGCTCTTCTGAGACTGCTTAATATATGTTGGTTTTTTTTTGTTATTTCTTTTTGGCTGATACGAAATAGCGAAGAACTTGACTTTAGGTGTTGTCTTGCCGGTGGATTTAAAATAATGATGATAAGCGGTAAACACAATTCTTGTGAGAGTGGGTTTTAGGTGTTATTAAATGTGAATTAAGTGCATACAGTGGTGGCTAACTAAACACCCCCGTACCTTGTGGATAGAAATTAGCTTGTGTGTTCGAGACTTTTTATAGGGTTTTTCCACAATTTATCAACCTGTCTTCCAATAACCTCAAAGATTATGAAGGATGCAGGTTATGTCGAACCTTAAGATTTAACAATAAGCTAATTTCTCCTTCGTTGTCTATTAGAAAAATTATAATATGTTAATTAATTACTTAGAAATCTTAAGTTTACTATATGTACCTTTATGAAACTTTTAAATAAAGTTTATATAAAATACAGTGTGTCCACTACAAAGGATATTATATATCTTTACCGATCGATGTGTTCACCTTGAGGTATAAAAATCAAAAGAATGTTAACACATTTGGTTACGAAAAACCATGCTTTAATTTTCGTTAATATTCGGAATTGTTAATGGCGTTTATAGGCGTTGATATTCGTTATAATACCTTGCCATATGTCAAAACAATTTGGCTGTTTTCAATGTGGCTAACTTGATTATTTAAAGTAAATACAACAATGTGAGGTGAAATACAACTTACAAAGCCTTACTGTTAAAATTCAAAACGAAATTTTCAAAAAAAATGAATTGAAGTAAAATTTTAATTTGAGTGAAAACAAGAAATAATACAAAAATATTTATGTGTTACAACATAAAATCTGACCATTTAAAATAAAAATCTTTTTAAAAATAGTCGTCCATTACAAACCAGATAATTTTGGTATATATACGACAAAATTAGACGGAAGAACGATTATCAAGGTCGAATGTATTTTGCGTGATAAGTTCCGATAACCTTGCCCTCTGTGTCCTCCAGTACGTAGCAGTTATTTCCGGTCCTTTCCCGAATTTTTGCCTTTAGAAACGTTGGTGCTAGTTTGGAATTATAATTTTTAGCAAAACTACTTTGAGAGAAGTTTCTGCGGAAAACTTCCTGTCCAACCTTGTATTGTATTGGCCTAGCTCGCAAATTATAATTATGTTCATTTATTTCATAGGAATCTTGAATGTTTTTTCTATATTTTTTCTGAGCATTGCCAAACTATCTTCTCTGGGAAGGGGATTCACTGATTCATCTAAAAGTTTTAATTTTCTCAACAATTCATAGGATGAGCCATGAGTTATCATTTCTAATCCAAACAAGGTATGGTATGGAGAGCATTTTAAAGTTTGGTGATATGTATTTCTAAGCGAACAACTTATAGAGCTAATATTTTCGTCCCAATAGCTATGATCCTGTTTTAAAAATGAGCGAATTCCGGAGATTATGGAACGGTTTACGCGTTCTGACGCGTTGGACTGTGGGGAATATAAAGCGGTAAGTGTATGTTTAATTCCTAATTTGGTCAAAAACACTTCAAAGTCATTCGCCCTAAACTGTGATCCATTATCAGTTACAACAAATTCAGGTACACCATAAACGTGAACTATGTTACTTAGAAGCAAATTTTGTATAGACTTAGATGTAAATTTTTTAAGGGGACAAAGCCAATGGAATTTAGAAAAATGGTCTAATACTATAAGTAGCCCTATATGACCATTTTTGCTTCTGGGATATTTTTTGGAAGTGTGTTCTCAGATCTTTTAACGATCAAGTCTACTAAATCACAAGCACATTTACACTGCGGACATTCAGCTGATTGAGAAAGTGCATGTTCTATACAGGCTCTGTGGAACTCGGGCCTACAGGTACTAATAATTAAAATTTCTTGATTATCTACTATGGTTTCTTTACAAATTATGCAGGGATTGTCAATAGCTGCAGGTTCAGATGCAGAACTTTGAGCTTGTTCCTGCGCCTTTTGTGGCGTATACAATAACGACATATTTTTTTTTTTTTAATTCTTTAGATTCAAGTTCAGAAATGTATTTTCATAAAAAAGTATATAGGAAAAAAAAGCGTATTACCAAAACGTTATATCAGACAGACTAAAAGTAAAAATTATCCGGACAAAATTTCCTATTTTATTAAATAATAAAGTTATGACTATGTTTTTAAATTTTATTATGTACTAGTCATTCACATAGTGTTGCTTGAACTGGTCGGACGTGTTATTTTTAGTGCGGCTGAATTTTCGTAATAGGTGAAAAAAAAAATAAAAAAAAAAAACTTGTAATAAGTGAAAAAAAAAAAATATATATATATATATAAAAAAAGATATCGTAATAGGTGGAAAAATAGTGGTTTTTCGGTAATTTAAAAATCGCAAAACAACTGCATGAGTGTCCCGCTCAGATGTAATTCTGAGAAAGAGCTAAGCTACAGTAGAAAAAACTTATGGATCTCTGAGGAAGAATCCTTAAGAAAATCCGTGGAGTCTCTTCTTCAACTAGTGCAGTCAAACCCAAAAAACAAGTAGGTATGGATAAGTACATCACCGTTCTCAAGCGACAGAGGAGCCCGACATCTGCTCAAATGTCTTCCAATTCCAATAAAGTTCCTAAGACCGTCAGCAGTGATAAGCCAAATGATCAAAACAGATTTGCTCTACTTCAGACGGATGACCCAGAAATACCGAAAAAGACGTTTAAGCCCCCACCAATTTACCTGAGAGAGCCCACTTCCAATAAACTGGTACAAGGAATTGTTGCTGTAATAGGTGAGAACATGTTTAGCGTAACCTCAATTAAACATGGAAAAATCAGCGAGACAAAGATCCAAGTGAATAGGGAAGATGATTTTCGAAAATTGTCCAACCAGTTGGAGAGGGAGACCAGGGATTTCTATACCTATCAGCTCAAAAGCGCAAAAGGACTCCAAGTCGTTCTAAAGGGTATAGACCCATGTGTTGATCCTGCGGAGATAAAGAACGGATTAATGGACAAAGGGTTCAAAATCAAGAGCGTAGTGAATATTAGAAACCGTGAAAAGATTCCTCAGCCCATGTTCAGGGTAGAATTGGAACCTGGAGATGTTGCCTTAAAGAAAAACGAGTCCCATCCAATTTACAATCTTATTTATCTTCTGCATCGTAGAATTACCGTGGCGGAACCGCATAAGCGTGTTGGACCCGTCCAGTGTCTTAATTGTCAAGAATTTGGTCACACCAAAGCGTATTGTAAATTGCCGTCTGTTTGTGTTGCATGTGGGGAACTACATGCAACTGCTCAATGTAATAAGTCCAAAACGGACTTAAAAATAAAAAAATGCAGTAACTGTGGAGGAAATCATACCGCTAATTATAGAGGTTGTCCAGTTTATACTTATTTGAAGGGCATAAGGACCAATAAGTCGCCAGTATTACCTGATCATCCTCAACAACCTAATTTCACGTCGAGTAAGAATTTTCCTCAAATTGTACGACCAACTACTCACGTAAACGCTCCTAATTCTAGACAAGTTTCTTACGCAAACGTGGTCAAATCTAATATGCCAGGTCTGGAGCAGGAACCTATATCGCAATATTCTGAGCCACATATCAATAATCTAGAGACAACATTGCAGACACTTGTCCAAACTATGAACACTTTTACGACCACCATGACATCCATGATGCAGGAAATGCTGAAAATGCAATCCACTATCTTGCAAGCCATTTTAAAGAAATGATTTATTTAAAAATTTGTTTTTGGAACGCGAACGGCCTCCGCCAACATAAAAACGAACTGGAATACTTCCTGATGGATAAGCAGATTGATGTTATGATGATTGCTGAAACTCACTTGACGTCGACAGGGTACTTCAAAATTAATGGCTACGTGTTGTACGATACTAAAGATCCCCGCGGAAGAGCTTGTGGAGGTTCGGCAATTCTTATAAAGAACAGAATAAAACATTATCTAATGAATAACATAAGTGAGGATTACCTCCAAGCAACAAACATTTGCATTGAATTCTGTCAATACAAATTTGTTTTATCATCGATTTATTCTCCGCCTCGATTCTCAATAAAAGAACACCAATACCATAACTTCTTTAATTCCCTTGGAGCTAGATTTTTAGTTGCTGGCGACTTTAACGCCAAACACACATTTTGGGGTTCACGTCTGGTAACCCCAAAGGGTCGCGTACTCTTCAACACCATTGCTCAAATGGGCTTAGATGTACTCTCAAGCGGACATCCCACCTACTGGCCGACGGACCGACGGAAGATTCCCGATGTTATTGACTTTGGAGTAGTGAAAAATATCCCTGTAGAATGGATGTAAGTGGATCCTTCATTAGACTTGTCCTCAGATCACTCTCCTACTATCATTTCAATGCATTTCCCTCAAGTGTGTGGCTCTCCATTTAGAAACATGACTAAGACCCGAGTAAGCTGGATAAAATACAAAAAGTATTTAAGTTCTCATTGCACGGAAAATATTGTGTTGAGAACTACCGACGATATCGATGAGTCGATTGGCAACTTTACCGAGGACCTTCGACGAGCTGTGCATCACGCTTCCACTTATCACGTTGAATGTAGAAATAGGACAAACAGAACTTATTTATCTGAACTCGAACATCTCCTATCAGAAAAAAGAAGAATGAGAAGAGAGTGGCAACTTCACAGGTCTCCTGAACTGAAAGCTAGGCTACGGGTATGCAGAGATATACTAAGACATTTCTTAGAAACCCAAAGAACGGCTTCACTTACATCCTACTTGGAGGGTCTTGATAGTACCCCACAATCTGACTACTCGTTATGGAGGGCGGCAAGAGGTTTAAAAAGACCAGTGAGAGGAAAACCTCCTTTGCGAAATCCGACTGGTGACTGGGCTAGAAATGATTCCGAGAAAGGGACATTATTTGTTAACCATTTAAGAAATGTGTTTACTAAAAACAACTCAAATAACGTATCTGATTTACCACCACTCGTTATTAGACCTCCTGTACCTCTAAGACTAAACTTTGGTGATGTCCAAAGCGCTATTGGTACTCTGAACCTTAGAAAGGCTCTAGGTATGGATAAAATCAGCAATAAAATGCTTGTGGAGTTACCTCGTGTAGCTAGAAGAATTATCCTCTTTATCTTCAACGCTATTTTACGCCTAGAATACTATCCTGCAGATTGGAAGGTGTCTATGATCACTATGATTCCTAAGTCAGGGAAGGATCACACCAAAGTAGAGTCATATAGGCCAATTAGCCTATTGCCGACAATTTCTAAACTGTTCGAAAAATTGTTAATGACTAAGTTGATTCCAATTCTGAACGACACTGAATGCATTCCTAATCATCAATTCGGCTTCAGAGCTAAACACAGCACCATCGAACAAACACACAGATTGGTAAATGTGAAAAGAGGGTCGTTTGAAGACAAAAAATACTGCTCCGCCCTTTTCATTGATGTGTCCCAAGCGTTCGACAAAGTTTGGCATGACGGTTTAATGCACAAAATAAAATTAACTCTGCCTGCTAACACCCATAAACTTATGGAAAGCTATTTATACGGTCGCAAATTTAAAATCAAAGAAGGCAATTTTTTAAGCCCCGCTCAGCCAATTGAAACAGGTGTGCCACAGGGTAGCATACTGGGCCCTACTTTATATTTGATTTATGCCTCCGACATGCCGTCAGACCCCAAAATCCACACGTCAACTTTCGCAGACGATACAGCCTTTATCAGCGTTCACAAGGACCACCAAGTAGCATCACAGAATTTGCAGAATTATGTTTATAAACTAGAGAATTGGCTAGAGCTTTGGAAAATCAGGGTTAATGAACAGAAATGTATTCATATCACTTTCACATTGCGAAAAGAAACTTGCTCGTTCATCAAAATAAATAATCAAATTATTCCTCAACATAATGAAGTCAAATACCTCGGCATTCACCTCGACCGCCGTTTAACTTGGAAGTTTCATATTGAAGCGAAACTTACACAGATGATATTAAAAGCAGTGCAGCTTAATTGGCTAATTGGCAGAAATTCTTCACTAAAGTTGGACTGCAAACTATTGTTGTACAATGCAATTCTAAAGCCAATCTGGTGCTATGGAATTCAATTATGGGGTACTGCCTCAGCATCAAACATTGAAAAAATTCAAAGGGGTCAAAATAAAATTCTACGTATAATTACTGCAGCTCCATGGTATGTTAAAAATTCTCGAATTCACAAAGATCTATGCGTGCCATCAGTAAAAGTTGAATTTACAAAACACGCGTCAAAGTATGTCAGCAAACTTGAACACTACCCAAACCCACTTGCACGAGACATCCTTAACTTTAGTGGCCATAATCGGTTGAGAAGGAGGGATACCCTTGCTTTAACTCAAGCGCAAAATAGATGACTGGATCAGTTGATGTGAAATTTTTTTAGTATCATAAAATTTTTGTCTAGCACTGGCTGGGCTTATTATTTTCTTTTTAGTATTAAGATTTGAATACTTATTGTCAGTTCATTATATGAAGATTCAATAAATAAATAAAGGCTATAATAAAAAAAAAAAAAAAAATTATGTACTAGTGTAAACAAAATATTTCAATTGTTTCAATGCAGTTTTCGCTTTTGAGAGATAGTAAGTGTGTAATACAGAGTTTTCGTTCGTAAAGTGTAATTATTTTTAAACAAAGGGGACTATAGAGATTTTATAAGAGCCGCATAATGAAAAATATCGTTTAGAATCCAGTATACGTTTTATTGGGCGTCAAAATAAACTAATAGTATCGGACATGAAATTTCCTTCAACAAAATCCATGTAAAACCAAATAATATTAGGATACTAGTAATTTATAAAACTAATATTTTTTTACTATACGATCGTATAAAATTTACTGAAAGAAAAAATACAAGTAATCTGCGTTTACTTAAGCAAAAGAATCCTTAGTTGACTCAGTGGTCAACTATTCGGTCTACATAAGCCAAATAGTCGAAAAATCCTAAAAAGTGCTAAGAAATATTTACAAACAGAAGACTTAGAGTACTTATATTTCAGGCTTTCAAAAAATTTACATGAAAAACTTTTGGAGCAGAAGATTTAGATCTAACATTGATGTTATAAATATGGCTCACAAAGAACACATATTAAAAAAGTTTGTTATAAAAATTGCCTAAATTCTTTGGCCCCACGTTGGGCGCCAATTTATGTAATGTACAATTGAACATATCATGTTCAACGCTATATGAGGTTGTATATTTGGAATTAAAATTTAAATGAACGACGGGAGCCATTAATTGCCACTAGCGGTCAGTCGGAGGGTGGATTCTTGTTCATGTTAAAATTTTCTCTCACATAGGGATTATTATACATAAATAATTTATTATAGACTCCCTGACTGAAATTACTAATTGAAAAACTCTTTTATTATCATCCCAAGATGTTGTTTGGGATAATCGCCTCTAAACCCTCCCATCCAATGATCTTATTGGCGAATATGACACTAAGATCCCTACTTAAATCCACACTTACTTGTTCATCTCATTGCGAAAACATTAAAAATAACTTAGAAATTCATAATTCACTTAAAATTTTATTCAACAAAATTGATGAAAACCATTATGTAGGTATGTAGGTAATAAAAAAAAACATTCAACAAAATTGAAATATAAATTGGGTTTAAAGTAGCAAAAGAAAAAAAAACATTATTCTAATATTTAAGCAAAAAAAAACTAATGATGGAAACTCAAATTTTAAAGAAAAAGAATGCCTAGTAATTAACTATAGATAATTATACTTATAATAATTTATAATGAAATAATCGTTTATCTTAAGTTTCTAGATTTTTGTGACTATACTGTAGTAAAATAGAATAATCAAATCAGAGTATGCAATGTGTATCTTGTAATGATCATTTACAATGTTAAATGATCATTGTTTAACTTTGTTTTTTTTTTTTTTTTTTTTGTTTGTTGTTTTATGATTTTTGATTTTGATGCGTTTTGCTTTTACATATCAATTTATGAACTACTTGTGTCAACAAAAAAAAACGTGAGAAACCAAAGAATGTATTTTATTACTTGTTCTCTTTTTTTTTATTGCTTTGCTACTGATACAGTACTCCCTAACAAATTAAGGAATATGTAAAAGCAAATCTCAAAGATTTGATTATTGTTTTTAAATTACAGAATTCTGATTTTGTTATTAAATTTACTAATAATGAATGCGAAACAAATTGTGCTAATTAATAAGATATTTAAAACAGAGAAAAAACTCACCAACTTAATTCTGGAAATGCTGAATGATGAGGCCTCGTCAGACTGCTTTTGTTGGATGTTTAATTTGTTGTTACAGATATCTTAATTAGTTTGCCTGCCATTAATTATATTACACATATAATAAAAAGAACTTAATTAATAACTAATTCAACTGTGATAATTTATGTGCCATAAGTTAAATTTCTTTTTACCCTTAAGCCTGTTAAACTTTTGGTTTTTAACTTCTGATATATTTATATTTAAATCGCATTTAAGTTCGGGGATTTAAATACACGTATACAATTTGTTAAGAAACAAAGGTAGTTTTATTTCTTAAAGGTAATTTAAATGGTTTGCACCATTTTGATTCTAGAAAGAATATAGGGGAAAAAAAATTTAACCAAGCACAATCTTACGTAAAATTTTAATAATTTTTAGACTCAAATTCTTCAATTCTTATGAAGAACTTAGATGGCTTTTGGAGGTTTTCCTAGTCGATGCCTGCGTCCCTGTTTTGGAAGCTGGCAGGTGTTTTAGAGCTCTTCTGAGACTGCTTAATATATGTTGGTTTTTTTTTGTTATTTCTTTTTGGCTGATACGAAATAGCGAAGAACTTGACTTTAGGTGTTGTCTTGCCGGTGGATTTAAAATAATGATGATAAGCGGTAAACACAATTCTTGTGAGAGTGGGTTTTAGGTGTTATTAAATGTGAATTAAGTGCATACAGTGGTGGCTAACTAAACACCCCCGTACCTTGTGGATAGAAATTAGCTTGTGTGTTCGAGACTTTTTATAGGGTTTTCCACAATTTATCAACCTGTCTTCCAATAACCTCAAAGATTATGAAGGATGCAGGTTATGTCGAACCTTAAGATTTAGCAATAAGCTAATTTCTCCTTCGTTGTCTATTAGAAAAATTATAATATGTTAATTAATTACTTAGAAATCTTAAGTTTACTATATGTACCTTTATGAAACTTTTAAATAAAGTTTATATAAAATACAGTGTGTCCACTACAAAGGATATTATATATCTTTACCGATCGATGTGTTCACCTTGAGGTATAAAAATCAAAAGAATGTTAACACATTTGGTTACGAAAAACCATGCTTTAATTTTCGTTAATATTCGGAATTGTTAATGGCGTTTATAGGCGTTGATATTCGTTATAATACCTTGCCATATGTCAAAACAATTTGGCTGTTTTCAATGTGGCTAACTTGATTATTTAAAGTAAATACAACAATGTGAGGTGAAATACAACTTACAAAGCCTTACTGTTAAAATTCAAAACGAAATTTTCAAAAAAAATGAATTGAAGCAAAATTTTAATTTGAGTGAAAACAAGAAATAATACAAAAATATTTATGTGTTACAACATAAAATCTGACCATTTAAAATAAAAATCTTTTTAAAAATAGTCGTCCATTACAAGTGTTTGATCAATTGAGAACTAATTATAAAATTGTTGATGACCTGAAGGATCTTTTGAGGTCGTAGGATTTTGACCTATATGGTAGTTTGTGTTCCTTTATAAGGGAGGCGGGGATAACACTTTGAAAGTCTTTTTTAATGAAAATATTATCAATCAACAATTTTTATCAATTAACAATTTTTCTACAATTAAATAATTCATTAATTATGTGGCATTTTCTTCTTCAAACAACTATTAATTTTTATCATCAATCAACAATTCATTTTATCATCAATCAACAATTCATTTTATCATCAATTAACAATTCATTTTATCATCAATCAACACTTGTATACCCGGACCCTGGAGTGATACCCTGGAAATATAGGCTCTTAGGCCTGTCCAACCTGGAGACCTAAACTGTGTTTGGAGTCGAATTATATTAAAAAATAATAATTTGTACTTTGTCAAAATCGGGGGAATAATTTTTCTTCGCACAATGGGCCACCAAAGCTGTTTTTTGTGTAACTTCCGTATTGTTTTTCATCTTTTGATCTGATTTGTGTCCAGCTAATCTTGTTTTCAATTTGTTGTTTGTTGTGCCTATGTAAATTTTATTACAACTATCCACAAGGTTGCCGTTGCACGGTATTCTGTAAGCCACATTTGATTTTTCTAATTTATTTATCCTATCCTTAGTCTTGCTGAATAATCTACCCACTGTTTGTTCAGTTTTATGAGCCATTCGGTATTTTTCCTTGTCAAAAAGATTTGAATTTTGAATTCTTTCTGATATTTCTGGGATATATAATAGGGATTTATATACTTTTCCATCTGTATTCTCTAGTTGTCTGTTATTATTGGGTTTTTGGTTATCTCTTATTAGTTTTTCGGTTAATTTTTGGGGGAAATTGTTGTTAAATAAAATGTTTCTTATATTCCTTATATTTTCATTGTGAAATTCGGTATTGCTTATCCTTAGTATTCTATTTATTAAGTTATTAGCAGTATTTATTATCATTCTCTTAGGGTGTCTTGAATTGAAGTTTATAATTCTACCAGATGCAGTAGGTTTTTGGTACCAGTCAACTTTTATTTTATTTTTCTCCCTTATCACTATCGTATCCAAATATGGAAGTTTGGAGTTTATTTCCCTTTCCATTGTAAACTTAATATTATTGTTAAAACTATTCAAATTCGTCATTATTTTCTCTATTGCATTCTCTCTAACTATACCAAACAAATCATCTGCATATTCCGTCAATATTGTGGGTCTTGTTGTTAATTTTCCAATACCTCGACCTCAAACAATTTTATTTCTTAAAAATTATAACTGAAAGGTCGGATAAAAACAACACTAATGTAAATTTGTTTATTTTAAATAAATAATAAAAACTTATAATTTGGAAAATTTATTCTTAAATAATGATTTTTGAAAATAAATAAATCAAATTTAATACATAAACTAGTGTGTTAAATAAAATCATGTGAGTAGCTGTAAGATAAAATCATCCAAGAATCCAATATATGACCAAAATAAAAGCATTTGTTTGTACGTTTGGACAATGCAAATCATTTGACAACTGAAAAATATTGTGTTTGTTGCCGACACTATATCACCTTGATAAATACACATTGTATAAAAACCGTTAAAGCAAAAAGCATAATATGCAACAACCGGTACGGAAAATTTTTAAAATTTTAACGACCGGTTCGAGCGAACCGGTCCGAACCGGCTGAATATCAGCACTGCCTACAATACGAAATTGAAAATGATAATGTACTCATTATTGCACAAGTGTGTATTTTGAAATATTTGCACAAAATATCAAAGTTTACCGTTAGATTTGTGTTTGTAATGACAAAAACTAGCTATTCTACGCGAATAATCAGCCTTATTAAGGTGGCTATACACTACGTGTTTTTGCTTATGTATTTTTAAGTTTACAACTCACATGTTTTTCTTTATGTCTGTCAAAATTGGTTATTTTACATAAGGGTTTTAATTTTTGGTCACCAACTTGTATGTATGTGCCATCGCCATGATTATTTAGAACAGCTGATACGCTTAAATATTATTCTTTTTTCACACATAAATTTCCATGTCGTTTCTTTAAAAAATGCGTTAAAGCCGCTGCAAACATTTTTGGTAGCGTCACTTAACTGCTGTCGTCAAAAATATTGATTTAAGGTTTTTCGTGTTTTAATATATAAGATGTGGAGCTTGTATCAAAAAATTTTAAATAATTTATATCATTGTTATTAAATTATCAAAATGAGATAAAAAAAATATTCAATTTATCACTTATGCAAATTCTTCATACGGCCGGCTAATGATAGCGCAGATTTAACCGTCGAGAAATCTTTTCGCCTGGCATATACATTTGAAAACATGTGTTAGAACATAAGAAAATAGAGCGTGTTCTAATCGAAAAAATACATATGTATTTCCAGATGTATTTTACACAAGCAAAGTTTTTGAGGTCACCAACTACACGTTTTTACTCCCTTATATAGAATTTGACATATACAATGTAAAAAACACGTAGTGTATATGCACCTTTATGACTTTACGACTATTTCGTAATAGATTAAAGAAACAATTTTTTTTATTCTCTTCTGTTATTAATATACAATTTAATTTTATCTTTAATCTATTACGAAAGAGTTGTTGTCGTATAAAGAAAACGATACTCATAATAAGGCTGAATATTAACATTGTCGATAAAAAATGTTAAGGCACGGTTAAAGTATGCAAGAGGGCATAGTAGATGATTGGAAACATGTAATCTGGTCAGACGAATCCAAATTTAATCGATTTCAATCCGAAGGTAAATATTGCCGGCGCTAAAAACAATGAAGCACGGTGGTAGGAACGTCATATGCAGTTGCTTTACATGGTGGCATCTCGGACCACTGCAAAGAATCGTAGAAATAATGAGGAAAGAAGACTATCTGCGTATTTTGCAAACTCATCTTCCCGATTTTGTAGATAAGAGCGTCTATAATGTGTATGGAGCTGGCTGTTTTCATAAACGCAGTATGCAATGCAACATTTCATTGCATAGAGTTCATAACAGCATATAGAAATATAATTTAAACATTTTTGGTTTAAGATTCTCTTTAATATTCCAATATCTTTATATTTTATGTGATAAAAGTTTTTAAATTATATTCTAAATGCTATTATGAACTCTATGCAATGAAATGTTGCATTGCATACTGCGTTTATGAAAACAGCCGCTACTTTCAAGCTGGATGGTGACCCTTAGCGAGAAATTTTTTTTATGCATGTACTAAAGGTCCCGATGTTAATCCGATTCAGAATTTATAATCAATCTTGAAGACAGTTGGGGCAACACCGATTAACTTTAATTCATTTAGGCGAGTTTTGTCAGCGGTTTCACCGCGAATGAAATAACGAATTGAAAAATCGGTGGTGTTCCAAAAAATAAAAGAAGTGTTTTTTCTTAGAACTTGATACCTACTTTTAGTTTTAATTTTTTAATTATTTTGATAAATATTAAACATGAAATAAATTACAAAAAACTTTTTGTAATTTTCTTTATTAGTTTTATTTTAAAGCAATACAACATGTATTAATTTGTGCTCCCACTATATCTCCTACCCTACATTGTTGTAATAAAACACATAACGTTTGAAATATTTTAACTATATTTTGAATATTTTAGTTAAATTTACTGTATGTATTATTTACGCGATAGCATTATGGATAATGATGGACGAGAATATTCTAACACTTGCCGTGCTTCATTTATATTTATATTTGTGAAGTCGACACCATCCACCTCAAGTAGTTTGTCAAATGGATGTATTAATAGGGATGCATTTGATTCTGAAACCGTTGAGACGACAAATATTCCTTCCTTATTAGGCAAAAGATCAATCGCAAAGTCTTGACCATTTTCCCAATTTATATTTACTTGTATAACTCTTGGATTTTTATGCACTCCAAAAAGCCATTTTGTTCTCGATTTACATTTTTTATTTCTTGAAAAGCCATTTGATGTTTGCGCTGTGTCTGAAGTTTCCAATTCGTTTCTTTCATTTGCAAAAAATAGCTTTGTACTTTCGGCTTCTTCTATTTCTGCTTTAAAATTCCGAGAATCTTTTTTCTGTTGAGTCATTAAATTATTTTGATGATCACATTTAAGTTCAGATTTGGAACCTGTATCAGTTTGTTGGCAAAGTTGGTTATTATCAATATTGTGGCATAAATGTTGGTGCTGTTCTTGTCGTTTCCGTACAAACTCATATTTTGTTAAATCCTCCACACTCTTTTTTGTAAAGCATCGTGCAATATGATAAGGAGGAGGTTTTGGAGTGTTGTCCACAGTAATAAATTGTTCATGAAGATTAGCTGCGAATTCTTGTTGTATTTGTAAATTTTGTTCCATTTTTACACTATGTATTTCTCGATGTGGTGAATAAGTATGTAAGTTTTCATAGCTATCTTTGCTTTTGACTTTGAAATTATTTGATTCATTGTCGCTAGCTTTGTAAAGCAGCTGTTCTATAGATTTATTACAACTCCATCTTTCATTGTCATTTTTAAAATTATTACTTCCAGATTGTAGCAAAGATGTCGAAGCATGTTCGTAACTATTTTCTTCATAAAAAATTTCTTCGTTTTCATTATTGCAAATATTAAAATTTCTTCCGTGATTAGCCTGTACATATTTTGCCATCAAACGTAATTCCTTGGGATAGGGTGTAGGTGATCGCATTAAAAAGTCTTTAGAATTGACAAGTGGTACTAAATTTGCATTTTCAGCTGTGATTTCGGTATAATCACAAGAGATGGTTGTGAAAGGCGGTCCGGAGGTATTAGAGTATGTTATGACATCTTTATTGTCACGGTCTATCGGCATTGATGTCGCCAAAGATAACTGTGTTATTTGTGGATCTGTTTGTAATACTGTTGTTTCTTCTGCAAACCATATTCGACGTTTGGAAGTAGTACATGCAGCAGCTGCTTCATCTGATAGTTGAACCATTTGAATTTCGTTGGTGGCTTTTTTACAAATATTTTTCTGAGCTTGTTTTTGCTTAATACCCAACTGAGGTAGCATATAACAAGTCAATTGCGTTTTTTTTGATATGTCGGTATACTGCAATGGCATCAACGGTTTTGATTGGTTATTGCTAATCCACAAAGACGTCAAATTCACTAGACTTAAAAGTGTTACAGGCAAAGTAGCGATATAATTTTGAACAATATTTAAAACCTTCAGATTTGTTAAATGCCCTATATTGTCAGGCAAGGCAGCTATTTTATTTTGGCTAATACTAAGAACACTTAGTACAGAACAAGAGCATATTTCGTCGGGTAATTTCTGCAAATTATTATCATCAGCAAATAAATACCGCAATCTTCTTAACATTCCTATTGTATTTGGTAACCGAACCAGTTTATTATGGCTCACAACTAATTCTTCTAAATTTTCCAAATTGGATATGCTTAATGGCAGTTCAGTTAGTTCATTCGATTCACATTTTAACGTTACCAATGACTTTAGCATACCAACACTGAATGGAAGCGCTGTTATATTATTAATTGATACTGAAAATACTTCCAAATTACGCCAATTACAAATCTCATTTGGCAAGTAACTTAAGCAATTACCATTTCCGTCAAAATGTACTAACTCCCGTAATTTACCAATCTGTAGGGGCAAATTCTGAATTTGATTGAAATCAAACCAAAGCTCATGCAATTGCTTCAATTCGCCAATTACTTCGGGCATTTTTGTAAACTCATTACATCCAATATCCAGACGTTGTAAATTGGTTAAACGTTGCATTGATTTCGGCAATGAAATTAAATTATTTGAACGCAGTTCTACTATTCGCAAATTTACCAAACGCCCGAAATTTGCCGGCAAAAACTCTAAATACGTTTCATTTAAAATAAGCTCTTGTAATGAAATCAGACATGTTATAGCATCGGGTAATTTTTGCAACATATTGCAACTGAGATCCAAGTGTGTTAAATTCTTGCAGGATTTTATGTTATCGGGAACATTTGAAATAAAATTTCTACTTAAGTTTAACTGCTGTAACTGGCGTAATGATCCGATGGCTTCTGGAATGCTTTCTAAGCTGTTGTTGTTGGCTAAAATTATCTTAAGTCCTTGACAATAAAATAGTTGCGGCGGAAAATATTTGATCCGTGTTGACATTAAATTCAATTCTTCCAAAGTTCTCTCATATTGCCAAACTTGAGGAAATCCTTCCGATAATATATTATTACTGTAGTCCAATTTATGTATGTTGTCTTCCAACCGAAATTGAAAACAAGGAAACAATTTTGATAAAGACATTGTCTTTGTAGCATTACTGTTTTGTTTATTGTTTTTTAAAGGCACATTATTTGTTATATTCTATATTCAATGTAAACTAATGCACTTGCAAAATGTTTAAAAAGGGAATGCTGCAAAAACTTATTCATTCTAAAAAAATCTTTTAACAAGTGTTTATTACGTGTGTATGTACATTCTTCTTCTTGTTTACACCATTTTACAAACAAGGAAGAAAGTTTGACGCAGTTGAAGAAAACAGACAGGCGGTTTTGTCATCGCCGTGAACAAGTAAACTGAACAAAATATTTTAACAAAACGTAACCCTGAATCATCTAAAAAAAAATCTGTTTTGAGTGGTGAAAAATTGTTTGTTGTTGTATAAGTATCAACGTGTAAACACATTCGAGACAACAGGATACACGTCATATTTTCCCTATGCAATTAATGTTGCTCAACATTTTTCTCAAATTTTAACAGAGTAAAATTTTACAGTTGAGAAATTGAAAACCTTTTGGAGTTGCGAAATTAATAGACAGACATACATTTTTTGTTTATTTTTTCGCTCTTCTATGTTGATTGTTGTGGAAATTTTTATTATAAAAACGCATTGAAAATAAAAGGAATTAAAAAACATATTCAAACAGTAAAATACATGTAAACAATAATACGTAAACTTACTAAATAAATAATAATTTATATTGACCACGTAACATACGACTAACATAACGACTAAATCAACTACTCGACAAACACTCTCTAAATATATTCAACACTTTCATAACAAAATTTTAAATTTACTTCTAAAACAAAAACATGAAATCTTAAAACACAATATTAAAGAAGAAGAAACCAAAAAAATAATTATAAACAGACAGTTAACTGAAGATGCCGCAGTTGCACTGTGGACCAGCGAGAATATTCTTGCTAAATCTTTGAACGAAAAATTAAAAGACAAACAAAAGAAAAAGTTTGAGAAGTTAAGGTTAGCACAAAAGAAGGAACTAGAGGTTAAACTTAACAAAAATTGGTTTGTGAATAAGACAAAAACGGTCATTCCAGAAGAAATACAGTGGATATTATCACTTGGTCAAAATATGCATTACCGGTGACGAAAGATAAATTTCCAATGCTCAGATACATTGCAGAGGGAGAGGACTTTATTCAAACTTTAGATAATAGAGATGACAAAGAAATAGCCAGATCAAAATTTACATCAATAATTGACAACCACTTAAATAAATTGAAAATTAACAATAGGGATAAATTTACTTTAAATACTGTAAAAAAGGCAAAACAATTTTTAAAAAGGAATAAAAACATTCTTATTTTAAATGCGGATAAAGGAAATGTGACCGTAGCTATGGAAAAGGACGAATATCAAACCAGAATGAAACATATAATTGGAGATATGATGACTTACCAACGAGTGAATAAAGATCCCACAAACGGACTTAAAAAAAAATAAATAATGAATTAGTAGAAGAAATGTTTAAAAATAACATTATTTCAGAGAACCAAAAGAAAAGTCTAAAAACTGATACATCCAATGCTCCTAGAATTTATGGACTCCCAAAAATTCATAAAGAGGGCTATCCATTAAGACCCATCTGTTCCACTATCAATGCACCGTCAAGTAAATTATGTAAGCATATTACTAGTGTTTTAAAAAAGATTACTGAAGAATCGAAATATAATGTGAAGGACTCAGTGCAATTCCAAAATATGATAAAAGAACTGACTATTGAAGACGATGAAAGATTGATTTCGTTTGATGTTGTAGCTTTGCTTCCGAGTGTACCTGTTGATTTAGCGTTAGTAATAATTGAGGATAGATGGGAAGAAATTGCAAAATACACAAATATGTCAAAATCATTATTATTAAGAGTTATAAAATTTTGCATCAAGGATAACCGGTACTTTACATTTGGCAACAAAATATACACCCAGAAAAAGGGATTACCTATGGGATCTCCAGCATCTCCGATAATTGCAGATATAGTAATGGAAAAACTTTTAGACTCAGTAATGGAAAATTTATCTCAGAAACCAAAAATATTGACAAAATATATGGATGACATTTTCTGTATAATAAGGGAAAGTGCAATCGAGGAGATGTTGACCAAATTAAATAGTTTTAACAATTGAATAAAATTCACAAGCGAACTAGAACGCGATTCAAGATTACCATATTTGGACATTATGATTATACGAGAAGGTAACATATTAAAAACAGATTGGTATCAAAAACCAACAGCGTCGGGAAGGATTATCAATTTCTTCTCTAAACATCCAAAACGGATTATAATAAATACTGCCAATAATATGATACGGAGGGTATTAGAACTTAGTGATGTGGAATTTCACAAACATAATAAGAAGAAAATCCAAAACATATTATCTGACAACAATTTTCCAAAAAAGCTGACAAACAAACTGATTAAAGATTATAACAAAGACAAGAAAGAGAGGACTAAATCAGGTGAAGAACCTAAAATATATAAATCATTGACATATGTTCCTGAAATGTCCGAGAGATTTGAAAAATCAAAATTGTTTAATGGAGACAACATTAAAATAGCGCACAAGACTCAACAAAATCTTGGAATAATTTTCAGCAAAACCAAAGACAAAATTCCAAATATGGAAAAAGCAAATGTGGTTTATCATATCCCCTGTATGGGTAACGAAAATGAAACTTGTAAGAAAGTTTATGTTGGAACAACTAAAAACAAATTAAAGACTAGAATTACAGGACATAAATCAGATCAAAAACAGCGTTTAAACAAATTTATTCCAAAAACGGCATTAACAACCCACTGTGTTGAGAATAAACATTTCCCAGATTTTGAGAAAGTACGAGTATTAGAGAGCGAACAAAATTATAAACGACGTTACATGCTAGAGATGCTACACATCATTAATATACCAACAACAAAAATGAATTTTAAGATCGATGTGGAGAACTGTTCCCAAAGCTACAAACATTTAATCAACAAAGGGAAGAGTGTAGGCAATATTTAGTTTTTAAGTTTAGTTGAACAACAGACGATAAAAAGAAATGTACATTAATTTTACGTGGTCCATATAAATTATTATTTATTTAGTAAGTTTACGTATTATTGTTTACATGTATTTTTATTGTTGTTTTTTCTATGTGTTTATTATGATTGTTATTTATGGTATGAGTTCTAAATTATACCTATATTTATAGACAAGCCCAGATGATGATACTCAAAGAGCATCGAAATATCGGCAGATAAAATAAAATAAAATTTAACTGACCTCGAGCTTGAAATAAAGGAATTTTTATTTATTATACATAAAAAGGTCGAACAAAAACTACTTGAATTGTACTTTTTTGATACATATTAAACACAGTTGGTACCGTGGTACTACCACGAGTCATATGGTACAATTCCAAAATATTGTTTCATCAAAATTTGGTATTTCAGATGAAACAGATAAATATCAGCCATGTCACAGAATTTAATTCCGTTCGGAAGTGGAATTATTTCCGAATTTTGCTCCCAAAGAAAAAGTAAAACAAACAATTGGTTTCATTCCAAACAAATTTTTCGTTTTGCTTTGTCTATAAAAGCAAAAAATGGAATTAATTCCACTTCCGAACGGAATTAAATTCTGTGACATGGATGTATATCGTATAAGTTACTATTTGTGTAATAGTGCAAGCAAAAGAGATTTTATTAAATTTAATGAACATTTTGGAACTGATATCATTTTGATCTTTAAATATGCATCTATAAGATGATTATTACGACAATAAATTTTTGGTTGAATTATCAAACAATATGAGTCTTTGACATATTCATGTACAATAAATGATTTTAAGGCTGAATTCAAAAACTAAAGCTTAAAATGTAGTTAATCAGGATTTCAAAATCGTTAGAAGTTAACTCTTCTATTTCTTTTATTCTTTCAATAATAATTCTAGTTATTTTTTAAATTAAATTAAATTACCAAGGTTAACTTTTCGCAAATGACTCGATACTTCATAAATAAGAATATTTTTAGATAATCGCGACAATTAACGCAATAATGTTGCTATAAGATATATCAAATTTTCGATAAAGTAAATTTGTGGTAAAGTTTTATGATTATTTAACAAATATTAAAAATGGTACCATGGAGGTCTAAAAAGTACATTTTATTTATATAGTTGGTACGAAAAAAAAATCCATTTTCCATAACTGATTCAGGTATGTGATGGAAATAGAAAACGACAACAATAATAATAAATAAATTTTGACACTTATAAGCATTTTGACCACAGAGAACACAGAGGCGGCAATTTTGAAGTTTCAAAATCGCTACAATCAGCTAAAAAGGCAGGTATATTAAAAAGAGAAAGAAAATATTTTCTGGTAGTAAATTTGTAATGTGAAAAAGCAAAGCACTATACACAACAAGAATTTTGTGGACAAAACAAAATAAACAAAATAATTTGAGTTAGAATATTTAAATTGAAATTTTGTTTATATGTTTGTGATTTTAATAACTAACTAAATTGTATTTTAATAACTGTTATACTTTGTGGTATGCATTGTGGAGTTTGTGCATTCGTTAGATGATATAAATGCATTTTTTATGGTTGTATCAAACAATACAAAAATACTCTGTGCCAAAAATTTATTTTATTGCATCAGAAAAGAAAGAGACAAGAAAAAAACTACACTATCTTTGCTCTTCTGTCATACTCTGTGATTTTGACAATTAGAAATTTATAAACATAAACAACGTTTGACAATACAAAAGTAACAACAAAAATCAGCTGTGTCTTCAACACTACATTATAATCAATATGCCTTGGTCTAGTACAGTAGAGGTTTACCGCACACTCTTCCTCATCAATACATCGCCGACAAACTTCCCCTGTCTGTCTTTCAATTTCTCAACGGTAAAAAGGGACGTACTAGCAAAGACTATAAAGGCTAGTACCATGGTACAAATATACAAGGTGAGTGCAGTAGCCCAGTGCAGTATCAAATATATTATTCAGTATCAAATATATTATTATATATATTTTACTTTGAAATGTTGTTGACATATAGCATTTGAACATTTTGAACAAAAGAATCGAGTCTTTCTGAGAATTTCTTCACTTCCCGGTGCGCATTCTTTACCTCTAGGATATCAGCACCGTATTTTACAGTTATTATTTTGTTTATCTGAAATGAAAACAGAAATTCACAGAATGTATGTTAAGTAGAACCAAAATGGAATAAATTCGTTTATTTTATTCAACTTACTTTTATGAGCTTTGACTTTGAATAAGTGTTATTTATTCGATTTTCGATATTTGAAATAACTAAAGAATTAAATATCGTATTCAAAAAATTGCGTTATTGTCATCGACTTCCTTACAAATACAATATGCTGCTAGTGCCATAATATCTAACATATTGCAGAAAAATGCAAAGGTTCACCTCGATCTTTAGCCCACCAAATGTTTATACCATATTTTGCAGGTTTTTTGTAGTACATACATATATATTGTGTAAATTTAGTTTATCTAAGGTGACCATACGTCCGTTATTTTGGAGGACAATCATCTATTTTAACTCGCTGTCATCTATAAAATTTGTCTCCTCTTTCAGTCATCTTTTTCATATTCAGTTATCTTTTGTCATCTTTAATTTTAAATGCATGATCAATATTTGTTTTTAATTAATTTGTTTTTGTGACCAATGTTTATAATTATTATAATTTTTAAGGAGTTTCCTTCAGGCTAATTTGGTCAAATGTTTGTTTCCAAACGTAAATAAAAAACTTGTTCGATTTTTATTTTATTTACCAAACGTTTCGTTAGTTTTATTCTAACTTCTTCAGGGGTTTCGTGACAAAATTTATTGTTTTATTACACAGCTTTAACTTATAGACTAAGTTTTACTTACAGCTTTGATGTTTTTTATCATTGGATATTAATTTTTATTATTAATTAGTTACTAAAATACTAAAAAACGGGACATCACGAACAGAATTTTTGGTATAAATATACAAATAATTAATAAATATATAATATACAATAAACGACCACAAAACTTAAGTCAAGTTTAACTTAAAGCTAATATCACAGAACTGATTTAATTATTAATTGCAGAGGAGTATTGAAGTTTCGTGTTGTCTTTGTCTTCTTTCGTGTTCATTATTGTGTTTATTTTTTGTTGTATGCGTAAACTCTCCAGTGTATACCTTTTGTTTTCCTTCCTTTCTAAAGGGTGGTTAAATTGTAAGGGCCGATGTTGAATGTGAACCACACCTAAACGCCAAGCTTTTTTCCGAATTTTATTTGACATTTCTCTATTTCAGACTTACTCAATTTGAACCATGGAGAGATACACAATCCAACAACGTGTTAAAGTTAGCCAGACTTATTATGAAAATGGGCGTTCAAATCAAGATGCATATCGTGCACTTCGTGATTTTCTTGGTCAATTTGATCGTCCAAATGTGCGTACAATCGCAAAAATCGTGGAAAAATTCGAGCAAACCGGGTCTGTAGAAGATGTGAGAACACCAGTGCATGCTCGTACAGCTCGTACTGCAGAAAATATTGCTGCTGTTTGCGATAGTGTGGCTGAAGAGCCGTCCACCTCAACTCGTCGTCGTGCCCAACAATTGCACCTCTCACGCTCGTCGTTGATGAACATTATGCATAAAGACTTGCATTTACACGCTTACAAGGTGCAATTGACTCAAGAACTAAAGCCTCTTGACCATTCCAAACGTCGTGAACACAGAGGCGGCAATTTTGAAGTTTCAAAATCGCTACAATCAGCTAAAAAGGCAGGTATATTAAAAAGAGAAAGAAAATATTTTCTGGTAGTAAATTTGTAATGTGAAAAAGCAAAGCACTATATACAACAAGCATTTTGTGGACAAAACAATTTGAGTTAGAATATTTAAATTTAAATTTTGTTTATATGTTTGTGATTTTAATAACTAACTAAATTGTATTTTAATAACTGTTATACTTTGCGGTATGCATTGTGGAGTTTGTGCATTCGTTAGATGATATAAATGCATTTTTTTTATGGTTGTATCAAACAATACAAAAATACTCTGTGCCAAAAATTAATTTTATTGCGTCAGAAAAATAGTAACATAAAGAAAACAAAAAGGCAGGTTCCAAAGAAAGAGACAAGAAAAAAACTACACTATCTTTGCTCTTCTGTCACCTCTGTTATACTCTGTGTTGTATGTTGGCACATATGAGAAAAGTACGTGTACGGCTTTGTTATATACAATTAGTTTGTAAGGCGCTGTCGAATTATACAATATTATTCGAGTTACCCGAGTTAATTAAAGAAACATCGAAAGGAAAAACATAATTTTTATTTTTTTAAAGTTTTTAATTAATGAAAACAAAAAAGTATATAACACAAATAAGTATTAATGGCATGTTTCTAGAAAACTAGTGTATTCTCTACGAACGAGTGTTAACCGAACGAGTTTCTATAATATACTCGTCTGACTTATGTTAGTTACCTTGGTAATATTGAGTTGTTATATTGCATTATTGCCAAATTATTTAATTAGATATTTGGTTTAATTTTTTCCATGTTATTGTTCAATATTTTAATTTTTTAGGGGCAACCATAGAAACCAAAATAAAAACAGCTGTGTTTTATTTACAATACAAAAATAATTTATGTGAATTGAAATTGCTATGATTTTTTTAATTTTGTAATAAATTGAATGAAAAATGTTTAAATTTATCGCAATTAACATTGAAATTGAAAGTTAAGGTAGTAGACAACAGTTTATGCTGTAGAAATATATGAAATAATATATAAAATATTGTTTTGTGATGCACACAAGCACTTATTTCTACTCGTCTGTTTTTAACAGTAGGACGATTGAAATTTCAATGTAGAAACCATAAAAAAGATAGTCTTACGTTTTTACTCAAGAGAATTGACACTAGTTTTATATAACTCCAAAACTAATTTTTGCACTCATTTGGGCGAAAAATTTGCGTCACTCGTTATTTAGACATGCCTTAAATTTATAAATAAGGTCAAATAAAGATTAAACAAGTAAAAAAGTATAGTCGATCAAGCCCGACCATATAATACTCTACACCCAGTATATGTATAGATTTTCAGAAATGAGCGCTATTATGGACCGATCATCAAAGAATTTAGTGTCATGATGTCTGTGAATATATGTATTATATGTGTTAAACTTTATCTCGATATAAATACTTTTAAACGATTTATGGAGCTTAAAGTTAATTACGTAGAGGGTCTTATGTGGGAGTTTCGACTAATTATGAACCGATCATAATAAAATTGGACCGTATTATTTTTAGACATATGAAATGTATTTTCGTTCAATATTAGTTAGATATCAACAGAGTTCTGCTTTTTAAAGTGATTTTCGGAAGTGGGCCTTATATGGGAGCTTGGCCTAATTATGGATGGATCATAATAAAATTGTACCGTATTATTTTTAGACATATGAAATATATTTGTGGACGCTCTTTAAAGTGATTTTTGGAAGTGGACCTTATATGGGAGCTACGTCTAATTATGGACCGATCTGCACAAAATTTGTAGATCTGATTTGGCTTTATTTACCAAATCATTTGTTTGAATACTTGCATAATTAAAACATTTATGAACGTTAAACTCCTATTTCGGGAGGACATTTGTATGAGGGCTAGATGAAATAATGGACCGATTTCCACCAGTTTCAATCCCATCCGTCCTTGGGACGAAAAAATATCACGTACCAAATTTTATTGAAATATCTTCAAAATTGCGACCTGTACTCTGCGCACAAGCTTTACATGGACAACCAGACGGACGGACGGACATCGTTATTTTTGACATATTGTAGTCGGTAGCCTGCGGTCTCGAATGTGTTTAATGCTTTACCTCCATACTGAAACCAAATCCTATAAATATATATTTATAAATATATATATATATATATATATATAAATATATATATTTATATTTATAAGTAATTATTAAATTTATTTATTAAATATATATTTATAAATATTTTAATATATTTGATATTATAAATATAAATATTTATAAATATATATATTTATAGTCTTTGCTGAAACACTGTAATAAAATCAAAAATTAACAATAAAAATATGTATTCATTGAAAACACGTGGTTACAACTTGTTGGCGTGAAGAGTGAGAATGCACACTAACCACTCATTGGACTCATTGCTAGCTCTTGTCTTTTTGTTGTCTCTATTATTTAATGTTGTGAGATCGAGTTTGAACGTTGTATGGGACGAATTAATACAATATTCCCCAGATTAAGCACAACGAAGTACAACACAACATTCATTCAATAGTCATTTTGCACTCTGACTAGCAAGAATCATTCATGAATGCGGTTGTGCATTCATTGGACGAATGAATTCATGCAGATGTTTAGTAGGCAGTTTTGTGATAAAATTAGGCCAGCGGCCATTTCAGTCTCTATTAAGGTGGGAACTAGTTAAAATGTTTAATTGCTCTAATATGCAAATAATTTGGGTTCGTTAATTTAAGTCTCTACACCTTGGCAAACTGACCAGCGGATTTTTTTGCACGGAAGGCGTTTTAAATACCTTAGATGATGTACTTTCATAATCTATATACTTAGATAGTTCCTTGACGTCGCTTGTATTCCATGACATACGAAATCCCAAATTTGTCTGACTATTTTGAACCAACTTTTCTTATAAAATATTTTTTATTTTTATAAATTAAATTTAAATTTTGTTCTGAATTCCTAATCCTTATTGTTTGTGTTTTTATGATTTTCCATTGAAATACTTTGAGTAGTTTAAATTCCTATTTTTCTTAATTCCCAAAATCGCTAATATATTTTGGCTCTTCTACTTTTATACTCGACGCTATCTTTGCACACGTCAATATTGTCACTTATATCAATGATGGTCAAGTTGGTTCGATTGTACTTGTTGGTAAATTTAGATCTTGAAAAGTACAATGGCAAACAATTGGTTCACTCAGTGCAGTTTGAATAATTTGTTTAAACTTTAAGATTTCCAGATCATGACAACTTAAAAATATTATACTTCAACATTTTATTTTAATATAATAATAAATTTTTCTGGGAATAATGAAAGTTATATATTATATATTATTATTTATGGAATAAAATAAATTGGATTGGTGCCCATACTGTTTTTAATTATAAGAATTATTTACTATTACATAGAAATATACAATAACCTTAAAGTTCTTTAACTCCTAAATTAAGAGAGTATGCAAAAATTGTAACGTTTTTAGGTTTATGATTAGGAGATCTACCAACACCAAAACAATTTTAAAATACAAGTAGTTCCAATGATCTTGAATTATGCCGATAAAGAAAAAAGAGAAACAGTAGCAACATTTTAAAAATATAAAGTGTAACAGCGATTTTGATATTTTAATAAGTAAAAGTTCTATCTTTACTTACTGCAAACTCGAAAAAGTACCATTTTTATTGCTTGGTACATTTTTTAATTATTTTTGCCATCACTGTTATATATGTATATAGATCACCTTGGGTAATTGCGAAACATGTTGTCAATAATTAGGTTTTGTAGTGGTAATTTCTTCAAAATAAAAAAGAATTTATATATAGGACATGTATTGCCGGTAAAGAACATCTCAACTGCTACATATGCACTTTTGGCTGGACATTCTAAATGGGCAAATATTCGCCATATTAAGGCTGCTAAAGATGGACAAAAGGCTGCACTTTTTACAAAAATTTCTCGACAGATAAGACTCGCAATACAGGATGGTGGAAGTGCAGATCCATCGCTAAATTCACAATTAAAGAGCATTATTGAAGAAGCACTTCGAAAAAATATGCCCATGGCCACTATTCAAAACAATATACAAAAATGTAAGCAGAGTAAAGATGTTCTAAAAAGATATAAATTGGATTTGAGATATAAACAGAAGGTTTTTGCGGTGTGTATCATATATACAGACAATTACCCAGGTGTCAAAATGGATATGGCAACAGTCCTAAGAAAATCAGGGTAAGTTTTAGAAATTATATACATGCAACCCGGATGATTATATTCACTATTTTCTACGACTTATTCAGCGTTATTATGAGTGTCGTTTTGTTTTTACGACGACTCTTTCGTAATAGATTAAAGATAAAATTAAATTTATTAACGAATACAAAATAAATTTATTAACGAATACAGAGGCGAGGACGGGAAAAAGACAAAATTGTCAACAGCGTTACGAACAGTTGGAATTGAAGAAAGTTTAATTGCCGGAATTACAGGAGATTTATCAGTCTTTTTTTTCTCATTGGTGATGAAATATCTTCTACATCAATAAAATATTCTAAATTCGGAAATTTTGCAAATAGTTCACCGAACTTGGATAGTTTATCCTGAACAGATAAAAAAATCAAGCGAAGCACACCGGGTTTAGCTAGTATAATATAAAAAATGAAACGATTTAGAAATTTTCACATATTAATTTTGAGCTCTAAAGTTACAATAAATATTTCTCTGAGTTTAATAAAATAAATTTAAAGCGATATTTAATTAATATTAAATGAAATTATCTTAGTGCAACTGTTTTAGATGCCAATCATCTGTTTGAGGAAACTGGGCTTGTACAAGCAGCAATTGATAAATCACGCTTAGAACATGTTAATGACCTTGAAGATGTTATTACGGAAGACGCTATTGTGTTTGGTGCGGAAGAAGTTGAAATCGTGGATAAAGAAATTGGTGTTGTTAATGTAAGTATATTACATAGGTACATGCATTAAAAATATTTTTATTTAATAAACTTCTAAAAGTAATCCAATATTGTTGATAAATTTACGAGTATATGAGCAAAATAAAACAAGTAAGAAAGTATAGTCGTTCAAGCCCGACCATATAATACCCTACACCCAGTATATGTATAAAACAGTTTTTCAAAAAACGAGCGCTGTATGGGAGATATTACCTATTAAATATTATGTGTGTTAAACTTTATCTCGATATAAATACTTTTAAAAGGTTTATGGAGGTTAAAGTGAATTACGGGAGTTTCGACTAATTATGGACCGATCATTACAAAATTAGGTGTCATCATTTCTGTATATATGAAACTTATTTGTGTTGAATTTTATTTGGATACCAACATTTATGGTCGTTAAAGTGATTTTCGGAAGTGGGCCTTATATGGGAGCTACGACTAATTATGGACCGATCGTCATAAAATTCTACCATATTATATGTCTATATACGAAACATATTGGTGTTTAATATTATTTGGATACCACCATTTTTAAAAGAGTTATGCTCCTTTAAGTGATTTTCGGAAGTGGGCCTTATATGGGAGCTACGACTAATTATGGACCGATCGTCATAAAATTCTACCATATTATATGTATATATACGAAACATATTTGCGTTCAATATTATTTGGATACCAACATTTTTAAGAGAGTTATGCTCTTTAAAGTGATTTTTGGAAGTGGGCCTTATATGGGAGCTACGACTAATTATGGACCGATTTGCACAAAATTTTTAGATGTGATTTGGCTTCATTTATTACTCATTTGATTTATGATTGGTAAACCCCAATTTCGGGAGGACATTTGTATGGGGGCCAGGTGAAATAATGGACCGATTTCCACAAGTTGCGTCCATGGGACAAAAAAGTATTATGTGCCAAATTTTATGGAAATATCTTCAAAATTGAGACCTGTACTCTGCGCACAAGCTTTACATGGACAGCCAGCCAGACGGACAGTCGGACGGACTGACATCGTTAAATCGACTCAGAAAGTGATTCTGAGCCGATCTGTATGCTTTAAGGTGAGTGTTGGACCAATATTTCTGGGCGTTACAAACATCAGCACAAATCCAATATACCCTCCCCACTATTGTGGTGTAGGGTATAAAAACGTAAAATAAACTAGAATAAGAAATATTTAGTTCGTTTATTTGACCTTTTTTTAATATTTAATAGTTTCTTTTCTGTGATATTAGCTTTAAGTTAAACTTGACTTAAGTTTTGTGGTCGTTTAAAGAATACACACACATTGTAAACTATTAGTTGAATTCCTTCTCTAATTAATAAACAGACACCATGGCGCGGTGTATCAAAAGTATGTAGTTATCATCCCATCTCCGGTGTTTAGTAGTTACAAAAAATAACATAATCCACCAAGAAAAAAGGGGAAATGACAACAAAAACATACATACATTACTGTTATTGATCTACAAAAAAAGTAGACGTATGAGCAAGAAAAGCAAAAACAAATTTGTAATAATACAAGATTTATAAATAATAATAAAGAATACATACACATTGTAAACGTACGTAAATTTTGTTCTAACTCACAACACGTAAAAAAGAAATGATAATTCTCGTATTCTATTTCACAAAAAACGGTGAGTTAAATAGATGCTGTTTACAGATTGATCATGGACAATCAAGATTGCTGATGACGCCTTTGGCAGGGTAGAAAATGCATTCCAATTTGCCAATTGTTCCAGTACTTTACAATAGTATTCTTGATTATTCGAACTATTAGCCTGAATAAAAAACTTTTCTCTAAAAATTTTTATACAAATTGTAGTATAAACATATGGCAAGTCTGTATATATTAGACTATGTTATATGAACAACTCTGTATTCATTCATTCTATGGACACACTTCTAGAAAGATATATTTTTCTTTATTAATAAACATTAACCCCCTTATTCAAAAACGATTATTAAATTTAACAAACGTTTATTAAGACAGATTTGCATATAAAAATTTGCTTAATAAACGTTTGTTAAATTTAATAATCGTTTTTGAATAAGGGGGTAAATACTTTATTAAATAAAGGACGAGTTTTATTTAATAATACTACATGGTGGCAACGATAAAAGAAGGAAATAAAGTAAAGTCTATATAAAGATTTTTGTTGAGAAATAACATAGAAAGCAGAAAAAATGGCAACAGGCGGTAAAGCGAATGCAACGGATGGAGCAGCAAATGCAACGCAAGTGGTAATGATGTCATCGAATATGAATTCTCCTGGTGAATTTTATTTTCAACTACCTGAAAAGTGTCCAGTCTGGCGGAAAATATTTGTAAGATATGCAACATTATCCAAGTTGAGCAGCAGTAGTAATGAACAGGAAAAGATCGACACATGTTTGTATTACATGGGTGAGAGGAGTGGGGAAGTACTATTACAAATTAATAGTCAACCGGAAACACAAAAGCAACTTCTTGTGGCATTTGAACTGATTCGAGACCGCATTGTTGTAGGCATGCAAAATGTAAAGGTTAGTGAACAACTACAACTAAAAAATGATTTGAAGTTAAAGTGGCTATTGATTGTGCAAGGCAAGCAGAAATACAATCTAAACACACAAAAGTAATTCTAGAGGTGAAAGGGGTTAACATTGTTCGAAAAAGTAAAGAAGGGAGGTCAGCAAAATGTGAGAATAATATGAGAGACAATGTAAAAACTGTTAACAATAATAATGGAAATCATACTATTGCACTTTGTGAGAGTAATCGTAATGTTGAGTTAGGAAATCATGACGGTGATGTAGATGACCAAGATGAATATTTTTTAGGTGGTGTCTCCAGCTT
Organism: Bellardia bayeri; assembly: GCA_950370525.1. Classification (NCBI taxonomy): domain Eukaryota; kingdom Metazoa; phylum Arthropoda; class Insecta; order Diptera; family Calliphoridae; genus Bellardia; species Bellardia bayeri. Next base: position 46,830,831 of record OX493265.1, on the reverse strand, counting down.
AAAGGGTGATGATAAATCTTGGCACGTGAATTGTTACGCTAAGGAATTGAATGGAGAAATAAAATTTTTGGTAGATACAGGTGCGGACTGCGTTTGTTTGCCCTCGAATTCTGCATTTTTTTTTCGGGAAAAGTACGATCGGGTATGAAAATACAAAATAATCCGAAACTGAAGGGTGCTGATGGAAATAATCTCAGAATTGTTGGCAGTATTAAATTGACTTTAAAATATACTGATGAATTCCATATATTTACGTGTTACTTGATGGAGGGTCTAAAGATTCCATTGTTAGGCATTAATGCAATACGAAAATTGAAGGTACTATTTCCTCCGGCAAAGTGTTTCCGGTGTCTAAAAATAGCGAATACGAAAAAATGTTGCGACAATTTCCTAATCTTTTCATGGATATAAGCGAATTTCGTGGTGAGGTTGGTACAAAACGTAAACCCAATTATGGACATTTTGTGCAATCTGTACTAATAAATGTTGCAGTACCACTCTTGTCGAGACTAAAGAAGGAATTAGAACGTTTAATGGAAATAAATATTACAGAACCCATTGAGGAGGTCACGAAATGGGTAAGTCCGATTGTCGTGGTACCAAAACCGAACAAAGAGATACGTCTTTGTGTAGACTATTCACAATTGAACAAGGCAGTAATGCGACCATATTTTCCTATTGAAAAAGTTGAACAGAAACTGGCAAGAATTAGACAAGCTAATTATTTTTCCAAAATTGATTGTAACTAGGGATTTTTATCAAATTTAGCTTCATGAGGATTGTCAGCACTTGACATGTTTTATATGCCCCTTTGGCAGATTTGTATTTAAAAGATTACCTTTTGGAATTTCATTTGCACCTGAGTACTTGACAAAGTTTAGTCAGATATTAACGGGAATTGAAAATGTGCTAATACACATTGATGACATACTTATATTTGGTGATAGCAATAAGTCACATGATAGAACTTTAATGATAGTATTGGAACGTTTATCCCAAGAGGTAATTACAATTAACGGAAATAAATTGGTGTTTGGTGTTGAAAAGGTTACAACACATATGTCAAAAAATGGTGTATCAGTGGATCCAGAAAGAGTGGAAACGATAATTAAATTTCCAAAACCAACATGCAAAGTTGAGGTTCAGAGATTCTTAGGAATGATAAATTACCTTGCGAGGTTCATAAAAATGAGATCTTCTGTACTGGAGTCACTAAACTCATCAGTTGGAAGCAGTGAATTTTTATGGTCGGCAAGTCAAAATCAATCGTTTAATGAGGTTAAGGATCTTATTTCAAATTCTCCGACGTTATCATTCTTTGATCCAGAAAAGCAAATCGTTATCTGTTTTGATGCATCAAGCTATGGAGCCTGACTAAAATTATCAAGAAAGTAAAATTAACAGTTCAATTATGAAATAATAATTATTCTATAGAAATAGCTAGGGCACAAGCCATAATGTTTACATGTTGTACAAAAGTGGACAAAAACATAATAAACAAAAACAAATGTATTCAAGTTTTCGAGACGAAGTCTTGACATGAATACGAAAAAAACTGAAGAAGAAATAGAAAAAACAACTGAATAGAAATTAATAAAAAATGATAATTACAGCAAAAACTTCGAACTACCAGAACTAACACTGGTTAAAGGATTGATGTTTGTCTGTTGACTGGCCGGCACCGCAGGGGTGTATGTGGTTAGAACGCAAAGAATTCTGATTAGAGAAAGTGGGATTTCTCGAAACATATGTAAATTCAACAACCCAGGTTCGAATCCCAGTCAAGAAAAATTATCAAAATTTTTAATAATAAAAATTTTCAAGTTGTAATTCCTAACTTCAGTAAAAATAATTTAATGAAAATTAAATTTAATGAACTCAAGCCTGACTAAAATTATCAAGAAAAAAAAAAATAATTACGTATTTAGTTCAAAAAAATACAAACAAATCTGTTTAGTTTATTTTTGTTAAGTTTTATTTTTTTCAAAAACACTGAACTGTTGAAGACAGTTTTATTGTTATATTTATAACACAAAAATATTATACTTTTTGTGTAAAATTAATTCCATAAACATTCAAAAAAAAAATTCTAAACTTGGTGCGTTTTTTTAAATGGCGCGTTTTTTTCTCAATTCTGAAATTTCAAAGTTGACAATGCTGAATATAAAGCATTAAATAAAATAATGGAGAGAAACTACCAGAGTTTAAAATCACTACTATATTATGTAAAAAATAGCAAAATATTTCATAATTTTATAGGAAAACTAGAAAAATATTTTAAGAAAATAATATTTAACTTTTCACATACTAAAAATATAGAAATATTTCTAGTAGTAATGCCATACAAAATATTACTAGTAGCAACCAGAAAACAAAATGAAAATGTTTCATTTGCAATATATTTATAGTTTATTACCGACCCATAAACCATGAAAAGAAATTGTAACTTGAAAAACCAAAAACAGACAGCAATATGCGAAATCGAAAAAACAAACTAAACAACTATGGCAACTGTCAATGAATTTTTTGATATTTACGTGCTTGATAACTAGCTTTATCGAAATTTCTTCTTCATCTTCATTATTTTCTTCTTCAACAGAACTTAAGCACATCTTTTTAGATAAGTTGGTTTTAGTTTCGTGGTCAATTCTATCATCGAATAAAGCGAACCCCACACATTCATCATTTAGATAATATAGGTGATTGATAAATTTAGATATAGCTTTTTCTACTACAGAGACAATTCATCAATTTTAAAAGACTTGTTTTCCAAAAATACTAAAAGGGTTTTGAACAGGTTTAGGATTTCAAAAGATTTCTTAGAAAAAGACCCAAGTACTTGGAATGATTTGGAGGAATACAGAAAAGGAAAGGAAATTATTCGAAACTTAAAGATTATTAAACTAGGTCAAGATTACCACGAAAAAAAAAACAAAAGATAAAGAGCAGAGGCAATACTTATTCAAAGTAATAATAAATTGTATTAATACTTCGTTCAAAATTATTAACTTGGTTAAATGTTTTACTTTTCAGGTTGTACAAAATTATAGACAACAATATTCCAAAGAAGCAAATTTAAAAGACTTAAGAAATAATTATAATTAAATAATGTGATAATAATTATTAAATAATAATATGTATTATCTTGAAATGTATTTGACAAAATTTCGTTTATAAAAACTCATTAAATTATTTAGGGCCATTATTACAACTTGCCTCTAATGTTCTTAATAGTAAAATGTAACTTTAATTAAAGTGAGGAATAAAGTGACCTTTAAAATTTTTCGTTATTACAACTTCCTTGTAAAATAAAAGAATTTTTTTCTTAAATATGGCAATATTTAATTGTGAAAAAAATTTAAATTCAACAGTCTACTTTGAGGCTGACTGTATTAAAAAATATTCTCCAGGTTATTAATATAAATCAAACGTCTGCTTTCCATTTTTGTTTATCAAATTATTTATTGGCAAAACAAAATTAAAATTCATTTATTTTTCATGAAGTTGACATTTTTTCCAGAACATATGACAACTTCAAATACTTAAACCTCACTATATGTAATAATGGGCCTTAAACTAATTACTAAAACAATTTTCAAAATTCAAATCTAAAAGTTTTTTACTGGGTAACTTGTGACCTTATAGAACAAGAGTATTTGCACTCAAAACTAATTTTTACGTGTTTTTGGGTAAGTACATCACAACATTTTTTTACAGTACTTCTCTTAAATCGTATTCTAAAAAAAGGGTCATTTTGACCCCCATGACAAAAAAGGGTTAATTTTTTCAAAAATATTTCAGATTATAATTTAAAATATTCACATCAATTTTACCAATTTTTACCAGAATCCTGGAAAAAATAAAGAATTTTTCAAGGAATTATAGTAAAAATACAGTATTTCCTGAAATTTAAACTTTGACCTCTAGGGGGGCTTAGAGTTATCAAATTTTCTCCATACTAGTTTTAGACCAAGTATCATAATAACCCGTCCAGGGCTAAGCGATAATCGATTTTTTTTTCAATGCCACCCTACTGTACATATATTTAGTTAATAATTAACAATTTTCTAAATACATACTAAAAAATAAAAAAGTATACGGAATTTGAAATTAAATAATTTAACCTTATTTTTTTACCTCTGGAGGACTTGCTGTTATTATGGGATTTGGCCATTCTACGGATTTAACTTTCTCATCCCACCCAGTACCATCTAACCTGAGTTGTTGAAGAATCACTTTCGCTTGTATAATATTGGGAGAAATTGAAACGCCTGGGTCGAAGAGCTTGGCAACACTAGAGAGAATTTGAATAGCCTTTGTTGTACTTGTTTCTTCCAATTTGAGAAAATCAGAGTCGAGAATGCTATCTTTAGGGACTGATGCTAAAATGTCAGGGCAATTTAAAGTCATCTTTATAGGGAAACCTGCAGATTTCAGTAGGACCATGACCTGAAATAATGAGTCGATTGCCATATGTGTCATATTTGGGAATGTATTCTTTTTGGGAATCATTAGCTTCCGTAGTATGAGCGTATGATAAGCAATTAATGCATATTTTGTTATTAGAGAAGAATTGATCTCTAGTTTTAGGATTGAAACTTAAGCGCAAAGAAGAATTAGTAATGAAAGTTTTCTGTAAATCTAGAATCTTAGATTTACATTTATGAAACGCTTTCGTGCAAGAAAAGTATGTTCCCTTAGCGGATTCTAAAAATTCCTTTTCTATTTTATTATCATTATCAGTACAGAGGGATCTGTACGATCGTTGAAGATTAGCCCATCGTTTATTCAGATCTTGACGATTTACTTCTAAACGGGAATCCGTGAGTTCTTCAACCGGGATGTTGTCGAACTCAGAACAGAATGTCACCAAATCGTCTGAATCGAAAATTAAATCGGTTGCCATTTTTGAAGAGGATTGGGAAGACCATTTATTGTATGAACAAAATGGTATTAATAAACCAAACGTGATGTTTGGTTAAAGGGAATTGTGTGAGGTACACAATGTGAATAAATGTTGTGGTTATTTAGTTCATCAATAAATCTTCTAAATTCAATTACAATAATAAAAACAGGTTATATTCAATTGTAATTGTATAAACAGGGTTGGGAAATTCAATTTAAATGATAAAAGAAGTTATAATTTAAATTTGTTGTCCTGACGACGACAGATGTCTTGAACGATTCCTACGGTGACTTGAGCTAGGTAGGTTTTTAGTGTAATTTGTTGACATCATTCATGTTGGGTGGTTGCTTTGAATTGAGTTCACGGCTATCAATTTTGGACGCTTCAAAATTTTAAAATCGGACTCTTCACATTGCAGGAGTTGTTCTCGTATAGTGTTGTCTTTGATTCCTCGTAAGAAAATGTTAGATATGTCGGCATGGCATGCACATACCGAAAAAAACTCGCACCCATTAATATCACGCCGGAGATGCACTACATAACTAGCTGATGTTTGTTCTTCAGTTTGGTATGTTGATAAGAACTGATGCTGGATGACCAATATGTTTCTCCTAGGGCACAAATGTGTCGTATACTTCTGTAATATTCTTGGGGGCTATGATATAATGATACCAGTAGCTTAAAATATACAGCCCCAATAGAATTTAAAAACATTTGTTGGCACAAGGTTCTTTTTGCTAATGCACCCTTGATTTTTAAGTAATTTTCGAATCTTTGCTTTTATAATTTAAAATTTTCTTTACCTTTGTCGAAATTTTCAATTGGCGGCAGCTGAACTTGTAATGGCGACTGTTGCTGCTGTTTCGGCTATTGATTTTATGAATTTGTATGTACTTGTCGCAGCAACTCACGTTGGGAACAATTTTATTTCATTATATCTTACGAACTAGAAAAAGACTAATCGTAATCTAACTATACAATTCGTAGCGTAGCCAATACACATGGGACATAACACTGATTTATAACTAAACGAAAAAAGGCAGATAGATTTTCCAGTTAGCTCTGCAATTTGGTTTTAGATACTACTACTAGAAATTAAACTATTAAATCATGACATCAATCTCGGTGTTACGACCCCCAGGTATATTATTCCCACCCCTATTATTCTCAGAGTCTGCCAGAATCCTGGACAGAAATCGTACCTCGATATATTCTGTTCCATAACACAATCGTATTTACATAAAAACTTCTTTTGCCGTTTCCTTCCTTTTAAATCTCTTTAAACTGTTATTTTTGAATAAATAAAAACATGTTATAGTTTCGAAACTACTTGACGCTTTTATTTGCAATATAAATAAATAAAATATGTATGTATGTAAATTTATTTATTTTCACCGTTTGATAACAAATTGTGAAATTTCAATAATATTTTAAAGATCAATAAATAAGTTTATTAAATATTCTGCTGATGGGTTTTATGACAAATAGTAAGTAAAGTAAATCATCAACAAAATATGCAAAAATATGTCCTAGCAAAGCGTTACCATTTTAAATCAAAATTAGTGATTCGGATAGATACTTTGATAAAAATCGGCTTATATTTTGTTTTTCATAAGACCGAGACGAATTTATTGGAGTCTCTATGAATGTCGTTCAAAACTGTCGCCTTTGAATTTCTATCCAATATTCTCCCCGTTTACTCGAAGATCTTTCTTGTCACAATAAATGTTAAAATAAATAAAACTAACCAAAATGTTTACTCAAGCTTGGAAGTTTTATATCTTTACTGGTGTAATATTATAATAGTATTATTCTTTAGTTTATTTGCAGACCATTTGAAATTATGGCTCTTCGAAAATCGCTGGAAGCCAATGGCTATGTAACAGAAAACACAGAGCACATTTATATTCCACTGGTAAGTACCAAAAAATCGAGGTGCTGCGTTTCTTAGAATACGATAGCAAAACTAACATTATAGTTTAAACGCTTTTATCTTAAGAGATAATAATTTTAGGAGATCAATTAAAACATTCGATTACGATCACAATGTCCATTTAAATTACATACATATATTGAAATTCCGATTGATATCAAATTATTAGATAATGTTAGGACCTTAATAAGAAACTATGAGGTATTTGATGAAAATCGTTTTCGTCGTTAAAGTGTGACAACCTATCGATTTACTGTAACGATTTCATATTTCATTTTGTTTCATAAAAAAATGGCGATATTGACATGTGACGCATTTCGATAAAGTCACTTTTAAAATCGACGTTTTTAGCTTTGCTGAATATTTAGGAAATGTAAGTTAAATTTATTGAAAATTCAAATATTAATAATTAATTTTTATTTGTATGTAGGGGAAAGCATAAGAATAATTCTCAGGATGTCTTGACCGATAAGTGCTTTTTATCTCTTGGCCCCTTAATTGCGACATGAGTTCCGTCAATACATCCAATGATTCCTGTAATGCCATACTTTTCATAAAAAAGTGTTTAGATGCCCTTGAATCTGCTGCGGTAGTGTTAAGCTTTATCCATCCCGAAGAACATTTTCTTTCCAACAGGCACAGCATTTTCGAAAAACATTTTGACCCAGTAGTGCGATGCATGCTAATATTTACTTCATTTCCAACAAATCGTTGAAAACTTCCTTCTGCAAAAAATCTTAAGGCAGCTGCCAATTGTATTGTAAGATTAATGGATGAGCCTGTCGACCTATTTCCAATCTTATTTAAAAACATTATAAAACCTTTCTTGCTTAATCAAAAGTATTAAATGAATCTAAATATTAACCCCCTTATTCAAAAACGATTATTAAATTTAACAGATTTGCATATAACAATTTGCTTAATAAACGTTTGTTAAATTTAATAATCGTTTTTGAATAAGGGAGTAAATGTGTACATACATATGTATACATAAATAAAACAAATAAACATTTCTTATTACTCTCTAAGTACATATGTACGTTTCCTCGGGCAAACTTAATTTTATTAAATAATATGTAAAATTAAGTCAAGCTAAATATTACAGAAAAAATAAAGTTAATTTTCGATTTTAAATTTGCAGCAACTCATGACTTTCATGACTACCTTAGTATGACTAACTTATGCTTGGTTTTCACTATGTCATTTTTGTTGTCAAATTGTCCAAATTGTTTGCAATTGTATGAAAACGGGTTGTCATATGGCGTCATCTATGTTTGCAATCTCATTAGACGCCATAGACAACCCGTTTTCATACAATTGCGACATTGTCAACAAAGCGTCCACATATTTGTATTTGTCATTGATAAGAAAAAAAAATTATGGCGGCGCACAGTGGCTGAAAATTGTTTTTCATTGGCCAAAAGTCGAATTTTTTTTGTCACCGATTTTTACAATTTTTACACCTTTTTGGAGCTAATATATCCATATTAAGGTAGCCAAAAAATTAGGTTAAACTATTAATAATTGTGGGCGTGGCATGCTGTCAAACTCAACTGTTTTTTAATTTCAGAAAAAGGTATTTTTTATTTGTTTTTTTGTCAAAAATAAATGGTTACTACTCGCAAGTTATCATCGATAATGGCCTGCGGTCTTTTTTATAATGTTGGTAGGATTATAGTCTTTAGTTGTTGTAAGTGGTTACTGCTCTAGCGTTTAATATTAGGGGCGTTATGAAATATTTATGAAACTACTATATTTTTCTGAAATTTAAACTTTAGTGGAATATAACTTCTAGGGTACAAGAAACGTATATCACCCGAAGAAAGGTGAAAGTGTCTTCTTTAACCCTATATATACTTTTGCACCCGCCACGACCCGCGGGTAGAACACTTTTTTAATTTTAATGAAATTACTCTAAAAAAATTCAAATTACGATAATTTAAACAGCCCTATAATTACTCGTATACAATGGTGTATTAAATTTTCAATTTTTCGCCTAAAGGTTTATGTTTTTTTACTTTAGACTACGTAAAACTAAAATAATTAAATATAATACCTGCGAAAGGGTTTTATGGCTTTGTTTTGATCAGCAAAAAAATAAGTCATAAAAATATCACAATAGGTTCTACAGTAAACATATAATCTCTTTCCAATATACCTGTTATTAACTGTTAGGGTCAACCTAACAATAAACAATTTTATAATAATAATCGCGACATTAAACCACTAAAGAAAAAAAAACCCCATATTGGCGAGATACTAATTAGTTTTACCTGATATTAAGGTCTGGATAACAAGTGCAGTTTTGTTCAATTTAAGTACTACCTGCTATGAAATTGAATAAGATGTATCTAAAAATGTATAAAACTACGGATTCGATAAGGGATTACTCAATAATAAGTTAATCCTTGACGTGTACGGACGTATATTTGCAAGTTATAAAATATAACAGACACAAATAAAAATATTTAGAAAAATATGGAGAGCTTCAGTTACAAAGAACTGGCCGAAGAGTATTTTAGAAATAAAAACCAGGAAGATGTTCTTAGTTACGTTAAAATAAAATTAAACTTAACACAAGAGCAATTATCTAATTTTGTAAAAGTACTAAAAAAACGCTACAAAGAAGTTAGCTACAGTAAACAAAAGTTTTATATAAAAAGTGAAAACTGGTTAGAAGGCCAACTTACTGTCGCTGCAGAAACAGCACTGTCGCTGCAGAAACAGCAAAGCAAGATAAGGTTGGAAGACCACGCAAATCATTGGACAACTGCAGCGATAGATCTAAGAGGCGGAAACTTAAAGATACAATTTGTTGTACAAATATAAAAGAATCTTTCCTACATCAATTACGATCACAGAACCAATTAACAAAAGTGGATATCATTGAAAAAGTTATTAAAGCTAGTCCAGTGAGAACAAAACGAATTCTTAAAAGTATACCAACTCCGAGCGATGCAAAACAATACACAAATGAGGAGGCATTAGCATTATTTCTGGATTTGAAATTAACAAAACAGCAATATATTAAGCTTAGATTGCGTGCGATTGAAAAGGACTCAAATATCTATCCAGCATATCATCACATAACCGCTGCTAAAATGGACTGTTTGCCATCGGCAGAGGTACAACTACAATCTCTACTTGATCACACAGCCGAACGCTTGCTACAATCAATACCAGGGAATGCGTTAAAGAAATATGGAAACACAAAGCTAATTCTTTTTGCAAATGGGGATATGATGGTTCTTCGGGACAAAAACAATACAAACAAGTTGTATGTGAAAATATTTCGGACTCAGATATGTTCATGGTATCATTTGTACCATATTGAAAAAGATTTTGGAAGATTCAGAGCCTTCGACTAAGTACTTTAAGTATAAACAGTGATTTCAACGTGTTTATTAATGGAAAAGCTGTTTACGAAACCCATTCCGTTAAGTATTTGGGAATTACATTGCAAAGTAACTTGTCATGGGATTTACATATAACCGATTTGAAAAGGAAAATAGCTCCAGCAATTGGAATTTTATATAAATTAAAAAATAAACTTGATGTTAAATCAAGGTTGATGATATTTCAATCTTTGATTCAATCGCATTTGAATTGCTTAGCAATTATATATGCTTACAATAAAAATAACATTTCACTGAAATCGCTTCAATGCATGCAAAACAAAGCATTAAAATTGTTTACAAACTACCAATACTGAATTCAACTGTCACATTGTTCAAAGATATAAGCAAAACAATTTTACCAATTTATGGATTGCATGAGTATCAGGTGTTAATGTTTGTTTTTAAATGCATTAACCATATTGGTCACCAAAGCATGACATTTTCTCAACAGCAATTTAGTTTTAACACACGAAACAACAAATTTAAGCATTCCTCTATGTAGACTAGAAACTACCAAGCAACGCATTGATTACGTGGGTGCTATAAAATTGAATAATTTACATGCAGATTTAAAGACAATTAATCGAATTTCACTATTTAAATTGTCTTGTAAAAAACATTTATTTAACAACATCGAAACGCTTTTGTAATTTTTTATTTTTTGTAAAACAGTTTTTATGCATATTTTTTGTAATTTAATAATATTAACCTTAAGTTAAATCTTTTATTTGTACTTTTGACAATGCATTAATTTGCCAACTTGCCTCAATAATGCCTTACGGCGCTGAGGCCGAAATTTAAATGTATTTAAAATATTTTGTACAAATAAAATTTCTTCTGTAGAAAAGTTTTTTCTATAGAAAACAAAAAAAAACGTTTACACAGATTGTCGAAAAGGTAAAAACACTGGAAGCCGCTAAAATAAACAACAAAGTAATTGCCAACAATGCAACTGGTTCTACAGGTGATATTCATCAAGTCCGTCATCAAAATGGCGATAATCATCGTGGCGGTAGAAATTGTAATCGGAGTATTTCAAGAAATCGAACATCAAAGTCATCAACAAGGGTTAACTACAGCGAATTGGGCATAGACGGTTTGTGTTTAAGATGTGGCCGCAGTAATCACTTATCGAAAGAGTGCATCCCAGACTTGGTGTGTAGTTTAAAGCTGCAAGAAGGAGCGAAACCCGTGTTCTTAAAGGAAAGGCAAGTACCTTTTGCTCTTCGTGAGAAAGTGGAACGGGAACTGGATAGTCTGGAAAGAGATGGTATAATTTCTAAAGTGAATACAAGCAATTGGGGGTCACCGTTGGTGGTGATTCCGAAGCGTGATGGGAATGTGCCCTCAACTAGAATCAGCCCATTACCCAATTAAGAGAATCGACGAAATATTTAACAGCTTAAAAACTCTAAATTCTTCTGTAAATTAGATTTATACAAAGCGTATCTTCACGTGATGGTTGACGAAGAAAGTAAACAGGTACAAACAATTTCGACACACCGAGGTACGTACCAAATGAATCGCTTATCTTTTGGAATATAAACTGCTCCTAGCGAATTTAACCGCATTCTAGATCAAATTTTAAAGGAACTACATGGTACTATCTCATATTTCGATCACATCATTATTCATGGTGCAACGTTAGAAGAGTGTGAAGAGCGTCTAATCAATTGTTTTGTAAGATTGAGCAAATATCAACTACATGTAAATAAAAACAAATGTGAGTATTTTAAAGAGCAAATTAGATATCTCGGGTATGTTATTAGCCACAACAAAATAGCAAAATGTCCAACCAAAGTACAAGCGGTCGTAAACCTCCCAAGGCCTGAAAGCGCGGATGACATTAGGAGATTCCTCAGAATGATAACATATTTCTCCAAATTCATTCCAGATGTTTCTACACTCACATTTCCATTACGTCAACTTTTAGAGAAAAATCGAAAATTTACTTGGTCCACAAAATGTGAAGAAGCAGTCAAAAAATTAAAACGGGAAATATTGCAAGATAGAGTTTTGGTGCCTTATAATCAAAAATTGCCAGTAACGCTAGCTTGTGATGCAAGTCCAACGGGGATAGCAGCTGTGTTGTCTCATATCATGGATGGAGAAGAACGCCCTGTTACATTTATAGCGATTATTTTTGCCGTAGATAAATTCTTCATGTATTTACATGGTAGGGAATTCACCTTGCTAACGGATAACCGACCACTTTCTAGAATTTTCCATCAAAATGCGAAAACACCGGCCATGACATCAGCCAGACTGCTTCGGTATGCGTCATTCCTTCAAGGATTCAACTACAAAATCGAACACCGAAAATCGGAAGACAACATAAATGCAGATTGTTTATCAAGAGCACCTATAAATGAAGCATCAAATTTCAAACATTTCAAGAGCAAACTATTAACGAAATTTCTACCTTTTCAATTACTGCCACTACAATAGCTAATAAAACAGACCCCGATCCTGAACTTTGTAAATTGAAGAAAGATTTAATAGAAGGAAACAACTTTGATACCGAATATTCTATTCAAGATGGCGTGATATTCATAGGTGATCGTGTGGTTGTTCCTACAGGGTTGCGAGAAGAAATCTTAAGAGAATTGCATCATACACATGTTGGCATCGTTAAAATGAAGCAACTAGCAAGAAAATATTGTTTCTGGAAAGGCATAGATTCCGACATTAAACGTTTGGTAAGAGCATGTGCCAGTTGTGCAAAAGAAAAAAAAAGTCCACCCGAAGTGGGAAGACCCAAATGAAAATTTTCAGCGGGACAACATTGATTATGCCGCACTATGGTTTTTTTTTCGTTTATTTTGGCATAAACACTAATTTTAAAGCTATTGAGATGAAATTTTGTTTGTGTACATTTTTTATGCTTCCAAAATGACCTACCAAGTTTCATATGATCTGGTGCACTATTTCATATAGCTGCTATATAGCCGATCTGGCCGATTTGCTCAAACTTTTTTGTTTATGAAGCTATTGAATTGAAATATGGTTTGTATACATTGTTTATGCTCCCAAGATGACCTACCAAGTTTCATATGATTTGGTGCACTATTTCATATAGCTGCTATATAGCCGATCTGGCCGATTTGCTCCAACTTTTTTGTTTATGAAGCTATTGAATTGAAATATGGTTTGTATACATTGTTTATGCTCCCAAGATGACTTACCAAGTTTCATATGATTTGGTGCACTATTTCATATAGCTGCTATATAGCCGATCTGGCCGATTTCCTCCAACTTTTTTGTTTATGAAGTGATTTCTATGAATATGTTTTTGGCAAGCCATTTTGAGTGCTTTTCCTTAAATCTTTCCAGAGTTAAATTACACTTCGGCAAGTGTTTATTTATATAATTGACGAAGGCTATCACTTTTTCATTTATTGACTTAATGTTCTCGTTATTTAATTGTTTATTGAACAATGCTTTCTAATATGTGCTGTTGTACGGCGTCTCCTGAGCGATTGTTGTTGGTCCAAATGTCAACCAGCTCAGCACGACTAAACACATATTGTACTAGAAAAATTTGATTTTTTCGAAAACGTGTGGATTCGGACAAAAAAGATTAGTTTCTTATTAATCTGCACACTTTGGTTAATAACTGCTCATTAACAAATTTTTGCAACGCTTTGCCATGATCCACGAAACACAACTACACTTGTTAAGCTCATTCTAAAAATACACATAAACAAAACACGGTACAATTGGACAAACACACATAAAAACCACACAAACATTAGTAAACTATAGTTTTACATACCTGGACAATCGTTGTCCATATTAATCCTTTTCACTTTTGTGTAAACTTTCGCCAGAACAAACAATCAAAGTTGCAAAATTTTCCCCGCCAATTTCACACAAAACGTCTGGTACAACGCCGTTAGCCAATAGTCACAGTCCCGCACAAAAATATCTTGGTCGTGAAATTAGAACAAAATTAGATGCAATGCGTCCAGTAAAACAAACTACATCAGCAATAATCACAGCAGGAGTCCGCCAAATGAGCGTGGGAGATAGGGTGCAGGTACGGTGGTATGAAAAAAAATAAATCAACTTGGAAAATTGGAACGGATAAAATGAAGTTTGGTCGTCTTCATTATCAGATAAAACTCGACAATGGGTACGAAGTAAAACACCACAAAAACCAATTATATCAGTCAGGAGTAGCACCGAAAAAATCGGTAACGTTTGCTGATCCAGCAGTACAAGAGAAACCGAGAATTGAAGAAGTTCAAATAGAACGCAGGGTTGCCATCTCATCTATTGGGCAATCTCATGAAACAACTTTGCAATCGCCGTTTTCAAGAATACAAGAGGATGCTGTGAGAAGATCCAGTCGAATTAGAAGACAACCAGCTTACCTCAATTACCACGTCCAGCATTAGCGTGGGAGATTGTAATGTACATAATGAATAGTTGGTAAGCCTTCTTTATAATCTGCCATTTTCTCAATTCTTTATATACTTATCCTTCGTAATTTTATGTATGTATCTGCTATTCAATGTTTGACTAGCGTGCATTCAATCATCTACTTACTTTATATACCAAATGAATTGATAAATCTTTTATAATTAGTTATATTTTAAATAGTAACTAACGAGCCTTTTATTTCAATAATACACAACACATGTTGTTTTTTTATATTTCTCTTTACACTCTTTTCTGTTTCTGTTGTTCCGTTTTATTCTTGTTCTTATTTTCAGTTGAAAGGTTCGTTTAGAAATTCAACATGTTAAAATAAAATAAATTTGTAAATGAGATGAATATTTTTGTAAACAAGAAAAAGAGTTATTTTATTTATTTCTAACTTTATTTCTATTCACAAATATAAAAAAAGATATTTATAAAAATATTTTTTTTTATATTTGTAAGAAAATTCAAAATATTTTTCCACTTTATATATTTTTAGCATCAAAAAGCAGCTAGATTTCCAAAATCTGTAAGCGACTGATAATTTTTAAAGTATGTATGTATATAAAAAGTTTGCTTGTTGCTATAAGAACTTCATCCAAATTTCTCAATTCGTCACTACATTTTTCGCATTGTAATTTTGGAATGACTTTAAATGCTACGTATCCAACAAAGTATCTCATAGAAACTAGTTCGAAATTTATAGCTGCAGAATTTTCAAAAACATCTTCCAAAAAATAATCTGCATATATGTATGTGGCTCTCAAAATCAATATTGTCAATTTTATCTCAACTTGGTTCTTTATGTTCAATACATAAATCTTTCATCATTACTTTTGCCAAAATATTATTCAATTCGGCTACAGAGACGGGTTGTTATTGTTGCCTTCCTTTTGCCGCAATACAGAAAACATGTTTTCTAATTTGTCCTGAGTAAGAGATTTTGTCATTAAGAAATATACATCACCACCTTCCTTTAAAATATCATCCGTTAACATAAGAACTTATTAAGAGTGAGCTTCATCCCATTTAAAAAGAAAACACGCTTCTTTGATCCACAAACTCTACATTTTCTAAATATTCCACCAAAAATTTAATAAATTAAACAATTTTATTTTTCGAGATTAAGGTCAGTTTTTATTTTTTTCGATATTTCGCTACACAATGTGTAGCATCTTCAGGGAAACAATAACAAAATTTAAAATTAATAACAATAAAAATATTTTTCAAAAAATAACAGTAATTGTCAGAATTTAAATATTACACAAACAAAAATATTGATATGAAAAATATTTTAGTTTTTGTGTTTTTATAAATTAAGTGTCTATAAGTTTGTGCAACATTATCTGTATCTACTTTAAAATTAATTCTAAGATTTTTTGGTACATTAATAATTTCTAACATTTCTAACATATAACGACGTTTATAATTATTTTTTGTTTGTGTCCAGCTATTCTAGTTTTTAATTTATTTTTAGTTCGCAACAGTTCTGCTGAAAATTTGTGTTGCAAATTTTACACGCATTTTTTCAAAAGTGTTGGGGTAAATGTGTTGCCGTGTTCATTTTGAACTTGCTTCCATTTCATACAATTCCTTAATAACTTGAAAGCTGATTGTTCCATCCGATGATTTTATGTCACACTTTATTAATAAATTTATTTGCTTCACTGTTAAGCTGAATTGCTGATCTGTAGCAATTATCACCATAAAGAGAGGCACTATTAAGACAATCGAAAATCTTGTACATTATTTCCACAAACTATGCGCTGCTGATAAGGCTAATTCTGTGGAATTTATCTTAAACTTTGTGGTTTCGGAAATAATTTTGATAGCAGCCGCAACAGTTCTGCTGAAAATTTGTGTTGCAAATTTTACACGCATTTTTTCAAAAGTGTTGGGGTAAATGTGTTGCCGTGCTCATTTTGAACTTGCTTCCATTTCATACAATTCCTTAATAACTTGAAAGCTGACTGTTCCATCCGGTGATTTTATGTCTGGTGGATAAAACCTATTCCGCAAAGAATTAATTAAATGTGGGAAATCGTACATGCAAAAAAACTTTTTGATCACTAGTTTCAAAAAACGGCTTTTGCACAGATACTTTAGGGTTGGAAAAACATTTTCGGTTGGTCGAGCCTTGATCACATACAAGGACACGAATGTTTAAATGTTTATTCCCATGCTTTTGAAAATATTAATATTCTTATAGGGAATTCCCGTCATTTGATCCACAGTAAAAAGTCATGATTTAACAATAAAATATGTGGTAGTCACAGCTAAATTCAAGTGCGGCCGAATAACAGGTCTCTACATTGTAAGTACATAATTAAATTTTCTAAAAAAAGGGAACTATAATTCGGTGCGAATCGATATAGTTTAATTGTTACAAAAATAAAACACATACTCTTACCCTACAATTACACAATCGTTCACATTAGCTCTTACGTTGGTTATTTGCACATTAATTGTTTGACAACAAAACACATTCAAGTAAAAAAATATAAAAAACTAGTTTTTAGCAAAAGAAACAAAAAAAAAACACACACACTTTGGATGGTAAAAAGAGCAAACATGTGTATGTATTAATGCATGTGGATTTTTGCTCTCTTCAGTTCTATAGGTGTAAACCAGAGATCTTCAAAGTACCGCACATGTGCGAATGCTCTTTTACTTAAGAAGAGAGCATGAGAAGATAATTTGAATTTTTATTTAATAAAAACATTTAGTCTTGATTAATATGTCATGCGAGCAGGTTGTGTAGTCGCTTGTGTTTTTTTCCACTTTTTTTACTCTCAAAAACAAATTTTTTCCACTTTTTTTACTCTCAAAAACAAATAACCCACACAAACATAAATGTGAATGTATGTGTGTGGGGATCACTGGTGTAAACACAAACCAACAACAAATTGTCTTTGTAAAATTCCAGAGCGAAATTATATGAGAGCGGGTCGTAATGATACAACCAGCGTTGCCACGACCAAAAAAAATTTGTAACCAATATGTAAAAAAAGTAACCCAAAGCAAAAAAAAAGTATTTTACTTCAGCTAAAAAATATATTGCATTTCAGTTTGTAGATGGTTTTTGACGTTTGAAGAACCTTACTCGTTCAACAATACAATGATTGTGTTTGTTATGTTTGGAGACAGGCATGTATTTTTTTGTAAAGCTATCTAGATCTAGCAATGTGCTAACAATGTACTGACATTGAAAAATTGTAACAAAAGGTAAATTGTCAGTTTAGACGACTGTAAGAAAACAAACAATTTCATTGGCACACAATTGTCACACAATGAATTTATCTGTCAACCGAAATTGTCAGTTCACACGGTTGTCAGATTGTTGTGTGGCATTGTCAAATTCGTTTTGCAGCGTTGTGTGTGCGTTTAAAAATTTTAAATATTGTCATGGAACAAAAACGAGCAATTGAAACCATTTTATCTGCACTCTATGAAACAGGATTCATCAAAAGATATGTCACTATCCATTTTTTATTTTCTTTAATTTTCTTCCACTTTTTTCAGAGTTTAGAAATAATTTCTATGACAATGCTGCCATTGGCAGATGCATAAACTTTGCACATATGACAATGAAAAGTGTTTGACAATTGTCTTAAAACAATGACAAAATTGTGTGTTTACATGATTGTTAGATGTCTGACAATATTTTTGTTTTCCAATGTACAGAAAATGCTTTTCTTACAACGTTGGAAGACAAAAATTTTAAGTTCACACGGTTGTTACTGTGTTGTTATTATAACGTTATAAAAACGTTTAAATTGTGGTAGTTTAGTTTTTCATTAAAATTAGTGGTGTTAAGTCAGAGTGAAAAACAATGTAAAAAATGGTTACTTTTGTATTAAAAAAAGTAACCAAAACGGAAAAAAGTACACAAGTACACATTGGAAAAAAAGTAACCAATTTTTGTTAAAAGTAACCAAAACGGCAACGCTGGATACAACTCGCCATAAGAAATTTTCCTTGGTTTTAGGACAGTGGTGTCAATTATGATTGTGTTGGTGCGATTACTCTTGTCTCTTACATTCCCAGCGGGAGAAAACTGCGGTTGCGAGGCCTAATTAACATACATATTTTGGTATGAAGACTTTAGAGCAATTATTAATAATACAATTATCGAAAAATGTTGAGTTATGGACATACACAATCAGTTATTATTTAAATAAATTTAATATATTAAAATATTTTTTATATGGCATCATTTATCTTTTTTTTTAATAAACTCATCCGTTTGCATGTTCGTTGTCGCTGTCTAGAAGACTACTAAATAAAATTCAAATTTGAAGTTTACAGAAGCTCAATAAACACAACATCAAGGCGAATTCATCACAGTTATTCTTGATACTACAACAAGTACACCTCGAACAACAACCACAAGTAATTTGTTTTCTTTTTTTTTAATCATTGTACAATGTTAAAAACAGAAATAAAACAAAATAGAAACAAAGATAATAAATAATAAATATATTATTTCTGTTTAGACTCTAAAGTTTAGAGGCCTCAAAACTAGACGTGCGATATTTCCCGCTGAATGAGAGTGTTTTGCAGTAAACAATTATATTTTACGCTCGCAAAATAAAAGAGCGTAAGCGTACATGAGAGTTTTGCTTACACAATTGTGTATGACACTGGCATTCCTGTTTTAGGAATGTTATTTGTTGTGTTGTTTACATGGTTATTGTTAGTGACATTAGAGAATTATTGAGTTAACGGTGGAGTTGTTATTACTTGAGTTTGGTATTTTTCTTTTGCAGCTCGCAAAATCCAATTTTTTTAGTTTTTATTTGAAGTATTTCTTTTTGTAGTTTGTCTACTTTGCGATCTTTAGAATTGGATGAGTGTTCTTTCTAACAGTTAACACAAAAAGTACGCGTACATTCTACTGAAGAGTGGGGTGGCACAGTTTTCGCAGAGAGTAATTGATCATATCATGCATTCGAAGAAGCATTCTTTAGGTGCATTGTATACTGCATCCATTATGAAGATAAATCATGCCTTACAAAAAGTGATTGTATCACGCCTTCTTCTATATATATTAAATAATCAAATAATGGGTTATGAAGCACTTTCTCCTAACAATTATTATAAACAGAGGTTGTTTTTTATTATATTAAAGAAGAGATCATTAAGAAAACTTAGTATTAACATTGATAAAGTTTATACAAATAACCTTAGTAATGGTTGAATTTTATAAAGACATTTAAATTATAAAATGACAATAACAAAAAAATCAAATACAGTTTTTACAAGACTAAATATTTATAAAAAATAGTTTAAGGTCCATTACAGATAATACATTTTGTTTTCTATTAATAGTGTTAATACTATTTTTACCATTAGTAGATGAATTGTGATTTTAGAAATGTTCATAAACATAATTGTAGTATTATTACAAGTGCTCATTTGCACATTTTATTAGGGCTTCGATGAAGCACTAAAATAAGATATAATAAAAACGAAGTAAAAGACTAACCTCCTTATTCAAAAACGATTATTAAATTTAACAAACGTTTATTAAGCAAATTTTTGTATGCAAATCTGTCTTAATAAACGTTTGTTAAATTTAATAATCGTTTTTGAATAAGGGGGTAAATACTCGTCAACTTTTTTTTCTTAACACAATTCTCATAAATGTTCTCGATTACTTTATTTATCATATCAAATTAACCGTTAGAAATAGTGTTGTTGTGGAAGTTTTATGTAAAGTAAATAGGTTTAGTACAGTACCCACTTTTAACTAATTTTTTAAATATTCTAACTATTTTTAATTATTTTGAAATATATTTTTATTAAAACTTTATTTTAATTATTTCTTATAATACTAAAACAAAAAGGCGACTTAAATAAAAATTAACTTTATGTTATAATAAATCATCCTGAAATTATAAACAAAATTTTAATAAATTACAACACTGATCGATTAATTTTTATATAATTACTACAAAACTTATTAACTGATTTTAGAGTTCCTTTGAAGCAATAAAAACTTGTAGGAGAAGTTATTGCTTAACAAATAGAGCAAAATTTTTTGACTTTCTGCATCGTAAACAAAAATTGCTGAATATATGCCTTCAACCATCTTTTTGTAAGGCAGTAATTTTGAGATGCAATAAAGGAAGCAGTAGATGGTGCAGTAGTAAAATTTATTGCTTCCAATTTATTATGTTATTTAATAGACGTTACTCAAGATGACTTTCTTATTAATTCATTACTTTATTAAATGTACATAAATATATATAGAGATATTGGTATTGGCAAGTAATACTTATGGTTACTTTACATTTAAGGGTTGTCATTAAGTATTTACTAAATACTATTAGGGGAGTTACAATAACAATAGGGTCATTACCATAACATCCCCCTTTTTATAAAGATATAAAATTATTAAAATGAAGATACGTAAAAATATTTTACAAATTTAATCTATTGGGTGGCATTATTTTCCTCCCATATTTTGAAATATATATATCGTTATTGTTCCTATTATTATTATTAACTTCATCGATTACATTTTCATTGTTACTAATATTAATATTCGTATTACTAACATTAGCATTAACATTTTCATCATTATGATCAGTTCTTACATTTTCATTATTTACATTTTCGTTTTCACACCTAGTATTAAAATCATAATAAACCTTTTCATTATTATTAGAATTCTTTTCTCTAATTTTCTCCTTTGCCAAATTGCCTAATTTTCTACCGATTTTCATTATGTGCTGCCTGTTTCTTCTATAAACTACACCATTTTCATCTCTTACCCAAAATGATCTAGGCTCTTTACATTTTTCAATAATCTTACCTCTGAACCATACTGATGTTGGACTTTTCTTAAAATATATTTGTTCATCTACTTCGATTGGTTTTAGATTAACTGAATTCCTATTGTAGTTTTTAGAGGCATTTAATTGTCTTTGTTTAAATTGTTCTTTTATTTTTTTCGAATTTACTAATTTT
This sequence comes from Bellardia bayeri, assembly GCA_950370525.1. Taxonomy (NCBI): domain Eukaryota; kingdom Metazoa; phylum Arthropoda; class Insecta; order Diptera; family Calliphoridae; genus Bellardia; species Bellardia bayeri. Next base: position 46,809,194 of record OX493265.1, on the reverse strand, counting down.
GGCTTTAAGTCATTTGAAAATGAAGGCAATTTCGTACGTAATTTTCTGCTCATTAGCAACTCCGAAGGACTTGGCAAACTATCCTTGGATGTTGTTCGATGCTGCAAAAAAGCTATATATGGATCTGTACCAGAATCCTTGCATTTGTATAAAATATTCTTAATTGTTTGAATGGATCTTTCCGCAAGACCATTTGAACGAGATAAATAAGGACTCGATGTTACACCATCAATACCCCAGTCAATACAAAATTGTTTAAAATCGTTTGAATTGAAAGGCGGTCCGTTATCCGAAATTAAAATAGTAGGAATGCCGTGCCTTGCAAAAATTGATTTAAGTTTGTTATCACCTGTATAGAAGAATAACCGGAACTCAAAAGTTCTACTTCAAAAAATTTTGAGTAATAGTCTATAACTATTAGATACATCTTCTTATCAAATTCAAACAAATCACATCCGACTTTGTACCAAGGAATGTTACAAATATCATGAGTTTTCAGACTCTCTTTAGGATTAGCATTTCTGAATTTTAAACAAATGCTGCAGTTAGATACCATGTTATAAATATCATTATTTATATTGGGCCAATAAATTGAAGCCCTTGCCAAACTCTGGCAACCTTGAATTCCCATATGACCCTCATGTACATAGTGTAACATTTTTGATCTTAAACTTTTAGGCACTAAAATACGTTTATGTTTAAATAAAATACCCTTTATCACACTTATCTCATCTTTAATGGGATAAAATTGTTGTACATCCCCATCAACTTGTTTCTTATTAACCGGCCAACCTTCTCTCACATAGTTCATAATTTTCTTAAAAGCTTGATCATTTTCAGTTTCCTGTTTAATTTTCTCAATTTGATTTTCAGGTAATGCCAATTGGCATATTAATGAGTTGCATTGTAAATCAATGTCTTTGTCTAAATCAGAAAGAATTTTTTCCTTAAGTGGTGCCCGAGACAAAGTATCAGCAATAAACAAATCCTTGCCTGGTTTATACACTACATTTAAATTATACGATAACAACCTTAACATGAATCTCTGAAGACGCGTTGGAATATTATATAAAGGTTTGTTAAACAGTGGAACAAGAGGTTTGTGATCTGTTTCAACAGTCACACTTCTACCATAAATATACTGATGGAAACGTGTGCATCCAAACAATATAGCAAATAGCTCTTTTTCAATTTGTGCATAATTTATTTGACTGTCTGTCAGGGACGCAGATGCGTATGCTACAGGGTTTTCACCATGCATTATAACTGCACCTACCGCAAACTTTGAAGCATCTACTGATAATGTAAGAGGTTGCTTCGTATCATAGTACGTTAAAACTGGAGCTTTCGTAATCTCCTTTTTTAAATTTTCAAATTCCATTTGTTGTTCATTGTTCCAACTCCAAACCGAATCATTCTTCAAAAGATCTCTCAAATGCTTGTTCTTATTCGACAAATTGTCAATAAATGACCCTAAATAGGTAATCATTCCTAAAAATCGTTGTAATTCCTGCTTATTTTTCGGTACGGGCATTGCTAAAATCGATTCTATTCTTTTATCATCGGGTTTTACCCCTCTGTCACTAAATATATGACCAATAAACTTTATTTCAGTTTTTAAAATTGCTGAATTTGCTCTATTAAATTTTAGACCCACTTCCTTTCCCCTTTCTAAAACTTGATTTAAAATTTCATTATGCCTCTCCACACTTGATGCATGTATTAAAAAATCATCCATATATATCACTAAACCTGATATATCACCAAAAAGTCTTATCATTTCAGCATGAAATATCTCCGGTGCTGAACTTACGCCAAATGGCAAACGTAGAAAACGATATCTCCCAAATGGGGTGTTAAAGGTACATAACCTAGATGATTCATCATCCAGTTTTATCATCCAAAAACCAGAATTTGCATCTAGCAAACTAAAAATTTTAGAACCACTCATTCGAGATTTACATTCATCTATTGTAGGAAAATCAAATCTAGGTCTCACAATTACCTTATTTAAATTCCGCGGATCTAAACACAATCTCAAACTACCATTTGATTTTGTTACTAACACAATTGAATTTACCCAATCTGTAGGTTCTTTCACCTCAGTAATAACATTCAGTTTAACCATTCTCATAATTTCATTTTTCAAAGGTTCATGAAGGCTAAACGGTACACGACGCGGCGGATCTATTACCGGTTGACAATGTGCTTTAATTTTCAAATGACACTCTTTCTTAAGACACCCTAACCCATTAAACATATCTTTGTACTTTTCCAAAATTGTCTCACAATTTATTGTGTTGACTTTTTTAATTAAATTCATTGTAGTGGCTAATTCAAGACCTATAATATTGTTACATTTCATGTTTACAATAAAAAAAGATGCAGCATAAATTACATTATTATATAAAAAATCGACAAAAATCTTCCCAACTACCGGTAATCTTTCCCCACTAAACGTAAATATATTATTATATACTTTATTATCTACCTTACTGATACCTAAAGTATTGAAAGTGTTGATTGACATCAGATTCGTTTGGGCTCCTGTATCCACCTGGCAAACTACTGCTTTTCCATTCAATTCTACGTTGACATTCCAAATATTTTTACTAAGCTTTTCACCAATAACTCCAACAAATAGATCTTCTTTATCATCTTCTTCTTCTCCAGTATTATCAAAAACATTTTTTACGTATTTGTTCTTATTCAAATTACCAGCATTTCTTGAAAAACACATCCTAGCATAGTGATTAGTAGTAGTAGTTGATACTGCTGCTTTTGATATTGTTGTTGTTGATACGGCTGCTTTTGATATTGTTGTTGTTGTTGTGGTTGCTTCTTTTGTACACGTTGGATTGCTGCTACCACTGGTGCTTCTTCTTCTTGGACATTTTGTATACTGGCCAAATTTTCCTTCGCCATCTCTATACTTTTGTCAATCTCCAAAGCTCTCTTCCAATCGATATTACCTTCACTCAGTAAACGTTCTTTGATATTTTTGTTGTTTTGCGACAGACCACAAATAAAAATATCCTTCACCAAGCTTGAACGCAATAACCCAAACTCACAAGAATTACTTAAATTCTCTAAAATTGTCGCATATTGCCCAATAGATTCTTCATTCTTCTGCTGCCGCGTAAAAAACGCATGACGTTCCATGGCAAGGTTAACTTGAGGAATAAAATATGCTTCAAATAACTTATGCAAATCTTTGTATTTAATCGTGTCCATGTCGACATTAAAAGAATTGAAAATATGCAAACACGCCGGCCCCATATGATGCAATAGTAGCGCAACTTTCCTTTGATCAGATTCATTTACTAAATTCGAAGCCAACAGAAAAATCTTAAACTGCTTACTCCAATTAGCCCATTCCGTTGCAACATTACGAGCTTTAACGTTAAAAAATGGCGTTGTTGACAAATATGGCGTTGCATTTTCTACCACTTGAGGCTTGTTGTCCGGCATTTTGTATATTCTTATTTTTCCTTAATGCAAAAACGACCAAACTGATTTTGTTTTGCTTAGATTTTTTTTTTTTTTTTCACGACTTCACAATTATAATTTTCTTTAATTTTGGTACCCCACTTCTGACACCATATTATGTTATTTAATAGACGTTACTCAAGATGGCTTTCTTATTAATTCATTACTTTATTAAATGTACATAAATATATATAGAGATGATAAAATATACATATTGGTATTGGCAAGTAGTACTTATGGTTACTTTACATTTAAGGGTTGCCATTAAGTATTTACTAAATACTATTAGGGGAGTTACAATAACAATAGGGTCATTACCATAACACAATTTAAGAATATTTTTTGCTGGGATATATCTATTCTTTTGGGAGTGGAGTATCTATCAAAAGTTAAGAGCATAACACCACATGGGGTTAATTTACCATGAGAATTTTGTTTTTGGTATTTATACATATATTTATACAATGTTGTTTGAGTATGGAGCATATATAGTTTCTTTAGTAAAGTTTAAATTAGAGTGGTATTCATTGTATGTTGCATACTCCCGGCAGATTTTTAGTTGATATTAATTTTTCAGCATTTGTTTTGTTGCCAATAAGGAGAAGTGAGTTACCATCTCTTAATTCTGATACACGTAATATGTCTCTACAGATTAGTTTTAATGATCGGTGGACGGTGAAACATGAGTACTCTTGTAATGTTTTATTTCCATTATAATATATTTAGGATCAGGTTTTTGTATAGTTGGTAGTTCTTTTAAGTGCGGGGGGATCCGCTAGTATCAACCAGCGGTTGTTCCCAAATTGGGCGGACCGGACTTTAATGCATAAAAGTAATTTATTACATAAAAGAAAAATTAAATCGAGACGAAAAATTTTTTTTTGTTCACTGTACTGTAAAAATTTGTTGGTAGAAAAAAGCAAAACTGGGCACTATGTTGTCGAAATGATATCAACTGCACAGCTTGGAATTTAGTCGAAGACTGAATTGTTAAATTATATTATACTTTTATTTGAAACTTGTTGCACCCAATGGACACGGCTGGTGCTAAACCCCCGTTTACACATGCGAGTAACAGTTCGAAAAACTCAATACACTCACATTTTTCACTTGCAGAGCTACTCAAATTTTTTGAATAAGATTTCGTATATAATACGTACACAGCATTCGCATGCGAGTACTCGCTTGTGTAAACGGGGGGTAAGTAAATCTCTTGTTTAAATACGAATATGTTTCCCATTTGCTGTAGATTTTGTCGATTACGAACAAATTCGAATTACGAAATTATTCGAAATGATTAACAATAATCAAATTTATGTGCAACGTTGTTCTTATAAATTAAATTTTCATATTGATGTAATAAGATATTAATATTTTAGTAATTGTTCAATACTATAATACTAATACTATAATACTGTATAATAGTAACATTTTCTACTTGTTATAAATTATTTGAATATTTTGTTATGTTGAAAATTTTCATATACTTTTTCCTATGACGAATAATTTTAAATCTATATAAATAAAAATAAATTGCTGTCTGTTGCTAAGCGCATAACTTGAAATATGTGTAATAGTCTGAAAAAGGTTTATATGGAAAGAAAAATTGGAAAGGTCAAGTTTAATTGACCACCTCCATTTTTACGGCATACCTAATATACGTATTATTTGTTGTTTGTTGTTCGTGAAGAAGGCAATTTGCAATTTTTTAATGCACTATCGATTCTTCTTTATTGTTTTGATCATTATCTTCTATATAAATAAAAATCAAATGTCGTTCGTTGGTAATTGCATCAATTGAAAGCGGCCGCAGCGATTTTTTTATTTTAATATTCGTCATAACCCTTCTTAGGTTTTTATGGAAAGAAAAACTGACCACGCCCACTTTTGCGCCTACTTTTTTTAATTTATCTACATTTTTTTAATTGTTCGTAGTAATCCACTTTTAAGTTTTTAGAGAAAAAGTTTAACTCTATGTACAAGTTTGAATGTCCACGCAAAATAGGGTAAGAAAAATAAAAGTGTTTCAAAAGGAGTTCCAAATTTAAAAAGTTTGTAAAAATGTTATGTCTTGTATGCGCTCTCCACGACAACTAACAATATGAAAATGCATGCTTCTCCAATGGTCAATTTTATGTCGCCTGTTCCCGTGTCGGAACACCATCAGCATTATTTGTTTACGGTCCAGACAACAAATGTCAAAAACATTGCAATGAACAATATTATGATAGCAAAGCCATAGAAAAAAGTATTTATGTATTTATTTCAGTTATTTACCTACATAAATATTAATTTATCAAAATGTAAATAAAACACCAGAACACCATTCATTTAAATTTCAGCTAAAGACGTAGCGAAATATTGAAAATACAAATTTAAAATTTTATTTAAAAAAGACATTAAACTTGAACAATTACTAAAATAATTATAATAAGTAAGAAAGTATACTCGGTCAAGCCCGACCATATAATACCCTACACCCAGTATATCAATAAAACAGTTTTTTAGATATGGGCGCTATATGGGAGATATTACTAATTATGGACCGATCATCAAAAATTTAGTGCCATGACTTCCGTGAATATAAATATTATGTGTGTTAACATTTATCTCGATATAAATACGTTTAAAAGATTTATGGAGGTTAAAGTGAATTCCGAAGAGGGTCTTATATGGGAGTTTTGACTATTATAAAATTAGGTGTCATTGTAGTTGTACATAAGAAACTCATTTTTGTTAAATTTTATTCGGAAGTGGGCCTTATATGGGAGCTACGACTAATTATGGACCGATCGTCATAAAATTCTACTATATTATATGTATATGTACGAAACATATTTGTGTTCAATATTATTTGGATATCTAGATTTTTAAAAGAGTTATGCTCTTTTAAGTGATTTTCGGAAGTGGGCCTTATATGGGAGCTACAACTAATTAAGGACCGATCGTCATAAAATTCTACCATATTATATGTATATGTACGAAACATATTTGTGTTCAATATTATTTGGATATCTAGATTTTTAAAAGAGTTATGCTCTTTTAAGTGATTTTCGGAAGTGGGCCTTATATGGGAGCTACGACTAATTATGGAGCGATCTTCACGAATTTTGTAAATGTGATTTATTACTCATTTGAGGTGAAATTTGTTTGCATACTTGCATAATTCAAAGATTTATGACCAGTAAACCCCAATTTCAGTAAACCCCTTGGGCCAAAAAATATCACGTACCAAATTTTATCGAAATATCTTCAAAATTGCGACCTGCATCTGCGCACAAGCATTACATGGACAGCCAGCCAGCTAGACGGACGGGCGTTAAATCGACTCAGAAAGTGATTCTGAGCCGATCTGTATAGTTTAAGGTGAGTGTTGGACCAATATTTCTGGGCGTTACAAACTATTGTGATGTAGGGTATAAAAACGTAAAATAAACTAGAATAAGAAATATTTAGTTCGTTTATTTGACCTTTTTTTAATATTTAATAGTTTCTTTTTAAAAGCAATAAGGTCACTTGAATTTTATATAAAAATATTTAATTTATTTTGTATATTTATTTCCAATATTTCGCTATCACAATGGATAGCTTCTTCCCTGAAGAATAGAATAAGAAATATTAATGTAATAAGTTTTATAATCAAATTAACCCTCCGATGAGTGAGAAGGTCCCTGGGACCTTTTTGCCTTTTCAAACTGAAATTACTTTTACATTAGGGAAGTACGCCGTAGTACACGTTACCAGCAAATGACTGCGGATGAAAGGCGTGCAGCTGATAGTAGATTTGCTGATTTTATGGATGAAGAAATTGATATTGCTGCAATTGATAATTATGAAGTTGAGGATGATGAAGATCGCACATACCAACCTGCTGAAAAGTCAGATGCCGAAACTGAAGGATACGTCGAGCTAAATGAAGATACTGATGACGACGATGATGAAGAGGAAAAAATGATGGACAGGAAACGAATGAAAGTTACTATATTGGTAAAGATGGCACCCAATGGAGTAAAGAAGCACCACCAACATCACGCACTCGTAATCATAACGTGGTCGACTTCACAAGAAAGAAACCAGGACCAACAGGAAATATACACGACCCCTATACAATAATGCGTTCAATCATGACACAGGAAATAATACACTTAGTGCTACGTGAAACAAATCGTAAAGGCAGGGAGGTTACAGCTGCATGGAATTTGGCGAATCCCACGAAGAAAAAAGAGTGGAAGCCAGTGACAGTGACAGTGAAAGAGTTTGACGCCTTTTTTTTTTCTTTTTTATGCTGGACTCACAAGATCAAACCATGAACCAGCTATGGAATTATGGGGCGCGACGCGTTGCCCAATATACAAAGCTGCGTTGTCGTACGATCGCTTCATGTGTATAAAGCAATTTATTCGATTCAGCGACAGCGACTCATCAACAGCAAAACTGCGGCTATTGACGATATTTGGCAAATGTTGCAACATAACTGGCAGCAGCTTACACTCCTTATGAAGCACTAACAGTTGATGAGCAGTTGTTCCCTTACAGAGGCCGCACCCGCTTCACGCAATATATTCCGTCAAAGCCAGCTAAGTATGGTTTGAAAGTATAGTGGTTATGCGACTCACAGAGTTATTATCCTGTGAAGGGAATGATATATTCTGGAAAACTGCCAAACCAACAACGGGATATAAAACAAGGGCTGAACGTAGTGCTGGATCTTGTGGAAAAATATTTAGATGCTGGCCGTACTATATACGCGGATAATTTCTTTACCACTCTTGACTTGGCGCGTATTTTGATGAGGAGGAAGACCGCATATGTTGGTACGAAGGGGATATAGCGTTATGCTCATACGTGCCGAAAAAAATAAAGTGGTGAACGTGCTCTCCACAATGCACTACACCTGCCGCGTTGACGAGCAAACCGAGAAGCGGAAGCCCTATGCCATATTACAACGCCAACAAATGCGACGTTGATACCATGGATCAAATGCTAGGCACTTACAGCTGCAAAAGAGCAACACAACGATGGCCGTTGGCCATGTTTTATAATATGCTGGACGTCGCTGCATTGGCTGCTTTTACGATTTACAACGAAATGAAGCCTATAAAAAGGAGTGACAGACGGCGGTCGTTCTTGTTACTGCTAACAAAACAATTGGCCACACCAAATATCGAAGAACGTGCCCTGAACAACCATATAACCTTTTTTTTTTACAAAAAAGGCCCGTAGGGACCTTTTCACACGGCCGTGAAGTTCAGAACTGTCACTCATCGGAGGGTTAAAGAAAACTTATACAGTAACGAAATCGTTAATTAATGAAAAAACGATTTAAGTAATGTATTTTAAGTATATTAAATTGGTTATTCTTCTCAGTGATTTACAAAATTATTTAAATGTAGGTTAAATTAAGGAGTAGTGGTCTTTTATATGTACATATAAGGGCAATAAACAATTAATTAATTAATGATTTTTCTTATTTCTTTACAGAACACTGTGGAATTGCATTCAGATGAATATGTAGAATATCAAAAGTTTATTACAAAACTAAAAGAAATACCTGGTGTTGAAGAAATATATGACAATATTAATGTAATATAACAATTAAATTCGAATTAATTTAAATTAATATTGGACTTACATACATACATATATATGTATATGTCATTGTATTAAAGTTTAGATAAAATAAATTTAACAGAATCGATTATTTTTCAAAACTAAATTGGTCAGTGAAGGCATTTTCAAACAAGAATTTTTAATACACTAGTTTTTTGTACCCGGGTGCCCGTTGAATATAATTTTGTTATTATTTATTCCAGACCACCAAACACGGCGCTACCTACACATTTAAATGGTATCGAGAGCAAAATTTTGATAAGTCTGTACAAAGTTTTTCATATTTTTTGATTCTAAATATTTGTTTCCTGACATTGATACTAGCAATAGGTTAATTTGAGTAAATTGAGTTATTCTCCATAATGAAAAACATGGATTATTTTGTTAAGAACTTAGTCCCAGTTTAAATTGCTGAATATTATGTGTATGTGTAAATGTTCGTCTCGGATTCGGATAAAAGCAGGACAGTAGCACATATATTGTTCTAACGTTTCGCACTCTTCTTCACGCCTTCTAGGTATTTGTTTATTAAGGGTCAGAAACTATTTCATTCTTTCTTGATTTGGGTTTGTTGTCAGTCGTTCTGCCGATTGCAGAATTCTGCCAGTCTCTGACGTAATCATTTATTGCCCATTCTTTTACTTTTTTCTTTAACATTTGGAAGGGTTTGGCCCTCTCTTTCACGATAATATCCCAATGGCCTGGGATCCATATTATCTACAGATTGACGTAGTCTGGATAAGTGTTTATCTCGGGATTTAACGCTTTCGTTACTTTCGGTTTTGATAACCATTTGACTGTCCGTAAAGGTACAGGTTGGATTCTTGTTACCAATTTCCCTCAACCTTTTAATACCCCCAGTAATCGCCTGAAACATAGTACTGCGATCTGGGATACGACAGTATTTACCTATATTTCGACTTCGTCCATAGAAGCCAATTTCCGTTCGGTTGCCAATTTCTTAACCATCTGTGTATAGATCGGTTTCTTTGTCATTCTTTACTCTTACTCATTCTTGTTCTGCTCTTTTTATCGATATTTCTCAAGCGTTTGATAAAGTGTAACATGATGGTCTAAAATACAAGTTGAAATTAAATTTATTCGTAAACACATAAGCTATTGGAAAGCTACTTAACTAGTCGAATATTTAAAGCGAGAGATTTTTTAAGCTTCGCGCAAAATTCTTTGTTTTGATATATACATCTGATATGCCAACAAACAATCATAGTTGCATACACATCTACATTTGCTGATGATACTGCTATTCTAATGGCGTTTTCTTTTCTGGCAATAATGTTAGACGTTTTTCCCATATCACACCTTTTTTAATTTTTTTGTGTTCTTTTCTGAAAAAATGTCAACACTGCTAAAGTGTAGTGTGTTCTTTTCTATAAATGTCACACTATAAATTTAAGAAATTTTGCACCTTTCACACTCTGTATTTTTAGAGGGGGAGAATCGCACGATGAAACAGTTGGCATTTGTTTTGTTTATGAATGTGTATGTATTATGAAACAAAAAAAAAAATATACAAAATGGAAAAAAATATTACTACTTTTTATGTGCTGAAAAATTTTTGGATGACTTGTTGGAAAGAAATCCACAACCGCGAGTGAAAGGCTTTGTAGAGAACGTAATTAATGAACATTTTGAAGTTGATGTATGTCAAATTTCATAGGACAATATCTCCTTTTTATATATGCATGTGTATGTTTATATATATAATTTTTATAGTTTAAAACGAATTTGCGTATTAGTCGGGAAGGTGCAATTGGTCTTTTTGAGAGATATTCATTGTCTTATTTCAAGCGATCTTGCCAGGGAGCTATCTGCTTCTTCTTTTTTAACAAAAAAAAAACAAAAACAGCTGTACATGAAGAAAAAAGTGTTCACATTGTGTGTATTTGTCATGTGGACTGTCACTTTTTCGCATGTCAAATTTGTACATATAGTCTGAACACCTGCAAACAATATCATGTGTTATTTCTCTGTGTACAATACACATGACATTTTTTATTTAGAACGAGTTCTATTTTCAAGTAACAAACCATCTGACATCAGCTGTTTTTTATAACCAAAATTTTGTGGCGGCAAAAATTAACTAAAATTTTAATAAATATAATTTATACAAAACAAAAATACAAAAAAAAACTACACAAATTTATTATTGAAAATGTAGGGAAAAATTGAAAAGGAGTTAACAAAAGTAAGTACATACATATGCATTTTTTTTATTGCAATTTTTATAGTTATTTTTATTTTGTTCCAGTTTGACTGGTACAAAGAAGCGGTTGATCAAAATGTGGCAGGATAAGGAATGCTTGTATAACCCGCGAAACAAGTTTTACCATTAATGATATGGCTGACAAATTAAAAATTTTCAATTCATCTTTTGGCCCTAATGAAGTTAAGGTAAAGCAGTTAATTTAAAGCATTTGGCAATTGTTTTTTGTAATAAATGTAACGCAATATATTTCCAGAATAAAATAACATACTTGCGCGGTTAATATAGCCGGGAAATTGCAAAAGCAAAAGAAAAAAGAAGCGACGTCGGTGCAGATGATGTAAATGGGTTTCCTGGAAGAATTTATTAAAATTAAAAAAGGTGCATGAATCTATATGCAACTATTTTATCAACCTCTCATTCCATTTTTATCTAAAATTTTATTTAATTACAAATTTAATTTTTAAATACATACATACAGATAAAAAATCTGTTTTAAGATTTTTTTTATAGGTTATGTCAAATGTATTTGACATACCAACATATGAACATGTAAATTATAAACCGTATGTAAAACTTAAATTTTGACACACACATGAAATTACATATGGGTAGAAAAGTGACATTCCACATGACAAATACACATAATGTGAACACAGCTTTACACTGTTGTGATTTTATGTTCTATTCTGACCATTAAAATGCGACATGTTTAAAATGTGGGGTAAACATTATAAAAATCTACATAATAAAGGTGTAACATTTTATTTCAGAAAAGAAAACACCAAAAGCATTCATGAAAACCTCAATTAGCATCTCGCTACCTACAAAAACATATCTGAATTAGAAAACTGATTAAAGCAATGGAACACATAACTTTCATTGGCAGAAACTCCAAGCTAAGTTTAGATTGCAAACTTTTACTTGACAACTCAATCATAAAACCTATATGGTGTTATGGAATACTGCTCTGGGGAACAGCCTCAGCTTCAGATGTAGACAGAATTCAAAGACGCCAATATTTTAAAGTTTTCTTTGTTTCGCAAGCAAAACATCATTCGAACGAATTACGACCGTTAGTATTGGTGTTGTAAATTTCTAATCAGGCGGTGACGTCCATGCCAAGGAATTGTGCTACTTCTACTGGGTTGGTCCATACATCCATTGGACAATGAAAATTGTAATTGGCTGGGTGGGGGTATCTTGCAGACCCACATGCTGGGCATAAGTTTGAGACGGCACGGTTTACACCGGACCAATAGGCATTTAGTCTGTTGCTCTTTCCCGACCTCAGTTTTGATTTCGGCAGTGGGCGACCTCCATGTACAACATTCATACGGTATTGATGGCGTCTTTGTGAATGTCGTTCAAACGGATCCGGTTCGTATGATTTCCTCGTATACTCGAAGGTCCTTCGCTTACAGTCACGTCGCCTATAGTCCATTTAGCGATATAGTCCAAAATAGACGTTTTTACATACAAAATATTACCGATATAGTCTATGAGCGATATGATCACATTTGTCTGGGCCCATAACCTGTTGTTAAGATGAGATTTTATTAACTATTTTAAAGATGATGGAATTACATGAGTTGAGAAAAGGCGCGAAATATATAGAGTTGTAAATAAAGTATTAATTTAGTAATAACAAGTAAGAGTGCTATATTCGGCTGTGCCGAATCTTAAATACCCTTCACCTAAACGTAATAAGAAATACAAAAACAACACTGGTTATAGGACTAGAATATCCTTATTCTGTGTTTTCTATTCAGTCTTAGTGCAAATTTAATTATTATTTTATATATTGTTTGAAAGAAAATTTTACGACCAACATAATTTATGTTAATTATTTTGAAATTTTGTCTAATTTTCACCATTTTTAATTGATTTAATTACCAATTCTTACCATAATTTACAGAGTTTGTCTGATGTTCATAATAATCTTGAGTGTAATTTAACAAACAGAGTATAAAAAAGGGGAACAATTCGGTTTTAGTGACTTTGCTCCAAAAAAGAAATAAACTTCATCAAATAGGGCTTTTAGAGGAGATGCCAGCAAAAAAAAAATTTGTTGGCGGTCACGCCTATTTTCGAGGGGGCGGGCCCGTAAAGTTGAAAATATATAGGCCTTTATCTCGGGAACTACTGGGTTTATGATAATTTGTAATACATTAAATAAAAGGTATTAAAAATACCTTTCCAACGATATATATCATGATTATAAAATATGGACCGAATATGGGTTAAATCCGAAAGGAATATTTTCTGACCCGAATTTTTTGTTTTTTTTTTGGAAATTTTTATATGGCAGCTATGACAAATTATGGGCCGATCTTCTTAAATTTTGGAACAGTAATTTTCATGCATATGAGGATATTTCACGTGGAATTTCAACATAATAACGGTATATTTAAGATATATATTAGTATTAGCGTGGATTTCGGAAGTGGACCTTATATGGGGGACATAGTCAAATATGGACCGATATTCTCAAAATCCTGCAGTTTGATTTAGGCATGTATGTAAATGATTTATAAGAGATTTATGAGTATTAAAGTAATTTTCGGAAGAGGGATTTATATGGGGCATACGGTTAACAATAGAACGAAATTCACAAGATTTTGTGGGATGATTTTTGTATATATGTAAATGATTTGTGTAAAGTTTTGAGTCAGTACCGATATTTATACAATATATATAGGGATAAATGTGTTTCTCAGATGAGGTCCTTGTATGGGAGCTATGACCAATTCTGGGCCGACCACCATTAAATTTTGTACAACAATTTATTTGCCTATAAAGATTATTCATGCCAAATTTTAGCCGTTTAACATTGTTTATATCTGTTTTATACGTATTTAACTGCATTTTGGAAGTGGAGTCTATGGTCAAACATGGACCGAACTAAAAAAAATTTCGTTTTGCTATTTATTTTTGCATAAAACTTATTTCTGCTGAATTTTGTTTTGATATTCCAATTTTATAGGCATTTATGTATAATTGAGCAATATTTCGGGAAGATTTTTGTATGGGGGCTATGAGAAATCATGGGCCGATTCATACTATTTTCCGCACACTTTCTTCTTTTATCATAAAAACAACGTATACCAAATTTCATGGTATTATCTGCAATATATTTAAAAATATTGCAATAAAATGGACAAACAAAATATCAAATTTTTATGGAGGTTGTCTCACATATCGGTCCATAACTCTGGTTGGCCTAAACCGAATTTGCTGATTTTTAATACCAAAGTTACCTGCAAAATAGGAAATATTTTACTAGAAATTTCGTTTAGTTAAGTGGTATAGTTTGGACGTGAGAGGGTTTTACACAGACGGACATTTAGAATTTCGTAAGGACCAAGAAAATATATACTTTGTTGGGTCTCAGATGAATATTAAAAAAGTTTCACACGGAATGACAAACTTAATATACCCTCATTCACCACTTATGGTTAAAAAGTAAACAAAAAATATTTGTGTGTGTAATAAAAATGGAGCGATTGGAACGTAAAATCCTACGCGATGGTGTAGATTTTATGCAGTTCACGGATGTAATGTTAGAGTAACAATTTATTAAATATGTTGTATGTAACTAAATATTTTATTTGTAGGTCTTTGCGAAATTCCCGGCTTAACAAGGAAGCTTTTAAATATGTGCTGGATAGCATTATTGCGCAGCTGCCAACTGCTGTAACACCATCAATCAAATTAGATGCTACACTTAAGTTCCTTGGACAAGGTGGGTACCAACATCAAATCGGTCAAGACCGGTTTGCTGGCTTGGCACAACAAACTGTGTCAAACTGCATCAAAGAAGTGTGCAATGGTATAGAAAAGGTGTTGTGTCCCAAGCACATAAATTTCGTGATGAGCGAAGACGAAAAATTTCTTTTATGCCACGTCTGGAATTCCAGGGATAATAGGAGCTGTTGACGGTACTCACATATAAATTGTCCGGCCATCTACAAACGAGCAGTTGTTTTTCAACCGGAAACTCAAACACAGCAAAAATGCAATGGTCGTAAGTATTTCCAACATAATCAGGATGCATCGAATCCTCTAGAATTGCCGCAGACATTTTAGCTACTAGTTAATATATCATACATACATATGAATCATTTTAATGGATTGAAATTATCCAATTAGGTTTCAGAAGTATTACAGACTTAACAAACCGACATTTAGGTATTTGTTAGACGTCTAAATACTGCACACACAACAGACAAATAAGCAGTTTGCTGTTTCACCAGTGGTAAAATTAAGTGGGTGTTTACATTTCTTCGCCAAAGGTGGCTATCAAACGGGAGTTAGTAAAGACTCTGACGTGTCGATAGGTCAGTCGACATTTTGTAGAGTGCTAGCAGAAGTGATTGATGTCTTTCTAAATCATCTCTGCCCGGCATGGATAAAAATACCAACATCGGCTGACGAAGAGACAAATAGGTTTTATAGTAACTTATTATGTATTAATATTATTTTTATTATTAATTATTATTAACTGTATTATTATTAAATTAAAATGTCAGGTAGTTTTTTATTACCCCACACCGGGTTCCCGAAGATGGTTCTCCGGAAATGAAATTTAATCACTCTTATTATGTTTGGCGTCGTCGACGTCGTCACTTTTAGGATGCCAAAAGTCGTAACAGTCAAATAAAATTAGATATGGCAATAAAATTTAGCAATTATAATGATGAGATCGATATAGAATTGGACAAAAAAAAATAAGCCAATAACTTCTTTTGGTAATGCTCGTCGCTTTGTCTTAGTCGCTTTCTGCAAGCTGCATATGAGTAGTCTGTGCAACAAATCCAAATTACTTTTAATTCTAGATATTTTTCGGGTATAGAGTTCTCGATAATTTCTTGCATCTTTGTTTCTGTACTCTTCGGCCTCTTCAGAAAGTTGACCAATAGGAATAATAGAAGGCGATATTATATCCTTTCCATGAAAAAGAATTTTATGCACACTCACTGGGACCATGCATATTCTGATAAGTACAGTTCTCTGGTATCTGTGACAAAGCGGTCAAAAGCTACAAAATTAATTTGAAATCCACAACCTATGCAGGAAAGTATTGTGGGAAAACTTTTCAACAGATTTATTTTTATTCCTGTTATGTCGGACGTTATTTCAGGATCTCCAAAAAATCTTCTCGCCGTGTTACCATCCGAAAATTTTTGCTTGTAAATGCTCTGTTCAGCGCCATTACATTCCCATTTTATAATTGCATTTACATCTCCAATTTCGCGAAGGGAGAGCAACAACACAATCTTTTTAAACTGTGATCAATTAGCGATTGCAGTGCAATCTCAGCATAAGTTTCCGTTACGGTTATTTGTTCAGGGTAGCATAAAGCCTTTGATTTTTTTAAACAGTTGCATGAAAGATATATTTTTCGGCTTATTTCTGAAGTATGCTGTCTGATAAGGTTATAATCATTTGTTGAAAGACCTGTATCAATAATCATCACAAGTGCTTGATCTGGTGACAAATTTTCATGTTCTCGTTAGATAATCGAGTTTTCTTTAATGCAGTGCCTCTTGATGGAGAAGTCACGGTCAAGTCTTGTAGTATTTTTGCAGAATTTCTTTTTCCAGATGATATCAGTGTCATTTCCGCTACCATTAACAATTGGTCATTATCAGCATTGTTCATAAGTTCCTTAGCTTTTCGCTTCTTTGAGCGCAAATAAGATTCAGAAAAGTTTTTTTCAGGCCTTCCTGTCTTCGACATATCGCGAGATGCACTTGCCCCAACATCAAGAATATAATCTGAAAAGTTCAGATCTTTTGATAACGATTTAGAATTTTATTGCCAACAACGGCTATTTATTCGAGCAGAATGTTCCCATCTTGGCCGAAAATCAAAAGAAAGTTTGATAACAAACTCTTTTATATATGATGGTCCACATCTTTTCCAATTATACTGCAAATATGATTATATACGGTATCATTTTTGTCTTCTTTCTTGCTTGTGAGCCAAACATCAAAGAGGTTCACTTGCCAGTGACACAAGTTTGATAACTGTTATCATGTTAATTTTGGTTCTTCGTTTTGTTTTAAATACATTTTCGTAACATAAGTACTCAGCTCGTTTACCATATGCTAAAAATTGATAGCGATCGGGGACATTTGGCATCCTAAATATGGAGAAAGCCACACAGTGCGTCGTCTTATTATCGAAACATAAAACACACATATCCAATATTTGAGTCAGCTGATCCGTTCTGTTAATTTTTTGGGAACAAACAAACACCGGCTTCGCACGGTAAAATTTTTTTGTATTTTTTTTCATGTTGAAATATCATAATCTCTCTTTAATATCTTTGAATATATATTACCTACACGGTTATATAATATCTCAAATTAAATCTTACTTTCTTGACTTTTAAACTTTGTGATTTATTTACTTACTCATATAGACGTTTTTTACGGATTTTTTCGATTTAAAAAAAAATATCGGATAAAAAAACTATTTTTCGAAATTGACCTATAAATGGTCCACATAAGTAGGCCATGATATATATATCGACTAAGAAATAAATGTAGTTGTCAAGATATAGCTAAATATATTACAAACTTTAAAGCCCAGCCCACTCAAAAATTTAAAACTCTATTAGTGATAAAATGATTTGAAAAATGTCACTAAAACCGACTTAAGCCAAATTTTTTTCAGTTCTTTCACCAGCTTTCCAAATTGATTTGTGTTTGTAATTTAAATTTTTTTTCCATATTTTTTAATTATAAATTTATTTTTACTTTTTTCAAATTCTTCTTTATACAGAAAAGAATGCAACACAACACGATACTAAATAGACCGTCGAAAAAATAAAAGGCAACATCGACGTCAATTCAAGTTACAGAATACCAAACAATGTCGACAGTCATCGATAAATGGCAATATTGACAACTAGAATACGGATTTACAAGCGACGTAGTCTTATGTCGACAACGCCAAACAGAATAAGTGAGGATGAGGTACACCCAAAATACCGCAACATAATTGAGCGCACTAACGGAGTACTTAAGAACAGGTGGAGATGCTTGGTGCAATAAACCTGCATCATTCTCCTGAAAAAGCATCCGAGATTGTTAGTTTATGTGTTTTTTTTTTAAGAGAAGTAACACTCAGGCAATTAATATGCCTATATATACTTGCGTTACTTTCTTTGGAAAGGGGATAGTTGAAGAAGTAAAGGTGGTGAAAGTAGTATAAAGCTTTTTATATCACAACTCTGGAATTGCGCATTATGTTTGTTTGCACCGCCTCTGGTGGTGAGTAGGCGCATTAATGTTAAAGCTTGATTTTATAGTCTTTATTTAATTATGTTACTTCGGTTTGAATGCTATACCACCGAAGGAGGGCGATGTGATAAATATTATGATAGATAAAAGAAAACTAATAATTATCAGAAACTGATATTGTTTGAGTGGCAGCAGCTAGGAATCGAACCCGGGCTACAAATACCAACTCATGCTTAATGAACAAATGCGCTAACCAATTAAGCTACAGCACCCCCACGTTGTGCTCTCCATAACTTATGTATACACTACAACGTAAAGGATATACCTAGCGATATCATAAAATTAAGCATGCCTGTGGATGAAATAGTGCAGCCAGTTTCAAGCCAATACCAATCCGTAGCTCAATCCATTAGAAGCAATATTGAAGAACTCTTCATTAATTTCTAATCGGGTACATATGTGATGATCGTTTCATTTTCTTATACTCATTTTTATTTAAACAAGAACATTTAAAAAATTTTATTTTTGAAATTAAATTTTTATAATATATTTTTATTTTAACAGTATCTTAAAAATTAAAAAAAAAAACAAATCATATTGCTATTGAAGGCACAATAAAAAAACTTAAGCAACTAGTAAATAAAAAGCTTTTTGGTTTACAGTTTTGTACATAAAAAATATAACAGTTCATTTGTTGTTTAAATTAAAAAACAATTTAAGCTTAAAAAAATTTTGTATTAGTTTATTTAAAGCAAAAACAAAATAAAGTTTACTTTTTATTTCCGATTTACTACAAAAATTATAGATTGATACTATAACTTTCATTTTAATATGAAATAATTGATCATTTCGAGTAATAAGATTTACCGAAAAACAGTTATTTTTGGCAGAAAATCGAAAATAAAATGTTTGAAAAATGAACTTTATTTACTTTTACTAATTAGTATACTCTTGCCTTTGAAGTCTATTTTTTTTTCTAATTTATACTCAACTTCTTTAATTCTAAGCTTCTCCATGAACGAATTGTGGCGCCGTATTTCTTCACGTTTCATTTTTTCCATTTCTTAAAATGTTTTCTAGTTTGGTCGCTTAGCCTATCCAGGGATCTGTATATTTTTCTTGTTGTCAATTCCTGCTCCTTCTGATTACCAACAGCTTCTTTTATACTCGCCAATAGCTCCCTTTGTATTTCGAGTTCAGCTTCCAATGCATTGACAGAACTTTTAGTTAAACATTTTTCCTCGTCCATCACTGGGCAAATTGTTTTCTTTACACGGGTTGCCATTGATATTTTCGAATGTTTTAAGGGTGTTTCTTTATTTTCGTCTAAGTCCTCCAATATGTTATCCAAAGAAACAAGATCTGAAATTGGCGGTACTGGAACTGCTTTATGTGTAGAGCTGAGGCCTATAGGTTTTACTTGCACTCCTTCAACAGAAGCTTTAATACCTATTAAATTATATATGGCTTCTTCTATGGGAGAAAACTTCTGTTCTTTGCATGGACCACCTCCACTGCATTTCTTGTCCCTCAAGTTCTGCGAAGCTTTCTGACGTACATATTTTTTTGAACAGCCCACATCTGCATACATACAAGTACATACACACAAAATTTTGAAAGTCTGCCTCATTACTAAATAAACAAACCCACCTTTTTCCATTCAGCAATACATTTGATTGGAGGACCATTGATTTCAACCTCAGATTTGCTCCAAAATCTACCGAGAATCTCTTTGCCCCCTTTAAAAAACCCACATGCAATGTGCTTTTCGACCTTTCAAGAATAATTTTTAGTTATTTTATTTATATTACAATAAAAATACTTACATGTTTTAACAAGCTCCTTTTTATATTGCAGATTGATTTTTTTTGCCGGAAAACCAAAGAAGATATGTCTTTAGAATAAGTATATTTTTCCCGCCGAATATTTTTTCCCTTTCTTACGGAATATTTGATTAAAATAGGAGTAAAGGGAAAAGTGAGAAATTTTTATGAGGAAATTTAGTTTATGATTGGGCTGATTATGTACCGCAAAAGGTCGCACAAATATTGCATGTATGCTGTGCATTACACTATATTTGTTTAGAGCATAATGTCGAACTACCTCCAGAAATAGTGAATAATGGAGAAGAAATGCAATTGGCCTTGACAACTGCTTTTAATTCTGAAGACAGAAATCAGTTCTTAGCCTTAACCCAAGCTTTAAGAGATCAAATAAAAAACAATTTATAAAATACTTCCACTAAAGTTTTTACTAATTCATTTATAGTGGTTTTAGGAAAGAAAAAAGCTTAAATAAATTTCGATTTCTTTCAATTTTTAGCATCTTTCTGTTTAAATCATGCTTTGTAACTTTGAGTTTTTAATTTTCTACGCTCAACTTCATTTCATGGTCGAATTTTCTTTTTGTAAGCTCATAATTTTTTTCTTCTATATCCACTTGTCTGCTTTTGTATCTAAAGCCTAGTACTCTGTTCAAAATTTCAAGTGGAATGCTGTCAAAATACATGTTAAAAAAATTCACATGAAATTTTCATGAAAAAATGTTGCAGAAATAGTACTCTGTTCATTTTGTGAAAAACATATGAAATGTATCTGGCAACATTATTTTTTCACAGCGAAATAATTAAAGTAGCAATTGTTTCACGTGGAATTTTCACCCAAAAGCTCTTCTGTCGCAACAACAATATCTATTACTTGATTTCGATTTTTTAATATTTTTTAATATTTTAACTTTTATTTATTTTCAATTTAAATTCACAAAAAAGCAAAACATATGTGTTTTGTTTACAAAAGTACATTAGCTACACGTCAAATTTTCCCTATGAAATAATTAATGTTGCTCAACATTTTCCCCAAAATTGAACAGAGTACAGAGACCTCTTCCAAGAGTGATATAGAGCGCTTGTGGGACTCCATGTGACCATTCACTTGCTTTTCCAGCAATGTCTGCTGGAAAACATATGTGTTTTGTTTACAAAAGTACATTAGCTACACGTCAAATTTTCCCTATGAAATAATTAATGTTGCTCAACATTTTCCCCAAAATTGAACAGAGTACAGAGACCTCTTCCAAGAGTGATATAGAGCGCTTGTGGGACTTCATGTGACCATTCACTTGCTTTTCCAGCAATGTCTGCTTTTTTGGCACAGCGCGATTGAATCGTGAACGTTGTGTGATGGGCGTGCGGGCAGCTGACGAAAAACGTGGAGGGGAAGGAGCAGACACCAATTCATCCCTCAGATCAACTTTTTGCTCGTCGTCATGACTGCTTGTGGCCGTACCAGTGTCGTCACCGGATGGGACGATACTGTTGTTTACACCCAATTTCCTGACCCCACTCATACTATAAACCGCCTCATTCATTTCAAGTAAATCTATTACACCTTCTTCGAAGGGGTAAATGAATACATTTTAGCCGGTCCACCGCCTGTGCCCAAAAATCAATTCGGTTCTTCCGCAATTTGACCTTAAGATGGTTCTTGTGACCTGCCCAAACCTAAACAAAAAAAAATTATTTTCATTTATGTTGGTGGCTTGTTTGGCGTCCGGAGCTTTTATATAGCCCTTAGCCAATTGCGGATGCTCTGTCATAAATTTCAGCATAATATTAAATTGCCTTTGTTTTGTATTAATATTTTTCGTAGCATTTTCCCTATTGAAAAAGACTTGTATTAATTTTTATCTATTAATATACATACATACAGTGACTCACAGCTTATTTGATGCAGCGAAAAAATTTTTATAAAATATCAAATATATTTTATGGTATTTCCATTACAGAGAAAAATTTTATATTTTTTATATTGTTAAATTACATATTTTATTTAATAACAAAAATTAACAAAAAATGTTTATTCATAAGAAAGATATAGTAAATTAAATAATTCAGTTACAGATTTGAGGTCACAGCTTAAATGCTGCATTAAGTTATAAGTATTCAAAAAACATAAACACATTAATATTTAGATTTCATGATTACGGCTAATATTTAGTGGGGTATCCCTTTTGATTCAGAACAGCTTTTAATCGGGAATTCATAGATTCTACCAGTTTTGCTGTATAATCAGATCAGAAGCATTAAAAATATTATGGTTTCTTATTATATTTTCAAGCACTGACCACAAATTCTCAATAACGTTGAGATCTGGACTCTGTGCAGGTATCTGTACTACATGTGGGCAGTTCCAGATAAGCCAAGTTTTTACAATACCAGACGTATGCTTGTCTTGCTAGAACCTACACGAATCCCTAATGCCCATTTTATCCGCATTTTGAACTAAATTATCTTTCAGCAGATCTAGATACATCTTCTTATCCATGTTTCCTTCAACAAATGTTAAATTTCCGACGCCTGAATAGGACATGCATCCCCATACCATCACACTGCCTCCTCCGTGTTTAATTGTAGAGCGCAAATTACATGGTTTAAGCGCGGTGTTTGGTTTTCTCCAAACGCAGGACTTCCCATCAGACCTGAAAAGGTTAAATTTGCTTTCATCAGCAAAAACAACGGACTTCCAGAACGAAATGTCTTTGTTCATATGTTGTCTGCAAAACTCTATTCTTCGTTTTCTAGTACGAGCATTGATCAACGGCTTATTTCGGGTAGTCCTTCCATGAAAATTTTCTTCGCGCAGAACTCTACGAACAGTTTCAGGGTTACAGACCTTGCCTAAGTACTTTTCGACTTCATTCGTTAATTTTGGAGCGCTTAAATCTGGTTTTGCTTTAACTTTGCGAACAATCCACCGCTTATCTGCATCATTAAATATTTTATTTGGCGCAGATCTGCCCTTATCTTCTATCCTATTTTCGTGGCGAAATCTTTCTATAATGTGATGGACAGTTGACGAACTAATAGCAACAATTTCTGCAATTTTTCGTTGGCTTTTGCCCTCTTTATAATGACGAATAACGTCTTCCCTTTTTTCAAATGAGGTCCGTTTTCCCATTTTCAAAAAATTTATATTTTTTTGACTTTCCTTTACAAAAATTGTTTAAGAATGACTAAGACGCTAAGCTAAACAGAAAAAAAAACACATTGCACCGTTATTTCATTCTCAGAGAAAATAAAAAACACACTGCATCATTTAAACTGTGAGCATATTTTGATGAGAAAATTATTTGTTTCTATATTTTTTCAGCAAGCTTTGTTTTTTTTATTGTTTTTTTTTGCAGCGGTAAACAGTGCACACATGTCTCATTACAAGTCGTATACATTTTTTTTTAATTTAATAAACATGGAGTCATTTTCGATTTTCTAAAAAAGTATTAACTGCATCAAATAAGCTGTGAGTCACTGTACATAAATTTAACAAATACTTACATTTTCAGCGTTTGGTATCGATGTTTTCAATTATTTATTTTTTTTATATTTCATCCGTTAGCTCAAAATCAAGCGAATAAAAATGCCAACTTTCGAGCGACTTTGACATCCACATTCGAAGTACATAGTAGAGTACGAGTATCCGATAATCGGATACGGCAACTCGAAAGTAGCAAATGTATTCGGATCGAATACAACTTTCGAGCTGTTCATACTTTCGAATCGAGTTACATAGTAACCCCCCTGGTCTATTCTACATAGTTCTGTATTGTGCCTCGAGAAGAAGTATTTTTCAATTAAACAGTTTTCATTTTATAACGTTTTTTGCTTCTCCTGTAAAATTATGATAATGAGGGTTACGTCTTTGGGCATTTTAGGTGACGATATATAAAATAGGATGTGTGTATGTATGTAACGTATGGACTCCAAAACGGCTGGGCCGATTTTGATGAAAATTTCAGGGATTCTTCAGAATATTCAGGTGGGGGACACTGTGAACTCTGATTTTTTATTTTCGGTCTGCAAGCGGAGAGCCTTGGAAAAATCAATTTTTCATATTGCATTACCAATGACATATATTTACTTAATTTGTTTTTGTGACCAATGTTTATAATTATTAAGGAGTTTGCTTCAGGCTAATTTTGTTAAATGTTTGTTTCCAAACGTAAATAAAAAACTTGTTCGATTTTTATTTTATTTACCGAAACGTTGGGTTAGTTTTATTCTAACTTCTTCAGGGGTCTCGTTCTAAATAATAGCTTTGATGTTTTTTATCATTGGATAATAATTTTTCTTATTAATTGGTTACTTAAATACTACAAAACGGGAACATTACGAACAGAATTTTGGTATAAATAATCAAACTCTGTGTGAGTTCTGTGATATTAGCTTTAAGTTAAACTTGACTTAAGTTTTGTGGTCGTGTATTGTATAATATATTTACTTTTTTTTGAAAGCCGTTGTAATGATTTTAAATTTTAAAACTTTCGAAATGTTGAATTCAAAAATCCGAATTCTCGGTTTATTTACAAAATATTTACATCATTCGATAACACAAGATATATTTTAATATTATATATTAAAGTCTTGCCTTTGCTATTAACATCAAAAAAAATCAAGCACAAGGCCAATCATTGAATATTGCTGGCTTAATTTAGGAAAATTCATGTTTTTTACACGGCTAGTTGTATGTTGCTTGCTCCCGAGTTGGCACGCCAAAAAATTTGTACGTTTTTACACCAAATAAAAAAACATTGTCTGCTGGCCTTAAGATTAAGTAATAAATAAATATAATTTCCAATTTGCCTTAAATAGATGCGTTTCTTTTTTGATTGAGCCCCTATCTACATCATATCTGTTATTCTGTAAAAAAAACTTTATGAAAGATATTCAATGGATTTTTATTTAAAGGCCGTAAATTTCGTTAAAAGCTCAATTTCAATCGTGTGATAATACAACACTAACGTTTGCTTAGAGCCAGCAACGCGGACTGGGTCAGCTAGTACTTCAATAAAAATTAAAAAATCAGTTGTTTTAAATTTGACCAGGACAGACGTCTGTGTGCAGTTGACTTTTTTATTTTTTTCGCCGCGGCTGTTGTTTTATTTCCGTCTCACTCTCACTTTATCACTATCAGTAAAAGCTCGTCAAATGCAGTTTGAACATTTGCTTCTGGCTGCTTCGATGCAACGCAAGACAACAATCGAAACGAGTTGGCCACGGATTCTCTAATACTAATTAAATCGTATATTGTCTGCAATTTCTGAGAACTTTTGCTCCATATTTTGCCCTCCACCAAATCTTTTAGAAAATTTAAGGTTTTGGGTTGCCTTTTTCCGGAAGTATTTTTTTTTTGTTGCACTATACCTGAAATTTTTTTTTGTAGTATTCCAGCGGAATTTAATTTTGCCTCCAAATTCTATTTCCTTTATCATCATGCAATATTTGGATGATCTTGCATTGTACATAAAATAATGTTCAATTGCTTTTTGTTTGTTGTTTTTGATCTGAAAATAAGAATAATGGCACAATCATCATTAAAAAATTTTATATGACGATATTTATTACATTTTTGCATAAAAAATTTAAATACTTACATTTTTCGTAAAAACTCCCTTGTAATTTGTTGGCGTAATTTTTCCCAAAAGTTGTTATCACATTCTACCTTTTTTGACATTCATAATACCTCCTGCGGGGAAGAGATTCTCATTTTCGAAGTTGGTTCAGAATAAGGGAAAAGAGAAAAAATTCACGGGGAATTTTATACAAAATAGGGAATTTGGAAAAAAATTCCCATGGAATTGTTATTTAGCATCAGGCTTAATATTAATTTAGACGCAGCAAAAAAAGTAATAACAAATTTGTAATAATAATAATAATAAAGAACAATACACACACATTGTAAACGTAAGTAATTTCGTTCTAACTCATAACATGTAATAAGAAATATGTTTAATTCCCGAAGTCTATTTCTCAATAATGGCGAGTTAAATAGATGATGTTTACAAGTAGAACTTGGATAATAAACATTGCTGATGACGCCCTTGGCAGGGTAGAAAATGCATTCCAGTGTGCCAATTGTCTAGAAAAATATAACTTTACAATGGTATTCCTTGAATTAATAATTAAAAATGAACTCAAGCCGAAATAATAAAACTTTCTCTAATTATTAATTTATTTTTATTATTGAATTATTGTTTTTAGCAATTAATTTAACTCTTTATTGAAATGTTCACAAAATCACTTGTTTTTCTGTTTCATTTTCACATGTTTCATAGTAAAAAAGGAAGTACTGAACATTCTCTTCTTTTTTTCAATAATGAACTGTGTGTGTGGAGATAATAATACGTCTCTTACAAATATAATTGTAACTCATTCCTTGATAATGATATCCGATGGATATCGAAATATTGGAGAAAATAATGTAATAAATAATATATATATTTTTTTTATAAATAATTGGCCTCGAGCTCGAAAAAACTTTTTTATTTTTATTTTATTAAAAGAAAAAAGGTCGAAGAAATCAAAATTTAATTTTAAGAAAACTAATAAAGATATATACTTCACGTTACTAGAGTTATTGACACAAAATTTGCTATTTCATTAAAATCGGTTTCCAATACATTTTTTTTCGATTAAATTTCAAATATAAAGTTCCGATATCGATATTTTTTAAATAAATATGTATGTATATGGTGCATTTCATGTCAAGAGACCCAATTTTAAAATCGATGTCTTCCGATTTGGATGAAATTTGCACCAAGGTTAGTACTATTAGACACAAATTTTTAGCTCTATCATTCAAGAACTGCCGGAGTTAGAGGGGGTCAAAGTTGGACATATTGGTCATGCAGGGTTTTTTTTAAATGAGTGTAACTTTTCACCTATTGGTCCTAGCAAAAATTGTCCAAAGGACTTTAGATAGCTATTTCTTCAATCATTCCAAAAATATTTTTTTTAATTTTTAAAAAATTTTTTTTTTAAATTTATTTTTTTTTCAATTTCGGCCCTTTTTTTTTCTCAAAAGAAAGCTTATACAATTTACTTTAAGGCCCATATAGTCCCATAATGGGATGCGAGTGGGATATCTATCAAAAAAATTATTTTTTAACTCAAGAATAGGATTTTTCAACATTTGGCGCATGTATAATTTTCATTTTCCCCCATTTTTTTTATTTTTTTTTCAAAATGGAGTTTTTTTTTTATTTTTCCTCAAAAGAAACTTTATACCATTTCCTTTAAGAGCTTTGTGGTCACTTAATGGGATGTAAGTGGGGTATCTATAAAAAAATTGCAACTCAAAGAAGAAATTTTTACCATGTGCCATTTTTTACCATTACCATATTTTCATTTTATTTCCTATTTATTACTTATAATACTAAATTACAATAATAATAATAAATAATTTAATAAAATTAGTATATAGATTTGAAATTACCAATCTTTCTTCCTTTTTATTTATTGCCTTTATTTTTAGATTTTTTTGCCAATCCTTTCTTGGAGTTACTAGGTTCAGCTGCTGATTTTGCTGATGCTGTCTTTTTTGAATTAGGAAAGAAATCGCATTGAGTAGATGCCGAAAACTTTTTCAACTGGAGTCTTCCATTGATAAGTGGTGTAAAAGCATGGTATTGAGATGTGCCATCAATTGTTACAGCAGCGTCGAATCTGCACTTCAATGTTTCCTCATGATCAGCTTTGCTACTAAAAACTACTTCAGTTTCTTTACAATGCTTCTTTGCCCATTGGAATAAAGCGTTCGCATCTAAGATGCGATCTTGATGAGAGCACTGCAGGCTATATGTTTTATATTTATTGTCTTTGAAATAAGCACGCGTCTTTATGTATATGTTTTTCTATAAGTAGGTCTTTATTCAACGAGAGTAAATAAGGGAATAACAATAAGAAGATAAAAAGGAAAACGATGTAACTTCTGCTAATAACAATTATAACTACAGTGTTGCCATATTCATATAATATAGTGTTGGGTTATAACAATCTCCCACGCTTAATTGAGATCTTGTTATTTTGAAACTATATATAAATTAATTTTAATGCAATTTAGAAATTTAAAGGTATAGTTATTCATTTAAATATAATTTGAAAATTAAGAATTCATTTAAATACAGTTTTGAAAATTAAGAATTCATTTAAATACAGTTTTGAAAATAAGAAATTATTTACATAGTTAATCAGGAACATAATCACGAAGATATGTTGGCGCGTTCCGTTGTCTTGTAGACCTACGAACAGCTTGATCCTGACTAGGATTTAATGGTGTAGTTTGACCACTAGGTTGATCAGTTTCTTGAGATTCTGGGTTTTGTTGATTTTGATGATTTGAAGTTTCGAGAATATACTGGCTGTGATCTTGAGTTTGTTGATTTAAAGGTGTATTCGAATTATTTGACGATGAAGTTGGATCGATGTTTTCATCCACACTGTCTGGCGCAAAACGTACTTTGCGTTGTTGAACTTGCGTAACTTTAAGTTGGTCTATGTGCCGTTTAATCGTACCTCCATCATCTAACTTAACTAAATAATAAAGTTGTCCATATTTACGTAATATAGTACCTGTCTTCCATACCGTTTTGTTGTTTCGGAAATGTATAACTTGAACTCTTTCTCCCACGCTTATTTGACGAACACCTGGTATTGGCTTTGTAGATTTAAATTCCATTGTTGGCTTTAAAGCATCTAGTTTTATTCGTATACGTCTATTGAAGTAAAGTTCAGCTGGACTCTTTCCACAGCTGAGAGGTGTTGCTCGATATCTTTGAAGAATTTCGTTAACTTTCTTCTGTAACGAACCTGGTTCCGATGCCATAGCTTTTAATTTTCGTTTTAATGTTTGAACGTTGCGTTCAGCTAATCCGTTTGTACTAGGATGTCCCGGTGCGATTACTTTTTGAAAAATACCATTTTTACTGCAAAACGATTTGAATTGTCCACTGGTGAAAATTGAAGCGTTGTCTGATACCATTATCGAAGGAAATCCATGAGTAGAAAAAATTTCGGTTAGAAGGTTTATGGTATTTTGAGTTGTGGGTGAGTCCCGTATGACTCTAAACTCTGACCATTTTGACTTTGCATCGACGACAATTAAAAAATTATGATCTTGAAAAGGCCCTGCGTAATCGATGTGAACTCTTTCCCAGTTTTCATCTGGTTCTTGCCACTGGTGCAGTGGGGCTTTTGAAGGTTTGTTTTGAACTTCAACACAGGCTTCACATGATCTTACCATTCTTTCGATATCCCGGTCGATTCCTTTCCAAAAGCAGTATCTTCTGGCCAGTTGTTTCATTTTCGAAATTCCCGGGTGTGTGTGATGTAATTCTTGGAGAATTTGAGACTGAAGGCTATTTGGTATCATAACTCGTTGACCCTTGAAAATGACACCATTATTGAGCGTGTATTTTCCTTCTTCATCATCACCATTTTGTAGATTTGATAAAATGTTTGAAAGTTCTGGATCTTTTGAGGTTTCTGATGCTAATGTTTCAGCATTTATTTGTTCACTGGAAATTTCAAAAATTGATTGACTACATAATTCATTTACCTCTTCATTGATGATTTTGTCTGTAGATGGTATTTCATTCAATTGTGTTGCACGAGGTAAACAGTCAACATTTGTGTGCTCCGATCCCTTTCTGTAGACTATTTCGTAGTTGAAGCTTGACAGGAATTCGGCGTAGCGCAGTAACCTTGCTGATGTCATGGCGGGCATCTTGTTGTGTTGATGGAAAATCCGAGTTAACGGACGATTATCGGTGACCAGTTGGAATTTCCTACCGTAGAGGTACATGAAGAAGTGATTTATCGTAAAAATAATTGCTAATGCTTCACGATCTAATTGGCTATAATTTTTTTCAGCTGTTGTCAATGACCTTGATGCGTATGCAACTGGACGTTCTATGCCGTTGACTATGTGTGAGAGTACGCCTGCTATACCTGTAGGGCTTGCATCGCATGCTACAATTATCGGCCGCTCTGGGTCGAAAGGTATAAGTACTTGCTCACTGGAAATAATATTTTTAAGTTTTATGAATGCTGCTTCACATGCTGCAGACCAATGAAATTTTGAACTTTTCTGAAGAAGCTGCCTTAACGGGTATGTTTCTGAGGACATGTTTGGTATAAATCTGGAATAATAAGTAATCATTCCTAAAAATCTTCTGATGTCGTCTACATTAGCTGGGCGTGGTATATCCATAATTGCTTGGATTTCCTTAGGCGATTTTGAAATTCTATTTGAGATTGAAAAAATGAACATTTGCTTCTATTTAAATGTAAATCGTGTTGTTGAAGACGCTTGAGGCACTCTATCAAATTTTCTCTGCATTCCGCTTCGGTTATACCATGTACTATGATGTCATCAAAATAAGACATAGTCTTTTTTAATCCCGATAAGATTTGTTCAATTATACGGTTAAATTCGGAAGGAGCAGTTTTTATGCCAAAAGAAAGACGATTTACTCTGTATGTTCCCCTGTGGGTAGACAGGTCAAGGCGACAAAAATAATTTGATCCTTTGAGATTATTTAAAATTTCATCTATACGACGAATTGGGTAGGTTGAGGAAACTAATTGTGGGTTAACCCCTGGTTTATAGTCCACACAGAGTCTAATTTCTCCGTTTGATTTAGGAATAATGACAAGAGGCGACCCCCAATCACTCTTTTCCCATTTTGAAATTATTCCGGCTGCTTCTAAATTGTCCAATTCGGTTTCCACTTTTTTTCGAAGGGCAAACGGAACTTCCCGTTCTTTAAAAAATATTGGCTTAGAGCCTTGACGCAATTGTAATGTGACTTCAAAAGTTGGCACACATCCAATTTTTTCAGTAAAAACATTTTGAAAATTATCCATGATATCTGTTATTGAATGTAACTTATTAATTGAAAATTCATTGAATTGATGCCTGTCTACTTTTTGTAAATCAACTCCCAAATGTCGAATCCAAACTCTTCCCATAAGAGCATCATATTCGCTGGGTACTACGTACATCTCTTCATTTGAAATAATGTTATTGTACTTAACATTAACTTTACCCTCAGGTATTATAATATTTTTCGTGTACGACCTAAATGCTATTTTTGCAGGTTGAAGTGATTTATGAATTTCTAGTTTTTCATATTGATTTTTTGGTATGAGTGTAAAACCAACTCCAGTGTCGATTTCAAATTTTTGACGCCGTCCATTTATGAGTACTTCGGCAAAGTATTTATCGACATCACACACATTGTTTTTATTTGAAAATATATCAACAATTTTATTTATTCCATAAATTTGGTGTATAGGTTCTTCGTCTACGTTATTTGAATTATTTTTATTTGATTTAATTAAGGATTGAATACATACTTGTCCTACGTGACCTTTTTTCCGCATGAATTACATTTTAATTTATTTTGATTTGTCCGGCAGTCTTTTGTTCTGTGGTTGTCTCTACCACAGCGAATGCATAAATGATCGATTCCCAACTGGGCGTAGTTTACTCTCGATTTTGAACGACCTTGTGCTCTTGAGGATCTGGATCGACTTTTTCGTCGGCTTGAAGTTCTGGCTTGAATTTTGTTGATGGTATTATCGATGGGCTGCTTTTTATTCAGTTCACGACAATCGATTTTTGCAGCTTCCAATGATAAAGCTTTTTGTACTATTTTTTCGAAGTCGTCTTCTTCAGATTGAAGTAGTTGTTCCCGGATTGTGTTGTCGTTTATACCACGTATAAATTGGGCTCGCAGGAAAACGTTTGATATGTCAGCCTTGCAGGCACACTTTGACACAAACTCACATTCATTTGTATCTCGCCGGAGTAATGCTACATACTCAGCTATTGTGTGTTCTTCATTTTGGTATGTTGACAAAAATCGGTGCTGACTTACCAGGATGTTCTTTTTTGGACATAAGTGCGTTTCCAAAATTTTAATTAAGTCGACGTATTCCACTTCGTTAATTATCTTGGGGGCAATTAATGAAACCAACAACTTAAAGTGTTGAGAGTCAATTGAATTTATTAGCATTTGATGGCAAAATATTTTATTTGTGATAACACCCTTCATCGTTAAATAATTTTCGAAGCGTTGTATATACAATTTGAAATTTTCTTTTTTTCCATCAAAATTTTCGAATGGCGGACACATAACCTGTAATGGTGGCTGCTGCTGTTGTTGTTGTTGTGTTTGAGTGCTACTAGCATTTACTTGTTGCAGTAAATCCCGTTGAGATTTGCTGAATACTTCCAATAATTTTGCAAATTGTGCGGCATCCATCTTGAAATATTTCTTGTGGTATAGAATTTTCTTTTTAATTTTTTTTTATATTATCTTTGAACTTTATTTTATTATTTGAATTTTTATTTTGTAAATTGAATGTTGAAGTCACTGTTTTTTTTTTTCTTTGAAAAAATTTATTGTTTCTTTTTTTTTACTCGTCGCCACTGTTTTATATTTATTGTCTTTGAAATAAGCACGCGTCTTTATGTATATGTTTTTCTATAAGTAGGTCTTTATTCAACGAGAGTAAATAAGGGAATAACAATAAGATAAAAAGGAAAACGATGTAACTTATGCTAATAACAATTATAACTACAGTGTTGCCATATTCATATAATATAGTGTTGGGTTATAACACTATACCTCGCTGCATTGCTTTTGATATTTGCTCCAATGCCATCACATGCTCCTTTGCCATGTGCAATTGGTAGAAAATGCCATTCAGCTGGAATTCCAAAATCTTTTTCGTGAGCTATAAGATTTGCGAAGCTAGTTTTGTTTTTAAAATGTTGACGAGCTCCATCCGAAACGTAGTATACCTTCTCCACTATAAATTTAGATTTTAGATAATTTAGAATTATCTTCTGGTATTCATAAACTGTAGCGGTATCATGTTTTAAATCATCGGATATGATTGCCATACTTTTGTGTTCCAGTTTTTCATCTTCTATGTAGTATTGAAGTATGACATCCTGAATAACATATTTATAGTTCTCTGCGAAATCATATGAAATCACGAATTCACCAGACTTCAAATTTGTCTTCAAATCATTCACAAATGACCATTGCTGTTTGACTAAAAAGTCAGGGGTTCTCAAATGTAGCAAACCTTTGCATATTTCTTCCACAAAATCATCCACATTTAAAATTACTGTTTTTAAGGTACATCTTTCAGTCTGAAGCCAAGATTCAAATTGTATCTCATCAATACATGCTCGATCAAAAGAGTTCATTAAATTCTCCTTAATGAATGTGGTATTCGGGCAATTTGAACATTCGGCCAAGTGGCAACAAGTTGTTACATAAGGACACATAGTTAATTTAAGGCAATCACGGTAATCGTGCAAATCTTCTGAGGAATCATCTGTCAAATACTTTAAGTTGATTTCCTTCAACATTAGTTTAACATTTTCATGGTAAATGCAAACGCATACTGTGTGTGTTCCGCTGCTTCCTGCCAAAACGCAATGCTTTGGCCTCAGTTGGGTAAATTTTGTAAATCCAATTTTGACGTCCTTGTGTTCAGATTGAAATGTTGCATATAACTCGTTCAGGTTACATAGAACCATCCTCTTCTGCATTTGGACTTTCTGGCCATCGATTCGAACAGACACCCAGTTTCAGTTTCGCACGCTAAAGGTTTTACCTTCTTCTCGTTTGGAAGTGTGTGAATCCCATGCTCAGCAACCAAGTTTTTAACAATTCTTGCTTTTCGTTGAGACGTTCCAAACTCGGTCATTATTTTTGAACAACTCCATGACGATGGGACAAGAGTAAGAAGTTGAATTCTTTCAGATGTACTCTGTGACGATTTGTACTTCTTTTTGTTCAAAAACTTCTACTGCATCCTTATGATGTCGATTTTGGCACTCATTATTAGGTCTTATAAGTTTGTCTGAGAAGTTAGAACAACCATCATCTCCTACAGAACTGTCATCATTTTCAAAATTGATTTTGTTCTCATCTGGAATAACCGGTAATGTGTCCAACTTTCCCATCATTTTCCTGCACGATCCACAAATTAGCAAACGTTTTGAAAGCGTTGGGAATTTTTTCAATAAGTTGTCGGAAATATATCGCATATCTGATGATCTGTGCTTCTTTTTGTTTAAGGGATTACAACAAAAAGAAGTAATCATTTCCTTTTTGGAAGAGTAAGCCATTGTAAGGATTAATTATGTAAGTAATTAGTAAATAACGCACGTCCAAATTTTAACACTGTTTGTAAAAAACTAATTTCCGAATGTCCTTAGAATGAAAATAAATACTTTTTTAAGATCATTTAGGTAGTACGTTTTTATGAAAGAGTCTAAAATCCTTTATTAGGGCCTATGTATAATGGCAAAATAACAAAGTACAAATCAGGTAGCATTATAATAAAGTACCTGTTAACTTCTACCTACGTAGTTTTCCAATTGATTCAAAAAGAGTCTCAGGGGTACCTGTTGCTTTGATAATAAAAATTGCATTCAATATTAAGTGCGCTCTAACCTACCTATAGAATTGACAAAAAAAGCCTCAATGAAAAGATGTGTGACTTAGAAAATTGCAGGTAGAAATTAATAGCGGTTGGTCTCACACAGCACCATTTCACGGGCGTTTCTAGGCTATTATTGGAGTTTTTATTTTTATCATTTTAATAAAACTTACACACAAATAGGAAAAAAAATGAAAATAGTGCATATGGTAAAAATTTAAATAATTTCTTCTTTAAGTTGCAAATTTTTTTATAGATACCCCACTTACATCCCATTAAGTGACCACAAAGCTCTTAAAGGAAATGGTATAAAGTTTCTTTTGAGGAAAAATAAAAAAAAAACTCCATTTTGAAAAAAAAAATAAAAAAATGGGGGAAAATGAAAATTATACATGCGCCAAATGTTGAAAAATCCTATTCTTGAGTTAAAAAATAATTTTTTTGATAGATATCCCACTCGCATCCCATTATGGGACTATATGGGCCTTAAAGTAAATTGTATAAGCTTTCTTTTGAGAAAAAAAAGGGCCGAAATTGAAAAAAAAATAAATTTAAAAAAAAAATTTTTTTAAAAATTAAAACAAAAATATTTTTGGAATGATTGAAGAAATAGCTATCTAAAGTCCTTTGGCCAATTTTTGCTAGGACCAATAGGTGAAAAGTTACACTCATTTAAAAAAAACCCTGCATGACCAAAATGCCCAACTTTGACCCCCTCTAACTCCGGCAGTTCTTGAATGATAGAGCTAAAAATTTGTGTCTGGCCTACTATCCAATAGTACTAACCTTGGTGCAAATTTCATCCAAATCGGAAGACATCGATTTTAAAATTGGGTCACTTGACATGAAATGCACCATATATGTACGAGTATGTACGTTCATTTTCGGAAGTTGTCCTTAAAGGGGAGCTATGAATTCTAATGGACCTAACAGGCTTAACAGATTTATGCATATTGAGGTAATTTCGAAAGTCGAATTTACATATATGGGAGCTATGCGCAAAAATGGACCGATATTCCCAAACTTCAAATACTGTTTTGTGTTTTTACTTTACATGAAACTTATTTTTACTTTTTATAGACATTTATGTATCATAGAGGCATATTCAAGGAAGACATTTGTATGGGGGTTATGAGAAATCGTGGACCGATTATTACTATTTTCAACAGAATTTGCCATATAATTTCGTAAGGACTCATAATATATAAACTTTTTGGATCTACGACCAATATTTCGATGTGTTACAAACAGAATGGCCCCATATTTTTGGTAGTGGGTATAGGAATAATAAAATGTTTGTCGTCCTTTAATAAATAAACTCACAACAATAATCATGTTTTTACAAATTGTCTACATATTTAAGCATTTTTTTTTTTAATTTCACTTCTAACTTAACAAATTGTTTAAATATATTTTAAATCGTAAAAAAATAAAAACT
Organism: Bellardia bayeri; assembly: GCA_950370525.1. Taxonomy (NCBI): domain Eukaryota; kingdom Metazoa; phylum Arthropoda; class Insecta; order Diptera; family Calliphoridae; genus Bellardia; species Bellardia bayeri. Next base: position 46,772,880 of record OX493265.1, on the reverse strand, counting down.
TTTATTAATAATAAAATTTATTACTTTAATAAGTTAAACATCATCAGCGAAAACATTTAATTTTTAATCAGTTTTTTATAACTAAGCTAGAGTTAAAAAGTTGTGTACAATCTGCTCAATTTGTATTTCCAAAAATTGTATATTTACAGTAGAAACATAATTTTATTTATCTAAAATAAAAATAAGCCTTTAATCCTAATAATCTACACTACAGATATATATTTATACTTAACAAATTCTTGTAGAAAGTTGTATTAAAATGACAAATGTAACTAATGTAACTAAATGTTCATTTGTAATAAATATTGTACATGTTGTAAAAAAGATATTCTTTTTTATCTATTGGAAATAAAAACTATTGGTATATAATAATGTATGTATCGTAAAACAATATAACAGTTCCATTTTAATATTAATTATCACTGTATTCTTCATCTTCGTCTGATGAGACCATTTTACGTTTCTTGCGCTTACTTCGATGAGATTGTTTGCGTATTGTTGATTTAGATGTAGTAATAGTTTTTAAATTTCGTGTTGTAGGCGTAGCTGGAACATCCTGGAAAGACAAGTCAGTAATTATGTTAACAATTTTATTTAATAAATAAAAAAGTGACCTTTGGTTACAACAACTACATACACACATTTTTAAATAAAATACACTTGAAACCGTAATATGGCACGATTTTATCGGTCCCAATTTTATTTAAAGGAACAATAATAGTCGTTGAAAAAAATATGAAATTTCCAAAACGAAATCGCCATTTTAAAAGTATAACAAAGTACGGCAAATAAATATTAATTTTTATTAGCACTAATATTTTTAATACGCCATAAAAATTACGATAAATTCTAATTTTTTCCCAACCCTTATCGTGTTCGTTAATCCTACGAAAATAAAACCTTATATTCGAATTAATAAGGATATTAAGTGCTCTAAAAAATTTCCAATTTTGACCGTCCCCTACCGTAGAATTGTTTTATAGAGATCGTAGAAACACGTTCTAAAAATATTAGAATGATAGGATAACGTTAAGTGGTGCAGCAACGGCTCTGAAGTTTGGAGGTGCATTTACAACGGAAATAAGTAAAAGTTTCTATTCGGCTGTGCCGAATCTTATATACCCACCACCAAATCACCTATTATAAAAATTTATAAGAGATTTATGCGCATTTAAGTGATTTCCAGAAAGAGACTTTATATAGGGGCTACGGTAAAATATGGACCGATAATCATGAAATTTGGTACGAAAATTTAAATGTATATTCTAACCACACATTTTGATGTTTGCATTAACCACTATGTGTTTAATAAACTTATATTTAGCCACGGTAAACAGTTTTATTATACCCTACACCACACTAGTGGGGAGGGTATATTGGATTTGTGCTGATGTTTGTAACGCCCAGAAATATTGGTCCAACACCCACCTTAAAGTATACCGATCCGCTTAGAATTACTTCCTGAGTCGATTTAACGCTGTCCGTCCGTCTGGCTGTCCATGTAAAGCTTGTGCGCAGAGTACAGGTCGCAATTTTGAAGATATTTCGATAAAATTTGTTACGTAATATTTTCTCGGCCAAAGATGGATGGGATTGAAACTGGTGGAAATCGGTCCATTATTTCACCTGACCCCCATACAAATGTCCTCCCGAAATTGGGGTTTACTGGTCATAAATCTTTGAATTATGCAAGTATGCAAACAAATTTCACCACAAATAAGTAATAAATGAAGCTAAATCACATTTACAAATTTCGTGAAGATCGGTCCATAATTAGTCGTAGCTCCCATATAAGGCCCACTTCCGAAAATCAATTAAAAGAGCATAACTCTTTTAAAAATGTTGGTAGCCAAATAATGTTGAACACAAATATGTTTCGTACATATACATATTACATGGTATAAATTTATGACGATCGGTCCATAATTACTCGTAGCTCCCATATAGGCCCACTTGCGAAAATCAGTTAAAAGAGCATAACTCCTTTAAAAATGTTGGTAGCCAAATAATATTGAACACAAATATGTTCCTTACATATACATATAATATGGTAGAATTTTATGACGATCGGTCCATAATTAGTCGTAGCTCCCATATAAGGGCCACTTCCCGAAATCACTTTAAGGACCATAAATCTCTTAAAAATGTTGTTATCCGAATAAAATTTAACAAAATTGAGTTTCTTATGTACAAATAGGATGACACCTAATTTTATATATGAACTGTCTATTATAGTCAAAACTCCCATATAAGACCGTCTTCGTAATTCACTTTAACCTCCATAAATCTTTTAAACGTACTTATATCGAGATAAAGGTTAGCACACATAATATTTATATTCACGGAAGTCATGGCACTAAATTTTTGATGATCGGTCCATAATAGGTAATATCTCCCATACTGGGTGTAGGGTATTATATGGTCGGGCTTGACCGACTATACTTTCTTACTTGTTTTTCTCTATATTCAAATTAAAGTTACGTGGCAACTTTGTCAAAATAAGAGAAAAGAACAAAGAAGAAAAAACAATTCAAAAATTATTTTTTTTTTCAAATTTTGAAAAGCAAGGTAAGTGAAACATTACAAATAATTATTATTTTATTTGTTTTAAACTAGATTTTTATTTATTTTGATAGAATGCATATTTTTACTACCACCAAGATTATTATCTAAGTCATGAATATGTATCACGCCGATTGACTGAAGGAGCACTATCAGCTGGCTCATTAGAAGATAAATTGTAGCCTAAATACTCAAAAGCCATTATACTTATACCAGGGTTTAATATTTAGTAAAACATTTTTTTCAATTGACTGCGCAATTTATATGTACACTCAGAAAAAAGTGCACTTTAAAATTAAATGTGAACACTTTCAAATTTTATTTAAAGTGCCTCAGCCTATAGACTTCTTATGGGGGCACAAAAAAAATATTTTATAGAAGTGCTAATTTTAAGTTTTTAAAGTGTTTGCTCTTAATTTAAAAGTTGAAATTTTTGTTTTTAATGTAAAATTCTTAAATTTAAAATTCTTGACTTTATTTTATAAAGTAAAATATATTAATTATAAAGTAATCACTTTTAAAATTGTATTAAAAGTGAATCCATTTAATTTAACATTTTAAACTTTAAAAAATAAAATTAAAACGTTTATTTTCAAAGTGTTAACTTTCAAATGTAAAGTGATCAATTTGCAAAAAAGTGTTAACGTTTACATTTAAGGTGTTCACTTTATAAATCAAAGTGTCACTTTCTAATTTAAAATGTCACTTTCTAATTAAAAGTGTTCACTTTAATATTGAAAGTTTTAGTTTTGAGTAAAAAATGTTTAAAGTTTTAACTTTTAAACTCAAAGTGTCTTTGTTGGAACTAAACGTGAACACTTTAAAACGGAACGGGAAAATTTTTATTTTCAAAGTGTTTATGTTTATTTTAAAAGTTCGACTTTAAATTGTACCGTTAGCGGCATTTGTGTAATTTTGATATAGTAAAGTGAATTTAAAAGTGTGAACAAGATACAAGAATGAACAGTCAGTCATTGTAAAATTATACAAGAAAGTGACTTGCTGCGAATTTTTGGCAACGAAATCCAAATGAATGAGCAGGGTTATTTAACATACACGTGTGTTGACGAAGATACCGATATCCTTAATCTGCTAAAGGAGTTTGATCTGGAAACATTTTTTCTTGACCTAAAAAGTAGGTATACTTTTTTTTGTATACAAATTCGTAGGCAATATTATTAATGTTCCTTAGATGCTGGAATAACTTTTCGAAGTTTAAAATTTTTGTCAAAAGAAGATATTGCGGAAGCAGTAACAAATATTGGTCTTCGAGCGGAGTTTAGAGAAAAGTTGTTTTTCTGGCGCAAGTCAAAGGTAAATATAATATTAATTTTGAAGCTTGTTTGTGATGTTACGCACGTACATAGATACAATTTCCATTTCCATATTACTACGTTTATAATTTAGCAAGCTTATTTTTTCAGTTTGGAATAGAAGACGAAACGTTGAGCCAGACTCGAAGGTTGTTGGTTGGCTAGAAAAAAACCGTTACAATGAATCACCTTGCTCTTCAAATAATTCAATAAGAAACGCATTTGGATCACAGGTAAGAATATACAGTAAAAAGTTTTGTATTAAATTTAATGATACACTGCATTGCAGCCCCTTTCAACATTTTAAAGAATAACTCAGCCGGAAAACAACTTATTCAATATTATGAGGAAAGGGCATGTTTTACGAATAAGCAACGCGATGACCTCATTAAAATAATTTTGGAAGATGTCATGTTAATAAAGGCAAAGCTTATACCGAAACACTTTGCTAGTATTGTGGAAGAAGTAATTGGTTTATTTCCCAAAGAAAAAGAGTCCCAGGTATTATTAAAAACGATATACATATTAAAAATAAAATATTATAAACTGTTTTTTTTTCAGGATTATTACTACATTCCTCGTCAAAGAAAAAAACCCATCAGGCAAGCTCTATTCCAAATATTTTATTATAAAGACAAAGATTAGAAAGAGTAGTTTATCTGCGGAAAGATCTCTTTCGAGTGAAGTACGTGGTCCACTAGTGGAAGAAAATTTTGAAGTTGCCGAAACGCCGTCGTTATGTTTAAAAACTTCGCTTCAAAAAGATGCCAGTAATTGGGATGAGGTTATTGACAAATGGAAGAAAACATTTACATTTCGGAATAAGGATTTGGCAAGACGCTCAAATGCTAATTTTTTGAAGGAGTGGCCAATTTTAAAAGACTCCAGAGCACCATTTCTGGTATTTAAAAAGAACTTTACACAAAATTCAAGGATATACAAATTTTTTAATTTTTTTTTAGATTAATCTAGATTTCAATTTGATTTGTCCACAAAAAGATAATCTTTTAAAAACAAAGTGGGATAATTTTAAAACCAAGATAGTGAACTACTACGATGTCAACATACGGAATCAGCAATCAATAGACCTTCTGAACCAAGCAAAAACGACGATAAAAATTGGTGAGTAATAATTGTGGGCTTTTTGTTAAATTAATAAAATAACAGTAAATAATTTTTTTTTCAGATTGTCAAGACTACATTTTTACAATTCTTCTCAATTCAGTTCTGCTGCCATCAGCAAGATTTAGTGCAAATGGAAGTACAAAAAAGAAAGTCACCATTAAAGATGCTAATGAAAGCTTCGTGTTGCAGTTAACAACAATTAGCGATTACTCAAGACGAATAAAAGAACTTATCGGTAAATACTATTCTAATAAATTGACTGTACAGCCTTTTATAATTGTGGTAGGAGACTCTTTGGACGATCTTAAAACCTTTTATATTTACTTTGACGAGACTTTGTACAAACTAAATTCTTTTATGGAAAGTTTAGGCATATGCTTTAAAATCTTTCACGTGTTTAATCTTAAATATCCTAAGATCTGCGAAATGCCATGGATATTTATCCAAAAGTATTTTTATGAATTAGATTTAAAAAGTTCAAATCTTACTTCATTGTTAACACACATGAATGAAAAAAATTAAATTTTGTAAATTTTTCGATAGGATTTAAATTAAATTATTTTATTAATTGTATTATTAATAAGTTATAAATAAGTTAGTTCATAAATATAAAATAAATTTAAATATGTTTGAATAAAAAAATGTGAATTAAAATCAATTCTGATCTGTTTCCATTAAAGTTTATAGTGAACACTTTTAAATTGCATTTGAAAGTGTTCACTCTTAAAATAAAATCTAATGCTTTTAATTTCAGATTAAATGTGTTAACTTTTAATTTAAATACAAACATTTTTAAATTGGGTTAAAAGTGTGAACTTTCAAATCAAAAGTGTTTAAATTGTATGCGAAAATGCGCATATTAAAATGTAAAATTTTCACTTTAATATTCAAAGTGCTAACATTAATAATTTACATTTTAAAGTGTAAACTTTAAAATTAAATATTTTTCAATACGGCTGGTTTTCATACATGCAAATTTTTAATTTTAAAGTCCCTTGTACTGGATTTAAGTGAATTTAAAGTGTTTCTTTTCTGAGTGTAAAAATACTAACCCCCTTATTTAAAAACGATTATTAAATTTAACAAACGTTTATTAAGCAAATTTTTATATGCACATCTGTCTTAATAAACGTTTGTTAAATTTAATAATCGTTTTTGAATAAGGGGGTAAAAATTTACAAACTATTAACCAACGAAATACATGCACTAGCTTCGTGGTAGAAATATTTCTAGTAGTATGTAATTCTAAAAATATTTTGCCATACAAAATATTTCTAGTAACAACCAGAACACAAAATTAAAATGTTTCATTTGCAATATATTTACTAGAGGTCTGCACAAATGTATTTGGCATCCAAATGAGTGTTGTGTGTGTATTTGATATTCAATTCAAATGTGTAAAACAAATGAGAGCTAGTCATTCACGTTCAATCATTTTAAAATTTAAATGAAAGATCAACACAACACAGTCAATGAAAAAGTGAAACACGTCTCAATTATATTGTATTGCTTGATAAACGCAAATTCATACATCTGACAATAAAAAAAAACCTGTGTGAAGTTAAAAATCACACAATTCATTCGTGTGTTTGTTGTGTTTCTTATATTGTTTTCCCCTATTTATTAAATTTCCCTAACGTTCTTTGTTTGATACGGGCGTTTACTAAATTGTTGTGTTTCGGTTGCCCAACAGTCTTGTTTTTTTCTTTAGTTTGGATTTATATGATATTTAAATCAGAGGAAATAAATCGGTAAAATATATTTTTATATGCAAAAACAATAACAGAATAAATTTATAAATAAGGAAATTATTGATTATTTAACTGATTTTTTAATAAAGACCTGCCAAAGTTTTCAAAAGTAGCCAGTTATATATTGTTTTAAAATTAAATTCGGTAGATGTAGTTAAAACAAAAACTTAACAAAATTAACAAAATTCGATTTGTTAATTTAAAACTACCACTTTTTACTTCTAAAAAAGTTGTTATCCCGTTTTAATGCAATGTCTTTTTACTAATATTCTGTTTTTAATACGATATTTATTTTTTATAAATACGGCAGAATATGTACATCGCAACACAATTGTATTTACTCGTGTAAAACAGCATATTTGTTATTTACAGTTGAATCAAATATTTCTCTCACAACACTCAAATAATGAATTGAACGTTTTGCACAATATTTTATTTCTTACACACAATAAATTTTGTGTGATTCTTAAATCACACACAACACACTACTTGCTATTTTGATGTGTGAATTCATGTGTCGTTTAATCGCACACATGCAGACCTCTAATATTTCCCTGCAGGAAATGTCAATAGTGAAACTGGACTGATTTACTATTGACACAGTCACCAGTACTAGTGACTTAGTATACCCTAGACAATGCTAATTACTATAGACATTTAACATGTGCGTGTCATTGAAAATCCACTACTGACATAGGTACTATTGACAAGGTAGTGTGGTCCCAACATTGTCTACACTTTTGGTACTTCTCTGAAATAGAAAATAAAAATGCATTTTTTTTTGCTAATTTTTGGAGTTTTATTAAAAAAATACTAAAAAATATTTAATTAAAAATAAATTCGAAAACACCCAGAGTCTTTGGCGGGAATCGAACTCCCAACCCTCTGAATGATAGTTCGGCATACTATCGCCTAGTCTATCGGGGCTCACAATTGAAAAAAAAAATAATTGTATAATAATAACCATTGTGACAATGCCGTTGACAATGTCGCCAAACCGCAACTAAAATAGTATACAAAAGTGGTGACTTGGAGACACTTGTCTCCAGGTTTCCTTCAGGGTTACTATGTACTAGAACACACGCATACTTTTTATAGTTTACTACCGAACCATAAACCATGCAAAGAAATTGTAACTTGAAAAACTACTAACAGACAGCAATATGCGAAATCGAAAAAAACAAACTAAACAACTGTGGCACATGAAAATGAAAACTGGCAAACGAAGTTAATATATGTAAAAAACGAAATTGTCCGCAGTTGAAAATGTTAAAAACGAAAATGTACATATATGTATAAGCTTTCTTCGCCGCATATATGCAATGTGCATAAAATTGAAGAAAAAAAAACTAGAAATAAGAAAAGGTTCACACATAGTAGTATACGTTGATTTGTGTGTATAAAATAATAATTTGTATAGAATTGTTTGCTATTAAGATAAGGAATTGAAGTACATGAAAATATAAGTTGCCTTTTCAAGTTTTAAAATTTTTTGTAAATTTAGTATCATTACTAATCGATTTGCAAACATACATATGTATGTACGTTGTTTATATTCTGAATGAAATTATTAATAAACAGCACGTGATAGTACATCGACTTTTGTTAATAAAAAATTGTGTTTCTTAATGCGAATTGCAAGATAGAAAATACAACAACAATAAGTGTGTGTAATATGTGTGTATGCAACAACAACTGCAATATGGAAAATCAATAACAAAATATGAACACAACTACGCACAGGTTGAACAACTCCTTAAAAGAAAATAAACAAGACAATGTGTAGGATTTTGTAGATTGAAAAAAATTTGGTACATAATGTTTTACGTATGTAAATATTTAGGCAAAATGTAACAATAATTCATGCAAAAATAAAAAAATTAAGGAACAACAAATGTACTCCTGGAGCACATACATAAATGAAAGAAAGGAATAAAATAAAGTAAAGAATGATCTAGAATCTAGGCGATTGAAATCAATAACAACTTTCGTAATTTGAAATGCAAACAGATTGCATATGAGTGTGATTGGCTGAGGGTTCGTATCAGGAACATAATAAAAAGTATGTCTACAATAAAGAATCTGATGTCTGAAAGATAGGAATGCGGTGAAAGTGGATTAAAGCAGACTATGTCCCCGTTTACACAGGGAAACATCTGGAATTCTCTTTTGTATTTTCCTTCGCGGTTATACAGGGAAACATTGTTGTAGGAAACATTCCAGTTTATATTTGCTTTTTGACATTTGTCTAATTGCAGTGTTGTTTTTCTTTAATTTCTACTGTATTTCATTTGCTAATGTAAGTATATTTGATTTGTTATACATAATTTATTTTTTTATTTTTATTCAAACAAAGTCAAATATAAAACATAGAGAACAAAGCACGCCGAAAAGAAATAAAGCAAATGTCAAAAAGCATGAAGCAATAAACACAGATGGCGCATTCCTCTCTTCCAACAATTTTCTACTGCACATCTACGTCATCAGAGCGCACAACTGTTTGTATGTTATGAAAACAGTATGAGATTTGTGGTGGAAATGAAAAAATATTATGATTATTTTTAATAAAATAAAACGAAAAATCTTAGAATTTTCTTTTTTCATATTTAATTTTGTTGTTATAAACATATTTTATTCTGTTTGTAAAACACTTTATTGTTTTATATTTGTTTGTTTTTTATTATTTATAAATTGATATATTGATTTTTTATGTTTTGAATATTTTGTAATTATAAAAAACAAATATTTAGATTGAGACATTGTAATAAACTTTTTTCCTGTGTTTCTATTTTTAAATAATTATCTTAATTATTAATATAAAATAAGAAATTTAATTTATTATTTTTTTATATTTTCTTTTTCTCGAACTCGAAAGGGTTTTTACTTTTTTGTCACATTCAATATGATCAGCCTGTTGTACGTGAGACTTTATGAAGTTGTCTTTAATTAGCAAGCCTTGTCTATTGTGTTCTTCGAAAATATTTTCAAGGTCTTGCATGTGTTCCATAGTTTTTCGAATCGGCTTTGATAGTCCGCCCTCAGACAAATGGTCAACCTACGAATACGATGAACATTTTTCGTTTTCTGCTATGGATTTATTTTTCCGGCAACAAAAACTTATCCATTGCTTTAATAACTTTGGATCTGCCGGAAAGTTAAATAAACTGATTGTACACGGCTTTTTTCTATTATTGTTACAACAACTTTTCACTGCACACCACATTTTAGTTTTTAATTTACACGATTTTTTTAACTTTAATGACTTTACTTTTCACAATGCCCTCTGTCTACGTCACTCAATCAGCTGAGTGGTAGCAACAAAACTAACGGACCTGCGCAATGCGTAATCTTGTTTATTTCATTTATGGTCAAAAAGCATAGCAAATGTAAACAATAAGAATGAAAGCACAAAGCGTGCCTCCGAGAACGGGAAACAAATTTCATATTCTCTTCCCCACCCGTCCTTCTCTACCAAACAAAATGTTTCCCTTCCAAATGTTTCCCTGTGTAAACGGGGACTATGTATGTATGTAAATAGGAAAGCGGTGTATTTCATTGTTTATGTAGAAGTGTTTTTTATGAGTACCGCTATACATATATAGACCATTTTTTATTACACATTTTTTGTCAAGTGTTTTTTGGCTCTGTTATGTGTATGTATGTATATACATTTCTTCGCGAATATTTACAAATGAGATTGAATGAATAATGAAAGGAGAACAAATTGTAGCAATCATCTTTGTAGGATTACAATCGTGTAATAGATGTAGTGATGTTCACATGTTTGAAGTTCTAGACTTCAATTTTTGAAATATAGTGATCATAAACAATTTTAGTCGACATTTTTATAAAAATTTAATTATTAGTTCATAAAGAAATATGGAAGACATACACTCCTATCGTGAATAAAAATTCCATTTGTTTGTTTACTTTTATTTTTTTAACATTGAATTTTAATAGGAAAATGTGAAAAGGGAACAAATTTCATGTGGAATTGTTATTCACGATAGGGTTGATAAACAAATATTTAGATATCAGTGATGTATCTGATAAAGTTTTGTGTAAAATATGTAAAATATGCATAAAAAAAAAAAAAAAAACGTTAAGTAATAGCAGGAAATATAATTTAAAATCAATAGAAGAACTTAATTGTCTTCAGTGAATCGACATTATGATGTTCTAGAGGTTTTTACATTTTTTTAATTTAATTATATTTAATTAAATTAATTTATGATCTGATTTTAGCACTTTTTATTTTATTTGTTACAATTTAGTTAAATTCTTTGTATGAACACATACATATATCCAGTTTGTGAAAAAAAATCTTTGCACAAAGAGAAAACACTAAAAAATGTGAAAAGAAACAATATTTTTTTAATGTGAATAAGTTTTGTTTTTAATTTTTTTTAATATGTTTTTAAACATGTCATTCAGCCTTATTATGAGTGTCGTTTTCTTTTTTCGACAACGACTGTTTCGTAATATATTAAAGAAACAAATTTAATTTTATCTTGTGCACAGAGTACAGGTCGCAATTTTGAAGATATTTCGATAAAATTTGATACATGATATTTTTTCGGCCCAAGAACGGATGGGATTGAAACTGGTGGAAATCGGTCCATTATTTCACCTGGCCCCCATACAAATGTCCTCCCGAAATAGGGGTTTAACGATCATAAATGCTTGAATTATGCAAGTATCCACACAAATTTCACCACAAATGAGTGGTAAATGAAGCCAAATATCATCTTCAAATTTTGTGCAAATCGGTTCATAATTTATCATAGCTCCCAAAAATCGCTTTAAAGATCATAACTCTCTTAAAAATTACGGTATCCAAATAATATTGCACACAAATATATTTTATATTTATACAAATCATTTGGTACAATTTTATGAAGAGCGGTTTATTATTAGGCGTAGCTTCCATATAAGGCCCACTTCCGAAACTCACTTTAACGACCATAAATCTACTAAAAATATTGGTATCCAAATAAAATTCAACAAAAATAGGTTTCATATATACAGAAATAATGACACCTAATTTTATAATTAGTCAAATCTCCCATATGAGACCCTCTCCGTAATTCCTCCATACATTTTTTAAAAGTATTTATATCGTTTAACATACATCATCATCCTTATTCCAGTTGTCGTCGTCGATATCGTCATCGTTTTTTAGTCGACATCACTTCGTATCGACATCGACATCACATCGACACTAATTTGGTATTCTATAAACATCTTGCGACGATGACGACTGTTTATCGATTTTTGTAAACACATCTCTAATATTTGTCAGTTGATTTATTTTGTTTTGGTATTTGATGCATAAAAAAACATTTACAGTTTGATTAAAATTTTAATTTTTGTGGTATATTTCATTTGTTTCATGTTTTTGTGTAAAAATGTTTTTATTTGCGAATCAAATTGTGAATCAAATTCGAATTCGAGTAATGATTAAAATAAAAGAAAACTAATACTCCAAAGAAAGCAAATCAGACAGGAGTCCGACATCTTCAATTTGCCAGATAAAAAGTGGGTGTTAACATTTAATTATTTCCTAATGTTTATTTTGTTATTTCTTCAAAAGGTTTGAAAATTACTTTAGACTTAATAAAGCAGCCTTTAAGTATGTGTTGGAAGCAATATATCCTTATTTGAAAAGTGGAATTAGATCAACATTTGTTTCAAAAACAATAAAATTAGCAGCCACATTAAGATTTTAGGGGTCGTACCAACTGAGTGTTGGAAACGACTTTAACTTGGGACTGTCACAGCCAGTCGTCTCAGAGATTCTGTCTGAAACATTGGATGTCTTAGAAAGCAGAATTTTTCCCCAATGCATCAAGTTTGAAATGACCAATGCGGAGAAAAATTAAGCTAAACTACATTTCTTTGCAAAAAAAAAAAAAAAAAAAAAAAAAAAGATTTTCCCGGTGTTATTGGTTGTGTGGATGGGACCCACATTAAAATACTGGCTCCAAACAAAAAAGACCAGCATATATACTTCAACCGAAAAGGGTTTTTTAGTTTATGTATGCCTGTAAAACATTTAATTGTACATACATATGTTATAGTCGTAGATATTGACATCCTTATAGATCATATATCATTGCAAAAAGTGTGTTACAAGAACGATATGCAGGTGGTGAACGTAATGCGTCGCTTTTAGGTAAAAAATGTATTTGAAACCATTCATATAGAGAGTCTCAGAATCTCAGGCTTTTCCGATTTGTTGCAGGCGATGCAGGTTATCCTCTTCAGCCATATCTTATGACAGCATATCGTTCTACGGTTAAAGGAAGTCCAGACGCTATTTTTGATACAAAATATACAACCTGATGTTGAAGTACATGAAGCACAAAGTACTGATAGTATTGAGTCATGCGATATTAGAGAACAAATAAAACTGAGTTTTCAATAAATTCAATTCAGTCTTTTATTATTATTTTTCTTTTTCATAAAACTTAACTACAAACAAATTACAAAAACTAAAATCTTATTCAATAACACAAAAGTTTAGAACGTCTCTTTGTTAAAATGTTCAAGCTCCTTTTCTTTATGCAACTCTTCCTCCCGTTTACTTCTTTCTTTGTCTCTTATATTTTTTTTCTTCCAATAATTTTAATTTTTTTCCCTCAATACTCAAATTTTTTTTTGGTAAGAAATGAGGTCTCTCAAGTTACGTTTTATGGACGTCATGGAAATGGAAATTTCTTCACGTAGCACGTGTGTTTTCAATGAATACATATTTTTATTGTTAATTTTTGATTTTATTACAGTGTTTCAATATGGAGGTCAGATGTAATTTTATAAATTTTGTGGATTGTATTTTTAAATTCAAAAAATACAATGTAGGGTACATCAGATGAATCTATGTTGTCCGAACAGTCGTCAGTGGCGGCAGCTTGTTAAATATCAGAGATTAGAGATAAGATTATAAGAAGTGAATATAAAGTAATTCTGGAAACAGCAAGGTTTGGGAGATTTTTGGAAGAGTTGATAAAGACGGAAGTTTTATAGAAAACATTGTGGCATGCAAAAATTGTAGTAGTGTTCTCAAGTTTGTTAACAGCACTTCTAATCTTGTGAAGCATAAGTGCTTTAGGAATTTAAGAGACACTTTAGAAAATATCCCCAAGGTAGAATAAACAAGTAGTTCGTAGAACTACTGAGTGGATGATAAAAAATTGTCGATCTTTTAAAATGATGGAAGACGAATGTTTAAAAAAAATTACAGAACTGATGTTATCACTTTGAGCTAAGTACGGACCAAATGTGGATGTAGATAAACTTTTACCACACCCCACAACTATATCCAGAAATATTGATAAAGTGTAAAACACCAGTTACGACTCCATAAAATTAGAACTTAATGAACTCAGTTCCAGTGGGTATGGCCTTACTTCGGATTTGTGAACCGACAGTTATCTTAAAATGTCGTACTTATCCTTAACTATTCATTTCATTAAAAATGGGAAATTAAACACTAAACTGCTTGCTTTTAAATCAATAGATATGGAGCCTTGTACCAGTAAGTATTTGTGTAGTCCTAATGAACAAAAGCTTTTGAACAAAATCCTTTTTCAACTTTTCGTTAATTTAAAATAGACGAAAGGATTCTTCGTAAAGTGACTGTGACGTTAAGTGAATTTAATTGTAGTCTTAGTAGGGCAATAATCGTTACAGACAGAGGTTCGAATATGAACGCTGCATTTAGAACAAGTGATCATATATTTTGCATTGATCATTTATTGCACAACATAGTCGAATAATGCAATAATGAAAACGTTGAAATTAAAGAATTATCCGTAAAGTCCTCAAAGCTTGTCAAGTATTTTAAAATATCCGGCGGCAATGCGCAATTAATAATTGAATTGAAGTTGGCAACTTCTTGCAAGAAAAGGACCAACTGTATAGAATTAGTGGTTTAAATTTAAGCACTCTGACTGCAACTAATAAAGTTTTAAAACATTTTGAAGCAACTTCGAAAGAACTCGAAGCCGAGATATATCCAACTTTACATTTGACAATAGTTCATATTTATTATTTAAAACGAATATGCGAAATAAACAGTGATGATTTAGAGTGCATAAAAACTTTGAAACAAACACTTAGGAAATTGTTAAACGATGTGGTTATGAATAACATTACAATTTTTCACAAAATTGCACTGTTCTATTTCCAACAACTAACAAACTTTCGCAGTTTATGAATGTTGAAAGATGCGATATAAAGGAATATTGTCAAAAAGTTATGGAAAGTTTTATAAGTGAAACGAACTCAAATCACGACGAAAGTTCCCAGTCAGAATCCTTAATAAATGAAAAAGAGCTTCTTTTCTCAGGGTTTCTCCAGCCTTTGAATTCGTCAAATATCACTGACAGATTACAAAACGAAATCATGCTGTACCAAAATGTAAATGAAATTATGCACAACAATTTTGATGTTCTTCAGTGGTGGGAGTTCAATATAAGTTAAGCTGCAAAATATTGTCAACTCCTGCAAGTAGCGCCTCATCAGAAAGAATATTCTCAAGTGCTAGACACTTTCTTTTTGAAAAACGTTGCCTTATTGGGTCCAACCCTGTTTCGGTAGAAAAGATGATGTTTTTACATTCAAATATGAAATAACATTTATGTACTTCTGTAGATTGTTTAGTTTTTTTTAATCTTTATTTGACCTTATTTATAATTTTAATATTTATTTGTGTTATATACTTTTTTGTTTTCATTACTAAGAAATAATTAACAAGTAAGAAAGTATAATCGGTCAAGCCCGACCATATAATACCCTACACTCAGTATATCAATAAAGCAGTTTTTCATATATGGGCGCTATTTGGGAGATATTATCTATTATGGACCGATCATCCAAAAATTTAGTGCCATGACTTCCGTGAATATAAATATTATGTGTGTTAAACCTTATCTCTATATAAATACGTTTAAAAGATTTATGGAGGTTAAAGTGAATTACGAAGACGGTCTTATATGGGAGTTTTGACTATTTATGAACTGTCTATTATAAAATTAGGTCTCATCCTATTTGTACATAAGAAACTCAATTTTGTTAAATTTTATTCGGATAACAACATTTTTAAGAGATTTATGGTCCTTAAAGTGATTTCGGGAAGTGGCCCTTATATGGGAGCTACGACTAATTATGGACCGATCGTCATAAAATTCTACCATATTATATGTATATGTACGAAACATATCGGTGTTCAATATTATTTGGATACCAACATTTTTAAAAAGAGTTATGCTCCTTTAAGTGATTTTCGGAAGTGGGCCTTATATGGGAGCTACGACTAATTATGGACCGATCGTCATAAAATTCGACCATATTATATGTCTATATACGAAACATATTGGTGTTTATTATTATTTGGATACCACCATTTTTAAAAGAGTTATGCTCCTTTAAGTGATTTTCGGAAGTAGGCCTTATATGGGAGCTACGACTAATTATGGACCGATCGTCATAAAATTCTACCATATTATATGTATATATACGAAACATATTTGCGTTCAATATTATTTGGATACCAACATTTTTAAGAGAGTTATGCTCTTTAAAGTTATTTTCGGAAGTAGACTTTATATGGGAGCTACGACTAATTATGGACCGATCTTCACGAAATTTTTAGATGTGATTTAGCTTCATTTATTGCTCTTTTTTTTGTGAAATTTGTTTGCATACTTGCATAATTGAAAGATTTCTGATCGGTAAACCCCAATTTCGGGAGGACATTTGTATGGGGGTCAGGTGAAATAATGGACCGATTTCCACCAGCTTCAATCCCATCCATCCTTGGCCGAGAAAATATTACGTAACAAATTTTATCGAAATATCTTTAAAATTGCGACCTGTACTCTGCGCACAAGCTTTACATGGACGTTAAATCGACTCAGGAAGTGATTATAAGCCGATCGGTATACTTTAAGGTGGGTGTTGGACCAATATTTCTGGGCGTTACAAACATCAGCACAAATCCAATATACCCTCCCCACTATTGTGGTGTAGGGTATAAAAACTTTAAAAAAGTAAAAATTATAATTATTAATGTTGATCGACCTTTTTCCGTTAATATTAATATTTTAGATAAGAGAAAAAGGAAAATAAGAGATACACGTTGGAGAGCTTGAGAATACAACAAAAATAGGCAAAGGCAATAAACACAAAAGAAGACAAAGACAATACAAATGCAAACTACACAATTGCGATACTTTAGTATTAATAACAACTTTGACTAAGTAAAAAATACAAAATACATTTATTTTAATATTTTAAGTTTTTGTGTTGTGTTGTCCAACTATACAAAATACTGTGATACAGTATATAAATAATGTTATACTGACGAAAAAGATTATTGTAAGTTAATTTGTTAAAAATGAAGATTGTAATTATTGTTATTATTGACTAAAAATTTTCCTTTGTATTTTTACAATGTTACCAGATTGTAATAAAAACTCAATCCCTAAGAAGTTGGAAAAAATACCAACGAAACGTCGGATTTTATTGGAAATGAAATAAATAATCTTTTTTATGTTTGAATTGTATCAAGTCAGCTAATTGGGCCTATATTATTTAATGTAAATAAAAAACTTCTTTACATGTTTTCCAACGTTTCGTAAATTTTTTGTTGACTTCATCAGCGTTACGTCTATTTAATTAAAAATTATAATACATTAATAAAAAATAAATACACCAAATATATTTTCCTTTTAGACTTACAAATTTAACAGTAATTTTCACATTAAATTAAAATTAAATAAATTCTACAAAAACAAAAAACATTTAACACAAGCAATAAATTAAAACCACAGCTTAAAAATTAATATCACAGTTTGAAATTATATTGCAACTCTAAATAATCTTTTATTTATATTAAATTAATGACCTTGAAATCCTGCATATAGGAAACTATATAAACTATAACAACTTTTATTTTTAAATAATATTAAAAAGCAAAAAATAAGCAAATTTATCAAATTCCCCATAAAGTTACCAAAATGAAAAAAAGTTCACATCTCCACATTAAAGAAAAAAATAACCATTTTTGGTTAAAAATAACCAAAAATGCTGCAAATTGAACGAGTTCGATGTTTTCATACTTTAAACAACTCAAGTTTCTTTTGCACTCTTTCATTGCTTCTCATTGCAAATGAATTGAATGAATATGTGCCATTTATTTTTGTGATTGTCTCATAGGTGATTTATTTTGCATTCATGCAGATGTCTAGTCCACACCCGTAAACCACAAAGCAAAAAAAAATATTTTTGCCCACGTGTTCATTCGGAGAGAACATGTTGCAGGCATACCAAAAATCATGTTCCTAGTCATCACACGTCTTTAAAAATTGCGAAAATATAAAAATTATACGGAAAAACAAAGAAAAATTGAGACATTTATGACAAAATTTAAAAACCTAGATCTCAACTTACATAGTGAATATTGGAAATCTGACTGTATTACAATCTTTGTCAGAGAAAGTACTTTAACTATCCCATATTCGATTTTATTATATGTATATCGAAAATATAAAAATTATTTAAATCTTTAACAAAATAAAGCATTCATGCCCCACATGGACCAATAATCACAAATCTTCTTCATACAGAGTATTTTAATTACGTCAAAATTTAAAGGGAAAAATCATAAGAAAAATTAAAAGAATTGTAACAAAATACCAAAGCTGCGCCCACCGCCCACAAACCAAATATCAAAAATCTGGCTCCGTCTTGCACCAACAGAGCAAAAATACTTTAACTATGCCCAATTTCAACTTTCTGCGATATCAAACAGCTTCAGAAAGCCCAGGAAAGAGAATTGGGCATACATTCGGATATACAACGAATTTATATATATAGATTTTTTTTGAGTTAGATCAAACTGTAAGTGCTTTTTAATCTGCATTTAACTAAAAAATATAGGTTATCCCTTTAAGCCGACCATTTTTTTTTTTATTTTTATGTTACGTTATTTTTTAAACATCAATTTAACTTTTATAAATTTTAAATAAAATAAAGAATAGTTTCATAAAGTTATCTGTTATATAAAATTTTTAATAAAGGTCTTGAGTTAATAAGATATCACATTTTCCATTTCTAAAAATTTTAGATATATCAGAAAATGTTCTTCAAGATTGGTCAAGCTTGGATAGGTCTCTTAAATGAACCAATGATTATTATGTTTTCTTCCAGAAAAATGTACAAGGTGTATTCGAAGATTGCATTTTTATTATTAATTATTAAAAGGCGTAACCAATATTTTGGAACAAATTTGTTTGACGTTATTTACTCTTAAAAGTATTTCGTTATATGACTACAGAATTTATTCCTGAAGTTAATTAAAATTAATTGTACACCTAATTCTGTTTTTACACGGTTTGAAATAACTAAATCTTAAATTTTTTTACACGATTTTATTCCATTTAGCACGATTCAAAATCTTTTGGGCTTAAATTTTTTTGTTAAATTTAATTTTTGCAAAATATGTTTATTTCACCAATTTAGGGGATTACCCATTTTGTGGATTCAAACAAATTTACTGCTCAGAGCATGATGAAATTACTTTACTAGGTGGTGTTGAAAAGCCAGCTGTTTTTTTTAAAGTCAGGTTCGTTATGCCAATTTTTTTTGTTTAGATTTAGTCATTCCTTGGCTTATCAACATTTACAAAGCTTGTCTGTCATGGTCATATCTACCCATGCGTTGGACTGAATACAATATAACATTCATTCCAAAGGGAGGAAAAATCTCTCATACCAAGGCAAAGAACTTTAGGCCAATTAGTCTATCATTCTTTTTGAAAACCTTGGAAAGAATCTTAGATATCCATATTAGGAATTATATTGATCAAAGACTACTATCGCCATCTCAACATGCCTATATGAAAGCCAAATCTGTAGAGACGGCACTTCACTCGCTAGTAAACTATATTGAGAAATCGCTAGAATTTGACAACTTTACGATGACAGCCTTTCTGGACATAGAAGGAGCTTTCAATAACGTAAAACCTGAAGTCACAATATCGGCTCTACGGGACTTAGGTCTCGACGAGTCAATCACTAGGTTTGTAACGAATCTATTGAGTAATAGGACCGTACGCTCCAAATTTGGTACGACATGAATCACAAGATCGGCCACTAGGGACACTCCCCAAGTGGGAGTCCTATCTCCACTATTGTGGAACTTGGCCATGAACGATATGCTCAGGAAAATGGACAATACGGGATATAAAACTGTAGCTTACGCGGACTACGTGACAGTGGCAGTCTCGGAATTCCATTTGAGCACAATATCGCAAAGAATTTAGAATACACTTAAAACACTCAGTAGGTGGAGTAATGAAAGTGGGTTAAGTGTCAATCCTAGCAAAAACGGAACTCGTAATATTCACTAGAAAATAAAAGATTCCCACTTTTATGCTTCCTAGATTGAATGGTATAGAACTGACAATCTCGGAAAAGGCAAAATTTTTGGGTGTGATTCTTGATAATAAGCTATCATGGAAATCCAACATACTAGCAAGAGCATCTAAAGCTATGTCAACCTTGTATATCTGCAAGAAAACTATAGGCAAGAACTGGGGTATTAACCCTAGATGTGTGCACTGGTCTTTGAGACAGTTATAAAACCAATTTTATTTTATGGAGTCTAGGTCTGGTGGAAAGCACTTGACAAGACTTCTAATTGTGCCATCTTGGACAAGATACTAAGGAGGACTGCGATCCTGATAACTGGAGCATTAAGCACTACCTCTACTAAGTCGCTTTTTTTTGCGATACTAAACTGGATTGCAGTTGATCTAATGGCCAAGAAAATAGCCATGAATACTGCCGTAAGACTAAGTGCAACAGGCGCTTGGAAGCATGGTCATTATGGACAAGCTAGCATCATGGGAAACATACAATGTCTTCCTGAATACATTAATTATCACACTCCTAGACCCTCCTTCTTGCTTTGGCTTCTCCATTAATGACTACATGGAATCGGTTGAAGGTCTACTCCTTGATACTACCAGTCTATCTATATACACGGATGGCTCCAAAAAAGGGGAGGTTTGGCTGCGGGGTCTACATTCAGGAATTTGGAATCAGGATGTTTTTCAGAATTCCAAACGGATGTAGTATCCTTCAGTCTGAAATATCAGCTATAAAACGAGCGGCTAATTGGATCAGTTCTTACAGAATATCGGGAAGAGATATACGTATATACACTGACAGTCAAGTTGCAATAAAGTCTCTGACAGGTGTACGTACTACATCAATCCTGGTCCAGGAATGCCGGACATCCTTAAACAGGATGGCGAAACATTTAACAGTCACACTCATATGGGTGCGCGGACATGGAGACATAATAGGTAACTGTATCGCAAGTGACTTGGCAAGACCGCACGGGTATTCTCAGGAGAGAATAACGGGAATAACGACCCCGCGGACCCTAGTTTTGGCAGGTATGGAGGGCGTACTAAAATGGTACTAATGCCCAGTGAAGTCCTGTGACAGGGCGAATGGATACCGCCCTAAATTAGGTATCCTACCACAAGGGATGCCCTCAGGAGAGGTGCAATCAGAAGAGTGATGCCTTCGTGGTTTCCCTAATCATAAACTCAGCCAATCCACATCGGTCTGCGTCAGACCTTAAGAAAGGCGGTCCGCCGCTAGGGCATTAAGATCGAGGCCAGTAAGATCTTAATTATGGTATACTGGAAAACATAAATGTGATAAAGATGAACCCTGGGCCTGACGACTGTAGTATTCCGGGACTTAAGTATGTTGGAGTGAAACCCCACAGAAATAGCTCCTGGGCTAATACTGCAGCTGCCTCCATCCCGCTAAAACCCGGCAAACCCCGCTTTAAGTTTCGTCGCCATTAAGTTGGTGGTGTAGGTTCACTTGACGCTGTCCTGATTAATACGGGTCTGGCTCTGAACACAGTGTCTCATAAGGACGTTGTGTCAACCCTCGCATGGCCTCCCTGCTTGCAAAGATAACCATGGGACCAAATAACGTAACTATACATCGAACTTGAATAACGGTTTTGAGTTGGGACCCAGTGAAGATATGAGTACCAAATATAACAAAAATAACAATAACAACAACAACTATAATAATAACAAAGATATGATCAACATAGGAGCAGAAAACCCTTTCCGAAATAGTGGGAATATACAAAGATCACCACCTAGGAATAATGTTTCACAATCAATCACTGCAAGAAGCGCAACTGGAGAAGACAGACACCTTGACCGTCTTAAGAGGGAGGAGGAAATGGCGTTCGTCAAACTTGGCAATAAACTGAGTGCAATGAACACTGTAGTCTGTGATGCTAGGAACATTCACAAGACTGTAAGAGACAATCTTCTTCTGGCTGTTGCTTTGTATCAGCAGCTTCGAGAGTATAGAGAAGCGATCGCTCTGAATGTTATTTTGGATACACCACACGATAAAACAGAGGTAACGACATGCAACAAAGATACACAAACGGAGAAAGAAACTCCCAAAGAAGGCATGAAGAGACCAGCCTCCTTCTCACCAGTGAAATCCAAGCCACCTAAGAAGGTTCGCACATCACAAATAGAGGATAAAGATTGTGATACAGATAACGACATCCAGTGGACCCTAGTAGAAGGAAGAAAAAAGAACCGAAGTACCAAAAAGGGAAATAGTAAGGACGTAACTAGAAATAAAGGTGAGACCATAACAATCAAGGCGGATGGTACAAGCTATGCTGATATAATGAAGAAAATGAAGACAACTATAAAGCCGGAAGAAATTGGCATAGGTATAAAGAAGATCCGAAGAACCAAAGAAGGGAATGTCTTAATAGAGATGATAAAAGGAGAAGGTCAAGCGAAGAAACTGGAAGGCGCTATAAAGGGATCCCTCGGGGACAATGTTCAAGTTCAAACAATGGTGGATAAATTTCTTCTTGATATAAGGGACATGGAAGAATCCACAGAGGAAAGTGAGATAATTAATGCTATTCTTCAAGTATCTAGTGAAACAGATAGTACGAAAATAAAAGTACGTAATATACGCGATTACTATGGTGGCACGAGACAAGCACTTGTAGAAGTACCAGGAAACGTTGCAACTACAATAATTAGTAGGAGTAAAATTAAAGTAGGACTCGTATTATGTCGAGTAAGACGAAAAAATATTATCAAGCGGTGTTTCAGGTGCTTACAACAAGGACATATTGCTCGGTCCTGCCAAGGAAAAGACCGTAGCCAAACATGTAGGAGATGCGGTATAGATGGACATAAGGCTAATACATGTAAAAATGAGCCACGATGTGTAATCTGTCTAGAGGCTGGCCGACAGAATGTAAACCACTATATTGGTACTGGCAGTTCATGCAACCACAATAATGAACATTAAGATACTCCAGATAAATCTAGGAAGACGTCGCGAAGCTCAACAGCTGATGATAAATAGCATAATGGAAAAAGAGATTGATATTGCAATAATAAGTGAACAATATGCCAGAGTTGAGGGCAGTGCTTGGTACCAAGATGTTCTAGGCAAAGCATCTGTGTACATACGTAACCAATTGCTTACAATAGAAAAAATTGAAGAAAACAATGAACATTTCGTAGTTAGACACACCAACAGGATACGAATATATAGTTGCTACTATTCACCGAGCATAGAAATAACGGAATTCCAGAACAAAATGGATATACTCGAACGAAATATTAAAACCGGAAACACCCCAGTACTGATAGGGGGAGATTTTAATAGTAAGTCGTCTGAATGGCTCTCAGGAAAAACAGATAAAAGAGGAATAGCTGTGAGTGAAATGATTGCATCTCTGGGTCTGATTGTCCTGAACAGGGGAAGATCTCCAACTTTCAGGAGAACAGACTCAAGTTCAATTATAGATATAACATTTGCATCACCGTCTATAGCATGCAAAACACCACAATGGGAGGTCCTAGAAGACGAAACACTAAGTGACCACCAATATATTCAGATGCAGATAGACCTCTCATACACCAATGTAACAGCGAACCCGACACGAATTAGATGGAATACACGAAAGATAAATAAAGAGAACTCCATAGAAAAGCTTATGGAGATTAAATCCGGAACACAACTTAGCGACATTTTGAACGCAGATATCGCTGCTAGACGGCTTATAGACATCCTCACAGAGATCTGTAACGTTGGAATGAACAAAACTAAAATGCTCGGTCGATCTAGAAAACATGCCTACTGGTGGAATCAAGATATTGCACGTTTAAGAGCAGAATGCCTCAAAACTAAACGTATAGCTACACGTAGTAAAGGGGACCTTATTGCAATGGAGCTATATAGAAGAGCTAGGAAAAGTGTTAGAGTAGCAATCAAAAACTCAAAAAGAAAAGCATGGGAATCACTATGTCAGGAAATAAATAATGATCCATGGGGCCTTCCATATCGGATAATAATGAAAAAACTAGGAAACCGATATAAAATACCAGGAATAACAAATCCTAATTGGGCATACACCATAGTGACTACACTTTTCCCCGAAACGGAAAGAACCAGGAGCAACTTACCCCCTTTACAAGGTGCAAATGAATACGATACCTTCTCTCACAATGAAGTAATTGACACATGCCGTACTCTGAAGATAAAGAAGGCACCAGGGCCGGATGGGATTCCGAATGAAATAATTGCCTTAGTCTGTGAGCATTGGCCAGATGTATTTACGGATACATTCAACATTTGCCTAAAAAAAGGAGTCTTTCCAAAGCTATGGAAAAAACAGTTTCTTGTATTGCTGCGCAAAGGCAACAAACCTTTGGAGAACCCATCTTCATACAGACCCTTGTGCCTACTGGACACTTGTGGAAAGCTTTTGGAGAAATTAATTCTAAATAGACTTGAAATAGAAATAAGCGTAAAGGGAGGCTTCTCACACATGCAGTTCGGTTTTGTGAAAGGCAAATCAACTATAGGTGCTATCAGGGAAGTAGTGAATACAGCAAAGATAGCTTTTGAAAACATGCGATTTTGTTCCATTGTTACCCTGGACATTAAAAACGCTTTTAACTCTGCAAACTAGAATGTAATACGTCAAACAATGCGAGAACGAAACTTCTCAGGATATCTAATTAAAATGGTTGATAGTTACCTGCAAGATAGAATACTTGAATATGAAACAGAAGATGGAGTAAAACAATATGAAGTGTCAGCCGGCGTTCCTCAAGGGTCTATACTGGGTCCCTTCCTATGGAATCTAATGTACGACGAACTATTAAAACTGAATTTACCAGACGGTTCAAAACTTGTTGGATATGCAGATGATGTAGCCCTAGTTGTGCATCAACCCTCTGCACCATTGACAGAAATAGTAACAAACGACTGTCTAGGAAGAGTTAATATATGGCTAAGAAAAAAGAACTTAACACTTGCAGCGAACAAGACCGAAGCGATTCTGGTGACCAAACGAAGATCCTTTGTATTCCCAAAATTGGGAGTGGACGGATACCAGATTACTATAAGTAAGACTTTGAAATACCTAGGTGTAGTCTTAGATAGCAGACTATCTTTTGAGCCACATATAGGGATGGTATCTGAGAAAGCCTTAGCAACAGCATCGAAACTAGCTAGAATAATGCCAAATATAAAAGGTCCAGGACAAACTACCAGACGACTTATAGCTACAGTAGCGTACTCGCAAGTTCTATATGCAGCACCTGTGTTCAGTACGGCTGTCTCAAATAATAAAAACCTTAAAAACGTACTAGAAAAAGTACACAGAACATGTACACTACGAATAACATCTGCATACCGCACAATATCTACTGCTGCTGTGTCCGTTCTCGCTGGTGTGCCATCGATTGACTTACAATTAAACGAAAGAAAGGAAATATATGATAAACGGTTGTCTATAACACATAACCATATGAGCGAAAAATACCATATAAAAAAAGCTGCAAGAGAAAGGTTACTTCAAACGTGGCAAACACTATGGGATGAATCAACAAAAGGAAGATGGACTCACATTCTTTTTCCCAATGTTAAAACGTGGATAAACCGAAAACATGGAGAACTTAACTTTTATCTGACCCAGATTTTTAGCGGACATGGTAACTTTGGTAGCTATTTACAAAGATTCCATATAAAACAAACAGCAATATGCGAAATGTGCAATGAATGCGAGGACAACGTTGAGCATACACTCCTAAAATGTAACTTCTGGAACAACAGGCGAAACGTATTACAGGACATATTTGAGAATACGACAATGGAGCAGTTGGTTAACTCAATGTTAGTCAAAAAGGAGAACTGGTGCACCTCGAAGTAATGCGGGAGCGGTCCCGGGGTGGTGGTTCCTGTGTAGGACCACTAGATGATAGTGCGCTATCACTACGTCCATAAAAAACAAATAAAAAAAAAAATGTGACTTGGCAAAGAAAGGTGCCATGTTACCTGATGCTAACATTTACCATCTCTGCGGCATTCCGCTATCAAAATATAAGGAAATAGTCATCAACTTTTACTATGAGCTAGCTCAAACCAGGTGGGGAAATGAACAAACCTGCACAGTCACACGACTGATCTGGCCTATATTAAATAGGAAACGTACATTGTATTTACTGAAATTACAGCGATCACAACTTAGCAACTTGGTGTCAGTGATCACAGGACACTGCAAATTTGGCAATCATGCAAAACGACTGGGTTTACCCTATAATGATTTTTGCAGGAGTTGCAATAATGAAGAAGAGGAGGAAACGGTCTCTCATCTTTTATGTCAATGTCCAGCAATGAGTGGATCTCGTAGCATTCTTATGGGACAACCATCCTTCGACGACTTATCTGAATTCTCAGTTCTGAAGTTGGAGAATATTGATGCTTTTATCAGAAGCAGTAATTGGCTGCAGTAGCCTAATCTATCTATCTGGGTATCTGCGCTCTTTAAATTTTGGTCTGCACATTTTTCACATTCTTCACTCTCCTCACACTCTACACATCCTTTAACTATCCTTCGTATTCTTCTACTCTATCTCTTCTTCACATATCTTCTTCTTTTCTATCCAATCAGGTAACACAATAGGACCAGCAATATGGACCTAAGTGGGCCGTACTACACGGCCACCTGCCAACCTAACCTAACCAACAGTGGCGAGCACACATGGTCCAATTTTTGTGCTCTTCACACAATTTTAGCCGAGCCTTCACATTTTTTTTCAGCCAACTCAGGCTTTTCTTGTTCAACAGCTGATTTAAGGCCAATTTTACGAAGAGCTCTCCGTGCTGCCCACTTGCTTACAGGTTTATTATAGCAGCTGCAGCCTGTTTGGCTGATAATAATCGCTGAATTGTCCTGGCATCTCGTTCCGAAAGCAAACAAGGACGAGATTTTTTTTTAGAGTTTATGGGCTAATGTTTTTTTATTTTTATGACTTATAGCATTGTTCTGTGACAGACTCCAAACTTCTTAGCAATTTCGCGGGCTGAGTAATTATTATTTGTAATATCCACCACTTACTTTTCTGAAAAGTCTGATATTTTTCTCATTTTTATTGAAATAATAAAATAATAAAAAAAAAATAATAATAAGGGGATATTTCTTTCTTTCCTTCTTTCTCCCCTTGTCAGGCGGTTTTGGTTCTTCTTTAATTTTAAATCTATCTTTCTACTCTTTTTCTACTGAAGTGAATCACAATGGACCACAGGTCTCCGAGTGGAAGTGCACATGGTGTACAACCCTTCCTATCCTATCCATATGTGCTCGCCACTGTATAAATTATTTTTATTGAAAATATTTATATTGTAAACAAAAACACATGTGTCATCTTGAAATTAAAAATTATATGTATTAATTTTTATCTATAGGAATGTTTGTAAACAATAGTCAGTTATTTTAGACATTACAAACATGAAAGCAAAAACAAAAATACCATGTTGTTTATGTTGCTTTTGTGTTTTTGTAATCTTGATATCACCTTATAAAGTAATTTCACCATGGCACAGAGCAATTGTAAATAGCACAAATTTGGGGGAATTCCCTTTTAGTGCATACAATCAAATGAATTTGTCATACACTTTTTACATTACTTTAAGCTTAGAGTGTATATGTATCTTTTATCCTTAACCCAAAGTTGACCAAAGTTAAACCGCTTGTAAATTGAGTTTTTTTTTGGGATTCATGTCGTTAGACGTATTTTATAAAAAAAAATTTACTCCCATTGGTCGCTAAGTGTAAAAAGTGTGAAATTTTTTTGCACTGAACAAAGTGAAAAAAACTGAACAAAGCGAAAAATATTCTTACGCTTACAGCAACGAAAGCAGTCGAGCACGTATGTATGACTTTTTTCCACGTTGTTGTTTTGAAGAAATTCGTTCCAACTTGCATTTTGCAAACAACGATGGACAGCCAACCCGTGACGACCCATCGTATGAAGCATATAAAATACGTCCTATTTTGAACCAATTTAATGTGGCATTCGCGAATGCTATGAGCGAAATTTATCGAAATATAATGAAGCAATATATGAAAGATAAGCCAATATCTTGGGGGTTCAAGTTATGGTGTCGTTGTGATGCCAGCACTGGATATTTATATAAAATTGATATTCACACAGGAAGAAAACAAATGATGGAAGTTGGTATTGGTGAGTCAGTTGTCTTGAGTATGGCTTTCGGTCTTGAGAACTTGGGTATTGAGCTGTATTTTGATAATTTTTTAGTAGTCCATTGCTATTGCACAAAGTAAAAGTTAATGGTATTCGAGCTTTTGGCACTATACGACGCAATCGTGAACAAATGCCTAAATTCGACGCCGACAAAACATTTAAACGTTGCGATTTCATATCTCTCGAATCTGAAGGAGTGACAATTGCTAAATGGATGGATAATCACATGAGTTCTAATTTCATAAATCGGAACGATACAATAACCGTCAGAAGGCGTCAAGCTGGTTCAGCGGAGAGAATCATAGTAAAATGTTCTGAAATGATATCTCAATATAATAAAGGAATGAGAGGCGTAGATCTTATGAATCAAAGAAAGGTAATTTGTTAAGCAAAAATATGTATATACATATGTATACGAATATAATTTATTTACTAAGAAACGCTTTCATTGCAGTCATATTATGAACACAGCCCAAAGTCGAAGATCAAATTCTACCTTCGTCTGTTTTCCGATTTAATTGATTTGGGAGTGTTAAATTCCTAGATTGTTTACCGGAAATTTTCTACGAACAGGTCATCTCCATTTTCAATTTCCCTCCTGGAATTTCGTACACAGCTCGCCACACAGATGATAAATTCTTTCTCTAGTCGTAAATATGAAACTAGCTCAACGTCATGAGCTGGATGCAAACGAGCAAGACTGACCACAACCAATATTTCTTTATCTGGTCACTATCTCGCCAGAATGGATAAAGGCGTGCAATGAATTATTTTTTTTAGTTTGTCCTTTTTATTGCCAAATTGATTTACATATGTTTATTTTTATTGAAATAATTATGTTTTATTGTTTTTGTGCAATTCGATTGAAATAAAAAATAAATTTATAATTAAAAAAATGTTCCTTTATTTTTACCGTTGTGAACCAATGGGACACATGTGCCCCATTTTATTTTCAGATCCCACAAGAAAGCTTTTGAAGCAAATCAAAAGGCGTTCGGGTTTTAGGTTACACAAGGATTTGGTGCATATAAAACAAAAATGTTACATAAGTGTATCATTCAATTTGATTTGAGCAAACAAAAATTTAAAAAAAAAATCACAAATTTTTGACTTTGAGATGACATTGAAATAAATTCGGACAAAAAATCTCAAACTTTTACATTTTTTTTACAAAGACACATTTGTTTTTTATTGAATAAAATTTATTTGATAAAAATTTGCTGCAAAATGTGCTTGTAAGAGGAAAAAACCCAAATAGGACTTATATGTCCCATTGGTCGTCAAAGGGTTAATAACTATGCTTATGTAAAAACACATTGTATATGTATTTAATATTATAATCCTGAATAGTTGTTCTTAAAAAATCCTTATATTTCACTAACCTCTTTTGCATACGATCAATGTCTTTTTTTACAGTTTTTTTCACATGGGGTTTCCTGGAACCGTGTAAAAACAAAATTAGGTGTATCGAGTTGTTACGGCTATTTAAATTATTATCAATGGTCACGCACAATTTAAGAATTGTCAATTATTCGATTTAAATTTGTATAGAATAAATTTAAATTTTTTTTTTATTATTTGAGTGATCGATTAATATTATGATGATAATATTATTATGAGACTTGGCGATAGTGTGCCAGACTATCAGTCAGAGGGTTGCGGGTTCGATTCCTGCCAAAGACTCTGGGTGTTTTCTGCAGACAAGCCAAAAACACAGAGTATAACAGAGGCGACAATTTTGGCGTTTCAAAATCGCTACAATCAGCTGATAGACAGTTCTATTAAAAAGAAAATAATTTCTGGTAGTAAATTTGTAATGTGAAAAAGCAAAGCAAAGTATATAGTATACAACAAGAATTTTGTGGACAAAACAAAATAAACAAAACAATTTGAGTTAGAATATTTAAATTGAAATTTTGTTTACAATAAATTACTAAATTGTATTTTAATAATTGTTATACTTTGTGGTATGCATTGTGGAGTTTGTGCATTCGTTAGATGATATAAATACATTTTTTTATGATTGTATCAAACAATACAAAAATACTCTGTGACCAAAATTGAATTTTATTGCGTCAGAAAAATAGTAACATAAAGAAAACAAAAAGGCAGTTCTCAAAGAAAGAGACAAGTATAAAACTACATTTTCTTTCCCCTTCTGTTACCTCTGTTATACCACAGAGTATATTAATATTTGGCACAGAGTATTTTTGTATTGTTTGATACAACCATAAAAAAACGCATTTATATCAGAGGTAGGCAAAGCGTAAAATGAGATTGTGTGTGTGAGCGAACCCAACAAACATAATTATATAAATTATACAAAACAATTTAGATATATTTTCCGTAACATATAAGAAATTAACAACGATATTTATACACAAACGGAACTTCTACTACTTCAAAAGCTGGTTACATGCATGTTACCAAATGCATTATTAATCATTAAATATTTTTCGTAATTCATTATTAATTTGAAATGTTTGTTGGGAAGTATTTCTGAAAAAAATATAAAAGCATCCGCCGCATGTGCACACATTGCTGTCCCAATGACGACTGAATGAAAGAGATTAAGTATATGTGTGAAGTGCTCTCTGCACAATAGTGCTATAGGATGCCGACCTATGATTTATATTATCTAACGAATGCACAAACTCCACAATGCATACCACAATGTATAACAATTATTAAAATACAATTCTATTTACCAATCATTGAAAACGTATTGGTTGCAACGTATGCAGATGACATTGCGGTATTAGCCTCTGACATATGCCCAAACAACGTATCAAACTTAGCGCAAAGAGAACTCAACGTAATTGAAACTTGGTTAAACAAATGGAATATAAAAGTCAACTCAGAAAAATCCTGACATATAACTTTCTCTTTACGACGAGGAAATTGCAATAATGTATACATAAATGGCATTCAAATTCCACAAAGTGATTGCGTCAAATACTTAGGAATACACATAGATAGAAGGCTGACATGGAAAACACATATTAAATATAAAAAACAACAACTAAGTATTAAAACAAAACGACTTTATTGGCTTTTGGGTCACAAATCACAACTATGTTTAGAAAACAAAATATTAATTTATAAATCAATTCTAAAACCCGTTTGGACGTATGGAACACAACTATGGGGAACAGCCAGCAATTCCAACATTGAAATCTTGCAAAGATATCAGTCTAAAACTCTAAGGACTATTGTAACAGCTCCATGGTTTATAACCAATAAATCGATTCACGATGATCTTCATATCCCAACAGTTAAAGATGAAATCAGAAAATTCAGCGAGAACTGTCTGAAAGATTAAGTAATAATATTAACCCATTAGCTATTTCTCTAAGAAGACTTAAAAAATACCACATTCTGGATCTGCCTTTTCGATTCTAAATAATAAATTTCTACTACAATGTACATATGTAATAAACTTGTAAATATTTTTTAAACCGTATAAATTATATATTATCCCAAGAATTATATTATGCTGTTGTTCTCAGTGGAGTTCAACACTAAATGCTATATGATTGTTATACAATTTACTTATTATCCTTAAATGGATAGATTGTAAATAAAAGAATTATAAAAAAAAATTTACAAAAATATACGCACAAAAGATGTATCAAATGAAAGATTGGAATGTTTTCTATTGATCACTTGATATTTTTTGTAGTTATATCGATGAATTTTCGAAATAACCACCTAAAAAAAGTAAATTTTTTACAATTGTGCTTTAATAGGGTAATAAAATGGGTCATGTTATATATCATTTGAAAGGTATTTCAGAGCACTTTCAAATGTTAGAAATCGCAGAGATATAGTAATATATTTATATATTAGCTTTAAAGTTCTATAGCATCAAAACCAAAAGCATCTTGAAATGATCATGTTTTTGACGCTCATTTTAAAATAAAAGAAATTAAAAAAATCGCTCACTTTCAGCCAATGGTGTTGAGTTCCTCTTATTGCATAAGCTTTATTACAAAAATGTCTTTATTTTGTTCGAAACGAATGGGTGAATCCACCTTAAAAGTACAATTTCTGCTTATTCATTGATTTCTGTTTTAAATTTCTCGTTTCCAATTTTTAACCTATGGTTAATTACAATCGAGGTAGCGTTAGCATTTAATTCCAGTGAATTAGTTTTTATTGTGCTTTCCTTTATGTTATATTCTCAACAAGTATTTTTGGTAATGTTGTTTTTGCAAGCAAAAGACAAAATTCAATAAATATTGAATTAAACTATGAAATCAACCGCAAATTAGTGTAACAGAAAATTTTCATTTTTTATTTTTTTAATGCATTAATTTCTTATTGGTAAAGCTATGTGGGCACGGTCGTCAGATATTACAACGTTGTCATATCTACCAATGTGCTAGCAATGTAGTGACATTGAAAATTTTTTAGCAAAAGGTAAATTGTCAGTTTACACGACTGTAAGAAAACTAACAATTTCATTTGCACACAATTGTCACATAATGAATTTATCTGTCAACCGAAATTGTCAGTTTACACGGTTGTTGTGTGGCATTGTCAAATTCGTTTTGCAGCTCTGTGTGTGTTTAAAAATTTTAAATATTGTCATAGAAGAAAAAAGAGCAATTGGAACCATTCTATCTGCACTCTATTAAACAGGATTCATCAAAAAATATGTCGCTATCCATTTTTTATTTTCTTTAATTTTCTTCCACTTTTTTGAAAAATGTTATTAATACACACTTGTTTGTTTATTTATGTATATACAGAGTTGCGTTTAGAAATAATTTCTATGACAATGCTGCCATTGGCAGATGCATAAACTTTGCACATATGACAATTAAAAGTGTTTGATAATTGTCTTAAAACAATGACAATGCCAAAATTGTGTGTTTACACGATTGTTAGATGTGTGACAATATTTTTGTCTTCCAATGTACTGAAAATGATTTTTCTTACAACGTTGGAAGACAAACATTTTAAGTTTACACGGTTGTTAGACAATTTCTGCACATTTTTCTAACAACGTTGTAATATCTGATGATCGTGGACACATACCTTAAACATAAATTATTTAAGCATCCCCGTGTTGGCAATTTAAAAACAATTAAATTTATTTTTATATGCGGTTGATTTGGTATACACTAGAGTTGTGCCCAGTCGTTCATTTCAATGACCGGTCATTTATCTAAGACTGATTCGTTCAATCGTTTACTTTGAATGTGATTTTCTTCTTGTATTTTGATAAACAGCAGCTGAACGCAATTGATCCGTACACTATTTTACGAAAACCGTTCAGTTAAATGACCGGCTCATTCCGTTCAATGAAGTAATACGTTAATTTTAACCCGTTCGTTCAGGAACGACACAGCTCTAGTATACACGTGCTTAATTTTTTTTTTGTTTGCGGTTTGAAGAAGTTGTTTCCTTCATAGCAACAATTACGTGATGTATGACAAAATTCTCGGAAAGCTTTTTTTATTCATTGGGACACATACTATTATTTGACATTGAGTCTATGTATGTCTTGACACTGCCCTGCTTCTATTTTATTTAGAATCCCAGATTTCTCTGACCATTTTGGAGGAAAGCTTTTTATATTCAGTGAGATGTATACTTTCAATTTCCATTGTGTCTATGCCCTGATTCTATTTTATATGTATATACTGGGCAGCAGATTTTTTGCACGGAAAGCGTTTTATATACCTTGGATGATGTACTTTCATAACCTACATAGGTAGTTTCTTGACGTCGCCTGTATTCCATTAAATAAATAAATAATCCCAGATTTTTCTAACCATTTTGGATGAACCCACTTTTCTGGAAAACTGGCCAGCGAATTTTTTTGCACGGAATGCGTTTTAAATAGCTTAGATGAAGTACTTTCATAATCTATATAGGTAGTTCCTTGACGTCGCCTGTATTCGATGAAATACGTAATCCCAAATTTGTCTGACTATTTTGAACTAACTTTTTCTTAAAATATTTTTTATTTTTATAAATTAAATTTAAATTCTGTTCTAAATTACCACTCCTAATGTTTGTGTTTTTATGATTTTCCATTGAAATACTTTGAGTATTTTTAAATTCCCAAAATCGCTAATTTATTTTGACGTTTTAGACACTATTAATCGACACTATCTTTGCGCACGTCAAATAACTTTGTTTGACAAAAATCAGCTGTTTTATTCATGCAAAAAATTTCATGTTTAAACTAGAAACAAAAAATATTTGACGTTTAAATAATTTAATGAAATTTCATATGTATTGTATTTCATGTATGTATTTATTTGTATATATTTCAGTTGTATAGGAAAATCCATGGTGTAGCTATACAAGGTGAGTGCAAATTGGTAACAAATAAAAAAACAACAGACATTTTGTTTGTGTAAAAT
Organism: Bellardia bayeri; assembly: GCA_950370525.1. Lineage (NCBI taxonomy): Eukaryota > Metazoa > Arthropoda > Insecta > Diptera > Calliphoridae > Bellardia > Bellardia bayeri. Next base: position 46,738,100 of record OX493265.1, on the reverse strand, counting down.
AATGTACTACTGTCAAAAACACTTGAAAAGGTATTAATTTTGACATAAGTAAATTGTAAATAAAATAAATAAAATTACTTTCTAAAACTGACATATGATGAACGTTTTGTCGCTGCTTTTTTTTATGTTATGTATGGGCTGGTTTTTATATTTGTTTTTCTTATTTGTTTAATATTATAATTTTAAAAGTATAAAGACTTATAGACATTGTACATACATAAATATATATATTTTAATATAAAAAATACGACGAGGGTTAGGGTAGGGGTATAAATTATAGTATAAAAATAAGTTCGTTTGTTTCTTTTAAACCTATATGTATGTAAGTATATTGTTTTGTTTAAATACATTTTTTATTTATTTAAGATTTAGGTAATACATAAATGTATATACTAAATATAATTATTTTTTGCTATAGCAACTAGGCCTTAAGCTGTAATTTTTTTTTTTTTACAAAGGTGGTGTTATATTTTAGTAATAATTTAAATCTTATTGTATAAGTTAATAATCTTTAAATAATTTGTTATTTTGTTAATGGAATGCTCAGAGGGAAGGGATAAAGATATGAGTGGATTTACATCAGAAAATAATTAGTTTCTAATTTGATCAAATTTGGTGCAGTCACATAAGATGTGTGTTATGTTTAATGGGCTATCGTTATCACAATCACAAATAGGAGGGTCTTGCCTGCTATGATGTGGTTGTGAGTAATCTTAGTGTGTCCCAGTCTAAGTCTAAGGAAGATTATTAAATCTCTCCGTTTGATACTATTATTATTAGGTAGCCAAGTGTAAATGTTATTTTTATCCGTGTTAATAGATTTATACCAGTTGTTCGACTCAACCCATGTATTGGAGTTTTGATTATTATTTTGCTTTTTCATGAATTATTTGGTGTCTGAGAAATTCCTATTGATTTCCATGATAAGTGGGGATTTGTGAGCCAGTTTGGAAGCATTGTCGGCGAATTCGTTACCTGGGATCATAGCGTGTCCAGTCACCCAAATAATGATTACTTTTGGAAAATGTTGTATAAGGAAGTTTCTAATGTGAACTGCGTAAAACTTGTTGTTGTTAATATTAGTGATGGCGTGGATTGCTGATAGTGAATCGGTGTATATAGCGAAATTGCCAGATTTTTGACAGTATTCAATTGCTTTATATATTGCTATTATTTCAGCCGTAAAAACAGAACTGAAGCTAGGTAGTAACGAAGTGAGAATTATTTTTTTCTCTGATGTGACCGCAAAAGAAACGGATTCTCCAGATTTAGAACCATCTGTGAAAATAAATGTTCTGTCGTGATTATAGTTCATGATTTCCTGAAAAAATAAGCGGTATTGGGCTTGACTAGTATCTGCTTTTCTATAAGATGAGAGAGACGAGTCAATAGATTCCAATTTTAAATTCCATTGAGGATGAGGTAATGTTTTTGGTTTAGGGATTTTTGTTGGAAAGTTATTATTATTTTATATAAAGCAGATTTAATTTTATGGTTTCTTTTAAGTCTTTTGTATTTCTCAATAATTTTTCGTAATGGTGTGTCGTGATATGTAATGATTGATTTTATGCCTTTTCTTAATTCTAGTTGGTATAGAGTATTGAGGTTTAAGGTATTACTTTCACAATGTATATTCTTAACTGGGGTAGTTTGAAGTACACCAAGTGCACATCGAATTACTGTGTTAATAATCGTATTAATTTTTTTAAAGAGGTTGTAGGAGAGTTACCATACAATACTAATCCGTATCTGATTTTAGATATTATTAAAGCGTTTATTACTTTTAGGAGCGAAATTGTGTTTGGATTATATTTTGAATACGATAAACATTTAATAATGTTAATTCGGTTTTCTAAGGCTTTAATTAAGTCCTGAATGTGATTATTCCATCTGAGAGTTCTATTAAAAGTAACACCTAATATTTTTAAAGTATTGGTTTCTGTAAGTTGAATATTCCTTGTAATCATATTGCAGTTAAAATTATGTTTTCTACATATGTGCATAAACTTACATTTTGTTCTTGACAAAACAGCACCCGATTCATCACACCATTTTATGATATCGTCAATTATATTACTCTTTTTAATATTTGGATTTTTCACATTTTTTGAATTTATAATTATGTTGAAATCATCAGCGTAAGCGCAAAAGTTAATATCTTTGTGTATAGAGAGAGTATCGCAAAGTTTGTTGTATGCTACAAGAAAGAGAATGACCGACAGCGGGGATCCTTGTGGGATTCCGTTATCTAGCTTAAAAGTTCGTGAGTATGTTTTTTTTAAAGTTAACTATATAATTTATTATTTTCGGTTCAATTCTCCATGAAATAAGCTGATCAATTACGGTATGGATTCCTATTTTATCATAGGCTTTTTCAAAATCCAGTGATACTATGGTCAAGTACTTCTTAGAGGCTAGGCTATTGGCGGCCAAATGTTCGATAAAAAGTAGAGTGTCTGTTGTGGATTTACCTTTTTTAAAGCCCATTTTATTAATATTAAGAAGATTATTGGATGTTATATACCACCAAATTCGATTCGCAATAATTCTGTCCAATATTTTTTCCTATACATAAATTAAGTGATATTGGCCTATAAGATTTAGTCTTGGTTTGTTCACTATTTGGTTTTAGGATTGGTATTACTAAACTTGTCTTGTACTGTTGAGGGGTTTGCGTATTTAGAATGTTATCGAAAAAAAAGATAAAATTCTGTTCTTTACTAAATATGGAGAATTTTTTACCATACTGCACGATATTCTGTCCAACCCCGGAGATTTGCCTTTGAGTTTGTTTACGGTGGAAATGAACTCAATATTGGTGATATTTTCTTCTAGAAGTTTAGCCTTTTTACTTGGATTGGTATTTAATAAGCGATTTCTGAAGTTTGATTTGCTATCTTGAAACTTGACTGGGAATTTTTTATCAGAAGAATTTTCAGACCAGTATTGGCCTAACTCGTTACCTACATCAAAAGGGTCAATTAAGTTGTTAAATGGTGGATAATTGCTTTGAATTGAATTTATGCTAAAAGTTGTTTTATATCCGCAAAATCTTCTTATATTATTCCAAATTTTTCTCGATGATGTATTGGGGTTAATCTCCGAAGTAAAATCCTGTAAAGATTTACTTTTAGCAGTTTTGATTTCTTTTTTCAAGAGAGCGTTTGCTCTTTTATATCTTATCATGTTTTCGTTACTAATATCTCTTCTAAAGATATACCAAAGCCTATTTTTCTCAGGCTTTAAGTGTTCAAGCTGTTGACTCCACCATGGGACTGATAAACGTCTATTAAGAGGTTTTGATTGTGGAACAGTTTCATTTGACGTTTGTATGATTATCTTTCTTATATTCGCTGCTTCCCTATTAACATTTGTATCGATTTGTCTAGTAGCTTCAAACGAAAGACATTTTTTTTAAAAAGAACCCAGTCGGCTTTGTCGGTTTTAAAACGTGGTTTTGATACCTGAGTATTTATGGACTGTTCTTGAAATAGCGATAAAATTATTGGAAAATGATCGCTTCCCCATAAATCTTTTTCTATCTCCCATTTGGAATGGATATGCAGTTCAGGTGAACAGAAAGATAGGTCAATGTGTGTCAGTGAGTTATGGGTAGAGAAATGGGTGGGGGATTTGTCGTTTAATAATATAAAATTATAATTATTCATAAAATTCTCCAGGATTTTTCCTTTCTTGTTATTTACCGTAGCTCCCCAGTTTTGGTGCCAGCTATTGAAATCTCCCGTAATAAGTGTTGGTGTAGTAAAGTTGGCAAAAACGTTCTGTAGGTTTTGATACACAAATTTTACATTAGGGGGAATATATGTAGAAATTTTATTGAATTTGATTTTAGAATTGATTTCTAAACATATTGATTCAAAGTATTTGTAGGTATTTGTTTATGTTGAATTGAATTGTGAATTAGAAGAGATACACCACCGTAAGCATTCGAGTTGTTGTGATTATAAAGGGTGAAATTGTTAGGTACAGGGATATTTTTAAGGTTTGCAATGTGGGATTCTTGAATTGAAATAAGTTTAATATTATATTTATTAATAAGTAACTGTAACTCGTTGTAGTTTATGAGGTAGCCTCTAATATTCCATTGTAAAATATTTAAAGATAGCATTAGACTAAAATAATAATAATACTGGTGTTAGTAGTTATAAATATGAGTAACAATTGTGGTTAAAATTTACTATTCAATTTCAATAGAGTGAGTTGACATTGATTCCGATGTTTCTCCTTCGCCACTGTTTGTTTTGGTTTTTGGTTGTTTTGCATTGTTTTGAAGTTTATTTTTGTTCTTTCTTTTTATTATTTGTATAGCTCTATTTGATGTGTTTTTAGGTAGTATGTTAATTAATTTCTGTTTTGCTGAGTTTATGGTAGATTCAATATTTGAGCATGAAGATATTTCAATGTCATTGTAGTTTACTGGTTCTCTTGTGGTTGAGTTGTTTATAATCGGTAGGTTCACAGCTTCTCTTCTGGTGTTACTGAGAGTGGTAGTATTGTTGGTGTTGTTAGTTGAGAGAGACATTTGTTTGTTTGTTGTTGATGTTTTTATTGCAGTAGAGTAAGATGCTTGTCCACTTTGGTGACGTTGTTTGTATGTTTCTGCAGCCTTCTTCCTATCTACTTTTTCAAGTGTTACAATTGCTTGAATTTCTTTTTCTCTTAAAAATACTGGACAGTTTTTGTCTAGAGCACTATGTTGGATATTTTCAAAATTGTTATAAGCACAATTAACGTATGTTGATGGGGTTTCGCAAATTTCATCATCTTCTTCGAAATGATATGATAATGCACAATTGGAGCATATTTTTTGTGCACGTATTTTTGGTGTGTCCATATCGTAAGCATTTACGGCATCTTAGGGGATAGGGGATATAGGGGCGTATTTTTACTTTTTCATAACCGATGTTTAAACTCTCTGGCAAGTTAAGAGTGGCTAGAGTAATAATTATTAGTCCCGTTTCTATAAATTCTTTGCCTTCTTTTTTTAATATTTTTCTAATTTCAGTCACATTTTGGGGTTTCAGTTCGTTTAATATTTCTTTTTCATCTATACCTCATTAAAGTAAATAACGCCTTTTGAGAAATTGAGAGTAGAGTGTTCGCGGACTTCAACTTGTATAGAATGTGAGAGCGAAGTCAATGTAATAAGTTTGGCAGCTTGTAAGTTGTTTTTGGTTTTTATTAATATATTACCATCACGAATTTTTTTTGCACATTTCTACCTCACTACCGCATGTACAATCAATTACTTTTTTAATAAGAAATGGGGAAACATTTGTCATATTTTGAATTTTTTTTATTTGTGTTGTTGTTTTCTTTTTGTATTTTACTGCTTTATTGATTCTACTCATTATTAAATATTTGGGACCGTCGGAGAGAATAGTTAATTTTTTCTTTCTATCTATTGTAAATAGTTGATTATTTTGGGAACACCTCCTGTCTGGAGGTTCCCCCGAGCTCCACGCTTCCATTTTTAGGTATATTTATAAAAATTGTATGTTTTTGTTAAATATGAAAAGGGTTTTGAGTTTTTTTTTTATTCAAAAGAGAATTGACTTTTGAAAATGAGAACAATGGATAAGACGTCTGATCGCATACACTGACAAATTGATACTGACATTTTATAAATATGTAATATATTACAAAAATAATAATGGAATACTTTATATATTTAAAAAAGGATAAATAAACAAATAAAAAAAAAACATTGTAATAAATATTACACGCCAGTTAAACATTAATAAAAATATATGTATAGAAAACTGTTTTGGAAAACACATTTTGTTAAAGCAAAAGTAATGGAAATAAACCAAATTTTAAGACGTTTATTTTATTAAAATATTTATTGTTTTTTTTTGTCTTGGTTTTAGGGTGATTGTTTTATAATTGTGGGGTTTTATAAATCAACGACATACTCTTTGGTATATTGTGTATCTCTAAAAGTCCGTCGTACAGAGGATCGTTGTAGGCCTTCAACTAATGTCTCCTAAACGGTTTAGACCTGCGGCAAGTTCTCTAATAGACTTCTTCTACAAGGCAGCACCGGGTGTTATGTCTACAATACTACCACCAACAGAACCACCTTGAGCTATAGCTATGCCCGGGCTTATGCTCACAATTGAACCACCACTTTGACAGGGTACAACTTCAACTTCTTCGTCCAGTTTTTCTGGTGTAGTTTTAGTCGAATCTGTTGCCAGATTTCCAGTTTGTGTTTTGAGACTGCTTTGGTTCATTACCCACCACAGTCGTGGTTTTTGCAATACAATGGGAGTGCGTAAAATTACCAATCTTAACAATAACACTGGTGGACTCTGTGTGACTTTTTATGGAATCGGTGCTAGGTGAACGAGTTTTATCTTCTCAAAGAAGCTTTTAATAAACGTTCACCTGGATGGGACAAACAGTCCATGCCATCGCCGCCAGCTCCACCGCTTTCAGTTCGCATTTTAACCAGAGGCGACTTGCGGCCCACTAAGGGCGAATACTTTTCGAAATTGTCTGTTGATCTGGAACGTGTAGCCCAGGCAGCACCTCTCAACAGCGGCGAATTACGTTCCAGTTTAATGGGTTTACGTTCCTCTAGAATAGGTGTGGTTTCTTCAGAGGTCATTTGATCGTTACCATTTCGACTCATCGTCGGACTATCGACAAATGACAGGGAGCTGCATTCCTCTGATGTAGGTGATACTAAAGATGTAAGGGTAGTTGGAGTTACCAAACCAGGTCGAAAGAATTGATCTAGACCCCCACCGATTTCTTTAGTTCCGCCGCTCTCTATACATACCAAAGGTCGTGTTAGCATAAATCTAAGTACAGCCCAGCTGTTGACTCGTTGCATGCCAAACCAAGTAGCAATTTTTTTAATGCTTCCATTGGCAGTTTGCAACCGGCAATATTTAAATGCTTTAAGCTTAAAGTACTGGTAAAGAATTGTTTAAATGATGGCGGTATTTCTTTGCCTTTCTTTGTGCTAAACGAATTATGTGAAACATTAAGATGAGCTAAATGCGTTGCACAACCACGTAAAAGGGCACCAAATAAATTATCAGTCGAAGAGAGATCTAAATAATCTGAAGCATTTGGTTGTGCTAAACATTTTTGTAAATTTGTTATATCATCGCAGGAAGCCAATTTGGCACACCCAGATTGGTGGAATGTAAGAAGAAGACAGTTATAACGCGTGGTTGTCATGTTAGTGGTGAGATGCCTCTGGATATCTCTCCAAGCACCTCTAAAGCCGCTCAGGTCCATGCGGCAAAAGCTGTGAAACCCCTTGCTTCGGGTACTAATGTGAAGGAAGTGACTAAGTCGCCCCAAACAATAGCTTCCCAGGTGCCCCGTGTGCAGACGGGGACAGTGATGGAACCCTCCTGTCCTGACGCTGCACCACCCTCTGCCAAACCCGGCAACCCTCGGCACAAAAACCCTGCTCGACGGGTTGCAACCACGAGGCGCTCCGCCTTAAGATTTATTGAATCTTTGGGTCATAAAAAACCTGAAGAACTCACTCCGGAGCAAATCGCTTCTCTTAAATGGGCCAAATCACACATAGCTGATCTGCAAAAAGCATCTCTTTCTGCTGAAGATACAGCAGTGCCTAAACGGCAGCGTTCAGAGGAGAAAGCGACAGTCAAAAACTAGCAACCTGGAGCCAAACGCTCCAAACATATGCCGAAGTCTCTAACCAGATCCTTCAGTGAGATTGTTAAAGACAATCTCATGCGGGCTGTTATTGACAGAAGCAATGATGGATCCATATCTCAATCCAATTGGGATATGGCAAAACAAAAACTGGTGGGTGTGTTTTGGAAGGTTTTCAAAGAAAACCCAGGCACCCCTCCTCAATGCGATGGCGCTGGTTGGCACCAGGGTCACGTCAAACTCATGTCTTGTGCATATGAACGCTCAGCGTCGCTACTCAAGATTGCCATTGCATTGCTAGGGGAGGTATGGCCGGGATCTAGGCTGGAGGTGGTATCGATTAGTGAGATACCCCGAAGGCCTAGATCTATAGCAAAGATTCCTGCTGAGCCATCCAAACCGGAGGAGATCTTAGACATCATTCAATGCTGTAACCCTCAACTACCTACCAGCGACTGAAAAGTAGTGAAGGTTACAGAGGCTGAAGGATCTTCGAGAAAGGCAATCGTTGTCCTGAATAAGGAGTCCTTGGAAGCGCTTAGAAAGACACGAGGGAAGGTGCACTATGGTTTTGGTACCATCATCCTTCGTGTCTATCGAAGCGACAACAAGGACGATGCCGCTCCTGGCAGCGATGTAAAACCCACGTCCATTAAGGACATGGAAAGTAACGATGCCACCGCTACAGAGGAAACTGATGACGCCCACTCTGTCAGACATAGTGGGTGCCTTCTTTGAACAGCTGGACGAGGTGGTTGACGAGGACGCCCTTCTGAACTCTGATCAGGAGGACGTTAACGTCACCGTTATAGAAATGGAAGATGGTGAGGTTGAATCAAATCAATCTTCACCACTCTAAAGCAGCTTCCGCTGCACTACTCCTCCGAATGGCTCAAATATCGGAGTTTATAATGATCCAAGAACCATGGATCCACAAGGATCGGGTTTGCGGACTATATTTGAGAGGATATAAGATTCTCCACAACAAATGCTCACGTAAAATAAGATCCTGTATTCTAGCCAAAAGCTCTATGAATATCTTCATTCTATCTGATTACAGTGATGAAGATACAGTTACAGCCTCCTGGGAAACTAGGGACGGTGATGTTGTATTGCTGATATCAAGCTACATGGCTCATGACCATGGTGATAATCCTCCCAATGGTAAGCTAAGAAGCGCGGTACGGAAGGCGAACGAATCCAGAATACCGGTTATAATTTGCACGGATGCTAACTCGCACCACATAATATGGGGTAGTAGTGATACCAACCGTAGAGGTGAGAATCTTTTCAACTTTATACTAAAAAGTAGTCTAGAAGTAGTTAATAGAGGTTCGGAACCTACTTTTATTGTAGCCAATAGAAGAGAGGTTCTTGACTTGACACTTGTGAGTGCTTTGCATAGAAGCATGATCTCTGACTGGACCGTCTCTAAAGACTGCTCCTTATCGGATCATCGGTACATTGATTTCACTATTGCTGATATACAGATTCCAAGCGGGAATATAATTCGAAATCGTAGAAGGACTGATTGGGTATTACAACATAATGCTCTTACACAATCGCTGTCCAATCCACTGACCACTGAAAGTGTTAATCACCAATATCGTGAATAAAAATTACACATGAAATTTGTTCCCCTTTTATTTTTTTAACATTGAATTTTAATAGGAAAAATGTGAAAAGGGAACAAATTTCATGTGGAATTTTTATTCACTATAGGGGTGAATGATATTGAGAATGCTGTGAACGTTCTGACTGAGTCATTTAGCTGTGCTACTAATCTGGCCTGTAGGCCTACTCTATCCAGAGGCAGGAACAAGCCTCCTTGGTGGAATCCTGACATAGCGCATGCAAGAAGTAAATGTCGTAAACTGTTTAATGAGGCGAAAGGTTTGGGCACATGGGCAGCTTACAAAGCCTCATTAAATCACTATAAAAACCTAATAAGGAATGCGAAAAGGAAAGCTTGGAGGGACTTCTGCGATGGTGTGGAAGGCTCATCCGAGACATATAGACTTCGCAAAATTTTATCAACCTCACCGGTTGTACTAAGCTATATTCAGAAGCCGTGTGGTAACTGGACCTTGAATAGTAAAGAGACCCTTGATGTATTACTTGATACTCATTTTCCTGGTTGTGCTTCGGTCAATGACCTTAATCCGGCAGTTTTCAGTAACAATAATAGCCGTCAAAGTGATTCTATAAATTGTGAAAGGATACGATGGGCGATTAGAAGCTTTGGTCCTTTTAAGTCACCGGGACCAGATGGTATTATTCCAGCAGACCTTCAGAAAAATGAATAATTGGCTCATTAATATATACAACGAATGTATTACTAGAACCTATGTACCATCATTGTGGACTAAATGTAAGGTTGTGTTCATCCCCAAAGGAGGTAAGACGACGCACACTAGGCCTAAGGGCTATAGACCAATTAGTTTATCGTCTTTCTTCCTCAAGACTCTGGAAAGGGTCATTGACATTCACTTGAGAATGACTCTTCCCACTGAGCTAATTTCGTCGAGTCAGCATGCCTATACCAAAGGTAAGTCTGTGGAAACTGCTCTACACTCACTGGTAAGCTCTATTGAGGAGTCGCTAGGACACAAGGAATACTGTCTGGTTGCCTTTCTAGACATAGAATGGGCCATCAACGTCAGATCATCATCTATTCTTTCTGAGATGAAGAGACTGGGTGCTGGATCTAGTACATATACTATATACAATTTATACTTATACTACTTGGTAATAGGGTCATATGTGCCACGCTAGGTAGCTCTACTGTGAACAGAGTGGCCAATCGAGGTACTCCTCAAGGAGGAGTCCTATCTCTATTGTGGAACTTGGCTATGAATTCCTTGCTGGTTAAGATGGACAGTAGGAGAATAAAGACAGTTGCGTATGCAGACGATGTTGCGGTTTTAATATCCGGTAAATATATTGATACAATATCTAGATGTATGGAGTCAGCACTCAGTACACTAAATAGGTGGAGCATATCATGTGGACTAAGTGTGAACCCTTTTAAAACGGAACTAGTACTTTTCACAAGGAGGTATAAGATTGACAATTTCATTCCACCGAAACTGAATGGTATTAGACTAAAGATTGCGGAAAGTGCAAAATACCTGGGCATCATTCTAGATAGAAAACTATCCTGGACGTTGAACATACAGAACAGGATTAATAAGGCCTATGTGGCCATATATTCATGCAGAAAGGCAATTGGGACCAACTGGGGCATTAACTCCAAAGGTATCAATTGGATCGTGAACGCTGTAGTAAAGCCCATTCTTTTTTATGGGGTACTGGTGTGGTGGCATGCGCTTGAGAATTCCTTACAGAGACATGCGGTTGAACGTGTACTAAGGAATTGTGCGATCCTGATACGGGCGCGGTAAGAACGACGCCAACAAATGCACTTTTTACTATGCTGAACTGGCTACCAGTGGATCTGATGGCAACTCAACTAGCTCTCAACTCCGCTGTGAGGCTTAAAGCTGGATACTCATGGATTCAAAGAAACCAGGGTCACTCTGTTATAACAAGACACTGTGAGGATGCTCATAGTAATGTCGACTATTGCATACCGAAACCATCTTTCGATATGTTATTCTCCACATGTATCCCGAATAGGACCTCATGGGGTGATGGGCTCTATATCCCCAATGGAGCAATAAGGATTTTTACTGATGGCTCAAAGAGGGGAAACAGAGTCGGTGGTGGATTCTATATTAAGGAATTTGGGATCAAATCCTACTTTAGGCTTCCTGATTTCTGTTCTATTCTTCAAGCAGAGATCTCTGCCATAAATCGAGCTGCAAACTGGCTGAGGTATTATCGAGTATGTGGACATATATGTATATTTACCGACAGCAAGGCCGCCGTAAAAAACATTGCAGGTGTCTATCTAACATCTAGGTTAACCACAGAATGCCGGGTATCTCTGAATGAGATAGCGGAACATTCGAGGATAACGGGTCCCTGGACATAGCTCAATTCGGGGCAACTATATTGTTGATAATTTAGCCAAGAAGGGTATAACGCTGGCTGATGAGGAGATTGATCCCTTCGTTGGCATTAACATTAAAGGTCTGAAATTACTTATTCAGGAGGAAATGTTCAGGCTTGCTCAGGTAAGGTGGACGAATGAGATCACTTGCTCTATTGCACGGTCAACATGGCCCTCAGTTGATGTGGGAAGGACGAATTCATTACTTGGTTTTCGCCGCGACCTAATTAGGCTTATTGTCTGTCTACTTACAGGTCACTGTATTTTTGGGACACATGCCAAAAGACTTGTTATACGACATAACGACTTTGGTAGAAGTTGTCATAATGAGGAGAAAGAGGAATCAATTACCCACTTCCTCTGCGAATGCCCGGCCCTATCGAGGAAAAGGGAACGGATACTGGGGGCACCCATTCTTTCGTGTTTGGGTGAGTTATCAGGGATGAATCCAAGATGCATCTACACCTTTGCCATGGAGTCTGGATGGTTTGATAGGGGAGAAAACGATACGGAGTAAACCGACGGGTTGCCCACCAACGGGTAACACAATGGGACCAACAAGATGGACCCAAGTGAGCTGTTCTCAAGAACGGCTGCCCATGAAACCGAACCTAACCTAAATCATCTTTAAGACTGTTACCACTTAAATCTAAATACGTTAAAGAATTTGAAATGCTTTGATTGAGCGACAATGAATGTGACATCTGATTAACCCCCTAGAGGTAATGCCTCAATGAGCTAATGATAATCTGCATAGACCTTTGGAGACTTTAGCAATGGGTCCTGCTAAATGTATTGCACCTTTATCCTCAATTATGTTATGACTTAAATCAATAGTACGTATTGCGGGATTATTATTTGTAATCACAGATACAGCCAATTTATGAAGAAAATCGGATCTTAAACCTAAGGCTTCCAAATGTAACTCTTCGAGCCACATAGAACGCTTGAGCACGTGTAATATTCGTTCTAATGTTTCATTAGATAAACGCATATGTGAAGCTTTAAGGCCACGAAAAATGTATTATATTCCAAAGCCGATACAATGGCCATTAAGTCTTTTGGTTCTAAATGATCAAAATCACGTAAATTTAAAATTCTAGTATCATGTGACAAATAAATTGTATCAATATCCCAAGCAACCTCTTCTCTATAGGGGACACCATGAAAATCACACATGCAGGTATATTGTGTACTAAAACCACCACACGGTCCAACATTGCGGGGATCTGAAGGGCGAAATTCTTCTGAAAATATTGTTTCTCTTTCCGGTGGCTGTATATCAATCTTCCTTATAATACACTTTAAAGGAACTGTTGGAAATATTTGTTTTATAGCCTAAATCGGTTAAAATCACATCACATGCATTCAAACTAAAATTGCCCGCATCAACTGTAGTTGCAAAATTATATGGACGATCGATGGTCACAATGGAAAAATGTGTGGGGTTTTTGCTTTCTACCGCATGTATGTCCAAATAGTGGAAATGACATTCAATCTTTGTGGGAACTTTTGCAATAAGCAAATACGTATACGTACTGGTGTAAAGACCAGTACTCTGTTTTCTGTTTTATCATTTTTTGTTTCCAATTTAACCATATATTTGACCAATATTTTTGTATGACGACCCAATATAGATTTAACACTCTCATTTAAATCCTTTGTTAACTGGGAAACGTGTCGACATTTTGTAACAAATTATTTAGAAAATATACTGGCGTAAATGTGACCACCAGCAAATTGTTTTCCCATTCGTGTGTTTTACATTGTTTCTTTGCTGTTTGATTGAACAAATACGGCAAATAAATGTGTACAGTATTGCCACATTAATTATTTTATGCAGATTTGGTCAAACACAATGACCAAACATTGTCAAATATTAGCCAAGTCTGACCATACCTTCGGGACAAATAAGAAAAATATTGTTGAAGGTTGCCGTATGAACCAATCAATTGTGAGTTCACACGATTAGTGCATAAATCACACCAATAATTGGTACATTGCTGCAATCATGTGATCTTACCTTTATGTACCTACAAAAAGTATAAGCGGAAAAAGACCATTTGATTGCCGCCCGCGGTCTCATTCCGCTTTCATTCGCCTTCCACTATAACTCAACGTTTGTATTCTTTAGAATTATTTATAATTAAAAAATCAATTTTCTTTCTTAAAAATTTATATGAATGTAATTAAAAATTAATAATTTAGTTAATTTGATATATTTTTCTCCAATATTTAAGATATATGTATATGTAAATATACAATATATGTATGTATGTATATACATATATATATATATATGTATATTTAAACTTGTTCTAATTTTTGATAGCTGTATTATTTGTAATATTTTTTTCCCGATTATTTCAATAATTTGTATTCGAATAAAAAAAAATAGAAATATTTTGCGGTTCTCAAGCAGGTTTTTATAATGCATGTAGTTACATATGTACCTTAATTGGGGTATGTGTTGCAATATCATAGTTTCCAGCTTTATTATTTGTGTTAGGAGTTAAAGTATGTACTGCATTATCTATTGCGTGTCCACTTTCGTTAAGAGACTGTAAAGGACCTGTTGATGGTAATATTGAAAGGGTTGGTGATGTGTCTGTTTTTATAGATGTGTTTAATTTTAGCTTTTCCCTTGTTTCTTCATCGGAATCAGCATCATCAGGATCAAGTTTTAACATCAATTGCTTAAACTAAAATAACCGTGTCAGATTATGAAAATGAGAAATATATTTAATATTATAAATATGCTTACATCTAAGTATTTCACAACAAGATCCATTTTATCCTCATCGGAAAGATGTTTTTTGTCATCTTTTTGTGAGTTACAGGCACTTTGCTGTTCCTGTTGTTTTTTTATAATGTCTATTGTAGTTTTTGGATTAAAATCATGTACATTCTTTCGCGATACAGCTTTTTCGTGAATTTTAGGTTCAGATGGGGAGTATCTAGAAATTTTGCTGTCAGTTAAACTGTACATATCCTTTAAATGCTCCTTCAATATCAATAGTAGCATACACGCTTGCGCCGATGTTATGCATTTTTGTATTTCAAAAACATCATCCGGCAATCGTTTAAAAAGTGCATCTGGATCTTCTTCGTCATCGTCATCTTCTAATACATCAACTGCATTCTCATTAGGTTTTAGACATTCCTTAAATGTTGCTAATATATTGGTACCAGCCATTGAAATCAGCAAATCAATTTGATGAATCAGATACAGTGGTTCATCTTGAACCACATATGGAAAGTAAGCTAAATTGTCTGCAATAAAAAGCATCTGACGTAAAGGTGTTTTTTGATCATCAAATTGTTTTGTGACTGTTTGTACTAATGCACGTCTTTGAGGCTTTGTTGTCCGTAGCAATGTGTATAGAAAGTCGTTTAATGCTGTTGGCATTGCGTCCGATTCGCGCTTTCTGCAAAATAAAAACAATTATTAATTCTTTATAAGTTTACTCAATAATAAATTCAATATTAATACATATTAAGAAACACAAGCAGTTACAATCATTGGCTCAACTAACAAATACAAAATAAACTTACAGAAAAAGTTAATTTTGTAAATTTTAAATCTTATTTATTGAACTTAAGACCAAATTTATAAATTTCAGGGAAAAAATAAATAAAATTGATAAAAATCTAATTAAAAATATTAAGTTTAGGTACAAAATTTAATCATCAAAATATTTTTTCGTTCTTACCTTTAAAAACGGTGGTTTATTTCTTTTAAATAAACCGGATTCATTTTAATTGCAAAATAAAAGCGTCAAGTAGTTTGAAAAAAATATAACGAGTCTTTATTAATTCAAATGCACACAAAAACAAATTTAAATGAACACTCTGTCTTATATTACACTTTTAAGATTTAAGAACACACTTATATTACAGTTTCAGAACACTTTTATGTTGGCTTCAGGAAAATCTGTCTGTTTCACTTTGGAGTCAAGGATGCAAGCATCAAATGTTATTAGTGCCAAAAAGGGATTAAAAGGACAGACAATATATTTACAAAAAGATTATACTGCAGTAGAACAAAATGTCCGGTACAATATGCGAAAAATAAGTAAACAAATATCCAAAAGACTTGACGAATTGACGAAATTCGTATAGAAAGGAGAAGTTATTGCAAATACAAACATCGATGCAGAGTTTTTAAATGGTGTTCTAGCTAAATGCAGCTATCCTATGGAAATTCATGTTAAAGAAGGTCAAGCAAATGCAATATCTAATACGGATTTGTCTTATACGCAATAGCAATTTAATTTTAATAACTTATCCAGAATAATGAACTTTAGTACATTCCTATCATATGTTAATGACTTTGATATATTCTTTTTATTTGAAACCCATGTAATAACTGAACATCATAATCGTGTTGCATCTTTTTTTCAACAATTTTCATTACAATGGATTCACGCAATCCATTTGCCGACCTCTGGTCTAAAACAGTGGTGTTCAAAAATAAAATGAAGATGTATTAGTGAGAGATTTTTCCCAGCAAACAAATTGTCAAACGCTTAAAATAAGAAAAAAAGAAAGAGTTTTAACCAGATATAAACACCTTAAGAAAAAATATCAGGGACCATAAATAACAATTATCAATATCAAAAAACAATTTTAGAACAGTTATTTTGAGAAAAAACAAAAATAATTCCATCTAAAACAGTTTTTTATTTTTGTGTTCAATTGTAATTGAATCGCGTGTGTTTGCTATGCTTCGTCCAACAAGAAGCAACAAATTCTTAACAAATTTCTGAAAAAAATGACGATAGTCCGTCGCATGTGTTCTCATCGCTTGCTCAACGACGACTGAATGAATGTTTTTTAAAAAGAGCATAACAAATGTGTGTAAAATTTTTGCACAATAGTGGTATGGACTGAACATCACTGGTCTAAAAGTAAAATTTTCTCATTGAAAAATTTCGTTTTCAGCAACTTACTGTTTTTTTGTAACATTTTTTCTTAATTTTCTATAATTTTGAAAATAAATGTCCTCATAAATGTTGATGAATTTGCGTTCTTTCTATACCATTTTTGTTTTTATTATTACATTCATACCGCATAATTACATACGTACACCCACAACTTTTTAATTTCTTAGTTACATCTTTATTTTAAAATTTTCTAAATTCCTATTACAAATAGCACAATGCATTTGAAGACTCAATAAATAGATAAATATTTAAATAAATAATTAATCAGAATCATTATTAAAAATCATACACTGAATTTACAAAAAAAAAAAAAAAAAAAAACACAAATCATTACATTGAAAAGGCATCATGTACTTCAATTCCTTATCTTAATAACACACAATTATAACAATACAAATTATTATTTTATACACACAAATCAACGTATACTGGTATGTATGAACCTTTTCTTATTTCTAGTTTTTTTCCCCAGTTTTCTGCACATTGCATATATGCGGCGCAAATATGCTACATATGCGACGAAAATAGTTTATTTATGCGGCGAAGAAATCTTATATATGCACATTTTCGTTTTTAACATTTTCAACTGCGGACAATTTCGTTTTTTACATATTTCAACTTCGTATGTTTGCCAGTTTTTATTTTTCATGTGCCATAGTTGTTTAGTTTGTTTTTTCGATTTCACATATTGCTGTCTGTTGGTGGTTTTTCAAGATACAATGTCTTTGCATGGTTTATGGTTCGGTAGTAAACTATAAAAAGTATGCGTGTGTTCTTGTAGTAAATATATTGCAAATGAAAAATTTTCATTTTGTGTTCTGGTTGCTACTAGAAATATTTCTATATTTTTAGTATGTGAAAAGTTAAATATTATTTTCTTAAAATATTTTTCTAGTTTTCCTATTAAAATAATGAAATATTTTGCTATTTTTTACATAATATAGTAGTAATTTTAAACTCTGCATAAAACTAAACGGAAACTCTTATTTCTCAGCAGCAACGTATTCAAGACAAATATTTCCAAAATTTTAAAAATGTTCAATCTGTAATCGAGGAATATGAAGGTGGAGCAGAAACAGTAACTATACGTGCAACCTTTGAAGAACAATATTTTACACTTAATCCTGCTTTATCAGCAGCAATTGATCAGTTAAAACACGAGAGGATTAATGAGAGCTTCAACCAACCAACAGGAAGTTCCTCACTCAAGCTTCCAAAGATATCATTGCCTTTATTTTCAGGTGACTACACACAATGGATAACGTATTATGATATATTTACAGCACTGGTTCATAAGAATTCTGCTCTTGATGACGTCACACGTTTCCACTACCTCAGGTCATCACTTAAGGATGGCGCATTGCGCAGAATTGAGTCCGTAGATGTAACTGCAGAAAACTATGAGGTAGCCTGAAGCTTTTAACTGATCGATACCAAAAGAAGCCACTCATTATCCGAGAACATGTTAGACAGCTGCTTAATTTGACATCTATTACAAAGGTTTCTGCATCAGCCTTAAGAGACTTGATTGATACTTTCAGTGTTCACTTACGAGCCTTAAAATCTCTTGGCAGGCCAGTTGCTCAGTTGGATGACATACTTGTGGAAATCATTCTATCCAAACATGATAACAGCACTCTGGACAAATGGAATTATGAAGCAACTACTGATCGAGTTCCAAATTTAGACGAACTAACTACGTTTTTAGAGAAAAGGTGCAACCACTTAGAAGATAGATTGTCAAATCGCCCACAGTCAAACACATCATCGAATGCTGTCAAACAGGTTCCTCATAAACAAGTTTGAACTTCGCTAGCCGTATCAGAAAACGCAATTCCTCAAAAGAAGTGTTCTTATTGTAAAGGACTAAATCACCTCATTTATAGATGCCGCAAATTCCTTACATTGGCGCCAAAACAACGTTTTGATTCAATTCATGAGAGAAACTTGTGCAATAATTGTCTCAAATCAGGCCATACACATCAAACATGTGAGGCAGAAAAATGTAAAGGTCTTCACCATACGTTATTGCATTATAATACCTTTTATGCTAACAAATCTAAGACCTCAACAACTCAGCCTTCAGCCCTAATAATACTCCATCAGCCTGACTATCTGTTCCTGAAGAAGACAACCTTAGAAATGTTACACCAGTAATTGCCCAAAACATCATTAGTGATATCAATCATGTTTCCTCAGAAATAAATTCCTTCAAAGCAACAAATTCAACAAACTTGTCCTCCACAATTCTGTTGGCCACTTCGATGATACAGGTAACAAATAAATAGAATTTTAAGTTTCTTTGTAGAGCTTTGCTTGATTCGGGATCACAGATCGACTTTATCACCGAGCGTTTAGCAGTTCAATTGGGAATAAAACGTCATCTTAATCAATTGGAAGTTGCTGGAATTGGTGACATAACTGCTGAAGTTCGACACTCCATATCAACAATAATTAAATCCAGTTGTTCTGATTTTTCAACTGAACTTAAATTTTATATACTTCCACGTATTAGCGGTAGCCAGCCTGAGTTAGATTTTGACATTTCGGATTGGAATTTGCCACCAAATCTCACACTTGCAGATCCTTTATTTTATAAATCACAGAGAATTGACATGTTAATAGGAGCTGAAATATTATTAGATCTTTTTATCAGATTCGACTTGGAAGTGGACAACCAGTACTTCAGAATACTGAACTTGGCTGGATAGTTGCCGGCCGAATAACATGTCCAAAGAAAGTAAGTCTCCATTGCCTAAAATCTAACACTTCTTCCACATCTGCGTTAGAAACAATCATTCGACAATTCTGGGAAGTTGAATCACAGCTGCTCTAAAACTTTTACATCTGAAGAGAAACTATGTGAACTTCATTTTGATTCAACAGTAAAGAGATCTTAAGATGGAAAATTTATTGTTCGTCTTCCATTTAGAAGTTCCCCTTCTTTACTACGTGACTCTTTGAAAATCGATTTCAAACCTTAGAAAAAAGGCTTTTAAAAAATGAAGACCTCAAACGGCAATACTGCGAATTTATGAGCGAATATGAAAGCCTGCAGCATATGACTCAAATTGCATTTTTAGGTGACAATATTCCAGAAAACTGTTATTTTTTACCACATCATTGTGTTCTGAAGGCAGATAGTTCAACCACCAAACTGCGTGTAGTTTTTAATGGGTCTGCAAAAAACATCAACAAATTTGTCACTTAATGATACGCTAACGGTCGGACCTACAGTTCAATTCGACTTATTTACTGTCATTACTCGTTTTCGCTCATACAGCTATGTATTCACGACGGATGTCAGTAAAATGTATAGGCAGATTGAAATTGATCCTCAAGAAAGAAAATATCAAATGATTTTTTGGAGGAAAGATCCTTCGGAGCCAATCGGGATTTATCAATTGAATACGGTAACATATGGCACTTCAGCTGCACCATATTTAGCTACTCGCTGTCTCAAAAAACTTGCCGAAGATTCTGCCTCTACATATCCTCAAGCTTCAGCATCTATTTTAAAGGAAACTTATGTAGACGATATCTGGTTCTAATTCGTTAGAAGAAGCATCAAGCCTTTTAGATGACATCGAAAAAATGCTCAGTGCAGCAAACTTCAATTTAAGAAAATATTGTTCAAATCAATCCATACTACTGAACAAAATTCCTAGCGAAAATAAAGAGCCATATATTCAGTTCGGGAATAACGAAGTAGTTAAACACTAGGCCTCATTTGGCAACCAAATTGTGACACCTTTGTATATCATTTTGCATTCGAATCCTCTCCAACAATTACAAAACGTATTGTATTGTCAAATCTTGGTAGAATGTTTGATCCATTTGGACTAATAGGCCCAGTAGTTCTTGGCAAAATATTTCTGCAACAATTGTGAAAATTAAAAATTTCTTAGGATCAAGAAGAAGGTGACTATGAGAAGTACTGGAAAAATTACATTTTACAACTGCAAACACTAAACGACTATCGAGTTCCTCGTCATTTGATGACGAACAAGGTAATGAAATCTATACAAATACATTCTTTTTCAGACAGTAGCGAAAATGCATATTTGAATTTGAGATGTATAGATGAAGACAACAATGTATCAACCAGCCTTGATGAATGAAGTTATGTCAATACTAAGGAAAATCCCGCAGATTTAATTTCTCGAGGACAAATGCCTAATGAATTCTTAGCATCATCGTTATGGATAAAAGGTCCAGAATTTTTAAAAAATTCATTGCATAGTCCTTTGACATTATAAGCTCCACAAATTAAAGATGATGATATTCCTGAAAGAAGACCAAATAGACTAGTGATTTTGGCATCAAAACCTACCTATATAGTTTTGTCAACAACTGTTCTACATCGGGGATCCCTGTTAAAACTAGAACGCATTTTTGCATACTGTATTCGTTTTTACAAGAACATTAGATCCCAAAAAGAAAGGCGGACATTCAAATATCCGAGCTAGATTTGGCACGAACCAAATTAATAATAAACAGTCAACGTTCTCATCTTCTTGCAGCTTACAAATCTCTTGTTGAAAATGGCCACGTTGAAAGGTCCAGTTCAATCAAAAACCTGTATCCTTTTCTAGATGATGATGGTGTTATCCGTGTTGGAGGACGTTTACACCATAGTAACATATCTTATGAAACAAATACGTGCACCAATAAAAGCATACATATGTATTTTCGTGTGCTTTACGACAAAGGCGGTGCATATCGAAACCGTAAGCGATTTATCCACAGCTGCTTTCATTGCTGCCCTACGTCGGTTTATAGCGAGTCGTGGATTGTGTAAAACAATTTGGTCTGACAATGCCACTAATTTTTTGGGTGCAAAAAATGAACTAGCTGAACTCCGAAAATTATTTGAAAACGAAAATCACAAAGCTGAGATACTTAAACTTTGTCAAGAAGACCGTATAAACTGGCGTACAATCCCACCAAGATCCCCACATTTTGGCTTATGGGAAGCCGCAGTAAAACAGACCAAACATTATTTAGTACGAACAGTAGCCACCGCAACCTTAACGTTTGAAGAGATGACTACAGTTACCGCACAAATTGAGGCAATACTTAATTCCAGGCATCTAACCCCTCTTTCTTCTGATCCAAATGATTTTGAAGCGCTCACACCAGGTCATTTTTTGATTGGTTAACCCCTGACATCATTCGCTGAACCTGATGTTACAAATATTAATTACAATCGCTTAGAACATTTTAGAAGGTTACAACAGCTACAGCAAATATTTTGGAACATATAATCAAAAGAATACCTCCACTTGCTCCAGCAGCGATATAAATGAACCACAAACAACACGCCATTGAAGCCGAATACTCTAGTTTTCGTACAAGATGACAATATGCCACCTTTCAAATGGGCTTTAGCCAGAATAAATTCAACTGTTCCTGGACATGACGGGGTGCATCGCATAGCCAAAATTAAAACTCAGAATGGAATCTACAGACGTGCCATTGCCAAACTATACCCACTACCCATTGAAGATTAAATATACATTATCGTATATTAGGCCGGCATGTTAAGCTGTCACATCGTAAACATATCTTTTTGTACAATCTTTAAATTTATTTTATATATTTAAACTCTGTAGTAAATCATTTATATGCTTTCATTGTACATAGTTATTATTATTTACTTCTTTAACTCTAAGTCATTAAGTCTTATGTACATATGTTTATCTGACTAACCATGAATATTTTATATATCAATATTATTTTAGTTCAGTTTATTTTTGACACTTGCCTTAGACGGTATAAATAAAAGAAAACGAATTATAACGTTCTTTAAAAAATACTTTTATAAAAGGTTTTTATTATTAATCATAACTTTTTTCAGATATAATATAACCGTGTAGGCAATATAGATCCAAAGATGTTAAAGAAAAATAATGACATTTCAACATAAAAATACAAGAAATTTTTACTGTGCGAAGCCGGTGTTATGTATACCATAGAGGAGAAAATCCCTTACGAAGAAAAAATCATTTTATTTTAATATACATATTAAAACTGTTTTTATTAATTTACAAAGTTTTGTTGTACCCAAAAAAAAGTAAACAAAACGAATTAGCTTACTCAAATATTAGATATGTGTGTTGCATGTATCGATAAGCAGTCGACGTCGACACAAGACTGTTAGGAAATACCAAATTTATATTGATGTCGTGTTAAAGTTATGTTGACTCAAAATTGACGATGATGTCGACGACGTCAAACAGAATAAGGGTGAATATTCGTATTTCTTTAATACCGAGGTATAGTTTTAATTATATAATGACATATAAGTTTCCAAGCAGTATTAATATGTTTGGTAAATACGGAATTAAGCAAAATTATTTGAATATTATACATAGGCGGTAATATCGGGTAGAAAGGGACACTTTATTGTTCTCTTAAACTAAATATATATTTTTGAAATAATATGATATGAAATGTATATACGAGGTCTGATCAAAAAATAACCATTATTTAAAATTTTTCAAAAAGTATTTATTTATTCATCAATAACTATATTGTCTCCTTCAAACTAATCCCCATCAGATATAATACATTTATGCCAGCGTTTTTTCCAATCCTCGAAACACTTCTGAAACCCGCTTTTTGGTATCGCCAACAGTTCCTGTTTCGATTCGCGCAAACGGCGCATAACTTCTAGGTAGTATTCCTTATTGACCGTACGACCTTGTGGCAAGAATTCATGATGCACACGCCATGGCAGTGAGCAAAACCTTCACATTTAACCGAAGTTGACGTGCTTTTTTCGGTCTTGGCTCTTCTGGACGTTTCCAATGTGATGATTGGGCTTTGGTTTCAATGTCATTGCAATACAACCATGATTCGTCACCAATTATGACTTGGATCGTCGTTGACGATGTTCAACAGCTCCTGAGCAATGTCCATGCGATCTTCGCTGCCGCACGTTTCATGCCTAAAACATTCGTAAAAATTGGCATGAGCCGAACGATACGCCAACATAATCAGCAACCTCTCTGATAGTGATTCAACGATTATCCAAAATCATTTTCTTCACTGCTTCAATGTTTTCATCGGTTGTTGACGAGCTCGGGCGACCAGGAGGACCATCGTCATTGACATCTTCTCGGCATTCCTTAAACCGGTTATACCATAATTGAACTTGTGCTTTGCTCGTAGTAGACTCGCCAAACGCCACAGGCAAATGTCCTTGCGCATTTAATTTCATTTTTTACACAAAACTTAATACAGTTTCTTTGATCCATTTTTGTTTTTCGAATAGTAAAAAATCGAAGAGCACACCAAAACACGACTAACCTTTTTATCTGTCAAAAACAAACTGACAATCCAAACTGGCTGACATTACCAACATATAAAACAGACATGTGTACCAATACAACAGAAAAAAATGCGAAAATCGAACATACATAACTCACGATTATTTTTTGAACTTTTGTTTTAATTAAATTTACTTGTATAAAGATTCTCTCGGTGTAGATGTATGGTCAAGTCTTTATATCGTATATATGTGTATGGGTCAATTAAAAAAAAACGCAATTTTTGTGTCCCCGCACTTTACACTACTATTTTAGGTAAAAAAAACAGAAACAAAAAAAATGTGGAAGTGATCAGCCAGGAAAAAAAACGTAATTCTCAAATTTGTATGTTTTTTTTTTTTTTTTTTTTGTTTATTCAGAATGGTGTTTTGTTTCTCCCTCTGACTGCTTCCATACAAAAGCATGTGTCCCCCGTTAGAATTTTTAGTAAACAAAATAAATTAAAATCAAGAAAAAAGTAAATATGCAACATTAAATAACAGTTTTCGAAATATTGCGTTTCTTTCTTGTGTTTTGATTTGTTATAGTCCTCAAAACTAAATTAGTGCGAATTTGGCGTTGCAAAGAAAGGTTGTCCCCACAATTTGTATTGAGCGTGACTTTTTTATAAATCAAGTAATATTACAATTTCAAGTTTAAATAAAGTAAGGAAAGTACAAACTTTAATTATTACAAAAGTGAAAAAGCGAAAAAAAATCTATTAAAAAAGTGTGTATTTGCGTAGTTTTTGTGAACACCATGGTAAGGGTAAGGGCGCGTTAAAATTTCATGAAAAAAAAAATAGGCAAATATTTCATGAGCATCACTTTTGAAATATATTGATTCATAACTTAAAATGCTTAATTTTGATTTTATTTTTTAATTTTCAAGATTAAAACAACAAAATTAACGGCCGCTGAAATAGCACGGAGATATCGAGAGAAAATAAAGCTCGATAAAGCGCGTAATGACGAATATAAAATAAAGAAGAAAGAAGGGTATAATCGTGGTATATTTGAGTTTAATTTTTATTGTTACTGACTGATTCTGTTTTTGCCACAAACTTAATTCGAAAGTTGTAAAAATGAATGAGAAAGAAAAAATAAAGAATTCGAATGAAAATTTATAAATTAAGTTAAGTTATTGTTTTGTGTCAAATATTTACATATGTGTATAAGTTTCTTCAAGAATTACTTCCTTTTTTCCATTTTTGTTAAACACATCAAAGAATATGTACATGTTTAGTTTTGTATGAAAATTTTTGTTTTTTGAAGAATATTTATTTTTATTTACTTTTTGTAAAAGAATAAACTTTTTTTCGTTAAACTTTAAATTTGGCATTATTTCTTCTTTACGTTCAACAAATTCTCTCGATCGTCACAAAATATCTTGAGCGTCACACGTAGTTCTTTTTCCTTAAAACGCTTATAATTGCAGTTTTTTTTAAATACAGCCTATTACTTTGCAAGTAACCTTTAAGCTCATCTTTTTTTTAACAAAAATTTACATATTTTTATCTTAAAATTTTAAAATAACTAGTCACTTTAAAAAAAATGAAAAATAAAGGTGAAGCGTGATTTTGTGTTTATAATAGAAAGGGTAATTTTCGCAAAAGTCAATATTGAGAAACAAAAAACATTGTAGTAAGCTTGAATTTCAAATATTTTTACATTTTTAGCGATTTTTATACATATTTGGTGGGTGACGCTTAAGATAGAAATCATAGAAAACCTAAAAAAAAAATCAAAAATATTGATTTTTTTGAGAGCCTAAAAGTACCGCCGGATTCTTCATCAATTTCTACATAAATTACAGGCGAATTGAAAAAACTTAAAAAATAACCAAAAAAAAAACAACTCGTGGTGTACGTTTTTTTTTCTTTTTTTTAATAGACCCATGTACTATAAACGAAATGTGTTGAAAAGTGGAAATAAATCTGTAACATTTGTATATAGTTTTTACCATAAATCACTTTTTCATGTATCTGTACGGTAGGACGTTTCAGCTTGTCACTGACAATCGGCCTTTAACCCGCATCTTCCACCAACACAACTAAATGCCACCGATCACTTCAGCACGTTTATTACGCTATACCGAGTTTCTATCCGGATTCAATTACGAAATTGTTTACAAAAAGGGATCAGAACATGCGAATGTTGACTGTCTTTCGCGCGCAACTCAAACTTTGGAAAAGCCATCTTTGGATAATTGTATTAGTGATGAAGTCAACCAATTATGTACATTATCAGTTTTCGAAATTTCAAGTGAAGTAATTAATGCTGACATTTTGGTAACAGAAACAGATAAAGACGAAGACCTCAGAAGCCTAAAGAATATTTTACACAATAGTTTTAAAAATGATGATCAATTCACATTGAATAATGGAATAATATTCAAAGGACAACGAGTGTTGATTCCAAAAAGCCTTCAGTCCCACGTATTAAAAGAACTTCATCGTACTCATCCTGGCATCACAAAAATGAAGCAAATAGCTAGGAGGTATTGCTACTGGAAGGGTATCGACCGCGATATTGAAAATCTAGTAAGGTCATGTGAAGCGTGTGTTTACATTCAATCAAAACCGGCAAAAGCACCATTGCACCATTGGGAAGAACCAGCCGAAAACTGGGATAGAATCCACATTGGTTATGCTGGTCCGTTTCAAGATCACTTTTTCCTAGTAGTAGTAGACGCAAAATCCATATGGGCAGAAGTAAAAATTCTACGCAATACTCCAACAACAAAATCTTCAATTAATCTCCTATCCGACATATTTGCAAATCATGGTTTCCCGAAGATAATGGTATCCGACAATGCAACTATTTTTACCAGTGACGAATTCAAAAGCTTCTGCATAAAAAACGGTATTTTTGAAAAATTAATTGCTCCAGGCCAGCCAAGCGCAAATGGATTAGCTGAACGTAACGTGCAGACCCTTAAACGTAAATTAAAGGCTATGGCGTTAGAACAAGAATCTATACATAACAAAGTAAACGAAATTTTGCAGATATACCGAGCAACTCCTCTTGCCTATGGAAAAAGTCCTGCTGAACTTTATTATCATCGTCGTATTCGTATAGGTCTTGACGCAATAAAAGCAACGATCCATTTCGAAGCTACAAAACCCATCCCCGGTGTGCGCCATATAAGCGTGGGAGAAAGGGTACAAGTATTGAACATGAAAAACAATAAAACTGTTTGGAAAACTGGAACTGTTCTACAGAAATATGGCCAGCATCTTGTACAACTCGATGATGGGTATAAACTAAAACGACATATTGACCAATTAAAGGTTACTAAAGTTCAATCTCGCAAAGTTCACTTCGCACCAGATGTTCAAACCAAATCATCTAGTCAAACGCCAAGAAATTATAATAGAGATTACTACGAATCAGCGATTTTTCAAAATCAAATGTATCCAGAAGCTTCAAATACTCAGGTGCCAGTTCAGGAGCCACAGGATTGTAGACGTCCTAATGACAATGACAACCTCAAGGTAGTCGTGAAGAAGTTATAAGAAGATCTAATCGTTCTCGTAATACACCAACTTATTTAAGAGACTACATAGTCGAATAGCATTTATTATATAGATAATAGTTTTACACACATGTCCATATTTTTTGAAATTAATTAATGAAAAAAGGTTAATGAAAATAGGACCTTATTATCCCTCATTAAGCGTGGGAGATTGTTGTATCTAAAATGATTGATGGCAACTCTGAAAAATCTAAATGTCATCTATTTCTCTCTATAATGTTAGTAAGTAAGTGTAAATAATGAAATAAAGAAGTGAAGTACTGAGAACGCGTGCATTTTTAATTTCAACAAGATATAACACATAGAAAACCTAAAAAAAATCCAAAAATATTGATTTTTTTGAGAGCTTAAAAGTACCACCGGATTCTTTATCAATTTATACATAAATTGACCACTCTCAAAGGCGAATTGAAAAAAACTTTAAAAATAAGCATAACAAAACTCGTTGTTTTTTTTTTAATTGACCCATATATATATAGTATATATTAGGGCGGAACGATTATGGAACGATTTTTTTGATGAAGTGTATAGCAAAACGTAATCTACAGTTGATTCTGAGAAATTTTGCTCAAGAGACCATAGCTCTAAGTCTTATTTGGAGCCCCCCAAAATTTCAAAATAGATATTTTTCTATATATCATAGAATAATTTAATTAAATTCGTCATAAAATCGGATATAATTATAGTAGATTTCTCAATCTGGACTTGTTTGAAATGTATTTTTATTACATTTCAGAATCAGTACTGATACAAATATTTTCTTTATTTTTAGTAGAGATATTAGGAATTTTTTGTCGAAAAATAGCCTAAAATGAATTCTGAATTTTCTTCGATTTTTTCGATATATTTTTTTGCAGATTATGAAAGTTCAGATAATTTCCAACAACTGTTACTACGATCAATTTTTTGTTTTCGAACTCCTTTTTGTAGGAAAATCGATCTGAAAAAATGAACATTTTCAAGGTTTCAACAAAAAAAAAACTCTTTCTACATTTTTAATTCAATTTATTTTTAAATATTATTCTCGACCTACAATTAAATGTTTTAACGTGGTAATATTATTTTTTAAGGTCCTTTTTACTTTCCATTCGAGGAGTTTTCTTACGACTTTCTAATGTCACTGCCATAACCCAATTTAAAAACTTTGGCAGTTTATATTACTACAGTTTATGTGCCAATGTACTTCAATGTGAAGTTTTATAACTCTGTTGTTTACGGCAGTGCACTTTTATTAAAATTTATACGTTGGACACGATACATACAACCAAACTTACGTAATATTGTAGATGGTGTAATTCAAAACAACTCAATATGAGTTGTATGAGCACATCCAGAAAATATCTTATTAACAATGTTATTTGATGATCGAAAATCAATACGGGATAGACCTATCAAAAGGATTTTACACTATCGAGAAAAATTGTACGATCCAAAAAAACTCAAGAGTTTACAAAAAATATATCTTAAATTTCAATGCTACCGATTATGTCAATTTGTTCCCTTTTATTTTTTTTAACATTGAATTTTAATATGAAAAATGTGAAAAGGGAACAATTTCATGTGGAATTTTTATTCACAATACGAAGAAAATTCAAAATTCATTTTAGGCTATTTTTCAACAAAAAATTCCTAATATCTCTACTAAAAAAAATATTGGTATCAATACAGATTCTGAAAGGTGAAAAATAAAATAAAAAAAAAATGAGTGTGTTCAACAATACATATGTAATTTTGGCTCGATTGTTGACAAATTGGCGGAAACTGGTGTCAACCTTCAGGAGGAGCTGTACGTGATTATGTTACTCGCTAGCTTACCAAGATCTTACGAGAACCAAGTAGTGGCGCTTGAGGCAAGGGATGATCTCCCAAAATTATCGACACTGAAGGTGAAACTGATTGAGGAAGGTGAACGCAGAAAAGTTAATATCAACGAAACAACAAGTGCAGACAATAGCGTGCAAGCTTTTATGGCGCGTGAGAATAAGGAAAAGAAACGCAATCAACGAAACAGTTATAACAGGAACAACAACAATACCAACGTAAACAACAGTTCTCGAAGAAAAAAATTTAAATGTTTTAGATGCGGCAGAAGTGGTCATTATGCAGCGCAATGCAAAGAAAAAAGTTCAAAAGCAGAACAGAAAGATGATCAAACACATCGTGCTTTTTCTATATCAAACGAGTGTGCAGTGCGACATAATGTGTGGTGCGTGGACAGCGGTGCTTCTGCGCATTTGTGTTGCGACCGCAACATGTTTGAAGAGTTTGAAGAATATTCGGAGGAAATTATACTTGCTGGTAGTAACAGAATTCAAACCGAGGGAAAAGGGCAGGTTTACATAAGAGAATTCGACATAACATTGAAGGAGGTTCTCTATGTTTCATGTTTGCAATGTAATTTTATTTCGGTTGGTAAAGCTGTAAGTATTGGTTGTACTGTAACTTTCAATGACACGGAGGCTGTAATTGAAAAAGGCAGTAAGGTTTTGTTATCAGCTAGAAGAGTCGGCGGTTTATTCTTATGTGGTGTAAATAATAATGAATTTTTCTTTTCATGTGAGACTACTGAGGAGGCGATGAAATGGCATAAACGTTTTGGTCACATGAATTTTGCCAACTTGCGACAATTAATAAATAAGGAAATGGTTTTTGGAGTAACTCTCAACATTCCTGACAACATAAGCTGTAAGGTTTGCTTACAATGTAAATGTAGTGTCAGACCATTTAAACATTCGGATAACAGCTAACCTTCATCGATGACAAGAGCCGATATGTCTTTGTTTATTTTTTAAAGAATAAGTCTGAAGTTTTCGAGAAATTTAAGGAATTTAAATCAATGGTTGAGCGGCAGGTCGATAAGAAAATTAAAATATTGCGCAGCGACAATGGCACCGAATATGTAAATGGAGCATTTGATGACTACCTAAAGGAGAATGGAATTGTTCGGCAGTGGACCGTACCCTATACACCCCAACAAAATGGCGTCGCAGAGAGGTTTAATCGCACGCTGGTAGAGATGGCGAGATGTATGCTGGTTGATGGAGGCGTTACGTAAAGTCTTTGGGCTGAAGCAATTAACACTGCTGCATATTTACGTAATCGGTGCCCCACTAGAGCATTAGGCCACGTTACGCCGTGTGATGTTTGGTTTGGACGTAAACCAGTAGTTGAGCACTTGAGAACTTTAAACCGAGGGGTAAGGAATACATTATGGTCGGGTATTCAGATACTGCTAAGGCTTATCGTTTATATGAAAAGGCTACCGGTAAGGTAATCATAAGCAGAGACGTTTATTTCATAGAAACGGAACCAAAGGAATTTGTTGACATTGAACTGTTGCCAAAAGGAATTGAAAAAGGAGAAAATGATGACATAATAGAAAATGTTGAAGTTAATACTAAAAGTGAGTGACTATGAGTCAGCAGATGAATTTTATGGTTTCGAAGAAGTTTCAGAAAGGAGGAGACCTGGAAGACCTAAAATTTGTCGCATAGGTGCACCAGGTAGACCTAAGAAGATATACAACTCCGTTAATTTGATGTATTCGGAAAATAACAACGTTCCCGAAACCGTAAATGAAGCTCTATCGTATAAATATTCTAGTTTTTGGTGGAATGCGATGGAGAATGAATATGATGCAATTTTAAAAAACCAAACATGGGAACTGGTTGAGCTTCCCCATGGACAAAAGTCAATCGGTTGTCGTTGGGTGTTTTCATTTAAAAGGAACAAACAACGTGACGTCGAAAGATAAGGCTAGGTTGGTGGCAAAAGGATGTGCACAAGTTTATGGAGTTAATTACGAAGAAACATATTCTCCAGTCGTAAGGTATGAAACGATTAGAATGGTGTTTGCATTATCATCTGAGTACGAGTTACATTTACACCAGATGGATGTTTCGACGGCCTACCTCAATAGTGAACTGGAAGAAGACGTTTATATTAACCAGCCCGAAAAATTTATCGACGAAAGAAGACCACACCATGTATTGAAACTGAGGAAGGCCTTGTACTGCCTCAAACAGTCAGGCCGTCAGTGGAACCGTAAGTTGAACTCTATTTTAAATGAAATTGAATTTTATGCGTGCGAAAGTGAGCCATGCCTATATGTAAAAAAAAATTGGAAATAAGATCAACATAATCGCTATATATGTGGATGACATATTAATTGCGAGTTCTGATATCAATGATATGAAATCAATAAAGAGTGAAATTGCGAGGAGAGTCGAGGTAGTGGACAAAGGTCCAGTAAGTCACTTTTTGAATATCGAGATAGAGAGAGATGGTACAACAGGCTCAATTGCAATTAGTCAAAAGGCGAACATTGAACAATTGTTAAGGAAATATAATATGGATAGCTGTCGGTCAGTGGCAACACCTTTGGAGCAGAATTTCCACATCGCATGCGATAACGACAATTGTGAAAGAGTGGACCAAGTTGAATACCAGTCGTTAGTTGGATCTCTTATGTACATTGGTCTATGTACCAGACCTGATATCATACACTCTATTTCAAAATTATCTCAGAAGAACAGCGATCCACACATGGAACATTTCACCCCATTGAAAAGAGTGCTAAAATATCTAAGCAAGACCAAAAATATGCAACTGAAGTATTATAAAACTGACCATCGAATGTTACGTCGACGCAGATTGGGGAGGAGATGCTGTTGATCGTAAATCCTATACAGGATACACTTTTCTTTTAGCAGGTGCGGCTTTTTCATGGGAAAGCCGAAAACAACAATCAGTGGCCTTATCAAGTACTGATGCTGAGTATATGGCATTATCTTCTGCAGCCAAAGAAACAACATACATCGGTAAATTGCTAGGGGAAATAAAATTATACAACAATGCAGTTATTGAAATCCATGGTGACAATATGGGAGCGTTACAGCTAGTGAAGAACCCCATATACCATGCTCGTAGTAAGCACATATCACCACGTTAGATATTAATATGAGAGGAAGCTGATAAGTTTAAAATATTGTAATACCAAGGATATGATTGCTGATGTATTAACCAAGAATCTGCAGAAGGTTAATATCATGAACGTTTTTCTAAACTCCTGGGTTTAGTTATGTAATTCCTATTTATTTATGTATGTATATTGTATTGGAATATAAATATTGGCATTGAGGAGGAGTGTTGAGATGTGATATGCACATATAATACAACTCTATTTAACAATGCGAATATTTACTACTCTGTTTTATGTTCTACTTTGTATTTTTTAAAACTGAAATGAAACTGAACTTTTACTTAGAATAAAACCTTTGAGTTGTTAACAAGTGTCGTGTCTTCATTTAAATATTAGAGGCTAAATTCTATGTATAAATGGAAAAATATCTATTTTGAAATTTTGGGGGGCTCTAAATCCGACTTAGAGCTTGGTCTCTTGAGCAAAATTTCTCAGAATCACCTATAGATTACGTTTTTGATATAAGCTTCATAAAAAAAACCCGCCCTATCACCATGAGTATGGATAGGTAGTAATTCATTTTATGAAATACTTTAAGCACTTCCTCATTTTATTGGTAAACTTGAAAAGCAATATTAAGATTTAGATTTCCGAATAAACATTTTCATAAACTCTTTTAACAAAATTTACTCAAAATATAACGACTTGACCAATTCATCTGCAACCGAGAGAATCTTTAAACAAGTAAATTTAGAAACTAAATAACTCAGATATTTATTTGTTTATTACTGTAATATATTATAAATATATTACACAATTAAAAACACCACTTGTATACTTTAATGATTTTTGATATATGAGTGGTAGAAAAGAATATATGTTTACAGCTACGTGCAACTAATTAAAAAGAAGATACTAACATGTGAGCTTAATGCATACTTATAATACGAAAGATTTTACGATATTCTCAAAATTTGTCGTAGTTTAGTCAATTTAACTCTTACTCCTACAAAAAAACTGCATATTGTGTGAAATTAATTATTATTTATGAATCTGTGGGTCATAAATTTTAAAGGCATACCACAAATTTTACAAAAAAGAGTATTTATTTAAAAATAAATCAATATTTTCTTGCAAATTCATTGTTATCGATAACAGCTTGGCATCTGCGAGGCATTGAGATCACCAAGTTTGGAATTAAAAAATAAAATTAAATTGTTTTTTACTTTGGTTTTTACAACTTGTCATAAGTTATCAATCGGGTAGAGATCAGGACTGCATGAAGGCCACTCAAGAACAGTAACCGAATTGTTACAAAGTCATTGCTTGACGTGATGAGCTGTTTGCTTCGGATCATTATCTTGTTGAAATATCCATGTTACTGGAATGTTCTCATCAGCATACGGCAACATTGTATCGCGTAGAGTTCTTGCATACTGAAACTTATCCATATTTCTCTTAATCCTATGCAGCGGGCCAACACCACGTGACAACATAGCACCCCAAAACATTATAGAACCTCCTTCATGTTTCAAAGTGGCTCGGGTGTAGGTACTTTAGATCAAATTCTTTTAACTTTGGCCGGCGAACATATTTTTTTCATTCTGGAGAGACCCTATTAATTTTTACTTTGTCAGAAAATAATACTGTTTTCATCCTGATGCATTTATACAATAATTTTTCGAGTACTAACATCACAGGATTTGCTTTTACCCATGTTAAGCAAAGTATTAAGAATTTTCATATACTGTACTGAAAAACACTCTGTGCAATCATAATTGATTAAATTAATTAAACTTTTAATAATTACCTGAATTTGAAAATGTTAATAAATTTATCACTGTCCTTAATTTAGTGCACGATTAATTCACTAGACAAATTTTAAAAAACTTCACAAAGAAAAAAATAAGTGTTAAATTTTAGCGTTTTATTGAATAAAATTACCTTTAACATAATGATTTAAATATTGAATACTACTGTCCTTAATTAGTTGCACGCAGCTGTATATAAATTTGAATTATTATGTTTTCGATTTTTAAAATTCGAAATTACATTTTTTTTACAATTTTTCGAAATTTAAACGGCAGTCCTGATAACAAGATATATGTATAATAACTGAATAGTTATAAAACTGATATATCATTTCTAAATATAATGAATTTAAATAAAATAAAACATTTTCAAATTAGTTCAATTTTCAAAATTCAAATTAGTGTATAGAGATTTTTACGATATTTAAGCCGATCAAAAGTTGAAATATTTATATTATTATTTTACAATTTAATAATTTGTTTACTTACATGTAACCTCGAATAATGTTATTTTTTGACTTGTTGCTACACTGCAATATTTCCTGTAGCTTAAAACATAGTTGTAATCCAAACTGGACTTTCATGTTAACAAAACCAGAATACGTTCTATCGATATCCTTTAATAATGCATCTGCTCTATGTGCTGACTAAATATAAAAACAAAAAGTTATTTACAATTAAAGTTTAATACGAATTAAATAAATACCTCAAGTTTGCAATCCGTGCTTAAACAGATTAAATATGGTACCATTCGTACTGGATGAACTAGACCTTGTCGTAAAACAATTTGTACTACTTTAACTGCCCAAAGACGAACGGCATCATCGCGGTTTAAAAAACAATCCAAAATTTCTTGCAAATAAAGTTGAATTACTCTGCTGGCCATTCCCGAAGAAACGTCGTTCATTTCTTTAAGATCTTCGTTTTTTGATTGCTTTTCCCCTAAATAAAAAAGTAAGTGTTATATTGTCTTATATAAATTTTTGACCATTTGGTGTTACGCACATTCTTTTTCCTTATTGTACATATACATTTCAGATTCAGTTAAATAAATCCATATATTGCGCATACATATTATTTTTATATTAGGCTCCGATTTGTCCGAACTGAGTATATCACAATAAAATTGTTTCAGTTCTGGCCTAATTAAATAATCGTCGTTCATTACACAGAATGAACCTAAAGCGATTAGAGACTGTTTTCGTATTTCATAATTAGAACATTGAGTGAAAAACATAATACAGTCAAATGCATCATCACATATAGTCGGTGAAAGGTTGTTGGATTCACCTGAAATATAAGAAAATAAAATAATTAACTTGAAGAACATAAATCTTTAAAATGTTTGATTAAACAAAATTTTGCAGAATGTTAATTAATGCCACTCTACACTGAGTATATGAACAAAAATTATTTTCTTTTAAAATTTCAATGCGTTTTTTTGTGGCTGTCGTGAGTTATTTTAGAATTTTTCGATTATTCTCTGTTGTTTATAGGAAGAAACTTATTTGTGTGAAGTTGCGAACTATACTTTGCGCACAAGGTTTACCTAGAAAGCCTGATTTTCCAATACAAACATCTTCACAAACGCAATATACCTTCCCCGCTATGGTTGTGTGGGGTTATTATATACAAATCTTCAAACACAACTGTAAGGTAGCCGGAGGAGTCATCTAAATTTCGACATTATACAGTTAGATGCTTCCACGAGGCAAGTCAGACAGGACACACGCGAATACGAGGAGAGCGTATGTGAAGGAACCATTTGTTTGCGACATGTACATATATGACAGCATTTATGAAGAAGCCACAAATTCCGAGGTAGCAGGAATAGTCGTTCTGGCACAACTTAGATCAGTATGGATTATTAAGGTTAATTCATTCTGGTTCCACATAGAACAAACAAGTACTTCACCCTATTATACATATATATTATTCTTAAGGAACAAAGAATATTGATAACGAAACCAGTAATGTAAGGAATTTAAGTTATGTATTATAATGTAGGGTGAATTTATTTGGGTTAATTTTCTGTAGTACTTTGTTTGTGAATAAAATTAAGATTTGTTTCAACTCGCTTTTGTCTTCATTTATTTTATAGAATTATTGCACTATTTAAAAATACTAAACTAATTACACCGCGTTACAAAAACGAGCTTTTGTTCTGTCCTATGAACCAAATATACTTTTTCGGAAAGAGGAGAAAAAATAAAAATACACGTGTATCGGCGATTTTCATGTACACGTCAGAATTTATTTTTATATACATATATAAAGTATAAAGCTCGTAGTATACGTCTGTCCGCCTGTGTGAAAGACTTTGGATCGATTTTTAACCCTTTTCCCGTGATCCAATCGAGCTGCATTTTTTTAGGCACACTCGTGGAAACTCGAAAAATTTCAATGCTTTTAAGAAACTTAGGCCTTTTATTTTTGCGTTTGTACGTATTTATGTCAGAATCGCGACAAATAGACCAACAGTATTTGCCAAGCATATGCGTAATGTCTACTGAATACCTGCATGAATCGTTGTGCCGCACAATATCGGAAAAATTTTGCGCAAACTTGCAATCGCCTCGCCCTCACGATCCAGTTTTTTAACAAAATTTGATACGAGACTGAGCTTAATGTGTATATATATACTTTCTACGCCTACTTTGTACCATGTTCGCGGCTTCCACTTAAATTCAGTGTAATGCTGATCTCTTTTGCGACCTTCCCATATACACAGAAAGCACTGGTGGGTTGGAAATCCACGCTTAATACCCATGAGTAATCCGACCACTTTCAGATCGCTCTTGGTACTTTATCAGCTGTAATATTAATTCCATTCCTTCGTATGTTTCTTTGAGGTTTGTGGCATATGCGATCGGGACAGATGGATGTTTGTTACCGATATGAAGCAGCACGACTTTAAGGCTGTTGACCGATGCATCGATGAAAAGTCGCCACTCCTCTGCAAATGAGGGTAACCAATTTTTGCAAACATCAAATCAAAATCATAACAAGGCCAGGTTTTTTCCCCCGATCTTCGTGCAATTTAAAAAATACGTCATATGGAATTTGTTATTTTAAAATCAGCCGCCACTATATTCCACTGCTTAAAGCGTGATGCAGAGTTCCGCTGTTCTCCTCGACAAATTTCCGTCTCACACAAGGTCATTGAAGTCGGCTTGCGTTATTAAATGCAGCACTGCAGTCCCAAGTTCACTGGGTGTTGGTACAAATTCCGATACTTCTGGACTCTCGCATATGGCATTCGATGCAAGAAATGTTGATAGCATTGTTGGTACTACTGTTGGTTCTTCATCGCTTATTTCGGGAACATCATCAAAAATCTGCACTGAAGCCGCTATACGTTGTTCTATTGAGTACATAACAGCTGGAATAACCGATTCTACATTAGCGTAGCGAATTTTGTTGCGGCGAAAGTATTGGTACCCTTTAGTTTGAGTAAAAGTAGCACAATTCATTGCAGTGCTCCGTACGTGGTAGCCAATTTGTTGGTACAGCGTACTTTATTATTATTGACCTTCCATCAGTAAACTTGCATACTTTTCTACAGCAATAGTCGCACACGGCTTCCGGAGTATATCACAAGTAAGGAACATAAGCAGTCTTGAATATTTTCTGAAACGAATTAACCACTGTTTTCGTGGTATTTTTCAAATTTTTACTTGGTGCGAATAAGCCACAAACGTAACAAAAGTTATTTTTCTCAAATGAAATATATATGTAGAAATACGTTTTCGCACAACAGAACTTAAAACAATTGTGCAATTCAATGTTTCATCTGTCATACCAGTTGTAAGTGTTGTAAAACACATAAACAGTTTAGTGTTAGAAAGTTACTATTGATAAACTACAAATATATGGAGTAGGATGGGTCGAAATTTAAAAATTTGGAGTCCCTTCAAGTTATGCTGAAAAAAGTGCAAAAATATATAAAAAAAAAAAAATCAGGAAAATCTAAGAATTGATAAATATCTATTTTTTAAAAAATTTGATGTGATACAGACATTTTCACGAGTCTGCCTAAAAAAATTCAGCTCGATTGTATCACGGAAAAAGTGTTAAAAATCGATCCAAAGTCTTTCACACAGGCGGACAGACGGACACTACGAGCTTTATACTTTATCGCCGATTCACGTGTATTTTTATTTTTTCTCCCCTTTCCGCGGTTTTATCGTAGGATATCTATTTTTAAAACTACATTCAATTTCAACAGTTATAACAACACCCAAAATATTTTAGGAAACATCATGGCGCCTATTATGAGCAGCGTTGCCGTTTTGGTTATTTTTAACCAAAAATGGTTATTTTTTTTTCTTTTTCATTTTGGTAACTTTATGGGGAATCAAAAATATAAATGTTTTGTTGTCTATTTAATTTGATAAATATGCTTTTTTTTGCTTTTTAATATTATTTAAAAATAAACGTTGTTATAAACACGTTTTTTTACGTTGCTTGGATAACAATATTTTATTTTGCGAAAGTATGTAGTTACTAGTAAACATCTGCATGAATTCATTCGTCCAATGAATGCACAACCTCAATCATTAATCATTCTTTTATTGTTAATTTTTATACTCTTCACCTTCATGAGAAGGGTATATATAAGTTTGTCATAATTTTCCGACCCTATAAAGTATATATATTCTGGATCCTTATAGATAGCGGAGTCCATCTGTTTGTCTGTTGAAATCAATGTTCTGAAGTCCCAGATATCTTCGGGATCCAAATCTTCAATAATTCTGTCAGACATGCTTTCGAGAAGTTTGCTATTTAAAATCAGCAAACTCCGTTTAGGCCAACCAGAGTTATGGACCAATATTTATTTATTTGGTCTATAGATTAACAAAATCCTTACAGACAAAAGATTTACATATTTAAAAATAGAATAATATTTCTCTTTGAAACATTAATAGGATGTGATATATCAATAACATTATAATAATCATTAACATTTTTGCAAATGCGGCGGAACGAATCATTATTAGCATAGACAGATCTGTTATGCGACAGTCTCAGAAGTTGAAAATTGCGAGTTGTTCTAGCTGGATTATTAAAACTTATTTGGCCAAGAAGGAACTGGGAATTTACTTCACCACGGATTAATCCAAGCAGAAATACAATACTCAGCATTATACGGCGACTTTTTAAAGTTGGAAGCTTTATAAGGTTGTGTCTGTTCTCGTATGGTGGCAGCACAAATGAGTTCCATCCGAGGTGACGTAAACAAAATATCAAAAACTGTTTTTGAACAGATTCAATGCTGTTAATATGTATACTGTAGCAAGGATCCCAAGTGATACAACCATATTCTAGAATGGGGCGAACCAAGGCAGTATATAGCTGTTTGGTAATATATGGGTCAGAAAACTCCTTAGACCAGCGTTTCATGAATCCAAGCACACCGAAAGCTTTATTAACTATTAGCGCAATATGATCACAGAAGTTTAGTCTGTGATCTAACAAAATTCCAAGATCAACAATAGTGTTAACTTCTTCCAGAGTTGTATTATTTATGTTATATTTCGAAATAATTTTGTTATTTCTGTAAAACGACAAGTGCTTGCATTTTTTAATATTAAGTTCCATTAAATGGATTCTGCACCATTGAGAAAACATGTCTAAATCTTCCTGTAGAAGACGTATATCATTAGAATTTTCCAAGCTCTTAAAAATCTTAACATCATCGGCATACATTAGTACTTTAGAATGGAGGGTGACATTGGGAAGATCATTTATAAAAAGTGTAAATAGAACAGGACCAAGGTGACTGCCCTGAGGTACTCCTAATGCTAATAACGTAAGAACTCAACCATTTTAAAGCCGGAATGCTAAAACCCATCAGCAATAATTTTTGAAGTAAAATAAAATAACTTTGTCAAATGCCTTACTAAAATCTGTGTATATTACGTCAGTTTGCAGTTTATTTACAAAACCATTATTTATTAAAGTAGTGAATTCAAGTAGGTCCCGATTACCGTTGACAACACTAAGTATTTTGATGTTGTATGTCGTGAACTGTGAAAACGATTGACAACACTTATCAGGGGCCAAATTACCGCATTCGTGATAGAATGAGCTATCGTATCGAAAAATGATTTCGATATCGAAATTATGATAAAATGTACTAAATTTCTTGCTCGATATCGAATGCCATAATCTCAAATAAGAAAATTACGATCAATTTTACTCGATATCGAATGCGGTAATTTGGCCCCAGCTTAATCGTAAGAAAAATACATGTTGGGTTGTAGTCGAGACAACACAACATTTTAGTGTTGTGAACAATAATCGGGCCCGTAAGTTTGTTGTTGTAGAACGCAATTTGCAGAAACCATGTTGACGAGTAGACAATAAAGAGGATGTTTGATGCGATAGGATATCAGTAAGGATTTTCTCTAATAATTTAGGGATAGCATTTAATTTAGCGATTCCACGGTAGTTTGATACTTCAATTTTGCTTCCACTTTTAAACAAAGGAATAATATACGATTTTTTCCATAATTGTGGCAAATAACAAAGTTCAATAGATTTGTTAAAAATTGCAGTTAGGGGACCACATAATGTTTCGGCACAGTTTTTGAGAAGACAACTGGGAATTCCATCCGGACCAGCGTGAAATGAGGATTTTAATGATTTAAGGTTTGATGAAACGGTTTCAATGTCAATAGATGAAAAGTTTATATTCGATGAATGCTTAATATTAAACGAATTCGGTTGTGAGACAACCTCCAGAAAAATTTGATATTTTTTGTCCATTTTATTGCAATATTTTGAAATATATTGCAGATAATACCATGAAATTTTGTATTCGTTGTTTTTATGATAAAAGAAGAAAGTGTGCGGAAAATAGTATGATTCGTCCCATGATTTCTCATAGCCCCCATACAAAAATCTTCCCGAAATATTGCTTAATTATACATAAATGCCTATAAAATTAGAATATCAAGACAAAATTCAGCAAAAATAAGTTTTATGCAAAAATAAATCGCAAAACGAAATCTTTTTTAGTTCGGTCCATGTTTGACCATAGCCCCCATATAAAGTCCACTTCCAAAATTCACTTAAATACGTATAAAACAGATATAAATAATGTGAAACGGCTAAAACTTGACACGAATAATCTTTATAGGCAAATAAATTGTTGTACTAAATTTTATGGTGGTAGGCCCAGAATTGGTCATAGCTCCCGCACAAGGACCACATCTGAAAAAGACATTTATCCCTATATATATCGGTACCGACTCAAAAATTTGCACAGATCATTTACATATATACAAAAATCATCCCACAAAATTTTTTGAATTTCGGTCTATTTTTAACCGTTTGCCACATATAAAGCCCTCTTCCGAAAATCACTTTAATACTCATAAATCTCTTATAAATAAGGGTACCAATCCAAAATTTTACACGCATCATTAACATACATGCCTAAATAAAACTGCAAGATTTTGAGAATATATATTTGACTATGTCCCCCATATAAGTTCCACTTCCGAAATCCACGTTAATACTAATATATATCTTAAATATACCGTTATTATGTTGAAATTCGACGTGAAATATCCTCATATGCATGAAAATCACTGGTCCAAAATTTAACAAGATCGGCCCATAACTTGTCATAGCTGCCATATAAGAACCATTTCCAAAAACAAATAAATTCGGGTCAAAAAATATTCTTTTCGGATTTAACCCATATTCGATCCATATTTAATAATCATGATATCGTTGGAAAGGTATTTTTAATACCTTTTATTTAATGTATTACAAATTATCAGACACCCAGTAGTTTCCGAGAAATAGGCCTATATATTTTCAACTTTACGGGCCCGCCCCCTCGAAAATAGGCGTAGGTAGGTAGAAAGGCTGGTGTGAGTCACCTCACACCTTCACCCAGTGACCAATATGGTCCATTGTGATGCCTTGAATAGAAAAAATACCTGACCAAAAAACCTATTTAGACATGCGTATTCCTCCACTTGT
Source organism: Bellardia bayeri (assembly GCA_950370525.1). NCBI lineage: Eukaryota > Metazoa > Arthropoda > Insecta > Diptera > Calliphoridae > Bellardia > Bellardia bayeri. The sequence goes on along the minus strand of OX493265.1, from coordinate 46,695,894 downwards.
GCCACCAGCACTCCGTCTATTGTCGCGTAGCCAGGCCATTCCCATTACGAATCTTATTTGACTCTCCAGCTCACAGCTCGAGATATCTCCTAATTCGCCCAAGAATCCATTGCCCAGTCACCTCATCCTACTGCCCTGCAACCTGGGCAATGACACAGAATGTGCTCAACTGTCTCCAGCTCATTCGGGTCCTTATATAGTCTGCAAATATCCGACAATTCGGATCCCATTCTCACCGCCATCCTGCCTATCATGCAGTGACCCGTGATAATGCCCATCATGGTCCTTACGTAGACCCTACTCCTGCCCATTAGCGATTCTGAATCGGACTTCCTAAGCACCGGCCACAGCGTCCTTGACACTTGGAAGTCCGTCCGGTTCCCCCAGGCTTGATTGGTCGCACTTAGGATCCATTCCCTAATTCTTCCGTAATAGAAGCCTATTGGAGGTCCAACTGCCTCCATACGGTTATTCCCCTCTATGTCTGAGCCCATTCTTGCCAACTCATTGCCGACGGTGTCTGAGTGACCCGGTACCCAGCACAGCCTAACCGTATAAAAATAGGCGTACCCGCCAACAAATTTTTTTTGCTGGCATCTTCTCTAAAAGCCCTATTTGATGAAGTTTTTTTTTTTTTTTTGTTAGCAAAGTCACTAAAACCGAATTGTTCCCCTTTTTTATACTCTGTTTGTTAAATTACACTCAAGATTATTATGAACATCACACATACTCTGTAAATTATGGTAAGAATTGCATCCACAACAAAGGTGAAGGGTATATAAGATTCGGAATAGCCGAATATAGCACTCTTACTTGTTTATACTCTGTTTGTTAAATTACACTCAAGATTATTATGAACATCAGACAAACTCTGTAAATTATGGTAAGAATTGCATCCACATCAAAGGTGAAGGGTATATAAGATTCGGCATAGCACTCTTATTTGTTGATTTTATTACAGTGTTTCAGTATGGAGGTAAGATGTACTTTTATAAATTTTGTGGATTGTATTTTTAAATTTAAAAAATACAATGTAGGGTACATCAGATGAATCTATGTTGTCCGAACAGTCGTCAGTGGCTACAGCTTGTAAAATATCAGAGATTAGAGATAAGATTATAAAAGGTGAATATAAAGTAATTCTGCAAAATGGAAAAAGCAAGGTTTGGGAGATTTTTGGAAGAGTTGATAAAGGCGGAAGAAAAATTGTAGCTGTGTTCTCAAATTTGTTAACAGCACTTGAAGCATAAGTGCTTTAAGAATTTAAGGGACACTTTAGAAAATATCTCCAAGGTGGATGAGTGAATAATAAAAAATTGTCGATCTTTTAAAATGATGGAAGACGAAGGTTTAAAAAATTTTACAGAACTGATGTTATCACTTTGAGCTAAGTACGGACCAAATGTGGATGTAGATAAACTTTTACCACACCCCACAACTATATCCAGAAATATTGATAAAGTGTAAAACACCAGTTACGACTCCATAAAATTAGAACTTAATGAACTCAGTTCCAGTGGGTATGGCCTTACTTCGGATTTGTGAACCGACAGTTATCTTAAAATGTCGTACTTATCCTTAACTATTCATTTCATTAAAAATGGGAAATTAAACACTAAATTGCTTGCTTTTAAATCAATAGATATGGAGCCTTGTACCAGTAAGTATTTGTGTAGTCCTAATGAACAAAAGCTTTTGAACAAAATCCTTTTTCAACTTTTCGTTAATTTAAAATAGACGAAAGGATTCTTCGTAAAGTGACTGTGACGTTAAGTGAATTTAATTGTAGTCTTAGTAGGGCAATAATCGTTACAGACAGAGGTTCGAATATGAACGCTGCATTTAGAACAAGTGATCATATATTTTGCATTGATCATTTATTGCACAACATAGTCGAATAATGCAATAATGAAAACGTTGAAATTAAAGAATTATCCGTAAAGTCCTCAAAGCTTGTCAAGTATTTTAAAATATCCGGCGGCAATGCGCAATTAATAATTGAATTGAAGTTGGCAACTTCTTGCAAGAAAAGGACCAACTGTATAGAATTAGTGGTTTAAATTTAAGCACTCTGACTGCAACTAATAAAGTTTTAAAACATTTTGAAGCAACTTCGAAAGAACTCGAAGCCGAGATATATCCAACTTTACATTTGACAATAGTTCATATTTATTATTTAAAACGAATATGCGAAATAAACAGTGATGATTTAGAGTGCATAAAAACTTTGAAACAAACACTTAGGAAATTGTTAAACGATGTGGTTATGAATAACATTACAATTTTTCACAAAATTGCACTGTTCTATTTCCAACAACTAACAAACTTTCGCAGTTTATGAATGTTGAAAGATGCGATATAAAGGAATATTGTCAAAAAGTTATGGAAAGTTTTATAAGTGAAACGAACTCAAATCACGACGAAAGTTTCCAGTCAGAATCCTTAATAAATGAAAAAGAGCTTCTTTTCTCAGGGTTTCTCCAGCCTTTGAATTCGTCAAATATCACTGACAGATTACAAAACGAAATCATGCTGTACGAAAATGTAAATGAAATTATGCACAACAATTTTGATGTTCTTCAGTGGTGGGAGTTCAATATAAGTTAAGCTGCAAAATATTGTCAACTCCTGCAAGTAGCGCCTCATCAGAAAGAATATTCTCAAGTGCTAGACACTTTCTTTTTGAAAAACGTTGCCTTATTGGGTCCAACCCTGTTTCGGTAGAAAAGATGATGTTTTTACATTCAAATATGAAATAACATTTATGTACTTCTGTAGATTGTTTAGTTTTTTTTAATCTTTATTTGACCTTATTTATAATTTTAATATTTATTTGTGTTATATACTTTTTTGTTTTCATTACTAAGAAATAATTAACAAGTAAGAAAGTATAATCGGTCAAGCCCGACCATATAATACCCTACACCCAGTATATCAATAAAGCAGTTTTTCATATATGGGCGCTATTTGGGAGATATTATCTATTATGGACCGATCATCCAAAAATTTAGTGCCATGACTTCCGTGAATTAAAGTGAATTACGAAGACGGTCTTATATGGGAGTTTTGACTATTTATGAACTGTCTATTATAAAATTAGGTGTCATCCTATTTGTACATAAGAAACTCAATTTTGTTAACTTTTATTCGGATAACAACATTTTTAAGAGTGATTTCGGGAAGTGGCCCTTATATGGGAGCTACGACTAATTATGGACCGATCGTCATAAAATTCTACCATATTATATGTATATGTACGAAACATATCGGTGTTCAATATTATTTGGATACCAACATTTTTAAAAAAAAATATGGTCCTTTAAGTGATTTTCGGAAGTGGGCCTTATATGGGAGCTACGACTAATTATGGACCGATCGTCATAAAATTCGACCATATTATATGTCTATATACGAAACATATTGGTGTTTAATACCCACTATTGTGGTGTAGGGTATAAAAACTTTAAAAAAGTAAAAATTATAATTATTAATGTTGATCGACCTTTTTCCGTTAATATTAATATTTTAGATAAGAGAAAAAGGAAAATAAGAGATACAAGTTGGAGAGCTTGAGAATACAACAAAAATAGGCAAAGGCAATAAACACAAAAGAAGACAAAGACAATACAAATGCAAACTACACAATTGCGATACTTTAGTATTAATAACAACTTTGACTAAGTAAAAAATACAAAATACATTTATTTTAATATTTTAAGTTTTTGTGTTGTGTTGTCCAACTATACAAAATACTGTGATACAGTATATAAATAATGTTAAACTGACGAAAAAGATTATTGTAAGTTAATTTGTTAAAAATGAAGATTATAATTATTGTTATTATTGACTAAAAATTTTCCTTTGTATTTTTACAATGTTACCAGATTTTAATAAAAACTCAATCCCTGAAGAAGTTGGAAAAAATACCAACGAAACGTCGGATTTTATTGGAAATGAAATAAATAATTTTTTTATGTTTGAATTGTATCAAGTCAACTAATTGGGCCTATATTATTTAATGTAAATAAAAAACTTCTTTACATGTTTTCCAACGTTTCGTAAATTTTTTGTTGACTTAATAAAAAATAAATACACCAAATATATTTTCCTTTTAGACTTACAAATTTAACAGTAATTTTCACATTAAATTAAAATTAAATAAATTCTACAAAAACAAAAAACATTTAACACAAGCAATAAATTAAAACCACAGCTTAAAAATTAATATCACAGTTTGAAATTATATTGCAACTCTAAATAATCTTTTATTTATATTAAATTAATGACCTTGAAATCCTGCATATAGGAAACTATATAAACTATTAAAAGTAAAAATTATGTTTTTCCTTTAGATGTTTCTTTAATTAACTCGGGTAACTCGAATAATATTGTATAATTCGACAGCGCTCAGAGTTGATTATTAAATAACTTCATACTTTCGCAAAATTAAATAATGTTATCCAAGCAACGTAAAAAAACGTGTTTATAACAACTTTTATTTTTAAATAATATTAAAAAGCAAAAAATAAGCAAATTTATCAAATTCCCCATAAAGTTACCAAAATGAAAAAAAGTTCACATCTCCACATTAAAGAAAAAAATAACCATTTTTGGTTAAAAATAACCAAAACGGCAACGCTGGTTGTGTGAATGCTGCAAATTGAACGAGTTCGATGTTTTCATACTTTAAACAACTCAAGTTTCTTTTGCACTCACTCATTGCTTCTCATGGCAAATGAATTGAATAAATATGTGCCATTTATTTTTGTGATTGTCTCATAGGTGATTTATTTTGCATTCATGCAGATGTTTAGTTACTAGGGAGATCGAACGGTTATTATTCGACCCGGTTTTCTCGGATTTTTTGGTTTTACTGAAACCGGTTTTTTTAAAGTTCATATTTCGAATATCGAATAATCCGGTTTTTTTAGTACGGTTAACCGGTTGTTTAATCTGTGTGCTTTTTTCCAATTTTTTTAATCGCAGTTATGCTCTTTGTTGAAAACTTTTCTAAGTGTAACATAGACCGTTTAGTTTACACATATGGCAAGCCAGATGTATAAAGTGTCCAAAAATACTAAGCTGCAATGGCTCTTCGACATCAGGACTTCTAAGCCACATTAAACATGTCCATAAAATTGAAATTATTGCTCAGCAAGAAAAAAATAATTCTATTACCAGTAGCGCTAAGACGTCTGCTGATAACAATCCTTTTAGATGCCCTGCCAAAAAGGAATCACTTGGTGAAATATTCGCACGTTGTGTTGCCGAGGATGGAATGTCCGTAAAGGCTCTGAAGAAGTCCAAAGTTGTTCTATCATATTTACGTGCTAGAAATTTTAATATGCCGGCGGAATCGACTATATGGGAGGAAATTGATCAATTTTATTTAATAAAGCAAGAACTAAAGAGGAAAATTGAAGAAATTAAACAAAACCAAGGTAGGTTTTCCATTGCTGTCGACGAATGGACCGATATTTCGTATAAAAAATATGTTAATGTAACTATTCGTTTCTATAACGCTGAGAAAAAGATTTGCGAAATATACAATCTTGGGCTGGAAGCACTTAGTGTTAGAGCTACAGCGAACAACGTTGAAGAAATTACAAAAAATAAATTATCTGAATTTTCGTTAAATATTGAAAGTGACATTGTAGCATCTACCCATGATGGTGCAGCGGTGATGCAAAAATACGGTCGCAGTATAGATGCAAAATCTCAGCTCTGTATAAATCACGCAATCCATTTTTGTGTTGTGGACACAATATACAGAAACAAAGATTGTAAATGTGTAATTTAATTGATGAAAATACTTTTCTGCATGAAAATATTGCTGACATAATATTCCGTGTTAGAAAATGTGTAAAAATGTTCAACAAATCAAGCGAGAAACAAAACAAGCTTAAGATATATGTTAAAGAGCAAGAGAAAAAAGAAATTAAATTAATTCACGATGTAAGACATAGATGGAATTCTCTGTTAAAAATGACCTCGCAGTTTTTAAGAATTTACAAATGTGTAAACCACGCACTTTTAGACCTGGGGTAACTCCATTTAGTGAAAACGACATTCAAATGTTAAGAGTCCTTCAAAATACTTTGAAGTCATTGGAAGTAGTCATAAATGAATTGTCAAAAAACTGCACTACGTTAGTTCAAGCTGAAGGTATTTTTAAATTTTTCTTTTTTAAATTTTCCAAAATTGACAATCCGCTTTCATGTGATATATTGGAATCCTTAAAATAGCGTATTACACAACGACGTAATAAACTGCAAAATACTTTAAATTTATATCTTAGCACAGGGCATTTTCCCATAAACAATACATTTCTTAAATTTTCTAACAAGAGTGATACAAAGGAATTTGCTTCACAATTATATAACCGTTTGTTTACTGATAAAGACGACATTTCAACAGATGTGGATTAAGATCTTAATAGCGATGCTAGTAAGCAAAATTTAGAAAATGAACTTAACAATACCATTAAAAGTATGCAAACGTCAAAAAGCTCTATTCATGATAATCGTAGAGAAAACATAATAGAAGATTTTTTTTATTTAATCAAGTGTCATAAGAAATCTGAGAGACTAGAAAAATTGCTTAATGCTTTATTTTCTATAAGTCCAACAAGCACACTTTGTGAACGGTCATTTTCAATGTCCAATTTCATAAAAACAAAAGAGAAAAATAGATACACTTCAAAACATTTAAATTGCATCTTGTTTTTAAAAGATTATTTTAACAGATTTTTTAAATTACTTGATTTTGAATATACATATTTTGTTACCTAAGTAAAATGATATAATTTTTACATTTTAGAATATGTACTTATGAATATGTTCCTTCATAAAAATATATATATACATATATGTATTATAGTCATGAGCAATCAACATTGTGTACATTTTTTAAAGCAATAATAAACAGTCTGATTTATTTTGTTTTCTTACTTTTGTGGAATACTTTGTTTTTGTTTAAATAAACTTTATTTTACTTTGGAATTTGTTTTTATATTTATGTTTATTTCAATAAAAAAACCGGTTAATCAGTTTTCTCACAATTTTTTACCGAAAACCAGTTTTTCCCAATATGCTTCTTTTCGAATTATTCGAAAACCGGTTTCTGAAAAAAGTCGAATAATCGATCTCCCTAGTAGTTACTTAATAATCAATGCTGAGTTACCAAAACTTGCATTTCTGTTTTGATTGGCATTCCATAAATGTAAAAATTTCTTTGAATTGTCAAACACGAAAAAAACGTGCATTACATATGCTTGGTTTTCACTATGTCATTTTTGTTGTCAAATTGTCCAAATTGTTGGCAATTGTATGAAAACTGGTTGTCATATCATGATTTTCATGATTGCAAACATAGATGACGCGATATGACAACCCGTTTTCATATAATTGCCAACAATTTGATAACAAAAATGACATAGTGAAAGCGCGGCCTTATGTATTTTAAACAAATGCGCAATGGATAAGAAGTATTTTTATTTTTTCATGTTTGAATCTATTTAAATTCAATACTATTTTTTAACTTCGGTTTAGGTTTTTATCATCTGAAAAATAAAAGGTAAAAAAAAAAAAAACAAACTAAATAATTATAAAAAAAAATTTGGTTATTTTTTTTCTCATTTGGTAACTTTTTGGTTACAAAATTTTTTTGGTAGTGACAACACTGATTATGAGCTGCATTCGAAATCGATATTCGCTGGCTATAGAAAATCGACTATCGAATGTAAAATTTGTATTATGAGTTGCCATCGCTGTCGAAAATTTCGTTGTTCAACGAATTTTTTATCGAATACAAATTTGCTGTCGACGCTGTATAAAACTGTGAAAAATTTATTTAAAATGTAAGAATTTGTTTGTTTTTTGGTTTTGGTCAACCAAATACTACTTGTAAATTACTTTTGTTAATATCCTGCAGGTCGTAAGTAGAAAACAGCAATTGGAAAAGCTCGTTTCTCTCATGGAAGAAGATCCACTGTTGGTAAAATGTATTTGCTCTAAAGTTCAGACAGCCAAAAAATGGGAGGGCATTGCACAGAAGCTTTATTCTATTCATCAGACGAATCATTTCAAATTTATTTTTCTTTAAGAATTTGTAAACAAATAGAAATGATAGAAATGTACTATTGTGAATAACCCAAAAAGAGTGATTTTCACAATAGCGTTTTTTCATCGAATGTGCACCATAATACCAAATAAAAATTCGTTCGATAAACATTTTCGACCACAGTCGAAAATCGAATTTTGCTCATAATAGGCACCCATAATACATATACAAACAATGATTGTTCGTCTAGCTAGCTGTCCATGTAAACCTTGTGCGCAAAGTACAGGTAACATTTTTAAACATATTCCGATAAAATTCGTTATATGAATTGTTAAATTTTTTGCCCAATGACAACAAATGGTTGAAATCGGTCTAATTTTTTTCCTAGCACCCATAAATATAAAATCAAGCTTTAAAAAAAATAATGCGCCTACTCATCACCAGAGAAGCTGCAATGCTGCACTAAAAACAAACATAATGCACAATTCTTAAAAAAAAATAAATAAATGCTCCAAACCTGTGTCAATTTAAATTTTTCACATCACTCACAATTTGATTTAAAGACCTATAGCGTTAAAATGTTGCTATATATTGACTTGAAAGCTTGGGAATTCTTTAAATGTTATTCAGAACAATTTAAATACAAAATTATACTTACCAATAACATAAGGTGCTTTAAAATCAAAATAACGCATTAATATTCCTATTGTAAATAAGCTGCGCCGAAACATTGGTGTATAAATAGATTCCACACTTTGATTGTTTTGAGTTACTTGATTTCGACTATAATCCAAAATTCGATAAAATCTGAAATAAAATGTGAAAAAAGTTTTCTATAAATAAGATTAAAGTAATATAATTGTTGTATCAGAAGTTAGGGTTGACATCACTATTATTGTAGACATCTACTGTCAAATATTTCTAGAGCATTCTAGTTTTGTATATAATTATATGTATATATATATATATATATAGAGAAAAGAATAACGTTGTTGAAGATCTACCGTTGTATTGTATAAACCTTTTTTCCTCCTTTTTATAATTAAATGAATTGTTAACATAAGCATACCGTGTTTTATTTTGCAATTAGAAAAATACACAACAATAATATAATATAAGAACAAATAAACAATATAAGAACAAAAATAGAAACAATACAAGAAACACAATAGAACCGAAAATTTACTAATCAATAACTTATATTTCGGATATATCAGAACGATTGAGGAGTCGAAAAATTTTCGATACTGACAAAAATATAGAATGGCTTACAAGACTTATAACACATTAGATAAATTATTTAGTAAAACAAAAGATAAAACAGGAAAATGAAACATGTCAAATGTTGTATATAAAATACCTTGTGACGGAAATGATAAAAAAAAATTGTAAAAAAGTATATATAGGTACCACGAAAAATAAACTAAAATCCAGAATTGCTTGACATAAATCAGACCAAAGATAAAGAGACAATATTACTTTACAAAAAACTGCGTTATCTTCTCATTGTAGTAAATTAAATCACTATTCAAACTTTGAAAATGTATCGGTATTAAACACTGAAAATAACTTTGTCGTTATATGTTAGAGATGTTACAGATAATTAATGTACCTACAACTAAAAGGATCAACTACAAAGCAGATACTGAAAATGTAGCACAGATTTACAGACATTTGATACATAAAAAATAACACAAATTATGCTTGGTTTTCACTATGTCATTTTTGTTCTCAAATTGTCCAAATTGTTGGCAAATGTATGAAATGTATGTTTTCATATGGCGTCATCTATGTTTGCAATCATGATTGCAATCTCATTAGACGCCATAGACAACCTGTTTTCATACAATTGCCAACAATTTGGACAATTTGACAACAAAAATGACATAGTGAAAACCAAGCATTACAAATATTGTATAATTAGTAATATTTTCTACTTGTTATAAATTGTTTTAATATTTTGTTATGTTAAAGTTTTCATATCCTTTTTTCCTATCACAAATAATTTTTGAAATTTATAAAATTATAAAAATGTTTGTCCTGAAGAAGCTACTCATCAAAGAGTAGCGAAATATTTGAAATAAAAATTTAAATATTTTATAAAAAAGACCTAACCCTGCCTTTACACATGCAAGTACTTGCATGCTAGTGCTGTGTACGTATTATACACGAAAACTTATTCGAAAAACTTGAGTAGCTCTGCAAGTGAAAAAAATGTGAATGTATTAGTAAAAAATGAGAGTGTATTGAGTTTTTCGAACTGTTACTTGCATGTGTAAACCCCGGGTAGCTTTAATAATTACCAAAATCTTAATAATTTGAGTAATTTCATTCAAATGAAAAAAGTATTCTACAGGCGGATCCAGGCAGGCGCAAAAGTATATAAAGAGGACACTGTCAGCTTTCTGTTGGTAGTAAAATTTTTAATCGCTTTTGAACTTCAAAAGCTCTATTCCACTGAAATTCCAATTAGACACTCCAGGTATAACGGGTACGGTGATATGGTTTAGTGTTCCTTAAAAACTACTATCAAACCAATATTATAAAAAAATTCAACCCATTATCGATAATAGTTTGCGAGAAATGATAACTTCCTTGTGATCAAATTTACAAAAATTAAATTTTTTCTAAAATAATTTAAAATACTTCTTGATAAATTTTAGTTAGGCTCGAGTTCATTAAATTTAATTTTCATTAAATTATTTTTACTGAAGTTAGGAATTACAACTTGAAAAATTTATTATTAAAAAATGTTTCAAGTTGTAATTCCTAATTTCAGTAAAAATAATTTAATGAAAATTAAATTTAATGAACTCGAGCCTAACTAAAATTTATCAAGAAGTAAAAATTAACAGTTCGATTATGAAATTAATAATTATTCTATAAAAATAGCTAGGGCACAAGCCATAACGTTTACATGTTGTACAAAAGTGTACACAAAAAAAAAACATAATAAACAAAAACAAATGTATTCAAGTTTTCGAGACAAAGTCTCGACATGAATACGAAAAAACTGAAGAAAAGGAAAAAACAACTAGGTAAGAATAGAAATTAATAAAGAATGATAATTACAGCAAAAACTTCGAACTACCAGAACTAACACTGGTTAAAGGATTGATGTTTGTCTGTTGGCTGACCGGCACCGCAGTGGTGCAGGTGGTAGAACGCAAAGAATTCTGATGAGAGAAAGTGGGATTTCTCGAAACATATGTAAATTCAACAACCCAGGTTCGATCCCCAGTCAAGAAAAATTATCAAACATTTTTTAATAATAAATTTTTCAAGTTGTAATTCCTAACTTCAGTAAAAATAATTTAATGAAAATTAAATTTAATGAACTCGAGCCTAACTAAAATTTATCAAGAAGTAAAAATTAACAGTTCGATTACGAAATTAATAATTATTCTATTATAATTTAAAATATTTGTTTTTAACGGCATACCACGCCCAAAATTGCCAATATTTTGACATACTGTTTTGGCTACCCTAGTTTTAATATGTTTACTATTGAATGTCATTACAATTTTGGAAATCATTGACAACAAAAAATTAGACTTTTGGACGATGAAATTAAATTCTCAGCCACCGTGTGTAGTTAGATTTTCAAGGTTGCGTTGTTTTGGTTTCGAGTCTTTAATTTTTTTTTTTTTTAAATTTTTGCAAAATCTGCAACATTATTAGATGCTAAAACGATGACTCGTACAAAAAGTGCTTTGATAATCGAAATGGAGCCCTTGCTTTCTATTTGGATTGAAAATCAAGTTGTGTAGAGAATACCATTAGTTAAAATGGTATTTCAGACAAAGCTTATTTCATGAGATAAAAAGTAAAGCATTATCCAACGATAATGCTAGTGGTAGTAATACAGACAATTGCAACAAGGAAATTTATTTTACGTTAAAAAAAGAGCTGTACAGCAAACATAGGACAAATTTTTTGTAAAAGAAAGCCGACGACTTAGTATTTTCGTAACCCTAGAACCTATCTTCGAACTTTATATGGTTTGCTATAGAAAATAATAATTCACTTTGCGTCGTTTCAATTAGCGTCGTGTTTTTTTGGAACGTAACCCCGACGAAAAGTGAGGAATTGGTGTACTTCAACTCACAATAAATTAGGTACCAAGTCCTAGGAAACTGATTTTGGCTTTTTTCACCTCCGTATACTCTATGGTTATTCTCGAAAGTGGAGCTTGTATGGTATCTATGGCCAATTATGCAATAACTTTCAAAAAACCTAATAGTATAATTTTTACATGCTTATAACTAATCTGTGTAATATATGTTTATGTAGGTTAATGAGTTTTTGGGAGTAGACCCCATAATGGATCTATTACATATTATAGGCCGATTATCATGAAATTCTGTACGATTATATAAATGTATATGTGAAATATTTGTGTTGAATTTAAACTTGATAATGATGTGTCTCAGAGATTTATACGCATTTAATTGGTTTTCCGAAGTGGACTTTATATGGGTCTACGGTCTAATATGCATCATCATGAAATTTGACACGACGATTTGTATTTATATATGAAATATTTGACTTTTTGTGTCGAATTTAAACTTGATGCTGATGCTTATAATAGATTTATGCCCATTAAAGTGATTTCGGGAAGTGTACTTTATATTGGAGGCTACGTTCAAATATGGGCCGATCGTCATAACATTGAGTATGACGATTTTTATATACATATGTATGCACTATTTGTGTCGAATTTCAACTTGATAGTGATTTTTATGCGCATTTAAGTGATTTTCGAAAGTGGGATATGGTGCTATGTAAAAATATGGACCGATGCAAACAAAATTCTTTTGCAGACTTTTGAATGTATTCTGATTTTTTATCGACATTTAGGCACCATAAAACCATATTCCGGGAAGACATTTGTATTGTGGCTATGAGAAATCGTGGACCGATTTTTACCATTTTCAATAAAAATAAAGTGTGAAAAATTTTATGACATTATCTGCATTATATTTAAAGAAAATAGCAAAAAATATTTTAAAAATATCGAGGTTGTCTGAAACTTTGGTATTTACCTCGGATCCTGCTGGACCGATGTTTTGGTAAATTTAATTGTTCTAAGTCTTTTTTTTCGAAGCTCTATCGTGCCTTCAACAGTTATGCAAAAATATGTGGAACAAACTCCCTAATTTTCTATATTTCACGATATGTCGTCGATATGGGAAATAAATAATTATATGATATTACTGTCAATGATAAAAACTTACTTATGGAAACAGTCACGAATTAATTTGTAGTTCTTTGTGATTTTGTTTACGACTGCACCTAGGCAAGATACACAGCTGGATACGACAGCTTGATTCAATGATACTACCAGTAACATTAAATGTTCTTCCAAGGACGCCAAAAATGATTCACTAGCATTGTTAACTAGAGGAACGACCTAAAAATAAACAACATTAATATAAATATCATGCACATATACAACATATGGTAAGTATATTCGAAATATATAATATAAATATTATACATTCAAAAGATTCGGTTAGATTTGTGTGGGTAGTTTAACAAAAAAATAATGTTTAGGTACATAAAAAATACACTATGATTTTAACATTTGTTTTAAAAAATTTACAACTATTTTAATGGTCTACACCACAGTGTTGCAACATATAAAATATATAGAATAGATTCTAAAATATAGGATAACTTATAAAAAAAATCAAAAACTATAAGTTTTAAGCAGAAGCAAATTTTTTTAAAACGAATTGCTGTGGCTGACTGCGTCAGCAAATAAGATCTCGACCTCGTTTTTTATTAATTCTCTTTTGAAGATGCTCCGAAAATGTGTTTGCATTTCCACTGCGTTGTTTTTTCGACGTCGTTTTTTTTTTACAAATTTTAATTTTTTTTGTAGTCAGGGTTGATTTTCTTGTTGAATCTTCTTTAGTTTATTGTTCGTATTAAAAAATTTATAAAAATGGAACAGCTTTTTGATCTAACTGAAGTAGCAATCGAAAATTTAGATTTAGATAACAGCGATGATGAAGAAATTATTTTGGAGGTATTAGAATGCTGTGAATTAGTTCCTTGTTCCACATATTTCCTCTTTGTCTTTTAATAAATAATTTTAAATTTATGGACACAATGTAGGCACTAAAAAAATCACACATACATATAAATAAATAAATGATTACAGAAATCCAAAAAAAATAATTATTTTTCTTGTTTTCAAAAATATTCACCTTATTTATTTTATTTTTACATGTTGAATTTCTAAACGAACCTTTCAATTCAAAATAAGAGAAAGAATAAAACAGAACAACAGAAACAGAAATGAGTGTAAAGAGAAATATGAAAAAACAACATGAAAACAGAAATCGTGTCTTATTTTCTACCCCGCTTGCTTCACTACACCGCTCACCACCACACCAAAAGCAACGTCGTAAAAATCATAATGTAAGCCGGGCCTAAGTAAACTTAAGAAGACTTTTAAGTGACCATAATGTACTTACATGATGCATGTAACCTTTGTTGCATATTTCTGCAGTATTTTATGTTTTTTCGAGTACTTTAAATTAAAAAGTACCAACAAATACAGCCCTGTATTTGTTTGATGTTTTATTTTGTTTTTTTTTTAACAGTAAAAACTGCTGATTTTGCATGCTAATTATTTTATTTTTTTTTTAATGAAATCAAAAAACAGATGATTCCGTACGGAAAGTGCGTTCAGTTTGGCACTTTGCTTAAGCAAATGACATTTGACGAAACTTAACGAAAAGTTTCATTAAGTACATTATGCCCAGCAAGCCATATGAGTCTGAAAAGAGTCTTTTCTGACACCTTTTTCTAAGCGTTAACGCTCTTTATGAGCCCAAAAAACAATCATAATTGCTCCGAAAACCTTCAGAAAAGAGGGTCATTACATTCGAAAATGGTCCGCCAGCAAGAGCTCTTAGATAATGTCAGAAAAG
Organism: Bellardia bayeri; assembly: GCA_950370525.1. Lineage (NCBI taxonomy): Eukaryota > Metazoa > Arthropoda > Insecta > Diptera > Calliphoridae > Bellardia > Bellardia bayeri. Next base: position 46,680,889 of record OX493265.1, on the reverse strand, counting down.
AGTCTTTTATGAGGGGTTTTTTGGGCTCTGTGTAATCTTGTTTTTATCATTCTTGTGTGTTGTACAGCTATGTTTTTTTTTGTTAAGGCACAAATAACAGGACAACAACGCTTTATTACACACATAATTAAGTGGAATTTCTGAGTCATACTGCGTGCCGACTCAGAACAGTAACAAGCAAATTTTTCTTTCGCTTCGAAAATGCTCCTTAGTTGGACTCTTTTCTGACTCCTTTTTCGAAGCGCTCCTAGAATGGTATGCTGGGTGGTTTGTCACATACGTTTTACATGTATTCGCATAGTTGCTTAAGTTGGCTTAAGCTAGTTTATGCACATTATGGTTGGGCCTTTACCAAAACACAAAAATGTTTAGTATTGTGTAATAACATTTGACTATGGCTGTACATATGCATATGGATTTGGCAGTTGTTTTACACTAATGTACATACATACATGCATATAAAATAGATATGTAACTGTGATCAGCATTGCTCTTTTAGTCGCCTGTTTATATTCGCCTATTTTTATATCGGCCAAAAAGTACTTACAGCTTTGAAATATTTATAACTTTTGTATAACATACCTTTTCAAGAATGTCTGCGACAGCACATATAAATTTAGGGGCAGTTGATGGATGGCATTTTATATTAAGATATGGCTCGATGGTTATAGCGTGCCTTACTAATAATTGCGGACGAACTTTTGCCAACAAATGTAACGTTGTAATACAACCTAACATTCGCTCATTATCTGTATCTTCTAATTCAATTAAACGTTCAACCAAGCCATCTGCTAATTGTTGACAAGCTAGCACAATCTCTTGGGGAGGTTCGGTATTTTTTTTTACAGGATCCTGATTACTTCCGTCTAATTTTAGCATGTTTTCCTTTGGTTGAAAAATCTGTATTTTATATAAAAATATATTTTTGTTAATTAGTACGGTTGGTAAGTTGTCATTTATAATTCTTTTATAAAATATTTTATATTTACAATACAAAACTGGAGTGTCTTTCTCCCTGGCATGGACATTATAATACACTATTGTTGATATATTTACATGAATAGGAGAAATGTCAAAATGTTTCATGTGTTTTGTTTTCTTCGATTTTAAATATTCCGATTTTTAATATTATGAATGCTTTTAATTTATTCATATAGTGATAGCTGACCCTTTTAAAATCTGAATTTTCCCGTATTTAACATTGATTGGTATTTTTAAAAAATATTGTTCTACCTAACACTTTTATTCATTCAAAAATTTTGCGAAACGTATATTTAAGCTTGCAAATCGTAGAATTTTAATCAAAATGTTTGACAATTTGTCAAATTAAATTTTAATAGCCTTCATTGTTCAATCTGAACTATTTGCGACTTTTAATCACAATGTGAAAGATCCTAATTGCTACGATTTTGTATGTATCTGTTGTAAGGCTACTTACTATATATAAATATGACCAACTCTACAAAATATTTGGTTTTCAGAGTTTACCAGCGGGTAAAAGTCATGATTATAACAAATATAAAAATCAGATCTCACACATCCGCTCAGTATAAAATCTGGCATTTTTATATTGTGTTTTTATAACAATTTCTTTAATAATTTAGTTCTTTTATTCGACCTTTTTTATATTCTATAAATTGTTTTTTCAAGCAATTAGGTCACTTTTAATATTTATATAAAAATGTTTTATATATTTTAATATCCAATATTTCGCTATCACAATGGATAGCTATATACTATATATCATAATTGTATATCCTTGTCAACTTTTTATTTTCTGTTAAAAAATTTTCATTTTTATACTTCAATTATTAATTTATTACAATTCAAAAATTGTATTATCCCTGAGGAAGCTATCCATTGTGATAGCGAAATATTGGATATTAAAATATATAAAACATTTTTATATAAATATTAAAAGTGACCTAATTGCTTGAAAAAACAATTTATACAATTTCTTTATCTTAATATTTATCGTGTTAATTGTGAAAACATTTTTGCATTAAATACATTTAACCATGGTTTCCTCCTCTGGAGAAAATTTTTTCTCTGTTCTGGACCCAGGCAAACATAAATCTACTCCATCACCCAAACGCAAAAAAAATAATAATAATTTAAACCCTAACAATTCTTTTATTTTTCCTTAAATTGGCAAAAAAAAAATACTAAACAGCGCTAAACAGCAATGCCCCAAATTGATTGTATTAAAAAGCAAAATTATTGAAAAACCTTTCCAAAGCTTTAATATATTTCTTGATTTGAAAGCTATAGAGAAAATTGAGCCAACACAAAAATTTCATCGACGGAAATCTATTGGTCCTTATGAAGAATACACAAATTTTTAAAAGCTTGGAGTATGTCAAATAGAAAGTTTTCTACATCCAACTCTGAATAAAGGTTTAATTTTTTTTCTAACTCTTAAAAATCTTAAAAAAGAAGATATTGTGTTAAAGATATTGGACTTAAAAGTCATTGAATGTAAAAAAATACATAATTCGCCGACAACTAAATAACTAACACCTTTTCACATTTTAAGTGTTATTTTAATCTTTACAAACTCAAACAAAAGGTTAGTACACACACGGAAATATTGTGGTAGGATTGAAAATTGTAAAATTTTTAAAATTAAGACTCTATAACCAACTGTACAAAGAAGCAACAATGCAAAATACCAAACATTCAAAGCTATGAAATACCAAGACGAAGATTAGCCCCCTTATTCAAAAGCGATTATTAAATTTAACAAACGTTTATTAAGCAAATTTTTATATGCAAATCTGTCTTAATAAACGTTTGTTAAATTTAATAATCGTTTTTGAATAAGGGGGTTAAAAACTAAAGCTACCAACTACAACTAATAATATCGCTAGGAACACAACTGGGACGAACGACGAATTTTTGGTAATGAATATTCGTCTCTAAAAATGCAACACATTTCTGTATATGAAAATACACACAATAACTGCGCCGGATGAATTCGTCATATGCGGCGAAATAGAGTATATTTCTATTTTCTTACTCAAGCGAACGACCAGCAAACAATACGGGGTGACATGTTTTGTTTTAGTTTTCAATGTTTTAGTAAATAATGTTAATTTTTACTTTGATTATTGTTTTTTTTTTTTTTTTGTTTTTTTTTTTATTTAAAATATTATATATAAATAAAATAATTAATTATAAAAAGTGTTTTATCTGTGTGTTTGTAATGTTTATTTTTTTATTTATTTATTTTATTATATTCGCAAATCGATCGTTTTTACTTTGCGTTCTCTAGATTCCGATCGATTTTGTTTATTCCCAAAAAAATTTAAATGTCGTTTTTTAACTTAAATATGGTAACGTTGTGTAACCAAAACAAAAAAAATATGATTTTTGTAATAAAAAAGTATAACAAAAGCGAACAGAAAGAGCGTTAACAAAGAAATTTTAAATAAATATGAACAAAATTTTTCAAAAATGCACGAAATTTAAATTGTTGCTGTTTCAAATGAACAAAGACATCAAAACACAGTTGAAAAGCTACAAAGAAGAAATTTAAGGGATGCATCTGAAAACGACAAAAGTTTTCTTGTTGCTGACACCAACTTTGAAAATTTTAACATTTTATTTAAATATCAATGAGAGAACTAAAAAAACAATGAAATAATAAAATTAATTGTTTAATTGTTATTATAAATTAGTAGTACGAGTTTTTTTTTAAATAATAAATAATAAAATAATAAAAAATAACAATTCCACTTTAGAAATATAGTGGTTTCATTCCGGAAAAAAATTCGTTTTTCGTTTTCTAAAGACTCAATTTACGGAATCATAACCACTTTCGATCGGAATTGAGTTCTGATCGGAATTGAGTGCTGTATATTATTAAAAATTATTTGAGCACTGCGATAAAATATAAGTAAAATTATAATTGAAATGGTTAAAAAAGTGAAAGCTTATACCCATGGGTCAATTTGAAAAAAAAAAAATGCAATTTTTGTGTCCCCGCACTTTACACTACTATTTTCGGTATTAATAAAAAAAAAAAAAAAAAAAAAAAAAAAAAAAAAAAAAAAAAAAAAATGTGAGAGTGATCAGCGAGGAATACATATGTATGTAACAAAAAAAACGTAATTCTCAAATTTGTATGTTTCATTTCAGAATATTCAGAATCATGGTGCAACTATACAAGGTGAGTGCAAATCGAAAACAACAGGCATTTTGTTGTGTAAAATAATGTACTACTGTCAAAAATACTTGAAAAAGACATAAGTAAAATTGTAAACAAAGTCTGTCAGCTGGGCTACTGCACTCACCTTGTATAGTTGCACCATGTTCAGAATCAAGAATGATAAAATAAAGATTACGCCATGCCCATGATTTCCCGTTATGTTCCATGTGTTAAGCATGGTACTCTGTTCATCATTTCGTGCGAAATACTATCAAAAGCCCATATAAAAAATGTATGCGAAAAAAATGCGAACTAATGCTGTTGAAGTTGTACTCTGTTCTTATTGTGAAAAGTTACGAAATGTTTTTCAACAAAAAAATGTATATGGCAACATTTTTTTCCAACTGTGAAATGATGTAAGCGGCACTTATTTCGCACGAAATTGGAAAAACAACCAAAAACATATGGTTTTTGTTTACATAAAAGAAACAATGTTGCATACCTAAGGGCAATAAAAACGACAATTTTCTTATAAATCGCGGCATTGTCATCACTTGCTAATTGTCACAATTTTCAAACGAAATAATTGATGATAGTATGTGATAGTTGGCAACCTAGCAAAATAAAAGCTGTTTAAAAAAGAAAAACAAACAAAAAAAAAACAAACAAAAAAAAAAAAACAAACAAAAAAAAAACAAACAAAAAAAAACAAACAACAAAAAATATTAACATGAAGTGTGCAGTGAGCAAATGCAAGCAAAACAACAGTAAAAAAACAAGTGAGAAAAACTTAGCCAATAGAAACACAGAACGTGTGACGTCACAGATCCAACATGCGCAGAACATTTTAAAATTTGACGCGCGTTGGCGAAATCTTTATTTTATCATTTTTGATCAGAATGGTGTTTTGATTCTCCCTCTGACTGCTTCCATACAAAAACATGTGTCCTACGTTAGAAATTTTAGTAAACAAAATAAAGTAAAACCAAGAAAAAAGTAAATATGCAACATTTAATAACAATTTAGAATTATTGCGTTTCTTTCTTGTGTTTTGATTTGTTACAGTCCTCAAAACTTAATTAGTGCGAATTTGGCGTTGCAAAGAAAGGTTGTCCCCACAATTTACATTGAGCGTCACTTTTTTATAAATCAAGTAATATTACTAGTTTCCAATTTGCATTTAAATAAAGTAGATAATGTAAGGAAAGTAATTATTACAAAAGTGGAAAACCGTAGTTTTTGTGAACACCATGGTAAGGGCGCGATAAAATTTCATGAGCGTCACGCTAATTTTTTTAAAAGTGAATATATTAAATGTAGATTGATAACATTGTTTTCTAAATTTCAACAAGTATTTATTTTTTACCTCTGCGATAATTTTTTTTTTTATTTTTTAATAAAAGTCTTCAAATATAAATATAACCTCTGTTGAAAGTGTTTTATATCATACGGAACTTGTAGACATAGGAATACCACAGTGAGAAGTGTCCATTTTTCTTATTTCATTTCGTCATTTGGCGGAGTTTTGTGTTTATGGTGGCTATCGTTGTTGGCGCAGGACTGCTCAATGTTTTGCTGTTCTTGCTATCTGGAGGAAGCATTCATCAGGTCTGTAATAATCTGAGAACACCTTTTCCTTGTCTTGTGGATAAATACATCTGGTGGTTGTTGAAGTCCTCTAAAATTACCTCTATTATATCTAAATTACATTGTTGTTGTTTTGCATTTCGGTGCTCCACTAAAAGCAACCACTATTGTGTACAAAAAGTACTGACAATAATAAATTGCACATCAAAAAAGTGTTGCCAGTTGCAAATGCACTATCAATTTTCTTAAGCCCTAAACTAGCTCTACAAAATAAACGAATAAACGTGGCAAAGAAAATATATAATTAAAAGTGTTGCCAATAACGAAAGTATTTATAATTATTCCTTAAGTCCAAAAGTAAACTTTACAAAATAAATGAATAAACGCTCACTTAAGCTTACCTCATCCGACGACACTGTAAAAAATAATAAAAAGTTTATATACCAAAGCATGGCAAGCCAAAATACTACTGGTGATCTATTTTCAATAGAGAAAATGAGAGGTATACTAAATGAAATGCTTCATGATGTAGCTAGAAAAGAAGATCTGCAAACAATTCAGTCTGATATTAAAGAACTGAAATAATATACAAACTGCTAAAGCTGAATTCTTGAAGGTCTGCTCAAATATAATGAATATAAATGTAAACGTAGTGTCAACCAAGATGATTGCAAAGGACAAAACATTTCTATTTAATCTGGAATCGAATTTGGAAGTTCAAAAAGTCCTCTCTGCCAGAGGGAAATTGAAAGGTCTTGAAGTTTATATACAAAAAGATTACACGGAGGAGCAGTGAAAGCCAGAAAATGAATTTCAAAATATGCTAAAACTTGAAAAACTAAGTGCTAAAATGTACAGAAGAAAAAATAAGTGCTAAATTTTTTCAATGTAACAATACAAGTTTTATTTCAAATGTAAATACAAATATAAATTATAGTTTTTTCTAATTTTGTTCATAACAATTGTTGACTTGTTCATTTACTTACCACACCGAAAGAAATTTAGTTGAAATATTAATAAAAGTTATTTTTTTATTTCTCCAAAAGTATTTTTTGGAGTAAAAATGTAAAAAAAATTTTGAGAAAAAAAATTGGTTTTTATCAAGCAAATTATGCTAAATGGAAACACTGTGGAGGAGGAACAACTTGTTAGATACAATCTCCGTCAGATTAGTAAAAATATAAACAAAAAGAAGAAAGATGTTAAGGTTCGCCTTGGTAAATTCTGGATTTTTGTTGAAAACAAGAAAGATAAAATTATTGCCTACACTGATGATGACACTATTTTCCTGAAAAATCTTCTAACAGACTGTGGCTGTACTCCAGATATATGTGTTAAGGAAACACCTATTAATGTAACTCAAAATCAATAGCAATATAAATTGTGCCATTTAGTTTCATATAATGTAGCAAATCTAGCAAAATCTCTCAATTTTCCTAATTTTTTATCATATCTAAATAAATTTGACATATTTTTCCTTTTCGAAACACATGTCACTGAAGAAAAACAAAATATTTTCGAAATGTATTTTACAAATTATTTCACAGTATGGATTCCAGCTGTAAAAACTCGTAATGCTGCACAGTTGGGGATCTGAAAAAAAAGTGCAAATAAATCTGTAACTTCTAAACGAATAGCTCAATTTTAATAAAATTTCCCATTGCTATAGAGGAGGTGTTGATAAGTTTAAGTTGGGTATACCAAAAATTAAAAATGATGCCAAATTTTTGTTTGCGATCCGATTTGAAAGATTTTTATATATATGGAATGTACTAGACGAGATCTACAAAATTACTTTAGCCATATATTTCTCTTATAGTTTACGAGTTATTCGCATTTGAAAAGTAAAATTTCATGTTTTTTGGCAAACCTTGATCTGCTATTTTGCTAATAACGGATCCAATTCTTTCCCGATTTTCTTAAAGTATCTTTTTTTGAATTAACAAATTTATTAATAATCTTAAGAAAGAAATGTTAAAAAATATCTACTGAGTCAAAAGTTATGTGCATTCAAACTTAAACCGCCATTTTTTTTTTTTTTTTTTTCGAAAAAAGCAACTACATTAATTTTAAATTACATATACAGAAAATGAGAAAAAGATAAATAATGTGTTTATATTTTTCTGAAAGGTAACATTTCGGGAAATATTATAAAAGGAAAATAATATCAAAATTTTTATTATTGCGTGGTCCAGAGCCTTCCGAAGTAGACCTATTTTTTATGAAAATTTCAACTTTAGACAACATATTCTAAAATCGCATATCTGCTTTCAAAAAACTAAGACCTGTTTTGTATGTCCCAATCTGTTCTTCAATATTATGCAAAGGGATTTCATAGCCCCGAGCTTGGGCTATGATCGAAAAATCAAAAAAATCCCAATTTTGGATTTTTTGAAAAGTTTTTTTGCTAATTGTGGGATTCTCAATAACAAATCTAAATCCAAATTTCCACTTTTGCATTTCGACAAAAAATGTCTATATAATTGTAAAATTTAATTAAAAAATATTCATAAACCAAAGAGCTATAGCAGTTTAAAAATATAAATTTTCAAAAAAAAAAAAATAAAAAAAAATTATCTCTTTTTTGCAAAAAGTCTTTTATAAAGTTTTTAATTTTTGATATATTTAAACATTTTTGAAAAGAAGATACAATTTCCAAAATATTGATGTATAATATGTCTACCTTATTTTGTCCACGTGCCTCAGTAATGAACGAATGATTAACATCTCTGGCAATGTTCAATGTTAGGTACCTATATAATACATAAGTGCAAACATAAACCGATTGCAACTCATTTTTAACAATGAATCCTAGGTACAATATGAAATACCTGGGATATCCCTAAAACATATTTCATACCTAATACTATTTTTTTACTCCAGGTAATATAACAGATAGATTTCATAACATACAGTTCATGTGAAATATTTGGAAAAGGCTGTTATCATATAAAATGTTAAAAAAGTCCATATAGTTGTTATTTAATTGGGTTTGAACATAATATTTTTCATCAGGCAAATAGTTTCAAGTTATCGAAGGCATATATATTAAAATCACCCGTAATAGCTATAAAATCATTATCCTTAGTTAATCGAGCAACAAATTTAATCGCCTCGGCATGCTGCATATACAAGGAGTAGGGAGAAGATGGAGGAATATACGAACACGTTATTATTATTCGTTCTAATAAATCTATTATTACAGCTATAAATTCAATGCTAGCTGCTGAGTCAATATTAAGAAGTTCAGATGGTAAATTACTGGAAACCGCTATTAAAACTGCACCACCATAAATACCTCGATCACGACGAAAAATGTTAAAGGGTCCGCCAAATAACTTTTTTTTTTTTTGAAAATGCTATAAAAAAAAACTACTGAATATTTTCTCAAATTTCTTTTTTTATTTGAAAGTACAATCCTCCGGTTAATAATGGAAAATAATTTAATTCAAATGGCTGCCTCGGCTGGCCATGCAGTAGCCTACACAATCGGCCCAATTTTTAAGCACATTATCGATTGTGTGCAGCTGTACTTTATTAATGGCTTCACGAATAGTGTCCTTTAAAGCGTCAATTGTGTCTGGCTTGTCGGTGTAACACTTATCTTTGACAAATAATAGTCCAACGGTCAAATGGCAGCTCCGAGGGGGCCAAACGACATCAGCTCTGCGGCTGATAATGCCATCTTCAAAAACAGGGCGCAAAACATCGAGTGTAGATTCGGCTGTGGCACGTAGCGCCGTCCTGTTGAAACCAAATGTTACCTATATCCTCTCTTGTGAACAAAAATTCGTTCAACATGGCCCGATAACGATCGCCATTGACTGTAACGGCCACTCCTTGCTCATTTTCGAAGAAAAATGGCCCAATTATGCCTCTGGACCAAAATCCGCACCAAACAGTAACTCGTTTTGGGTGCATCGGCTTTTCAATGTATGCGTGCGGGTTTTCTGTGCCCCAAATGCGACAATTTTGCTTGTTTACATACCCGCCAAGATCAAATTGAGCTTCATCTGAAAAGATGATTTTTTTTTGGCAAAATCGGCATCGATCGCAGGCCCACTTAGCGAAGCGAAAACGCATTGGATGGTCAGTTGGCTTCAACTCCTGAACCAATGGAACTTTGTATGGCGTCATACCAAGGTCTTTATGCAAAATTCGTCTCAATTAGGTCTCCGAAATGTTCAATTGTTGAGGACGACGGTGAATTGATGTTGATGGCGCTTCACGCACACTTTCTGCCACAGCAGCAATATTCTCGGGTGTACACACTGTTTTTGGCCTTTCACGCTTTGCTTTATCGATGAGGATGCCAGTTTCTTTCACTTTTTTCACAAGATAACGAACATACAGAGCTGACGGTGCTTCTCTTCTTCCAAAATCCGTACGCAATTTTCGCACACATTCTGCAACATTACCATGATTTTCAAAGTAATGTCGCAATATTTCCCAGCGCTGTTCAAGCGTATACACAACCATATTCGTTCAGCGGAAGGATAAAACTAATTATCTGTCAAATCAGACATGAGCTTAGTGTTACCGTTCACGAAATAAGCACTAGTTGAAAAAAAAACGTTAGATGGCGGACCCGTTATTTGTTGCAAAGGATTTCTGTATTAAGATATGTATCGTTAAGCCATGTTTCAGTAAACGCAATTATATGATAATCAAGGTTAAAACTTTATAAATATAATTTTGATAGCTTTGTACGTAAACCATGAACGTTTTGATAAAATAAGGAAATTGAGTTAATAAATATATTTAGTTTTTTGGAAAGTTCTGTTCACGCTGGGGGAGAACGCCAAGATTTTTCGTTCGTTGTCTTTCCTTGTAACATATTCACGTACTAAAGTATTTTTAGGCCAGAAGTTTGTATCGAGAACAAGTTTGAAAATGTCGTCAGAAAGAGTAATTTTAAATGAGGAAATCGACCGTTGCTGCGAGAATTGGAATTTGTATACAGTGACATCGGCATTTTATGTAGTATTCTACGTCGCGCAGTGGCTGAAAATCGTTTTTCATTGGCCAAAATTCTGTAACTTTTGAACCGATCAAAATATTGAAGTAATTTTTTTTTTAATGGATAGATATTTAGTTCAGCTTGACTCAGTTTTAATTACATTAAAATTGATTGCTGACTTTTTAAGGACTTCTAGGTCAAAGTTGAACTTTTGATTTTTTTTAACTTTTGGAGTGAAATATGGGTTTATTTTTTTATGTACATATTAAAAAATTTAATATTTGGAACTTAATAATAATTATAATTATTTTTTGTGATAATGGAATTTTTTAATGTTACACTCAAAAAAAATTTTACACTAAAAAAAATAGTAAAAATAACTGGAGATTTTGATGTTACTACAGAAAAATTCATTCTTTTTTGCTGTCAGATTTGATAATTTTAAAAAAACATTTTAAAAATAAAAACTGCAATAGATTTTATTAGCATTTGTAACAATAGTAGGTTCTATTTATTCTTATTTTTAACCGACTTCAAAAAGGAGGAGGTTATCAATTCGAATGGTATGTTGCTTTTTTTATGTTTGTTCCACGATAACTCCGCCATTTCTGAACCAATTTTAAAAATTCTTTTTTTGTTTGAAAGGGTTTGCCTTGCAGGTGGGTCCCATTTAATTTGTATGAAGATCGGACGGACATACGGTTTTTATTTACCGTTATCTATATTTTTTGCTGTGCTTATTTTATAAATTGTTGAATAACTTCGTGATTTATGAATCAATTTTAAAAATAATTTTTTAATTTGGAAGATATGGCTTGCAGAAAAATATATTTAAGGTAAAAAAAATTAAAATTTCAGAAATTGATTGAGATATATAGCATAAACCGATTTTTAGCATAAACCGATTTTTTAGAAGATTAACAAGATCACTTGCAAATATACGTCCGTACACGTCAAAGATTAACTTATTATTGAGTAATCCCTTATCGAATCCGTAGTTTTATACATTTTTAGATACATGTTATTCACACATTGATCTTCAATTTCATAGCAGGTAGTACTTAAATTGAACAAAACTGCACTTGTTATCCAGACCTTAATATCAGGTAAAACTAATTAGTATCTCGCCAATATGGGGGGTTTTTTTTTTCTTTAGTGGTTTAATGTCGCGATTATTATTATAAAATTGTTTATGACTTTGGTTGACCCTAACAGTTGATAACAGGTATATTGGAAAGAGATCATATGTTTACTGTAGAACCTATTGTGATATTTTTATGACTTATTTTTTTGCTGATCAAAACAAAGCCCTAAAACCCTTTCACAGGTATTATATTTAATTATTTTAGTTTTACATAGTCTAAAGTAAAAAAACATAAACCTTTAGGCGAAAAAGTGAAAATTTAATACACCATTGTATACGAGTAATTTTTTTAGAGTAATTTTTTTAGAGTAATTTCATTAAAATTAAAAAAGTGTTCTACCCGCGGGTCGTGGCGGGTGCAAAAGTATATATAGAGTTAAAGAAGACACTTTCACCTTTCTTCGGGTGGTATACGTTTCTTGTTCCCTAGAAGTTCTATTCCACTAAAGTTTAAATTTCAGAAAAATATAGCAGTTTCATAAATATTTCATAACGCCCCTAATATTAAACGCTAGAGCGGTAATCACAACAACTAAAGACTATAATCCTACCAACATTATAAAAAAGACCGAAGGCCATTATCGACGATAGCTTGCGAGTAGTAACCATTTATTTTTGACAAAAAAAAACAAATAAAAAAAACACCTTTTTCTGAAATTAAAAAACAGTTGAGTTTGACAGCATACCACGCCCACAATTATTAATAGTTTAACCTAATTTTTTGGCTACCTTAATATGGATATATTAGCTCCAAAAAGGTGTAAAAATTTTAAAAATCGGTGACAAAAAAAATTCGACTTTTGGCCAATGAAAAACGATTTTCAGCCACTGTGCCTCGTCGCATAAAGTATCATATGCCAATCGTGAATCAAATACGGATTTTTTAGGTGCAACAGCACGTAGTGGATTGTGAACTACTGGATCATTTGCCGGAGATTCATTTGAGGTATTGTTATTTTGAGATGATATTCATTTGCGCTATAAAAGGAAGGAACATTAATATCGTGTGAAGATAACGAATACAGAGACGAGGACGGGAAAAAGACAAAATTGTCAACAGCGTTACGAACAGTGGGAATTGAAGAAAGTTTTATTGCCGGAATTACAGGAGATTTATCAGACTTTTTTTCTCATTGGTCTCATGATATATCTTGTACATCAATAAAATTATCTAAATTCGGAAATTTAGCAAATAGTTCACCGAACTTGGATAGTTTACCCTGAACAGATAAAAATTCTTTATTAAGTTGATCAAATTCATCTTTGTAGCTTTTGAAAAATTTATAAAAATCCAAATTTATTTAAAAAAACTTTTGTTATTGTAATTCATACGACGAATTTACACAACGAATTATCCCCAACTATTTCGTCATGTTGGTCGAAATTCGTCTTTCGTCGCAGTTGTGTTCCTAGCATTACACCAAGCATTGAAACCAGAGACCGAAAATAACTCGTCCCATATGATCAAAATACAAAATAGTGATTTATATTTTGTTTAAAAGAAAACACTAAAATTAATGTTATAAAATGATTTTTGTTTACATGGTTTGGTATGACCTTTATAGTTTTTTGCTGTTTTTAATGCCTTGGAGTGGGTTCACACGCTGCGACTTTTTCCTGCGACTCGAGTTTATAGATGAAATACGTAGTGGAGAGTACGGCGTAGTTAGTGTCGCAGGTATTGCGAAATAAAGCAACAAATTTGACATTTCTTGCATCTTCTTTTCTCTTGTATTATTTTAATTTCATTTATCAGCAGTGTTGCCAGTGTTGTTTTTTTTTTAACGAAAAACATATACATATGTATGTACATAAAATACATTTAACAAACCTTCAAATATTCGCCTTTTAAAGCCCCTACACCACAAAATAGCAGCAGAATGCAAAAATATATTATTACACATATTCATAAATTTACAAAACTAAAAACTAGATCCTATATGGCAACACATCTGCGAATGAGCGAAATAGGAGAAATAAACAATTTAATGTCAAAATGTCGCAAGAATCTTGAAACAAATGTTTCATCATGTGAACAGACGATGTATTTGGAAGGGATGCCAAAAGAGAACGTCAGCAGAGTCTTTTTGAGAAACAAACTATTTCAATTATAGACGATCATAATAAATGTTAATAAAAGATATTTACATACTTTACGAAATTTTTTTAAAATTTCTATTGTGGACTTAATGAAGTTTGAAATTTTCTTAAATTTATGATTTATAAAATTAAATATTCTTATGTTTTTCGAGTTTTTGCAAAATTTACGTTTTTTTTATTTTGTTCTAAAATTTAAGATTTTTTTAACTAAGTTTTTTTTTTGTAAAATTTTCGATTTTTTGTGAAATTTTACATACAATTATTTATAATTTTTAATTCAGGCATTAAAGTTCGAAAATAAAATTTAAAACCCGACAGTTACAAAAAAATTTAGTTATAAATCACTTATCTTGATTATTTCCATTATTAAAATTAACGTGGACCTGTTATTTTCGGTCTCTGATTTAAATAAAAACAAACACTAATTAACAAAATCCAAAAATTACACCAACTGTATCTTCAACAACACAATAACAACTATCTTACACCTACTAATAACACTTTGCAATCTACCAAACAAACCAAACTCAAACATCGTGCTCAAACTTATTAAATCAAACAAACCACATCTTCACTAAACAATATAACATACACAACATCTAAAAACAAATCGACTAAAGACAGGTTTATCTGAACCAACTACCTCTAAATATAAAACTTCAAATAAAAAAGCAAATGCTATATTCAAACTTAAAAGTAAACTTGCGAAAAGAGAATCTTTTTTCCAATTTTCTTAACGAATAAACCCCCACACAAATTTGGCTAAATATACAAAACTTTATGGGATCAACAATTTAAATAAAATACGTTATATAAAGCAAAACAACTTAACAATTTCAGATTCTGTCTTGATAAAATTTCATACCCAATATTATTACATTTACCGAATAATTTATTAATTCATTTACAATAACACTATAACCTAATCTTTGTAAATGGTATTATTCCCCAAAGTTGGAAGATTTCAACGATAAGACCATCCCGAAACCTAACAAAGATATCACTACGATTGAAGAATATAGTCCAATTTCTTTAATATCCTGTCATTCCAAAACCCTAGAAAAAATTATCGCTACAAAAATCACTTGCTTTCTACTCAAAAACAAGTACGAAAATATAGTCGGTCAAGACCGACACTCAGTAAATGTATAAAACAGTTTTTCAGAAATGGGCGTTATATGGAAGATATAAAAATGGAAGATATACAAATTTAGTGTGATGATATCTGTGAATATAAGTATTATATGTGTTAAACTTTATCTCGATATAAATACTTTTAAACGATTTAAGGAGCTTAAAGTGAATTACGGAGAAGGCCTTATATGGGAGTTTCGCCTAATTATGGACCGACCATTATAAAATTGTACCGTATTATTTGTATACATATGAAATATATTTTCGTTCAATATTATTTGGATACCAACATTTTTGAGAGAGTTATGCTCTTTAAAGTGATTTTCGGAATTGGGCCTTATATGGGAGCTACGACTAATTATGGACCGAGCATAATAAAAATAGAGCGTTTTATTTGTGTGCATATAAAATATATTTGCGTTAAATATTATTTTGAGAGAGTTATGCTCTTTTTTTGAGTAGTTGGCAACCCTTGCTGTGTAAACGTCTTAATTTTCTTTTACTCCGTTTGGTGGAAAATAAATTTAATTTTTCTAATAATAAAAAGTTTGTTTTATTGAAATTAATAGAAATTATAATTCTAAAAAGTGCAAAGTATCTGAGAAATTTCAAGTATGCCGAAGCCTAGCAGAGGAAGTATTAAAAACATAAAGATTAATTGTTCTCAATGCAAATTGTGTATTGAAGAAAGTGAAGAAAGCATATAATGCGATAAATGCAACAAAAACTTTCATGTTGTCTGTACATCTTTGGATAAACGTCAGTTTGAGTATTTGGTTAAGAATTTAGATGATGAATTTGAATGTCATTTATGTAAAAAAGAACAACAACAACATTGACTTTTCTGTTAAAGCTGAACTTAATGAAATTAAAACAGAATTAAAAAAACTTCATCAACTGTCTGTTTTAATAGAAACTGTGACTTTTATGTCGAAGCAATTTGACGATATAATTAAAGTTATTGCAGAAAACAAAAAGAAACTGGAGAAAATACACAACTAAAAACAGAAGTTAAAATGTTAAAAGACTCTGTAAAGTTTCTAAATGATCAGAGAGTAAGAAATGATTGTTTACTGTCTGGGATTGATGTAGATGATGGTATGTCAGCTGTAGATGCAGTATTAAAGTTTTCAAATGATGTTGGTGTAGGAATAACAGAAGAGAGCATTAATGATGCATACTTTTTAAAACCTAAAAGCACTACAAATAAAAAAACCCGTCGTTATCAAACTTAATACAAAAAAGTCAAAAGAAAAACTAATGGCAGTCAAACCAAAATTAAAAGAAAATGAAAAAACAAATGAAATCTTTGTTAATGATTATTTAACCCGTGAAACGATGAGCATTTTTAACTATGCCAAATCATTAAGAAAAATTGGATACCGTTCTGCTTATGTATATGATGGAAGAGTATTTTTCAAAAGAAGTGAATTATCAAGACCAAAAATAATAAGATATATTGAGGAAGTTGATGAACTGTTACTTGAAACAACAACAATTTTTTTATGTCACCATCGTAATTATAATTTATAATACTTTTTAATTTTTTATGGTTATAATTCCATTTTAATTTTTATAATGATCTCAAATCAATTTTTTCTCAGCCTAGCAAGCAAGCATATAAAATGCATTCAAATATTTCAAATAATAATTACTTAAGTTTATATCTATTAATATCAGAAGCATATCTTCAATTTCAAAATTTAACAAATTTAAAACGTTAATTACAGAATTTTCAAAACTTTCGGCAATTATTGCCGCTCAAGAAACTTGGTTCAAACAAAATATAGTTCAAATATATAACATACCAGGGTATAAAGCCGTTCATTGTTGTAGGAATGATCATTATGGTGGTACGTCAGTTTATGTTCACGAAAGTTTACATTGTGTGGTGGAAAAAATTACAAGTCATAATTTTATTGACTGTGTGGTCTTAAAATTTCCTAATTTAAAACTGAATGGTAAACACATTAATTTTATTTCATTTTATAAATCGCAAAAATATAATTCTACTATCTTTCTGGATTTTATTGAAAGCTTACTATCTCTTTATGGCAGAAACTACTGTATTTTAGTTGGTGATGCAAACATTGATTTATCAAATAAAAATACATCTCAAGAACGCTTAAATATCTTGCAAACTTTTGACTTTAAGAACTGTCATGAATTAATTGCATGCCCAATTAGTGAAACATCAATATGCTAATATAAATAAACCAATAATAGTTGATTCTATCGTTTCTGAAATTTCAGACCATAATATAATATCATGTCAGCTAGACTATAAAGCAAGAAGTAAAGACTTTGAAATAAAGGAGATTTTAAAGTGTGACTATGAGAAACTAAAACGCACTTTACAGGATGAATTGTCAAATTTCACTAACAGTGGTAACCTTTCTACTATTAAAACTCGTATTAATAGTAATAAAACAGATAAAATAACTCCTTGGATAAATGGTAACTTGAAAAAACTCATTGCTATAAAAAACAGTTTACTGAAGCAGAGAAGGAAAAAACGTGATAGTACACTAGAAGCAAAGTTAAAAAAATTAGCAATGTTATAAAAACAACTATTAGGAATTCAATGAAGAATTATTACTTCGGTAATTTAGAAAATTTAAATAATGATCATAAAAAACCTGTAAATTTATTAATGAAACTCTCGGGAGGGACAATAATAAAGAAATTTCTATAACTGATATTAATGGAGAGCATATAAAAGACAATGCACGTAAAGCTGAAATCCTTCATTCTCATTTTTATCACTCTGTTAATACTATAAAGCAAAAAATAGTACAATTACCTTCTGATTTCTGTAAAGGGTTTAGAACGTTAAGATCTTTTAAAATAGATTTTGTTTTAATTATACCTCTTGTGAATAAGTTAAAAAAATTATTTTAAACTTATCACCTAATAAGTTAAAAAAAATTATTTTAAACTTATCACCTAGAAGAAGTTGTGGGCATTACAATATTTACCCAAAAGTATTTATACACTGTTCAGATGTTATTTTGCCAATCCTTGTACGTATTTTCAATTCTATGATTGATACTTCAGTTTACCCAAAGATTCTAAAAATACATAAAGTAATACCTATTCCAAAAGTAAATAAAGCATCGATTACCATCCCATATCGATACTTCCCGTTATAAATCAATTTTTGAACGTTTATTATACGACCAAATCTTTACCTTTTTTATGCAAAACAATCTATTGAATCAATTTCAGTATGGCTTCCGGAAGGGTTGTGGTACTGAGGAGGCTACTGTCAATGTGCAAAATTATATTTGTAAGGGTTTAGATAAAGGTTTTAGTGCTGTTGCAGGAATATTTTATGATCTGACCAAAGCATTTGATTTGATAGATCATAACATATTGTTACAGAAGCTGAAATACTATGGCTTCTGCGGAAATGAGCTTTTGCTTATGCAGAGCTATTTAAATGATAGAAGACAATTTGTTATGGTTAATGTCAAATATAGTACTTTAGAAACTGTCGTTAATGGAGTTCCTCAGGGAAGTGTTTTAGGTCTGTTGTTGTTTTCAATTTACATAAATGACTTGAAAAATCTGGAGTTAACGGGTAAAATGTTCATTTATGCTGATGACATTAGTGTTTTTTATCATTATAATCATGAAATTGCATTAAAACGTTATATGGAAAAGGATGCTAAACTTTTTTTAAATCATAATAAAACAAGACTTATGAGATTCAAACCACACTCTTTTTAATAATGAATTTAGCATTTTTGTGAATGGCAAAGAAATTCAAGAAGTTTTATCTGTTGAATATCTGGATATTTGTTTTTAGAGAAACCTTATTTGGGATCAACATATTAAGAATCTTAAATCAAAAATTATTCCTGCACTGAACCTTTTATACAAATTTAAAAATAAATTTGATAAAAATACGAAGTTTTTAATTTTTAAATATCTAGTTCAAAGTCACTGCAATTATCTTACTATGCTTTATGGTTTCAAAAAAAAAATTACAGAATTTAAATCGCTGCAAAGATTACAAAATAAAGCTTTAAAGATTGTAGCAAATTTACTTATTCGATTTTCAACTATTACATTGTACAGAGATGTATTCCCTACTGTTTTACCAATTTACGGGCTTTACAAATTACAATTGTTAATTTACGTATTTAAATGTCTTAATAGCATTGGCGACCATACAATACAATTTCCACAAAATCTAAACAATTTTAACACAAGGAATGATAACAACTTAAAAACAGCCTTTTGATTAAGTGAAACAACAAAGCAACATGTCGAACACTCTGGTTGTATAGAATATAATACTTGCCTACTAGTATTAAATGCGTATCAAGACTCTCACAATTTAAATCTTCTTTAAAAAACTTTTTACTTCAAACTGTTGATGAGCTTCTGATATAATATAATTGCTCAAATTTATTTTGATTCTAAGGTATATTTTATTTACATTTTTTTTTTTTTTTTATAATACATTATATTTATTTATTGAATCTTCAGATATTGAAATGACAATAAGTTTTCGAATCTTAATACTAAAAGAAAATAATAAGTCCAGCCAGTGCTAGACAAAATATTATGATACTACAAAAAAATTTACATCCACTGATCCAGTCATCTGTTTTGCGTTTGAGTTAAAGCAAGGGTATCCCTCCTTCTCAACCGAACATGGCCACTAAAGTTAAGGATGTCTCGTGCAAGTGGGTTTGGATGGTGTTCAAGTTTGCTGACATATTTTGAGGCGTATTTTGTAAATTCGTCTTTCACCAAAGGAATGCCTAGATCTTTGTGAATTCGAGAATTTTTAACGTACCATGGAGCTGCAGTAATTATACGTAGAATTTTATTTTGACCTCTTTGAATTTTTTCAATGTTGGATGCTGAGGCAGTACCCCATAATTGAATTCCATAACACCATATTGGCTTTAGAATTGCATTGTACAACAAAAGTTTACAATCCAACTTTAATGTAGAATTTCTGCCGATTAGCCAATTAAGTTGCACTGCTTTTAATCTCATCTGTGTAAGTTTTGCGTCAATATGAGACTTCCAGGTTAAACGACGATCGAGGTGGATTCCGAGGTATTTGACTTCATTGTGTTGCGGAATAATTTGGTTATTTATTCTGATGGACGAGCAGGTATCTTTTCGCAATGTGAAAGTTATATGAATACATTTCTGTTCGTTAACCCTGATTTTCCAAAGCTCAAGCCAATTCTCTAGTTTATAAATATAATTCTGCAAATTCTGTGATGCTATTTGATGGTCCTTATGAACGCTAATAAAGGCTGTATCGTCAGCAAAAGTTGAAGTATGTATATTGGGGTCTGACGGCATATCGGATGCATAAATCAAATATAAAGTAGGACCCAGTATGCTACCCTGGGGTACTCCTGCTTCAATTGGCTGAGCGGGGCTTAAAAAATCGCCTTCTTTGATTGTAAATTTGCGACCATATAAATAACTTTTCATAAGTTTGTGGGTGTTAGCAGGCAGAGCTAATTTTATTTTGTGCATTAAACCTTCATGCCAGACTTTGTCGAACGCTTGGGAAACATCAATGAAAAGCGCGGAACAGTATTTTTTCTCTTCAAACGACCGTCTTATCACATTTACTAATCTGTGTGTTTGTTCGATGGTACTGTGTTTAGCTCTGAACCCGAATTGATGATTTGGAATACATTGAGTGTCGTTCAGAATTGGAATCAACTTAGCCATTAACAATTTTTCAAACAGTTTTGAAATTGTCGGCAGTAGGCTAATTGGCCTATATGACTCTACTTTGGTGAGGTCCTTCCCTGGCTTAGGAATCATGGTAATCATAGATACCTTCCAATCTGCAGGATAGTATTCTAGGCGTAAAATTGCATTGAAGATAAAGAGAATAATTCTTCTAGCTACACGAGGTAACTCCACGAGCATTTTGTTGCTGATTTTATCCATACCTGGAGCTTTTTTAAGGTTCAGAGTACCAATAGCGCTTTGAATATCATTAAAGCTAAGTCTTAGAGGTACAGGAGGTCTAATAACGAGTGGTGGCAATTCAGTTGCATTATTTGAGTTATTTATAGTAAACACATTTCTCAAATGGTTAACAAATAAAGTCCCTTTCTCGGAATCGTTTCTAGCCCAGTCACCAATCGGATTTCGCAAAGGAGGCTTTCCTCTAACTGGTCTTTTTAAACCTCGTGCCGCCTTCCATAACGAATAGTCAGATTGTGGGGAACTGTCAATTCCCTCCAAGTATGATTTAAGTAAAGCCATTCTTTGGGTTTCTAAGAAATTTCTTAGTATATCTCTGCATTCCCGTAGCCTAGCTTTCAGTTGAGGAGACCTGTGAATTTGCCACTCTCTTCTAACTCTTCTTTTTTCTGTCAGGAGATGTTCGAGTTCAGCGAAATAAGTTCTGTTTGTCCTATTTCTGCATTCAACGTCATATGTGGAAGCGTGATGCACAGCTCTTCGTATGTCCTCAGTAAACTTGCCAATCGACCCATCAATATCCTCGGTAGTTCTCAACACTACATTTTCCGTGCAGTGGGAACTTAAATACTTTTTATACTTTGTCCAACTTACTCTGGATTTAGACATGTCCCGAAATGGAGAGCCATACCCTTGAAGGAAACGCATTGAAATAATAGAAGGAGAGTGATCTGAAGACAAGTCTAATGAAGGCTCCACTTGTATCGATTCTACAGGGATATTTTTCACTACTCCGAAGTCAATAATATCGGGAATCTTCCGTCGGTCCGTCGGCCAGTAGGTGGGATGCCCGCTTGAGAGTACATCTAAGCCCATTTTGGCAATGGTGTTGAAGAGTTCACGACCCTTCGGGGTCACTAGACGTGAACCCCAAAATGTGTGTTTGGCGTTAAAGTCACCAGCAACCAAAAATCTAGCTCCAAGGGAATTGAAGAAGCTGTAGTATTGATGTTCTTTTATTGAAAATCGAGGCGGCGAATAAATTGATGATAAAACAAAGTTGTATTGACAGAATTCAATACAAATGTTTGTTGCTTGTAGGTAATCCTCACATATGTTGTTCATTAAATAATGTTTTATTCTGTTCTTTATAAGAATTGCCGAACCTCCACATGCTCTTCCGCGGGGATCTTTAGTATCATACAACACGTATCCATTAATTTTGAAGTACCCTGTCGCCGTCAAGTGAGTTTCAGCAATCATCATGACATCAATCTGCTTATCCATCAGGAAGTGTTCCAGTTCGTTTTTATGTTGGCGGAGGCCGTTCGCGTTCCAAAAACAAATTTTTAAACAAATCATTTCTTTAAAATTGCTTGTAAGATAGTGGATTGCATTTTCAGCATTTCCTGCATCATGGATGTCATAGTGGTCGTAAAAGTGTTCATAGTTTGGACAAGTGTCTGCAAAGTAGTCTCTAGAGTGTTAATATTAGGCTCGTAATATTGAGATTTAGGTTCCTGCTCCAAACCTGGCATATTAGATTTAACCACGTTAGCGTAAGAAACTTGTCCAGAACTAGGCGCGTTTTCATGACTAGTGGGCCGTAACAATTGAGGAAAATTGTTACTCGATGCAAAATTAGGCTGTTGTGGATGAACAGGTAATACTGACGTCTTGTTGGTCCTTATGCCTTTCAAATGAGTGTAAACTGGACAACCTCTATAATTTGCGGTATGATTACCTCCGCAGTTACTGCATTTTTTGATTTTTGAGTCGGTTTTCGACTTATCACATTGAGCAGTTGTATGTAGTTCCCCACACGCAACACAAACTGACGGCAATTTACAATATGCTTTAGTGTGACCAAATTCTTGACAATTAAGACACTGGACGGGTCCCTGACGCTTATGCGGTTCTTCCACGGTGATTCTACGATGCAGAAGGTAAATCAGATTGTAGATGGGATGGGACTCGTTTTTCTTTAAGACTATATCTCCAGGTTCCAATTCCACCCTGAACATAGGCTGAGGAATCTTTTCACGGTTTCTAATATTCGTTATGTTCTTAATTTTGAAGCCATTTTCCATTAAACTAGTCTTTATCTCGGCAGGATCAACATCTGGGTCTATACCCTTTAGAACGTCTTGGAGTCCTTTTGCGCTTTTCAACTGGTAGGTATAGAAATCCCTACTCTCCCTCTCCAACTGGTTGGACAATTTTCGAAAGTCATCTTCCTTTTTCACTTGAATTTTGGTTTCGCTGATATTTCCATGTTTAATTGAGGTTACGCTAAACATATTTTCACCTATTACCGAAACAATTCCTTGTACCAATTTACTGGAAGTGGGCTCTCTCAGATAAATTGGTGGGGGCTTAAACGTTTTTTTAGGAAGTTCTGGATCATCCGTCTGGAGGAGAGCAAACCTGTTTTGATCATTTGGATTGTCAATACTCACGGTCTTGGGAGCTTTTGAATTTGATGACGTTTGAGCAGATGTCGGGCTCCTCTGTCGCTTAAGAACTGTGACGTATTTATCCATACCTACTTGTTTTCTAGGTTTAACTGCACTATTTGATGTAGAAGATATTGATGTTTTATCATCTGATGAAATCACTATATTGGGCGAACAGGAACGGCGCCGTTCTACGGCTCTTGTAGTGAGAAGATTCTCCACAGATTTTTTTAAGGATTCTTCCTCAGAGATCCATAAAGATTTTCTAGTCGAGCTAAGCTCTTTCTCAGAATTACATCTGAGAGGAACACTCATACAGTTTTTATGCGATTTTTAATGTTTTTTATTATTTTTTTTTTAATGTTTTTTTATTTTTTTTTTTTTTTTTTTTTACCGTAGGTATTTTTACCTATTACGAATTATTTTTTAACTTTTTGTTTTATTTCGACCTATTACACTTTTTCACCTATTACGATTTTTTCACCGAAAATTCAGCCGCACTAAAAATAACACGTCCGAACAGTTCAACAACACTATGTGTTTATTTACATAAATTAAATTTATTTTTAATTATCTATTATTATTTAATTTAATTTTTATATTGTAAATTTTTTTTTTGCCAACAAGCCTCTATAAAGCCAATCTGGCGCTGAGGCGAAACATGTATATTCGTTTTATCATAATTTATAATAAAAATTGAATTAAAAAACAAAACAAAAAAAAAGTGATTTTCGGAAGTGGACCTTATATGGGAGCTACGAGTATTTAGGGACCGATTTGAAAAAAATTTGTAGATGTGATTTGGCTTCATTTGCCACTCATTTGTGATGAAATTTGTTTGGATACTTGCATAATTCAAACATTTATGATCGGTAAACCCCAATTTCGGGAGGCCATTTGTATGGGGTCATGTGAAATAATTTACCGATTTACACCAGTTTCAATTCCATCCATCCTTGGGCCGAAAAAATATCACGTACCAAATTTTATCGAAATATCTTCAAAATTGCGAACTGTACTGACGAACCAGCCTGACGGACGAACGGACATCGTTAAATCGACTCAGAAAGTGATTCTCCGATATCTGTGATATTATTCCAAATTTCCACAAAGTAAATACTGCAATATCTAACAACAAATTTTTTAAACATGTTATATATGCAGATGATTTGTATTTAATATGCAAGCACAATAACAATGTAAACATCCAAGATGAAGTTGATTGTTTATTTACAACATTACATATTTGGTGTAATAAGACTGGTGCAAAAATATCTTTTAATAAAACCAAGCTCCTTCATATACATACTCACAATAATGATAAAATAAAGATTACGCCATGTGCATGATTTCCCGTTATGTGACGTAGAAGTTCCATTCTAAGGGTTACCAAGAAAGTTTCATGTGTTAGAATTAAAATTTCTTGCGAAAAATTTATGTTTTATGTGATAGTTGGCAACCATGCAATTGAAATCTCTCTGAGAGTTCTAAAATAAAAGCTGGTTAAAAAAGAAAAACAAACAAAAAAAAAACAACAAAAAATATAAACATGAAGTGTGCAGTGAGCAAATGCAAGCAAAACAAAAGTAAAAAAACAAGTGAGAAAAAATTAGCCAATAGAAACACAGAACGTGTGACGTCACAGTCACATTTAACCGCACTTACTTCTGGTCCATTCATATTGAAGATCTAAAAAATAATACATTCAAAAGATTAATCCTTATAAAATTCATAACATCAAGAAGCACTCCCATCCAATTACTTCCTTAAATAATGTACAAAATATAATCTATCTAAACTTGATTATGGCCGAAATATATAAGGCAAATGATCAAACACCCAGCTAATAAAATATAGCCTCTTTATAATCAAGTTATCACTCTAGCAATTGGAGCTCTTAAAAATTTAATAGTGGAATCAGGTTTACCATCTAATTATAACAATTATATTCCTTCAGAACGGAGCCGTCTAGTAGTGCTGGCAATTTTTACTACTTTCCATTACTCAATAATATTCAATACTTTTAATTTGGGTACTCAATACTACTCGATACTTTTAACGGATTTTTTTGAAATTGTAACGCATAGTTTTTATCTGCAAATTGAAGTAGCTTTTTTAAAAAATAAATTATTATTGGTTTTGTATGTCTTTTGTTATTAAATCAAAAATAAATGTAAAGCTAACTTTTAATTCAATGTTAAGAACAACTTAAGAAATAATTAAAAAAAATGTTGTCTCTTAATACAGTGATGTATTTTTATGCACTATTTTACCCACTCAACTTGCTTAAAAATACAACTCAGAAAGTATCGATTAACTACTTCTGAGTATTGAGTATCCAAAGAAAAGAGCAAATACTCGGTACCCATTATTAAATACTTTGCCAGCACTACCGTGTAGGCAGAGTAAGTAATCTGTTATCCCAAAGAACGTAAAATAATAATTTATCTAATGTATTATAAGTCCTGTAAGCCATTCTATATTTAACAGTATCGAAAATTTTCGATTTCTTCATACTCCAATATTTCTGGAACATTGATTTTATTGTGTTTCTATTTCTGTCTTTATATTGTCCTATTAATTTAATTTCTTTTTAAGAAATTTTTTGTCATTTATAGTAAATATTCTTTCTATTAAATTCTAAGCCGTATTGATAATAATTCGTCTACTATGTTTGCAAAAATAATTAAGTATTCTTCATTGAATTAAATATGCAATTAATTATTGGTTTCTAATACCAATTATTTCGCCTTCTTATCAATAAGGCATTCAAATATGAAAATTTCGGATCATATTATTTTTCTATTATAAATTTAATTTCAACATGTTATCAATAACGTGTTCTGAAATAATACAAAATAAATCGGTTACATATTTGGTCATTATTCTTGGTTTTATACTTAATTTTTCTAATAACTTCTCCATTACAACATCCGCAACAATTGGAGAAGCAGGATATTTCATTGGAATTCCTTTTTGTTTTATTCTCTTCTCATTATATTGAAAGTATCTGTTGCCCACTATACAAAATTTTAGAATACGTATATTTTTCTATAATATGTATATTGATCTTAAAGTTAATATAATTTTATCAATAATTAATATTGTACATACACTGTTTAATAGTCCTTCTAACCAGGATGTTCCAGTATCGTGAGCAGTATTGACAACATCGATTATTTGATTGATTTTACGTAGGATACCATGCTGTAAAAAAATTAAATAAAGTCATAAAAATATTCAACAACGTAAATGTCTATAGTCTAAAGGTACGGTCACACTTGGAAAATATTTGCCGAAAAAGACGTAACCACTAAATAAAATATATTTCAACTCGTTTATTTATAAAAAAAAAAAAAAAAAAAAAAAAAAAAAAAAAAAAAAAAAAAAAAAAAAAAAAAAAAAAAAAAAAAAAAAACTTCGTTTGTTTAGGGCAGGACACAACAAATATTTAGTTTTATTTTATTTGATGATGTTTGATCTTGCAAAACTCTTGTAAGAATAAATAAAATAAGTGGTTACGATTTTTTGAGTAAATATTTGCCAAGTGTGACATTATTTATTGAGAAGAAAAAAAAAGTTTTCCAGAAATGGGCGCTATATGGGAACCGATCATACAAAAATTTGGTGGCATGACTTCTGTGTATATAAATATTTTTTGGGTTAAATTTTGTTGCGATACAAACATGTTTAAAAGATTTAAACATGTTAAATGATTTTCGAAGAGGATCTTATATGAGAGCTTTGATTAATTATAGACCTACCGTTATAAAATTTGTTGTTATGATTTTTTTATACTTATTTGTGTTGAATTGTATTGGGATACCAACATTTTAAAGAGATTTGTGGTCATTAAAGTCATTTTCGGAAGTGAGCCTTATATGGGAACTATGAATAATTAAGCATAAAATTAAGACGAATGATTTGTGTATATATGAAACATGTTTGTGTTGAATAGTATTTGGATACCAACATTTTTAAGAGAGTTCTGCTCTTTAAAGTGATTTTCGGCAGCGGGCCTTATATTTGAGCTATGGTCAATTATGGACCGATCTGCACAAAATTTGTAGATGTAATTGGTTTCATGTATAACTTATTTGTGGCGAAATTAAACCCTATAAACCCCTATTTCGGAAGGACATTTGTATAGGGGCTGGGTGAAATAATGGACAGATTTCGACGAATTTCAATCCTAACGGTCCTTGTTGGTCGTAATTCACTAATTTTATTTTGAATGTTTTGAAATTTTATCTAATTTGGTCCATTTATAATTGATGTAATTACCGATTCTTACTGTAATTTACAGAGCTTGTCTGATTTTCATAATAATCTTGATTGTAATTTAACAATTTATAAAATTTAAAGAACATTTTTCCATATTCACAACAAGTTAAGAAACAGAGTATAAAAAAGATAAAATATAAGGAGATACTTTTTAATTGAATATGATCTCAGATTTAAAAGTGGTAGTGGAAGCGGACCAATTACGGACCGATGGCTTCTAAATCCAGTATTTACTAATGTGATTTCTGTGTATTTTAAGATTATATTGGTTGAATTTCATCTCAATAGCGTTATTTACAAGAGTTGTATGGTTGGTTGGTTGTTATGCTCGGAAGTGGACTTAATTCAGGAGCTACTATTGACTGACAGCTACAAAATCCAGTAGCATAATTGCCGTATAACTGATACTAATAAGATTTCTGGATTAAAATTTCTGATCCATATAAAAGTTGGTTCGATATCGATATTTATTAGACATTTTTGTGGGCTTATTTGTTTTTTTGGAAATGGTTCTTATATAACAGCTATGACAAATTATGGGCCGATCTTCTTAAATTTTGGAACAGTTATTTTCATGCATATGAGGATATTTCCCGTCGAATTTCAAAATAATAACGGTATATTTAAGATATATATTAGTATTAACGTGGATTTCGGAAGTGGACCTTATATGGGGGACATAGTCAAATATATATTCTCAAAATCTTGCAGTTTTATTTAGGCATGTATGTTAATGATGCGTGTAAAATTTTGGATTGGTACCCTTATTTATAAGAGATTTATGAGTATTAAAGTGATTTTCGGAAGAGGGCTTTATATGGGGCATACGGTTAAAAATAGATCGAAATTCAAAAAATTTTGTGGGATGATTTTTGTATATATGTAAATGATCTGTGCAAATTTTTGAGTCGGTACCGATATCTATACAATATATATAGGGATAAATGTCTTTTTCAGATGTGGTCCTTGTGCGGGAGCTATGACCAATTCTAGGCCTACCACCATAAAATTTAGTACAACAATTTATTTGCCTATAAAGATTATTCGTGTCAAGTTTTAGCCGTTTAACATTATTTATATCTGTTTTATACGTATTTAAGTGAATTTTGGAAGTGGATTTTATATGGAGGCTATGGTCAAACATGGACCGAACTAAAAAAAAAATTTCGTTTTGCTACTTATTTTGCTTGATATTCCAATTTTATAGGCATTTATGTATAATTGAGCAATATTTCGGGAAGATTTTTGTATGGGGGCTATGAGAAATCATGGGCCGATTCATACTATTTTCCGCACACTTTCTTCTTTTATCATAAAAACAACGTATACCAAATTTCATGGTATTATCTGCAATATATTTAAAAATATTGCAATAAAATGGACAAAAAAAATATCAAATTTTTATGGAGGTTGTCTCACATATTTACACAGACAGACATGGCTAAATCGACTAAGAATTTCATAAGGACCAAGAATATATATACATACTTTGTTGGGTCTTAGATGAATATTAAAAAAGTTTCACACGGAATGACAAACGTAATATATCCTCATTCACCACTCTTGGTGATGGAGGGTATAAAAACAACAAACTGCAAAAAGTCAGCAGGGGTTATCCATGTTGGCGGACTGCAAAATGCTAGCCATCAACACCTTTAGTGCTCTGTCCCAACTAAATGAGGTTATGATAATTAAGCCTAGCACCTCAAGAATTTTACAAGGCCTTTCTGACAATAAATCAGACTATAAAGATTTAATCTTCGACCATCGGACATTGCATCGGTACCTGCGAAGCTAGCCAGGCTGGATTGTCGACCTTGATGTCGAGTCCTAGCAATCTGCCCATTCCTGCCCTCACGGCATTGGAAAACTCTACAAACCGCAAAGACCCATCAAAGAGGGCTTTATTACAGAGACGTGCAGCCTTGCGTATTGTAGATCGACATGGTTCCAAGTTGGAACTGTTAACTAGCGAGGAAAAAGCAGCTGTGAAATGTGCCAAATCCCTTATCGCCGAGCCGGACAGCTTCTACCAATGTGGATACAGCGGACCAAGCAGCATCTGTAGCGTCTAAGCAGCAAAGGTCGAAAAAAGAGCAGAAACAACAGCCGAAGACAAAACATCCGAAGCAACAGGAAGCTCAAACAGTCATACGTCATACAGCGAGGTCATCAGAAACATGAGTGACGGGACAATCTCGCATGAGAAGTGGATGAATATCCGTTAAGAAATGTTAAGGGTATACTGAAAGATTTTGAAAGACAATCCCGGTCCCTACCCTCAAAATGATGATGCAGGATGGTATCAAGGTCATATCATGCTGCTGCACAGTGTGGTAGATCGCATATTTAACTGGACAAAATTAATAAATCGTGTTGGTTCACTTCTCACTTATGAATTAAATAAAAAATGAGTTCAAATATATAAATGATTATAAAAAATCAACTTTTTTAAAAAAGATTTTTTTTTAATAAAATGAGGCAAAAAATAAACAGTTCTCACTGCCAAGAAAAAATACATTTTTGAGATAAAAATTATTTTCTTAAATACATCCTTTGAGATTACTTGTAGTTATATACACTGGCCGATAAAAGCCTACATACGATCCTATTTATGACACCCTGCGCTTCCAATAACAATATAAAAAAAGTAATAATTCAGATTTGTTTGAAATCTTATTTTATTAATTTAATAAAAAAGAAAAACTTTTTTAGTATAGAAACAAATAATTATTAACGAAAAATAAAAAAAAGGATTGATAAAATTCTACCTACGGCCAACATGTCATGCTTTATGTTCTCTTTGCTGCTAAATGATAAAGCTAAGTACCGTTATTTTTTTAGTTTACTTACATTTACATGATTTAGTTTTACATTTTAAATCAATTGCATTTAGTTTTATTTTGGGCAGTTTCCAACATAATTCAATTCTAACTATGGCCTCGCGGAAAGAAATTTCAACTGATGTGAGAAACTTAGTCGTAAAATATAGAAATTAAAATAAATCGTTCGGGGAAATATCAAAGCTGTTGAATTTAAGTAAAGCAACAGTTCAAATTGTATTTAACAATTTTAACAAGTTAGAGTTTATATTCGGCTGTGCCGAATCTTATATACCCACCACCAAATCGCCTATTATGAAGATTTGTAAGGGATTTATGCGATTTTCGTGATTTTCGGAACTGGACTTTATATGGGGGCTAGGTCAAATATGGACCGAACAAAACAAAATTTCGTTTTGCGATTTCTTTTTACATAACACTTATTTTTCTGAATTTTGTATTAATATTTCAATTTTATAGGCATTTATTTATCATTAAGCCATATTTCGGGATGATATTTGTAAGGGGGCTATGAGAAATCATGGACCCACTTTTAGTATTTTCCTCACACTTTCTTCTTTTATCATAAAAAAAACGTGTACAAAATTTCATGTCATTATCTGCAATAGATTTAAAAAAATTGAAAAAAAATTATTTAAAAATATTAAATTTTTATAGAGGTTGTCCCACATTTTGCTCCATAACTCTGGTTCTACTATACCGATTTTGCTGATTTTCAATACCAAACTGCTTAGAAGAATTATAAACGGGTTTTTGTAATTTTTTTTTTATTGTAGTTATGTCTTTTGGACGTGAGAGTGTTTTACACAGACAGACAAACGGACATAGTTCAATCGACTTAGAATTCCATAAGGATCAATATTATATATAGACTGTTTTTCTCGTATTGCGTTTCATTCGATAACCTTATAAATGTCAGAACTCTTGTGCTCCTTCATAAAATTATTTATACTAGTAAACAGGTGAAGGAAAATTGTACCATTTAAGGTAGAATTAGCCGAACGTACACGTCTACCTACTGTAACGTAGCGTACTGTAAACACGTTTTTGCGATTATAGAACATTTAAAAACGTGCCGTACAACAAACACAAAAATATAAACAACACATGGTACAACCATATTGTATTTTGTATCTAATTGTATGTTTTCTACATCAGTTTAAATTATATATTTTAAAACTCAATTAATCTCGATATAATGTATTCGGAGGATTTATTTACTGATTTAATGTTTTTACAATTACTAAATATGTCCAGGAAAAAAAAAACAAAACATACAATAAATAAACAGTCAGCTGTTCGAAACAGTGATTGTCATTGTAAAGTTTCTTTTCGTACATGCTTGCTTGAAAAAGTACCAAAATGGCTTTAATAGGAGTAAAATTGTGTGTGTGTGCGCATTTACATACATAATCTAGCACTTTGATAGTTATTTAATTTAATAATTTAAATTAATAATTAAAAGCATGCATTAAATTTGTTATATTTATAATACAGCCCAATCATGAATAAAAATTCCGAGGGAGTTGTTTCGCTTTTTATTTTTTTAACATTAAATAGGAAAAATGGAAAAAAAATCCCGCGGAATTTTTATTCAAGATTGGGCCGATATTGTATGTGATTGTTTTTTTATTATATACATATAAACATATTCATATATGCAGATGTGTATTATATAAAACGTGTTGCTCAATTTCCACAAATATTATTATTAAAGAAAAGTACCAAAAAATAGGGCGAATTTACCTCAATACAATTTAACATACAAACAGCCAATCATAGCTGTACAGATGTCACGTAAGAACTAAGGAATTTCTATTTTATACAGGTTGAGACGTTCCGTCAACGTATTCGGTAAGCATTTACATTGATTTCAAATAACAAAACGGGATCAGCTGTTTCGTTACAGTACAGTACGGGACGTAGACGTTCGGCTAATTCTACCTTAGAGCGTTGCAGTCTTGTTTCCGAGTGGCAATTCTTTATACATGCTGTTCGTCTTTGGAGTTTGCTTCCACATAACATTCAGCTCCTTAGTAATGCAAACGCATTTAAGAAAAATCTGTTTTGAAATATTTAAGTGATTTTTAAATAATTTTCTTTAAAAAACCTCCTAACTTTGATTTTTATATGGGTACTTGTACATACAATTTCCATTTTACTATTGTTTTCATTTTTTTATTGATATTTCTTTCTTTTTTTTAACCTTTCACATTTTTTATTATGTAATAATTGTTTCAATCGTAATATCATACAATTATTTTTTACTTATTTTCGTACTTTGTCTTCTCTATTTGTATTCATACCTTTAATTCAATTAACTTCAAAATTAATTTCTACACATCTAAAATTCCTGTACTATAATTATAAGATTCAATCTTGTTGTTCAGGATAAGCACATTAAATAAATAAATATTATTGCGTTACTTTCTCTGGAAATGGGATAGTTGAAGAAGTAAAGGTGGTGAAAGAAGAAAGCTTTTTTTATATCACAACTCTGCAATTGCGCATTATGATTGTGTTTAGTGCAAGCTTGATTTTATAGCCTTTATTTATGTTATGATAGATAGAAAACTAATAATTATCAGAAACTGATGTTGTTTGAGTGGCAGCGGCTGGGAATCGAACCCGGGCTACAAGTACCAACTCAAGCTTAATGATCAAATGTGCTAACCAATTAAGCTACAGCACCCAGCACTGGTTCTATTGAAAATAAACCGCGTAGTGGTCGCCTTAAATAGCTCAGTCGCAGAAATGTCAGCTTTATAATGAAACTCTTCAAACGCTGGCCCAAGAGCTAACAATAAGATCAGATACGGTCGTGCATCCACGAAGAATACAAAGGACTCTAAACAATAATGGTTTCCACAGCAGAACTCCAGGCAAAAAACCCGAAATCCGAAACACATTTTACGTACATGGTGGTAACAACGTATTGGCTTAGGGTTGCATCTGGTGTATGTAATCTAGTATTTATCAAAAGTAACATAGATCGTTATCGATATATCGCTCTTTAAATACAAAAGTCACACATTTCAAAAAATATCAAAAATTATTATTTTGCATAAAATGCTTCTTAAACGATAAAACTTTCATGTTTCGCTAAAACAGCCGTCATTTTATGATCGAAAACACCCGTAAACGCAAAACCATTAGTTTTGTAGTAAAAATCATAAAATAATTAAAATTATTTTTAAAAATGACGCTCCTGCATAATTTGCTTATTTTGACTTGTGGCGCTTTTGTATTTATTCTATTTTAGAATAAAATCTGGGAACATCGGTCAATAAATTAAATCTTGGCCAAAGGTGGATTTTCCAACAAGATAACGACCCGTAGCACACCGTACAATTTGTAAAGGAATGGCTGATTTACTATGCCATACGCCAATTGCACACACCACCTGAAAGCCCGGAATTAAATGTCATTAAACATATTTGGGAGATTTTGGAACGTAGATTCAGAAAACATCCTATTACAATTGCTCCAATGCTAAAAAAGATGTTGCAAGAAGAATGTCTAAGAATTACGCCGATTGAATTGGAAAATTTAGTTATTCCATGTCAAGACGCTTGAAGGCCGTTATAGATGCCAACGGTGTCCCCACTGAATTTAGTAATAAAAATATTATTTAATGTTTAAATTAAGTTTTTCATATTAGCCGTATGTATACTTTTATCATTTTTTGTAAATATTTTTTAAAGTGTATACTTTTTGTTTTCTATTAATGAAATCAGATTTCAAAAAAATCTGCATCATTACTTTTCTTCATAATGATTTTGGTCTCGTCAGGTGGATGAAATGATGATCGTATGTAGACTTTTGTCGGCCATTGTATACAAGTATTTAGGTTGAACTTAACTAAGATTTATGATTAATAAAATTATTAAGTGAGTTTTTACGTAAAAATTCGAAAAAAAAACAGTTTCAATATGTATTACAATAATTTTAATATTTTTAATAAATATTTGATAATAATTATTTTCTTTACTTGTTTTTGCTTTATTACATTAATAATACAGATAATATGTGTTATTATAATATGTGATATTATATGCATCTTTTTATCATATGTATCGTTAAAATATTTTTCCCTCTCAAAAGCATCAACCTGTATATACTACATCAATCTTGGTCCAGAAATGCCGAACATCCTTAAATAGGACATAATAGACAACTGTGTTGCTGATGATCTGTAGGAGAAAGGCGCCATATTAGCTGATAAAGCCATAGACCATCTACGCGGCATTCCGCTATCAACTTGCAAGCAACAAATTAGTAACATTTACTATGAGCTTGCTAAAACCAGGTGGGCAAATGAACACACCTGTGCAATCACAAGATTGATTTGGCCTAGGCTAAATAGGGAACGTACGTTGTACTCATTAAAACTATAGCGATTCCAACTAAGTAACCCTTTATGGAAGAACCACTTGTTCGTTAAATTGACTAGAAGTCATTACCCAATCTTTTCTCTGCCAATCTATGGACCCGATCTCGTCTCTTCTCTCCATCTATCTTACATAACTCTCATCATCTCTTTTTCTTTATCTTATCTCTTCAAGCAACACAGAATGACCTGTTATGTCCATATAACAGTAAGCTGTTAATTATTATATTAATTAATTATTATATAACATTTGGCTGGGTTGAAATTTTTTAATGTTGGGTAGAAGACATCTTAAGCTTCAATTTGATGTATTAGCTTTAAAATTGGGCTTTATTAAAGTACAATTACATATGATTGAAAAATTACTTTTAAAAATATAGGTATTATCGGCCTTAAAAAAAAAGTTTGTGAATGTAGTGATTTAACATTGCATTTTATAAATAGTAACGTTAACTGAACTAAAAAAATACATACTTAATTAAGCCGTCCACCCGGGTCCATTTTATTTTGACCTTCAGCCCTCTTCTCCAATGGGCCACTTAGAATACGGGTTTGAAGCTCATAATTGTTTTAAATATATTAATATTGATATAATATTTAGCAAAACTAATTTTATTTTAGTCGTTGATATCCCTGTGAAATTTTAGGGCAATCGGTCCACATTTACTTACAGGGCCCTTGTAAGTCAAATTTCGAAAAATAGCCTTGGTGATCATAATTCACTAACAAATGTAAATTTAACAGCTTTAAATGTTACTATTATATGAACAATTTAAATATATTTTAAACGTAAATCCATAACAGATATGTAGGAGATCCATATCCGAAAATAGGTTTTACCATAATTTCTAAGAAAATCATTTTATTCCAAATAAAATAAAATTTCTTTTATAAATTTTCAATATTTATTGTGCTTTTTTGCTCTAATTTTTATGTTAATTTGCATAGAATACATTTTTCATTTAACTGTCTTAGTGAAAATGTCATCTAAGTATGTCTTCTAGAGAGAGAGAGAGAGAGAGGTTGTAAGAGTTATAGAGATCTCTCGAATTTAAACAATTTCAATAATGTAAATACTCTTGCAATTCAGCAAGCTCTTACAAACCTAGACGTTGAAGAATACATCAATAACTGGTTGGTTACAATGTTGAATTCAAGAATAGTCACAGCAAATCTTGGTAATACCGTTAAGTCCAAGCAAGTTGAGAGAGGCACTCCACAGAGAGGAGTAATCTCTCCGCTACTGTGGCTTATCGTTATTAACTCGATTCTCATTGATTTAGACAGAAAGGGGATAAAAGTTGTCGTTTATGCGGTCGATGTGGTGATACTCGTACCAGGTCTGTTTCCGGACGTGATCAGTGAGATTATGTCCACTGCTTTGGGGTTGCTCGACAACTGGGCCACGGTTAATGGTCTTGGGGTGAACCCAAGCAAAACGGAACTTGTACTTTTCACGACAAAAACCAAGATCTCAAGCTTCAAACTTCCAAGGTTGAAAAACTGCGAAATTCCCCTTTCATATAATGCAAAATATCTAGGCGTCATACTGGACTCTAAATTGTCATGGAAGCTAAATACTCAACAAAGAAGGCAACGGTGGCCTATTATACCTGTCGTAGGATGTTTGGTAGAAAATGGGGACTTAGTCCCAGCATAGTTAAATGAGAGATCAGCCTGCATTGGCATAACTGGCGCACTTAGGACTAGTCCTTCAGAGGCACTGAACACTATATTGTACCTTATGCAAATTGACCTTCACATAATGGCCACTTCTGCCTGCAGCGCAACGAGGCTTCAAGCGTCCGGTTGTTGGAGATCGAGAATATATGGCCACGCGGGGATTCTTGGCCAATTGCCTTCGAACGTTCTCCAACCATCTGACTATATTACTCCATACACGGATTTTGATAGGGTATTCAAGGTCTTAATTCCCTCCAGGAGTGAGTGGAATAGGGGTAATTTCCTGCACAAATATGACACTAGGATATACACAGACGGTTCTAAGATGAGCTGCGGTGTTGGTTCTGGGGTCTTCTGTGACTAACCTGAGGTAGGCATCTCGAATCGTCTTCCGAATGAGTGTAGTGTTTTCCAGGCGGAAATCTTTGCAATCAGGGCAGCTTGTAATACACTACATGAACATAACATTATCGGCAATATAGGTTTTTCTGTCGACAGTCAGGGTGGCACTTCTCTCACTTAATGCCTACACAATTTCATCTTCACTAGTTAAGCAATGTAGGAATTCTCTGTCAAGGCTAGGTCGTCTGTCCGACATTGCCTTGGTCTGGGTGCCTGCGCATAGGAACCACTACGGCAATGAACGGGCAGACGAACTAGCCAGAACGGGATCTGCCTTGGATATCTCCGATGGGGTCTCAGTAGCAATTCCATTGGGGACTATCAAAGGTATTATCTTCAGACATTTTCTTACAAAGGCTGAGTATAGATGGCGTAATTTAGAGGCATGTAGGATAGCCAAGTTGATATGGCCATTTTTTGACGAGAAACGCACTAGGCAACTGATAACCCGGAATAGGAAGGATATATCAAGGTTGCTGGCAGTATTAACGCGACACTAGACGTTAGGCAAGCACGCAAATCGCCTGGGAATCCCTTTTAACGACCATTCTCTTAGTTGTAAGGATAGGGAAAAAGAGGAAACGATTTTCCACCTTCTCTGCGATTGCCCAGCCCTGAGTGTCAGGAGACATAAATTATTGGGAAATTATACATTGAACAACCTTGGTGATTTAGCCGGGTCAAAACTCAATGACCTACTGAGATATCTCACAGCTACAGGTTGGGTCTAGCAAAACACGAGTTTCTGTACACATATTAGCTACAATATGTTGTATACGACACTAATTCTGACGAGTGGTGTGGTCTTTTAAAACGGGGTCCCTTCGACTCAACTTAAGTGTTCGCACGTGGTGAACTACCACGTAAACCAACCAACCAACCAATGTCTCCTGTTCATCTTCAAGGAGCTGCTTGGCGTCTTTGTCCAATTCCATGGGGGTGGAATTCCATTTTTGTCGAATGCTGGAGATATATGGATCAGAAGTGCACAGTAAAATATTAAAGAGGTCTTCATTGGTACTGTATCTAGATATCTTTCTTGTGTTGTGCTCGCGAAAATATCTATAATCTTTGTTCTTTTTTTTTGCGCTTCTTCAGAAAGATCTCCAATTGGCAGCATATTGTGCTGAATGAATAATGTTTTCCCCATGATATAGTATTTTGTGGACTGTCGATGGCATATTCCTCCAATCATATTTTTCGTTGTATAGTTTCGCTGTTGCATCAGCATACTGACCAAATTTTCTTGCATTTACCTTTTTATTGCATGATATTACTTGCAGTATGATTATGTACGTTTTATTAGTTCCAAATCTACTCCTGTAATATATACAGCAGTTTCAGCATCAGAAAAAAATGTTCTTGCTGTGTTGCCATCATTTGTGTTTCCTTCTCATTGCTTTGGCTGATCGATCAGTAAACCCAATTCTAAATATTTCTCTTGTACGTGTTTCTTTTTGCCTCTCTTTTGGCTTTATTTCCGTCACTATTTCGTACTGTTCCTTTAAAATCTAAATCATAACTTGGCTTTAATATGTGTTCCATAAATCGAATTTTAACAAGCCAAACTCATAGGCTTCTTGGAAAGTAGTGTCTTCTGTTGGAAGTTGATTTAATTGGCTTGCAGTTTTTTTTTTGATAACACAGCTCGAAGATGATTTTGTTTCAGTTATGACCTGTGCAACTTTTCCATCAATCATTGTAAGTAACATTTGATAATTTATTTGAATATCTTGATGGTTAAGTAACAAAGTTATCGGTTGAAGTTTATCTATTTGTTGTTTAAGTTTAGATACTTCTTCTAATATTACATCCTTCGTTTCCTTCTAAAAAGCAAATTTAATTGGTCTGCAATATTTTGTTGAGGAAGGTATTTCGTTTTTCCATATGTCAATATCAGTTTCTTTGCTAGTAGATGGCTCAAAATTAATGTTATTTGTTTTTAGTCTTAACGGAACAAAAGATATCTAAATAAGTCAGAATCTGATATTTTTCTGCATTATACTGCTTATATCGTTTTTGTCCAGAAGATCCATCGCATCCCCATTTAGAAATTAATGTTAGGCTACAGTCACCAAGCTTTTTAATATTATCTGCGTCCAATGTTTCAACAATCTTTCCGCAGTATGATTTAATATATCTTGCAATACCACCTCTACTGAACTTTCTGTAATGTTTATAGAATTTTGTGGTGGTAAACAATCTTTTTTAATTAAAACCAAATCTATATATTCTGTATAAATGGAGCAATGTTTTCCAACTGCCCGCTTTCGCAATTCCATATACTGATATTTTGTTAGCTTTAAGTCCAGAAATATTGAAAATGCTTCTTCAGATGTAAATTTTTTATCATCGGTTGGTGTTGGAATGTTCTTTAAAATCCTTTTTAAACGCTTGGGGCTCATTACATTATCTATTATATCAATTTTTTGTTGGTCCTAGTTGATGGAAAATCGTATCTTGAATTATTTCTTGAGAAAATTCTTCATTAATGCTTTGCAGCGTTCGTCTTCGGGACCTTTCACTACACTCCTCAACTGGTCTGACAGGTCGACCCACATTTGCTGGTTTTGGTTGGCTTTCAAATACAAGCTCGCTTGTAAGCCATTGTTTGTTGCAGTTAAACATTTTTTCCTTATTTCTATAACATTCATTATACCGTTTACTTAATCGCGTTAAAAAATTATAATTTTTTTTTAAATGGTCGCAAACTCAAAATAAGGGTCTTTTAAAATGTGTAATATAACATCGTTTTTGTTATTTTGTTCAAAATAAATTTTAGCAAGATCGTTATAACTGAACTTAGCCATCGTTTTGACAATATTGATCATCTCTATTAATTTTGTCTGTTTTATACACATCAAGTTTTCTTGAAGCAGGTATGTGTTTAAACGAGAGAGAGAGGAAAGAAGAGGAGTACAGACATGCTTGTACCGACAAGTTACTTCAATTCTCTTTTGTTATTTCATTCTCATATTCAAAAAAAACATTTATATGAGCAGCAGCTACCTGTGTACACAATAAAGTTATAACAAAAGGTCGATATTAGTCCAAATACAACAACTCATGTACCTACCCAAGCTTATATGTAATATAAATTTTTTAATGACCTAAATTACAAAAATGCAGTTAATGCATTATAATAACAAGTCTTTTATTGTACCCTTTTCTTTAATGAAACTTCTTCGAAAAAAAGAAAAACATACACACACAAACACATGTAGATATACCGCACTCCCATACCTAAAATATCCGACATGCAAGCAGTCGCAGATTTGCAATGCCCAAATCTGCATCTAACTTTTTTCGATGTATATTCCGGCCACTGATTTATACCATCATACCTAATAGAGACAGGTGGAGCCACTTTGCACTTCACTTTGGATGTTGTGGGACTACCTCTCTCCGAAGTTGTAGGACTGTTTTCTTGTGCTGACTTAGTTGGACGGCCACGTTTACGTGCATTGCTTTTTTTGGGCTGCAAAAATTAGAAGTGCATCTGATAGATAGATCATTTCGAAAATCTAAAGGTCCATGCATTCTTTCTTTTTAGCTTTATTTGTTTCGCAATCATTTTTATACTCCAGCCATGAGTTGCATACGCCAAGATCAATGAAGTGCTCAACAATTTTTAATTGAAATACGATAAAGGGAAAGCAGGAAGTCAATTTTATCGACACCACCCATGTTTCTGTTGTAGATGGAAACAAGATTTGGTTGTTTAATTTATATCTTCTTTTTTCTTTCGCACAAAAACGTGTCACAGAATTGGTGTGTTCTGGACCATAAATTTTTGATACAAGCTGTACAATGCCGCCGTCAAGCCATCTTACTACGAAAAATTATATGTTAATTCAATGCGATAATCAAAGCTACCTCTCCCAATTTTTTCAGGTCTTTTTTAGATTGAAGTGTTTATTCTGTTTATTCTGAATGTTCCTGTAGCCCATACACCGCGATATTTCAAATATCGCACTAAAGCAAATATCGTAAAATTGTTATCAAAAAATATTTTAAAGTTTTTGTTTACGGAAACTGACATGAATGACAATATCGGAGCAGAACCCAAATTTTTTTTCCAATAATCGTATTTTTTTCCTTGATAAATAATTCCTTTAGAGCTACAAAGGCAAAATATTTTCACGCCCCATTGGCATGGGTTTCTTGGGCATATATTTTCTAAGGGTGGATATTCCTTTAAAAGGCATCATCATCTCGTTCACACGGAGATTTTCATCTTTTGGTAAGGAGTACAACTTTTTGTAGAAAACATCCAATAGAGGCCGAACCTTGTATAGCTTATAATTTTTGTTTGAACTTGAAGTGAATTTCAAACTATTGCGCAAAGAATGTAACCGACTTCTTGACATACAGTAATGAAAAGAATGAATCTGTGTAGCTTTCGACCAATGCATTTTTAGACGACTATAACCAATTGTACCGATTATTATTTCCAGAGCAATAAATTGCATTAACTCTGGACTGGTTAAATTTATAGGTGTTCCTGTGATAATAAGCTATGCTTGATTTGTTGATGTGACGAAACTCCTGCGTAAAATACTCCAAAAATATTGTATGGGAGTTCTAATACTATTTTTGGGTAAATGTTGCTCAAAGTTCGATTCTGGGGCGGACAAATTAACCTTCTTCCATTTATAACAGTCAAGCTTCTTAAATGGTTCCAACACTACTTCCTCATCTACGAATTCTTTTTGTGAATCATTGTTGTCAATATCTTCTAAATTAATTTCAATCGAATTCTGTCGCGATAGCTCTTCTTGAACAAAAGAATTATTTTTCTCCAAGGCTCCCATTAAGTCCTCTAAAATGTCGTTATCATCATCAGAGTCCTCGATGTCAGAAAAATACGACTCATCAAAATTATTTAAAATCTTTTCAATTTCAGAGTCTTTAATATTGTTCAATTTCAGAGTAAAGAAGTATACTCTGTGATAACAGGTACTCAAATGAGTTGATCGTATTTAGCAAACATAAAAAGTCGTTATTTTCTGTTATGTATTTTAGCTTTTTTGAGTATGTTTTGATGCCATGGCGTCATGCAAAATAAAAAATAATCGTACGACTACATTAGTTTTTTTTTCTTTATTTGGCAGTTAATATTATTAATAAATTACGTCCTTTTGCATACTTCTGCAAATAAATTTCATAATTTTTTCATAAAAATAGTATAATATGATGTTTAAAAATGTACGTTTTCCAACCTGAGGAATCAATCACTGAGAAGAGTTTCAAAATAGCGGTGTTTCATTTCAAAGCGACAAAAACACAAACATTTTTTTAGATATTGTTTTTACAATTTCAGAGTGCAGTACCGTATAAAAAAAATAATTTTAATC
This sequence comes from Bellardia bayeri, assembly GCA_950370525.1. Taxonomy (NCBI): domain Eukaryota; kingdom Metazoa; phylum Arthropoda; class Insecta; order Diptera; family Calliphoridae; genus Bellardia; species Bellardia bayeri. The sequence continues at coordinate 46,638,480 of OX493265.1, read as the reverse complement.
GGAGTAAAGCTAATTTACAAGTCTTTAAAAACCCATGATGCCATATGGCATCAAAAACACCGAGAGGGTTAACCCTTTATCCTTTCACTTCGTGCCCCGGTGCCGTCAAATTTTCGTAATCGATTTTGGGCCTCTACCAATGGCCTTCTAAAGGGAAAAATTTCAGCGGACAGTCACTGTTTTGCAGCAGGTGATCTGCTTTGTTGCCATTCTCGTCTAAGTTTCCTCTTTTCGAGAAGAAGCTTTTCAATATCTGATTTAAAAATATGTACACTTAGTTTTGAGGGAAATTGGCATTTAGAGTTATCCAGAAAGAAAAAATTAAAGACGTGAAATCTCTGACATAATTATCGACATCTTCCTCAAACAGTATATAGGTATCAATGCGGATATGGCTGCTGATATATTTTTTAATATTTCAACAATTAGTTTTGAAATATTGTGTTATTCTATTAGAATTTTGAGTATTATTTTTCCCGTAATGGGCAGAAGATATATCGTATGATAATTCAGTAGTAATACAATTTATATTTTTCGATATGGCAAAATCTATAAGGTTAGGAATTTTCCTAGGATCAGAGGGCCAGTAAGTAGGATGCCTAGGGAATATGCAATCCAAGCAGTTCTTTCGATCAACTAGAGTTCTGTATAGCTGTCTACCTTGGCATTTATTAATTGAGAGCTCCATTTGGCATTATAACTACCAGGAAACAATCTCTAGTGTACAAAAAAATCCTTGAATTTTTTCTTGGTCACAGAAAATCGTGAAGGGCAATATCTGAGCTTAAATGTAATTCACAAACTCCGCATTCAAGTCGAATGGATATTGCCTGTATATATTTTTTAGAACTATTTTCTAGGGTATAATGTCTCATTTTATTTCTAACCACCGTGTGCTTTACCATCAAATTTGGGCACCGTAACATTACGTTTGGTTCATCCCACAGCGCCAGTCCTCCGCATGCAACACAGTACGTAATGTACAATAGTTCTTCGTATGTCCATTCTCTGGACAGTTAACATATTGTATAGGTTTATTACGCTTTTAAGGTTCCTCCACTGTTATCCTACGATTCAATAAGTATCGCAAAGAGTTTAGTTTTCTATTGTCGGGCTCCAACTCTACTCTAAATAGTGGTTTGGAGCATTTGATCTTTATTAAAAATATTAACTACGATTCTTGTATTATAGCCCATTTCTTACAGGGCCTCCTTGATATCGTTAGGTTCTACACTGGAATCTATTCCTTTTATAACCACTATCTATCAAGCCTTTAATTTTTAGCTGATACGTGTAAAAATTTCTCTTATTATTATTCAGGTATTGAGGGACTTTTCTGTAGTCATCCTCAGTGTATATAACAATTTTTGCTTCCTGGACACAACCCTTTCTTATGAGAACGATATAAAAACTGCTCTTCCCAATAAGGTCAATGAGAGTTTAAACTAAATTATTTTAATTATGTTCACGAAGGAATATTGGTGGAGGTTTCAATGGTTTCCGTGTAAGATTACCATTGCTTTCTTCACTCAATAGTGCACAACGACTATTTTTCAAGGGATTTTCAATTATTTTTTACTTTTTTATAGATGTTTTAACCTTTTGGGGGCTTAGATTTCTTTTATTTATTCTTATATGTATATCTAAGCATATCTGGTAATACTGATTTTCTTGTTTTAGCGCTCTCGCTTATAATTTTTGGTATAGCACAATTTAATGAAACATTATTACTACTTACGATTCTCAAAGGGTTAATTACATTCGAGCTTTCACTAGATTTGATTTCCAGTGGTTTAGGTAAAGCTTGCGTTTGCATGTTAATATAAGTCACAATTTTTGTGTTTGGCGGTTAAATAATGTTTGTTGTAATCGTGATCATTTAAATTTTTTTAACACGTTAAAAAATATATACATAGATATTTCTGTCATTTACGAAAATATGACTTTGACGATCAATAACTTGTAATTAAAATTCTATAGTTTAGTTTAGATTTTCCCACTCATTGAAGTTATTTTTTGCCATTATAGGTCAAGAGTTGTAATTTCATCTGTTGATAATTTACATAATTTTCCATTTTTATTTTCATACTATTTTTAACAGAAAATAAATTAATACTTTTTAAATTTTAAAAATTTAGAAAATGCTAAACATAATGTTACGTTTTTTCCCTTTAAAAACGGTGGTTTATTTCCTTTAAATAAACCGGATTCCTTTTTATTGCAAAATAAAAGCGTCAAGTAGTTTGAAGAAAATATAACGAGTCTATATTTATTTAAATGTACACAAAAACAATTAAAAATGAACACTCTGTCTTTTTATACACACTTAAATGATGAAACAGAACACCGTAACGTAACAGGTACATAATTGAAACGACGGCTGCAACTTCACGAACTGTCATTTAATGTTTTTTATTTCTTCTGTGTACCAACCTGTAATGCCGACAGCTTTTCCAATTTTTGTCCACAAATCTTGTTTTAAATAAAATTTTTTGTACAATGGCTACTACAAATTAGATAGCAATCATGCTTTTGTACTTCTTCAATTTAATTTAATTTCGTTCGGAAGTGGAATTAATTCCATTTTTTGCTTCTATAGAAAAAGCAAAACGAAAAATTTGTTCGGAATGAAACCAATTGTTCGTTTTACTTTTTCTTTGGAAGCAAAATACGGAAATAATTCTACTTCCGAATGGAAGTAAATTCTGTGACATGGCTGATATTTATCTGTTTCATCTGAAATACCAAATTTTGATGAAACAGTATTTTGAAATTGTACCATATGACTCGTGGTAGTACCACGGTGCCAACTGTGTTTAATAGGTATCAAAAAAAAGTACAATTGTACCATGTTTGCCATCAGTGATCTGAATAAATACAAATAAAAACAACGAATGTTTTTAATTTTCAGTCAGCTGTGTTTGACAATGAAAGAGTAAAAAGCAAAAACAAATAACCAGAACTAACACTGGTTAAAGGATTGATGTTTGTCTGTTGGCTGACCGGCACCGCAGTGGTGCATGTGGTAGAACGCAAAGAATTCTGATGAGAGAAAGTGGGATTTCTCGAAACATATGTAAATTCAACAACCCAGGTTCGACCCCCAGTCAAGAAAAATTATCAAAATTTTTTAATAATAAATTTTTCAAGTTGTAATTCCTAACTTCAGTAAAAATAATTTAATGCAAATTAAATTTAATGAACTCGAGCCTAACTAAAATTATCAAAAAATAACCATGTTGTTTTTGTATTGTTGTACTTGTTGTAATGTGGCTACTACCTTATAATCAATATGCCTTGATTAAGGACTTAAGAACTTAAAATGATAAACGCAGTGGAAAAAAATAATAACGGTTAGTTCATACAAAATAGAGCAAAAGAGAAAACCATAAATTAGAGTTGCCATCGTGTAATACTTTCAACACCCTTCCACAAATCAAATTTATGCCTTTACAGTAAAAAAATTAATAACATTCACAAATTGTTTTTTTTTTTTTGCCTTTATTTATTTATTGAATCTTCATATAATGAAATGACAATAAGTATTCAAATCTTAATACTAAAAAGAAAATAATAAGCCCAGCCAGTGCTAGACAAAAATTTTCTGATACTAAAAAAATTTCACATCAACTGATCCAGTCATCTATTTTGCGCTTGAGTTAAAGCAAGGGTATCCCTCCTTCTCAACCGATTATGGCCACTAAAGTTAAGGATGTCTCGTGCAAGTGGGTTTGGGTGGTGTTCAAGTTTGCTGACATACTTTGACGCGTGTTTTGTAAATTCAACTTTTACTAATGGCACGCATAGATCTTTGTGAATTCGAGAATTTTTAACATACCATGGAGCTGCAGTAATTATACGTAGAATTTTATTTTGACCCCTTTGAATTTTTTCAATGTTTGATGCTGAGGCAGTACCCCATAATTGAATTCCATAGCACCAGATTGGCTTTAGAATTGCATTGTACAACAATAGTTTGCAGTCCAACTTTAGTGAAGAATTTCTGCCAATTAGCCAATTAAGTTGCACTGCTTTTAATGTCATCTGTGTAAGTTTCGCTTCAATATGAGACTTCCAAGTTAAACGGCGGTCGAGGTGAATGCCGAGGTATTTGACTTCATTATGTTGAGGAATAATTTGATTATTTATTTTGATGAACGAGCAAGTTTCTTTTCGCAATGTGAAAGTGATATGAATACATTTCTGTTCATTAACCCTGATTTTCCAAAGCTCTAGCCAATTCTCTAGTTTATAAACATAATTCTGCAAATTCTGTGATGCTACTTGGTGGTCCTTATGAACGCTGATAAAGGCTGTATCGTCTGCGAAAGTTGACGTGTGGATTTTGGGGTCTGACGGCATGTCGGAGGCATAAATCAAATATAAAGTAGGACCCAGTATGCTACCCTGTGGAACACCTGTTTCAATTGGCTGAGCGGGGCTTAAAAAATTGCCTTCTTTGATTTTAAATTTGCGACCGTATAAATAGCTTTCCATAAGTTTATGGGTGTTAGCAGGCAGAGTTAATTTTATTTTGTGCATTAAACCGTCATGCCAAACTTTGTCGAACGCTTGGGACACATCAATGAAAAGGGCGGAGCAGTATTTTTTGTCTTCAAACGACCCTCTTATCACATTTACCAATCTGTGTGTTTGTTCGATGGTGCTGTGTTTAGCTCTGAAGCCGAATTGATGATTAGGAATGCATTCAGTGTCGTTCAGAATTGGAATCAACTTAGTCATTAACAATTTTTCGAACAGTTTAGAAATTGTCGGCAGTAGGCTAATTGGCCTATATGACTCTACTTTGGTGTGATCCTTCCCTGACTTAGGAATCATAGTGATCATAGATACCTTCCAATCTGCAGGATAGTATTCTAGGCGTAAAATAGCGTTGAAGATAAAGAGGATAATTCTTCTAGCTACACGAGGTAACTCCACAAGCATTTTAATGCTGATTTTATCCATACCTGGAGCCTTTCTAAGGTTCAGAGTACCAATAGCGCTTTGGACATCACCAAAGTTTAGTCTTAGAGGTACAGGAGGTCTAATAACGAGTGGTGGCAAATCAGATACGTTATTTGAGTTGTTTTTAGTAAACACATTTCTTAAATGGTTAACAAATAATGTCCCTTTCTCGGAATCATTTCTAGCCCAGTCACCAGTCGGATTTCGCAAAGGAGGTTTTCCTCTCACTGGTCTTTTTAAACCTCTTGCCGCCCTCCATAACGAGTAGTCAGATTGTGGGGTACTATCAAGACCCTCCAAGTAGGATCTAAGTGAAGCCGTTCTTTGGGTTTCTAAGAAATGTCTTAGTATATCTCTGCATACCCGTAGCCTAGCTTTCAGTTCAGGAGACCTGTGAAATTGCCACTCTCTTCTCATTCTTCTTTGTTCTGAGAGGAGATGTTCGAGTTCAGATAAATAAGTTCTGTTTGTCCTATTTCTACATTCAATGTGATAAGTGGAAGCGTGATGCACAGCTCGTCGAAGGTCCTCGGTAAAGTTGCCAATCGACTCATCGATATCGTCGATAGTTCTCAACACAATATTTTCCGTGCAATGAGAACTTAAATACTTTTTGTATTTTATCCAGCTTACTCGGGTCTTAGTCATGTTTCTAAATGGAGAGCCACACACTTGAGAGAAATGCATTGAAATGATAGTAGGAGAGTGATCTGAGGACAAGTCTAATGAAGGTTCCACTTGCATCCATTCTAAAGGGATATTTTTCACTACTCCAAAGTCAATAACATCGGGAATCTTCCGTCGGTCCGTCGGCCAGTAGGTGGGATGTCCGCTTGAGAGTACATCTAAGCCCATTTGAGCAATGGTGTTGAAGAGTACGCGACCCTTTGGGGTTACCAGACGTGAACCCCAAAATGTGTGTTTGGCGTTAAAGTCGTCAGCAACTAAAAATCTAGCTCCAAGGGAATTAAAGAAGTTATGGTATTGGTGTTCTTTTATTGAGAATCGAGGCGGAGAATAAATCGATGATAAAACAAATTTGTATTGACAGAATTCAATGCAAATGTTTGTTGCTTGGAGGTAATCCTCACTTATGTTATTCATTAGATAATGTTTTATTCTGTTCTTTATAAGAATTGCCGAACCTCCACAAGCTCTTCCGCGGGGATCTTTAGTATCGTACAACACGTAGCCATTAATTTTGAAGTACCCTGTCGACGTCAAGTGAGTTTCAGCAATCATCATAGCATCAATCTGCTTATCCATCAGGAAGTATTCCAGTTCGTTTTTATGTTGGCGGAGGCCGTTCGCGTTCCAAAAACAAATTTTTAAATAAATCATTTCTTTAAAATGGCTTGCAAGATAGTGGATTGCATTTTCAGCATTTCCTGCATCATGGATGTCATGGTGGTCGTAAAAGTGTTCATAGTTTGGACAAGTGTCTGCAATGTTGTCTCTAGATTGTTGATATGTGGCTCAGTATATTGCGATATAGGTTCCTGCTCCAGACCTGGCATATTAGATTTGACCACGTTTGCGTAAGAAACTTGTCTAGAATTAGGAGCGTTTACGTGAGTAGTTGATCGTACAATTTGAGGAAAATTCTTACTCGACGTGAAATTAGGTTGTTGAGGATGGTCAGGTAATATTGGCGACTTATTGGTCCTTATGCCCTTCAAATAAGTATAAACTGGACAACCTCTATAATTAGCGGTATGATTTCCTCCACAGTTACTACATTTTTTTATTTTTAAGTCCGTTTTGGACTTATTACATTGAGCAGTTGCATGTAGTTCCCCACATGCAACACAAATTCACAAATTTACAATATTTATTTTTCATTAAATAATTCGTCAATATAAATAAATAAATAAATAAAATGATATCTGATATCGATATGTTTCGATCTGGAATGATAAACAGGGTTTTTTTTTTTGCCAATTGTTGAGCGCTTTGGTTATCGCCATTTAAAACCACAGGAACAGCTTTTTCCATATAACCAATTTCATCCAAAAGCGTTTTAAGATATACTGCCTCCTTTACTGCAGTAGATACAGCCATGTACTCGACTTCGGTACTGCTCAATGCTACAGAATTTTGCTTTTAGGATTCCCAGGAAAAAGCGCACCCGGGGAGATAAAAAAACAAAACCTGTATGTGACTTATGATCTGAAGTATCTCCTCCCCAGTCGACATCTACTTAACCAGTTAGTTGTACACCTGTTGATTTGTATTCCAATTTCTTTTCAGTACTATTCGCCAAATATCGCAATATATGCTTTATGCCTGCATGTTGCTCCACATGTGGGTCTACATTGTGTTGTGCAAGCTTAGTAACTGAATGTAGAATATCTGGCCTTGTCGCCAATGCAAGATACATAAGAGACCCAATCATTGATTGATACATCTTTGGATCAACTCTAGGACAACATTCATCTATACATTTCAGTTTAGCTCCAGGATCTAACGGGGTTGTTGCGGTTCTACACTCGGTAATATTGTATTGAGCCAATAGCTGCTTTACATACTGGGATTGATCAATAGAAATTGCTCCACATTCGCCATCACGAGTTATTCTCATACCCAAAAACAACTTTAATTGGCCTGAATCCACACAATCAAATTTCGGCGTAATTGTACACTTAATCTCCATCAAGTCTTCCTTGGACTCACAACTTATAATTATATCATCAACATATATAATAATAATGCATAATTTAGCTTTCATGTGCATAAAATATAGGCATGGTTCATGATCCGATTGCTTAAAACCAACATTCTTCAATAAAGAGTCTATCTTGGAATTCCAAGCCCTTCCAGATTGTTTCAAACCATATATCGCCTTGTTGAGCTTCAATACTAAAATTTGGATGAGTTTTATCGATGTACCTCTTGGGCTGCTTCATATAAACATCATCAACCAAATCGCTGCTAAGATATGATGCGCATACGTCTATTTGATGAATATACATTTTTCTTTCTACAGCATCCACCTTCACATAGGTATCATTAACAACACTCCATAACTCAGAATGTATCAGAATACTCTTCATCTGGACGCTCCAACAGTCATAGTTAGTCTCATCTAACTTTTCAATCTGATATAAGTAGCTTATCTTCAAATTTATTTTTTAACACCAAACACACTATTTTCAATAATGGGATCTGGGCCCATAACCTGGGGCCAAATCACCGCATTCGATATCGAGTAAAAATTATCGTAATTTTCTTATTTGAGACTATGGCATTCGATATCGAGCAAGAAATTTAGTACATTTTATCATAATTTCGATATCGAAATCATTTTTCGATACGATAGCTCATTCGATCACGAATGCGGTGATTTGGCCCCTGTTGTTATTAATTATTTGTACTTAGTTTGGTAACTTTACAAAATAAAACATGGACACCAAAAACGTCTCTCTCATTCAGTGGTTTATTAAGAACTTAACTAAATAAAATTATAAACGCAGTGGAAACAAAAAAATCATAACGGTTAGTTCATAGAGTAAAAGAGAAAAACATAAATTAGAGTTGTCATCGTGTAATACTTTCAACAATCCGCACAACAAAAAAATTTTTGGTTTATTACAAAAATTTTCTATTTCTTTGAATTTATTTAAGTTTTTGTATAAAACTTATAAAAATATAAAAAATAAACGATGGATGAAGAAAAACTCATTACTTTAGTCGAAAGTAATTGTATTTTTGTACTAATGTGTTATTTGGCCAAATTCAATAGATATTTTATGTTTGAATTGTATCAAGTCAGCTAATTGGGCCTATATTATTTAATGTAAATAAAAAACTTCTTTACATGTTTTCCAACGTTTCGTCAATTTTTTGTTGACTTCATCAGGGTTACGTCTATTTAATTAAAAATTATAATACATTAATAAAAAATAAATACACGAGTAATTATGCACCGATCTGCACAAAATTTGTAGATGTGATTTGGCTTCATTTACCACTCATTTGTGATCAAATTTGTTTGGATACTTGCATAGTTCAAACATTTATGATCGGTAAACCCCAATTTCGGGAGGACATTTGTATGGGGGCCAGGTGAATTAATGGACCGATTTCCAAAAGTTGCAATCCCATCCATTCTTGGGCCGAAAAAATATCATGTACCAAATTTTATCCATATATCTTAAAAATTGCGACCTGGGGCCAAATCACCGCATTCGTGATCGAATGAGCTATCGTATCGAAAAATTATTTCGATATCGAAATTATGATAAAATGTACTAAATTTCTAGCTCGATATCGAATGCCATAATCTCAAATACGAAAATTACGATAATTTTTACTCGATATCGAATGCGGTGATTTGGCACCTGTACTCTGCGCACAAGCTTTACATGGACAGCCAGCCAGACGGACGCACATCGTTAAATCGACTCAAAAAGTGATTCTGAGTCGATCGGTATACTTTAAGGTGGGTGTTGGACAAATATTTCTGGGCGTTATAAACAGGGCATAATAAACAAAATTTAGCCACAAAAATGCTAAAATGGTCACACTGCTTTCACAATGGTAACTGAACTATTCTAGACCAAAAGAAATAATATAAAAATCGACAAGACAATCAGGCATGTGATGGAAATCGATATCGAAAACGAATGAAGTCAATTTTTTCGTAATATTTCTGTATTGAAAAACTTTTATCACATAAAATATAAGGATATTGGGATAGTAAAGAGAATCTTAAAACAAAAATTTTAAAAATTAGATTATAAATGCATTTAAAATGTATTTCCAAAACTGATTCGTTTTCGATATCGATTTCCATCACATGTCTGAATATTCTAATAAAAAAATATACCTCTATCGTGAATAAAAATTCCACGTGAAATTTGTTCAATTTTATTTTTTTAACATTGAATTTAAATAGGAAAAATGTGAAAAGTGAACTAATTTCAATTGGAATTTTTATTCGTACGTATTCACCCCTATCGTGTATGTTGTGTTAGTAAAAGTAAAAAAAAATTTTGACCTAAATTATCTCACTATTATAAAATTTCGAAATTTTAATAAAACACATTTTTGCCATCACGTCTCATAATGCCATTCGAGTAGATATATTACTATATTTAACTCAATGAATGAAATAAATCAATAAAGAAATTAGAAACAATAATTTTGTCCGCTCCTTGTCCATAATCATTTCTAGTTATAAATTTTACATACCTTATCATTTTTGTTGCATGGTGTAAACCACATTTTCATAAACACTTCAGTTACCAATTTTTGGATGCCTTCTTCATCATTGACTCGTCTTATCATTTTAACGCATATTTCTGGTATTTTTTTGAAATCTGGATATTCTATACATATGTCACGAAGTATTTTTATTACACGTTTTCGCACCGATACGCCAGTATCCTAAATAAAATAAATCATAAAGGTTTACATACTTGTGGAAAAATATTTCTAATTTAGATAATACCAGTATTCTGGTGGATAACATATCATAATACTGATCAATTAACTCTTCGTTACTTAGAACAAATTTTCCAACTAAATCTACAGCAGCTTCACGCACGGATATTGCTGCATCTAAAAATTTCTGATTAACTCCCATTTGCATATCTTTCCTTTTCAGAACAAAAGGGTCCACTTCAACTATATTTGCTAAGCATTTCATTGCTCGAGTTCTTACTGCTATTGAGGGCTCACTGTATTAAAAAATTTGAATTGATACAAATTGGAAAAACGAGTCATATCACAACAAACTTACTTAACGACCAATATAATTTTTTTTAGATAACCATCAAATGACTGGCTAAAAGGCCTTTTTGTTGCTAAATATTGTGCGATAAGGTGAGCATTTGTGTAGTCAATATAAGTTTTGATGTGTTGCGACGTGTGATTAATATCAGTTGACGCAGAGTATGGCTTAATATTATTAATTAAGTAACGTTTACGTTCCTCCAGTACATTGAATATCTCCAAATTTAGTTCTTGATCTATAATTCCAGTATCACGATTATTTGAATTATCAGCGATGTTATCATCTCCACTTTCGTTGCAACTTTCACTTTCTGATGATTCAGATGATCCACCTATAAAAAAATAAGTTGTAATAATGAAATTAAGTAGTAAATCATAGGTTTATTTAAACTTTACTGACAGTCTTAATTTTAATGACTTCCAGAATTCATTATTTCGTAGCTTTATTCGTCATTTTTTGTATTACTAGTTATGTGTTAAAGAATTAGTTCACATAATATATTAATCAGGGGTGTTATGTAAATCACTTTTTGTCAAAGTGATTTCAAATCACGCAAAAGTTATTCTGCGCACAAAAAATATTGAAATCACGTGATTTAAAACCGGTCAGCTAAATGACTTACGATTTGAAATCACTTGCCTATTTTGTCTATGTTATTTGTAGAGAATTCACTTTAAATGTTATTTTGTATTAAGTACGATGTGTTTTTTATTGATTTTTGCAATAAAATTAGGGTTTATATACACAAAAACATAAATATTTACAAACTTTTAAAGACACTGCTTGTTTTGTAAGAAATTGTTTTGCTTTGTTTACCAATGTTCGTGATTTACTTTATCTCATTAGGAGTCAGCTGGTTTGTTTTTTCGAAGATACTTTTAAGGTTGCCAAATTAACACAGTCGTAAAATGTCATGTAAGATTTATTGAATTTATACCATCCTGTTCCTTACTTAGGACAAAATTTAATTACTGTTGATAAAAAATTTAAAAATATTTAATAATTTAGTAGTTTTTGTGCATTTTTCGAAATAAGTAAGTGCAAAATGTAAGCAAGTTTCATCGATAAAAACAGTAGCAACTTTGTTATTTTTATATTTTTTTTGTTTTGCTAACATTTATTTTTGTTTATGCCGCGCTCCAATAAAAAAAAATGGAAGTACATAGATATCTTAAACAATAAAAGGATTTTTTAATTCGGTGTCGTGTAGTCCAGTTTTTTTAAAATTAAGTAATTGAAAAGTACAATACAAATGTAAACCTTGATTCATTACCCCTGAAATAAAAGTACCCCTGATGAAGTTCGAAAAAAACGAACGAAACGTTGGGTAAAACAAATATATAAAAACCATAAATGTTTTTTATTTACATTTGTTGAAAGAAAGAATTATTGATCAAAATAGCCAGTAAGGAAAAACAAAAACCTTAATAATAATATAAAATAAAAACATTGATCAGAAACAAAAGCAACGAAAAGAGCAATACAAATTAGTACTTTTTGCAGTAGATTTGTAAGTAATATGTTCAACAATTTTGTATTACTTTTTAACTTAATTTGTTAGTGAAGTTTTTGCCGGGTATTTAAATATTTATTATAATATACAGACATGTCACAGAATTTAATTCCGTTCGGAAGTGGAATTAATTTCGTATTTTGCTTCTATAGAAAAAGTACGAGGAAAATTTTTTGGAATGAAACCTAGAAATGCTTAAAATTACAATTCCACATAGCAAATTAAAAGTGGTTTTATTCCAAAAAAAAATTGTTCTTGTCCTTTTTTATAGAAGAAAATATAGAATTAATTCCACTTCCGAACGGAATTAAATTCTGTGACATGGTTGATAATCTATATATATATATATAAAATCTATCTTATATATATAAAAGAATAACGTGACTGATTCATTCATCATCGCACAGCCCAAACCGCTAAAGCTAGAAACTTTAAATTCGGGTAATTGGTTCCTTTTACAACATGTAGATCCACTAAGAAGGGATTTTTGGAAATTCGGTCTGTAAGGGGGACAAATGAGGCAAAAACGAGTAAAACCAGTACCTCTATATCTCCAAAACAAATAAACTTAGAAATAATATTTTAAATGCGTCCGCCTCTAATCAAAAAAAGAGCCGACAGGTGTGTGGTACTTATTTAAAATTCGAAATTTAAATGACCATATGGGGTAAAAATATTCCCTGTAGAACGCTCCGTTAACATGTATATCTCCTACATAAATAAACATAGAAATACTATATTAAATGCATCTGGCTCAGATAAATAAAGACTAGAATTCTTTTTGGTACTTTTTTGAAATTCGAATTCCTATGGCCTAAAAATTGTATTCTTTTTGGTACTTTTTTTTTTATTAAAATGTATTTTCTCACTAAATATTCCATGAACTATTATTTTCAAATAGTACGTATTACGCATAATTAAAATGTACTTTTTTGAAAATTATTTTTTCACGGGTGACAAAAACGGGTTAAAAACGGACATTTGATATGATTTATTCAATTTAAAAATATGAAAAAGATAAAATATTCTTCCAACCACAAAAAAGAACTCACAACATGCTATTCATGACTCAAATATAAAGGAGTAAAAAAGCCAAATTTCATTACACTTATATTGGTACTTTTTTGAAATTCATTTCTACTATTCTCGCAAACTATACATCTGATCATGTGATGATCTTCGGCAAAGTTGTTGTGCATGAGACCGGGAAGGTTTCTGAGTTGGTAGGACCATGCCTACTTTAACGTCCACTTTTTTAAATTGATTCTGCATGGCTTTTTACAGGAGGTAAAAACAAAAATGTTATGCGCCACGCCACTTTCATGTCCCATCTCAAAAATAAATGTTTGTATGTATGTATGTCCTTTATAGAATCGGAAACTATGTATTTGATCATGTGATTATCTTTGGCAAAGTTGTTGTGCATGAGCCCGGGAAGGTTTTTGAGTTGGTTTAAACACGCCTACTCTACCGCCCACTTTTTTGTAATTAATCACAACTTCCCGGCAGGCGTTGTGACAGGCCGCTGGACCGATCTTACTAAAACTTTGACGGGATATAACTAAGACTCCGGCATGACTAAGAATACTTTTTTCGACCGCCTACATTTTTTCAAAATGAACAAAATCAATAAAATTGCTCAAAATGAATTGAATATTTGTGTAATGCCTTTCTTTCAAATTAATTTTAATTGGTGGCGTAGCAACGCGCGCAAATGCCATCTATATATATATATATATATATATATATTCGGCTATATTCGGAAATAGTTTGTTAAGTTATCTATAAATCATATTTCATTATTGTAGAAATATAATTTTAGTTTAATTATAGAACTTTACAGATTATCACTGCATATTTACATAGACTTAACAAACTATTTCCGAATATAGCCGAAGACAGAACTACAATTTCAAATACAAATTATAGATAAATTAAACAAATGTGTGTAATATATGAAAACAGAAGTAAAGGGCAAGAGGTTAAGAGACGTCAGATTCGTTAATTGTAATAGTACGTCACATTCATTAACCCGTCTCTGGTTTTACTTTTCTGTGAATTGCTTGAAAAGTTTTGTTGAAACAACCAATCATAATTGTAATTTCACACATACTTTTTTCGTCTTTGCTAAGCACTGGATCTTGTAAAGCACTTTGTTGCGAGGATCCCTTTTCCAGATATCAATAAATATACCAAACACTTAGTTTGAACAAAAAGATGTTTATTGTTAGGAATTCAATTTGGAAGTGAGTTCTGAGCGTTTACAAAAAAGTTTAATAACGTATAAAAATGAAAAGGCAAAAACAAAAAAAAATATATATGCACATGTATGTGTGCGTAAAGTTTGGAAGTGTTGCATTGTCACTAGAGTTACCATTTCAACACTCCACCTCAATGAACATTTCCAAACCACTATAAAATAAATTCTATACTAAACCAAGCATCTTCATAAACTTCTCATGACTAGGCTTAGGCAGGTTCTTCGTGAAAATATCAGCTGCATTCTCAGAACTGCAACAATATTTTAATTCAATGTCACCTTTCCGGAATATATCTCTTATATAGTGATACTTTATATCGATATGTTTACTCCTCTGATGGTAAACAGGATTCTGTACCAAATTCATAGCGCTGATGTTATCTGCATTTATGACAATCGATTTCGGACAGTCAAGCTGCATCTCGCTAAACAATTTCTTCAAGAAAATTGCCTCCTTGGACGTAGACGATAGTGACATATACTCCGCTTCAGTGCTGCTAAATGCCACAGTTGTCTGCTTCTTTGATTCATAAGAAAACACTCTGCATCAATCTGCACCAATCTGCATCAGTATAATATTCGATTGGCTTTCCAGTTTTCTGATAAATTAGTTGTTTATTTTGAGTCGTTGATAAATATCTTAATATTCTTTTAGCAGCTACCATATGTTCCTCATGTGGATCTTTATTTCTTTGGGATAGCTTGCATACAGAATTCAATATATCTGGTCTCGTATTTATAGCTATATACATCAGGGAACCAATGAGCAATTGATATTGGGTCTGATCGGTCTTTTGACAATTTTCTTTGTCACATTTAACTTGATGTTTAGATTCTAAAGGTGTTGCTATAGATCTATAATTTATCATATTGTGCTCCTGTAAAAGTTTTCTTATTTGTGATTTCTGACTGATACAAATTTTACCTTTTTCACCAACACGATCAACTTCAAGACTCAAAAAATGTCGTACTGCACCTTGTCGACTACTTTTACTTTGTCAGCAATCAATTTTTTTATTCTTTGTATATCATCCTTTCTCGAACTGGCAATCAATAGGTCATCTACATAAACTGCTACAATGTTTATCGTACCATTGCCGTGATTTATATACACACACGGTTCACTATTACTTGATTGGATATGTTGTCCAATTTAAAATACCATTGCCGTCCTGATTGCTTCAATCCGTAAAGCGCTTTATTCAACTTTAGGAGGAAACCTCTTACCAACAAAATTTTTTGGCTGCGTCATATACACTTCATCGTCTAGCTCGCTATTCAAATACGCTGATGAGACATCCATTTGGTGAAGATACAGTTCGTATTCTGCAGCAATAGTAAAAATCATTCTGATTGTGTCATGACGAACTACCGGCGAAGTTTCGGTATAATTCACACCATACTTCTGTGAACAACCTTTTGCAACGAGTCTGGCTTTAAAGCGTTCAATTTCATCTCTTTCATTCTTCTTAAGGGCGAAAACCCACTTATTCGATACAGCTTTCTGGCCTTTGGGAAGTTCTGTTAGGTCCCATGTATTGTTATTAATTAATGCCTCATACTCGGCCCGCATTGCTTTCAACCATTCATGAGCATGTTCGCTATTCAATGCTTCTTCTACTGTATCAGGTACCGAAACATTATTATCTGAACAAATCAGACTCAAAACATTGAATTCTTTTCTAGGTCTGCCTGCACCACCTGTTCGTGCTATCCGAGGTCTACCATAGCCTCTCGGAATCTGTTCAATATTATCGTTTAGAATCTCTTCTTCAGCTGATTCAAAACCTTCAAATCCATCTTCATCAGAGTTCTCTGTGTATTCTTCAGATTTGGTTGATTCGGCATCACAATCTTTATCAATTATTTCATTACCGCCATCTATAGCCACTGGTAGTAGAGGAATTCCTATTTCCAAATTTTGTTTATAAGCTGGTTCAACAAAATATACGTCTCTCAGTTCTCGTGTCTCTTTACTATATAACCGGTATGCCTTAGAAGTATCGGAGTAACCGACCATAATATACTCTTTACCTTTTGGTTTGAATTTACTTCTTTGTCGCTTATCCAAAGCTATAGCTACAGAGCCAAAAATCTTCAAATGGCCAACAAAAGGTTTACGATCATAAAACAATTCATATGGTGTAGCTCCATCTAGTGCTCGAGTGGGTGCTCTGTTTCGCAAATACGCCGCAGTGTTGACTGCTTCAGCCCATAAATGTTCGCCAAGATTTGAACCAACCAAAATGCATCTCGCCATCTCAACCAACGTGCGGTTAAATCTTTCGGCAACGCCGTTCTGTTGCGGTGTATATGGCACAGTTAATTGACGTATTATTCCTTTTTCTTTCAAGTAGTTGTTACAAGCATTATTTAAAAACTCGGTTCCATTATCACTTCTAAGAATTTTCATTTTCTATCCAGTTCCAGTCTTTTTGTTCATTTTCTCTTTTCTGTTCTCTGCACTGAGCAGCGTAGTGGCCTTTGCGTTTACAGTTATATAACCGTACGTTTTTTATGATGTTGTTGTTGCTTTTGATATATGCGTTGTTAGAATTCTTATTCTGAGAATTTCTATTTTTTGCTCCGTACCCATCGCGTGCCATAAATGCCTGTACTGTACCTTCTTCATTGTTGTTAACTTTTCTCCGCTCACCTTCTTCGATCAACTTTACTTTCAGTATCGTAAGGGTTGGGAGTTCATCTCGAGACTCCAGGGCAACCACAAGTGGCTCATATGACTTTGGGAGACTTGATAAGAGCATTATTGCTTTACTCCCGTCTCCGCCAATTTTTCCACCACTGAAGTAAATAGGCAAACATAGCGTTGTATGCAATCACCATCAGCCATACACAATTTTAACAGTTGCTTAAATAACGTTACCTTACGAACCGGACCCTTGGGACGATGTACCTCTTTGAGGGCGTTCCATGCATCTTTAGATGTTACGCATGTTTTTACATGACCAATTTGCATCGGAGTTATACTCAATATAATTGTTGCCATGGCCTTCTCGTCCTTAGCAGTCCACGCTGCTAGTACAGCTTCATTTTCTGGCGTGTTTTCTGGTTTAACACCAAGCGATACCACCGACCAAAGCTCCTGGTGTATTAATACACTTTTCACTTGTATATTCCAGGAATCATAATTGGACTCATCCAAGTTTTCAATATTAAAAAGAGAACCACTACTCATCTTGCAAAATTTATCTTCAATTTTCTCCTTGATAAATAATCTGCACTTTCATTAATATCTGGGTCCATAACCTGTTGCGAGGATCCCTTTTCCAGATATCAATAAATATACCAAACACTTAGTTTGAACAAAAAGATGTTTATTGTTAGGAATTCAATTTGCAAGTGAGTTCTGAGCGCTTACAAAAAAGTTTAATAACGTATAAAAATGAAAAGGCAAAAACAAAAAAATATATATATGCACATGTAGTGTGCGTAAAGTTTGAAAGTGTTGCACTGTCACTAGAGTTACCATTTCAAAACACTTTTTAGCAGTAATAAGTAATAGCAGATGTGTATTCCACACTTATTAAAACTTTTTAGGAGTAATAAGTAAAAGCTTATTCTAAATGTTGAGGCAATGTTATGTTAGGGTTTAAATAGGTAGGTGAAACATTAAAAATACGACTTATTGATGATAAGATTTTGTTACGTCTTGGTTTCGAATAATAAACGGCCGAAAGGTGCCAACCCAGCAACAACAATGACAAAATTTCTAATTTCTAAACTGCTTCTTACGGCACTGCTGCTCAGCATTTTACTTGTCCGCGCCGCACACTGTGGCCGTGTAGTGTATTTAATGACCATAAATCAAGGAGGTTGCGGAGCTTCATGAAATTTTGCACACATTTATTTTAAATTTTTTAAGAATTTAATTTTTTTTTTTTACAAAAATACGCCCATTTTTATGCCCACCTCCCATACAACTTAAATAGAAAATGTGGCATAAATATATCAACTCAATTTTTATAAAAGATTATTATTATAATTGTAGAATGAGCTCCTGAAAATATGAACTTAATCCGCCCACCTCCCATACAACTCCAATACAAAAATGTTCATTTATTAACAACTTTTTCACATCTTCGTGATAATCTAATTTTTTAAGCTTCAGTTTCGTTCTAAATTTAAGTTTTTTCTATATAGCACACATGCACTAAAATTTTCGTATTTCTCTTTGCGCTGCTCGGGACAGAAAACCAATAGAGATATTTGCATGAAATTTTCCACACATGACCTTTAGATAGTTTTTAACCATCTGTGCAAAAATCATCTAAATCGGAGAGCAGGTCCAAATTGATTTATTGCCGCAGTGTGCGTCGTAGTTTATCAGAACTGACTGCACCACATATCAATGAAATTAAGGTGTAACTCTTACGATTTACTCGTTAGTGATGTTGTTACACCATCATGGGGATTAGGCGACTTTGATAAGCTTTGTGGTATCTCAACGAAATTCACAATTTATTTACTGTACGTAACTGCATGTTATCACCATGATCGGCAACACTCTTCGTTAGGTGGATGAAGAGGGTAAAACTTAACTTAGGCACACGGCATTGTGTGCCGCACAAATTGCGAAATAAGAACAAGGTTTTCAAAGCGTTAGACGGCAGCATTTTGTATATATGTAGATGGTGCTCCATTGTGGTCAACTTTGTTAAGTGATACCCATTGGATAAATATTCAAAGCTGTCAAAATGCAGACTTAAAAATCATCACAGGCTGTCATAAAATTACCTCCGAAGACTGAAGTTCTACAGGTCAAGGAAGACAAAGTAACCGGAGAAGTCATACAAAGTTTGACATCACACAGTTGGAGGCACACCAGAGAAATGCCGTACAGACCTAAGTATATGCGAGGATATCATACAGAGTTATGTGCACCTCTGTATGATAACCTCGTTATCACCCAAGGAACCATCGTTAACACCCAAGAATCCAAACTTAAGTAATTATAATTTACTTTTGGGTTATCCCTCGAACTGTTACAACAACTACTTTAAATCTAACTGTGTACGATATTTGCAATTTACTGTTATGTAGATACTGTATTAAAAGAATTAGATTTAAAAGAACATAAAATTTGCATCTTACCTTTTCGATGTTTTTGTCGGATATTGCTTTTTTTTCTGGAAGCATATCTTTTGTCGCCATCAGCTACCCTTCGTCGCTGGTATATAATATCTCTATACCATTGAGCCAAATAAAAGTGACGAGCATAATCCCATATTAAATTTTCTTCTTGAGCATTAACTGCCAAAAAATCTAAAAGAATTTTTTGGAGAAATTCTGTCCTTTCCTCTTCAGGATCAAGTTTTATTTTGTTCTAAAAAAAATAATAGGTTTGTCATGTGTCGTGTTATTTAAGAATAGATTTATCATACATTTGTCATTGGTAGGTCACCTTCCCTTTCTTGTTCGATTTTTATAGATTTTATCATAGAATCTATTATGTTAACTTTACATCGAGATTCTACTGTATCTTTTCGTAATCGTGATGCGACAATTCCCAAATAATCTAGAGATACCAGACGTATACTTTGCTCTATAGTTTTATCTGAAACATATCGCACTAGCATTGTTCCCAATAGCGAAAGTAGTAATTCAGAAGCCGGCCATTCAGGCTTGTTTACTGTCGACAGCAAGTCATGTATAAAATTTTCAAAGAGTGGCCGAAAATCAGTTTCGTTTGAACGGGATTTACATTTGTTAAGAAAAGTTGTAAGAAAATTTCCTCCAATACTTATAGCCACATCATATTTTTTCAAAACAACAACATCGACGTTTGGTTTTTTTGTTTTAGAAACATCGTTTTGCTCATAATCTACTGACTTTAAACAATCATTGGAGCACAGTGAATCTGGTAAAATTGTAGCGCATTGAATTAGCTGTAGAACCAAAGCAGTCACCATTTGAATGTTTCCTCCATTATTTGTTAATTTAAATGGACGAAGATTTCTTTTCGATGAAGGTAAACGATCAATAGACGACAAAATATCTCCAAGAATACTACTCCTAATTTTATCGTAATGTTCCTTCCGAAATATCTAAAAAAAAAAATATCATTACAACTCTGAATATTAAAAATAACAGAAGTATTTTAATTAAAATATGTATTTATTCAATTAAGAAAAAAAATCAAAGCCAACACATTTTTAGTTGTACATTAAAATAAAAAATTTATACAAAGTATAAAAAATATATGTAGACTTTAATAATACTTTAATAAAAGTTTTAATACGTACAAATAAAAATAAAAAACAAAAACTTGAAAGTATACATAATAATAATTAATTTTAAAAGTTTACCCCCTGGCCTACGATGTCGAACGATAACGTTCGCTTAGATAAGACTTAAGACACAAACTTGATTGTGGAATAAACAAACTTGATTGATTAAAAAATAGATACGATAAAAAGTATGTGTCTTAAGTCTTATCTAAGCGAACGTTATCGTTCGATATCGTGGGCCAGGCGGTAAATTAAATTTATTATAACATAGAATTTAATTTCAACACAATCAGATCATAAATAGATTTTTGGTGATTTTTTTAAATGTGAGACGCGAGGTGACGAAATTTGAGACCCTCCTTCGACTATGAAACAGAAAAATTGTAAATCAACTCGAAAACACCTCAGCTCCAACCATATGGAATTTCTTTACAATATCTTTAATAGATTTATATAATAATATACATATAGACAATTAATTTTTTAATAACTTATTTAAATATTATTGAACAATGACACAAATTTTATTTGCCTTTCTCCAAACAGACATCTTTAATACAAAATAATAGAATTTTTCCTACTTAAAAATTTTTTTTTTTTTTTTTTTTTTTTTTTATAATACATTATATTTATTTATTGAATCTTCAGATATTGAAATGACAATAAGTTTTCGAATCTTAATACTAAAAGAAAATAATAAGTCCAGCCAGTGCTAGACAAGATATTATGATACTACAAAAAAATTTACATCCACTGGTCCAGTCATCTGTTTTGCGTTTGAGTTAAAGCAAGGGTATCCCTCCTTCTCAACCGAACATGGCCACTAAAGTTAAGGATGTCTCGTGCAAGTGGGTTTGGATGGTGTTCAAGTTTGCTGACATATTTTGAGGCGTATTTTGTAAATTCGTCTTTCACCAAAGGAATGCCTAGATCTTTGTGAATTCGAGAATTTTTAACGTACCATGGAGCTGCAGTAATTATACGTAGAATTTTATTTTGACCTCTTTGAATTTTTTCAATGTTGGATGCTGAGGCAGTACCCCATAATTGAATTCCATAACACCATATTGGCTTTAGAATTGCATTGTACAACAAAAGTTTACAATCCAACTTTAATGTAGAATTTCTGCCGATTAGCCAATTAAGTTGCACTGCTTTTAATCTCATCTGTGTAAGTTTTGCGTCAATATGAGACTTCCAGGTTAAACGACGATCGAGGTGGATTCCGAGGTATTTGACTTCATTGTGTTGCGGAATAATTTGGTTATTTATTCTGATGGACGAGCAGGTATCTTTTCGCAATGTGAAAGTTATATGAATACATTTCTGTTCGTTAACCCTGATTTTCCAAAGCTCAAGCCAATTCTCTAGTTTATAAATATAATTCTGCAAATTCTGTGATGCTATTTGATGGTCCTTATGAACGCTAATAAAGGCTGTATCGTCAGCAAAAGTTGAAGTATGTATATTGGGGTCTGACGGCATATCGGATGCATAAATCAAATATAAAGTAGGACCCAGTATGCTACCCTGGGGTACTCCTGCTTCAATTGGCTGAGCGGGGCTTAAAAAATCGCCTTCTTTGATTGTAAATTTGCGACCATATAAATAACTTTTCATAAGTTTGTGGGTGTTAGCAGGCAGAGCTAATTTTATTTTGTGCATTAAACCTTCATGCCAGACTTTGTCGAACGCTTGGGAAACATCAATGAAAAGCGCGGAACAGTATTTTTTCTCTTCAAACGACCGTCTTATCACATTTACTAATCTGTGTGTTTGTTCGATGGTACTGTGTTTAGCTCTGAACCCGAATTGATGATTTGGAATACATTGAGTGTCGTTCAGAATTGGAATCAACTTAGCCATTAACAATTTTTCAAACAGTTTTGAAATTGTCGGCAGTAGGCTAATTGGCCTATATGACTCTACTTTGGTGAGGTCCTTCCCTGGCTTAGGAATCATGGTAATCATAGATACCTTCCAATCTGCAGGATAGTATTCTAGGCGTAAAATAGCATTGAAGATAAAGAGAATAATTCTTCTAGCTACACGAGGTAACTCCACAAGCATTTTTTTGCTGATTTTATCCATACCTGGAGCTTTTTTAAGGTTCAGAGTACCAATAGCGCTTTGAATATCATTAAAGCTAAGTCTTAGAGGTACAGGAGGTCTAATAACGAGTGGTGGCAAATCAGTTGCATTATTTGAGTTGTTTATAGTAAACACATTTCTCAAATGGTTAACAAATAAAGTCCCCTTCTCGGAATCGTTTCTAGCCCAGTCACCAGTCGGATTTCGCAAAGGAGGCTTTCCTCTAACTGGTCTTTTTAAACCTCGTGTCGCCTTCCATAACGAATAGTCAGATTGTGGGGAACTGTCAATTCCCTCCAAGTATGATTTAAGTGAAGCCATTCTTTGGGTTTCTAAGAAATTTCTTAGTATATCTCTGCATTCCCGTAGCCTAACTTTCAGTTGAGGAGACCTGTGAATTTGCCACTCTCTTCTAACTCTTCTTTTTTCTGTCAGGAGATGTTCGAGTTCAGCGAAATAAGTTCTGTTTGTCCTATTTCTGCATTCAACGTCATATGTGGAAGCGTGATGCACAGCTCTTCGTATGTCCTCAGTAAACTTGCCAATCGACCCATCAATATCCTCGGTAGTTCTCAACACTACATTTTCCGTGCAGTGGGAACTTAAATACTTTTTATACTTTGTCCAACTTACTCTGGATTTAGACATGTCCCGAAATGGAGAGCCATACCCTTGAAGGAAACGCATTGAAATAATAGAAGGAGAGTGATCTGAAGACAAGTCTAATGAAGGCTCCACTTGTATCGATTCTACAGGGATATTTTTCACTACTCCGAAGTCAATAATATCGGGAATCTTCCGTCGGTCCGTCGGCCAGTAGGTGGGATGCCCGCTTGAGAGTACATCTAAGCCCTTTTTGGCAATGGTGTTGAAGAGTTCACGACCCTTCGGGGTCACTAGACGTGAACCCCAAAATGTGTGTTTGGCGTTAAAGTCACCAGCAACCAAAAATCTAGCTCCAAGGGAATTGAAAAAGCTGTAGTATTGATGTTCTTTTATTGAAAATCGAGGCGGCGAATAAATTGATGATAAAACAAAGTTGTATTGACAGAATGCAATACAAATGTTTGTTGCTTGTAGGTAATCCTTACATATGTTGTTCATTAAGGTTTTATTCTGTTCTTTATAAGAATTGCCGAACCTCCACATGCTCTTCCGCGGGGATCTTTAGTATCATACAACACGTAGCCATTAATTTTGAAGTACACTGTCGCCGTCAAGTGAGTTTCAGCAATCATCATGACATCAATCTGCTTATCCATCAGGAAGTGTTCCAGTTCGTTTTTATGTTGGCGGAGGCCGTTCGCGTTCCAAAAACAAATTTTTAAACAAATCATTTCTTTAAAATTGCTTGTAAGATAGTGGATTGCATTTTCAGCATTTCCTGCATCATGGATGTCATAGTGGTCGTAAAAGTGTTCATAGTTTGGACAAGTGTCTGCAAAGTAGTCTCTAGGGTGTTAATATTAGGCTCGTAATATTGAGATTTAGGTTCCTGCTCCAAACCTGGCATATTAGATTTAACCACGTTAGCGTAAGAAACTTGTCTAGAACTAGGCGCGTTTTCATGACTAGTGGGCCGTAACAATTGAGGAAAATTGTTACTCGATGCAAAATTAGGCTGTTGAGGATGATCAGGTAATACTGACGTCTTGTTGGTCCTTATGCCTTTCAAATGAGTGTAAACTGGACAACCTCTATAATTTGCGGTATGATTACCTCCGCAGTTACTGCATTTTTTGATTTTTGAGTCGGTTTTCGATTTATCACATTGAGCAGTTGTATGTAGTTCTCCACACGCAACACAAACTGACGGCAATTTACAATACGCTTTAGTGTGACCAAATTCTTGACAATTAAGACACTGGACGGGTCCCTGACGCTTATGCGGTTCTTCCACGGTGATTCTACGATGCAGAAGGTAAATCAGATTGTAGATGGGATGGGACTCGTTTTTCTTTAAGACTATATCTCCGGGTTCCAATTCCACCCTGAACATAGGCTGAGGAATCTTTTCACGGTTTCTAATATTCGTTATGCTCTTAATTTTGAAGCCATTTTCCATTAAACTAGTCTTTATCTCGTCAGGATCAACATCTGGGTATATACCCTTTAGAACGACTTGGAGTCCTTTTGCGCTTTTCAGCTGGTAGGTATAGAAATCCCTACTCTCCCTCTCCAACTGGTTGGACAATTTTCGAAAGTCATCTTCCTTTTTCACTTGAATTTTGGTTTCGCTGATATTTCCATGTTTAATTGAGGTTACGCTAAACATATTTTCACCTATTACCGAAACAATTCCTTGTACCAATTTACTGGAAGTGGGCTCTCTCAGATAAATTGGTGGGGGCTTAAACGTCTTTTTAGGAAGTTCTGGATCATCCGTCTGGAGGAGAGCAAACCTGTTTTGATCATTTGGATTGTCAATACTCACGGTCTTGGGAGCTTTTGAATTTGATGACATTTGAGCAGATGTCGGGCTCCTCTGTCGCTTAAGAACTGTGACGTATTTATCCATACCTACTTGTTTTCTAGGTTTGACTGCACTATTTGATGTAGAAGATATTGATGTTTTATCATCTGATGAAATCACTATATTGGGCGAACAGGAACGGCGCCGTTCTACGGCTCTTGTAGTGAGAAGATTCTCCACAGATTTTTTTAAGGATTCTTCCTCAGAGATCCATAAAGATTTTCTAGTCGAGCTAAGCTCTTTCTCAGAATTACATCTGAGAGGAACACTCATACAGTTTTTATGCGATTTTTAATGTTTTTTATTATATTTTTTTTAATGTTTTTTATTTTTTTTTTTTTACCGTAGGTATTTTTACCTATTACGAATTATTTTTTAACTTTTTTGTTTTATTTCGACCTATTACACTTTTTCACCTATTACGATTTTTTCACCGAAAATTCAGCCGCACTAAAAATAACACGTCCGAACAGTTCAACAACACTATGTGTAATGATACTACTTAAAAATGACATCAAAATTTAACATTATTAGGAATGCGGATTATATGTAGGAAAAAGTAGTAATATATAATATATGTAAACATTAAGGGGTTTAAAATTAATATTTAGATGTATGGTGGTGGGTATAAAAACTCAAAAATAATATTTTCTTCAAAAAATGTAATTGATGAAAGAGGAAATTTAATAAACATCCTTTGCACTTGTTGTTTCAAAAGTTTATTACAAAAGAAATAAATAGAAGTACAAAGAATAGAGACAAGAAACATATTTCAAGAACATGATATGAACATAAAGAGTAATAGAAAAAACATGCAGAGTTGCACCTTGGGGAATAATCCAACACTCCCTCTCAAATCTGCATATCCTTCGATATAATAATAAATATTCTACATTTCAAAAATTTTTATTTTAATCCTCAACATTCCACAAATTTCATATGTTTAGCTTTAGTCATATTTTTAGTAAATATATCCGCAGTCATACTATCTGTTTCGATATAACATATTTCAATCTGGTTCGATTTTACAACTTATCAATGGATTCTTTGCCAAATGTTGAGCTCCAAGATTGTCACCATATATTATCATAGGTGCGTCATTAATTTCACCCAGCAATCAGATAAACTGCCTCTTTAGCTGCCATAGATAAAGCAACAAACTCAGCTTCAGTGCTACTGAGTGACATATTTGATTGTTTCTTACTTTCCCAGCTGAAAGCACAACCTGCCATAAAAAATGAGTAACCAGTATATGACTTCCTGTCTTCCTCGCAGCTAGCCCAATCAGTATCCACGAATCTTTCTGATGGTTTGCATGTTCTGGAATAGCACAATTTTAAATCTTTTATTGCAGACAGATAACGTAACCAATGTTTCACTGATTGCCCGTGTTCACTATCTGGATCCTGATTCTTCTGTGCAAGCTTACTAACAGAGTGCAAAATGGGCCAGTACTTATTGCCAAATACATTAACGTTCCAATTATAGACTGGTACCTCTTTGGGTCTTTACGTTCACAATTTTGATTTTCACAAGAGATTTGGAAACCTGGATCAAGCGGGGTAGATGCTGGTCTGCAATTTTCAATACCGTGTTCCTTAAGAAGATTTATTATATATTGCTTATGACCAACATTAATTTTACCAGTATCGCCTTCACAAAATAACCGGTCCATTTGATGTATTACTAAATCCATTTTCGCAGATAATGCAGGCAGCAATCTCACTGAGGTTGAACGTACTACTGGAGAATAGGTATTAGAGAAATCCTCCCCTGAACGCTGTGAGCATCCCTTTGCTACTAGTCGAACCTTTTTACTACCATCTTCCTTTGTACGAAAAACGAAACGATTACCAATTACCTTTCTGCTGTTCGGGCGTTCGACAATTTCCCAGGTATTATTAAGCATTTGTGCTACACTATTCATTCGATAGCTGTAACCCACGATTTATCTCCATCTTACATCACTTCAGCAATTGTCGTAGGACTTTCGCAAATTGCCAGGTTACAGTTTTGAACCTTCGAAGTCAGAATCGTCGTCACTTATTTCATTTACTTCCAAGCGTTGTGGCACATTATCAAGCGAAATTTCCAATTCATTTGTATCATGACTCTCGTTATCGTATACCTATATCCTCATATTTATTTTCAAAATACATTTTATCTAAAATTTTGACGTCACGGCTTATTGTGATACATCTCCATAAACGCTTACGAATTCCACACTCTTCCAAATATTTATCTAAATCGCGATCACAATATTCACCACGATTATCCGATTGTAACATTTTTATTATTTTACCAGTAAACGTTTCTGCTGCATTTTTAAACTTTTTAAATGCATTCAAAACATCCAATTTTTGTTTGATTACAAAAACATCAGTAAATGTTACGATATATTTAGCACCCGAGTGTGATGTCAGTCCCATTGGCCCACAGACGTCACTATGGACAATCTCCAAAACTTCTTTCGTGCGATGACCACTGCTTTTTGAAAACGATTTACGTACTTGCTTTTCACTTATACATATTTCACAAGGCGACATCTTTTCTGTGGAGTCAACTTTCATACCGTGTACTAAATTATCTTTCACTATATTCTTTAAATCACGTTCATTTAGATGTCCCATTTTATAATGCCACATATCGATATTACTAACTTTGTTGTTTTTATCATTTACAGCTCCAGCAAAATATGTAGAATTTTGCAAATAGTACAAATTACCAATACGATTTGCTGTGTATAGAATTTTATTATTTTCTTTTATGTGGGTCTTGTCCTTATAACCTTTTCGGTTATTTTTGAAATTGACAGCAAATTTGCTCTTAGATCTTCAACGTAAAAAACTTCTTCAATTTTTACACGCTCTTCTCTTGACCTTTCTCATTCAAACATAATTTGACGTTACCAACACCGGTTATTTTTGTCGTGTTCTCGTTCGGTAAATTTAACGTCTTTTATATTTGTTTGAAATTTAAAATATTCTTCTTATCTGCACTCATATGTGCCGTACTACCA
Source organism: Bellardia bayeri (assembly GCA_950370525.1). Classification (NCBI taxonomy): domain Eukaryota; kingdom Metazoa; phylum Arthropoda; class Insecta; order Diptera; family Calliphoridae; genus Bellardia; species Bellardia bayeri. The sequence continues at coordinate 46,610,171 of OX493265.1, read as the reverse complement.
CTATCAAGGCACCAATAACCGCTCTCAAACGATGATACCATTGCATTTTCTATTGTGTTATACATCGCCTCTCTCCAATGTTAATGATGAAACAGAACACGACCGTAACGTCAATCAAAAACGACTCTCAGAGAAAACAGGTACATAATTGAAACGACGGCTGCCAACCTGTAATGCCGACGGCTTTTCCAATTTTTGTCCACAAATCTTGTTTTAAATAAAAATTTTTGTAGAATGGCGACTGCAAATTTTATATGCAATCATGCTTTTGTACTTCTTTAATTAATTTTTCTATAATATCACTTATTTTCTTTTAAATTATAAAAATCTCACTTTTAAATTCATTTTTAAACGTTTCTTTCATTTTCTTTTGTTTTTATTTTTCTAGCGCCAAAGCTGCAAAAACACATGGTTTTGTTTACAAAATGTATAAAATTTTATAAAAGTATGGTAATATTGTTGAGAGCATAAGAAAAACCCGCTGTTAAAATAAAATAGATTCTATTTCACGAATGCATTCTGTGGCATAATTTTATGTCAAACTGTATAGAAAAAAACGTTCAGTCCCAGTTCTGTTTCATCATTTACACGCACTTGCCTGCTTTGATTTGCAATTTCTTGCAAAATGTCCGACTTTGCCGCATTTAAAAGATGTGAACTTTTTCTTTTCGTTTATATGTGTGTTTGTATCACCATTGTTGTTTTTGTTGTAATTATTTTGTCTTTTCGGTTTAACATACAAGGCGTTTTGTTCATCTCTATCGTTTTTTGCTTGTTCTTCCTCTACTATCTTTACCCTAAAAATTGCTGGGGTATGCTCATCTCTTGTTTCCAAAGCACAACGGAAAGTTTCATAGGACTCCGGCAAAATATACAGCAGCAAAATGGCCAATAAATCATCACCAATAACAACTTTTATTTCTTTTAATTTAGCATCAGCATCAAAGAAATCATTTATATGTTCCCTGAAATTTTCCCCTTCCTTCATGCGTGCCAATGCCACTCTCTTTAAAAGGGTGGCTTTTCGGGCTGGCCCCTTTGATTGAAATGTTGCCTCCAATTTTTTCCACATATCAGATGATGTACTGCTTTCTGAAATGAACCGTAATTCTGACGGCGTCACGGACAGCATTATGTCGACACTGGCTTTTTCGTCTAGCTCTTGCCATTTATCCGTATCTCTAGTGTTCGAATTTACTTTTTTTTTTAATAAGTTCGTTCGCGTTAGCCTCCCTGGGCCCATATTCTAAGAGGATAAAACGGGTTTTGAACACTTTTTTATATGTCTTGATTAATTCAATTGCGCATCGCGTGCTTTATTTAGTAGAGTTCACTTAAGACTAAAAAAAACAGTTAAACAGTTACAGTTACAAAAAAGAAAAAAACAAAGTCATTTCAAAAAATACATTGTAACATCAAAACATAAAAGACAATAGGATAAACGCCAAAACAAATAATACTAAAAATAACATTGTTGCCATCAATCGAAATACTTCGTTTATCTCAACACTAATGACCAAGTATTATTTTCTTCTAGTGAAGAATATTCTTTCATCATGGCTTCTTTCCATTTGCTAGAATATTTACTGCCAATTACTTCTTTATATGCCTGGGGTATTTGGACCCCACCATGATCTACATCTGCAAAATTAAGATTGTTGTGTACTTTTTTAACGACCAACATTACCTGTACGAATCAATCTCGGTCTACTACGACCTTTTTTTGATTTAGGAAAATTACTTTGGGGTTGTTGAATTTCTTCTACTTCCTCCTCTTAGTTTTCAGTTTCAAAACCTAAGAAACAAATTTCAGAGCTGGATTCATATTCTTCATCAGATTCCTCATCGCCACTTTTAGTTTGATCTTGATTATAATTTGTAGCCTCATCATCTTTGACATCAACTGATGGAGTAATCAAATTTTGTATATACGAAAAATCGATGAATTCAGCAGTCGTATTATTTTGGAAAAACTTCTCGCTTAAAATAACATCCCGTTTCTCAACAATTCGCCTCTCCTTAACATCAAACAATCTGTAGGCTTTAGCAGTTAAGGAATATCCAACAAATGTGTACTCTTCGCCTTTAGATGAAAACTTTTTCGACTGTCTTTTGTCCAGCGCCACTGCAGGTAAACCAAAAGTACGAAGTTGACTAACATTTGGTTTTTTACCATACCAAATTTCATATGGAGTCCTATCTCTCAATACTTTAGTAATTGCAGTATTTACGGCTTCGGCCTCATCAACGCCTGCTTGAACAAGCATACAACGGGCCATTTCCACCATGATTCTATTGGCTATTTCCGCAACACCATTTTGCTGCGGGGTGTACGGAACCGTAAGCTGCTTCTGAATGTCATTCTCCGGCAAAAATTTATCGAATTCATAACTCATGTATTCTCCGCCATTATCATTTCTTAGAGCCTTTATCTTTCTCATTTTGATTTTCTACCAGAGACTTGAATATCTTAAATTTCGCCATAACTTCACTTTTGCTTTTCATAAAAAATACAAATGTTCTTCTGGAGTGATCATCAATGAACGTAACGAAGTAACGTGAGCCTCCAATTGACGGTTTATCAATTGGACCACAGACGTCAGAGTGAATTAAATCCAAGATATTATCAGCTCTTTTTCAACTTGATTTAAATGGACGTGAAGTTATTTTGCATTTCATGCACGTAACACAACTGATGTTCTTTGGTATTTCGCTTATTCCAATACCATTTATCGCATTTCTTTTTACCAAATCACTCAAGCCTCTATAGTTAAGATGTCCACATCGCTCGTGCCAACGTACAGCATCATCGCCTAATAAATAAAAATTTGTATGGACTCTTTCTGAAAATACAAATAAATTATTTTGATTTCTTGCTTTTAAAATAATTTCGCCCTTTTCATCCATTATATTCGCTTCATCTCCTTCGAACTTTACAAAAAAACCATTTTCTGTTGCTTTAGCAACTGAGATAAAATTTCCAATTATTTATGGAACGTACAGTTCTTCACGTAAAGTTATTTCACCATTTGCCGTATTAATTCTCACATCTCCTTTACCCTCTGCTTCGATATAGTTGTCAGACGCTTACATAACTTTTTCCTTTTATTGTACATCAAGGACAGGACAAGGAAACCAAAGATGCATTCATCTCTAGTTTCCATGGCTATAACAAAATTTTCAAACACCTTCGGTAGACTAGACAACAAAATGATAGCGTTATTACTCTTCACTCAACACAATTCCGACTTCAGCCAACTTTTCTGTAGTTTCCGTAAATATATTCAGGTAATCTGTCACCGCTGTAGATTCATTCATACGTAGGTTAAGTAGGATCTTATAAAGACTCACTTAACGAAGAGGACCGCTTGGCTTATAAACACCTTCAAGTTTCTTCCATGCCTCATGGGCTGATTTACAGCTTTTCACATAATTTAGTTGTGATGACTTTACCGATAGCATTATTGTGGCAAGTGCTTTTTCATCTTTCTGCTGCCATACCTCAGCTTCCTTGGCAACTTTTGGCTTAACAATTTTTCTACTTCGGAGTGTACCAAAATACATTGCATCTGCAAGCACCAGGTGTCGTAATTGGTATTATCCAATTTATCAATTTGGTACATTGAAGAACTCATCATTATTCAAATTATTTTCAAAAAAATATTCTAGAATATTCTAATTTTCTAGAACTTTCTAATTTTCTAGAGCTGGGTCCATAACCTGTTGTTTCAAAAGTTTATTACAAAAGAATAAAATAGAAGTACAAAGAATAGAGACAAGAAACTTATTTCAAGAAAATTACATTAACATAAAGAGTAATAGGAAAAACATGCAGACTTGTACTTTGGAGATATAATCCAACAATCCCTCTCAAATCTGCATATCACCATCATTGAAACTTTAAAAAGACGTTATCCGATTTTGCTTCAATTTTCAGATTTTGGGTTTTACTGTATAATAGTATGTTTAAAACATTGTCAATATGGATATCAAAATGTTTGATTTGACGAGTAAATACTGGAATTCCTAAGAAAAACCTAAAGTTAATACATTTTCTACTATATTTAAGTAAAACTTGTTGAAGTAATATAAACAAAAAAAAAATATTATTATTCAGCCTTATTATGAGTGTCGTTTTCTTTTTACGACAACGACTCTTTCGTAATAGATTAAAGATAAAATTAAATTTGTTACTCGTTGAAATAAAAAAATATTAATTAAATTTTAGAACAGTTCGATTATACTATTAAATGTATTTTCCGATGTTGAAATCAAAATGTTAATTGAATTTCTAAAATATTGTCGACAATGTAATAACAAAAATCGCTTTAAAATGTTGAAAGGCCGAGCGTTACATATAAACTATTAAGAACAACTTGCGGCAAGATGTATTGCAAATAACTTGAAAGTAAATTGAAATTAAAATTTTAATTGTCTACAGATGCTAAATCCAATCCGTTTAGACCATGTTTTACCCCAAACATCGAACTGTAGTCATATAACAACTACTTAGATGCGTAATCGGGAGAATTTCATTATAATATAAAACTTAATTTCAAATTCGTAAAGTTGATGAAAAGATTGTGTAACAGTCTGACAATGAACAAAATAAATTTTGCTATAATTGTGCACAACACTTTAACTTGTATATTGTAGCGTAAGTGATATAATTGTATACAGCACTTCAGTTTTGTGTATTGTAATATGTACTACACTTCATTTTAGTGAGTAAAATAATTTATACTGTACTGTACAAAATATACAAAACAATCTTTTGCTGACTTCTTGTAAAATTTAGTATATAAGTTGACTTTCAAACTAAACAGTTGAAATCTAATTATTTCTAAAAACAGAATTTTGATGCTTGGCTAAACCGGCAGTAGTGCTAAGACAATACTCAACCCGTACAGATAAAGACTTAATTTAGAAAGGGCGTTTAACAATACAAACCGACAATCAAATCATTACATGACGAACCTGCCAAATTGAATCCTGATAATTTTCTGGAACTAAATTTTTTTCGGATCCTACAAATTTTCCTGACATATCCATTTGAAGTATTTACCAAAGCAAAACATTTTTTAATTAATTGAGCGAAAAGGAAGAGATCGATAAAATTTTTAAGAATTGGGAAAAGAACGTGCAACGTTCGAAAGATATAGCCCCGAACCACCATATCCTGTATACATACCAACACCAAAAAAATTCATGTCGCAAAGTACTATCAATGGAAGATTATAGAGCCAGACAGAAGAGCCATAAAGCAGTACAAGAAACAGGCCAAATAACAAAAAATAAGAAAGACAGTTATGGCGGTAACGGTTGTGGCCGCAGCTGCGGTGGTGGTAGCAATGAAGGAGGCTACGGAGGACGTGGTGGCGGCAATACCAATACGTTTTGATTAAATATTATTAATTAGTATATAGTATAGTATATTAGAACCTAATATTAAATTAATTTTAGTACATGTACTTTTAATTTTGAACTATAATAACAGATTTGTTTCTCATCCAAACTATAACAACCAAAACAATCACCCTTATTACGGTTCTCGAAATTATGTTTCGACTACTGTCGAACTCTTTGTCGAATTTAGTTTTTAATAGTACTACGTAAATTGTTCGACTACTTGAAAATTTGTAACAGATTAAATATTACAGGACATTCCATAATTTTTAACAGTCTTATTCAGAAAAAATTAAAGTAGACTTCAAATGTACTTTAAGAAAATTTTGTATGAAAATTTTGTCTAAAAGCACACTTCAAACCTACTTTATTTTTTATGAATACGGCAGTAAAACTTTAAATATTATGAGGGTGCCTATGACAAACTGTCAAAACAATTAATGGCGGCATCAAAAATAAAGTTAAATAATAAATTTATATTTCAATTTGTAGATTATGAAAACCTTTGTTTTTAATTTTTATTAAAATAGTTTTAATAAAATTAAGAAATACATATATAAGAAATTACATACTTAGTATAAATTACTAAAAACTTAAAGCAGACTTCATGTTTCATTTTGTACATTAGGCACAGGAACAAAATATGTACTTATAAAAAAAAAAAAAAGAGAAAAACCAACAACTTTTATCAGACTTCATGTTTTATTTTGTAGTTACATTAGACAGAAAAACTTATAAAAAAGAGAAAAAGCAGCAACTTTTATTTAATAAAATCGATGCCTAAGTTTTGAAACCATGCTTATGTTCTTCCAATTCAATTTTATGTCTTTAAATTTCGATTTCATCTGCTCTTAGTTGCAGCAACAGCTTTTTATGTTCGTTCTTTTTCTTTAGTTCCCTTTTGTAGAGTTAAATTTTTTCTTTTTTTAATTTCACTTAGGTTTAATGATTCCTCCTGTGCTTTTAGTTGTTTCCTACCATATCTACATCCACACTATAGTGATGTAGGGTATAAAAAAATTATTAAAAGTTAATATTGTAAAAAAGGGGGATTTTTCGAAATTATGGCACGAAAAAGAAGTGTTAATTCAAAAAGTTGGGAAGGAATTATTTTTAAAAGAAATATAATTTCTTATCCCATTAAAAATTACGAACGTTCAACGCAGTTTTAAAATTCAGATGAACTATGGTACTTAAAGTACGATGTCTAAAATTAGTAAATGTATGAACCGTAGATGCGATACTGTTGAAACAATTTTAACTGTTAATTTCGAACTTTTTCTGTTTTCTTCACATGGGGTTTAGTAGTTGTGGTGAATTTCCTACTTCTTTTATATTTTCTTAAAAGATATTATTTAAATTTAGAGTTTTTACGACAATTGGACAGATCATAGCTATGGAACTACCTGTCACAAATCATGATTTTTAAATTCGAATAAAAACATATTTAAATTTTTAATATAAAAAATAATTAACTTACCGTAGTAACTAGCTCCAAGCATACAAACTGTAATGTATCAATGTTGTCAACAAAAAATGGCTCAATTGCAAGAGTAGATAGGGGTAAAACTATGGTATCTACAAATATACACTTGTCAAATACCATAACAAAAACTTTCATTAATTCAACGACTTTAGAATAAAGAAGATGCAGATTGCGGTTGTGGTTTTGATGAGTTTTTGTTTTTTTTCTATTGTCGTTTTTTTTCATACTTTTTACAGTATATACGGAATCATATGATGGAAAAATCGTTTCCCTCAGTTGGAATTGAATGAACTTTATAATAAGAGATATATTGTCTTCTTGCAAAAATTTCAAATCATTTACAGTTGAATATATATTACAAATGAGTAAACAAGCCTCAATTGCATTCAATATTTTTTCCATAACTTCATCGTCATATATTTCATCTTCATCGTCCTAAATGTGTAATCACAATAAGAATAATTTAAAATAACAGAAAAAAATAACAATAACAGAAATTTCAAATTTACTTACTGGACCAGCAGAGTAATTTTTTGCTAAATAAACATTACGCATTGCGTAGTTTATTAACAATGTTAGCTTATTTTTTGGTATTAAATCCAAAACATTTTTGGCCTTAAGTTTTGCAACATCATTGCTCATGGTGTTTAACATCTTCGCTGAAATGCACTCAATGTTTTCGTCAACATCATCTGTAAGAATATATTCTTAATGACAGTTAAGATCACAGAAATAATATAATACATACCAGACTCGAAATTAGGTGATTCCGTGTCATCCAAAAGCTCAATTATTTGTTCCATATTTCGCATAAATTGCTGATATGTTTGTGAACGTAAAACGTCATCTTTTGAACATTTAGGAATATGTGCGGAGATGTTACGCTCAACTCTTCGAACCTTCGGTTTAGTAACTTTAAATAAATTTTAATAACATTCAATAATAAATATAAACATCTGACAATGGCATTATTATATTGGAAAGATTCGATATAAAACTCATTCTTGTACAATATGGAAATCGAAAACGAAAACGAGTGAGTTTTAGAAGTTAATTTTTTCATAATATTTCTGTATTGAAACAGTTTTATCCCATAAATATAAAGATAATTTGCTATTAAAGAGAATCTTAAAACAAAAATTTTACAAATTTGATTAGAAATACTTTAAAATGGATTACAAAAACTCACTCGTTTTCGTTTTCGATTTCCATTACATAGCTGAATATAATTTATTGTATAAAATAATGTTTAGCTGCACAAATGTGCGGTAAAAATCCTAATTTGAAAAAAAAAAAAAACAATATTGATTTGCTGCATTTGTAAATTAATATCTCAAAAATAATAAATTCCAAAGATAAGAAATTTAAAAATTCAAGTATAAATCATTTTCGAATTTAATAAGGGCACGGTCACGGAAGTCGGTCTATAAGCAGTAATATTGGGGAATTTGAAAACTATAGATCTCGTGGTGAAACTGTCACCGGGGGTATCTTCCTGACCAGTGGCTAACTGCCAGTCAGGCATAGTTAACGGAAGAGCTAGCAAGCCAGGACTCAAAATTATCCTTGAAGGTGAGGGAATATCTCATATCTAAACAGTGTTGGATGAGTAGATTAGACTGTAGAACCTGTAGGACCTTCACGATATTCAGTGACTGGTTACTAGTAATTTTCCAATCACGGGGATTAAAGCACATTGGTTTGGAAATATCGCCCTTTCATAATATGAAGAGTAATATTTTGAATTTTTATTATCGTCTGATTTTAAATGATATTTCAACAAACGTTGAAAAAATATAAAAAAAAACACGTTGGCCATCCTTCAGCATACATCCGCTATTAAAAGCCGATATAACCAAAATTACTGGATCTACATAAAATACAATTATATATATATAGTGTGCAGCAAACTTAATAAGCCCATTTTTATAAAGTGCAAAGACACTGATATCTTGAAGTAATAGTTCAAAAACATCTATAAGATTTTCTCTTAAAGCATTACATACATAGCTAACATTTACTTACATATTTGCTCGGGTGGAATATCATCAAGAGGAGTAGGATGTTTGCGTTTTTGAGCTACTTTTTCATGTGCTTTCATTATATTAAATGTATCATCTAAAACCGCAGATTTTATATCCTCCGTAACATTAGCATTGAATGTTTCTTTTTCCGGTTGAGGTTGCAAATGTGTTTGTTCCGAATGCTCCTCCTCTGTTTCACTCTTCAGAATGTCTTCTGTGTCCGATTTTAACAAACACATTTTTTTTGCCAATTCTGGTGACTTTTTTATAAATTCTTTAATACTTTGTTGCATAAGGTGTACATCCTCGGCTTTAATCCGATTTATACGTACCAAAAGACGGGATTTGTTGCAACCATGTGACGATTTTATTATTATTGTTGGCTTCTCCTTTGCAATTTGTTTTACTATCACTGCTGCTGCTGGAGAACTGCTGTTGGGGCTACAATTGTCTGTTAATATTTTTTGTTGAATTGAATTCGACAATTGTCGCTGCATATTTAAAACATTTTTAAAATCAGCTTGTACCGCAGTGCTCTCTAAATTGCTAAAATTATCTTCAATACATCTATCTGGTTCTTTATTCTTCGATGTATTATTATTTATATTTGATGATTTACATACTAACGAAATGTTGCCGATGCCACTACTAGAATATTTTATTTCAACATTTGAAGATTGATCAACATCAGAATCATTTAGAATTTGTTCATTGCTGTTTCCCCGAGGATGTGAATTTTGTATATCACTTTCTTGTTGTATTTCATTAAAAGTGCTTAAATAAAAAAAATGTTCATGTTTAAAAAATGTGTAAGATTAGAACATCTGGGGCCAAATTACCGCATTCGATATCGAGTAAAATTGATCGTAATTTTCTTATTTGATATTATGACATTCAATATCGAGCAAGAAATTTAGTACATTTTATCATAATTTCGATATCGAAATCATTTTTCGATACGATAGCTCATTCGATCACGAATGCGGTAATTTGGCCCCTGCATTTTCAATGTCATGTAACAGTTCTCGTTAAATTTGTTTTACTGTACCACAACAACACTGTATATAAGTACAAAATTACGACTCAATTATAATTTTAAGCAATGATATTTACAACAATAACATCAATATTGCAATTACAGGGTGTTTTTTTAGGTGTATATAACTTTAATGTTATGTTTGATGTCGCTAGTGTACGCCGATAAACCCGAAATGATTGAACACTTGGAAGACAACATTTGCCGCGTTATTGCCAATATACGGCCACAAATGTTGGAAAAAGTCGTCGCAAATTAGTCCTACAGATTAGACTACGTCCGAGCCAGTCATATGCCAGAAGTCATATTAACATTATAATGCCAAAATATTGTCTTTTGAATAAAGTAAATTTCATGTCAATTTAAAAAAAATCATCCATGTATTCCATTTCAAAAAACACAGAACCATGATGTATGCTGTGGTGACGTTAGTCAACTTCGTAACCACGTTTTGCTGATTCTCTTTTTTTGCCTGAGCATACGTGGAGAAAATGAGACTAGAATCTTTTTCAGATTATTACGTCCTAGTTTTGAGGATGCAACGATCCAGAAAACGTCGACGTAACAATCGTCTACAATCTTGACCATGGTGAAGATGATCAGTGAACCTTCACCACTCTAAAGCAGCATCCGCTGCACTACTCCTATACATGGCTGATCATGGGGAGGACGTACTGCTAGTTCAAGAGCCGATAGCGATATTGTTGGGCTAAGTGTAAATGGGTACAAAATAAAATCGTCCATCTAAGATATGGCTGATCTCAAGCTATATGGTGGATGGCCAGGTCGAGCCACCACCCAACAACCATACGATTCGAGCTGCAAACGGACACAAGACTACAAAAAATTAATCATTACCTTGAAAAGACAACTTATATTTTCATGTTCTTCAATTCCTTATCTTAATAACACAGAATTTTATACAAATTATTACTTTATACACACAAATCAACGTGTATTATGATTTGTGTGCATACTACTATGTGTGAACCTTTTCTTATTTCTAGTTTTTTCCCCAGTTTTCTGAAAATAGTGTATATAGTCGGCGAAGAAATCTTATATATGCACATTTTCGTTTTTAACATTTTCAACTGCGGACAATTTTGTTTTTTACATATTTCAACTTCGTATGTTTGCCAGTTTATATTTTTCATGTGCCATAGTTGTTTAGTTTTTTTCGATTTCGCATATTGCTGTCTATTAGTTGTTTTTCAAGTTACAATTTCTATGCATGGTTTATGCTTCGGTAGTAAAATATAAAAAATATGCATATGTTCTAGTAGTAAATATATGGCAAATGAAAAATTTTTATTTTGTGTTCTGGTTGCTCATAGAAATATTTTGTATGGCAAAATATTTTTAGAATTACTACTACAAATATTTATACCATGAAGCTAGTGCATATATTTCGTTGGTTAATAGTTTGCATATTTTTAGTATTTTTACATATACATAAATATGGAAGTGGTACATATTTATTGCGCAGTCAATAGTCAATTGGAAAAAATGTTTTACTAAATATTAAACCCTGAAATTGCACACGTATCCCATAATTTTGGAATTCAAATAAAACGTTTTTGAAAAAAATGTATGTACTTTTAACATAAAATTCTCTAAAATAATTTGTACAAATAGGGAGGGTAGTCCAAAGAGCCCAAATGAGACTATATTAGTCGAATTTCTGAAATAATTTTGGAAAATGCTAATATGTACCAGAAACAATTTAAACATTTGTCACACATTGACAATTGGTTGGACTACAGAACTGCATCAGTTTTGCTTCGATCAACTCGAATATTAATATTAGGTAGGGTTTTGGATTTCAAAATGTTTCTTGCGAATACTCATCATATAGCCTACATGAATATTGACGGAAGATCACCCCTCTACACATCCGGTTGGACTTCAGAGATTACTCTAGCGGCATCCAGATAATCATCAATGGCTACAGATGCAATAAAGTCCTCAACGAACATCCACCTGTGATTTCGGATAGTGAACGGCAATTACCAAGGCATGCTCGATCAACAGTTAAGAACCGGTTGGTGCAGTACTCTCAACTATTACCATTAAAAGAATTGTTCCCGGAACTATAAATCGTTAAATCATCGTTGCTCTTCCTGCCTTTAAAGTATCATGATAGATTGTCCCAATATGTCAACTAACTTGCGCCCAATTGACTTATGTATAAGATCGACTGAAGTGGCAAAATTTTCCATTACACCCTAATGACACTAACACAAAATATTAAATTGCTTTAATTAACTATTCAGTTATTGAAAGTCATATTTTTGTGCATATATGTATATATATATTGTTATTGTATTGTATTGAAAATATCAATTATCAATTCTACACACTTTTTTAATACATAAAATATGTCCCATCTAATATTTTTATGTTACTCTATTCGCTGGAGTAGCGAAATATTGGACTTAAAAATTATTATTAAAATAGAAACGAAATCAGTCAAATATTTGTCATGTGTACCTTAACTCTTTGGTATGAAAATTGTTTATTAGGTTTTTAGTTGGAATATATATGGATGCATATATAAATCTAAATATATGACTTTCGCGAATTAGTACTTACCGAGAATTTTTTAATACGTTAGAATCTTGTTCAGTGCTTGCTCCAGCTAATTGTTTTTCTTGTTCAATAGAAAATTGTTCACCCGATTGATTTTGAGTAATTCCCAATTTACATTGTTTGGCTGATACTTCCTCTAATGGCAACAATTCACGTTTTTCTTTAATATCTAAATTATTTTCCTCTTTAAAATCTAAATATAAAACCATTTATATTACTTTATAGTATTATATTAGTAAATAATTTTACTTACTTATACAATTATCTTTATTAAAAACGTTAGGACGAAAATTATAAATTCCTTGCAATAATTCAGGATAAGTGCTTATATTGGCTTCGTTTTGCTGAATTTCATACTGCGGCTTCAATTCGCTGGAAAAAATAATTTAATCTATTTAATAATATAGTTCGAATAATAAAAATAATTTTAATACACAAAATATATGTATTAGGGTGTCCGTTATTTCAAAAAGAAGAAATATGCTATGACTCACCCCTCAAAAAGTTAAGGCCTGATACAAAAATAATTCTCTCCCCGTGCCGATTTGAAAAAAAAAATAAATATATGCAAATTTCATAATTTTTTTGTGCAAACCAAGAATATACGTTTAAAAGTGTCTAAGTTTTGTAATTTTTATTTAATGTAATTTTGTTGCAATTAGGGTAAAGTTTTCGATGGTCATGAACACATTGCATTAAATACATATGTAATCTTATTTTCATTCTTAGTAATAAGACCGTGATAGTCTCCCATCATTCACAATCTTCAAATTCTTAAGTAAATTCTTTCCATTAATAAAGGCTTCACCGATTTCCCATTTTTAGGATCAGCTTTTTCTTCGCACTTATTCTTGTCTCCTTTAATGCCTTAACCATATTTGCTCTTGTATTGGCATTTAATATTTTATCAAAGAAGGCAAAAGCCAAAGTTTCCTCAACAAGGCATCACAAATTCTTATGAAAATTTTAATAGCTGCCTCTGACGTAATTGGATCGATATTTTTATATAAATATAAGAGATTACAAAAACTAAAGATCATCGGCGAAAGCATCGGAGGCTTAACTCAGTTAAACTATGCTTGAACATAAAATTTTATGATGAAAATGCAAACATCAGCTAGTGCACAATCCTGTTCTGCTAGAATGGAATGTTTTTTTTCGTAGCAAACAATATTTTTAAGGAATAAATTGCTCGAGATATTCACCTAGCTTGATGTATTGCAGCAGTCTTTCGACTGTGCCAGATTTTTCCTTAGATGCGGTCAATTCCGCCAATTCTACAAACTTACGATAGTCCTCCCGAATTTGAGATTTACTTAATTCTTTCGAAACAAAAGTAATTTTACTGTCTTTCAACTTCTATTTGAGAATCGTTCAACGGCTTTCTCATTAACATCTGAAATCATAAAATTTATTAATTTGAACTTACGAGTATGTATATTAAAAAAAATGGTTGCACCTACTTAACGCGGATAAAAGCTTTCCATCCCAATGAACAACAATGAATGGTTGTAGCAATTGCTACCCCTAGTATTATAAAAACTGAATTGCGGGCGCTAACATTACAACGATCTAGGACGACTAATTTTGGCGTGATCAAGTGTTTATTGGTCCTCTTGGTGAAGTTCCGTTATTGAACAAAAATGCAGCCTCAACTCAATTAAATTCACAATCCACTCAAATTGATCAGCCTAAGAATGGAGCAGGTTCTTATGCCAATGTTTTGAGAACGGGTTACCAGCAACCTAATGTTCCCCAAAATACAGGAGGGTTGGAAGTACTTATGCAGGCGCTTACCCAGAATAGTACCTCTCTTAATCAAAATATGACATACTTTATGTCATCAATGCAAGAAGTTTCAAAAATTCTTTAGCACGCCAGGAGGTCGCTTTCTGTTATGTAGCGACTATAATGCCAAACACACTTACTGGGGCTCTCGACTAATGAATACAAGAGGTAGACAGCTTTATAAAGCATTAGTTGATCATAAAAATTACTTGGATTTTGTGTCCCCTGGACAACCACCATACTGGCCTACTGATCCTAAAAAAATTCCTGATGTTGGCAACAGCCATAAATGTTAGTAATAATCTGGCAACGCCAGACATTTTGGATTCAACGTTTTTATTCTTTTTTGTTTGTCTTTAGAGGCATTATCTAGCGACGGTTCTCGAATATACTTTGACGAATAAACAGCTAATAATAAATTAATAACTTATTGTTTTAATGATTATTACGACATACAATCGTAACACCTGATGTCGTAGACTTTGCCATAACAAGAAATATTAATCGAACTTCAATATCTACAAAAATATGATATGATTTATCTTTTGATAAATCTTATCTTATTACGGGAGGACTAACATTTCAAAAATTCATACTGAAACATATTACTTTAAAATAAATTGGCTTAAATAGTGTGAGCAAGATGTAGATAAATGTGTGAATGACTTCACTTCATTAATTGTATCTGCTCTTAATCATTCTCAGAGTCAAATATTTCCTAAAACTAATATGCACATTTCCAACTCAGATATTGAACAACTTCTTCTCGAAAAGAGAAAACTCAGAAGAGAATGGCAACAAAATAGATCACCTGCTGCAAAACAGAGGCTGTCTGCTGCTAGTAAAAATCTGAAAAAATTGGAAGAGGATCGCAGAAATAGAAATTACATTCAAAGTTTGACAAATACCAAACATACAAATTTTTCCCTTTGGAAGGCAACGAAAAATATCAAGCCACCGGTAGAGGGGCAAAGCCCTTTAAGGAAAGCTGACGGTACGTGGGCTAGTAGCACAGAGGAAAAGGCTACAATTTTTGCTGACCATCTAAATACAGTCTTTCAACCAAACTCGCCACCAACTATTTCTGAACTTGAAGAGCCACCTGTGTCAACATTATCTAATGATGACATATTAGCTATAAGCCCAGAAGACATTAAAGAAGTAATCAAGGATAATATAATATTAAGAAAATCACCTGGAAATGATTCAGTTACGCCTGCTATGATTAAAAACCTACCGAGTGTGGCAATAATTGTGTTGTCTATAATATTTAATGCGATCTTTAAACATGGAGTTTTTCTGACAAATTGGAAAACTTCTCAGATAATAATGATACCAAAGCCAGGTAAAGACTTGACCGTACCATCCTGCTATAGACCAATAAGCTTACTTCCTTGCTTATCTAAGCTATTCGAAAAGGTGTTTCAAAAGAAAATCATACCATTTTTAAATGAGAAAAATATAATCCCATTTCATCAATTTGGTTTCCGGGAACGCCACGGAACAATTGAACTAGTTAATCGTATAACCGCAGAGATAAGAAAATCCTTTGAATTAAAGAAATATTGTTCAGCAATATTTTTGGATGTCGCTCAAGCCTTCGATAAAGTATGGCACAAAGGACTGGTATATAAAATAATATGTTTGCTGCCTATTGGAATCTTATCTATTGGACCGCTTATTTACAGTTAAAACAACAATTACGTGACAAGAGAATATAGGATTGGAGCAGGACTACCACAAGGAAGTGTGCTTGAACCTACCCTCTATTTGATTTCTATATTTGCTGATGATACCGCTATTACTAGCTCGCATGAAAATCCATATACATATAGCATCTAATATACTAGATAGCTATCTTAGATGTGTGGAAACATGGTTAAACAAATGGAGAATACGAGTAAATGAGTTAAAAAGCAAACATGTTATGTTCACATTGAGAAGGGGATGCTGTCCACCTGTCACACTTAACAATTTAAATATACCTCAGTCCGATTATGTTACATACCTTGGTATTCACTTAGAAGACTTGGCGACGTCATATAGAAAGCAAGAGACTTCACATGAAGATAAAAGCATCTAGCCCCTTCACTGGTTAATCCAATCTAAGCTAATGCTTGGTTTTCACTATGTCATTTTTGTTGTCAAATTGTCTAAATTGTTGGCAATTGTATGAAAACGGATTGTCATATCATGATTTTCATGATTGTGACATAGATGACTCCATATGACAACCCGTTTTTTAAAAATTGCCAACAATTTGGACAATTTGACAACAAAAATGACATAGTGACAACGCGGCCTAAGCCTGGACTACAACGTCACCCTGTATAAAACAATTTTAAAACCAATTTGGACATTTGAAATTCAATTGTGGGGAACTGCTAGTAATACCAGTATTGAACTTATACAGAGGACCCAATCAAAAATTCTCAGGACCATGACGGGCGAAACATGGTACATAAGAAATGAAAACATCCACAGAGATCTAGAAGTACCATTGGTAATGGATGAATTTAGAAGGGTCCACCAGAACTACATCAAAAAGCTACAAACCTACTCGAATCCGCTTGCTAGAATTCTAGCTCAGAGACAGACGCAGTCGAGGTTTCGTAGAGCTTATCATGTTTCATATATACACAAATCATACATCTTAATTTTATGCTAATCGGTCCATTATTAGTCATAGCTCCCATTTAAGGCTCACTTCCGAAAATCACTTAAATTAGCATAAATCTCTTATAAACATCACAATCAAGTTGAAATTCGACATATATTATCCATGTACATGTACATATATGTATGTATGTAAATCTTGCCAAATTTCTTGATGATCGGTATAAAATCACTGCAAAAAATGTTTTGCTTGTACATAAATCTCTTATAAACATCATTATCAAGTTTAAATTTTAAATGAGTGCATGTTCAATACGATTTTACTTAAAGGGTCATCAAACAATAAATAACGAAACAAAAATTTTCAAAGTTTTACAATTTCCTCTTTATTGTACATATTAGCAAAAATATTTTTTTATTTTTCTTAGTATGGTATCTATAACCTCTTGGTTTTAATAATAAATTGACTGTTATACATATGGCACTTAAAAATTCTTATCTTGTGTTAGTTGTAAGTTTTCTTTTGTGAAATTTTTGTTTAATTTTCATTAGTAGAATTAGCATCTGTAGATAAATTTAAAATAAAAAGGAAGAAAATTTAAAAAGTAACAGAAAGAAGTATAATAATTTTCAAGAGAAATTGCGGAGAAGTTAAAAGTGGATCAATTAAGTGTGATTGTTGTAAGAAAATTACAAAATGCAGCTTTTGTGCCATCCACATTGGTTTAAAATTAAATTTTTTCATTTACGATTTTTGGAAATTTTTTGTTATAGGGTGATAGAAAACACTTTATTTTAACCAAAAATAAATTTTGTTTTTCTAAACCGGTATTTTTTTTTTATTTATTTATTTATTTATTCATTTATGTAATATCAAGCCTTAAGCCTAGTACTCTGTTCAATTTTGGGAAAAATGTTGAGCAACATTAATTATTTCATAGAGAAAATTTGACGTGTAGCTAATGTACTTTTGTAAACAAAACACATATGTTTTGCTTTTTTGTGAATTTAAATCGAAAATAAATGAAAATTAAAATATTAAAAAATCTGTGTTGAATCGAAATCTTTAAATAAAAATGAATAAACAAATATTACTAGCCGCTTGTGCAGCAGCACAACAAGTAATAGATATTGTTGTTGCGACAGAAGAGCTTTTGGGTGGAAATTCCACGTGAAACAATTGCTACTTTAATTATTTCGCTGTGAAAAAATAATGCTACCAGATACATTTCACATGTTTTTCACAAAATGAACAGAGTACAACTTCTGCAACATTTTTTCATTAAAATTTCATGTAAATTTTTTTAACATGTATTTTGACAGCATTCCACTTGAAATTTTGAACAGAGTACTAGGCTTTATAGGCCAAAATAACAATATTACAAGTAAATAATACCTGATTGTTATATATTAACTCATAAATTCAATAAAAAACAAAAGAATTCATCACTTAGATTAAGGCTCCACAGCCACATTAAAAAAATATGTATTAATAAATATCATAATTATACTATTTACCGTTAGCCTACATAGCGACAAACATAGAACTTTTTAGTATTGTTGAAAAGTCAAGTACAATTAGTATTATTTAAGTAATATGTCGAATAGTGTTATTGCATATTAATTAAAAGTTTAAAAAAAAAAAAATTTTAATGGAAAATAAAGCTTGTGGTATGTATTAAACAATTATAGAATAAAAAGTTCAAAAAGAATAAAACACATACATAGATAAAATGTATGTTGTTTACAAGCATAATCGTGCATTCAAATATTATTTAGTTTTTGTATAAATTTAAACTTTTAAAAAAATGTCCAACTTTGTCCAGTGAAAAAACATAACTGGAAAATAGCACGTGGTCTGCAGCTCCACATTGTATAGTTTTTTCTTGCAGTAACTGTCAATAATTTAAGATACTTGCATTTTAATAGACTATATTCGCTTCAAAAATGAGGATCTGTTCAAAATTTGGCAACAATCTAATAACAAAGAGAAGAAAAAAGATAATCTTTTGAACTTCATACTGGAGAAAAATGGCACTGCAAAAGTATTAGAAGAAAAAAAAGGATATACTGTATAAAATTAGATGCCAAGTGGTCAGAAAGTTTCAGAATTGTCCATACTTTTATGTCTCGAAACATGAAATGGCTAAATAATGAAGTATTTTTTAAAAAATCTGACGTAGAAAATGAACTACCAAGCTCCTCTAAAGCTGGTCGGCAACGATTGCCTTTTCCTGATTTGTCTGAGCAATAGAAGGCAAGCAGCAATTATGTCTTCGTCCAAAGAAAATACGACAGATTTATTAATACGTGCAGCATGTACGACATTCCAAAAGTCGATGGTTTTATTATTTTATATTGTTTTGAAACTGCTAAATATCTTCAAAGCAACTACGATTGGATTCTCATGACACCAACCCTCCCATAAAGTGCTTATTCATTCAAAACAAATTATGCAGAACACACTACTTCCAGTTTGATGCTTTGGTGAAGATGCGGCAGAGTGCAGAAATAAAATATACAAAAGACAAATTGTTTCACGCTCGTAGAAATAGTCGTATCAACAATCTAACAGATGTATATAATAATGCATTAGACTCATCAGATCCCCTCATTTTGTCTCTACGACAAAATTACTCGCGTGCATCAAAGAAAATGTCTGAAACTTCCACTCGAGGTTATTAATCTATTAGCTTGTGAAGAGCCGTATAAACAAGCTATATTTGAAGATATGTAATACTGATATTGATGAAACCACGAATGAAGAAGATTTTGAAGACTAATTTGATGACGAATTTGGTTACGAATTTGAAAATATAATTTTAAAAACGAAATGGACTTAATTAATATTTAATTTATAATAATATTTTTTAAAATTAATCGGCCCTGTTCTGTAAACCGAATCCGAGTAAATTTCTCGTTTTAAAACGAATTCACATTTTTTGGTGTTCTGTAAACCGAATTCACATAATTTTTCTCATTTTGAAACTGAGTAAACAAACCTAGTCGAAAGGAAATCGAATGTGTAATTATTTTAATAAATGACCACAAAAATAACAAAAAAACAATTGCAATATAAAATATGAAGTCTTTTTTATTTGTTCTATTAAAATTACATGCATTTTAATATATATGAATTTTAAAAAATATATTTTAAAAGCATCTTAAAACTTCCACATATTTTTGCTTTAGGAGTGACAAGTTTAATGAACAAAACACTTTTTATAAAGAATATAAAAGGCATTTGAATAAACAACACTCTTGTAATAATAGTAAACATTAATTTAAATTAAATTTTAATTCAAAAAAACTTCTTTAAAATAAAATAATTGCGTAAATCACAAGTATTTTGCAAAAACACAATTTATTTTTAAGATAGCGAACACCATTTTTTCTTATATCTTTCTTTTTATTTACAAATTGTGAATTGTTTTAATCAACAGCTGACTTTGATGTTTAACTAAAAATTCGAACCTAATTTCGAATCATAGCGAGTAATTTGCAGAACACCAAAAAGCGATTTATTCGGTTTTAGAAATTTCTCGTTTTTAAAAACGATTCGATTTACAGAACAGGTCCGAATAATAATACAAATATTAAAACAAAAAAGGTATTATATTCTAGCCGTAAATAATTTTGGTCAGAAAAATCGATTTTAAACCAATGTGCCATACACTGGATGTCGTCTCAGAGTATTAAAGACTCAGACGTTGGATTACTAATACGCGAGATGAATAAGAATGGTTCGAAAACAATAAAATAATTACATATAAATAATAATAAATAAATAAATACTTACATGTAAATAAAACCCTAAGTGAATGGACAGCCAGAAAAGCACTTCAAAGAATAAGATATGTAACAGCAGTTTAAATATAAAAGCTAGCTCAATCTGAGAAAAATATTAAAGCACATCTTGAGTTCTGCAAAAAGCATGAGCATTGGACTGTAGAAGATTGTGAAACGAGCCATGGAAAGGAATACTTCTGGAGCAGACCTCACGAAACTATTCAAAGACATGATGTGAAACAAACAGTCAAACATGACAGAGTTAGTTTAACGGTTTGGGGTTGTTTCACTTGTTGGCATTTAGGACATATTGTTAGAATAAATGGAATTATGAAGAAAGAAGAGTACCTCCATTTTATACAAACTCATTTACCCGCTTTTGTGGACCGCAGCGCATATCCCGAAAACGAAGTTATTTTTCAACAAGACAAAAACCCCAAACAAAATTATTTGTCTGGTCAAAAATTTCAACTGCTGAAATGGCCAGCGCAAATTCCAGTCCACAATCATATAGAGAATTGGGACGATTGGGACAACACAATCGAGCGCCAACCAGTATAGAGGAGATTTGGAATCGTGTTAAGGTCGAATGGGAAAAAATTCCAAGTGAATTTAAGGAAAACTTGGTTGAAAGTATGCCGAGGCGAATGAGTAGCGTTATTAAAAACGGGTGGGTTATGGATACCATACTAAGAGAAACACCTTTTAATGGATACTGGAAAATGTACAAAACTGAGTAATTGTGATGTTTTATATTGATTTTTTTTTTTGTTTTTGTTACTTTATCATTACTTTCAATATAGATAAAATATATTTTTGGTAATACAATAGACTAAATAATAAAAATATGACAAAACTTCTTTCGTTATTTATCATTATATGACACTGTAAGAAAACATCATATTGAACATGCGCTCGGTGTTGCACGCCAGTGTATATACATATATACCTAGGTATATGCTTCTGAAAAACACATTAACCTTCTTATAAATATCAAACTGATCAGTTATATGTACGATCAGTTATATGTAAGTAAAAATTTTAAAATTGGATTTTCTGAAGGTCAGAACACACAGTTTCCATTTAGGATCCATTTCCGAGAATAGTTGGAATACATAAAAAAAAAACTTTAATTCACCAATTAAGTTCATAAATGTTGGAAAATACGATTTTTTTCAATCACGGTAAAGAGTTTTTAAAAATTTTACTGGCAACGTTGGTTTAATATAAATTAATCTTAAATACTTACATATTCTCAGGATTAGTTTTTTCAATGGCTTGAACTAGCTGTCGAGTTAAGTTGTCATCGCGCACTGATAATAAATTTTTTGATTCGCTGGCCACTAGTGTGTGGAATAGAAGCGTTCGATTTAATGATGATGTTGTATTTCCAAGGGATTCAGAAACTGGTAACTCACTTAGCACTATAATTACGTTATAATTAATAATTTTTAAGTAATTAAACTTAATTCACTTACAGTCTGATAAACTCGTTAGACCTGCTAATGTGGTCACTGGTACACTGGGTATATCGCGTTCGCTCATGGTGTATAGACTTTTATCATAAAATGTTCTAATTTTTATAAAAAAAAATAAATAAAAGTAAACTAAATCAATTTTAACTTTTTATTTTTGGAACACATACATACATAGATATGTACAGAAATGATAAATTGTTACTTACGCAGACGTTCTCGTATTAGATGTTTATTATTGAATTAAATATACCTACATATATATATAAATTTTAACATTTGTTAAATTCCAAAATACAAAATCACTATTTCTTATTCAATGAAAATATAGGTTTTATGAGGACTTAGAAAATGTTTTTAATATTTCTTTTTATTGGAATTTATCAAGAAATCCAAATATTGCCTGCAAAAAATCTACCACCATTATAAATGCTTTATATTATTTTTATCTCATTTATGTTTAAATTTGGCACATCCGATATTGCCCGTTATAGAGATATTTTAAATATAAAAAGAAAATTATACTTTTTACGGTTCGCAAGAATTAAACCATTTAAATTCACAAAAATTTAATATTTCCCGACTAAATATAAATGGCGACGTCGATACCAAAGAACACAATACAAACCAAACTTAAGTCAGAGCAGCCAACATTCAAACTGCATATAGCTGTCAAATCATAACATCGAAACCTTTGTCTTTGCAAAGTTGTCAGCACTGGGATGTAGTAAATTCAACAACCAAACACTGTGAATTCAATGAAAAAATTAAACGTTCATCAGCACCATCTGTGTGTTGAATTTCAAAATAAATATGTATTTAACATATAATAATGTTGAAATTATAATTACAGTTGGACCTCGTTTATCCGTGAATCGATTAACCGGGAACATCAATTATCCGGAAAAGAAGCAATTTTTGTTTGTTTTGCACCGGTTTAATTTTTTTTCATTGATTAACCGTGATTACCTCTATTTCCGGGATTATAAGCATATTTTTTTGATTACTTTTGAACAATCAAACAAAATGTGAACAAAACGAAAAAGGGGAATTCCCTCATTTGCATACGATCAGTAATTTTTTAAGAAATTACTAAACTTGAAATCTTTATGAATAGTTCACTGTTTTCTTTTTATTTTATTTTTTTACATATATTATTTCAACATGTATGTGGGTCAATTTAAAAACGTACACAACGAGTTTTGTTTTGCTTATTTTTAAAGTTTTTTCAATTCGCCTGTAAGAGTGGCCAATTTATGTAGAAATTGATGAAGAAACCGGTGGTACTTTTAGGCTCTCAAAAAAAAGTAATATTTTTGGATTTTTTTTAGGTTTTCTATGATTTCTATCTTGAGCGTCACACAACAAATATGTATAAAAAAACGCTAAAAATGCAAAAATATTTGAAATTCAAGCTTACTACGATGTTCTTTTGTTTCTCAAGATTGACTCTTTCGAAAATCACTTTTTCGATTATAAACAAAAAATACTTTGATTTTTAATTTTTTTTTTAAATTGACTAGTTGTTTTAAAATTCTAAGATGAAAATATGTAAATTTTTGTTAAAAAAGACTTGATTGAGCTTAAAAAAACTACAATTATAAGGAAAAAAAAACTTCGTGTGACGGTCAAGATATTTTGGGACGATCAATAGATTTTGTTACACGTAAACAAGAAATAATGCCAAATTTATAGTTTAAGGAAAAAAATTTTATTCTTTTATAAAAAGTAAATAAAAAAAAAACAAAAATTCTTCAAAAAACAAAAATTTTCATACAAAACTAAACATGTACATATTCTTTGATGTCTTTAACAAAAATTTAAAAAACGAAGTAATTCTTGAAGAAACTTATACACATATGTAAATATTTGACACAAAACAATAACTTAACTTAATTTAATTTATAAATTTTCATTCGAATTCTTATTCTAAATCTGTATAAACTTTGTTTTTTTTCATTTTCATTCATTTTTACCACTTTCGAATTAATTTTGTGGCAAAAACAGAATCAGTCAATAACAATAAAAATTAAACTCAAATATACCACGATTATACCTTTCTTTATTTTATATTCGTCATTACGCGCTTTATCGAGCTTTATTTTCTCTCCATATCACCGTGCTCTTTCAGCCGCCGTTAATTTTGTTGTTTTACTCTTGAAAATTAAAAAATAAGATCAACATTAAGCTATGAAGCAATATATTTCAAAAGTGATGCTCATGAAATATTTGCCTATTTTGGTTTTTTTTTCGTAGGCAATTTATTTCTCAAATTCACAAACAATGATTGTCAACTTCAATTTTTTACATTTAATATATTCACTTTTAAAAAAATTAGCGTGATACTCATGTGTAGCATGATTGCACCATTTCAAGTGTCTGACCAAAACAAGTGTTCTGTTACACTTAAACAAAACAAATTACACTTGAATAAAATAAGTAAATACAACTGAGTGCCCATTGACGGCATGGTGTAAAGTGACACTATTGCAAGTGTCGAACGTCGTTGACGAACGACCATATGCATGGGAATGTCTGGTTTGCTTTAAGTCAAATCAAATTACCCAAAATATTCCCATGCAATAGTTTAAGAATTAGTAGTCTAGTAAATTCTCATAAGTAGTATATAAGTAGAATGTATTTAGTATTAAGGGAATTCATTTTTACTTCAACTGTCAATAAAGCTAGAGTGCGACAATTTGGTTGCAACTAGAACGTAAAAAGAACCTCACATCTTTTATTCCAACTACATGGCGATCCTGCCAGTCCTTTGTAGTGCTTCAACATAGAGCACCCAAAGAAATATCAAATAAATCCTTTGGAGTGCTTATATTAAAAAGCACCCAAAACAAAATAAAATTCTACGAGAGTGCTCTTGAAGCACCTCTAAATAATAAGAATCCTGTCGAGACAGCCAATAACGGCCTGAAGGAAGGTAACACCTGGCCAAAAGGTGCAATAGAAGAAACATATGACCACCAAACCAGGACCTCAACCACTATCCGTCGAGGAATACAAGAAGAGGCAACAGGGAACCAAGAAGACCCCAGATGACCTAAAATAAAGAAGCCAAAGAGAAGAGGAGGATATACTCAACGCCTCAAGAGAAAGAAGCCAATATTGCTCCGAGAGGCACAGCGGGATCCACCACCAAGCTGGGAAAGAGCTTCTGCTATCTGGCAGAGGATAGGTAAACTGGAATTCCTTATGGATTCCTATATAAAAAATTAAAATATATACATATAAATAATAATAACAATTAAAATTGGTGTGCGTTTCATCCGCACCCTTATAGCCAGTAAGCGTTAATCCTCGTGGCAAGAATTTTTTTTTACGTACAAAATTAGTGAAAATTGTTAAATTTTAATAAATGTCATAATAAGAGACAAATTTATAATTAAATTTAATATATTAAGAGTATAATAGGAATTTCAAACTGAAAACAATGTAAATAAAAAACAAATAGTAGCTAAAGAAAAAAAAAATAGATAATAATAAATTTTGTTGGACCTTTAATGGAAAATGTGTCAGTCTCAGACAAAATTAGATAGGCCATCAGCCAATGTTATAAATGAAGTAGAATTGACACAGGGTACAGTAGATTTACATACAGTAGAAATTTGTTTAATAATAATAGTAATACTAATTGGGTTGAATTTTGCACTACGCATTTACATGATGCATAGCCGTAGGTTACAAAAGAAATATACCAGCAGAGCCAATGAATTAGATAAAATTTAATTATTTTAAAATAACATTATTATTTCTCAAAATGCCAAAGAAACCAAAAAACCCTATTAATTGGTCACCAAAAAAAAATTAAGGATGAAGAAAGGGGGAAGGAAATATTCTTACAATAGCTTTCAAACTTATGGAAAGAGATGGGAATAGACAGAGTCCCAAATAGAAAAGATTTAGAAACTAGGAAAATGGTAGAACAGGAAACAGTATTCATGATAAAGAAGTGGGGCCATTAAAATATTGAACGGTTATTTATGGTATGCATTGGCAAAGTATTTTAGATAAATGCCGAAATATTAAAATAACATTTGAAAAATCTTATAAATGTCTTAATATAGACAGACCTATAAAAGATGATACAATACACAAACATTTTGACATTCTTTTGCATTGTTTAGAGCAAATAAGAATAATTTTAAACGTTAATTATGAAAGACTAACACTCGCACACAAAGTTGCAGCAGACTCATTTTTTATTGATATCAGAAATAAAATATTAACAATAGCATCAAAGAAAGATTTGAAAATTGATTTACCAGAAACTTTACATGAAAAAGTAAATTTTAAACAAACAAACAACAAAATGTCACAAACAATTATAGAATTTCTCAACACCGCCTCCAAGTTAATCACGGATTTTGATGGTAAGCCTGAGAACTTACGTTCTTTCCTTGACTCATTGTCCTTAGTAGATTCCATAAAAGGAACTCATGAATCCGTTGCAATTTCACTTATCAAGACAAAATTAAAGGGAAACGCTAGGAACCTTTTAGACAATGAGAACACAATTTTTGAAATTATTAATAAATTAAAGACCTATGTCAAGGGAGAATCTGTGGAGGTCATATCGGCAAAAATCATGAATATAAAGCAAGGTGGTAAGCCTGCAACAACATATCCTTGCAGACTGCTTATATTACTGACGGTCTATCAACTGAACTAGCCAGTAAATATTCCACACAAGTAGCTGTGAAAGCACTCACGAGAAACTGCAGCACTGATAAGGTAAAACTTATCATGGAAGCTGGACAGTTTAATAACATGAATGAGGCAATTAACAGATTTGTCAGCAGTTGTACTGAAGCTACTGGACAACAAAATGCCATTTTACATTTCAAACAACGACCAAATAATAATAATTTATATCGTAGAAATTATAATAGCTTCCGTGGACGAAACAATTACACACAATAACAAGAGAAATAACAACAATTCTTACAATCAAAGACGAACTAATAACAGTAGAAACAGAAATTACGTAAATATAACGTCAAGCAATGAAAGAGATTCGGAAAACTCGAATCCTCCCCTAGGATCAGACCAATAAAGTCAAAAATATATAATATTAACCTTAACTTTTGTTTTTATATTAATTCTTATATCAATAACACAAATATTCGAATAACATTGTTAGTAGATACTGGAGCAGATATTTCATTAGTGAAATCAAAATATTTTAAATTAACCGAGATCAATAGAAATAAAATAACGACACTGAGTGGAATAGGAAAAGGTGAAATAAAATCTTTAGGAACTAAATTTTTTGAGTTAAGAACCCAAAATTTCCATATACCACACAACTTTCATGTAGTAAATGATGAATTTCCGATACCATGCGACGGTATAATTGGAACGGACTTTATGAAAAAATACAATTGTGTTTTAGATTTTAATGACGAATTTGATTATCTCATCCTAAGACCATCAAATATACCACATGATATAAAAATACCACTTATAAATAATAATAATGCCATTGTCTTACCAGCAAGGTCAGAAGTTATACGTAAAATAACTATACACTCAACAGAATCTGAATTATTCGTACCAAATCAGGACCCAATACCAGGCATATTTATTGCAAACACACTAATAAGAACTAATAATGCTTATATTCGTTTATTAAATACTAATGACACTAACTCAACAATAAATCTGAATAACATATTAACAGAAAAAAGGTCAGACTATGAT
Organism: Bellardia bayeri; assembly: GCA_950370525.1. Lineage (NCBI taxonomy): Eukaryota > Metazoa > Arthropoda > Insecta > Diptera > Calliphoridae > Bellardia > Bellardia bayeri. Next base: position 46,582,247 of record OX493265.1, on the reverse strand, counting down.
ATAATCACAAGCAAGAATAATAGTAACACAAAAAGAAAATCAAAAACACTACAAATATTACAGAAAAATTTTCCAAAACCTTTCAGCAAAATATTAACTGAAATATGCTCTGAATACAATGATATTTTTGGAATAGAAACAAAATCAATAAGCACTAACAATTTTTTTGAACAAAAGTTAAGAGTAAAAGATCAAACACTGGTATATATAAAGAACTACAGAATACCACATACACATAAAGAAGAAATAGACAGACAAGTTAACAAATTAATAACTGACAAAATAGTAGAACCGTCTTATTCTGAATACAACAGTCCAATCTTATTAGTACCCAAGAAATCACTTCCAAATTCTGAAAACAAAAGATGGAGACTTGTCATAGATTATAGACAGATAAATAAGAAACTAATATTGGACCAACTAGGTAGAGCAAAATACTTTTTTTGTTTAGATTTAATGTCTGGATTTCACCAGATTGGTTTAGAGGATAAATCTAGAGATTTAACCTCATTTTCAACAAATAATGGTTCATACAGATTCACAAGATTACCATATGGTCTAAAAGTGGCACCTAATTCTTTTCAACGAATGATGACACTAGCCTTTAGCGGATTACAACCCAATCAAGCCTTCCTGTATATGGATGATTTAGTTGTATTAGGATGTTCAGAGAAACATATGGTTTCAAACCTAAGAGAAGTTTTCGAATTATGTAGAAAACGCAATCTGAAACTACACCCAGAAAAATGTTCCTTTTTCATGAAGGAAGTTACATACCTTGGTCACAAATGTACTGATAAAGGAATACTGCCGGATGATACTAAATATGCAATAATTGAAAATTACCCTAAACCAACAGACGCCGATGGTGCAAAAAGATTCGTTGCCTTTTGCAACTACTATCGAAGATTCATTAAAAATTTTTCGGAATATTCAAGACATTTAACACAACTAACTAGGAAGAATACAAAATTTGAATGGACTAATGAATGCAACTCCGCATTTGAATACCTTAAAAAGGCGTTAATGAAGCCAACATTACTCCAATATCCAGATTTCACTAAACAATTTTGCATAACCACAGACGCAAGCAAAAAAGCTTGTGGGGCAGTATTAACACAAGAGTACGATGGAAAACAACTTCCGATAGCATATGCCTATAGAGCATTCAGTAAGGGCGAAAGTAACAAATCCACTATTGAACAAGAATTAACCGCCATCCATTGGGCCATTACACATTTTAGACCATACATATATGGAAAACACTTCCTAGTACGGTCTGACCACAGACCTTTATCTTACCTATTTTCTATGGAAAATCCAAGTTCAAAGCTAATAAGAATGAGACTCGACCTAGAAGAATATGACTTTACCATTGAATATCTTAGGGGAAATGATAATTACATTGCAGACGCGTTATCAAGAATAACCATTGACGACTTAAAGAATATGACTAATTTAATACTGAAAGTCACTACCAGATCAATGACAAATAAACGGGAGAATAATAATGATAATACAGTAGTTCAACAGCAAAAAATCAATAAAAATGAAAATAATAAGCCCAGTATATATGTACCTTTAAACGATACTGACGTCAGAAAATATTATAAACTAAAGATTTCCCCCGGAAGATGCTACATCAAACGAGGAAAATCTATAGTAGCATATATACAAATAAATGATTTATTTACTAAAGGGAATCTTGACTTAGGACAATTTTTCCCTAGGCTCGAAGAAGTGGCCGGTGAACATAACATTTATAATTTACAAGTGGCACCTAGCGAGAAAATTTTCCAATTTGTCTCATATAATGATTTTAAATTTATGGGCAATAAAATATTGAAGAAAATTAGAGTAGCGCTACTCAATCAGGTGACCCAAATTGATAATAAGAATGCCAAGGCAATTCTTGAAATTTTGCTGAAGTACCACGATGATCCAATAAATGGAGGACATTGCGGAATATATAGAACTACACAAAAGATACGAAAATATTATTATTGGAAAAATATGACAAAGGACATTGCTAAATATGTAAGAACATGTCATAAATGTCAAGTTGCAAAAACTACCAATCACATCAAAAGTCCGTGATTCTCACGGAACATCCTGACATTTGATACGGTATATGTAGATACAGTAGGACCATTTCCTAGATCAATTCAAGGAAATGAATATGCAATAACACTAATATGCGACCTAACTAAGTATTTAGTAACAATACCAATACAAGACAAAAGCGCTAAAACAGTAGCCAAAGCTATATTTGAACATTTTATACTTATCTATGGACCAATGAAGACGTTCATTACGGACATGGGTACAGAATACAAAAACTCTATTATGATTGAACTCTGCAACCTATTAAAAATTGAAAAATTAACTTCAACAGCACATCATCACCAAACATTAGGTACAATAGAAAGAACTCATAGAACTTTTAACGAGTATGTACGTTCTTACATATCAATAGATAAAGATAATTGGGATGAGTGGCTTAGGTATTTTACTTACTGTTTTAATACAACACCATCGACAGTACATAATTACTGTCCTTACGAACTAGTTTTCAGTAAAATACCAAATATTTTGAAAGATTTCAATGAAATAGATAGAGTTGCACCACTATTAATGTGGATGATTATGCCAAAGAGGCAAAATATAGGTTAGAAGTAGCACTTAAGAGAGCAAAACAATTATTAGACATAAGTAAAATTAGGCAAAAAGATAAATATGATAGGAATATATTAGATTACAACTTAGTTATAGGAGATTTTGTATTATTAAAAAATGAAACAGGACACAAGTTAGAAGAATCCTATTAAGGTCCATATGAAATTAAAAACATAGATCTAAGAAATAATGTAACTATAGTAGATAAGATAAATATTAAAGAACAAATAGTACATAAGAATAGACTTAAAATTTATAACAATAAATAAAATACAAGTACTTGTAAGTTTTAAAGGCGCCTTAATAATACATAAATACGCCTTAATAATACATAAAAACGCCTTAATAATACAAAAAAATTTATATGAACATTCTTATTAGGAAAGGAGGTGTAGCATGATTGCACCATTTCAAGTGTCTGACCAAAACAAGTGTTCTGTTACACTTAAACAAAACAAATTACACTTGAATAAAATAAGTAAATACAACTGAGTGCCCATTGACGGCATGGTGTAAAGTGACACTATTGCAAGTGTCGAACGTCGTTGACGAACGACCATATGCATGGGAATGTCTGGTTTGCTTTAAGTCAAATCAAATTACCCAAAATATTCCCATGCAATAGTTTAAGAATTAGTAGTCTAGTAAATTCTCATAAGTAGAATGTATTTAGTATTAAGGGCCTTCATTTTTACTTCAACTGTCAATAAAGCTAGAGTGCGACAATTTGGTTGCAACTAGAACGTAAAAAGAACCTCACATCTTTTTTTTTTTTTTTTGAAGCCATTCGGCTTATCTGCAGGACGTAAAATAAAAATATGATTTAAAAAATTTTGAGTTACAAAAAATAAAAAGTGAAAAAAAAAGTACATATTTATATAATTCATTTTAACACATAAAAATTCATTGCGACGATAGGAAATATAATTTTAGAAGTGATTTCCTTTTAGAAATATTGGTTACATTAAAAAGATATATTGGCAATTTATTAAAAATAGTAGGTAGTATAACGGCTAAGGTGTTTTTGGCATAGTTGTTTTTGTAGCGATCCACTTTGAATCTTCCCTCAGTACGAAGTCTTGTGCTGTATGTGTGGTCCAATTGTTGTAAAAATCTGTTGTCTTTATAAATTTCATTTGCAAGTGTGTTGCAATACAGAGTATGGATGTTGAGTACTTCTAATTCGGCTGCGATGTTATTATTGTTGTTGTTTCTGTTGGTGTTGCTTATATTTTGGATGTTGTTATGGTAGTGGTTATTTCTGGAGTTGTTTGGAGTTATATTGTTTGCAGTGTTACCGTAAACCATGTTGTAGTTTAGGAATTGTTTATTGTGATGTAAATTTTTTACTAATATTTTCAGGATTTGGTTTTGAGTCTGTTGCAGTGAATTGCAATATGTAGAACTGCCCCAAGCAGTAATACCATGTCTTAAGTATGATTCAGCAAGCGAAAAGTATGCTTGCCTTATTACGTTAAACGTAGTACAATTGCTGAGATGATATAGGCTGTACGCGGTTTTCCTTAATTTTTTGCGAAGGTATTGTATGTGAGTTAACCATTTGAAATTTTTGTCGACATAAACACCCAGATATTTGTACGACTTCACTACTTCGATAATTGTAGAACATTTATCAATATATGCTGTTTTTTTATCATGTATCATGTAGACATTTGGTATTGTGAAATTTTATGTTTATGTTTGTGTGTGTGATGTGAGGTGGTTTGATGTGCATTAGTTTTGACTTTGAGGCGTTTATTACAATCCCGTTGTCATGACACCATTTATTTATTAAGTCTAGTTGATTTTGCATTGTTGTGATAGCTGTATTTACATTTTTGTTGGTTACGATTATTGCAGTATCGTCGGCATAAGCGAATGTTGTGCAGTTTTTTAACATATTAATCATTTCGTTTGCATAGACAAGATAAAGAATAGGTCCTAGTTTTGAACCTTGAGGTACACCGTTGTTTGAGGATGTCTGGTTGCTTGTTGTGTTTTGAATTTTGACACGATATGTTCGAAAATCAAGGTAGTTTTTGAATAATCTCAATGCGTTACCTCTGATTCCATTTCTTTCCAGTATATCAATAAGATTTGTATGTGATAAGGTATCAAAAGCTTTGCTAAAATCTATGAACAGAACTAGGCAGTGATTATTTTCGCTCAGGCTTTTGTTTACGCAATTAGAGAAATGTCCAAGCAATTTATTGATATTTTTCCCTTTCTGAAAACCAAGTTGATTAGGGTTTATAATTTTATATTTTCTCAGAAAGGCAGTAAGTTGTTTTACTATTATTTCTTCTAGAACTTTTTCGATAACTGGGAGAATTGCTATTGGTCTATAATTGTTGTAATCGTTTTTTGTGCCGTTTTTGTAGATTGGTCGTATTATTGACGTTTTTAGTATATCTGGTATTGTTGCGCTGCTGATACATGTATTTATAAATGATGTTATTAGTGTTGTTAAAATATTAGCGTTGTATTTTAATTCCTTTGGTCTGATTCCATCTACACCAGCACCTTTGTTGATATTTAGGTTTCTTAGAATGCTGTAAACTTCTGTCTCGTTTGTATTTGATATATATATTGAGTTTTGTACTGTTGTTTTAGTATGTTGTAGTGTTTTTATGTCACACTTGTGAAGTATGTTTTGTACATTTTTATTAAAGCTTTTCGCAAAATTATTTGTTAAATTGTAAACATTTTCATTTTTAAAATTTGTTATTACTGTTTTATCAATGTTGGTCACATTTTTACCAGTGATTTCATTAATCAATTGCCACGTAACTCGCATATTATTTTTATTTTCCATAAATTTATTTCTGTAGTAATTGCTTTTTGCATAATTTAATTTTTTATTTAAAGAGTTTCTGAACTTTTTGTATTCAATTTCATATATTTTGTTTTTATGATTATTAAGATATTTATTATAAAGTTTATCCCGTATTTCACAACCTTTTAACAATTCTTCGTTAAACCATGGATTTAGTTTTCTTTTTTTATTATTTTTATTAATTGTTTTTGATGTTTGATAAATATTCTTAAAAGTTGTATAGATTTTATTAAAATATTCATGTGCACTTAAATTTTGTTCAATAATATTGTTCCAGTTTGTTAGCTGAATTTTTTTGTTTACTTTAAAACTGTTGATTTGCGCACCCTGACAATATGTGTTTTCTATACCCTGGCTGGTTTCTTTTTGTTTTGGTACTCCTTCATCTACACAACAAAATAGAGAGTAATGGTCAGAGATATTGCTTCTCACTATAGCAGCATATGTTGTTGTTGTTGTTTTGGTTTTTCTTACATGTGCATGATCAATGCATGTACTTGTTTTTCTGTTTACATCTTCTCTTGTGCATTGATTTACAATGCTCTCTAGCCCATAAGATGAGATCATTTCCATATATTTTGTTGTTGTAATATTTTGTGTAAGTATATGGATATTCATATCACCAACAATAATAATGTCTTGTTTGTTTTTAATTTTGTTTATTATTTGATCGAGTTCTATTATGAACTCATTTACATTTTTATTTGGTGGTCGATAGAGCGCAATAAGAGAAAAGGTTTTATTATTACTTGTTACATCAATTTGTATATTTTCAAAAGAGTTAGTACATGAAGATATGTTGGTGTGCATAATATTGTCCCTTATATATACAGCTATGCCTCCTCCTCTACTATCTCTATTTAAAAAGTAAGAGTTGAAACCATCTATATTATAGATATGATTTTCGGCATTGGTTATGTTTGTCTCTACTAAGAAAATAAATTTGATGTTTTTAATTATGTTATATATGCTTGTTATGAAGGGTGTAAAGTTTTTACGGAGTGAACGAATATTCATGTAGATGATCGTTGTGGGATAACTTAAGAAGGATTTTTTGATGTGAGAAAAACTCTCAAGTGTTTCGTTTTGTTTATGGTTCATTTTTTAATTTAATAAGAGTACAAATTGGAAAAGACTATTATATTAGTAGGTGTGTTTATTTTAAATTGTTAAAGTGATAAATTCAATATCTGCAGAGCTGTTTATTAAAATTGGGTTAGAGATTTCGTTTTTTTTTTGCAAAAATATTTCCATTTCGCACCCACACAAATTTCCAATCGGTTTCTCTGACTTTTGTTTTTGCTTGCCATAGTAACCGGAGTTTGTGTGTAGTTAGTTGATCGTTGATGTATATATATCGGGTTTTCCAATAGCTACTTGACAACTCTGAATTTAAATTGTGAACGCACTATTTCACTGATCATCTAATTGTTGCTTTCTTTTTTTTCAGTAAACTTAACATTTTCGTTATGGTAAAGTACACGAAGGAACAACGTTTGGAAATTATAAAAATGTACTACCGAAATTCGGAGTCGGTGACCGCAACTTTAAGAGCGTTAACTCCAATTTTCGGTCGTAATTATCGCCCTAGTAGACAAGCAATAACAAGTTTAGTGCAAAAATTTGAGTCTACATATTCATTGTGTGATGCTGTCGTGCCAGTGAGACAACGGCCTGGTCGAAGTTCCGAAAATATCGCTGCCGTTCAGGCGTCCGTAGCAAACGATTCAAATCAGTCGATTCCGCGGCGTTCTCAAGAACTGGGCATCCCCAAGACCACTTTATGGCGAATTTTGCGTAAGGATCTGGGTTTACACCCATACAAGATTAAGCTGACTCAAGAATTGAAGCCGATGGACCATTTGAGTCGACGTACGTTCTCCGATTGGGCTCTGGAGAAGATGCACCAAGATGATGAATTTCATCGCAAAATCATCTTCAGTGACGAAGCTCATTTTTGGCTCAATGGGTTCGTCAATAAGCAAAATATGCGTTATTGGTCTGCTGAAAATCCACATGTGCTTCACGAATCACCACTTCATCCACAAAAAATTACTGTTTGGTGCGCTTTGCATGCCGGCGGCGTCATTGGGCCATATTTTTTCGTCGACAATAACGATCGTCACGTTACTGTGAATGGCGATCGTTATCGCGCAATGATTAGCGATTATTTTTGGCCCGAATTGGAACACATGGACTTGGATGACATGTGGTTTCAACAAGACGGTGCCACAAGCCACACAGCACACGTTACAATCGATTTACTGAAGAGTAAGTTTGACGAGCGTGTTATCTCAAGAAATGGACCAGTCAATTGGCCGCCTCGTTCTTGCGATTTAACGCCTCTAGATTTTTTTCTTTGGGGCTACGTCAAATCATTGGTCTATGCCAACAAGCCGACAACGTTGGAAGAACTTAGAGCCAACATTGAACGCGAAATAGCGGCCATTCCGGCCGAAATGTGTGACCGAGTCATCCAAAATTGGGTCCAACGAATCGACCACTGTCGACGTGGCCGCGGTGCCCATATGAACGAAGTCGAGTTCCATTCATAAATGTTTTGAATGTATTTCAAGTCGGTAATAAAGTTTTGGAAATATCTCAAACGGTTTGCGTTTTATTTAAAAAAAAAGTTGTCAAGTCCTTATTGGAAAACCCTTTAGTTGTTTTCATTAATATCATTGTTTATTATTTGATTTTCAACTCTATGGCGCTTAATTTTACTCATCAATTCTTTTTTCTTATTTAGCGAGTTGAATTCTATTATAACTTTCTGTGATTTTTTTATATTGTACGAGTTACTAATGTCAACATCATTAATTTGTACATTTACAGATGCCCCAAATTTTTAATAACTTCAGTGGGGGTAATATTTTCATTTGATATATTTTTTATTTCTATGTTTTTGTTTAACATTTGTTGTTCTAGATTACTTATTCTCTTATCCATTTCTTGAATTTGTTTGTCTTTCTCTTTATTACTTTCGCATAATTCACTCACTTGAGCAGTAAGGTTTGAAAGGGTAGTTGTTATTTTATTTAGAGCCGTTTCTATATTTAAGTTCATTTGTGTATTATTCTGATCTATTTTGTTTGTTAAACAGGCCTTTAAGCCTGTGACATCGGATATAACCATAAAAATGCTCTTATTTACATCGTTTAGAGATAGTGCCTCTTTGTAGCGTTTGGAGCCATCATTCTCTTCGTGATCATCTTTCCGTTGCTGTTTTTGTTGTTGTGGAGGTGTAGAGCAGTCATCAATTATGATGTGCTATGCATTGTTACTGCTAGTTGATCCCTTTCGGTTCTGCATTTTTGACATCTCCAATTAGCTTTTCTCTCAGTATGCATTGTATCATATGTTTTTTCTGAGAGAGAGCAACACGATGAGAAGTGGTATTGCGAATTACAAGAAAGGCACTTAACAAATTTTGTTGGTAATTCTTTGTTACACTGATCACAGAGATTCATTTTGATTTGCTTTTTTATTGTTTTCGTTTTAGAGAGTTCAATATTTTTATGTTTAGGGTTTTTAATTAACTTTAAACAAATTTTATTAATTAAAGTTTTAAATATTTTTTGTACAATTTGTAATATCGCTTTTTTAATAGAAATATGCAATTGTATCTATTTTTTTTTTGTTTTTAGAGTTTTGAACACTTTCTGTTTAATTTTACCAGAGCACAATAAAAGTTCGACCGTTCGCAATGACTGTTTAAACGATGATTTATTCCAACTACACAATAAATTTTATGGTGCCCTTACCATGGTGTTCACAAAAACTATGCAAATGCACACTTTCTTTAATAGATTTTTTTTCGATTTTTCACTTTTGTAATAATTAAAGTTTGTACTTTCCTTACGTTTGAAATTGAAATCTAGTAATATTACTTGATTTATAAAAAAGTGACGCTCAATGCAAATTGTGGGGACAACATTTCTTTGCAACGCTAAATTCTCACTTATTAAGTTTTGACGACTATAACAAATCAAAACACAAGAAAAAAACGCAATAATTCGAAAACTGTCATTAACTATTGCATATTTACTTTTTTCTTGATTTTATTATATTTTGTTTACTAAAAATTTTAACGGGGGACACATGCTTTTGTATGGAAGTAGTCAGAGGTAGAAACAACACACCATTCTGAATAAACAAAAAAACAAATATACAAATTTGAGAATTACGTTTTTTTGTTACATATTCCTCGCTGATCACTCTTACATTTTTGTTTTTTTTTTTTTGGCCTAAAATAGTAGTGTAAAGTGCGGGGACACAAAAATTGCGTTTTATTTTTAAATTGACCCATGTACATACAACACTTGAAGTGGTTATTATATAAATATGTACAACAAAGTCCATTAATTAATAAAGAAAATTATTAAAAAAAACTACTCAAAATTGTCCCTCAATTAACTGGGAAAATCGATTATCCAGAATGCTTCCGGTCCCGACCATCACGTATAATCGAGGTCCAACTGTATATTGCAACGCTTGGAAAATTTAATACAACAGTACTGTAATTTTCCATTCCAAAAATTGAAAGGTTTAGTTTGATGAATACTATTTATACTATTCACAATCATATTTGGGAAGAGATATACAGTGAGCAAAAAAACAACTTGTACACTTGTTGAATTAAAGTAAAAGAAAACACAGACATTAAAGAAACAACAGATTATAACTTTTATTTAACAATAATTAAATTTTAAGGTCCATATTTTAATTTCAATAAAAATTCTTCTTCATTTTGTATATTTCTACTTTATAAAAACAACAAAAACATAAAGATGCTAAGATTCATAGACAAAAAAATATTTGTACAGAACAATAAACTTAACGTAACTTCAAGAAAGATTAAAATATTTAGGTTTTGTCATGTGCACCCTATTGGAACAGTAGAAAGAGGTTGGCAACACAAGAGGGACTTTTTTGACAGCTGGAAACAGAATGATGAGAGTAAACAACTTTGTTTTTGTTTACTCTCATCATTCTGGCATAAAAAAATTTATAATGAAATGTAAAGGCTGAATTAGGAACGATGGACAGGAAGCCATTTGGCTTGCCGAGGTATCGTGGCGAGGGAAAATAAAAATGTCGGCTCTTTTTTGAGGACTGATGAAGGTGGAGTTTGTGGCAGAACAGATAAAATTATTGCACTTAACTTTCAATTTTGATTGAGTTTATTTTATTGGTCTTTAAAGTAAATACATAATCTTAAAATGTAAATTAAATAGAAAAAATAAACATTTTTTCATGTTGTAAAAACAATTCTTACCTTCAGTTAATTTAATGAAAATCAAATTTAATGAACTCATGCCTAACTAAATAAATATATCAAGAATTAACAGTTCAACTATAACAATTACCTTCAAACTAAAGATAAGGCAGAAGCCCTAATGTTTGTGTTTGTACTTGTTGTTACACATAAAATATCGACAACAGTGAACAAAACAAACATAACAAATAAAATGTATTCAGGTTTTCAAGACAAAGTCTAGACGAAAGAATACGAACTGAAGAAAAAGGAGACAACATAAAATAAATTGAAAAAGAAAAATGATAATTACAGTAGATTTTGAACTACCAGTACCACTGGTTAAAGATTGATGTTTGACTGGTGGCTAGCAGGCACCGCAGTGGTGCAGAGGTTAGAACGCAAAGAATTCTGATGAGAGAATGTGGTGATTCTCGAAACATGTAAATTCAACCTAGTTTCGATCCCCAGCTCAGCCAAGAAACTTATCAATAAAAATTTTAATAAACATTTTTTCATGTTGTAAAAACAATTCTTACCGTCAGTTAATTTAATGAAAATTAAATTTAATGAACTCATGCCTAACTAAATAAATATATCAAAAAATACCTTGTAAGAATAATAATAAAGCCCAAGAGCAGAGCCAACGAGCGAAGAGCGGAGCAGCACCACCACTCCAGCGGTGCATTGGTATTGAAGGTTTTCTAACAGGTACTAAACGCTAAACCCGGACTAGAGACGGACAAGTGAGTCGTTCCTTTTCCTTTATATTTTTATAGAATAAGTTGATAAGGAAAATTATATACGCGCGTGCGCAACTGGTTAGGGAGAGCTCTCGCCAACTAGGATTAGCAGTGACAGCTATTTTTAAGTTATCCGAAAATTGTATGTGATTTCCCTTAACAAAAAAAAGGGCAATTTATAAGTAAAAGAAAAGAGAATCCTCAATAAATTTGTTTTGATAATCGAACTATACAAACCTCTGGACACAATACGGACGGACAGGTGCCTACATAGCCTAATAAAAATCGTAAAAGTTGTCCTGCCTAAATTGGTTGCTTAGGGAGTCTGATCAAATAAAATAAAAACTCAACCATTTCTAGTTTTTTTTATGAAAATATTATTGAACAAAAAGTTATAAAAAAGGAATCATCAATTAAAAATTAAATAATTCAAATTAAATTAAAATTTAATAATTTAAATTAAAGTAAAATTGAAATTAAATAATTCAAATTAAATTCAAATTAATATTAAAACTTAATAATTTGAATTTTAAATTAAAGTAAAACAAAAAATTTTAATGTTTGAACCCGAAATTGAAGTAAAATTAAATTAGATAATTCGGATATAAATTAGAAATAAGATTAAAATTTAGTAATTTGATCTTGAATTAAATTAACTTTTGTATTAAATATTGAAAGATTTAAAAATTGTTTTGTTGGTTTTATCTACCAAACATTTTATTGTTGTTGATAATTTTAATAAATGCTAATAAATGTAAATATTATAATGTTGAAATGAATTTTTCAATGTTTTGTCATTCAAATATGATGGCGTAATCAAAACAATAGGCGTTAAGTAAGGAAGGTAATAAATTTGCAGGATACGTTTGGGAGATTCTTATACTTGGATGTCATGGCGGGATCCTCTATCCCGAGTGGGAGGGTAATCGCTGCCGCAACACCAGGCAGCCAAATTGTTCGCTAGGTAATTTAGTAGGGAGACAGCAATAACCTACTCGATGCCCCTTTTTCTTGTATTGACTTATTAATGCTGATATGATTTTTTTTTTGTGTGTGTAGGTACGCTTGTCCTGAGTAGTAGCAAGAACCACCCCCATCCGGCGAGCTCCAAGCCCGGCAACCGCGAGCATATCAGTAATGCTACCCCTCTGGCAACACTCGTTTTATTATGTTTGGGTATTACATTCGCAATACCATAAATCACCACCAAACCACACTACAAAATGGCGCCCAACGTGGGGCCCGAGTAGGTCCATAGCCTGAAAGTAACTTTTTTTTTAGTTTTTGGGTAGATTGCGTAGGTCCAATAAGGTATTACTAAAAGTCCCTTAGTTGCCGCAACGCAGCCTAACAAAAATTTAATTTGTTTCTTTTCACTTATTTCATTTTTTATTTAGTTTAAATTCCATAGGGGTTAATACTTGGTGGTGCATGACAGCCATGGTTCATACTTATGTAGGTCCCGTGCCCCAGGACAACAAAGTCCGACACGCGTTGCACATATGGTGTGGGCAATGGGGTCAGGTAGGACTAAGGATTCACCAGCTTGTTCTTTTCTGACGGCTTGAGGCTCTCGTAAAGATTTTCTTTATCTAAGTTAAGATACGCTCAAGTTGCCAGATAAGAATGGCTTGACCAGGCAAATTTTAAAACTTACGTTTTAATTTCACAGTCAGTAGCTAGGGTAGCCCTAAAGTTCTAGGATGACACAATCCACTCTTAGTTGCACGTTACAGTCAGGCTGTGAAACGGCAGGTGCTTCATTTTTTCACATAGTTAAGTTTCCATATATTTTTTTTTATTTTATTTGCGTCTCCTGAAACCAAACAGAATAAGAAATTAAATTTTAAGTTATTCATGCGAACAATTTTATTTGATACAGTACCTGCAAATTTGTATCTTCCGGAAATACACTGCCGATCACGAGATTTTGTTTTTCGTTGAAATTTTTGAGTTTTTATCCTTTAGGCATCCAGTCTTGGAGTTTTCTTTTTTTGAGGAAGGGTTTTCATCATTTAGTTTTTAATTATTTTTTTTTATTTGATTTTATAATTTTGGTCAAGTTTGATTTTGATTTTGCCGTTTAGTCGTGCGTTTTTTGTTTATTGATAGTAATGGTAGCAACTCGTTCTGGTAGAAATCATACTCAAGTTGTAAGTAGTTTAGCAAATATGGAAAATATAACTAGACCTACTGTAGCAACTACAGTGTCCACGGCTCTTCCCGTGTACACCATCGCCAATACCAGGACAACGGCTACTACTACGACCACTTCAACTGTAACCCCAGCTGTTCAGCAGTTTTTATCCATGGCTCATTAGCGGTCAGAATTGCTAGATGAATCTGCCATATCTAACAGTACCATAACGTCACCGAAATACAGCAGCATTACCGCCAGGAATGTGCAACAAGAATACCGCGTCGGCATGCCGACTGCAGCTCCTCTACCCGATAATAATACTGCCGTCGCAGGTGAAATGTTCAGTTTTATGCAGGTAGAACTACAGAGGCAAATGCAATTGCTACGTAATGAGATGCAGCAAGAGATCTCCCATGCAATTAGTCTTGCAATTCCACGCGTGTCGCCGCCACAGCCTCATCCCAATTTACATCGTCCAGGGGAACAACAAAATAGGTTAGATGCTAGCTTTCAGCCACAGTCTTATGGAAACATACCTGTGCAAAATTTTCATCAGCCTAGTAGTTTACATACGCCGCAAGAGCAACCAACAACCGCGTCACCGCAGCAAGCAGCGCGTCACACAGGCACCCAGTTTTCCACCCGAGGATATTTACCCCCCACAACGAAAAGTGGATTTATCGAAGTGGGGTATCAAGTTCGATGGAACGTCAAGGTCTATGAGTGCCGAGGATTTTATCTTTCGGGTTGACGTTTTGAGGCAGGATTATAACTGCTCTTTCAGCGACATACGCAAAAGTTTCCATTTGTTGTTGGAAGGCCAGGCGCTAGACTGGTATTGGAACATGCGTAAGCTGATGCCAATTCGAACCTGGGAAGATCTGGTGACGGCGTTCCTTAATAAGTTCAGGAGGTACGAAAGTGAGTTTCAGCTTCAAAAACAAATAATGGATCGCCGCCAGCTGCCCCAGGAAAGCTTCGAAAACTTTTATAACGTGGTAATGCGGTTGACAAATCAACAGAGAAGGCCCTATTCAGAGCGAGATCTGGTGGAAATTATGAAGGGTAATTTGAAGCCGTCGTTGTCACACCTCTTATTATCGGTAAGAACAGAGGGGCTTAATTATTTTTGTCAGCAGGCCAAACGAGCAGAAAACTTACTATACAGTCAGAGGCAACAGTTTCAACAAAGGCCCTCGCTACCCAATCGTGTACATGAGTTGCAGTTTAGTAACAACGAGGCGCAGACACCCATCGTTGAAGTGGACGCATTGGCCACCAGTAGCCGATATGTCAGCTGGAGCTGTAAGCAGCCAGGTCACGGTTTTATGGATTGTCCGTCGCCAGCTAGGCGAATATTTTGTTATAGATGTGGCCGGGAAAACGTAGTTACCCCTAAGTGTCCTAAATGCCAGGGAAACCAGGCGGGGAACGAGTCCCAAATGGGGGAGACTCGTTCGACCCAAACATAATCCCGATTAGCCCAGTAGTAGAGCCATTTAGGCCTGCCAAAATTGTATCTAACCCTAGAAAACAGGTCACAGTTGATAAACTAGTGTTGCGAATTATTAAACCTCTTCACCAAAGGGTGAAAGAATATCATGAGGCGGGGGTTAGAATTTTTAGGCAGGTTTCTAATAGAATTAAGAAGGCAAGGCTAAGGTATAAGATTAGAAAGCGGGTTAGAAGGAAAATTATGTCCGCGAGTTTGTATGAGGGTGAGGATACTCGTTTTTATCTTAAAATTTCTATTAATAATAATTTAATTGAAGGCCTGGTGGATCTTCGGTTTCATGTATGAGTAAGGGATGTATGGAATTCGTAGAGAAGGCAGGCCTCACAATTTCTAAATTTATGTCGGTAATTAAAACTGCTGATGGCAGTGCACATAAAATAATTGGTCGCGTGAAGGCTAGAATAAGCTGCAACAACATATCTAGCGAGGTTATTTTTTTTTTAGTGCCTACGTTAAGTAGATCACTATTCTTGGGAGTAGATTTTATGAGGACTTTTGGTATTTTTCCTAGTTTGTGTAGTCTAACAACTAACGGGGTGAACTTGTGCCCGGAGTCTGCAAGTGTTAAGGAGGAAGTTAAAGTCCACGTTCTCCTGGCGGATCAAAGGGCATCGTTGGATGAGGTCATATCAAGATCTCCGTGCTTCTCTAGGAAGGGACTAGGTTAGACTACCCTTGAATGTCATACAATCGACACCCGCGATGCGATCCCAGTAAAGGACAGGCATTATCCGGTCTCGCCAGCTGTGCAGAAGTTGATGTACGCAGAGCTCTATAGGATGCTTAACCTTGGGGTCATTGAGCCGAGCGAGAAGAACCGTTTGTGTCTGGATGCTCGTAAGCTGAATGCTCTCACGGTTAAGGACGCCTATCCTCTGCCGCATATCGAAGGTCTGCTCAGTCGGTTGGGGGATACGTTTTATATATCGAGCGTCGATCTCAAGGACGCGTTCTGGCAGATACCACTAGATACATCTAGTAGAGAAAAAACTGCATTCACGGTACCGGGGAGACCACTTTACCATTTTACGGTAATGCCTTTTGGGTTGTGTCATCCAGCCCAAAGGTTATGCCGTCTCATGGATAAGGTTATTCCCTCAGCAATTCGTGATAGAGTTTTTGTCTACCTAGATGATCTTTTGATAGTATCGCTAGACTTCAAAACTCATCTGGAATTGCTCGATCGGGTGGCGCATGGTTTGGATTCGGCGGGGCTGACAATCAACGTGACCAAGTCGAAGTTCTGCTTCAAAGAGTTGAAGTACCTAGCGTATGTAGTGGGGGGAGGTAAATTAAAACAGTATCCAGAAAAAATAGAAAACATTATTAGATTTACTTACCCGAAACCCGCTAAACAGGTCAGAAGTTTCATGGGAGCTACTGGCTGGTCAGGCGTTTCATCCCAGACTACGCTTCAATTTCGATTTTTAACACCCTTAAGAAGGGAAAGTCCTTCAGTTTTACGGAAGGTGCTAAAGAAGCTTTTGATAAGTTGAAAACGGCCTTGACCACCGCACCCGTGCTCACTCATCCCAATTTTAACAAACACTTTTACGTGCAGTGTGACGCCTCAGATATCGGCCTGGGGGCCGTTTTGTTTCAGAAAGACGAAGGCGAAGGGGAGCATCCTATAGCTTTCTTCTCCCATAAATTGACCAGTGCGCAGAAAAATTATTCGGTCACTGAGAGGAAGTGTTTGGCGGTAGTATTGGCCATAAAGAAATTTCGGCCCTACATCGAGTTGATGCCCTTCACGGTAATCACGGAACACAGCAGCCTTAAATGGTTAATGTCTCACAAGGATCTGTGTGGTCGGCTAGCCAGATGGAGCTTGCATCTTCAGTCTTTCGCCGTTACCATCGAACACAGGCCCGGCTATAAAAATGTATTACCCGATACCTTATTTTTTTTATTTATTTATTTATTAGGTCTATAGATTAAAATAAATCCTTTCAGACAATTGAATTAATACAAATAACTTAAATACAGTACATTCAAGCAGAAACTCGGAATTAACATCACCACGAATTAACCCAAGTAGAAATGAAATACCCAACATTACTCGACGACTTCTTAGGGTAGGTAACTTAATTAGATTGAGTCTACTCTCATAAGACGGTAGTACGAGTGAGTTCCATCCAAGGCCTACAGATTCAATACTATTAATATAAATATTATAGCAAGGATCCCAAATAATTGCTCCATATTCAAGAATGGGACGAACCAATGTAGTATATAGTTGTTTTGTGATGTATGGGTCGGAAAATTCCTTGGACCAACGTTTCATAAATCCAAGAACACCATTTGCTTTATTAATAGTTAGCGCGATGTGATCACGAAAGTTTAGCTTGTGATCTAACAATATTCCAAGATCTATAATTTATTTATTTATTTACATAGTTTGTCTATGGAAATTATTTCCTTTCAGACTGTTTGCAAAATATTATTTAGCATATGGGAATAAAATACATGTAACAAATAATTAAGAGTTTAAGAATATAATTATAAATTTTTTTATGACATTAACCTTTAACGAAAAATAAATAAATCTGTACAACTGGTTAAACTAATTACACATTCTTCTTAGGGGATCAACGTCAGCATAATTGGCTCTATAAAATTTCACAGATAGAGGTGTAAAATTACGGGATAAACGCTGTGGAATGTTGAAAGAGATTTCATTGATTAGAACACCAGAGCATATGTCACCATTAATAACATTCAGGGTAAATGATATATTCAGCATAATTCTACGACTTTTTAATGTAGGAAGCTTAATAAGAGCAAGTCTAGCAGTATATGAAGGCAAATTAAGTGGGTTGAAATGGAGTCCACGTAGGCAAAATATCAGGAATTGTTTTTGCACAGATTCAATTGAATTGCTGTTAGTAATGTAAATCGGGTCCCATATTATTGAACCATATTCCAGTATCGGTCGAACAAGTGAAGTATATAAAATTTTTGCAATATATGGATCATTAAATTCTTTTGCCCATCGTTTTATAAAGCCTAGTGTACATCTTGCTTTATTTATAATCGTAGAAATATGTGAAACGAAGCTCAGTTTAGGGTCGAATAAAATGCCTAGGTCTAGAAAATGTTGAACCATTTCCACTTGATGGTATCCCAGAAAAAAATTTGTTGAAATTGGATTGTGCCTTGCAAAGCGCATTACTTTACATTTCTTTAAGTTAAGTTCCATCAAGTTGAGCTTGTACCATTCATAAAAAGAATCCAAATCGGTTTGGAGACGTAAGTGATCAAAAGGTTGGTTATAGGCCAAGAAAATTTTTACCTCGTCTGCATATATTAAAATATTAGAGAATTTAATTATTTTAGGCAAGTCATTAATAAAAAGAGAAAATAACAGAGGACCAATGTGACTCCCTTGTGGTACTCCAGAACAAACGTTAATTTTATATGAAGACGTGTTATTAAAACGAACGGTTTGTATTCTATTCGACATGTAAATCCCAATTTTTGCATTTTCCGTACAAGAAGTAAATGATTTATTTTGTCAAATGCTTTACTGAAATCCGTATATATAACATCAGTTTGCATCCTTTGAATAAAGCCGCGATTGGTGACTGTTGTTAGATGCAAAAGATTTGTAGTAGTAGAGCAAGATTTTTGAAAACCATGTTGAAATGAAGATAATAAATTTGATACTTGATGGTTTAAATGATCGGTTATTAATTTTTCAAAAAGTTTCGGTATAATACTTAGTTTTGCGATACCTCGATAATTTTCGACTTCAGATTTGCTGCCCGATTTAAATAATGGAACAATATATGATTCCTTCCAGATTGCTGGAAAGTATCCATTAATAATAGATTTGTTAAACAGAAGAGTTAATGGAGGAGCTAAGACTTTGGCGCAATTGATTAATATATTACTGGGGATATTGTCAGGACCGGAACTATATGAGAACTTAACCTTTTTAATGCCATACTGTAGAAACATCAAGAGACGGTAAGGATATGGATTGATTTTCATCTAATATATATGGGTACTTGACTGTATCATCGTAATTTTTATTTGAGTAGGTGGTTGAAAAAAAGTCCGCAAACATATTACATATAACTTTAACATTGTCAGATTCATTTTGTTGATACGATATTACAGCAGGGTAGCCGCTTTCCTTTTTCTTTGTGTTAACGAATTTGTAGAATAACTTTGGATCACGTTTCAAGTTATTTTTAATTTTATTTAAATACTGCGAGTAACACACATTATTTAATTGTGTATATTTGGCCCGGCTAACGGTGTAGTTCAAATAATCATAAGAACATCCCGAACGCTTGAATTTTTTACAAAGTTTATTTTTATTATTCTTTGCAACAGCCAGCTGTTTGTTATTCCACGGTGATCCAGAAAATGAAGTAAATGTTTGTTTTGGAATACATAAGTCCATAAAATAATGAAGTTTATTATAGAAAATTTCAAATATTTTGCAATTCCTTGTTGTTGGATATGCGGGAAGAGTTAAACTGTTAGTCCAGTTTGTATTACCAATAAGTTCATTTAACATGTTGTAGTTAGTTCGTTTGAAACAAAAAACCTTTTCACTAATGACTGACTTTGACGGAATATTTCGAGGTTGCATAAACATAACTACTTCCATAGTAGGATGATATCGGTCTTCGGGTGTTGTTAGTGGAGGAAAACGTTTAATAGAACAGTCGTCTTTATCATTTACAAATATTAAGTCCAGAATTTTTGAAAAATCATTCATTATGCCGTTAATTTGAAAAAGACCTTTGTCATAATTAAAAAATTCTCACAAATTCTCTCAAATTTTCGTGGCAATGTGTTTGAACGTAATACATTCCGTCAGATCAAAATTCCCAAGAAATAGAGGGTAAGTTAAAGTCCATGACTATGACAGTATCATTCACATCTGCGGTTTTAGTAACTAATTTAATAGATTCGCTATGTTGATAATATAAAGATGGAGGGGACGATGGCGGGATATATGAACACGTTAATATTATCCGTTTGTATTTCAATTTAATGATAACAGAAATAAATTCGATATCAAGCAAAGAGTTGTGCTCAAAAACTTCAGAATGAAGAATATTAGAAACAGCAATCAGAACTCCACCACCATGAGTACCTCGATCACGGCGAAAAATATTATATTTCTTACAGAGAATTTCAGTATTAAGAATAGTATCATTAAACCATGTTTCAGTAAATACAATGATGTCATGATTAACGGTGAAACTTTCTAAGTACAAATCAGATAATTTTGTTCTTAGGCCACGAACATTCTGGTAGATTAACGATAATGAGGCAGCACTGAAATTATTCAGTTTTTTTACTGAATTAATTGACGTTGAGTAAGAACTGCAATATTATTCACTCTCGGATTTCCATTGTAAATATATTCTCTTACAAAAGTATTTTCCGGCCAGAAACTAGGTTCGACAAAAGTTTCGAAGAGGTCTGCAGCAACAGTTATTTTAAAGGAAGTAATTGATCTCGGTTGGGAAAATCTGAATTGGTACAACAAAACATTAACATTACGACCAAGCTTGGAGTTTATATAGTATTGGACATTGTCAATAGATGTACCACTTGCCAAACGGGATATAAAAACAGATTTTTTCGGCGGAATAGCTCGTAGTGAAATAATATTTTGATTATTCGGTGTGGTTGTTGGCAATATTGAATTAAGGTCTCTATTACTCGTACCAGCGGCTGGAGAAGGAGCGTTAAATTGTTGTAGTGGAATAGAGTTTGGAGACGGAGATAGGTCTGCTACAGCATCATTATTTTCGCCATAATTTAGATGAGTGGATATTACAGAACATGTGATTTCAGGTATATCCGAAGACTTATTTGCTGTTTTCCTCCTTTTTGGTTGGGATGGATCTTGCATTTCAGTAAATGTATCCAAACTTTGAAATTTAGTATATAGTTCCCCAAATTTCGAAAGCTTGTTTTGCACTGATAAGAAGTCTTTATTTAGCTGTTCGAATTCCTCCTTGTAGGTTTTAAAGAACTTATAAAAATCAATATTAATTTTTTTGATGGCAGGTCCATTGCAAAAATTTTGCGGGGTCAGCAATCGCGTCAGCGTTACGTGCTTTCAGTCCAGTACATTTTAAATGGTAGTTACCCAGACATAACCAACATGAAATCATTCGATCAGTTCCGGTAATATTGCAATTATTGTTTAAACAATCCATAACCGAAAATAAACGGTTTAAAACAAAAATTGAGACACGATGCAAATTGTTTGTTGGGGAAGAATTTTAAAATTCACAAGTAGATGGCGCCAACAGTACGTTATCATATACACAAACCTAATTGGTTGTATATAAGAGTTGGAATATTCAAGTTGTAAAAATAAATACTTAAATGTCGCAGCTGTTTATTAGTTGTAGTTAGTGGTAGTAATGCAATAAAGCAATCATCAGATGAGAATTAAAGAAAAAATTTTTTGCAGATACAATAAAATTAATTAAGTACTCGACAAAGATGCACAAATTCACTTGTACTTTATAACACGGTCACAGATCAACAGAATTTGGACACTTTACGGCAGTTTTATGAATAAATAAGACGACGAGAACCAATTATTTAGAATTTATTACAGAGCGACGGCCAATGCGTATGTTTTCTTCTTCACAATTTTTAGCCAAAAAAAAAAAATATGAACTTTTTACATTTATAAAATAGTTGGAGTCAAATTTTTGAATTCTGAAAAATTGCATATGCTTACACTTTTTAATATTTAAATCCATGAAGTTTATTTTACACCATTGAGAAAATTTATCAATATCAGATTGAAGTAGGCGTTGACTATTAGTATTTACCAAAGTATTTAGAATTTTTACATCATCAGCGTACATTAATACTTTGGAATGTAAGATAACATTAGGAAGATCTTTTATAAATAGAGTAAATAGTATTGGACCCAAATGACTGCCCTGCGGAACACCAGAGGTAACATCAATGATTTTAGAAGTAGCGTTTCTGAATTTTACTTGTTGTGTTCTATTCGAGAGCAGCCACTTTAAAGCACCAAAACTAAAACCCATTTGTGATAATTTATATATCAATATATTATGGTTTCTGTTTGCATATTGTTTATTAAACCATCATTTATCAGAGTGGTGAGTTCAAGTAAATTAGTTGTTGTGGAACGATGTTTACAGAAGCCATGTTGGCGTGTAGACAGCAATGAAGATGCCTGATGTAATAGGTCGTCGGTTAAGATTTTCTCTAATAGCTTGGGAACTGTATTCAGCTTAGCAATTCCACGATAATTTGATACTTCAAGTTTGCTACCGTTTTTGAACAAAGGAATTATAAACGATGTTTTCCATACGCTTAGTAAATAGCATAACTCAATAGATTTGTTGAAAATAACCGTAAGCGGAAGGAACAAAGTTCCAGCACAATATTTAAGAAGACAGCTAGGTATTCCATCAGACCCTGGATAAAATGAAGGTTTTAATGATTTTAAGTTTGATAACACAGTTTCAGAATGAATAAATGCAAAATGTATATTCGATGAGTTTTTAAGATGATAAGGGTATGAAGAATTACTATCGTATGTAGTTTTAGAATATGTTGTAGCAAAGAAAGCGGCGAACATGTTACTGATCGATATATCATCATCGGCGCTACGGGAACCAAACTTTAGATAACTTAGGTAATCGCAAGCTCGACGCTTAGAGTTGATAAATTTATAAAACGATTTAGGGTAAGATTTCAATGTAGATCCCATACAAGCAATGTAGTTATTATATGCCAGATTATTTATGTTATTGTATTCAAAACGAGCGATACAATAGTTTTTAAAATCAACTATGGAGCTAGACCTTTTATATTTCTTGTAGAATTTATTTTTTCGATTTTTTGCATTAATTAAATGACCATTATTCCATTGTGGTCCAAATAATCTGTACGACGAAAGCAGTAGATTTTTTTAGGTTTATTAATGGTTCTATTTGATGATGGTGTTAATTTATTAGAATGGGGATAAATTTCAACTTCAATAGTAGGATGGTGGATATCTTCAGGGGTTGTTAAAGGGGGTGAGTTACGTACAAATACATCTGTCGGCTGATTAACAAAAGCGAGGTCCAGAAGTCTACCATAAGCGTTATAAATAGGATTAATTTGGAATAATCCGCACCCAGTTAAAGATTGAATGAATTCATTTGAGACTGTAGAAATTAAATAATTATGTTCCAAATGTTTATCGAGGTATAATATGGAGGAAATATCTGCAGAAGTGAACAGGTTAATAGATATAGAGTCAAAATATTTTAAAGAACAAAATTACCTGGATTTAACCTCCCAAGTAGCGGAAAACTCGGATCATCTACCAGACTTGAAAGTGGTGGACGACTTAATTTATAAGCGAGTTCTACCTTATGACGGAGTCCCGTTGAATGAAGATGTTGCTTGGAAGCTATGGGTACCAATGGAATTAACGCACGAAATAATTGAAAAGTGCCACAATCCACCTCAAGCTTCGCACGGGGGATTCGGCAAAACGCTCAGAAGAGTAAATGAGTACTTTTATTGATCAAACCAGAACGTACAGGTTCGAGCCTTCGTAGGCAATTGCCAAGTTTGCCGAGAAACTAAGCCAGCTAACGTGATTTTAAGACCGCCCATGGGAGCTGAGTCACAGACTGAACGCCCATTTCAGAGAATTTTATTTTTTGGAACCGTACCCAAGGTCTCAAAATGGTAATTCGTTTATTTTTATCGTCCTAGACCACCTCACAAAATTCGTCCTGCTTAAAGCTATGGGAAAAGCTAATACTAAGAACGTAGTTAAATTTCTCATCTCCGAGGTTTTCCACAAATTTGGAACGCCTGAGACGATTTTGTCTGATAATGGTAAGCAGTTCGTTAGCAAAGAGTTCCAAGATATGGTCAGTAATTTTGGCGTGAAGCACAGAAGGACCGCCATACACTCGCCCCAGGCCAACGCCTCGGAACGGGTGAACCAGTCCATTTTGTCCGCAATTCGGTCATACCTGCAGGAGAATCATACCGAGTGGGATAAATACCTATCAGACATTGAATTCTCGCTAAGGTCCTCTGTACAAACGTCCATTGCAGTTACCCCATACTTTGCGCTTTTTGGAATGATCATGATTTCGCATGGCAGTATTTATAAATTGGCCAAGAAACTACAAAGCCTAAATGATTCTGAAGTCGAGATACTACCAAAATCGGTAAAAATGGACTTAATCAGAAACCAAATTCGTGAAAACCTGCATAAAGCCTACCTAAGAAATGAGAAAACGTACAATACGCGTTGTCGTCCAATAAAGTTTATACCTGGTCAGGAAGTTTTCCGTCGTAACTACCAGCAGATCGATTTTAAGAACAACTTTAATTCTAAACTAGCTAGAAAATTCATAAAATGTAGAATCGTCCGACCTGTGGGCAATAGTCTGTATGAGGTCGAAGACCTTCAGGGGAAATCGTTGGGGGTATTTCAAGCCAAAGATTTAAAGCAATAGTTTTAAATTTTTTGGTGGTCTTAGTCCCAACATTTCCGCACGTATAACCAAGGGCAGGCTTAAACCTACCAAATATTTGACAAAAACCTAAAAATAGGGCGCGGCCAGTAAATTGATTAAACGATAACTTTATTTTTGATTTCTTTTACAATTATTATTGATTTACTAAACTTTACTTGTATGAAGATAATTGTAAATTGAAATTTAGGAAATTTTGAATGGTGTAGAGTCTAGCAAACGTTTTACAAGAGCAAAACAAGTTTTTTTTATAAAGCTAGTGGTAACAAGGGGAACGTCAAATGTTTGATGGGAGTGATAGCTTAACTCCGCTAGAATTATAATAAGAGAAATGATTTTCGGAAAATTTTCTATAGGGTGTTAGTATCTACTTGCTACACAAAACTACAATTAGGTAATAGTTTGTTTTATTACTTATTATTGTTTTGTTTTGTTTAATTTTGAATTTTTATTAATAGGGTTTGTTTCGACCCACAGCGGGGATGATTGTTTGGGTTGGTGGAACACTTACCAGTCGCGGTAGGATTACTCTGTTACGAGTAGTTCATTGATTATAGATGCCAATTTTAGCTTTCACTTGTGATTATCCACTCACGGTTGATGCAATTCCGTTAACACTCTGGGGAACTCTGCCATTAAGAGCTTGGGAACTGTTAGTTATCTCATGGTGTGAATTGTTTTAGGGATAACTATGGTAGAGATCAATACTCAACGATTACCCAACAAGCATTTGACAACGAAATACGTGGCTTACTCTTAACAGAGGAACCCCAACGACGATGATTAGTTCTCACCAAACCAATCATGCCCAGAAAAATTCTGGTTCTACTGAAAAAATTATGACCTTAGCGGTCATCGAAAATAAGGGCAATATATGTTTATTTTTCTTTACTGATAAATCGAATACTAATACTGGCGTTAGACTAGATTAAATATCTTAAAAATTTATAAGTTAGTAGTTGGTATGGGTGGATTTGACTTACCAATTGTTTACATTTTGTTGGTCGATGGGGAGTTTTTCAGCTCGGCCAAAAGGCGCCTTCTTGGCAGGATTCATAAAATTACCTGTTGAATTAAATCAAAACAATAAAGTGATTTCCCTTAACAAAAAAAAGGGAATCCTCAATAAATTTGTTTTGATAATCGAACTATACAACCTCTGGACTTAATACGGATGGACAGGAAAGCCCACTTCCATCCCCGCCTTGTGTTCTCCCTTGGTGCCTAGATAGCCTAATAAAAATCGTAAAAGTTGTCCTGCCTAAATTGGTTGCTTACGAGAGGGAGTCTGATCAAATAAAATAAAAACTCAACCATTTCTAGTTTTTTTTTATGAAAATATTATTGAACAAAAAGTTAAAAAAAGGAATCATCAATTAAAAATTAAATAATTCAAATTAAATTAAAATTTAATAATTTAAATTAAAGTAAAATTGAAATTAAATTAAAATAAATTTAAAACTTAATAATTCGAATTTTAAATTACAGTAAAACTAAAAATTTAAATGTTTGAACCCGAAATTGAAGTAAAATTAAATTAGATAATTCGAATATAAATTAGAAATAAGATTAAAATTTAGTAAATTGATCTTGAATTAAATTAACTTTTGTACTAATTATTGAAAGATTTAAAAATTGTTTTGTTGGTTTTATCTACCAAACATTTTATTGTTGTTGCTAATTTTTAAGGAAGTAAGGAAGGTAATAAATTCGCAGGATACGTTTGGGACATTCTTTTACTTGGAAGTCATAGCGGGATCCTCTGTCCCGAGTGGGAGGGTAATCGCTGGCGCAACACCAGCCAGCAAAATTGTTCGCTAGGTAATTTAGTAGGGAGACAGCAATAACCTACTCGGTGCCCCTTTTTCTTGTATTGACTTATTAATGATATGATTATTTTTTTTTTGTGTGTGTAGGTACGCTTGTCCTGAGTAGTAGCAAGAACCACCCCCATCCGGCGAGCTCCAAGCCCGGCAACCGCGAGCATATCAGCAATGCTAGCCCTCTGGCAACACTCGTTTTATTATGTTTGGGTATTACATTCGTAATACCATAAATCACCACCAAACCACACTACAGTTTTTAGTATTTTGTGGTGGCCTTTAGATTCTTAAACAGATAGGAGTCTTCGTGGATTTTTTGTGACTTCTTGGGGAATAGAACTCCAGATATCATTGAGAGCGTTTTGTAAGGATTCTTTTCAGGATATGTGGTAATCTTTTAATTTTGTTTTCATATGAGCCCATAAATGCATAATCGGATTTAAATCCGGGCTCTGGGGAAGATAAGGCAAAACTTTTTTTGTGTTATAAAGCAACCATTCCTTTACAATGGCGGCCGAATGCCTTGGATTATTATCTTGCATGAAAAAAAATGCACCCACTAAACCCATTTTTTGGGCAAATTATTTTTCAGGATATTTAAATAATCCGTTTTATTCATATACTATATAGCATTTTTGCTAATGATTACAATGAACAAAAATAATTTAAAATAAACAAGAACAAAAGTATAGTCGGTTAAGCTCGACCATATATATGAAACTTATTTGTGTTGAATTTTATTTGGATACCAACATTTTTAGGAAATTTATGGTCGTTAAAGTTATTTTTGAAACTGGGCCTCTCCAATGAACCGATCATCATAAAATTGTGCAATGTTATTCGTATATATATGAAATATATTTGCGTTCAATATTATTTAGATACCAACATTTTACGGGGCTATGATAAATTATGGACCGATCTGCACAAAATTTATAGATCTGATTTGGCTTCATTTACCACTCCGATGTCCACCAGTTTCAATCCCATCCGTCCTTGGCCCGAAAAAAATTCAGGTACCAAATTTTATCGAAATATCTTCAAAATTGCAACCTGTTCTCTGCGTACAAGCTTTACATGGACAGCCAGCCAGCCAGACATACGGACGTATGGACGGACATCGTTAAATCGACTCATGAAGTGATTCTGAGTCGATCCGTATACTTTAAGGTGTTGGACCAATATTTCTGGCCGTTACAAACATATGCACAAATCCAATATACCCTCCCCACTATGGTGGTGTAACTATTAAAAAATAAAATTTGAAGAATTTTTGCTCTTTAGCTAGTTTTAGATTCCTACTGTTTGGTCTTTTGTTCTTACATACAAAATTACATTCACAAAAAACTATTGTGTTGTTACGGACCGGTGAGCCTGGCGAAATAAGCACTTATTGATCTATACGACCGAAAACCCACTCTACCACTTTTCCATTTAATGCTCCATCTAGGCTTGCCAGACGTACTGCATTTAGAAGTACGCGTACTTTTTTTTTACTAATTGTACTTCTGTCTGCATAAGACCCAAAGAAGTACGCAAATGTACTTTTTTCAGCCTTTGTACTTTTTTTTAAGGAACAATTTCTTATTTGATAGCAAATACAAGGTGGCGCAAAAGTAAACTCCCGATGTTTTTTGGCTGTAATTAAAAAAAAAGAAAAACTTTGATTCTTCTTGTGGATTATTTTTTTTTACATCAAGTCGAGAATATGATGTCATGTAAATGGCCGCCGCCACAGTTGATTGTCATTTGAGCCCTTTTTATGGCATTTTCCATCACTTTGGCCAAAACTTCCGGCGATAGGTCCTCACATTCTTGACGGATATTGTCTGTAAGAGCTGCAAGAGTCTGAGGCTTGTTGCCATAAACCCGCGACTTCAAAAAGCCCCACAAAAACAAGTCTGGAGCGGTCAAATCACAGTGACTTTGAGCGGATGTAATGGCTCTTCGTGGGTTACACGCGGATTTTCAGTGCCCCAGAAGCATAAATTTTGCTTTTTTACGTACCCGCTAAGATGGAAATGGGCCTCATCACTCATGATTATTTTTGATGAAAAATCATCTTCCTCTTGGTGGTGATTAAGGATGGCTTGAGCGCATGTTAGACGCGATTGGCGGTCAGCAGCTAACAGTCTGGACTTTGTACGGAAATATCTTCAAATCTTGTACCAAAATTGCTGTAAAGACCGTCGACTGATACCCATTTGCGTGGCACGTCGTCTGGTCGATGTCGACGGCGCTTCCATGACATCCTCGGCTACAGCCGCAATATTCTCTGCAGAACGGCTACTCTGGAGTCTGCCACGCCTGGCAGCATCTGATGTTGTGCCATCTTCGAAAGTCACCGACCGATTATTGGTCAAATAAATAGTCAGCAATATTCCGAGTTCTGTAGCAGTGTAGCGTAACATTGTTTATTAACGTGTATTTCTCATGTGTTTACTACACAAATGTCAAAACAGAACTGACATTAGGGGCCAATAGCAAATTTATAGCATTTTCTGATAGGAGGATTACTTTTGCGCCACCTTGTATATATATTTATATCTTTAAAGATATTCCGGATGAAAATTCTGTTGAAGAAAAATGGAAAACATTCCTAAAATGTGGATTCTATCCCAATTTCGAAAAAATTTTATGTTTATATTTTCAATTCCACATTCTAATGCGGCAACCGAGAGAATTTTTAGTCTGATGTTCAATTTTTGGAGAAAGGGACGAAACAAGCTTCTAATTGAAAATGTAGAAAGCGAATTAATAATAAAAACAAATTTTGAGTACACTTGTATGAATTTTGCAATTTTTTAAAAACGGAAGATGGTAAAAATGGAATAGTTAACCAAGTCCAAAAAAGCGATAAATATTTATAATTTTTTCAAGTTGCAAAAAAACAAGTGTGCCATGTCAAGACATTGTCAAGGCACCGTGTTTAAAGTGAGACAGGAGTAAGAGTAACGAACTCGATGTAGTACTAAAACAAAATACAACATTGTCATTAGAGTTGTATTTTGCTTGACAGACAAGCGAAGTTGTGGCAACACCAGCTCAAGGTTCGACTTCCGTTTAAGACACGCTTCTTCTGCCCTTTTGATTTTGAAAACGAATACGTGTAAGTCGCACACGGAAAATTATGAGTCACTACTTAATCCTCGTGCCCAACAAAACGTCATCAAACACGACATCATCCAACACAAAATCATCTACCATAATTCTATACATCATCAACGTTAACCTCACAGAGGCATCATCAATTAATACTTCACGGACCACACCATACATAGCACCATTTCCAACAAAATCATCCATCTCGACATAAGCCCAAAGCTCCAACAAAATTAAGATTATACGCAGCATCATGCTCACCAAATCAGACACAAAATCATTCAACACGATAACATCACCTACATACCAGTGTGATTAATGGATGAGAACACGAATCGTGCAAGTGGCAGCGGCCATTAGTATGTGCGAATCGTGACAGTTATATTTTATGGCGCCCAACGTGCGGCACGAACAATATGGCCCGAATGATATGCACAAGCGATGTAGTTTTGGCTACGCAACACAGGGGGCGAAATGGAATTAGATCATTTTACCTTTATATACATTGAGCGTTTGTAAAGTTTGAAAATTTTAGTAAAAGCATTTATGATTGTCTGGCGTTACGTAATCGACTTCTCGTAAGTCATAACTGATGAAGCATCGGTTCATTCGCGACGATGAGTTCGGTTAGGGAAGTTTGTCGATGACTATAAGTCATAATAATTGGGGTCCGTCCGTAATTACTCTTCGCGATACGACTCGGGGACTTTGGCCAGGGAGGAAAGTAGCGTTTGTCCGTGTGTTTGTGCAATAATACCGCGCTGCGACGTTAACTATCACCCATGAAGGCAAACATGCAGAGCTAACATTCGCAAATATCGAAAATAGAACCAAGAGAAACAATACCTTTATTTTATTTATTTAAATTTTTCACCATCCAAATACCAAACCAACACTGAGGTTTAGTACTTTAGATTTTTTTTATTGATTTTACTTTTGATTTGCTTTGATCTCTTTAAATTTAGTTTGTATACATTAAGAGCCAATTATTATTATTATTTTATTTTAACTTTTATTTCATAAAGATACATACATTAGTTTTTTTTTAGATAATTGATAAACATTTGTGTCGAATATTTTCGTTGTTTTGATATCATTTGTTTAAATTTTAGAATTTTTCTTATAATCGAAATTACATTTTTCAATACTATTTTATTCGATTATAATGTCGTTTGTAAAGTGGTTTGGCTTATTTTTATTTTTGATTTTTCGGCATACCTTTAACTGAAGAAAATTTTTCAGACTACATAAATTTTAAATTCTTAGAGGAATTCACTTTTCGGGACAAATTATCCGATAGTGCGGTTAATAGTTTCGGTCAATAGAGGATAAATTGTCGGGGACATTTAGTTCGCAACCTGTTAGATAGTTCTTGTAAAAAGGGGACAATTTTTTTGAATAAAGAGAATAGATTTAGTGGGGAGTTGATAACCCTTGAGAACCCTATACGGATTTAATGGTAAGGACCCGAAGTGGATTAAATACTGTCAACACAATGGGACCAGGCGACACTGCAGAGGGAATTACGACTACTTCTTCAGCGATTTCATTAGCGACCGCGATAACCACCTCGGCGATAGTTCACTCACAGCCAGCACATCAATTCACGCAAGTTACTGGTTTAGAAATGGGAGGAGCAGGCCAAAACATTTCTGTTGTACATGAGGAAAAGGAGCAGAACACATCAATGGCAAACTCGCCACTGAACAGCACCATAACCTCTCCAGAGCAGTGGTGTTCAGCTCATACCACTATTGTGCAAAAATTTTACACCCATTTGTTATGCTCTTTTTAAAAAACATTCATTCAGTCGTCGTTGAGCAAGCGATGAGAACACATGCGACGGACTATCGTCATTTTTTTCAGAAATTTGTTAAGAATTTTTTGCTTCTTGTTGGACGAAGCATAGCAAACACACGCGATTCAATTACAATTGAACACAAAAATAAAAAACTGTTTTAGATGGAATTATTTTTGTTTTTTCTCAAAATAACTGTTCTAAAATTGTTTTTTGATATTGATAATTGTTATTTATGGTCCCTGATATTTTTTCTTAAGGCGTTTATATCTGGCTAAAACTCTTTCTTTTTGCTTATTTTAAGCGTTTGACAATATGTTTGCTGGGAAAAATCTCTCACCAATACATCTTCATTTTATTTTTGAACATCACTGCTCCAGAGTATAGTAGCATCGGAGTCCAAAGGGAGTTTACAGTATCGAACAATAATCACCTGAGGTCAGGAAGGCTGGGAGAGACGCTCAGAGCAACGGAAGGATTAAGACAAATAGAAATTCGTTGATCAGTAGATGCGAGGATAGAAGAGTTGATACTAGCTATAGTAAAAGCGACAGTAAGCGCGAAGTCACAGGCAAGTGGATCGGTAGGAGCCCAAGTAAATCAGAACATCGATGAACAGCGATTAGGTAACTTTAGGCATCGTCAACCACCACCGAGAAGAAATTCTGCGAACAATTACCAAGCGGGTATACCCCAATCACAGCGTCATAATTACCAAGACAACGGATATATAGCACCACCTTATGGTAACAGGAATAATTTTCCAGTTTTTGAGAATCCACAAGCACGTTTTGGTGACCCACCATCACAAATGTATGCACCACGGGATCACAGGAATTACGGAGAGGCTGTAATGCACGATTCTTTTAGAAAGAAAATATATACAAAATATTTTATTCCTCAACTTCGGGTCTGTTAATTCGCTTTTGTTATCAAGATAGTTGTTATTGTTTTACCATTGTTTTGCATAGTTTTGGCTTCTTAAATATTATAATATTAAAATTTTGTCTTTTACTTAATATTATTAGATTTCTATTTAGTAGTATTATTGTTATTTTTTTTGTTGACTAATACTCAATTAAATAAATTATAGAAATATTATTTTTATTACACACATACCTATTTATACCTTAACGTCTATATTTAAATTTAAATACGTAACATTATAGTAAAGGCCTGTTAACATTTTACGTGTTGGAGATCATGCGATGTTTTTATTTTAACAGCGGCGAATGGTTATAATAGTTGAGGTTGCTGGTTTATGGCTTAACTAAAACTTATAGTGGACTTAAATTTACATATTAATATTTATTTTAATATGGAAAAAGTAAGAGAAAGAATATTTAGCAGAAAGTAAACTTATTTAATTCCACAAAAACATTATTTAAATTAAAGTTTTATAAAAAAAAAATTACTATTGGTGATTAAGCTGTGTTTATTTGGAACAAAATTTGTTACCCTGTGATTAGTAAGGCACTGTTGTCAATTTTTGTTGTACTTTACAAGTAGATACAATAGATTGCTTGAAAACAACTCAAGCAAACGGTATATCACGCCACAATTAGCGTCTATCGAAGGTCTTGTAGCTGTTCTTTTTTCGACCATTGGTCTTTTTTCTTCAAACCACTGGTAAAGTAATATCGAAGTCGCCGAAAACTTTAAAATAGTTTACTTTAAAAATTAAAAAAATTAGTTTTCCACAACAAAGAAAAAAAAATAGCCAGAGATTTAATAAAATCATTTCCAAAGATTGCTGAGCAACCAATAAAGACAAGAAAGAAAAAGAAAATTTCAACTAGTTCAACATCAGGTAATAAATATCACCCCTTTTTTTGTAGATACATCCAATAAAGCTTTGTTTTATTTAGGCGTTTGATCTTGTCAAATTTCATACCTATTATTTCATGGTGGACTCATTATTTGAGCCACCACTGCGTTTTTTTTTCTGTGTGCTTTGCTCTGGAGTATAAAATAAACCAAAAGTTAAACAATTTTACTATTAGTAAAATAATGTATAAATACTTTCAATGAGCATAGATCAGCTACCAAATAAACCGAACAAAGAAGAGAAAAGAGAAAAAAAAAATATTTATAGCACCTCAGCGTTCGATTCATAGATATCTCGTCTATAAACACATTTCGTCACCAACAAGTTTCCATTGAGAAATTATACGTTATCAAAACCACAGCTTTAAAAAAACAAAAAAAAAACTACCCCTAAACTAATTAAATTTCCTAATGAAAAAAAAAACACATAAAAAAAAAAATTTTATACATTTTAAAATACATAAAACTTAATTACAAGTTGTTGTACGTTAATATCCAAGAAAATTTATAATCATTATGGAATTTAAGTTTGGGTTTTATCTTGTATATTATTTATAATTTCTTTTATACCATAAATTTAGCATTAACCAATATTGTATTGCATGGAAATACCCATATATACCCACCGAATTTTAACTTTACATATTTATAATTTACCAAATATTAAGAAACAGCAATTGAAGAGGCCTCATCAACATCTGCTGACAAAAAGTTTTTTTTTATTCTCGGTGAGTGAAATTTATCTCTTTTATTATAATGTAATTTTTTTACAAAAGCAACATTAAGATTATTAACATCAATAGCAAAGGTTAAGTTAGCAACTTCAACATGTTTATATACATATTGAGGTAAGCAAACGTAACTCTTTTGCATTTTAACATATACTCTTTGTATGTATTAGATTTTTTTATATGTATACAATGTTGCTTCTTTTTTTTGTGTTTCTTTTTTTTTTTGTACACTATTGACGGTAATAATTCCCATGCATATACATATTATCTATAATAGTAATGTTATCTAGCAAAGATCATTATAAGTTTTTTTCTTGTCCTAAATCATTATTTTTTTTAAGCAGCAATACCTCATAGATTTTTTTATTTAGTGCACATATTTCTCGTTCTGAAAATATTTAATTGTTATAAAATTATATAAAAATTTTTTTTCAGATTTAAGAAAATGAATTAGTTAAAAGAAAAAAAAAACAATTTATATTCTTTTAAATTTGCATGCAATAAAAAGTGAATTATAAGTAATAATGGAAAAATAATTTAGTACTAGTTTTCTTACGATGTGATGTGAACGAAAAGTGGTAGCACAGTTATGGGATTTTAGTGAATACTTTTAGCGCCACTAAAATCAATGGTAGGGAGGGTAAAGATGCGCATTGCTATCAATTAACATCTTTGATAGATCGTGTCGGGGATGATGTATTAGTTTTTTTTTCAGTTTTAGTTGATCTAAATAGGGGTTGTTTAATATCTTATTGTATATATGTATAAAGATCAACTTTCGGACCATGTTTTATTATGACTTCGGGAGTCTATAATAATATTTATGTAACTCAATTATCTATTGGCAAGGGGAAATTTAGAGAACAAGAACCCCCCCCACCGACTGACCGCTAGTGGTTTTCAATGGCTCCCATAAGTTCTCATATTTTCGTTATCGAGCACCAATCGTCAGTAGATCCAAAGGGCTATGTCTACCATTCCACCTTTCTGTTATACTGTACCAAACCGAAATCATTTATTTCGTGTTTATTACACAGCAATACATAATAGCATTCGTGTTTTTGTGTACATTACATGTATTGGCTTCTAACAATAAGCCAGCGTAGATACCTTTATATTCCAATTGTCATCATTGTGAAAAATTTGTTCATTACATAAATTGGCGCCCAACGTGGGGCTCAGAAGGTTTGATATGTTGGGCTGAAAAGTTGTCCTATTAAATTTTCTTTGCTCTGCACACAACACAATTTTGCTTTTGTTTCTAAAATTAGTTTTCATTAATTTACAAAATTATTTATTCTATATGTGATTGAAGCCTAGTTTTCAAATAATTTTTAGCTATATTCGGATTTCGATTATCTGAGAAATTTAGGTTCGGATATATCGACCAGTAAAGTACTAATCATCCTTTTGAATTTGGGGGGATATTATGTATAGTAAAAAAAATTCTTTTGCAGCAGTTTTGAAAGCAATTTTTTCGTCATACTATTAACTGAACTTAGCTACAGATATCCTGGTTTTTTCCTGGATCTACAATATAATTGCAGGAGTTGGCGATTTATTGTCCGTTAAAATCAGTTAAAGAAAAAATAATAAAATGTTCGACATGGTATATCTGTTTGTTCGTTATTAGGATGATGGTCAAATACTTTTTGAACTCCATATATCATATTTGTTTTCCTATCAACCACACACGAAAGTTCTCTAAATTTTTTTTAACTACCCTTTTTAAGTAACATCACTAAAAGTAAGAAAACCGAATGTTTATATTAAAAGCTATTGGTTATATCTGTATACAATCTATATTTTAATATTTCTATCATAGTTATAGTTTTTTCTTGATAAATATTTTGATTTACTTAATATTGTGTCAATTATTTTTTTGGTATTTTTAAAAACTTGGTGCTGCAGTTTAGACCATTATACCTCTGCTTAGGTTACCCCTAAATAAATTTCTTGTAAAACGAATTAAATTTGATTTCAAAGCTTTACTCTTCATAGTATTTATTATATGGAGAACGTAGTTGTTATCCGAAGGTGGAATTATAAATCTACGTAATTTTTGCCAGATTTTTCTTAAATTGCGGTTTATTTAAGCGGATTTATTTTATTGTTTTTTTTTTGTAAATTTTTTTATGCACATCATTTGTTTATTTAATTCAGATTATTATCTGTAAATAACTTGTATTTTTTTTAATTACTATTTTCGTTACATTTGTTATCATTCTTCAAATCTTCTTTTAAATTTTTTTAGTTAACATATTACTTTGATCAGTGAAGTGGAAAGAAAGAATCTGAACATAATTAATATCTTCCATTCAATTTAAAGATTTTTTTTAGCATCATTAGTAATCATTTTTCTTACCGAACTTCGTCTCAATTTTCTTTTCTATTATGATGGAGAGATCACCTCTTCCTCAACAAACGCAATCGCAGGCTCTAGCTGCCCCAGTAGATTTTAATGATCAAATATGTATTCTTTGTAATGAGAGACTGTGTGAGAGACAAGATTGTATAATTCTTTCTGAATGCAATCACGCGTTTCATCGCAATTGTATTGAGAATCATTTAGCTACATCCGCTGAGTGTCCTGTATGTAAACGTCCTTGTTCATTAGAAGAACTTAAAGCCTTTAATACTCAAGACTATTCACAGTTTGGTGCAAAACCTAAAAATATCAATCGTGGTAAACCTCGTGGGGCTTTGGCGAAACAGTATAATACACGAAGTAATACTCGGAATTTGTTTAATGAAACGCCACAAACACCTACCCTTAATTTTGGTACACACTCTTCAAATCAAAATATAGTACAAGAAGTGTCACCTACTTCTCAAAAAAATTATTTAATTCAAAATACCAATGGTTCACCACAGATTAATAGGCAATTAAGTAATCCTAGAATTGGCTCGGAAAATAATGCTCAAAACATTGATCATTCTCAGTTGATTTCTATAATTGAGAATACTGTAACACGCTTGATGAAAAATTTAAATTTAGTTCAAAATTCACAAAATCTTGTAGACAATCGAAACACTCAACCACCTCTCCGATCGCAGAATCCTTCCACCCACAATATCTCAAACTTTCCTCGATTACGTCAGGATTTCCGTCGAAATTCTAATAACTTAGCGTTTGATGAAAACTTTGCCATAAGAGCAGATAAAATAACCTCGATTATTCAAAACTGGAACATCAAATTTGACGGCTCTAGCAATGGAATTAGCGTTGACGAATTTTTATATAGAGTGGGAAGTTTGACGAGAGAAAATTTTAACAATGATTTTTCGTTTGTTTGTAGAAATCTACATATCTTGTTGGCTGGTAAAGCGCGCGATTGGTATTGGCGCTACCACAAATAGGTTCAAGTTGTGGAATGGAGACAGTTTTGCGAAGCTCTGCAGTACGAATATAAAGATTTTAAATCCAGTTTTGACATACAGGAGGAAATTAGGAATCGTAAAATTAAAGTTAATGAGAGTTTTGAATCTTTCTATGAGTCCATCAGTAGTCTGTTGGATAAGCTCCCAAGTCCTATTCCAGAATCAGACTTGGTAGAAATATTAACCCGAAATCTTCGCCCAGAAATAAGGCATGAACTGCTGTATATCCCGGTGTATTCAATTGCTCACTTGCGTAAGTTGGTGCAAATGAGAGAACACCTTGTGGACTCTGATTACTTTCGGAAAAATATGGCAAGTAAATTTCCACAAAATTTCGGTGCACGACGCCAAGTTGCTGAGGTAGATTGCTCCCAGGATAACAATATTGATGATTCCGAAATAGAACAAGAAATATCGGTAGACGCTGTTCAACAACACCCTCAGGTTTTAAAATGTTGGAATTGTGACCAAAACGGCCATTTTTGGGAAGATTGTTTAGAGACTCGAAACATCTTTTGCTATGGTTGTGGTATGAAGAATACCTATAAGCCTCAATGTACCAAATGTGCTAATAGAAAACAAAATAATTCAAAAAACCAATCAGCTCAGAACTATGTTCGAAAGTTCCCCTAGAGAATACTTTGCTAAATTCTGATAATTCTAAGTTGAAGGCTGAGAAAAACATAAAAATTTTGAAACGTGAAGCAAGTAATATTGAAAATGTTAGTAATAAAAGTGTCGAGAAATTAATTTATCCTACTGTTCCGTACCATGTAAAGTGGCAAAAATATTTTGAGAAACGAAGATCTATTTTTGAAGCGAATGCCCTTAATAATTGTTCTCTACAAAAACCGAAACGTTCATCTGTAAGCTTACGAACGTATTATAAAAATCGTAAAATAAGTTCAAAATACGTCTTATCTACAATTGTGAATAATTCATCTGATAAACGCTATTATGCTCCGGTGAAATTTTTAACGTTTATGGAATTTGGTCTCTTAAATACAGGAGCTAATGTTTCTTGTATAGGCTCGGACTTAGCAGATGTTGATTTTAGACAATTTAAAGAATTTCGTCCAATGAAAACTGTTGTAAAAACAGCCGATGGTAGTATGCAAAAAGTTCTTGGTCTACTGCATGTAGAGGTTTCGTTTAAGGACCTGGTAAAAAAACTAAAAATTCTTATTGTGCCCACAATTACCCAAAGACTTATTTTAGGACTCGATTTTTGGAAAAGCTTTGAGTTAGCACCACAAGTGTTTGGAAATGTCATAGGTGCGTCTATGAAAGAATGCCCATCTAAGATTATATCAGAATATTGTAATAGTAGCAAATGGTTGTCAGAAGTCCAGTCCGATGTAATTGGTCCAAAAGAATGTCAGTTAACTTCCAACCAGAAAGAACAACTTGCTGCTATAATATCACTTTTTCCAAATTTTGAGAAACAGGGATTAGGTCGTACCAGCTTAATTGAACATACAATTGAAGTAGGCAATGCAAAACCTGTAAAACAGCGGTTTTACCCAGTGTCTCCTGCTGTTGAAAAATTGATGTTTCAAGAAATCGATCGTATGCTAGAATTCACATAGTGTTGCTTGAACTGGTCGGACGTGTTATTTTTAGTGCGGCTGAATTTTCGTAATAGGTGAAAAAAAAAAATAAAAAAAAAAAACTTGTAATAAGTGAAAAAAAAAAAAATATATATATATATATAAAAAAAGATATCGTAATAGGTGGAAAAATAGTGGTTTTTCGGTAATTTAAAAATCGCAAAACAACTGCATGAGTGTCCCGCTCAGATGTAATTCTGAGAAAGAGCTAAGCTACAGTAGAAAAAACTTATGGATCTCTGAGGAAGAATCCTTAAGAAAATCCGTGGAGTCTCTTCTCACTACAAAAGCCGAAATACGGCGCCGTTCCTGTTCGCCCAATATAGTTATCTCATCCGATGAGAAATCATCATCTTCATCAAATAGTGCAGTCAAACCCAAAAAACAAGTAGGTATGGATAAGTACATCACCGTTCTCAAGCGACAGAGGAGCCCGACATCTGCTCAAATGTCTTCCAATTCCAATAAAGTTCCTAAGACCGTCAGCAGTGATAAGCCAAATGATCAAAACAGATTTGCTCTACTTCAGACGGATGACCCAGAAATACCGAAAAAGACGTTTAAGC
Source organism: Bellardia bayeri (assembly GCA_950370525.1). NCBI lineage: Eukaryota > Metazoa > Arthropoda > Insecta > Diptera > Calliphoridae > Bellardia > Bellardia bayeri. The sequence goes on along the minus strand of OX493265.1, from coordinate 46,542,723 downwards.
CCCCACCAATTTACCTGAGAGAGCCCACTTCCAATAAACTGGTACAAGGAATTGTTGCTGTAATAGGTGAGAACATGTTTAGCGTAACCTCAATTAAACATGGAAAAATCAGCGAGACAAAGATCCAAGTGAATAGGGAAGATGATTTTCGAAAATTGTCCAACCAGTTGGAGAGGGAGACCAGGGATTTCTATACCTATCAGCTCAAAAGCGCAAAAGGACTCCAAGTCGTTCTAAAGGGTATAGACCCATGTGTTGATCCTGCGGAGATAAAGAACGGATTAATGGACAAAGGGTTCAAAATCAAGAGCGTAGTGAATATTAGAAACCGTGAAAAGATTCCTCAGCCCATGTTCAGGGTAGAATTGGAACCTGGAGATGTTGCCTTAAAGAAAAACGAGTCCCATCCAATTTACAATCTTATTTATCTTCTGCATCGTAGAATTACCGTGGAGGAACCGCATAAGCGTGTTGGACCCGTCCAGTGTCTTAATTGTCAAGAATTTGGTCACACCAAAGCGTATTGTAAATTGCCGTCTGTTTGTGTTGCATGTGGGGAACTACATGCAACTGCTCAATGTAATAAGTCCAAAACGGACTTAAAAATAAAAAAATGCAGTAACTGTGGAGGAAATCATACCGCTAATTATAGAGGTTGTCCAGTTTATACTTATTTGAAGGGCATAAGGACCAATAAGTCGCCAGTATTACCTGATCATCCTCAACAACCTAATTTCACGTCGAGTAAGAATTTTCCTCAAATTGTACGACCAACTACTCACGTAAACGCTCCTAATTCTAGACAAGTTTCTTACGCAAACGTGGTCAAATCTAATATGCCAGGTCTGGAGCAGGAACCTATATCGCAATATTCTGAGCCACATATCAACAATCTAGAGACAACATTGCAGACACTTGTCCAAACTATGAACACTTTTACGACCACCATGACATCCATGATGCAGGAAATGCTGAAAATGCAATCCACTATCTCGCAAGCCATTTTAAAGAAATGATTTATTTAAAAATTTGTTTTTGGAACGCGAACGGCCTCCGCCAACATAAAAACGAACTGGAATACTTCCTGATGGATAAGCAGATTGATGTTATGATGATTGCTGAAACTCACTTGACGTCGACAGGGTACTTCAAAATTAATGGCTACGTGTTGTACGATACTAAAGATCCCCGCGGAAGAGCTTGTGGAGGTTCGGCAATTCTTATAAAGAACAGAATAAAACATTATCTAATGAATAACATAAGTGAGGATTACCTCCAAGCAACAAACATTTGCATTGAATTCTGTCAATACAAATTTGTTTTATCATCGATTTATTCTCCGCCTCGATTCTCAATAAAAGAACACCAATACCATAACTTCTTTAATTCCCTTGGAGCTAGATTTTTAGTTGCTGGCGACTTTAACGCCAAACACACATTTTGGGGTTCACGTCTGGTAACCCCAAAGGGTCGCGTACTCTTCAACACCATTGCTCAAATGGGCTTAGATGTACTCTCAAGCGGACATCCCACCTACTGGCCGACGGACCGACGGAAGATTCCCGATGTTATTGACTTTGGAGTAGTGAAAAATATCCCTGTAGAATGGATGCAAGTGGATCCTTCATTAGACTTGTCCTCAGATCACTCTCCTACTATCATTTCAATGCATTTCCCTCAAGTGTGTGGCTCTCCATTTAGAAACATGACTAAGACCCGAGTAAGCTGGATAAAATACAAAAAGTATTTAAGTTCTCATTGCACGGAAAATATTGTGTTGAGAACTACCGACGATATCGATGAGTCGATTGGCAACTTTACCGAGGACCTTCGACGAGCTGTGCATCACGCTTCCACTTATCACGTTGAATGTAGAAATAGGACAAACAGAACTTATTTATCTGAACTCGAACATCTCCTATCAGAAAAAAGAAGAATGAGAAGAGAGTGGCAACTTCACAGGTCTCCTGAACTGAAAGCTAGGCTACGGGTATGCAGAGATATACTAAGACATTTCTTAGAAACCCAAAGAACGGCTTCACTTACATCCTACTTGGAGGGTCTTGATAGTACCCCACAATCTGGCTACTCGTTATGGAGGGCGGCAAGAGGTTTAAAAAGACCAGTGAGAGGAAAACCTCCTTTGCGAAATCCGACTGGTGACTGGGCTAGAAATGATTTCGAGAAAGGGACATTATTTGTTAACCATTTAAGAAATGTGTTTACTAAAAACAACTCAAATAACGTATCTGATTTGCCACCACTCGTTATTAGACCTCCTGTACCTCTAAGACTAAACTTTGGTGATGTCCAAAGCGCTATTGGTACTCTGAACCTTAGAAAGGCTCCAGGTATGGATAAAATCAGCAATAAAATGCTTGTGGAGTTACCTCGTGTAGCTAGAAGAATTATCCTCTTTATCTTTAACGCTATTTTACGCCTAGAATACTATCCTGCAGATTGGAAGGTGTCTATGATCACTATGATTCCTAAGTCAGGGAAGGATCACACCAAAGTAGAGTCATATAGGCCAATTAGTTTACTGCCGACAATTTCTAAACTGTTCGAAAAATTGTTAATGACTAAGTTGATTCCAATTCTGAACGACACTGAATGCATTCCTAATCATCAATTCGGCTTCAGAGCTAAACACAGCACCATCGAACAAACACACAGATTGGTAAATGTGATAAGAGGGTCGTTTGAAGACAAAAAATACTGCTCCGCCCTTTTCATTGATGTGTCCCAAGCGTTCGACAAAGTTTGGCATGACGGTTTAATGCACAAAATAAAATTAACTCTGCCTGCTAACACCCATAAACTTATGGAAAGCTATTTATATGGTCGCAAATTTAAAATCAAAGAAGGCAATTTTTTAAGCCCCGCTCAGCCAATTGAAACAGGTGTGCCACAGGGTAGCATACTGGGTCCTACTTTATATTTGATTTATGCCTCCGACATGCCGTCAGACCCCAAAATCCACACGTCAACTTTCGCAGACGATACAGCCTTTATCAGCGTTCACAAGGACCACCAAGTAGCATCACAGAATTTGCAGAATTATGTTTATAAACTAGAGAATTGGCTAGAGCTTTGGAAAATCAGGGTTAATGAACAGAAATGTATTCATATCACTTTCACATTGCGAAAAGAAACTTGCTCGTTCATCAAAATAAATAATCAAATTATTCCTCAACATAATGAAGTCAAATACCTCGGCATTCACCTCGACCGCCGTTTAACTTGGAAGTCTCATATTGAAGCGAAACTTACACAGATGAGATTAAAAGCAGTGCAGCTTAATTGGCTAATTGGCAGAAATTCTTCACTAAAGTTGGACTGCAAACTATTGTTGTACAATGCAATTCTAAAGGCAATCTGGTGCTATGGAATTCAATTATGGGGTACTGCCTCAGCATCAAACATTGAAAAAATGCAAAGGGGTCAAAATAAAATTCTACGTATAATTACTGCAGCTCCATGGTATGTTAAAAATTCTCGAATTCACAAAGATCTATGCGTGCCATCAGTAAAAGTTGAATTTACAAAACACGCGTCAAAGTATGTCAGCAAACTTGAACACCACCCAAACCCACTTGCACGAGACATCCTTAACTTTAGTGGCCATAATCGGTTGAGAAGGAGGGATACCCTTGCTTTAACTCAAGCGCAAAATAGATGACTGGATCAGTTGATGTGAAATTTTTTTAGTATCATAAAATTTTTGTCTAGCACTGGCTGGGCTTATTATTTTCTTTTTAGTATTAAGATTTGAATACTTATTGTCATTTCATTATATTAAGATTCAATAAATAAATAAAGGCTATAATAAAAAAAAAAAAAAAAAAAATGCTAGAATTAGGAGTTATTGAGCCATCGTTTTCACCATGGAGCTCGCCTATGAGACTTGTTGTGAAGCCCAATAAAGTTAGATTATGTTTGGATGCACGTAAACTAAATGAAGTCTCGAAAAAAGATGCATACCCATTGCCCAATATTGAGAGTATATTTGCGAGATTGCCCAAGGCTAATATTATTTCAAAATTGGACTTAAAGGATGCATACTGGCAAATCGGTTTATCCGAAGAAGCAAAGCCTCTTACTGCTTTTACGGTCCCAGGACGACCATTATACCAATTTGTTGTTATGCCTTTTGGGCTATGTAATGCGCCATCCACCATGTGTCGTTTGATGGACAGTCTTATACCACCAGATCTTCGTCAGTCTGTATTTGGATATCTAGATGATCTTATTATTGTATCAGAAGATTTTAATTCACATTTGTCTGTGCTTGTCCGCATAGCAGAACAGTTCAGAAAGGCTAATCTGACATTAAATATTACTAAATCTAAGTTTTGTGTAACAGAGGTAAATTACTTAGGTTACGTAATAGGAAATGGTGGAATTAAAACTGACTCTGAGAAAGTAGAAACCATTAGAAACTGGCCAATCCCGAAAAATGTAAAGCAGGTTCGTGGATTTCTCGGCCTCGCAGGCTGGTACCGGAGATTTGTTTTAAATTTCTCATCTATTGTTTATCCTATAACTGAAGTATTGTCGACTAAACGAAAATTTTGTTGGACCCCAGAAGCGCAAAAGGCATTTGAGTTAATAAAAAATCTACTCATATCTGCTCCCGTACTGTCAAATCCTGACTTTTCAAAAAAGTTTTTTTTACAGTGCGACGCCAGCGACTTTGGCATCGGTGCTGTGTTGGTGCAGTTTGACGATGACGGCAATGAAAAGCCCATAGCTTTTATGTCGAAAAAGTTAAATTCTGCCCAACGCAATTATAGTGTCACCGAACGCGAATGCTTGGCGGCGCTAGAAGCAATTAAAAAGTTCAGATGATATCTTGAGCTTCAAGAATTTGAGGTCATAACCGACCATTCCTCTTTGGTATGGCTAATGAAACAGCAGGATGTGACAGGGCGGTTAGCAAGATGGGTGTGGAAACTACAGGGTTACAAATTCACTATAAGTCACAGAAAAGGCAAAGATCATGTGGTACCAGATGCGTTGTCGAGAATCCCATTTGAGGAAATTGCTGGTATAGATTCGGTTGAACCAGAAATAGACTTGTGTTACCCTCATTTTAATGATTATGACTACTTCGAGTTAAAGAGAAAAGTTCACGAATATCCTTGTAAATATACTGATATTAAAGTTATAGAGAATTACGTATATATTAGAACATCTCATTACTCGGGTGATGACCACCAGGAAAATTGTTCTTGGAAACTGTGGATACCTGTAAGTTTACGAAAAGATGTTATCGCAAGATTTCACGATTCTCCAATCGCAGCACATGGTGGCATGGTAAAAACCTTGGAATTGATTCGTAGAAAATTTTACTGGCCAGGAATGGTTCGCGACGTTAGAAAATATGTAGGAGAATGTGACACATGTAAAGAGTGCAAAGCTCCCAATACGATTTTAAGACCTAATATGGGTAAGCAAGTTGTAACATTAAGACCCTTTCAACGACTATACGTCGACATTTTAGGACCGTATCCGCGCAGTAAACAAGGCAACTTAGGCTTACTAATAGTTCTTGATCATATGACAAAATTTCACTGGCTATGTCCCCTCAGAAAGTTTACGTCCTCCGCAATTCAGAAGTATCTCTTGGAACAAATCTTTCATGTTTACGGAGTTCCGGAAACGTTAGTAACGGATAATGGGTCACAGTTCAAGGCCAATGAATTTAATGCATTCTTAACGCACATGGGTATTGAACATGTTTATACTGCCATATACTCACCACAATCTAACGCCTCAGAGAGGGTTAATAGATCCATTATATCTGGTATAAAATCGTACTTAGGCAAAGATCAAACTTTATGGGACAATAATTTAAGCTTTATCAGCTGTGTCTTAAGGAATTCATTTCATCAAACAATACAGGTTTCCCCATACCACGCAGTTTTCGGACAAGAAATGATAACAAAAAAAACTTAAAAAACTTAAATTTAGTTGATGAACCTCCAATTCAGTTGGCTCGAGATGATCAACTTCAACTAACCCGAAAAAACATTCAAAAACATATCGATAAAGCCTATGAGATAAATAAAAATCAATACAATTTAAGGGCTCGACCAATTTCATATGACGTAGGACAATGTATTTATCGTAGAAATTTTGCTCAATCGAATTTAGAGAAGAAATTTAATTCAAAACTAGCACCATCGTTTCTAAAATCAAAAATAAAAGAGAAAATAGGAAACAATTATTATGTTGTAGAAGATGAGAATGGAAAGGTACTGGGTACATATCACGCAAAAGATCTTCGTTCCTAAATTGCTTCCCCTTAATACTGTTGTCCACAGACCAGTATTATGTGGTTTGTAATGCACGATTCTTTTAGAAAGGAAATATATACAAAATATTTTATTCCTCAACTTCGGGTCTGTTAATTCGCTTTTGTTATCAAGATAGTTGTTATTGTTTTACCATTGTTTTGCATAGTTTTGGCTTCTTAAATATTATAATATTAAAATTTTGTCTTTTACTTAATATTATTAGATTTCTATTTAGTAGTATTATTGTTATTTTTTTTGTTGACTAATACTCAATTAAATAAATTATAGAAATATTATTTTTATTACACACATACCTATTTATACCTTAACGTCTATATTTAAATTTAAATACGTAACATTATAGTAAAGGCCTGTTAACATTTTACGTGTTGGAGATCATGCGATGTTTTTATTTTAACAGCGGCGAATGGTTATAATAGTTGAGGTTGCTGGTTTATGGCTTAACTAAAACTTATAGTGGACTTAAATTTACATATTAATATTTATTTTAATATGGAAAAAGTAAGAGAAAGATTATTTAGCAGAAAGTAAACTTATTTAATTCCACAAAAACATTATTTAAATTAAAGTTTTATAAAAAAAAAAAAAAATTACTATTGGTGATTAAGCTGTGTTTATTTGGAACAAAATTTGTTACCCTGTGATTAGTAAGGTACTGTTGTCAATTTTTGTTGTACTTTACAAGTAGATACAATAGATTGCTTGAAAACAACTCAAGCAAACGGTATATAATATCACGCCACAATTAGCGTCTATCGAAGGTCTTGTAGCTGTTCTTTTTTCGACCATTGGTCTTTTTTCTTCAAACCACTGGTAAAGTAATATCGAAGTCGCCGAAAACTTTAAAATAGTTTACTTTAAAAATTAAAAAAATTAGTTTTCCACAACAAAGAAAAAAAAATAGCCAGAGATTTAATAAAATCATTTCCAAAGATTGCTGAGCAACCAATAAAGACAAGAAAGAAAAAGAAAATTTCAAATAGTTCAACATCAGGTAATAAATATCACCCCTTTTTTTGTAGATACATCCAATAAAGCTTTGTTTTATTTAGGCGTTTGATCTTGTCAAATTTCATACCTATTATTTCATGGTGGACTCATTATTTGAGCCACCACTGCGTTTTTTTTTCTGTGTGCTTTGCTCTGGAGTATAAAATAAACCAAAAGTTAAACAATTTTACTATTAGTAAAATAATGTATAAATACTTTCAATGAGCATAGATCAGCTACCAAATAAACCGAACAAAGAAGAGAAAAGAGAAAAAAAAAATATTTATAGCACCTCAGCGTTCGATTCATAGATATCTCGTCTATAAACACATTTCGTCACCAACAAGTTTCCATTGAGAAATTATACGTTATCAAAACCACAGCTTTAAAAAAACAAAAAAAAAACTACCCCTAAACTAATTAAATTTCCTAATGAAAAAAAAAACATAAAAAAAAAAATTTTATACATTTTAAAATACATAAAACTTAATTACAAGTTGTTGTACGTTAATATCCAAGAAAATTTATAATCATTATGGAATTTAAGTTTGGGTTTTATCTTGTATATTATTTATAATTTCTTTTATACCATAAATTTAGCATTAACCAATATTGTATTGCATGGAAATACCCATATATACCCACCGAATTTTAACTTTACATATTTATAATTTACCAAATATTAAGAAACAGCAATTGAAGAGGCCTCATCAACATCTGCTGACAAAAAGTTTTTTTTTATTCTCGGTGAGTGAAATTTATCTCTTTTATTATAATGTAATTTTTTTACAAAAGCAACATTAAGATTATTAACATCAATAGCAAAGGTTAAGTTAGCAACTTCAACATGTTTATATACATATTGAGGTAAGCAAACGTAACTCTTTTGCATTTTAACATATACTCTTTGTATGTATTAGATTTTTTTATATGTATACAATGTTGCTTCTTTTTTTTGTGTTTCTTTTTTTTTTTGTACACTATTGACGGTAATAATTCCCATGCATATACATATTATCTATAATAGTAATGTTATCTAGCAAAGATCATTATAAGTTTTTTTCTTGTCCTAAATCATTATTTTTTTTAAGCAGCAATACCTCATAGATTTTTTTATTTAGTGCACATATTTCTCGTTCTGAAAATATTTAATTGTTATAAAATTATATAAAAATTTTTTTTCAGATTTAAGAAAATGAATTAGTTAAAAGAAAAAAAAAACAATTTATATTCTTTTAAATTTGCATGCAATAAAAAGTGAATTATAAGTAATAATGGAAAAATAATTTAGTACTAGTTTTCTTACGATGTGATGTGAACGAAAAGTGGTAGCACAGTTATGGGATTTTAGTGAATACTTTTAGCGCCACTAAAATCAATGGTAGGGAGGGTAAAGATGCGCATTGCTATCAATTAACATCTTTGATAGATCGTGTCGGGGATGATGTATTAGTTTTTTTTTCAGTTTTAGTTGATCTAAATAGGGGTTGTTTAATATCTTATTGTATATATGTATAAAGATCAACTTTCGGACCATGTTTTATTATGACTTCGGGAGTCTATAATAATATTTATGTAACTCAATTATCTATTGGCAAGGGGAAATTTAGAGAACAAGAACCCCCCCCACCGACTGACCGCTAGTGGTTTTCAATGGCTCCCATAAGTTCTCATATTTTCGTTATCGAGCACCAATCGTCAGTAGATCCAAAGGGCTATGTCTACCATTCCACCTTTCTGTTATACTGTACCAAACCGAAATCATTTATTTCGTGTTTATTACACAGCAATACATAATAGCATTCGTGTTTTTGTGTACATTACATGTATTGGCTTCTAACAATAAGCCAGCGTAGATACCTTTATAGTCCAATTGTCATCATTGTGAAAAATTTGTTCATTACAAGGCATGTAGCCGAATTAATAAGTGGGGATTGCAATTTAACGGGACGACGAAGACACCGAGCGTCAAAGATTTCGCGTTCAGGGTAGAGACACTTCAGTCGGATTATGGTTGCTCTTGGACAGAAGTAATTCGAAGTTTTCACCATTTGTTAAGTGGACCAGCATTACATTGGTTATGGGATTATAGGTGTATAAATATGACGCTAAGTGACTGGTCAACCCTTAAGAACGCTTTAATCAGATATTTCCACCGATACGAAAGCGATTTGGATATTCAACGGAAGATTCTAGACTGGAGACAAAAGCCATCGGAATCAGTTGGTGATTTCTGTAACGCGGTGATTCGCCTGAGAAACCAACAGATCCAATGGGAGATTTACTAGAAATTTTGAAAAGTAATCTGAGACCAGCATTATCACAACTTTTGTTTGCAATACGACCGTTAGGATTAAGTCAGTTTAGAACTGAAAGAAAAAGAACCGAGAGCCTGTTGAACAGTCAACGAGGAAGTACCCGAGATATCAAGGGAAACATATAAATCCTTTTTTTTTTTTTTTTTTTTTTTATTTATTTATTCAAGAAAAATATTACATTTCATTATTAAACTATGACCATACGAAGCCACTGCGGCTTGTCTGTAGGTAAATTAACAGAAAAAAAATGTATATTATTCTTTAGAATTTGAGTTTATGAAAATTATTAAAATATTAAAGATAAAATTAAAATATTAAAAACAAATTAAAAATTCATTGTTAGTTTGATATAAAATAATCCTTTAGAATTTTTTTCCTTATGTTGATGTTCTCAGCCTTCGAAATGACATCTATTGGTAGAGTGTTGAAAATAGTAGGCAGAGTTGTTGCTAGTGTTCTTCTCCCATATTCGTTGTGAAATTTTTTGATTTTGTATCTTCCTTCCGTATTTTTTCTTGTTTGGTAAGTATGTTCGATTTTTTTTAAGAATCTCCTGTCTTTGAAGAATTCAATCGCTAATGTAGTTTTATATATATTGTTGACATTAAGTATGTGTAGATCTTTAGCTATGTTGTTGAAACTTTCCGATTGGTTGTGTGGTATTATTTGATTATTTAGACTGTTGTTTTGTGGTTTTAGAATTTTTAGAAGTTGGTTTTGTGTTTGTTGAAGTTTATTACAAAATACTGAGTTACCCCAGGCTGTGATACCGTGTCTAATATGTGATTCTGCAAGTGAAAAATATGCTTGTCTTAGTACTAGGTTGTTTGAACAGTGACTCAAATGGTGAAGCATATAAGAGGCTTTCCTCAGCTTTTTCCTTGTTTCCTCTACATGGTATTTCCATTTAAAGTTTTCGTCGACATGCACTCCAAGGTACTTGTATGTGTTAACAATTTCTATTATTATGCTGCACTGATCATCATTGTAGGAAATATTATTCGTTGTGTTTTTGTGGAGGCATTCCATATTATGAAATTTTATCTTTATATCTGCGTATCTGTGTTTGGGGATTTAATATGCATCAATTTAGTTTTCGACGCGTTTATAATTAACCCATAATCGTGGCACCATCTAATGGCGGTGTCTAACTGTTGTTGCATAATTGCTGTAGCTTCGTTTACGTTTCTATGTGCAACTACAATCGCAGTATCATCAGCATAGGCAAATATTTTACTTGTTGATAATCTATTGATAAGTTCGTTTGTATAAAATAGATATAATAATGGTCCTAATTTTGATCCCTGTGGAACACCATGATCCATAATAGTTTCATCACTAATATTGTTTCTTACTTTAACATGAAACTTTCTTAATAACAAATAGTTTTTAAAAAATTCGTTACATTGTCCTCTTATGCCAATCTTATCAAGCAAGTATAACAATTTTGCATGGGATAACGTGTCGAATGCCTTACTAAAGTCTATAAACAAAGTAAGGCAGTGATTACTTTTGCTCAGGTGCTCGTTGATGTAGTCTGCAAAGTTGCCCAATAGCTTATTAATATTTTTACCTTTTTGAAAACCAAATTGGTTATCACTTAATATTTTGTATTTATTTGTGTATGCTGTTAATCTCCTGCATAATATCTCTTCCATGATATTTTCAACAACTGGTAATATCGAAATTGGTCTATAGTTTTCAAAATTTGCTTTTGAGCCGTTTTTGTGTATAGGACGTACATATGCAATTTTTAGTTTGTTTGATATTTTAGCCGTTTCAATGATTAAGTTTATAGATGTGTTATCACTGGTGTCATTATATCTATATTGTTTTTGAGATCAACTGGCCGAATTTCATCCACACCTGGACTTTTATTTATGTTTAAAGTTCTTATAATATTATAAATTTCATCATCAAAAGTATTTTTTAAATGAAAAGAGTTTACTAGCGTTGCGTTTGTTTCACTAATTGTTTTTATTTGACAGTCGTGTAAGATGTTTTCTATATTTGTTTTAAATTTATTTGCAAAGCTATTGCATATTTCTATTGTGTTTTTGTCTTTGAAGCTTTTTATTATAATTTCATCATTATTTATAGATTTCTTTCCTATAATTTCATTTATTATTTGCCATGTTATTCGCATATTATTTCTATTTTCATAAAACTTGTTTTTATAGTACTGATTTTTTGCATAATTTAGTTTTTTATTTAAGTAATTTCTGTATTTCTTATATTCACATTCAAAAGTTTTGTTATTTCTATTTCTTCGCCATTTGTTATAAAGTTTATCCCTAATCTCACAACAATTTATTAAATTTTGATATATCCATGGACTAGGTGTTCTTTTTTTATTATTTTTAATAGTTATAGTTGAGTTCTTATATATTTCTAAATTTATTTTCAATTTCGTTGAACATAATTTCCGGATCCGAGTGATTAATAAAGTCTTGCCAATTTGTTTTACTTATAAAATGATTAATTTTTTTCTTACACAATTTTGTATGCTGGGTTAGATTATTGTTGATTTGTTCGCTCATATTATTAATATCAGAAAGACAGCAAAAGAGAGCGTAGTGATCAGATGTTGTTGTTTTTACGACTGTTGTATGTGCATGTACGTTAATATGTTTGGATTTTATAAATACGTGATCAATACAAGTTTTTGTGTTATTGTTTAAATCTTCTCTTGTACAAAGAGTATTTAAGCATTGTAAACCATTTGCCGAAAGCATATCTAAATAGCATGTTGTTGTAAAATTTTGTTTTAGTAAATTTATGTTCATATCACCAACTACAATTAAGTTTCTCTGCTTTTTTTGCATTTTTATTAAATCGTCTAGCTCTTTCGTGAATCTCCTAACATTAAGAGAAGGTGGCCTATATATTACTAAGAGCGTTGTGTTTTCGTTTATCTCTATATTTATCTGTATTGTCTCCAATGTTATTGTATTAGTTGGTGTTAATGTAAATTGTAATGTGTCTTTAATAAAAATAGCCAACCCTCCACCGCTTCGTTGTTCTCTATTTTTATAAGTGGCGTTAAACCCACTAATGGAATATAATGAACACTCTTCATCACTTATGTTAGTTTCAGCTAGAACTATGATTTTTATTCTAGAAATTATGTTTCGAATTGTAGCAATAAAGGTATTAAAATTTTTACGCATGGAACGAATATTTAAAAAGATTATTGATAAGGGATAACTTAAAAGCTCTGATTTGATCTGTTTAAAACTTTCAGTTGTTTCAATTGTTATGTTGTCCATATTTTCAAATTTCTTTTATTTTTATTTTTGATTTTTATTTATATTTTTATTTTTCTAATCGTAACTTTATATGTATAAGAGTTTTTAAATTAAGCAATAAGTTCTATGTCGCATGAATTCTGTATTAAAATTGCAGATGAGTTTTCATTTTTCTTGGCAAACACAATCCCATCTCGAACCCACACATATTTCCAACATGATTCTTTTGCTTTATTTTTAGCTTGCCAAAGAAGTTGCCTATTATGTGCCGTAAGTTGGTCATTTACAAATATTATGTTGTTCTGATTTATTGTATTTACAGTATTATTTGTTTGTTGATCTTCGCATTTATTGAATAAATCTCCCTTGAAACGATGTTTACTAGTTTTACTCATTAACTCTTTTTTTTTAATTAAAGAGCAAAATTCTACGATAATGTTACCATTTTTTTTTTATTCTATATGTGTTGTTTATATCTGTGTCTATAATGTTTACATTAACAGATTCTGCAATTGTTTTAATTACTTGCATTGGATCTATGTTGTTGTCTCTTATGTTTTTAATTTCAACATTTTTAATTAACATTTTTTGTTCCATTGAGTTCAGTTTGTTTTCCAAATTTTTAATGCGTATCTCTTTACTTTCATTTTCTTGTTTTAGGTCGTTGACCTGTTTTGAAAGAGCTGACATAGATTCCGTTAATTTTAAAAATGCATTTGCCATTTCTTCTCTTATTGCATTGTTTGAGGATATAATATTATTATTTAGTTGATTTATACCTGCATTGATGACACTTAATTCACTTGATGTAGAAGTTTTAAGGGACTGTAAGTCCAATTTCAGTTCACTTAAATTATCGTTGACTGTATTTAAGTTTATGGAGTTTTTAATACGTTTATTGGTATTGTCTTCACATTTGTGATTATCATTATTTTCTTCATCTCTTTGATGTTTGCTGGCTAGTGATTGATGAGTTTGTTGTTCTTTATATATAACTTCTTGGTACAGATTATTTGGAGATTTACTACGACCTTTTTCGCCTCTACAGTTGTGACATTTCCATGCTGCTTTCTTTTCTGCACTCATAATTGAATATGTTGACTGGGAAAGTGTAGCGCAAGGAGAAAAATGATATTTACTCTCACAATTATTGCAATCGACATATTCGCCTGTTATAGGGAGAGTCTTATTACATGCCTTACAAATAGCATTAGTAGCTGATAAGTACTCTTGATTTTTATTCATTATGTTGTTTTTAGGGGAAAAAATAACAAAATTACTTAATACACTTATATGCACTGCTTTTTGTTTAATATTTTATATTTTTTTTTTGGCAATTTTAAGCGAGTTAACAGAAACACGTCCGTTCACGATGAATTCTAAATTGCATTTTATGGAAGATATGGAAGGAGAATTAATGGATAACGATATATGTCCATCGGAGCGTAGAAGGTTATTTTGTTTTAAGTGTGGTTACGATAATACGGTAACTCCTAAATGTCCAGTCTGTCAGGGAAACAGGGTGGCGAACAATCCTCGTACTGGGATGGAGGGTCGTTCGAGAAATGTAGCAACCCAGGCTCAACAAACACCGAGTATACCACCAACGAATCAGTCGAACCTCAACTTCTAATAGAAACACTACCAACAGACTACGCAACCGAATCGCAAACCGATCAACATACAGTGCCCAGTTCTACCGAAGACTTTACAACCACACAAACGATTGAACTTTCAATGAATGAACAACAGATGTTATCACACCACACCAATACAGTTGAATTCAACATGAGGAAACCATACCATGTACGATTGAAGGAATATAAAGCTGCTAGAGAAAGAATTTTCGGAACACCATCAAGAAGAATTATTAAGACCAGACAGCGTTACAAGGAACGGAAACAGACACGTAAAGAAATAGCATCAGCGAAACTATTTGAAAATTCGGATAGAAGGATTTATACCACCATTACTGTTAATGGAGTAGAAATATAAGGTCTGCTTGACAGTGGTGCCACAGTTTCTTGTTTAGGTTTAAGGATGCCTTTACTTGTGATACATCCGTATAGTTCGAAGATTTTTACAGCTGATGGCAGAACAAACCAGATTATAGGACGCGTAAGAATACGTAACTTTTTACCTTGTTCCTTCCTTAAAACAGAAACTATTTTTAGGAGTAGATTTTTTAAGTGCATTGCAGCAGCTCATGTATGCCGAACTAGACCGTATGCTTTCTGTTAATTCTTATGATTATTTTATTTTGGAAACAAAATCAAATTAATCTTTAATAGAATTAAATTTATTGTTGTTTATTTTAGCAATCAAATTCTTTGGGATTACCTTATTTTAGCATCAAAATAAAGTGAATCTCCAATTTCCTGTTTTATTTTCCACTATGGTCAAGCAAAGCGTGAGAATTCATGCGTCAGCGTAATTGATGGCACAAACTAAATAAACAATATTTACACGTGCCTATTCAAATTACCAGCCGGACTGTATGAAACTCAATATGTTTTGCATTGACCATGGTGATAAATAAAATTTGATCAGCAAAAATTAACGATTTCTGACGTTGATTATTTCTTTTGTTTATTTGACTTTATTATAAGTTTTTTTTTTTGTTATTATATAAAAATAAGTATAAATAGGTTAAGATTTTAATAAATAAGGCCTCTTTTTTCATTAAGACGTCATACCAAACACATCGTTATTTTAATTACCTTCGTCTTGGTGTACCACCTTGACGAAGACCATAATATATACTGTTATCCTGGTGTACTACCTCGATAACACAAAAGATCTAGTCCAACAAGGCAAACGAGCCTCCGATTCAACATTTTGACGAATACCATAATATCTACTGTTATCCTGGTGTACTACATCGATAACACAAAAGATCTAGTTCAACAAGGCAAACGAGCCTTCGATTGAACATTTTGGCGACCGAGAAAGGACTTCATTAACCAAATCATGGAACTCTCAAATGAGCTTCTCCACCAGCTAAAGTAGATTGGTGAGCAGATAGCAACCCTCATCCGGAATTTTAAAAAGGATTCCAGTAGCCGCAAACCCCCTACTTACTATGAAGACCGACTGACCCGTCTCAAGGCTGCATGGGCAGAATTCGACGAAACGGATAATAAGTTACGGAGTTTAAGGCAAATTGATACATCCAATGAATATTTCACAACTGAGCGCTATGCTGAAATTCAGGCCATGGCGTCAAAACACATAAACATCAAGCAGAAGCAGCTGGTGGGCACGATGGACTTATCAGCCGATCTCTTAGTAAAATGGCGGCTTTAACTCGTCATCTAGAAGGTCTTCAATTGGACTCAGGTAGAGAAGGGTCCTACTATAAGATCATGCAGTGCCACCATAAAATCCCAAATCTCAACAAAGGAAACCACTGCTAGACCAGCAGAATTACCATTACCCACTATCGCCATTACCAAATTTGATGGTGATTACATGAAGTGGACGTCCTTTTCCGACCTCTTCAAAAGGATTGTTCATGAGCAACGGATGTCTGACGCCCATAAGATGTGGTATTTAAAAACTAATGTCTTTGGTGAAGCAGAAAATCTAATAAATCATCTTGCGGTTACTGAAGGAAATTACCAAGCGGCATGGCAGTTGCTGGAAGACCGCTATAATAATAAGAGAGTTATGGTGACAACTGCAGTTCAGAGGCTAGTCGACCAATCGTCTGGCGCCTGCACGCTTAGCTAAGAAGGTGGACAAAACAATTCATACTCAATATGGACAATCAATCTCCAACCCGAAAGAATTACAAACCATCAGCCACTTTCTCACTTCCCTTGAGAACTATTTCCACACCCTTGAGGCAATGGGACATAAGGAGAAAACGTCTGTCCACAATCCTAAGACTTGCACGCTTACCGCTCATTGACATAGTGTTGCTTGAACTGGTCGGACGTGTTATTTTTAGTGCGGCTGAATTTTCGTAATAGGTGAAAAAAAAAATAAAAAAAAAAAAACTTGTAATAAGTGAAAAAAAAAAAAAATATATATATATATATATATATATATATAAAAAAAAGATATCGTAATAGGTGGAAAAATAGTGGTTTTTCGGTAATTTAAAAATCGCAAAACAACTGCATGAGTGTCCCGCTCAGATGTAATTCTGAGAAAGAGCTAAGCTACAGTAGGAAAAATTTATGGATCTCTGAGGAAGAATCCTTAAGAAAATCCGTGGAGTCTCTTCTCACTACAAAAGCCGAAATACGGCGCCGTTCCTGTTCGCCCAATATAGTTATCTCATCCGATGAGAAATCATCATCTTCATCAAATAGTGCAGTCAAACCCAAAAAACAAGTAGGTATGGATAAGTACATCACCGTTCTCAAGCGACAGAGGAGCCCGACATCTGCTCAAATGTCTTCCAATTCCAATAAAGTTCCTAAGACCGTCAGCAGTGATAAGCCAAATGATCAAAACAGATTTGCTCTACTTCAGACGGATGACCCAGAAATACCGAAAAAGACGTTTAAGCCCCCACCAATTTACCTGAGAGAGCCCACTTCCAATAAACTGGTACAAGGAATTGTTGCTGTAATAGGTGAGAACATGTTTAGCGTAACCTCAATTAAACATGGAAAAATCAGCGAGACAAAGATCCAAGTGAATAGGGAAGATGATTTTCGAAAATTGTCCAACCAGTTGGAGAGGGAGACCAGGGATTTCTATACCTATCAGCTCAAAAGCGCAAAAGGACTCCAAGTCGTTCTAAAGGGTATAGACCCATGTGTTGATCCTGCGGAGATAAAGAACGGATTAATGGACAAAGGGTTCAAAATCAAGAGCGTAGTGAATATTAGAAACCGTGAAAAGATTCCTCAGCCCATGTTCAGGGTAGAATTGGAACCTGGAGATGTTGCCTTAAAGAAAAACGAGTCCCATCCAATTTACAATCTTATTTATCTTCTGCATCGTAGAATTACCGTGGAGGAACCGCATAAGCGTGTTGGACCCATCCAGTGTCTTAATTGTCAAGAATTTGGTCACACCAAAGCGTATTGTAAATTGCCGTCTGTTTGTGTTGCATGTGGGGAACTACATGCAACTGCTCAATGTAATAAGTCCAAAACGGACTTAAAAATAAAAAAATGCAGTAACTGTGGAGGAAATCATACCGCTAATTATAGAGGTTGTCCAGTTTATACTTATTTGAAGGGCATAAGGACCAATAAGTCGCCAGTATTACCTGACCATCCTCAACAACCTAATTTCACGTCGAGTAAGAATTTTCCTCAAATTGTACGACCAACTACTCACGTAAACGCTCCTAATTCTGAACAAGTTTCTTACGCAAACGTGGTCAAATCTAATATGCCAGGTCTGGAGCAGGAACCTATATCGCAATACTCTGAGCCACATATCAACAATCTAGAGACAACATTGCAGACACTTGTCCAAACTATGAACACTTTTACGACCACCATGACATCCATGATGCAGGAAATGCTGAAAATGCAATCCACTATCTTGCAAGCCATTTTAAAGAAATGATTTATTTAAAAATTTGTTTTTGGAACGCGAACGGCCTCCGCCAACATAAAAACGAACTGGAATACTTCCTGATGGATAAGCAGATTGATGTTATGATGATTGCTGAAACTCACTTGACGTCGACAGGGTACTTCAAAATTAATGGCTACGTGTTGTACGATACTAAAGATCCCCGCGGAAGAGCTTGTGGATCGAGGCGGAGAATAAATCGATGATAAAACAAATTTGTATTGACAGAATTCAATGCAAATGTTTGTTGCTTGGAGGTAATCCTCACTTATGTTATTCATTAGATAATGAATAACATAAGTGAGGATTACCTCCAAGCAACAAACATTTGCATTGAATTCTGTCAATACAAATTTGTTTTATCATCGATTTATTCTCCGCCTCGATTCTCAATAAAAGAACACCAATACCATAACTTCTTTAATTCCCTTGGAGCTAGATTTTTAGTTGCTGGCGACTTTAACGCCAAACACACATTTTGGGGTTCACGTCTGGTAACCCCAAAGGGTCGCGTACTCTTCAACACCATTGCTCAAATGGGCTTAGATGTACTCTCAAGCGGACATCCCACCTACTGGCCGACGGACCGACGGAAGATTCCCGATGTTATTGACTTTGGAGTAGTGAAAAATATCCCTTTAGAATGGATGCAAGTGGATCCTTCATTAGACTTGTCCTCAGATCACTCTCCTACTATCATTTCAATGCATTTCCCTCAAGTGTGTGGCTCTCCATTTAGAAACATGACTAAGACCCGAGTAAGCTGGATAAAATACAAAAAGTATTTAAGTTCTCATTGCACGGAAAATATTGTGTTGAGAAGTACCGAAGATATCGATGAGTCGATTGGCAACTTTACCGAGGACCTTCGACGAGCTGTGCATCACGCTTCCACTTATCATGTTGAATTTAGAAATAGGACAAACAGAACTTATTTATCTGAACTCGAACATCTCCTATCAGAAAAAAGAAGAATGAGAAGAGAGTGGCAACTTCACAGGTCTCCTGAACTTAAAGCTAGGCTACGGGTATGCAGAGATATACTAAGACATTTCTTAGAAACCCAAAGAACGGCTTCACTTACATCCTACTTGGAGGGTCTTGATAGTACCCCACAATCTGACTACTCGTTATGGAGGGCGGCAAGAGGTTTAAAAAGACCAGTGAGAGGAAAACCTCCTGTGCGAAATCCGACTGGTGACTGGGCTAGAAATGATTCCGAGAAAGGGACATTATTTGTTAACCATTTAAGAAATGTGTTTACTAAAAACAACTCAAATAACGTATCTGATTTGCCACCACTCGTTATTAGACCTCCTGTACCTCTAAGACTAAACTTTGGTGATGTCCAAAGCGCTATTGGTACTCTGAACCTTAGAAAGGCTCCAGGTATGGATAAAATCAGCAATAAAATGCTTGTGGAGTTACCTCGTGTAGCTAGAAGAATTATCCTCTTTATCTTCAACGCTATTTTACGCCTAGAATACTATCCTGCAGATTGGAAGGTGTCTATGATCACTATGATTCCTAAGTCAGGGAAGGATCACACCAAAGTAGAGTCATATAGGCCAATTAGCCTACTGCCGACAATTTCTAAACTGTTCGAAAAATTGTTAATGACTAAGTTGATTCCAATTCTGAACGACACTGAATGCATTCCTAATCATCAATTCGGCTTCAGAGCTAAACACAGCACCATCGAACAAACACACAGATTGGTAAATGTGATAAGAGGGTCGTTTGAAGACAAAAAATACTGCTCCGCCCTTTTCATTGATGTGTCCCAAGCGTTCGACAAAGTTTGGCATGACGGTTTAATGCACAAAATAAAATTAACTCTGCCTGCTAACACCCATAAACTTATGGAAAGCTATTTATACGGTCGCAAATTTAAAATCAAAGAAGGCAATTTTTTAAGCCCCGCTCAGCCAATTGAAACAGGTGTGCCACAGGGTAGCATACTGGGTCCTACTTTATATTTGATTTATGCCTCCGACATGCCGTCAGACCCCAAAATCCACACGTCAACTTTCGCAGACGATACAGCCTTTATCAGCGTTCACAAGGACCACCAAGTAGCATCACAGAATTTGCAGAATTATGTTTATAAACTAGAGAATTGGCTAGAGCTTTGGAAAATCAGGGTTAATGAACAGAAATGTATTCATATCACTTTCACATTGCGAAAAGAAACTTGCTCGTTCATCAAAATAAATAATCAAATTATTCCTCAACATAATGAAGTCAAATACCTCGGCATTCACCTCGACCGCCGTTTAACTTGGAAGTCTCATATTGAAGCGAAACTTACACAGATAAGATTAAAAGCAGTGCAACTTAATTGGCTAATTGGCAGAAATTCTTCACTAAAGTTGGACTGCAAACTATTGTTGTACAATGCAATTCTAAAGGCAATCTGGTGCTATGGAATTCAATTATGGGGTACTGCCTCAGCATCAAACATTGAAAAAATGCAAAGGGGTCAAAATAAAATTCTACGTATAATTACTGCAGCTCCATGGTATGTTAAAAATTCTCGAATTCACAAAGATCTATGCGTGCCATCAGTAAAAGTTGAATTTACAAAATACGCGTCAAAGTATGTCAGCAAACTTGAACACCACCCAAACCCACTTGCACGAGACATCCTTAACTTTAGTGGTCATAATCGGTTGAGAAGGAGGGATACCCTTGCTTTAACTCAAGCGCAAAATAGATGACTGGATCAGTTGATGTGAAATTTTTTTAGTATCATAAAATTTTTGTCTAGCACTGGCTGGGCTTATTATTTTCTTTTTAGTATTAAGATTTGAATACTTATTGTCATTTCATTATATGAAGATTCAATAAATAAATAAAGGCTATAAAAAAAAAAAAAAACAAGAAAAAAAAAGAAAAAAAAAAAAAAGCTTACCGCTCAACCCCATCGCGAATTCCGCCAATGCATAGTTTGCAAGCGAGATTTTCACCCATTATACCGATGCAAGGAATTCATCATGCTTAGCCCGCAAACCGTTTTAATCTTGCACAGAAGCACAAGTTATGCGTAAACTGCTTCTACAACACTCATCCAACGAAAAGGTGTACCTCTTCAGGCCGATGCCAAAAATGCGGGAAAATTCACTACACCTTAGTCCATTTGGACCAACAGTCACAAAATAATTTAACGTCCACAAAGCAAAGTAAATCTGCTAATAAGTCTACTAATTCAACTAAAGAACAAGACAAACCTACGACATCATCACCGACGCCTAGTCCTGACCGTGCAGAAAATGCGACATCTCTCGTCACTACACCAATAATAGAAGCTACCAGTGTGACAGTAGGTTCTACAGTCCAACGACCCTACGTTTTGCTAGGAACGGCATTGGTAAAGGTCAAAGCAAACGGTTTAGAAACTGAATGCAAGGCAATTCTTGACTCGGGATCGCAAGTTAACCTCATCACGGAACGATTAGTTACACGTCTTGGACTCCCAGCAAGGGCTACTACTATCTCCATTAATGGCATTGGAAAAAGCAGGACCAAGGTTCAACACAGAGTCAACATAACACTACAATCTCGACTCAACAATTTTGTTACACAATTGGAGGCGTTTGTGTTGCCACAAATAATTTCTCCTCAACCCTCTCAACTTATTAACATCGATAAGTGGGCAATTCCGAACAATGTGACTTTAGCAGACCCAACTTTCAACCGTTCCGACAAAATCGACATTTTGTTAGGAGCGGAATATTATCATCAATTACTTGCTATTGGACAAATTAAACTGGCTAATGACCTGTGTTGCAAAATACAGCCTGGCTGGATCATATCAGGAAGGTTCTCCACTCAACATCTATTACCAGCAATATGTGGAGTATTGACTAAGGATGATAAAATGAATATAGCTATCGAACGATTTTGGAAACTCGAAGAGATCGAGGGTTCGCAACAACCTGTAACATGGATTTATAGGAAAACAATAATCCATGTACATACTAATATAATAACACATGAATATAATAACAATGACAATTTACATAATTAACAATAAAGATAATAATAATAACATATATAATATATATAAATAATAAAGAAAAGTAATAATAGAAGTACGTATGTATGTGTATATCACCATTCATTACTTGTGTGTGGTTCACTACACATAATGGCATATAATTCTCATGTAGTTAATAAACAAATTAGTAAGTTTGGTGGTAGTAGGCGGTTCTAACGAGACAAGAATTTGCGAAACTTCAATTATTAATTGAAGGTGGCTGATATTAGCTCAGGCGTAATGGTCATTGACATTTGAACTTGGTTCGATTGTTACCTCGTACAACAAATTCGGTTGATTGTTTCGGTCACTACAACTTCGGTTGATAGTTTGGGCACAACTACTTTGGTTGATTGTTTCGGTACTGCGACTTCGGTTGACAGTTTTGGCACTACAACTTCGGTTGATAGTTTCGGCACAACAACTTCGGTTGATTGTTTCGGCACTGCGACTTCGGTTGATAGTTTCGGCACAACAACTTCGGTTGATTGTTTCGGTACTGCGACTTCGGTCGACAGTTTTGGCACTACAACTTCGGTTGATAGTTTCGGCACAACAACTTCGGTTGATTGTTTCGGCACTGCGACTTCGGTCGAAAGTTTTGGCACTACAACTTCGGTTGATAGTCTCGGCACAACAACTTCGGTTGATTGTTTCGGCACTGCGACTTCGGTCGACAGTTTTTCTAGGTTAAGAAATATAGTTTTAAGATAATTGTATTATTTAGTGAGTATATGAGTCGATCATGAACACTTCGGAAGAAGATTTGGTCCGTCCAACCGCGAGCCGGCACCCAGAGGAAACCGAATTCATCCACCGAGAATCCAGAGAAAACCGAATTCATCTACCGAGAATATCCGACCGAATCCTATCGAGTCATCGTGGCTGTCAGTAATTAATAATACACATCATTTATTGTAACCGAATACCGAATTTGTCAATAAAGATATAGCTATATTTTACTCCACAAAGGGAGATCTTCGTGTTATCTTTTACTTAGGGTTTGTAGATCCGTAAGTAGACCCTGCACACAACTGACCTACCTCAGCCAAAGACAAAACCACGTTACAAATGGCGCCCGAGCAGGGACCTGATTCTAAGATGCAACGCGCAAAGGAAATCGCCGCCAACGAGGAGGAATCGGCCCAAAATTACGACAGCAGCAAACACGACAAGCCATCAACAAGTCAAACTCTAAATCCGGATTCAGTCGGTTGGATATATTTACTAAGGAAAGAACTCATCGATCAATGCAGAAACGCTGGTATACCAACGGCAGGGTTCACCGTCGAACACCTGCGAAAACAACTATCAGAGAACTTCCGCAATAAACGGTTAAGGGCATCCACCGAAAATATGCTACTAAAACTGGAGAAAGAAATTAAAACAGCGGAACGAAGCGTTGTACCCAATGAAGAACTATCTTTCACAATACCACAGGAGGTCTCTCGTAATCACATTTCGGATGATGAAATTATGAATATAACTAACAAGTGAGATTTGAAGTTTTCTGGGGAAACCGATCTAATGGAATTTCTCGAACGACTTGAAGAATTTGCCGAATGTCATCACATACGTCCCGATCGTCTAATCCCGTCGATGCTAAGTATGCTAAGCGGCAACGCACTCAAGTGGTTTCGGGTAAAAAAGGATACTATCAGTACCTGGCAAAGTTTCAGACGTGAAGTAGAGAAGTTCTTACTACCTACACGATATCTTTCCCATTTGGAACAAACATTTTATAACCGAAAGCAAAACAACAGGGAACGCGCCAAAGATTACATCCTTAATATGCTGACACTCTCCAGGCAACACCCCGCGCTTAAAAAGATTAACCATCTGGATCGTATTTACGACGGCCTTCGTACGGAATACCGACACTATGTACGACGCGTAGATTTCACCAGCTTAGACGAATTAATTTCTATGACAGACGAATATGAAACATTAAAGAGAGAAGAACGCCCACAAATTTCGCACATGATAGCCGACCTAGGCTACCAAGGAATAGAAAAATGCTAGCGGTGTAAAGGAGTAGGCCATAAGCGAACTACATATGTGCTGCCCGTCTTACTATTCTGTTCGCATTGTGGTCAAGATGGCGTACCCTTTCACGAACTTGTCCTTGTCGTAAACGTCCTCTGTTAACCGTGACGCATGCACCAACAACCAGCGATAGTCGATATTTCATCACTATAACTATATACGATCGTCAAGTCCAACCGCTCATAGACACCGGCTCGTCTCGAACTTATATTGGAGAAACATTAAGGAATTTCCTAGTCGTCATGGGCGTTAAACCAATAAGTACTAAAGGAGTAGTACAAATGGCTGATCAATCGCTTACCTCCAGTTTGGAAATATTTTCCATTCCAATCAGTTACAGTAATTACAGAGGCATCGGTAATTTCCACGTTAGCTGAACCTATGATACTCGGGATGGACTTCTTGCAGGCAGTAAACATAGAAATAAGACTGGATAATAAAATACTTATGAAACCTACCAATTTGGGCAATGTACCATATACTCCGTTACATACGGTGACCAGTCGATATTTTCTAACCGACGAGGAAAAGAACGAGCTGGAAAGCTTCTTGCAAGTTCATAAGACCAAATTTAGCTCAGTGAAAAGGGTTTGTACCGTTGCCAAACATGAAATTCGGCTCCGTCATCAAACGCCAATCAAACAACGGTATATGCCGAGAAACCCTGCCATGATGGAAATAATTAACGAGGAGATCAATAATTTATTGTCCGATAATCGCATCGAACCATCGCGAAGTGCTTATAGTCTCCCTATAGTACTAGTCCGAAAAAAACAGGGTGGGTGGAGAATGTGTATAGATTACCGCCAACTTAATGCAGCCAGTGAACCCGATGCATATCCTCTACCCCAAATAAATGCTATTTTGGATCAACTAAGGGAAGCAAAATATATTTCATCACTGGATTTGAAAAATGGATAGAAGAGAGATCGAAAGCATACACAGCATTTACTGTCCCGGGGAGGGGGTTATTCCAGTGGAGAGTTATGCCCTTCGGACTACATTAGGCCCCGGCTACATTCCAACGTACGTTAGATCACATCATCGGTTCTGACCTTTACCCTTTAGTGTTCGTCTATCTAGATGACATTATAGTCTTCGGAAGGACATTCCAAGAACATCTACATACGCTAGAGAAGGTTTTCTCGCGCTTACAACATACTAAAATTTTGCTTAATTTTGAAAAATGCGAATCCGTCCGCACTAGTATCCGTTACCTTGGTCACCTAGTCACTCCCGAGAGTATCCGAACTGACCCTGACAAAATTGAAGCTATGCAACCGCTACCGACCCCAACAAACCTAAAAGAACTTCGTCGAGTACTCGGAGTTGCATCGTGGTATCGCCGATTTGTACCCAACTTTTCTAAACTAGTAGTCCCATTAAAATCAGTGAAATGGACCTGGGGAAATGAGCAAGAGCAAGCATTTTCAACTATAACAGAAGTCCTTACCCAATCACCTGTCCTCGGCTGTCCGAACTTCGAATATCCGTTCTTTCTACAAACGGACGCGAGCCAAGAAGGGTTAGGTGTCGTGTTATTCCAACGTCACTCAACTAAGGAAAACGACATTGCTTATGCCAGCCGAACATTCACCGACCTTGAAAAGAAGTATTCGACTACAGAACAGGAGTGAATGGCAATTCTGTATGGAATTAGGAAAATGCGACCATATTTAGAGGGGTACCATTTTACCGTGATCACCGACCATCACTCGCTAAAGTGGTTACATATTCTACAAAACCCTTCAGGACGCCTTGTCCGTTGGGCATTAGAGCTGCAACAATACGGTTTTAATATCGAATTCAGGAAGGGAAGCTCAAACGTGGTAGCCGACGCACTCTCAAGGGCTCCGTTACCCATTACTAAGGACTCCAATGTAATGGCAACAACAGCACCCGATTGGTACGAACGTATGTATGTCAAAACTTGCCCTATCCGAAGGTGAAAAATACCCAGACTTTCAGGTCGTTCAGCAACAACTCTACAAACATATCCCCAGGAGATCGGCATTTGATTCCAAACCAGAATGGAAAGTGTGTGTGGCCTCGGATGATCGTCGTCGAGTTTTACAAGAATGCCACGATGCGGCAGAAGCAGGACACTTCGGTATATTTAAAAAACTTCGTAGAGTAGAAGAGAAATATTATTGGCCAGGGGTATATCACGACGTGGTTCATGTGAAACCTGTGCACGCTACAAACCAGAACAGAGAATGTCAGCTGGAATCATGCGGTCCATGCAATGCGATTCCCCATGGGAAATAGTATCGGCCGACTTTGTTGGTCCTTTGCCGAGATCAACGAAAAGTAATACCGCGCTACTCGTTTTGATAGATGTTTTTAGCAAATGGGTAGAACTCGTAGCTACGAGACAGGCTGTTTCGAAAGACGCAGTAAAAGTATTAAAGAAAGGATAATATTCCGGTTTGGTTGTCCAAAAATATTTCTCTCTGACAATGGGGTGGAATTCATGAGCCATATCGTGCAGAAGCAGGTAACCGATCATGATATTACCCACCGTACAACAGCTCCATACGCACCTCATGAGAATCCAACCGAAAGAATGAATCGAACTGTTAAAACAATGATAGCACAACAAACCGGCTCCGATCACCGTTATTGGGATCTACGACTACCTGAGATAGCGTTCGCTATAAACACTGCAACCAACGAAGCTTCAAAGTTCACTCCAGCAGAGATAATCTACGGAAAGAACCCAAGGAGCCCCAATGAGTTTAGACGAGACCTCGAGAGTCCGGTAGAAGAAAACTTCGAAAGAAACATGCTAGAATTATGGGGCGAAGTTCAAAAGCACCGCAGAAACAGTACCGCACGACAAACAAAATACTACAATCTTCGCAGACGAGCGTGGGAGCCTAAAATAGGAGATAAAGTTTGGAAACGAGAGCGACAATTGTCTTCGGCAGCAAATAAATTCAACCACAAATTAGCCTCAAATATATTCGAAATTGCCAACCATGACAAGAAAACGAACAGAGCAAACGTGCAAGACCTTAAATTGTACACAAATAGAATATAAAAATAATAATAAAAATTCTCATAAGGTTGGGGTGACTAAAACTATATAAGGCGGAGTTGTTCACAACAAAGTATCAATTGCATTTGAACATTCATCCAAGTAAGAGGGATCGTAAACGAACAAACCACCTGAGGCTAGAACAAGAATTATAAGCGACGTCCAGATACGTCCAGCCATAAGGGTTGACCAATCTCCACCACTCGTGCCATACCAACAGGACGACTCCAACCGAACCGTGAAGCTGATACCAACTGTGGTATCAGGGAAATGTCCCGCCACAACTTCGGTCAACCCAACCATAACAACCGATAGACCAGAAACGTCAGGACGTGCAAACCGAAACCAGAAGCCCATTTCGGCACCCGACCAAAAGAAGACGAACGCTCCTCGACAAACCTCAGAGAGACCAAAACCCACTCCAAAGAAAGTAAAATTCCAAGGGAAATTTTTTCGGAGGAGGAAATTTGGAGAGGAGTTGCAATTAGGAAACCAGACAAATATGTCCGACATTTACAATTCGTACTTAGACGAGCAGTTCGCCCCCCAATTAAAGTTACTGTCCTGAATCAGAAATTTGCTCGCCTTCGATGTGTCGACAGACAGAAAATAGTCGAAATGAAGTAAAGTTATTGGCTTACCATTTCTTTTTACTTTTTTTTTTTTATTATATTTCTTTTTAAACTGTAGAATAGCAATTTAAGTTGTAAAAAAAAAAGAAAAAATTTAAGTTGTAATTATATAGAAAAAAAAACTTATTTTAAGAGCCGAGCCTTTCCATTGGAAAGGTTAATTATACCTTCATGGTAGTGCAGGTCCTCGGACCAAAAACTCGCTCACACATTAACTAAGCTAAGTCGCTACGCTCCCTGAGCTCCGCTCTCTGAAGAAGGGGAGAAATATAACATGGATTTATAGGAAAACAATAATCCATGTACATACTAATATAATAACACATGAATATAATAATAATAACAATTTACATAATTAACAATAAAGATAATAATAATAACATATATAATATATATAAATAATAAAGAAAAGTAATAATAGAAGTACGTATGTATGTGTATATCACCATTCATTACTTGTGTGTGGTTCACTACACATAATGGCATATAATTCTCATGTAGTTAATAAACAAATTAGTAAGTTTGGTGGTAGTAGGCGGTTCTAACGAGACAAGAATTTGCGAAACTTCAATTATTAATTGAAGGTGGCTGATATTAGCTCAGGCGTAATGGTCATTGACATTTGAACTTGGTTCGATTGTTAGCTCGTACAACAACTTCGGTTGATTGTTTCGGTCACTACAACTTCGGTTGCTAGTTTTGGCACTACAACTTCGGTTGATAGTTTTGGCACAACAACTTTGGTTGATTGTTTCGGTACTGCGACTTCGGTTGACAGTTTTGGCACTACAACTTCGGTTGATAGTTTCGGTACAACAACTTCGGTTGATTGTTTCGGTACTGCGACTCCGGTCGACAGTTTAGACACTACAACTTCGGTTGATAGTTTCGGCACAACAACTTCGGTTGATTGTTTCGGCACTGCGACTTCGGTTGACAGTTTTGGCACTACAACTTCGGTTGATAGTTTCGGCACAACAACTTCGGTTGATTGTTTCGGTACTGCGACTCCGGTTGATTGTTTCGGTCACTACAACTTCGGTTGATAGTTTCGGCACAACAACTTCGGTTGATTGTTTCGGCACTGCGACTTCGGTCGACAGTTTCGGCACTACAACTTCGGTTGATAGTTTTGGCACTATAACTTCGGTTGATAGTTTTGGCACAACAACTTTGGTTGATTGTTTCAGTACTGCGACTTCGGTTGACACTTTTGGCACTACAACTTCGGTTGATAGTTTCGGTACAACAACTTCGGTTGATTGTTTTGGTACTGCGACTTCAGTCGACAGTTTTGGCACTACAACTTCGGTTGATAGTCTCGGCACAACAACTTCGGTTGATAGTCTCGGCACAACAACTTCGGTTGATTGTTTCGGCACTGCGACTTCGGTCGACAGTTTTTCTAGGTTAAGAAATATAGTTTTAAGATAATTGTATTATTTAGTGAGTATTTAAGTCGATCCTGAACACTTCGGAAGAAGATTTGATCCGTCCAACCGCGAGCCGGCACCGAGAGGAAACCGAATTCATCCACCGAGAATCCAGAGAAACCCGAATTCATCTACCGAGAATATCCGACCGAATCCTATCGAGTCATCGTGGCTGTCAGTAATTAATAATACACATAATTTATTGTAACCGAATACCGAATTTGTTAATAAAGATATATCTATATTTTACCCCACAAAGGGAGATCTGCGTGTTATCTTTTACTTAGGGTTTGTGGATCCGTAAGTAGACCCTGAACACAACTGACCTACCTCAGCCAAAGACAAAACCACGTTACAAACCGTTGTCACCATATGACGCACAATGCGAAGCACACTTTAATCAGCACACCACACGTAACAAAGATGGAGGGTTTACTGTACGACTTCCATTTTGTACGGAAACATCTGCCTTGAAAACTCACATAGCATTGCTTTCAATCGATTTCTCTCATGGGAACGACGATTATCGAAAGACGGTTCTTTAAAAGAACAATACACCCAGTTTATGAATGACTATGAAAATTTAGGTCACATGACGAAAATCAGCATAGATGACGTCAAAGGGTCTAAATATTTCATTCCGCACCATTGCGTGCTGCGCCCTGAAAGCAGTATCACCAAACTGCGAGCGGTATTCGATGCTTCAGTAAAAACATCGTCAGGGAAATCTTTGAATGATATTCTGCACACCGGACCACTACTACAAAATAAGCTGTTTACTGTGTTGCTGCGTTTTCGGCTGCCGCGTTTTGTGTTCACGACAGATATTGAAAAAATGTATTGCCAAATATTGATTCATCCAAAGGACAGGCAATACCAGATAATCCTGTGGCGAAAAAATGTTACTGAGCCCATTAGCTATTTCAAATTAAATACCGTCACTTATGGAACCAAGCCAGCCCTAATTCGATGCTTGAAAGAAATAATCCATGACTGTAAAATTCACTTTCCTTTAGCAGCAAGAAGAATTTTTATGTCGACGATGGATTGGGTGGAGCAGACAATTTGACCGTCGCAATAGAAACTCAACGCCAACTGCAACAAGTCATGGCAATGTACGGATTTCATCTACGGAAGTGGTGCGCTAACCATCCTCAACTTCTCCGCAATATCCCGGAAAATGATCAAGAAGTCAGCCTCGACTTGTCTACAGATGAAGCCGACTACACTAAAACATTAGGATTCTTCCCAAATACGACCAGCTTAAAATCAAGGTCAACATCCAACCAATCAATGCTGTGACTAAAAGGACAGTCACCTCAGATTTAGCACGCATTTTTGAGCCCCTTGGCCTATTGTGTCCAGTAGTCGTCAGGGCAAAAATGTTTGTACAGGAGCTGTGGACATTGAATCTCTCATGGGACGAAGCGGTGCCTTTGGAATTCGACTCTCGCTGGAGAAATTTCCGAAGCAAACGTTGCCAAGGCTGGAACTATGTGCTGCTCAGTTAGGAACTAACTTGGTTGCAAGGGTTAAACAGGACATCGACATGAGTTCCACACCAACGTTTTACTGGACCGACTCGAAAATCGTGTTATCATGGATCAATTCGAGATCATCGTCATTTTATACTTTTGTTGCGAATCGTATAGCTTTAATACAAAAAAGCACTTTACCTGAACAATGGCGGCATGTGAGTTCCAAAGACAACCCTGCAGATATAATTTCTAGAGGACTGGACCCACAACAGTTACAGCAATCACCACAATGGATGTACGGGCCATTTTTTCTTCATGGAAACGAAAACCATTGGCCACCTACTGTTTGCCTAGAGTCGAATACTACGATAATTGAAAAAAGGCAGATCGGTCACAACTTACTCGTTTCGGTGGCTGATGAAAACCCATTGCAAATTATAAACTATCGAAATTCGTTAAAAACTCTTCAACGAATTGTGGAATACGTTCTATGATTTATTAAAAATTCCAATAGTAGCAAGGCAGAGCGACAAGTTCGGCCGACTCTTACACCTTTTGAAAATCACGACGCCCTCGTCATTATTGTTCGAACTACACAGCAGTTCAACTTCAAGAATGAATTCCAACAATTGCAAAAGGAGAAAGAACTTAAGGGTTCTAGTCAAATAAAAGGCCTATCACCATTTGTATAGGTCGGGGTCTGTCACTCCGCAGAATGGGTAAGTGGAGTCTACAATTCGAGTCCAGTGGATTACGTTGGTGTTATAAATGAAACACTTTTTCTTCTTAATTGGTATATACAACAAGCCTTTATTTGTATGTAAGTCAATTTATTATTTTTTATTTGTCTTGCGCTACAGTGTTTGGTGGTTGTTTTCTTGTCAGCGAGTTGTTAATAAAAGACGATTTGTTTTGTGAAAAATACTATAAGACCGGCTGCGCACACACAAAGTAGTGGCAGCGAAAATGAGCATACACAAAGTAGTGGCAGCGAAAACAAATGAGCAAATTAAAAGAGAACATAGTGTCGAAAAACAACCACCAAAAAGCATTACAGCCCGGGTGATTGAAACACGGGCGATAAATAAATTTCATGTTCACTTGAACATACCGGCCCCCTTGCGGTTACGCAAACCCTCAAAGGAGCGGCAATAACGTTAAGTTATTAACTTTGTTTTTTTTTTTTTATATACTAGTACAATATGGGAGAAATTCATTAATAGAAATTTATAATAATTGTAAGATAATACAAATAATTTTTTTTTGAAAAATTATAAAATATGAGAATGAAAAATAATAATACAATTTGATTTCATACAATATTAGAAAGAAGATACAATTAATAGTAAAATTTAATTTGATATAATTATACAACAGTAAATTATTCTAATAAGTTTAAGACAATTCGTTATAAGAAGTTTGCAGATAATTTATAAGCGAATTTTTCCAATCAATACTCAACCTAGCAGGGTATCTTGAGCCAGGGGGGTCGTAAGTGTTGATGGGTGAAGTGTTGATTTAACCAGTTCAGGGTATATGTCTGCACCAAGTATGATGTTGATGTCGCAAGCTTTGAAAAATTCAGGGTCAGCCAGACGTAGATTGCTATATTCTTTAGCCAGTTTTTTATCCAAATCTTTTGGACGCAGAGTCTGAGGCAAGTCCTTTGTGACTAAAGTGGTTAACTGAAAGGTTGGGTCATCAGTGAAATGTGGTTTAAAGGTGAGTGTACAGGTTCGCCGTGAGTTAAGTCTATTAACTGGAAAATTGTATCTCGTAGTAAGGAATTCGGCCATCAAGCTGCTTTCTGACGAGGGGTTAAGGATGCCACGAATGTTGCCCCATTCATTACCCAATTTAACCTTGATAATTACGGTAGGTCGTAGGATGCCAAATTGTGATATATTGACCACACGAATAATACGGCTGTGAACGTTACTCATACGGTGGGGGGTAGAGTTGTGGTGAAGAAGGGTATGGTGCTTTTGGGAACATTTATGACACCTTTCCATGCTGCGGCATCTTGGTGATAAATGACTGTGTGCCAAACAATTCTCGCAGTATTTGTATTTCTTTACAGTATTAATTCTTGCGATAACGTTTAAGTTGTTAAACTTACGGCATGTGCGTAAAGGATGATCCATCTTACACAATTTGCAATCAGGCAGATGATGGGCATCTCGATTTCTGGCTAATTGAATGACGTTCATAGGTGACGAATTTCTTGTCCGATGATGGTAAGAAGACATATGGCTGTAAAGAGTTTGAGAGTTATTAGTTTGATTTATCGGATGATGGGAGAAGAACTAATTTAACAATGGGTCTGGTTAAAACGCCCGAAGCAGTACGAACTTCGGCTACTCTAACATTATTATCTTGTCCAAGAAAAACTTTTTCTATGCGACCAAGACGCCACTTGTTAGGGGGGAAATTGTCTTTTTTGATAACGACAAGGTCACCTACGGCAAAATTTTTGTGGGGGTATTTCAATTTGTTACGTTTATGTAACTCCTTAAGGTATTCATCTTTCCATCTACATGCAAAGTGATGATAAAGTACGTTTAGCTTTTGCCATCGGTTGACGTAGCTGATCGATTGATCAGAATAATTAGGTTCTGGGGGTGAGAGTAATGGGGTGCCAATAAGAAAGTGGCCAGGTGTGAGCGCACCGAGGTCGTTTGGGTTATCGCTCATTGGGACTAACGGTCTTGAGTTAAGACAAGCTTCAATTCGAGACAGCATGGTCGCAAATTCCTCGAAAGTAAAAGTTTGGGCATTGCTAAGTTTTTTCAAATGGGACTTAAAACTTTTTACTCCCGCTTCCCAGAGCCCACCCATATGCGGAGCCCCCGGGGGATTAAAATGCCAATCGATAAGCTGAAACGAGTGTTGAGAGAGGAGAGAATTTTTAACTTGAGTAATGAAATTTTCTTTGTGTTTGTTGAACACATTCGATGCGCCTTTAAATGCTGTTCCATTATCTGAATACAGTGCCTTAGGCGTTCCTCGTCGGGAGAAAAAACGCGCGAATGCTGCTAAAAATGCTGGGGTTGATATTTCGCTTGTAGCTTCTAGGTGGATTGCTTTGGTGGCAAAACAAACAAATACTAGAACGTATCCCTTGGTGATTTTGCAACCACGACCTACGAAAGTTTTGATGTCGAAAGGTCCCGCGAAATCAAGGCCAGTATGGCAGAAGGGTCTAGAAAGCAGCGTCCTTTCTGGAGGCAGCGATGCCATAAGCTGTTGACTTTGGACTCGTCTATACAAAGCACATTTTTTGCAATGAAAAAGTATTGTTTTGATTAAGTTTTTTAGCTTAGGAACCCAGGACTCTAACCTAGTTAAACGTGTTAGGAGGGAATTTCCACCATGTAATGTAAGTTTATGCAATAGCTCCAAATATAAACGGGTGAAATGACCTGAATAGGGTAAAATTTTCGGAAAGCGCTCATCATATGACAATATTAAATTAAATGATAATCTACCGTTGGCTCGCATTATACCATCAGAGTCTAAGAAGGGGTTAAATGATAGTAAGGCGCTTTTAGGGGGTATAACTTGATTTTTCGAGAGCAATTTGTATTCGGGGAAATGTGCTATTTGGCAGCAAATAATTAAGCGAGTTTTTATATGTTTTATTTCCGATTGCTGAATAGTAAGTGAGGGATAATTAAAGGAGAATTTGAGAGTTGGATGAGTTGCTTTATAAAAACGGTATATGTATGAAAATACACGCAATGCTCGGGGGAGATCAGAAAATCGATTTAGCATATCTTCAGACAATTGATTTAAATGAGTTTTTACGGGTCTTACTTCTTCGTTGGTATCTACTACTGGAGACGTTAAAGGCCATTCAGATTTCGGGAGGCGTAACCAGGTCGGACCGTTCCACCAAAAATCGTTAGAAATGAGTTCTTTGGCAGTTAGGCCACGAGATCCTAAGTCGGCTGGGTTGTCTTTTGAATTGACGTGATTCCATTTTTCGTTTCCAACTTTCTCAATTATAGATGTAATACGATTAGCTACAAATGTTATCCAATGTGAGGGATGCTTTTGTAGAGATGCTAGGAAGTCTACGATCGTCCGTCCAAAAATAGGTTTCACAGTGATTCAGGGCTACTTGAGAGCAAAAAGTTGAAGCTAGTTTAGCTAGTAGTTCAGCTCCACACAGCTCTTTTCGGGGAAGCGTAACGAATTTTACAGGGGCTACTTTAGTTTTTGCAAGAAGAAAATGAGTAGATATAGTTCCATTTTTGCTTATAGTTCGTAGATATAAGGTTGCCGCGTATGCTTTTTCTGAAGCATCGCAAAAGTCATGAATTTCAGCATAATACGTAGGGTGATAAGAAACAAAGCGAGGAATCTTGATATGTTCGATGTTGGGGTAATCATTTAAAAACGCAAGCCAGCTGCGCATGGTTTCTGGCTTAAGGGTATCATCCCAATCAATACAGTCTTTCCAGATT
Source organism: Bellardia bayeri (assembly GCA_950370525.1). Taxonomy (NCBI): domain Eukaryota; kingdom Metazoa; phylum Arthropoda; class Insecta; order Diptera; family Calliphoridae; genus Bellardia; species Bellardia bayeri. Next base: position 46,507,163 of record OX493265.1, on the reverse strand, counting down.
TGCTGCATGATAATTTTTGCTACAATGACTTTTGGAGCCAGCCATCCAGCTGGGTCAAACAATCTAGCTATGTCTGATAATACTGCACGTTTTGTGATATGATCACGGAGAGGCTGTTTAATGGGGTTAAAAAAAAAATAATCTACACCTGCATTCCAACGAAGTCCCAGGGTTTTAGTAGTAGTAGTATCCTTGAGCTCTAAGACGTCAGTCGCGAGCAGGTGATCGGGGCTTAAATCTTTTAAAAGATCTTTATCGTTGGCAATCCACTTCCGGAGAGAAAAGCCCGTAGAGTTTAAAATCATTATGAGATCATTTCTAAATTTGATAGCTAGGGATAAATCGTGTGAGCCTACCAGCACGTCATCTACGTACATGTTGTTTTTTAGTATACTAAAAACTTCGGGGTGTTGATTAGAGCAATGTTCGGCAAGTTCTAAGCGCTAAGTATGGCGCACAGTTGACGCCAAAAGTGACTGTCTGGAGCTCAAAGTCTTGAGGCTCTTTATCGGGTGAATCACGAAAAATAATTCGTTGGTACGGGGTATGATGTGGGTGAACCAGAATTTGCCGATACATTTTTTCAATATCGGCATTGAACACGTATTTAAACAGTCGCCAGCGAGTGATAAGTACGGTTAAATCTTGTTGTAAGACTAGTCCTGGGTCCTTAATAATGTCATTAAGACTTAATCCATTTGATGTTGAGCTCGAAGCGTTGAAGACAACTCGCAGCTTTGATGGGGTAAATAATAAGATAATTTCGGGGTTTCAAATGCATAAGGGTTAAATATTCGGTAATTACTTTATCATAGTCTTTTTTAGACTGAGGGGTTTTAAGTAATTTGGCCTCATTTCTTAGAAACTGAGCCAATGCGATGTTACGAGAATGACCAAGTGTTAAAGAATTTAGAAACTCAGGCTTGAAGGGTAGGGACACAACAAACCGGCCTGTATCATCTCTGTAGGTCGTTTCTTTATATAAACGTTCGCAAAAAAGATCCTCCGGGGACAACGGTTTCTCTCCCTTAATTTCTTCAAGCTCCCAGAACTTGGTCATTTGATTATTTAAATCGAGTGCGCTAAAAAATGATGACACTGATTTTGATGTGGGGATAGGGGATTGTAATCTGCCGGTGATAATCCATCCGAAAATAGTACGTTGTGCGATAAGCGATTTATTAGGATTCCAACGGACACCATTTTTTATAATGTTCGGATATATATCACATCCTATCAAAAGGTCTACATTTGAGTTTTGACATGAATATCTATCGGCTAGTTAAAGATCAGCAAACTTGGCATCTGTTAGCGATGACTTATTGAAGTACGGCAGATCTCCAGTAAGTTTGTTTACAACATACGCATCTGTAGATATTTCGAAGAGCCTTTCTATAGGTGAACTAACTCACTAACAGATTTGTGTTAGTGAGTTAGTTAGTTAGTTAGTGTTATTTTAGATGCATGTGTGGGTAAAGATAGGGTTGCTTGAAGCCTTTTAGAGATAAAAGTCGCTTCAGAGGCAGAATCAATAAGTGCTCTTACAGTTCGTCGTACATCTCCGATACAAATATCAACCAGGGCTGTGCCTAGAACAATTGAATTTGGGGTAGTGGACTTTATTAGGGTCGAGTATGATTGACGCGATTTTGCTGCAGCAGCTGAAGTAGAGGGGATATTATCAGAGTTCATATATGATGGTGAAGGGTGCGTCTCATGCACATAGCTCGAAGGGGTATGATCATGTTGTCTAGCACCTGACTGAGGGGGACTGGTTGAATTTTCAGAGCGACGTAAGAGGGAGTGATGTTTTTGTTTACAAATCGTACAATTATACTGACTTTTACACGCCTTATAGTCGTGTGATGTTGCCAGGCAGTTGGTACACCTTTTCTGTTTCTTTGTTACAGAAAAACGGTCCTCGACGGACATTGATAAGAAAATGGGACAAAGTTTTAAGGGGTGTGAATCCTGACACAGAGAACATTTTTTAATCTTATTGGGGGAAACTTTGGTTTGGAAACTATTGATCTTCTTAAAATTGTTTGGATTTTGTTTGGCAGCATTAAATTTTTTCGAATGCTGTTGAGAGTCTACTGAAGTAGCACGAATATCAGCAAAACCTTCTAGGGATTGGTATCTACAGGTTAGGAACCTGTCCATCTCCTCCCAAGCAGGCAACGCTTTGCTAGTTCCCAAATGTTGTTGCCATAAGTGTAAACTTATATCGGGTAAACATTTTGAGCAAATAAAGACGAATATTACATCCCAAGTGCTTGTGTCTATTTTAAGAAGTGCTAGATTTTTAATGCAATCGTTAATTGACCTTTGTTTTATGTTGGGTCCTGATTCTCTCGTAATTTGGTTATTCGATAAGCTAAAAAGGGTCTTTAATTGCGCATGAACAAGGACACGGGTATTCTCATATCGGTCATTAAGATTTTTCCAAGCCATCTCAAAACCATCATTAGTTAAAGGACAATTCTTTAAAATCTCATGCGGTTCTCCCTCAGTCTTTTTCATCTAATGAAATAATTTTTCAACAGGGGATAGCCGGGGATTATTGATGTATAAGGCTGTAAAAATGTCTCGAAATGATGGCCAGGCGACATAATCGCCATAAAAAGTGTGTGTGTCACAGGGAGGGAGTGAAATGTTTGGTTGAGTGTCACTTGGTGCTGAAGGCGCAGCTGCCTGAGATGCATCGTTACGGATGGAATCAACAACTTCGTTGACCTTGGACAAGGCTCTCACGTGAGAGTCGAAAGTTTTATAAAATCTTTCCTTTAGAGTTTGCACATCAATTTGTTTATTAAGAGTGTCAAATTCTAGCAAAATCTTATCATAGGCTGCTCTAAACTGATTCCAGTGATGAAGAATTTCATCCTTATGAATCTCCAATGTATGCACCGTATGGTTAGCCACGGGTATATTTGCAAAAAAAGCTTCAAATTCGACGACATTATCCGACGCCTTGATAAATGTATTTAATAGTGACATAGTGTGGGTTTACTGTCAGGGGTCACTCTGTATATTTATGGATTCAACTTTATTGGTACTGGGGTTCGAAAAGTTTTCAATTTAACGGGTTTTTAAAAATGTCTAAAAGTTTTAAAAAAAAAAATTTCCCAAAAATAGTTAATAAACGAATAAAAATTCGGATCAAGTTATTTATTTTTATTTAATTTCTTTTTTTTTAAATTTAATTTAATTAAATTAAGTTGAACGAGTTAGACATATGAAAAAACTCAATAATAATGGGGTTAATGTAAAATGTTAGTTTGAATTGACTAACAATTTTGTAATTGTGTAATTCTCTTAGTGTGTTGTATTTTAATTCTGCTATTAATTATAGCAGCAATTCTCTTTATTTAAAAAATAAATGTGTTTAATTGAAATCTCTTTCTCTTTTGTTTTATAACAGTTAATAGAGTTAACATATTAAAATGCAATGCGTAAAGCTGATGAGTGGTTGTTTTGCGACTTCAACTTGTTCTTGGGTTTTTTTGTTTCGTTCTTGTCTAACAAACACACTCTTGTATGACAGTTACCACCAAAAATTATTGTGTGGATTTCTTTACGTTTAACAAGTGGATCTTATTTTTTTTTGCCTTACTTGTAACGGTTTGTATTTTTTTGTCGTTGCTTGTTTTTTCAAGGTTACAGCAACAAAAATCAACTTATTATGGGTACATACAAAATATGTGCATACATACATACATACGTATATCGTTTTCACGCTGCTTATTGCTGTTTGTATTGTTGTTGTTCTGAACACACTGAGGGAATGCATATACACACGTACATCCACCAAAGAAAAAATTCTTTTTTTTTAATATGATTTAATATTTTTTAATATGATTTTTTTTTGTTTTTACGGGGTCGGGGGGTTTGCAACACAATGTTAATATGTAAACGTATTTCTACTTACTTTTTTTCCGGGGTATACTTATGCATTCCAAATGGGGGGTGTTGAATCACACTTCCTTGACTTCCTCAGGGCAACAAAAAGATCCGGTTCGAAGGACCAAAAAATGTATAGGTCGGGGTCTGTCACTCCGCAGAATGGGTAAGTGGAGTCAACAATTCGAGTCCAGTGGATTACGTTGGTGTTATAAATGAAACACTTTTTCTTCTTAATTGGTATATACAACAAGCCTTTATTTGTATGTAAGTGAATTTATTATTTTTTATTTGTCTTGCGCTACAGTGTTTGCTGGTTGTTTTCTTGTCAGCGAGTTGTTAATAAAAGACGATTTGTTTTGTGAAAAATACTATAAGACCGGCTGCGCACACACAAAGTAGTGGCGGCGAAAATGAGCATACACAAAGTAGTGGCAGCGAAAACAAATGAGCAAATTAAAAGAGAACATAGTGTCGAAAAACAACCACCAAGAAGCATTACAGCCCGGGTGATTGAAACACGGGCAATAAATAAATTTCATGTTCACTTGAACACCATTCTTATTTTGGAAACAAAATAAAATTAATCTCTAATAAAATTAAATTTATTGTTGTTTATTTTAACAATCAAATTCTTTGGGATTACTTTATTTTAGCAACAAAATAAAGTGAATCTCCAATTTCCTGTTTTATTTTCCACTATGGTCAAGCAAAGCGTGAGAATTCATGCGTCAGCTTAATTGATGGCACAAACTAAATAAACAATATTTACACGTGCCTATTGAAATTACCAGCCGGACTGTATGAAACTCAATATGTTTTGCATTGACCATGGTGAGAAATAAAATTTGATCAGCAAAAATTAACGATTTCTGACGTTGATTATTTCTTTTGTTTATTTGACTTAATTATAAGTTTTTTTTTTGTTATTATGTAAAAATAAGTATAAATAGGTTAAGATTTTAATAAATAAGGCCTCTTTTTTCATTAAGACGTCATACCAAACACATCGTTATTTTAATTACCTTCGTCTTGGTGTACCACCTTGACGAAGACCATAATATCTACTGTTATCCTGGTGTACTACCTCGATAACACAAAAGATCTAGTCCAACAAGCCAAACGAGCCTCCGATTGAACATTTTGACGAATACCATAATATCTACTGTTATCCTGGTGTACTACATCGATAACACAAAAGATCTAGTTCAACAAAGCAAACGAGCCTCCGATTGAACACTTTCTCTGGGCGTGATAGAGACAAGTAAAAGCCCTTGGAACAATAGGGTCACGTTCGTCCAAAAAGGTGAAAAAGTACGGATATGTCTACATGCACGACGGCTGAATGCAGTCACTACAAAGGATGCATATCCGCTGCCCATTATTGATGGATTATTGAGCAGACTTGGGGATATCCATTTCATTTCCAGTGTTGATTTAAAGGACGCGTTTTGGCAGATACCGCTAGCAGTCTCCAGAGGGAAAAGACAGCGTTCACGGTACTGGCCTTTGTATCAGTTTACGGTAATGCCGTTTGGGTTGTGTAATGCAGCTTCGCGAGCGTGTTTTCGTATACTTGGATGATCTGTTTGTCTAGCGCTGGGTTAACCATTATCGTATAAAAGTCCAAATTTTGTTGCAAAGAAGTTAAATATTTAGGATCCCACGAGGCAATACAGAATTTTAGCTATCCAACTACACCAACACAAGTAAGAAGTTTTTTGGGAACTACCGGATGGTATCGACGATTCATAAATGATTATGCTACTATCACAGCGCCTATTTCAGAAACTCTTAGAAAAACAAAGAAGTTTGAATTTACTGCGGAAGCAAAACTAGCGTTTGACAAATTTATACAGTGCCTTAGTACAAGTCCAGTTTTAACTCATCCGGATTTTACGAAAATTTTATTTATCCAGTGTGATGCGTCCGATGTTGGAATCGGAGCAGTCATATTTCAAGAAGACCCTGAAGGGGCGAACATCCAATCGCCTATTATTCCAAAAAATTAACAGCAGCTCAGAAAAACTATTCGGAAACCGAACGTGAATGCTTAGCGGTAGTGTAAGCGATAAAGAGATTCCGTCCATACATCGAGTTGATGCAGTTCGTAGTGTTTACGGATCATTGCAGCCTTAAATGGCTCGTCTCAGAAAGACCTTAGCGGTAGTCTAGCGCGATGGAGTTTACAACTACAGGTATTTACATTACAGCTTTCAAATTCATCACCGGAAAGGTTCACAGAATGTTGTACCTGATGCATTTTTAGTTGATTTAGATTTAGCAGAGTTCAGCTCTGATAATTATAAAGAGTTAGTTCGTGTAGTTCAGAAGAGAAATCGAGCTTACCAGAAGTTAAAGTGATTGACAATTTCGTGTACAAAAGAACAAACATGTATAATAGCGACATTTTAATGGAAGATCATGCTTGGAAGCAGGCATCCATTGCTTCGTTAACCGAAAGCATTATTGAGAAAGCACATAGCCCGCCCAGTATGGCTCACAGCGGCATTGCAAAGACAATTCGAAGAATTCGCGAATATTTTTATTGGCCTAATTTGAACATTCAAGTTCGAAATTTCTTTAATCGATGTGACCTTTGCAAGGAATGCAAACCAGCCAATACTATACTCAAACCACCTATGGGAAAAGAAGGTGACGCAACCAGACCTTTCCTTTATATAGATTTTTTGGTGCCGTACGTGGTAATTGTCATATTTTTATTGTATTGGATTATGTGACCAAGTTGCGGACCTAATGAAAACCTTCGGGATAAATCATTGCAAGACAGGAGTATATGCACCTCAAGCAAATGCGTCAGAGCGCGTTAATCAATCAATTTTGTCAGCTATACGTTCGTATTTGGGAGAAAATGACAACGAGTGGGATCTACACCTCTGCGAAATAGAATGCGCACTTCAGTCAGCAGTACACTCAGCCATTGGCATGACTCCATACTTCGCTTTATTTAGCACAAACATGATTACTCACGCATCGGCATACAAGATAGCCAGAAAGTTAAATATTGTTGATGAACCCGATATCAGATTTGAGAACCGATATGATTTCATGGAAATAATAAGGGAGAAGTTAAAAGAAGGACTGCACAAAAGCTGTCAAGCTAACGAGAGAAGATACAACATACGTGCAATTATTGGAAAGTTTAAAGTAGGACAGAAAGTATTCCGCCGAAATTTTCAGTTGTCAGATTTTGATAAACAAGTATTTGCAAAACTGTGTCGGAAATTCCTCAAGTGTAGAATTGTCCGAATTGTTAAAAACAGCCTGTATGAAGTCGAGACTTTACAAAGAAAACCGTTGGGTGTTTTTCACGCTAAAGACCTGAAAGTATAGTTTGGTAGGAAAGTGAGTAGTGTGCTATGTCAAGACATTGTCAAGGCACCATGTTTAAAGTGAGACAGGAGTTAGAGTAACGAACTTGATGTAGTACTAAAACAAAATACAATACTGTCATTAGAGTTGTATTTTGCTTGACATACAAGCAAAGGTGTGGCAACACCAGCTCAAGGTTCGACTTCCGTTTAAGACACGCTTCTTCTGCGCTTTTGACTCTGAAAACGAATACGTATAAGTTGCACACTGAAAATTTTAAGTTACGACTTTATCCTTGACAACAGCGCAAATAGCCTCGGGCCCAACAAAACGTCATCAAACACGACATCATCCAACACAAAATCATCTACCATAATTCTATACATCATCAACGTTAACCTCACAGAGGCATCATCAATTAATACTTCACGGACCACACCATACATTGCGCCATTTCCAACAAAATCATATAATCCCAAAGCTCCAACAAAATTATACCCGGCATCATGCTCACTAAATCAGCCGCATAATCATCCACAACATCAACAACCACGAACTTGGGCCATCATCAGCAACCGCAACAGAATTGTCAGTAACAACGACAATGGTAACCGCAAACGTTTCAACAACATCCACATTTCCAAACGACAGCATAACCTCAAACAATGCACAACCACAACAGCATTTCCTGCAAAACAACATCATCCTCCATCATATTCTACAAAACATCATCCACAATCATTCAAACACATCATCTACAATCACTCAAACACATCATCCACAATAGCATCCACAACAGTAATTCCCGATGACCAGGAGTAACCTGAACAGGAAGAACCACCCCAAGCAGAATGCAACGAAGTGAACACAGATAAGTAACATTAATTAATAATTAGAAACAAGCATAAAATAGCAGTTCCGTTAGAAGTCAGGGCATAGATTTTTTTATTATTTTAGTCGTATTTGAGGGTTGTTTGGAAACAGTCTAGGCAATTGATTAAATTCGCGACTTCAATTTTTCGACAAAAAAAAGAGAAAGAAAAAGGAGGTGTATTCTGCCAAAATTTTGAAATTTTGAACTAATGAATTTTCTTTTAGATATAGGTTTATTTCCTTTTAGTATGTGAAATTTTAGGCCTTTGCCTACATCAGATAAGTCCAAAAAGGAAATAATCTAGCGAATTAAATTGAGGCAAAATATACGCCCTTTTGCTTTTCTTGGCAATCTAAATTTTAAAGTGATAATTTAAGCTATCATATTATTACTCTACTTTAAAAAAAATATATAGAAGTGTAGCATATATAATATTTTAAGTAATGTGAATTATAATAAAATAATAGTAGTATTACGCTAAGATAATTGAAATTGAAAATTTTGAGTAATATTAAATTGATAATGGAGGAATAAAAGGGTAAGGTAGGTATTTGGGTGGTGAGAATACTGATTAGAGGTAGCTATAAATTAATGCTACTATGCTACCATGGTAGAGCATCAGGAAGGATGCTGAGGGAGGGCTAACCAGGGATTGAATTCCATCTTAATCCCAGTATAAAGGTACAGTATTTCTCACCTGGTTCATTCGTGTTCCGGTGTTGGCAGCGGCCATTAGTATGTGCGAATCATGACACAAGTTGTATTAAAACATTTAATATAGAATAGAAAAAAATTATTTTATTTTTTAATAATAAAATCTAATACACCTGACTAATTTTAAGTTATTTTTTTATTACACAAAAATATATATGATCTCTTATTTTGTTTTGTTTTTATTATTTGTTATTTTTTTTATTGAATTGTTATAGTTAATACTAACTTTCCTAGTTCTTAGTTACATCAATTATTTCTTTTATGTACTGAATTTTATGATTTTTTTAAAATAAAAAGTGTACTTTTTTTCTTATTTGTACTGCTGTTTTTATTTCGATTTGATATCTGTACTTTTTTTTGTCGATTTTATATCCTCTCTGCCAAGTGGTGGCTAAGTAGCATATAATGTGTAAAATTACATAATATATGGTACTTACTACCTCGGGAAGCAATGCTATCAGATGCGTCCACGGGTTGCGGATAGTGTAAACCCCAGCAGATATGTTGGGAAGCGGACAATTCAGCGGTCTGAAGGGGAGAGTCTCGGGGGTCTCGTTTAGAGCACCTGTAAATACCCGAGTTGCCAATGATCCTTGGAACGGCGTGGCGAGTAATTGGCGCCACTCAATAGCCAATCTCAACAACTTATTTAATTTTCTAGCATTTCTGGATGCTACAACCGGCAACCCCGGTACCAGAATCGGATGCGATCGGCTAATCACCGGTTCATCTTAAACTCTACTGATTACAGAAATCGCAACGAAACGAAACCACGACTTTTAGCTTTAGATCAAGGACACGATTCGGAACATGGAATATTAGAACGCCTCTGGAAACATCAAGATTGGCCCAAATTTGCAAGGAATTCAAGAACTTTAACCTTCTCTTCCTTGGTTTATGTAAAACAAGGTGGCCTGATAGCGGCACAATAACAACCGACGGTGACTTGACGTTTTTATATTCTGGCAAGCCAAGTGGACTCCCTCGATCGAACGGCGTAGGATTCCTTCTCTCCAGGGAGGCCAAGAGCGCCCTAATGACATGGAAACCTCATTCTGATAGGATTATATCCATCCGTCTGCATACCCGGGCTCGCAACATCACATGCATTCAATGCTACGCACCTACTAAAATATCAGATCCCAATGACAAAGAAGACTTCTACAGCCTCCTGGAAAAGGTAATAAAAGACACACCTAGTGGTGATATTTTACTTCCTACCGGTGATTTTAACGCTCAAGTGGGTTTAGTTAATACGATTATTGAGTCCGTTATAGGAACTCATGGACTGGGGCAAATGAACGAAAACGGCGAATTATTTACCGGAATATGTGCAACCAGTGGTACTATTTTTCCTCACAGGGATGTGCATAAAATAACTTGGGTTTTCCCCGACCACAGAACAGTAAATCGACCACATTGCGATAAGCAAGAACCATTTACTTGTAGGAGAGTTACGATTAAGGATATCTGCAATCCGACGACTAACAACACAGTCTTTGTCAAGACGATACGATGTATCCAAATTAAAATCCTCAAATATTCTCGAAAATTATGTTGGCTCCCTAACGACTTGCTATGAAGATATCCCGATCAGCAATAGAGAGTGCGAAGCAACATCTTGGTCATCCTCAACCTAAGCGTAGAACATGGATCTCAGACGCTACCTGGCAACTTATTGAAGATAGAAGACAACTTAAAGGTTCCATTAACGTTGCCTGAACAAGAGCTGCTAAATCTAACCTACAGGCACAGTGTACCAGCCTAGATCGCCAGGTAAAACGAAGTGCGCGGCGAGACAAGCGGGTTTGGGTGGAAAATATGGCCATAGAAGCACAGTCAGCTGCCGATACACATCGAAACGGAGATTTGTACAAAATTGCAAAGCAGATATCAGCGTACTCCCGTTCAACCACGCATCCGCTTAAGGATCCGATGGGAAGAACTGCCTCGTCCACGGAGCGGCAACTGGCAATAGGGTCCGACTATAATACCGGCATACCTACAACTGTCTGGCAATGTCATTGTACTTCACACCAAATCAGACTCGACATAAATGCAATTTGTCCAGACGAAACTGAGATCGTCACTGCAATCCGTACACAGAAGAATGGCAAGGCACCAGGCTACCCAACATTAACCCCGAACTGCTTACGGCTGATCCGACTCTTAGCGCTAAAATAATCTACCCTATTATCAGAGACTTCTGGACATCACACTATCTTCCTGCTGAACTAAGTGAAGGAGTGATAATAAAATTACCCAAGAAAGGAGATTTAACAGAATGTAAAAATTGGCGGGGTATAACTCTTTTAACCATGATTAATAAGGTGTTAGCGAATATAATCCATGCTAGACTGACATCATCAATTTCAGCAGATCTTCGAAATGAGCAAGCTGGTTGCAGACCACACCGATTTTGCACCGAAAGGCTTAAATAAGAACTTTAAATCTACCATTTACGCGGCCCGGCCAACGGATTTGAACGAAGCATCTGAGCTTGCCTTAGAACTAGAAAATGAAAACAGAATGAACCATAACTCAATTTTATACATGAGAAGAGAAGAGCCACAGTATCAACAAAACAACAATCAAAACTACAACAGAAACAATAGAACCTACAATAATCAAAATAACAGAAACAACAATAACAACATTAACTCTAACAGAACTAATGACTATAGAAATAATAGCAATAATTTTAATAAGAATTTCAATAGAAATAATAACTATAATAACAACAGAAACAACAACAATAACATGTCAAACATGACTACAACAATAGAAATACTCCACCCAATACAAACACTAGAGGAAGATATCAAAATACATATAGGAACAATAGAAATATACACAGGATACAATATGAGGGAAACGGAACAGGCCAGGGATACCAAGATATCCCGGAGAGCCAAGACTAAACATTCACAAAATATCCGATAATAATTCAAATTATATTAATGTAAGATACAAAAATAACAATTTAACTTTTCTAATAGACACTGGCGCCGACATATCACTCCGTCGTATGCGTAAAGAATTCTCAGGAGATAAACCTGAAGAAAACTGCAAATTAATATCACTACAGAAGAAATAGAATCAATCGGAACTCTAGAATTAAAATTAAACATATCAGCAGAAACATGCATTCATAAATTTCAATTAGTATGTAGCGAATAACCTTGATTTGTAATTAGATGGTGTAAGTGTTACAAGTTTAGCTAGCATGCAATAAGTGGTTCCGGCTCCTGTCTTGGCGCCCAACGTGGGGCCCACACATGTAAAGTCCCAATTTAACACCTTTTGAATTTTAATTCAATCTATGTGTGGCTCTCTTCTTATTTTTATTTCTTTTTATTTTATTCTTCTAATTTTTTTTATAAATTATGCACTGAAATTTGATGGTGAGAAATTTAACATAGATGATTATGCTTGATTTGTGTTAACTACTATTAGATTTCACGCATGTTCTTTTACTTTATGTCTTTTGACACTGTTTTACCATTGAGATGAATAGTCCTTTTCCGGAAATGCTGAGCATTGGTTATCGGTACTAAACTCAGACCATTAGGATTCCAAATATCAACGATAAAAACAGTCCTCTTTCTTTGATTAGTTAGGAAATTACGAGTTTGAATTTATTTAGACACGCACCAACTAATAATACCTATTTTTCGTATTTGTTGCTATTTAAAATTTTTGTTCTTTTCTGTAGGATTATTTTATTCTAGATAAGACTAGAGTTAATACAAAATCATTCATTATTCAATTAATAATCTTGCAGGGCAAATCGCATATTTATTAAAATTTTAAGTAATTTTTATAAGAATATTGTGTCGAGGCTTTTGCTTCGTGATTTTAAAGTAGAATTTTTGATTCTACTCATTCATTTAAAATTTGCTCACATAAGGTTTTTCTTTTGTTTAAATTAAGCGAGATTATAGATTGATAGAAGGATAAATATAAAGTTCGACATAAAATATATAACAAACCTTTTTTTTCACCAGCACTGTTCAGAAACCAGAAAATTTTATATGATATTTTTTAGTTTGCGTTGCTAAAAATCTTTTGATTTATTCTTTTATTTGTTTTTTTTGTTTCTTTTTTTATATATTCAATTTTTTTATTATAAATTTTCGGTATTGCGACATTGATAAAAGGGTTTAAAAATTTTTTTTATTCCGATTTTTAGGTTATAGGATAATTTATAGCTACGGAATTGTGTTTGATTAAAATTTGTCACACCAAATATAGTTTATCAGGTTTTTTATACTTATAGTTTCTATTAGATTGTGTTCATATTTGAGGGTTTCCTTTTTGTAGTTCAACTGGAATATATATAACACGAGAATTTTTAATTAATTTTTTTATAATAGATTTCTTTCTGAATTTGTCGCACTTACACATTTAATTATATTACTGTAATTAAGTTTCAAACATGTCTCTGCAAAGAAGTACAGATGATCTTGTTTCCTTAGGTAAAACTTTGCCTAATTGTGGTGTCTGTGCTAATGCTATAACGAACTCGTCATATCTTTATAAAACAGCGTGTGGACATAATTTTCACAAATCATGTTTCCAGAAGCATACAAAGCAAAAACAAATCTGTCCAACATGTAATATAAAACTGAATTTGGTAGCAACTCCATCAGCTCCACCTCCACCGATAGTAACTAGATCCCAAGCCCAGCGTGCTCAAGAATTTGATATAAATCGCTGTGATCCTTCTTCCCCTCCGAAATCCGCACAAAGTCAGACAATAATACCAAATTACTCTGTAATGTCTTCAAGTTCCCCTCAGGAACAAAGGGAGCATATAAGAAATATGGTAACTGCCGCCGTAGGAGCGCAACAGGCTGAAATGCTGACTAGTCTAAGTCAACAACTCACCAAAATTATAGAGGATAATATTGAAGCAGGTTTTAGACGATTGAGCTTGAATAATTCAACCCAGAGTGACACTAGCAATAGGAATCCTAATAATAGAATTACGGTTGAAAATAATGAATCTCAAGTTCCAGTATTACCTTCAGTCCAAAGACAAACATTGGAACAATTGTTAAATTTGCCTTCGAATGTAGAGGAAAATCAGAACTTTTCAAACCGTGCTGGAAATATAAATTTAAATACTAGTGGTTCAGCAGATTTTTCCCTGAGGTCCGATAAGGTAGGTCATATTATTCACAATTGGAAAGTTAGGTTTTCAGGTGATGCTAAGGGAATGTCGGTCGATAATTTTATATATAGAGTAGAGGCGCTCACCCATCAAACGCTTAACGGAAATTTTGATTTGCTATGTAGACATATATCTACGTTATTCGATGCTAAAGCATCAGATTGGTTCTGGAGATACCACCGTTCGGTTTCAGGAATTCATTGGATCGATTTGTGTACTGCGCTAAGGCATCAGTATAAAGACTCCAGAACAGACGTCGATTTTAGGGAAATGATTCGTGATAGAAAACAGCGACCAGGCGAAAACTTTGATTCTTTTTACGAGTCAGTAGTTGACATTTCTGATCGCCTATCTACTCCTTTGCCCGAAAATGTTTTGGTCGAAATTCTGCGTAGGAATTTGTTGCCGGAAATTCAACATGAGATTCTGAATATTCCGGTGTATTCTGTATCTCATTTGAGAGACATTTGTCGGCGGCGAGAATTCTTTTTATTAGATATAGGCAGGAAACAAGCGGCAAATAAATCTTTTATTCAACGTAGGCAAGTCCATGAAATCGTAGAGGATGAAGTAGAATTGACTGACGATACTGAGATTTCAGCAATAGCTTTGGTTTGTTGGAATTGTCAAAAGGTTGGTCATAGATATCAGGATTGCCTAGAAGAACGTCGAATTTTTTGTTACGGATGTGGTACGCCGGATACATATAAACCAACCTGTACCAACTGCAATGGTTCAAAAAACTCGAAATCCGGTGCTCCGAAAAATGCACACAAACGGATGACCGCAGTGAGTACGAGTACCGATTAATTTCAAAGATAAATTCCAACCTTAACATTGAAGGATCTTGTTCTAATGATAAAATAGAGACAGATTCTATTAAAATTATAACACCCCCTGATTTAGAAACATTTCCTAAAATTTTATTGAATACTATTCCTGAAAATACAAACCAATTCGAATCAAATTTACCTAAGATTCTAAAACCGAACGTATCTGAAACGTCTTTTACTCCAACGCCAACCTATATGAAACCTTTTCACGTTAGACTGGCAGAATATAACGCGAAAAGAGCAGAGATTTTCAACGAACCTATTCCAAGTGTTAAGAAAAAGCGATCTTCGGATCGTATGAGGAAGTTTTGGAATCTTGTGAGGCATAGTAGGCAGAATTTATTAAGCTCAGTTTTTGACAATCCAACGGACATTCGGCCCTATGCTGATGTCCGGATTTTTGACAAGGACTGGAGAGGGTTACTTGATACGGGTGCTTCCATAAGTTGTATTGGGTCGGATTCTGCTGTTGAATTTATAGAATCAAATTCTGATTTTAAGAGAATACGATCGTTTGTCAAAACTGCCGATGGTAGATCCCAAACTGTGTGTGGCTATATTTATGCAGATGTTACCTTTCGTGGACTAACAAGGAAAATAAAATTTTATTTAGTCCCAGACTTGTCACAGAGCCTTTATTTGGGAATCGATTTTTGGCGTGCTTTTGATCTACTGCCAACAGGATTGAATTCTGCAATTAGTTGCAATTTCGGGATCAGTAGTATCAGTGATTCAGTAAATCAAAAGAAATTACTGGTGGAACAAAAATTTCAGCTTCAACAGGTAATAAACACGTTTCCCTCATTCGCAAAAGAAGGATTAGGTCGAACTACAGTTTTAAGTCATATAATAGATGTTGGTAAGGCTACTCCTATTAAACAAAAACATTTTCCTGTCTCTCCAGCGATGGAAAAACTGATTTATAGTGAATTAGACCGAATGTTAGAAAACGATGTTATAGAAGAATCGGATAGTGCCTGGTCATCGCCAATCGTTCTTGTTAGAAAACCGGGAAAAGTCAGGTTATGCTTAGACAGCCGTAAAGTAAACTCTGTTACTGTTAAGGATGCATATCCTCTGCCAAATATTGACGGTATTCTTGGTAGGCTGCCTAAGGCGGAGTTTATAACTAGCTTGGACCTGAAGGACGCGTTTTGGCAAATTCCACTTGAGGACTCGTCAAAAGATAAAACGGCATTTTCGGTTCCTGGCCGCCCCTTGTACCAATACAAGGTTATGCCTTTTGGCCTCTGCAATGCGCCTCAGACTATGTCGAGGCTAATGGACAAGGTGGTTCCGGCAAAGTTGAGGACAGAGGTGTTCGTTTATCTAGACGACTTATTGATTGTGTCTGATACTTTTAGTCGCCATATGGAGGTTTTAAAGGAAATATCTAAGCAAATTCGTCTTGCAGGACTAACTATTAATGTAGAGAAATCCAAATTTTGCGTACAGGAAGTCCGTTATCTCGGCCATATAATAGGTAACGGGGTGATTCAAACAGACCCGGAAAAAGTCTCGGCCATTACAGAATTCCCGACACCGAGGTCTGTACGTCAACTTAGACGGTTTTTGGGTATGTCCGGTTGGTACCGAAAGTTTATAAGGAACTATGCATCTATCACTGCCCCACTAACAGACCTTTTAACGAATAAAAGAAAATTTACTTGGAGCGATCAAGCTCAAAAATCCTTCGAAGAATTAAAGTCAATCTTGACCACAGCACCAGTTTTGCATAGTCCGGATTTCTCACAGCCATTCTTTGTTCACTGTGATGCTAGCAGTACTGGGATAGGAAGCGTCTTGGTACAGAAAACTGCGGAAGGTGAAGAGTTTCCGATAGCATTTATGTCTAAGAAACTGAACCAAGCCCAACGCAATTATTCGGTTACCGAACAAGAATGCTTAGCAGCAATGTTAAGCATAAAAAAATTTCGAGCCTATGTGGAAGGGCATGAGTTCACTGTGATCACAGACCACGCATCACTAAAGTGGCTTATGTCCCAAACAGACTTGAACTCACGCTTGGCAAGATGGGCCTTAAAACTACAAGGATTTGATTTTAAAATAGAACATAGAAAAGGCAGTAAAAACGTGGTTCCTGATGCACTTTCGCGTACCAATACAGAAGATTTATCCGCAATTCTAGGTTTAAGTTTGTGTGAATTAGAAGACTTTGGGGTTTTCGTGGATCTTGAATCTGAATATTTCAAAAGGACAGAGTACAAACAACTTTTACACAAAGTAAGTGAAAATTTAGCTAAAACACCAGACCTTAGAATTATTGACGGATTTTTGTATAGACGGACTGAACACTGTTCAGGCGAGCAGCTGCAAGATGACCTGGCTTGGAAACTTTGGATTCCAAAGGATATGATTCCGGAGGTTTTGAGAAGGGCGCATGATGGTCCTCTATCTTCCCATGGTGGTATAGCCAAAACTTTGGAACGAATTAGAAGATTTTACTACTGGCCTAATTTGGTTAATGACGTAAGGGAATACGTGAATGCTTGTGAGGTGTGTAAAAGCACAAAACATCCTAACTTTATTATGCGACCTCCCATGGGAAAAACTTCGAATACGGTTAGATTTTTCCAGAAATTGTACGTCGATTTCTTAGGTCCATATCCTCGCTCGAAATCAGGAAATGTTGGCATATTCATAGTTCTTGATCACTTTTCTAAATTCAATTTTCTTAAGCCAGTGAAAAAGTTTAATTCTGATGTAATTGTAAAATATTTAGAGGATTTATTCCACACTTTTGGTACACCTGAAACTTTAGTTTCAGATAATGGTTCCCAATTTAAATCAGCGAAATTTAACGAATTTTTGAAGGATTATGGTGTAAATCATGTCTATACGGCAGTATACTCGCCCCAAGCCAATGCATCTGAACGTGTTAA